>OY757023.1:77740672-79005718 GCA_963580285.1 Lucinisca nassula
GTTGTTTGACGGCTTCATATTTAACGTCACTATAGCTGGTGTCTGGGAATGTTTGGCGGCCGTAAAACGTCTCCCTGCCCTACATCATAGTGCAGTTTATATTTTCTTGTCCTTTGGGATAACTGGTTCTATTGTGGAATTTTGAAAATATCTGAGGTTCACTGATGAGGCCTTAATGGCCGAAACTAGCTAGTCTGACCCAGAAAACATGTACACTCCATATATTCCAATTTTGTGGTGTATTCCTTGCTTCCAAATGATAACCCTTTCTAGAACATATTTAACGTCACTACAACTGGTGTCTGGGATTGTGTGGCGGCCGTAAAACGTCCCGCTGCCCTACATCATAGTGTAGTTTATATTTTCTTGTCCTTTGGGATCATTTATTATATTGTGGAATTTTGAAAACATATGAGGGTCACTGATGAGGCCTTATTGGCCGAATCTAGCTAGTCTGGCCCAGAAAACATGTACACCCAATATTTTCCAATTCTGAGGTGTATTCCTTGCTTGTAAAGGATAACACTTTCTACAGCATATTTAACGTCACTACAGCTGGTGTCTTGGAAAGTGTGGCGGCCGTAAAATGTCTCCCTGCCCTACATCATAGTGTTGTTTATATTTTCTTGTCCTTTGGGATCATTGATTTCATTGTGGAATTTTGCAAATATCTGAGGGTCACTTTCTAGATCATATTCACTATGTTAACACTCTTCAGCAAGAACATGGTGGTACTAAGGCTTATGAACTTCAGTCTTTAGCCGTAGAGAGGGCTTTAGTTGATGACCACATTTGTCATTCAGCCACTAAAGATTGCTGTCTGTGTTACAGAAGGCCAAGACAAGCTTCCTACGTTGTATTGTTTACCTAAACTTAATAAAAGACCATACAAAGCCCGGTAATTCAAGCTCTTGTACCACCAATGAACTCTCCAAATTCTTAACTTCATGCTTTACTGCCATCAAAAAACATGTGATAAAATATTGCGACAAAGTCTTCGAAAGATCAGGTAGAAATCTGTTTTGGTCTATAAAAAATTCTAATGAAGTTTTAAATAAATTGAAATCCAAACGATTTCGTGCTTCGAGTCTGTCTACTTATGATTTTTCGACCCTTGACATTACACTTCCTCGTAATCTTATAAAAGAAAAACTTAATGATTTAACGGAATGGACATTTCATAGGGAAGACTCCCTCTATCTTGCATGTAATGTAAGAAATGCTTTTTAGCTCACCTGGGCCGAAGGCTCCAGGGGAGCTTATAGTATAGTGGGTCGTCCGTCGTCCGTCCGTCGTCCGTTCACACTTTTGAGCAGCTATATCTCTGTATTCTGCAGGCTGATCTCAATCATTTCTCACCTGTAGCATGCCTCTGGTGGGGCATTGATGACATAAACTTTTTTTTTGAAATCGCTCTAAAACTTTGGTTCCTATAGCAACCACAAGGTCCCATAGACTTACTATTGGAAAATGCTTGTCATCACCGTAGCGCCTTCAGTTTTGATCGGATCATTCTGAAACTTATATGTAAGGTGACTGGGGATAAAAACTCGGATGAGTTCGAAAACCGGCCAAGTCGGCCCATTTATCATAGTGTTACGTCCCTTTGATTGCTGAAAATGCCGATTTTTGACCTTGTCATCACCGTGTCCCCTTCAGTGTTGATCAGATCTTTCTGAAACTTATATGTAATGTGGCTGGGGATAAAACCTCGGATGAGTTCGAAAACCGGCCAAGTCCGCTGGTTTATCATAGAGTTACGTCCCTTTGATTGCTGAAAATGCTGATTTTTGACCTTGTCATAACCGTAGCCCCTTCAGTTTTGATCGGATCTTTCTGAAACTTATATGTAAGGTGGCTGTGGATAAAATCTCGGATGAGTTCGAAAACCGACCAAGTCGGCCCTTTTATCGTAGAGTAACGTCCCTTTGATTGCTGAAAATGCTGATTTTTGACCTTGTCATCACTGTAGCCCTTTCAGTTTTGATCGAATCTGTCTGAAACTTATATGTAACGTGGCTGGGGATAAAATCTCGGATGAGTTCGAAAACCAGCCAAGTTGGTCCATTTATCACAGAGTAACATCCCTTTGATTGCTGAAAATACCGATTTTTGACCTTGTCATCACCGTAGCCCTTTGAGTTTTGATGGGATCTTTCTGAAACTTATATGCAAGGTGGCTGGGGATAAAGCCTCGGATGAGTTAGGTCCCTTTGATTGCTGAAAATGTTGATTTTTGACCTTGTCAACACTGTAGCCACTTCAGTTTTGATCGTATCTTTCTGAAACTTATATATGTAAGGTGACTGGGGATAAAACCTCGAATGAGTTCGAAAACCGGCCAAGTTGCCCCATTAACTATATAGTTATGTCCCTTTGATGGCTGAAAATGTCGATTTTTTACCTTGTCATCACCGTAGCCCCTTCAGTTTTGATCGAATCTTTCTGAAACCTATATGTAAGGTGACTGGAGATAAAACCTAGGATGAGTTTGAATACCGGCCAATTTGGCCCATTTATCAATGATTTACGTCCCTTTGATTGCTGAAAATGCCGATTTTTTACCTTGTCATCACCATAGCCCCTTCAGTTTTGATCGGATCCTTCTGAAACTTATATGTAAGGTGGCTGGGGATAAAATCTTGGATGAGTTCAAAAACAGGCCAAGTCAGCCCATTTATCGTAGAGTTCTGTCCCTTTGATGGCTGAAAATGTTGATTTTTGACCTTGTCATTACCGTAGCCCCTTCAGTTTTGATCGGATTTTTCTGAAACTTGTATGTAAGGTGGCTGGGGATGAAACCTCGGATGAGTTGGAAAACTGGCCAAGTCGGCTCATTTATTTTAGAGTAACATCCCTTTGATTGCTAAAAATGCCAAATTTTGACCTTGTCATCACCGTAGCCCCTTCAGTTTTGATCGGATCTTTCTGAAACTTATATGTGAGGTGGCTGGGAATAAAATCTTGGATGAGTTTGAATACTGGCCAAGTCTGATCGGATCTTTCTGAAACTTACAAGTAAGGTGGCTGGGAATAAAACCTCAGGTGAGTTCGAATACCGGCCAAGTCGGCACATTTATCATAGAGTGACGTGCCTTTGATTGCTGAAAATGCCTATTTTCGACATTGTTATCACTGCTGTCCCTTTAGTTTTGAACGGATCTTCATGAAACTTACAAACAAGGAAGTCAGGCAGAAAGCTTGGAGGAGTTTGAAAACTCTTGTTTTTGAACTTGTCATCGCCATAGCCACTTCAGTTTAGATCGGATCTTCTAAGTAAGTCAGGAATAAAAGCTTGAATGAGTTTGAAAACCGGTGAGGTCAGCCTGTATATCATAGAGTTAAATTCTACTTGATTTTCAGAAAATGCTTACCCTGTCATCACCATGTCCTCCCATAAAGCCTTCAGTAAAGGTTGGCACTTCCTTAAACTTTGAATCTGTTAGCTCAGGATAGCGATACAGGAGCTTGGTCCTCTTGTTTTCACTTCTGAAGAGCATAAAAGTTATACGTTATGGTCATGTCGGAAAATGTGTGAAGCTTTTACCTTTCTACTTGACAATATTTACATAAGCTTTGGTACTAAGTTGTGGGTATTTCGATGGGTACTAATTGCGCACCACTTGTGGCTGATCTGTTTTTGTTTTGTTATGAGAGAGACTTCATGATGTCCCTTTCTGCTGAAAAACAGTCTAAAATCATTGAAGCCTTTAGCTCCACTTCTAGATATTTGGATGATTTATTAAATATTGACAATACCTATTTCGATGGTTTGGTCAGTCAATTTTAGCCCCCAGAACGTCAGTTAAATACACCAAATTCTTCTGACACCGAGGCCCCGTTTTTGGATTTACACCTATCTATTGTAGATGGGTTTGTTTCTTGCAAAAGTTATGATAAACGCGATGATTGTGATTTTTAGATTGTAAATTTTCCTTTTTTGGATGGTGATGTTCCTCGTGTGCCATCCCATGGCGTTTATATTTCGCAATTAATTCGATTTACCAGAGTGTGTAGTCATGTAACTGACTTCAATTCTCGTAATAAATTGTTAACGGCTAAACTTCTTAATCAGGGTTATCGCTACCATAAACTACGCAAAGCCTTTTCAAAATTTATAGACATCATTCCGATTTAATTTCAAAATTCAATATTGGACTTAAATCTCTTCTGCAACAAGGTCTATCGGACCCGAATTTTATGGTGATTTAGTATATACATTTCATAAAAATATATAACCGCAATGACTTCAGCACCCAATTTCGTAAAATCATTCTTCGATATAAAAGTTTGGGTACAACATAAATGTTATACGACAGACTGCATGCATGGTACTTAACCCAATCACGGTTGACAGCTTTGCTTCCCTCTTTAATTGCATGCCGGTGGGTCAGGCCTCAGATTCCATGACAGTTCCAGCGTAAAGGCTTATGTTGGTTGGTACATGATGCTCTGTCTCTGGTCGGGCCCATCTAAGTCTAACTGTTGGATTTCTTTTGCTTCAGCATTTCAGTGGTTTTACGCTGTCGAGTTCTCATCGTTGTTTCTTCTCTGTGGTTGTGTTTTTATTTTTGAGTTCACGGAAGTAAGGGCGAGAATTGTGGCCACGTAAAATCGATTTAAGCCCCCCCCCCCCAGTGGATTTCGTTTCCGCTGACCGTTCAAAAGCAGTGCTTCTGTCGCGGTTTATTTTGTTATGGTTTGTCTTTGGATGTTTGTGTAACTTATATTATTTTATTTTGGATAGCCTATTGGCCATTTTTTGGGAAAGTAACTGTCCTTTTGACTTCCGCTATTGGTGTTTCCGTTCGGGTCTGTTGTTTTATGTTTGTGTTTCTTTCCCTTTGATGTCTCTGATGGGAGCTGCGGGTTAATTGTATCGATTCCTGATCATTGCCTCCACTACTATTATGATGGACATGACGGGTTGTAATTGGCATTAATCCATGAAATTCACTCTGGAAAACCACATTATATGGTAGAAGTGGTGTTCCTGTTCCTGATCAGAGTGTTTCCCTTTACAGATCATTTTATACTCACTGGAGGATTCAGGAAAGCATGCTGACACCGCTTCTTTTTGTCTCAGTAAATCCATGCATCTGTTTCATTCTTTTTATGGTAAGGGAATTTTATTTCTTCTAACCCGTGAAGCCCCGGGGAAACTATCAGGGGTATCATTAACGATTTTCTCTAAATTATTAAAAAATAAACCACTCGTACCAACACTCTCACAATTTATTATTATAGCAATACAATGCAGCTGAAGGGATTTCATCTCAAATCTTATGTTTATTGTCGCTTATACCTTTTTAAGACAGTTAAATGAAGATACACTCGATACAGGATAGAGAGATAGACCTCAAGAAATCTAACAAGTTTTGAACAAAAACAGCTAGAGATATATCAGACAGTAACCCTCATCCTGCTGAAAAAAAAATTCAGCCGCACCCATTTCTTACCATCGACCAATCAAAATGTTTGATACAATGTATCCATTGAAATTTGCCGAATGAATGATAAGCTCTAGATCCTGATCAGATGGCTTCTGTTTGCGAAGGTAGAGCATTGCCATGTAATGTACAGTGGGATAAGGATTAAAATCCAATCCTGTAATTTACAATGAGGTCTGCAGAAGAAGTAAAGAAGTGAATGAATTTGTTCCTATCACCGGACATTCAGGACAAACCAATTTTCCCTAAAAATGTTTTCTTCAATTGAAACCAAGGAATGTTATTCATAGTTTTCTTTTGACAAATCAATACAGAAGCATTAATTACGGTATGCCTTTATTGTGCCTATAAGAACCATGCTATAGTAACAAATAATCTATAAATATCTGAATGGTTAAAGAATCTGAACAGATGTCATGTTTTGTATGCTTACTACTCTTAAAGATTAAAATATCCATACTCCCAAATCCCTCATTTAAACCCTGAGCAGAAAGCAAGACCTCTGATGAAATTAGTAAGCTCATTAAATATTGTATATTAATTCCTTAGATGGCATCCAGGCTTCTAAAGAATCGCCTTACTTGTTATTTTTAATGCTATTTCTATATGACTTAAAAAAGGTGAACGAACATTATTTTTATATTCCAAGAAGTTCAATCGTCTCCCTGTTCATATTGGCATAATATTTGCAACAACATAGAAGTGAAGGCAATGATCGATACAATTAACCCAAAGCTCCAATCAGAGACACCAAAGGGAAAGAAAAACACACATGAAACAAATAGACCCTAATGGAAACACCAATAGCGGAAAGCCAAAAGGACAGTAACTTTCCCACAAAATCGCCTAATGACTATCAAAACATAATATATAAGCGATACACACTCTCAAAGACAAGCCATAACAAAAATAAATCACGACAGAAGAATTGCCTGGGAAGGGTCAGTGGAACTAATTCCACTGGGGGTCTTAAATCGATTTTACGTGGCCAACTTCCGTCGCGTTTAAGACAAATAATTTGTTCAGTCCGCATAAAGGTCTCCTATCTCATCAGTGCAACATCAACATGAACACAAAAATATAAAAAAAAGAAACACAGAGATGAAACAACGGTGAGGACAGCAAGAAACCACTGAAATGCTGCAGCAAAGGAAAACCAACAGTTAGACTCCGATGGGCCCGACCAGAGACAGAGCATCAGGCACCAGCCAACATTACATAAAATTAGATTCTCTCTAGTTCTCAGCCAGCCTTTACGCTGGAACCGTCATAGAATCTGAGGCCTGATCCACTGGCGTTCAATTAAAGAGGAAAGCTTTCAACCGTGATTGGTTTGACAACTACGTCCTGGTTTTGATATTAATGAAAGAAACATCTACACTTTTATTCTGTTTTATTTTAGTCACCATTATATCATTAGAAAAATGCCTATTCAAATAAATTTGTTAAATTTTATCACCGAAAATGAAATTTTTCATAGAAAAATCCTGATATATTTAATATTTCTGCTCAAACCATATATTGTGGGTACTCGTTAGAACTGCCTCGGTGATGCGATTCTAACGAGGACCCACAATATATGTTTTTAGTAGAAATAAGAAAAATAATGTATACCATCTAAACCCCGCGTTTGCTGTACAGTATGTTTTTTCATTGTGAGTACTCTTTAGAACCGCCTCAAACGAACACCCACAATATATGTTTTGAATAGAAATACGAAAAATAATGTATACCCCTCTAAACCCCAACTTAACTGTACAATTTGTTTTTACATTGTGAGTACTCTTTTGAACCGCGGTTCTAACGAGGACCCACAATATGTGTTTTTGAGCAGAAATAAGAAAACTAATGAATACCTCACTATTCAATAGTTTTACTGTATAAAATATGGGGTTAAAGGGGTTCTATTTTCTGATATGATCGGGTCTAAAACAAGAAACAGTTTATCCTTCCATCTTGACTGAAACTATAAAATGCTAAATTAAATGTTTAGACATTCTTTCACACAATAAATAAATAAATACATTAATTGGTTGCTTAAATCTTGAATTAATCAGTTAATTACAGTGTTTGTTTACTTCTTTTCACTTTTGATTTAATGAAACAATGCATATGTCAGTGTTTTACTTTAATGCTTTTATTTTTGGAAATAAAAAAAGTAATTTAAAACATTTTGTGGAAACAATTTCAGTAAAATATATACCACCACATAAGTTGCCCTCATATAGCCCCCTTTTAATAATATCTCTCAGGGAGTCTCTGCTTATAATCACCTCATAATCACTTAGATAAGATAAGCCTTTGATGTGCACTATGGTCCGAAGGAATTGTTTATTGGAGACGACTAAACAGGCCACCCCGTTTATATAGAGAAAAATGTTTTTTTTAAATAGAAGTGGAGGCAATGATCAGGAATCGATACAATTAACCCACAGCTCCCATCAGAGACACAAGAGGGAAAGAAACACAAACATGAAACATTAATAGCGGAAAGCCAAAAAGACAGTCACTTTCCCACAAAAAGGCCAATAGGCTATCCAAGATAAAATAATATAAGCGACGCAAAATCCCAAAGACAAAACATAACAAAAATTAACCGCGACAGAAGAACCGCCTTGGAACGGTCAGCGGAAACGAATTCCATTTGGGGGGGGGGGCTTACATCAATTTTACGTGGCCACAATCCTCGCCCTTACTTCCGTCGCGATTAAGACAAATAATTTGTTCAGTCAGCATGAAGGCCTCCTAACTCATCAGTGCAACATCTCCGTGAACACAAATAATCAAACAACCACAGAGATGAAACAACGGTGAGCACTCGACAGTAAGAAACCACTGAAATGCTGGAGCAAAAGAAAATAAACAGTTAGACTCCGATGGGACCAACCAGAGACAGAGCATCAGGTACCAACCAACAATGCATAGAATTAAATCTCTCTAATTCTTAATAAGCTTGTCTTGGCCTTCAGTAACACATACAGCAAACTTTATGACTTAAATCAAATAAAGGGTGGAAAATCGTAAGTAGAGAGACTTGAATCATGAAACGTCTGACTTTCAATTTACTTAAAACTTCCTTACATCTTTTTATAGACCGAAACAGATTTCTCCCTGGTCTTTCAAAGACTTTGTCGCAATATTAAAGCACATGTTTTTGATGGCAGTAAAACATGAAGTTAATAATTTGGAGAGTTCAGTGGTGGTACAAGAGCTTGAATTTGCAATAAACCGTGCTTTGTATGGTCTGTTATGAAGTTTAGGTAACCAATATGACGTAGGAAGCTTGTCCTGGCCTTCTGTAAAACATACAACAAACTTTATGGCTGAAATCAAATAATCTACAGTCAAAGGCTGCAGTTAATAGGCCTTAGTACCACCAACTTCTTGCGGAATAGTGTAAACATAGTGGAGACTTCAAACAACGACCGCATTGTTAGCGGCCTTATCTGTTGGAGCCAAAACAAACTTCTACGACAGACTGCATGCATGGTAGTTCACCCAATCACGGTTGACAACTTTGCTTCCCTCTTTAATTTCACGCCGGTGGGTCAGGCCTCAGATTCTATGACGGTACCAACGTAAAGGCTTATTGAGAATTAGAGAGATCTAATTCAAGGTAATGTTGGTTGGTGCCCGATTCTCTGTCTCTGGTCGGGCCCATCGGGGTCTAACTGTTGGTTTTCTGTTGCTCCAGCATTTCAGTGGTTTCTTTCTGTCGAGTCGTCACCGTTGTCTCGCCTCTGTGGTTGTTTGGTTATTTGTGTTCACGGAGATGTTGCACTGCTGAGTTCGGATGCCTTCATGCGGACTGGGCAAACTATTTGTGTAAATCGCGACGGAAGTGGGGGCGAGGATTATGGCCACGTGAAATGGATTTTGCCCCCCTCAACCCCCCTCCCCGCCAGTGGAGTTCGTTTCCGCTGACCGTTCCGGGGCGATTCTGCCGCGGTTTATTTTTGTTGTGGTTTGTCTTTGGGTGTTTGTATCGCTTATGTTATTTTATTTTGGATAGCCTGTTGGCCATTTTGTGGGAAAGTGGCTGTTCTTTTGGCTTTCCACTGTTGGTGTTTCTATTGGGGTCTGTTGTTTCGTGTTTGTGTGTCTTTCCCTTTGGTGTCTCTGCTTGGAGCTGTGGGTTGATTGTATCGATTCCTGAGCATTGCCTCCACCTCTTTTTTTCTCATTACGCAAACACGCCTTTACAAAATGCATGGCCATCTTTATCGCCGAAAAAATGAAAATTTTATGATGAAAAAATTTGATATTTTTTCTAATTTCTGCTCAAAATTTAGATTGTGTGCACTCGTTAGAACAGCCACATTGCGGCGGCTCTAACGAGTACCCACAAAGTATATTTTAGAGCAGAAAAAAGAAAAATAAGGTATACCCCCGGAAATCCCAGTTTTACTATATAAAAGTGGGTTCAAAATTATATAGGCGTGTTTTCGTGATGTTATGAATTCTTGAATACCTAGTTTAAGGTGACGTAAAGCCGTCTCATAGGTGTATGAGGTAATAAGTTCGTATTTTGAGAGTAGAAAGCAATGCGTTTGTTCACTAGTTTGGGAATGCTAAGTTTCCATTCTTTGAGAGCTTTATGCTCAACATACTCTCGTTTACACCATCGATTGCCAAATTCATTCAAGGCAGCGCAGCAGCGATTTCAACTCTACGCTTATTGAAATCAATTTTAGAAGGAAATCGATATTTCGGTCCTTTAGAATTTGTATTTCGTATCCTAGAATCAGGAAAAAATTTTAGATTGCCAATAGTAATATGACCAGCAGCAGGGTAGCAAAACACTGAATTTTTGCAATCACAGGTATCAGGAATTTTAGTGTCAATGTCAAGATCAGAAACAATTTATTGAAATTAAAAATGATAGATCTAACAGATTATTTGTATTTATAGCAAATTATGGGTGTTTCAGTATTTTGAAAATAAGCAGGAATGGATGAAATCAACGAAATGTCCCGGAAAATACTAGGTACATCTATGAAATCCAAACCCTTATTAATGAAGGATATTTTCCTCGTGCGCCATCCTATGGCGTTTATATTTCGCAATTAATTCGATTTGCTAGAGTGTGTAGTCATGTAACTGACTTCAACACTCGTAATAAATTATTAACGGCTAAACTCCTTAATCAGGGTTATCGGTACCATAAACTACGCAAAGCCTTTTCTAAATTTTATAGACGCCATTCTGATTTAATTTCAAAATTCAATATTGGACTTAAATCTCTTCTGCAACAAGGTCTATCGGAACCCGAATTTTATGGTGACTTAGTATATAAATTCAGAAAAATATATAACCGCAATGACTTCAGCACCCAATTTCGTAAAATCATTCTTCGATATAAAAAGATTGGGTACAACATGGATATTATACGACAGACTGCATGCATGGTAGTTAACCCAATCACGGTTGGCAACTTTGCTTCCCTCTTTAATTGCACGCCGGTGGGTCAGGCCTCAGATTCTATGACGGCTCCAACGTAAAGGCTTATTGAAAATTAAAGAGATAATGTTGGTTGGTGCCTGATGCTCTGTCTCTGGTCGGGCTCATCGGAGTCTAACTGTTGGTTTTCTTTTGCTCCAGCATTTCAGTGGTTTCTTGCTGTCGAGTCCTCACCGTTGTCTCACCTCTGTGGTTCTTTGATTTCTGTGTTCACGGAGATGTTGCACTGATGAGTTAGGAGGCCTTCATGCGGACTGAACAAATTTTTGTCTAAATCGCGACGGAAGTAAGGGCGAGGATTGTGGCCACGTAAAATCGATTTAAGCCCCCCAGTGGAAATCTTCCACTGACCGTTCCAAGGCGGCTCTTCTGTGGCGATTTATTTATGTTGTTGTTTGTTACTTACTGTGTGTATCACTTGTGTCTTTTAATTTTGGATGGCCATATGGCCATTTTGTGGGAAAGTAACTGTCCATATGGCCTTCCTTTGTTTAGGTTTCCATTATGGTCTGGTCGCTTAATGTTTGTATTTCTTTCCCTTTGGTGTCTTTTATGGATGGAGTAAGTTAATTGTATCAATTCCTGATCTTTGTTTTACTTCTACTTTGATGTAATGACGTTTGTTATTAATTTTTGATGAAAGGACGTACTCTCGTTTTCACCATCGATTACCAAATTCATTCAAAGCAGCGCAGCACCGATTTCAATTCTACACTTATTGAAATCAATTTTAGAAGGAAATCGATATTTCGGTCCTTTAGAAATTATATTTCGTATCCTAGAATCAGGATAATTTTTAAATATTACCAGCAGCAGGATAGCAAAACACTGAATATTTGCAAACACAGGTATCAGGAGTTTTAGTGTCAATATCAAGATCAGAAACAAGTTACTGAAATTATAGCTCTAACAGGTTTATTGTATTTATAGCAAATTATGGGTGTTTCAGTATTTTGAAAATAAGCAGGAGTGAATGAAATCAACGAACTGTCCCGGAAAATACAAGGTACATCTATGAAATCCAAACCCTTATTAATGAAGGATATTTTAATGTAATGACGTTTGTGATTAATTTCAGATGAAAGGACGAAGAGCATGCTGAGTATAACCTCTAGTTAAAAGAGCAGCATCGTATAACTGATTAGAACTATCGTAGAATTTATGCATTAAGTAGAAGTAAAACAAAGATCAGGAATTGATACAATTAACTTACTCCACCCATAAAAGACACCAAAGGGAAATAAATACAAACATTAAGCGACCAGACCATAATGGAAACCTAAACAAAGGAAGGCCATAAGGACAGTTACTTTCCCACAAAATGGCCATATGGCCATCCAAAATTAAAAGACACAAGTGATACACACAGTAAGTAACAAACAACAACACAAATAAATCGCCACAGAAGAGCCGCCTTGGAACGGTCAGTGGAAGATTTCCACTGGGGGGCTTAAATCGATTTTACGTGGCCACAATCCTCGCCCTTACTTCCGTCGCGATTTAGACAAATAATTTGTTCAGTCCGCATGAAGGCCTCCTAACTCATCAGTACAACATCTCCGTGATCACAAAAATCAAAGAACCACAGAGGTGAGACAACGGTGAGGACTCGACAGCAAGAAACCACTGAAATGCTGGAGCAAAAGAAAACCAACAGTTAGACTCCGATGAGCCCGACCAGAGACAGAGCATCAGGCACCAACCAACATAATCTCTCTAATTCTCAATAAGCCTTTACGTTGGAGCCGTCATAGAATCTGAGGCCTGACCCACCGGCGTGCAATTAAAGAGGGAAGCAAAGTTGCCAACCGTGATTGGGTTAACTACCATGCATGCAGTCTGTCGTATAATATCCATGTTGTACCCAATCTTTTTATATCGAAGAATGATTTTACGAAATTGGGTGCTGAAGTCATTGCGGTCATATATTTTTCTGAATTTATATACTAAGTCACCATAAAATTCGGGTTCCGATAGACCTTGTTGCAGAAGAGATTAAAGTCCAATATTGAATTTTGAAATTAAATCAGAATGGCGTCTATAAAATTTTGAAAAGGCTTTGCGTACTTTATGGTACCGATAACCCTGATTAAGGAGTTTAGCCGTTAATAATTTATTACGAGTGTTGAAGTCAGTTACATGACTACACACTCTAGCAAATCGAATTAATTGCGAAATATAAACGCCATAGGATGGCGCACGAGGAACTTCACCATCCAAAAAAGGAAAATTTACAATCTCAAAATCAAAGTCATCGCGTTTATCAAAACAAATCCATCTACAATAGATAGGTGTAAATCCAAAAATGGGGCCTCGGTATCAGAAGAATTTGCTTTATTTAAGAACTGAATATTTATTATGTAAAGTAGAAGTAAAACAAAGATCAGGAATCGATACAATTAACTTACTCCACCCATCAAAGACACCAAAGGCAAAGAAACACAAACATGAAGCGACCAGACCATAATGGAAACCTATACAAAGGAAGGCCATAAGGACAGTTACTTTCTCACAAAATGGCCAAATGGCCATCCAAAATAAAAAGACACAAGTGATACACACAGTAAGTAACAAACAACAACATAAATAAACCGCCACAGAAGAACCGCCCTGGAATGGTCAGTTGCCGCTTTTGGAAAATTGCCTAAAATAAAAGTTTCTTCATCTAAGGCTAACGTTATAGACATATCATGAAATCTTCTTCTCATTTCACGTATAAATAGTTGTGTTTAGGGACATTTTCACAACAAATGAGTAATGTTTCATCCTTATCACCACAGAAATATCATTTGTGACTATCTATGAAGTTCATTTGGACTAGGAGTTTATTTCTAGTTTATATCCTATGAACAATGGCTATCTGGTACCACCTATGTTTGGTGCATTTTGTGATCATGAAAGGAGCTTGGAATACATATTCACAGGTCTTTTGATCTATTGTAGATATCTGATTCCATTTTTTTTCTTGTTGGTTCCTCTACATTTTGGTTTAGAATATCATAAATATTTTGTGAGCTTTTTTTATTTTGGTTTGAGAATAGCACATATTACTTCTGCTATTAGTGGGCCAGTCATATTGTGGTTAATATTTACATGTTTATTCCTCATTAATGTTTTAATACAATCAAATACACATTGGTACTGGAGAAAGTTTGTTTGCATACTAATAAGAAAAGGTCACTTAGGAAAGGCCACCCTCTAAGAACGCAACCGTCTCAGGTCAACAAAAGAAAGTGACACGCAGACACACACAAAAACAGACATAACTTGAACCAACGACACAAAGCCAAATAACAGATAAGACACTGCAAAAGTTCAGCATGCTCTTCGTCCTTTCCTCGATTCTGAAATTAATTACAAACGCCATTACATCAAAATAGCCTTCATTAATAAGGGCCTTCATTAATAAGGATTTGGCTTGTATAGATTTACCTAGTATCTTCCGGGACACTTCGGTTATTTCATCCTTTCTTGCTTATTTTCAAAATACTGAAACACCCATAATTTGCTAAACATACAATAAACCTGTTAGATCCATCATTTTTTTAATTCAATTAACTTGTTTCTGAACTGGATATTCACACTAACACTCCTGATACCTGTGACTGTATTGCTATCTTGCTGCTGGTCATATTATTACTGGCAATTTAAAACTTAAACCTGATTCTAGGATACGTAGTATAATTTCTAAAGGACCGAAATATCGATTTCCTTCTAAAATTGATTTCAATAAATGTAGAGATGAAATCGCTGCTGCCTTGAATGAATTTGGTAATCGATTGTGTAAACGAGAGTATGTTGAGCATAAAGCTCTTAAAGAATGGAAACTTAGCATTCTGTAATTAGTGAACAAACGCCTTTCTTTTTATCCACAAAACACGAACGTATTACCTCCTAAACCTTAGACGTCTTTACGTCACCTTAAACTAGGTATTCAAGAATTTCATAGGAAGTTTGTTTTGGCTCCAGCTGATAAGGCCGCTAACAATGTGGTCGTTGTTTGACGGCTTCACTATATTAACACTCTTCAGCAACAACTTGGTGGTACTAAGTAGAAGTAAAACAAAGATCAGGAATTGATACAATTAACTTACTCCATCCATAAAAGACACCAAAGGGAAAGAAATACAAACATTAAGCGACCAGACCATAATGGAAACCTAAACAAAGGAAGGCCATAAGGACAGTTACTTTCCCACAAAATGGCCATATGGCCATCCAAAACCAAAAGACACAAGTGATACACACAGTAAGTAACAAACAACAACATAAATAAATCGCCACAGAAGAGCCGCCTTGGAACGGTCAGTGGAAGATTTCCACTGGGGGGCTTAAATCGATTTTACGTGGGCCTATGAACTTAAGCCTTTAGCTGTAGACTTGGCTTTCATAGTGTAGATTATATTTTCTTGTCCCTGCAGAGGAGAACGACCTTTGCCTTCTTTGACCGGGGGTGAGCCAGGGTGCTTCCATTGCATGGATTGTCTTTTGGTCTCTGGCTCAAAGTGATGAACCTAACACTCATCCTGAGTGACAAAACGGTCAAGAAAACCATCTTGGTCTGCTTCAAAAATAGCCAAGTTGGCTTGTGACATATTCAGTCTGGTCAACTTTTGGTCAGGCGTCAAAAGCCATGGCACCCATCTGGCGGAAACCTTCGACATTCCTAATTTACTGTGTAGAATGTTCTGTACTCGTTCACGGGAGATGCCAACAGTGTTAGCTAACTGATTCACAGTTAAACGCCTGTCATCCATCACGGCCCTGTGCACTTGGCTGTTGGTTTCCTCAGTTGTTGCCGTTGTGGGTCGTCCACACCGGTCACCATCTTCAAGGCTGTCCTTGCCCATCTTAAAATTTGCTGCCCACCTTCTCACGGTTGTATACGAAGGATCATCATCCCCTAATGTAACAACCATATCGGCATGAATGTCCTTAGGAGCTAACCCCTTTTCATGGAGGTACTTGATGGCACCACGATACCAGATTTTGTCGATTTTTTTCAAAAACGTGCTAGTATCAATTTTCAAAGTCTAGAATTTCTACGTTATTGCCGGTAAACTTCAACTCATTTGAGTCACATCAAGTAATAAAGGTTTGGATTTAATGAATACAATATTTCATGGCTGTTCGATGCCTGCTTCTTGGTCAGGCTCAGAACTTTTCAGCCTACCCTCGTAGTTTGCAACTCAGTGCACCACGTATCAACGGCACTCTGACAACCACCGGCTCTTCAGAAACACCTTGACAAGTCATGCACCACCAATCAACCGCAACCCAGCAGAAGACGAAATTTTAAACACAATGGGTCACCAGAATTGCAGCCCAGCGCACCACGTGTCAACGGCACTCTGACAGCCACCGGCTTTTCAGAGACACCATGACAAGCCATGCATCGCCACTCGGCTGCAACTCAGCAACCCCTTTAGATGAAATAACTTTTAGAAGCCTCTCTCCAGGATACATTTTAGCGTTATTGTTACACGCTCCCCTCCCCCTCTGTGAAAATGTCGTCTCGACATTGCAATAAAAAAATAAAATACACGCACAGGAAACCAGGAAATCATGTCAGCTGTTAATCTGAACTAAAATATTAAAATGTTAAAATAACCAGTCCCTTCCTGTCTGCCACCTTGGTTTCTTTCTGCCTTTGCATTTTGGCTTTCCACTATCGATGTTTCCATCAGGATCTAGTTGTTTCATGTTTGTGCTTCTTTCCCTTTTGTGTTTCTGATTGGAGCTGTGGGTTAATTGTATCGATTCCTGATCATTGCCCCCACTTGTATTTTAAAAGCATTTTAAAAACTGTTTACGCATGTATCTTTTGCCTTGAATGCTGTAGTAGCCAACTTCTGCCTTAAAGGTTTCTGGGCTGGGCTGACATATTAAAGACTCAGGAAGGGCATACCACTGGAAGATAGCCAAATGGAAAAATGAGTATTTATAATAATCCCGAGATGCATACACCTGTCTAAAAGTCATTGTGTTAGATCTGGGAATCTTAGCGCTCATCTGTATATAATCCAGGAGGGGTATGCAACCATTGTATAGAACAGATAAAGACGTGTTTCTGCACGTCTCTGTTCGAGACTGCGCCAACCCAACTTAACTAAAATCAAAGTTACACTGGCAGTTCGATCAAACCTTCAGCAAGTCCTTCTTGTAGCCCTGCACTGCACCATCTCTATTTGACTGACTGTGCCCTTTGTATGATGATCCCACACAGCTGAAGAATACTCCAACTGTGGTGTTTGCAAAGGGTATTGTAAGTTACCTGATCATTGGCATCTTGATTTGATATTACGTTTCAGGAAACCCAAAGCTATGTTTGCATACCGTTGAGACTGTCTATTTGGGAGTTTCAGGAAAGGCAACATGAAACGTCATCCCTCAGGTATTTGGCAATTTTAACCGTCCTGAGAACAGACCAAGTAGTCTGTAAGCGCGTTTGATAGGCTTTTACGACCCGGTCCCGGTTCCACCTGATATTTGGAAGGATTGATTTCTATGTCCCACCTAGACTCCCACACTACCAATTCTTCAAGGTCCCTTTTTAGTGCCAGTCCATCATCCCCGTTCTCAATGGTGAGATAAAGAGCTTGCTGTATCATCAGCAAATAGGCAGACTTGCGATGAAATGTCAACGGGGAGGTCATTGATGAAGATGAGAAAGAGGATCGGTCCCAGAACAGAGCCATGAGGGACCCCTGATGTTAATAGGGACCGATCCAGACTCCTCATCCCGAACAACAACCTTTTGTGAACGATCACAAAAAGGAAGGTGTCTCGTATTTCATAGTTATGAAATTTCCATATCAGTTTGCGATTTGTTTGTTTGTTTGATTTGAGGTTTAACGTCCCCGTCAACACTGTAAAGGTCATTTTGGAGACGTTGCTTCCAATTTTGTGGGACGTTTACCCGACATTGAGATGAAATGACATCTCAAGCCCTGTCGCCCAATGAAACCAATAGGGTTTATTAGCATGGGCGGTCCGCCTCGCACCGCGGTTCCTGGACAGGCTTAGATGCTCTAAGCGGTTTACCAGTACTAGTGTGCGGGCCGGATTCAGCTCTGCGTGGAAGCATCATGCAGCCCATATATTTCTTCAAGCCCATATGGGCGGGGGCTTATATCAGTTTTCGATTCCTGGAGATGAAACTACTATCGTTAAAGAACATCTTCAACGCATACCATATTTAAAGGAAAGTGTAACGGAAACCATGAAAACAATCCTAAATTATACTGGTTTCCGAAGCTTATAAGAGCCATATAAAACTGGTTTTATAGCCAGTTCTAATTCATGTACAACAACCGAACTTTTTAATTACTTACATCGTATTTAACAGCTCTTAAAAATCATGTTTCTCGTAGATACTATGAAAAGGCTTACAAAAATTCTTACATTAGCTTGTTTTGGTATATAAAAAATTCAAATGAAGTTTCGAATAAACTGAAAGCAAGAGGTTTTCGTGGATCTAATTGCCAACATATGATTTTTCTACTCTTTACACAACTTTACCCCATAAGTTGATTAAGTAAAAATATTTACTTTAACTGAAAGATTTTTAGCTCGGCTGTTTTCGAAGAAAACGACGAGGTATTGTCATAGCTCTGGCGCCGTCTGCGTCGTCGTCTGCGTCGTGCAAAAACTTGGACATTTTGTTATATCTCTGTCATTACTGAACATATGTACTTGAAACACAGAATAGTTGTTCATTACGAGAAAGGGGAACTCATACCAATAGGTGAGGTAACCCTCAAAATATTTTTACCATTGTTATGCCCCTTTTTCCACTCAGAAGTTTTGCAATAACTTGGCCATTTTGTTATATCTCTGTCATTACTGAACATATTTACTTGAAACTCAGACTAGCTGTTCATTACGAAATGGGGAACTCATGCCAATAGGTGAGGTAACCCTCAAAATATTTTTACCATTGTTATATCTCTGTCATTACTTAACATATTTACTTGAAACTCAGACTAGTTGTTTATAACGAAAAGCGGAACTCATAGCAAAAGAATCAAAAGAATTTTACCACAGTAATGCCCCTTTTTCGACTTAGAATTTTTGCAAAATCTTGGATATTTTGTTATATCTCTGTCATTACTCAACATATTGACTTGAAACTCAGATTATGTGTTCATTACGAAATGAGGAACCCTTGCCAATAGGTGAGGTAACCCTCAAAATATTTTTACCACAGTTATGCCCCTTTTTCGACTTGGATTTGTTTGCAAAACCTTGGACATTTTGTTATATCTATGTCATTACTGAACATATTTACTTGAAACTCAGACTAGTTATTCAATACGAAAAAGGGACTTCATACCAATAGGTGAGGTAACCATCAGAATATTTTGACCACAGTTATGCCCCTTTTTCAACTTAGAAGTTTTGCAAAAAACTTGGACATTTTGTTATATCTCTGTCATTTCTAAACATATTTACTTGAAACTCAGACTTGTTTTTCATTACGAAAAGGGGAACTCATACCAATAGGTGAGGTAACCCTCAAAATATTTTTGGCAGAGTTATGCCCCCTTTTCGACTCCGAAGTTTTGCAAAAACTTGGGCACTTTGTTAATCTCTGTAATTAATGAACATATTTTCTTGAAACTCAGACTAGGTCACAGTCGTCTGCGTCATCGTTTGTGTCGTTATGCAAAAACTTGGACATTTTGTTATATCTTTGTCATTACTGAACATATATGTACTTGAAACTCAGACTAATTGTACATTATATAAAGGGGAACTCAAAATATTTTTGGCACACATCACATGAACAAGTCCGTGAAATGGTGACCCCACTTCAACCCACTTTTTATAGAGAAAACTGGGGTTTACGGGGGTATACACTATTTTTCTTATTTCTGTTCCAATTCATAGGTTGTGGGTACTCGTTAGAACCAACTCACTGAGGCGGTTCTAACAAGCACCCTCAACCTATGTTTTGAACATTTATAACAAAACTATCAAAGATTTTCATCAGAAAATTAGCCATATTGGAGATGAGAAAAATGCACTATGTCGAACGGGTGAGTTATCATAATGGTTATGCCCCTTTTTCGACTTAGAAGTTTTGCAAAAACTTGGACACTTTGTTTTATCTCTGTAATTAATGAACATATTTACTTGAAACTCAGACTAGGTCAGAGTTGTCTGCGTCATCATTTGCGTTGTCATGCAAAAATATGGACATTTTGTTATATCTCTGTTATTACTGAACATATTTCCTTGAAACTCGGACTAGTTGTTCATTATGTAAAGGGGAACTCATGCCAATAGGTGAGGTAACCCTCAAAGTTATGCCCCTTTTTAACTCGGCTTTTTTCGAAGAAAACGACGAGGTATTGTATTAGCTCTCGCGTCGTCGTCTGCCTCGTCGTCATCGTCGTGCAAAAGCTTGGATATTTTGTAATAGCTCTGCCATACTGAACATATTTACTTGAAACACAGACTAGTTGTTAATTGTGAAAAGGGGAACTCATACCAATAGGTGAGATAACACTCAAAATATTTTTGGCACAGTTATGCCACTTTTTGACCTAGAATGTTTGCAAAAACTTGGACATTTTGTTATACCGAACGTTGGCACCCGCATGCGGTGCTCTTGTTTCTTCTGGAAACGTTTCTGTATTTGGCCGACAATTATGGTAATGCTTATTTTTGCTCTTGTGTTGCCAACAGTCATTATAGATTTTGGACATGCCCAGAGGTTTGCGAAGCATTTTTCCTTTTTCCTGGATAGTATATGAGGTTTGATTCTTATTAATATAGACATGTAATTTGTATTCCGATGTGTACAAACTGTATTCCTCTTGTTACAGGTTTGTTTCTGTTTGTTATGAAAAAAGATTCATATTGTCCCTTTCTAAACATAAACAGACCGATGTTATTGGGGCGTTTAACTCTACCTCTTGATGTTTGAAGGATCTTTTAAATGTTGACAGAATTTATTTTGAACAAATGGTTGGTAGAATGTAGCCGAAGATTGCAGTTCTGATGAATCTGAAGCCCAATTCTAATTTACTTTTGACTGTATCTAATGACACTGTCTCTTCCAAATTTATGATAAAAGATACTTTTAATTTTCGAATTGAAAATTTTCATTTCTTGTATATGGTGACGTACCAAAGGCTATGTCTAATCGGGTTTATACATGTATGTCACAGCATATTCGTTTTGTTAGAGCTTGTTGTCGTGTTGATGACTTTAATGATCGTAACAAAATTTTAACAGAAAAAAATTCTTAAACAAGGCTAGCGGAATCATAAACTGGGCAAAATATTTCTATCGTCGGCATTATGACATTATATCTAAATGTGGCGTGAAGATACCTGTGCAATAGGGAGTATCGGAACCTGTATTTTATGGAGATTTAGTTTATAAATTCAGAAGAATACTAAACAGTGATAATTTTTCTGGTCAGTTCAGAAGAATTATTGTTTCAAAATACAAAAAAATGGTATAGCATGATTGTTATGCAACAGACCGCATGTTTGGTTATCGAACCTTTTACAGTGGTCAGCTTTGCTTCGCTCTTCGGTTGCACGGCGGTGGGCTGGAATTCGGTCTCTATGAGGGTACTATCCAAAATCTTTTGAATTCTAGATTTGGTGCAGCCTGATGTTGCCTGGGTTCGACCATCCGTGATCTAACTGGTGGTTTTCTTCTGCTCCGACGTCGGATTGTTATTGAAACCTCAACCCTAAGATCACGTTTTTGAATTAGTGTAAATAGATAAACAAATAAATACACGCGGTACACTATGTATTAGGAAAAAATAAAGGAAATGTATTTTTGTGCCCTTGGCAAAACATACAGGTATTCAAGTGCCAGGTGCCGCTGTATAAAAAAATAGAAGTGGATGCAATAATCAGGAATCGATGCAATTAACCCACAGCTCCCATCAGAGACACCAAAAAAGAAAGAAACACAAACATGAAACAACAGACCCTAATGGAAACATCAATAGCGGAAAGCCAAAATATTTTTCCACAAAATGGCAAATTGGCTATCAAAACAAAATAATATAAGCGATACAAAAACTCAAAGACAAACCATGACAAAAATAAACCGCATCAGAAGAACCGCCATGGAACGGTCAGTGAAACGAATTCCACTGGGGGGGGACTTAAATCGATTTTACGTGGCCACAATCCTTCTTCCGCCGCGATTTAGGCAAATACTTTGTTCAGTCCGTATGAAGGCCTCCTACCTCATCAGTGTAATATCTCCGTGAACACAAAAATCAAATAACCACAGAGATAAAACAACGATGAGGACTCAAGAGCAAGAAACCACCTTTATTATCCGACTCTACGCTCTTGGTTCCTTTTATCCACATGGTTAAATTACTTTTTTCCGGTAAAGTAAAATAATAAGTTTCCATGTCAGGAGGACTTTAGACTTATTTGTATTGAAAGGTAGAAAACTGAACCCACCCGTTGAAAATTTGAATATAAGATAACTGTTAGAAGATTAAAAACAAATACGCCATGGGATAAATTCACTAAACATAATGTTAGACACTGAAACATAGAGGTGGTCGGGCTTTTTTTTGAAAGAAACAAATATTTATTTTTGTAAATTCGTATACGAACTAATTAGAAAAGGTCACACACAAAAAGCCACAGTCAAAGAACGCAGCCATCACAAGTCGCCCAAAGGAAGTGGTTGACCCTTGAGGGGCACAGAAAAACAGATGAAACATGAACCAGCGTCACAAAGTCAATTAACGAATGAAACATAGAAGTGAAGGCAATGATCAGTAATCGATACAATTAACCCACAGCTCCCATCAGAGGCACCAAAGGGAAAGAAACAAAACACATGAAACAACTAGACCCTAATGAAAACATCAACAGCGAAAAGCCAAAAGGTCAGTTACTTTCAAACAAAATGGCAAATTGGCTATCCAAAGCAAAATAACATAAGCAATATACTTACTCAAAGACAAGCCATAACAAAAATAAACCACGGCTGATAAACCGCCTTGGAACGGTCAGTGAAACGAATAAAGTTGATTCGGATAATAAGTTGATTTGGATAATTAAGCGCCAGACCCGCGTAAAATTCAGATCGTTTGTGTAGAAACGTATGGTAATAAGGCCAAACTTCGGAATTTTAAAGCTTTATTGTCAATTTCATGTTTCGTATTTGTCCAGCGAATATGTAAAAAAAAATATGTGAGCAAAAGCTAAGCTAAAGCGGTTTTAAGCTCCACTGGCCGAAGGCCAGCGGGGCTATTGTCATGGCCCTGTGTCCGTCGTGCGTCCGTGCGGTCGTGCGTCCAGTCGTCCGTGCGTTAACTTTTTCTTTAAACATCTCCTCCCTCCTAATTTACTGGGCCAATTGTAACCAAACTTCACAGGAATGTTCCTTACTTAGTCCTCTTCTAAATTCCTTCAAAGAATTTTGTTACACCAAGAACTCTGGTTACCATGGCAACAAAACCACAAAAAATAAAAATCTTTAGACATCGTCTACTCCAAAACCACCTGTTGGATTTGATTTTTATTTTGCATGAATGTTCCTTGGGTGGATCTCTTTCAGATTCCTTGAAGAAATTTTGATCAAACAAAAAACATGGCCGCCATGTACGGGGCTTATTTTCACTATTAAACATATAGTGTAATGCTAAAAAAATCTTCTTCTGCAAAAGTACTTGTGGGATTTCATTGTAATTTGGCATGAATGTTCCTTGAGTGGACCTTTGTCAGATTCCTTGAAACAAATTTGATCTGACAAAAAGCATGGCCGCCATGGGCGAGTCTTATTTTCACTACATACCATATAGGGTAATGCTGAAAATATCTTCTTCTGCAAAAGTTCTTGTTTTATTTTGTTTGGCATGCATGTTCCTTGGGTGGACCTCTGTCAGATTCCTTGAAGAAATTTTGATTCGACAAAAAACATGGCCGCCGTGGGCGGGGCTTCTTTTCACTCTATAAGATATAGTGTAATGTTAAAAAAGTCTTCTCTTCTTCAAATGTTCTTGTTTATTTATTTATTTATTTATTTATTTATTTATTTATTTATTTATTTATTAAAATGTACCTTCCTGTATCTGAATTAATCTCCTCTGATTTTGCTGACTGTCACATATCTATAGAGGTACACCTACAAATTATCATTCTACGTATTCACAACATCAGAAAATTCACTTGCCCATCACACCCGTGATAGAACTGATGTTTTCAACACACTCTTATAGCATACTCTATTTATACGACTTTATGTTTCAAAATAAATTCAAAATACTGAGGGAGATTGATTTATTAGACCTAATTATACTACAGTGTCAACAGTTCTCCAGATCCCTGAGGGTTTAAATGGCTTAGTCGAAAAGGGAGGCATACCGAATCCGCCGGAGGAAAGGAAAAAATAAATAAATAAATAAATAAACACAAACAAGCCTGTTCATTTTTAGCTCCACTGGCCGAAGACACGCGGGTCTTATGTTGTGGCCCTGTGTCCGTCGTGCGTCCGTGCGGTCGTGCGTTCGTGCGTTAAATTTTTTCTTTAAACATCTCCTTAACTACTTGGTCAATTGTAACCAAACTTCACAGGAACGTTTCTCACATAGTCCTCTTCTAAATTACTTCAAAGATTTTTTTACATGCAGAACTCTGGTTGCGATGGCATCGAAACCAAAAAAAAAAAAAAATGAATAAAATAAAAATCTTCTCCTCCAAAACTGCTCAATGAATTTTATTCTTATTTTGCACGAACGTTCCTTGGGTGGACCTCTGTCCGATTCCTTGAAGAAATTTGGATAAGACAAAAAACATGGCCACCATGGCCATGCTCCACATGGCCACCATGGCCATGTCCCACATGGCCACCATGGCAATGCCCCTTGGTTCATTAGCTTTCAAAGACTTATAAGGGGAAAAGTTTTAAAAACCTCCTCCTCAAAAACCGCTCAGCTCAATGGATTTCATTCTGACTTTGCATGAATGTTCCTTTGGTGGACCTCAGTGAGATTCCTTGAAGAAATTTCGATCCGACAAAAAACATGGCCGCCATGGACACGCCCATTAGCTAATTAGCTTCCACAGACTTATAAAGGGATCTTTTTTTAATCTTCTCCTCCAAAACCGCTAAATGGATTTCGTTCTTAATTTTCATGAATTTTCCTTGTGTGGACCATTGTCAGATTCCTTGACGAAATTTTGATCAGACAAAAACATGGCCGCCATGGCCACCACCTTTGGTTCATTAGCTTCCATAGACCAAAAAGGGGGAAAACTTCAACAATCTTCTTCTCTGAAACCATAAGGCCTAAAGCTAAGACATTTAGTATGTAGCAAAGTTTTGTGGTCATCTAGTAACTCCTGCGAACTATGCCTCTGGAGTCCAAATTGGCAACGCCCCGGGGCTTATTAGCTCCCATAGACTAATAATGAAAACATCTTGAAACTTTTCTCCTCTGAAACCATAAGGCCAAGAGCTAAGTATGTAGCAACTTGAAGTATTCAACTGCACTCATAACACTCTGAGGCCTATTAGCTCCCATAGACTTATACTGGGAAACACTGAAAAAAATCTTCTTCTCTGAAACCATCAGTGCCCAGAGCTTAGATATTTAGCATGCAGCAACGTCAAGTGGTCACTCACATAAATCCTGCCAACAATGCCACTGGGGTAAGAAATTGGCCACGCCCAGAGGCTTATTAGTTGCCATAGACTTATAATAGGAAAAAATTAAATAAGTATTCTTCTCTGAAACCATAAGGCCCAGAGCTTTAGATATTTAGAACGGAGCAACGCCAAATGGTCACTCACATAAATCCTGCCAACCATGGCTCTGGGGTCAAAATGACCACGTCCCTGGGGTCCAAAATGGCAATATTCGTCTCTCAAACTGTTAGACCCAGAGCTTAGATGGTTAATGAATAACATCGTTAAGTTGTCTCTTACATAAATCTTGCCAACCATGTACCTAGGTCCTAATGTGCTATTCCCCGAGGCTCATTAGCTCTCATAGATTTATTATGGGAAAAACTTCAAAAATCTTCTTCTCAGAAACTATAAGGCCCAGATGTTTGTTTGTTTGAATAGGGGGTTGACACCCCTGTCAACACTATTTAAGTAATTTTGGAGATGTTGCCTCATAATTTGTGGGACTTTTACCCGACATTTGGATGAAATGACATCTCAATGCCTGCCACCCACTGCAACTAGAAGGCATCTATGCATTGGACGATCTGACTCACATCGCTTTGCCTGGGCAGGCTTAGTCCTTCTAAGCGGTTTGCCAGTACTCGTGTGTGGTCAGATTCAGCTCTGCGTGGAAGCACCATGCAGCCAAACTATTTCTCCAAGCCCCATAAGGCCCAGATGTATAGTATGTTGCAAAGGTAAATCCTGCTAACCATGCCTCTGGGGTCCAAATTGACCACCCCTAGGGACTCATTAGCTCCCACAGACTTGTAATGGAACAAAATTAATAAACTCTTCTCTGAAACCGTAAGGCCCTGAGCTTTGATATTTAGAATGTAGCAATGGTATGTAGTCACCTACATAAATTAAGCCGACTATGCTCCTAGGATTTAGAATAAAATATCTTCAAAATGGTCAATTGGATGGTTCCTATTGTAATATAGAATGGACATTCCTTGGGTGGATCACTTGTTTTTTTTTAGCTCACCTGTCACGTAGTGACAAGGTGAGCTTTTGTGATCACATTTTGTCCATCGTGCGTGCGTCCGTCTGTGCGTGCGGGCGTCCGCAAACAATTTCACAAAAGTATATCTCTAATACCCCATGGCTAATCTTGATCAATTGTCATGTGAAGTATCATCAGGTAGGGGGAAAGGCTGCATAAGGTGTTTGGGCTGATCAGATTGGAATTCTGGTTGTCATGGCAACATATAGCTCCCATAGACTTATAATGAGAAAAATTTAAAAATCTTCTTCTCTGAAACCACAGGGCCCAGAGCTTAGATATTTAGCTTGTAACAATGTTAAGTGGTCACCTACATGAATCCTGCCAATCATGCCCCTTGGGTCCAAATTGGCCACACCCCGGACCCCTTTGCTCCTATAGACTCATAATGGAAAAAAAACTTCAAAAGTCTTCTCTGAAACCACAGGGCCCAACGCTGAGATATTTAGCATGAAGCAACGGCAAGTGGTCACCTACATAATTCCTGCCAATCATGCCCCTGGGATCATAATGGGCCATGCCCCGGGGCCCCTTCGCTCCCATAGACTCATAATGCAAAAAAAATTCAAAAATCTTATTCTCTGAAACCACAGGGTACAGAGCTTAGATATTCAGCATGTAGCAACGGCAAATGGTCACCTACATAATTCCTGTCAATCATGCCCCTGGGGTCCAAACGAGTCGAGCCCGGGGCCTCTTACTCATATGTACTCATACTTGAAAAAAGCTTTAAAAAGCTTCTTCTCTGAAACCACTGAGACATTAAGCATGTAACAACGGCAAGTGGTCACCTACATAAATCCTGCCAACCCTGCCCCTGGGGTCAAAATTGGCCACACCCGTGCTCATCAGGTCCTATAGACTTATAATTGAAGAAACTTCAAAAATCTTCTTCTATGAAACCATAAGGCCCAGAGCTTAGATATTCAGTCTGTAGCAACGTCAAGTGGTCACCGACATAAATCCTGCCAATCATGTCCCTGGGTTACAAATGGGCCACGCCCCGGGGCCCCTTTGCTCCCATAGACTCATAATGGAAAAAAGCTTAAAAAATCTTCTTCTCTGAAACCACAGGGCCCAGAGCTTAGATATTTAGCATGTAGCAATGGCAAGTGGTCACCTACATGAATCCTGCCACTCATGCCCCTGGGGTCCAAAGGGGCCACGCCCCGGGGCCCCTTAGCTCCTTTAGACTCATAAAGGATCAAAGCTTCAAAAATCTTCTTCTCTGAAACCACAGGTCCCAGAGCTTAGATATTTAGCATGTAGCAATGGCAAGTGGTCACCTACATAAATCCTGCCAATCATGACCCTGGGGTCCAAATGGACCACGCCCCGGGGCCCCTAAGCTCTCATAGACTCATAATTGAAAGAAGCTTAACACATCTTCTACTTTGAAACAACAGGGTTCAGAGCTTAGATATTTAGCATGTGGCAATTACAAGTGGTCACCTACATAAATCCTGCCAATCATGCCCCCGGGGTCCAAATTGGCCACACCCTGGGGCCCCTTAGCTCCCTTAGACTTATAATGGAAAAAAATAAAAAAATTCTCTTCTTCTTCTATGAAACCATAAGGCCCAGAGCTTAGATATTTAGTTTGTAGCAACGTCAAGTGGTCACCGACATAAATCCTGCTAATTATACCCCTGGGATCTAAATTGGCCACACGCCAGGGCTGTTTAGCTCCCAAAGACTTACAATTGGAAAAACTTAAAAAATCTTCTCTGAAACCACATGGCCCAGAGCTTAAATATGTAGCATGTAGCAACGTCAAGTGGTCATCTAAATAAATCCTGCCAACCATGCTCTTGTGGTCAAAATTGGCCACGCCAATGGACTCATTAGCTCCCATAGACTCCCAAAAACTCTTCTCCTCTGAAATCATAAGTCCCAGAGGTTAGATCTTTAGTATGTAGCCACACGAAATGGTCACTGCCAAAAATGCCCCTTGGGTCAAAATTGGCCATGCCCATGGGCACATTACCTACCATAGACTTGAAATGTACAACTTAAAATGAAAAACAAACTTAAAAAATATTTTTCCCTGAAAACATAAGACCGAGAGCTTAGGTATTAAGCATGTAGCAACATCGAATGGTCGTCTATATGAATCCTGACAATCATGCCCCTAAGATCTAAATTGGCCAAATCTTGTGACCCCGTAACTCCAATAAACTAATAATGGAATAATGGAAAATAAGCTTCGAAAATCTTCATTTCTGAAACCATGAAGTACAGACCTTAGATATTTAGCATATAGCAACATAAAATGGTCACCCACATAAATCAAGCCAACCATGCCCTTTGGGTCAAAATTGATCATGCCCCAGGGCACATTATAGCCTATTAGCACCTATAGACTTATACTGGAAAAAAGTTCAAAAATCTTCTCCGAAACCATGAGGCCCAGAGCTTAGATATTTAGTATGTAACAATGTCAAGTGGTCTCCTACATAAATCCTGCCAACCATGCCCCTGGAGTCTGAATTGGTTTTGGTTTTGGCCCTTTCAAGATTATTTCACTCATTTCGAGCCGACCGTTAAACATAGGTTGGCGAAAACCGGAGTACCCGGAGAAAAACCACCTGACCTTCCGTTGCAGAACTTGGCTCTCACATGTGATCCGAGCGAGGCTCGAACCAAGCGGTGAGGGACCTTATGATCAAGAGTCAGCGCTCTTAACCACTAGGCCACGGAGGCCCGTTAGAGTCTGAATTGACCATTCGGCAGGGCGCCTTAACTCCAATAGACTTATAATGGATCAAATTAAAAAATATTCTTTTCTGAAACCAAAGGGCCCCGATTTTTGATTGATTTGAGGTTTAACATCCCCGTCAACACTTTGTAGGTCATTTTGGAGACGTTGTTTCCAGATTTGTGGGACTTTTACCCTACATTGAGATGAAATGACATATTAAGCTCTGCTGCCCAAAGAAACCAATAGGGTTTTAATGCATAGACGGTTCAACTGGCACCACTTTTCCTGGGCAGGCTTGGTATTTAAGCCCCCCCCCAGTGGAATTCTTTCAACTGACCGTTCCAAGGCGGTTCTTCTGTGGCGGTTTATTTATGTTGTTGTTTGTTACTACTTACTGTGTGTATCACTTGTGTCTTTATGTTTTGGATGGCCATTTGGCCATTTTATGGGAAAGTAACTGTCCTTATGGCCATCCTTTGTTTAGGTTTCCATTATGGTCTGGTCGCTTCATGTTTGTGTTTCTTTCCCTTTGGTGTCTCTGATGGGTAGAGTAAGTTAATTGTATCGATTCCTGATATTTGTTTTACTTCTACTTGGAACCTCTAAGCTGTTTACCAGTACTCATCTGCGTTCGGTGCCAGCTCTGCATTGAAGCACCATGTAGCGCAATCTATTTCTTCAAGTCTCGATGGGTATTCTAAACATCACTTATGACTTTCTGGTATACAGGTGAGCGCTACAGGGCCAGTTGGCCCTCTTGTTTACCATTGCATGCGGGAACATCCTAAACGGGTACCTTGGCAAACAGTGCTGGCCCAGATCAGACACTGCAGAACACCGTGACTGATCAGGGCTTGCACTATTTGCTAACATAATTTTCCATCAAAATAGAAAAATATGCCTGACACCCCTTATATGACAAATGGACTGGTCCAACATATATCAATAGAAGAGTCCACTACTATACAATTGGTTAATGTATTGTCTGAAGTTAGCCGGTGGAGCGACAGGCCCTCTTGGGCCTCTTGTTGAACTAGATCAGATTAGAATGCATATAAAATTGAACGAATTTTGACGTATAATGACACAAAATTAACAACTTTTGTGTCAAGACTTCTAAAGGGAACATTATGGTAAAAACATGCATATGATACAGTATTAACATGTAAGATATTCATGTCCCTTTGGACTCACTTTAAGTGTGATTCAGATCATGCTTGTATACACATATGTGAGTAATGACTCAGGTCCGTCCATTCATATTTATTTCAGCCACAGATAAGTCCTCGCTCCTTCAGATTGACTGCCCAGCAGCACCACAGATTAATTGCAAAGGTAAAGTGTTACACATTTCCTATTTATCTGGGGATCAAATTGAATGTTGCAAATCTGTCGTATCAAAAGTTGTGGCTCTTAGATAAGGGAATAAAACTTAGTCACGTATTGGGGAACACTAACGCACTAATCTTTATCCTTTCGACATCCATGGCGTATTTCAGCGTGACTGCTGCTCCACACGTTTTGAACGAACCTCATTCCTTCACTTATTCCACCAACATTTTGACATGGCTGTTTACGAAAACTTGATTCCAACTCCTGTTCACAACATGCATATCAGCCCTTCTGAAAGATGCTCTAAAAACGTACGAAAGTTGGCGATAAGACGAAAAATAGGCTCGAAGATGTCATTTTTACCTGCGTCTTTTGAGACGGAGTGCACTCTATTCCAAACAAGTGCGGCCACGATGAAGACACTCCGAAAATAGAATAAAGGGAGAATAAAGTACAGGAGACATTCATTTTAAAAGGAAGGCGTCCCCAGTTTTAAAAGTAATACAATCCACCATTACAAGGCGCTAGATTTTAATTGTTTATGAGCATACTATAGCATATAAAGAGAATATGTCAAGGAGTCAATGGTGATTATTTAAGCGTCAACGCACGAGAATAGGACCTTATCATTTGACAAATGGATGTGCGTAGTCAGTACTTCCGTACCATTTCCACATCTGAGAGCAGCAATGGCTCTGGCGAGAAAGCGCGTCTTAGAAGGTGCTGGTCAAATTTGTGATAAAGACCCATGTCTAATGAGCTGACTCATATATTATAAGAATCTGATATGGGGTTCTGTTGTAGATGAGCGTTTCCAACCCGAGGGATGACCGTGCTGAGCGGAACCGAGGCTACGCCGAGGTTCCGCTCAGCACGGTCATCCCGAGGGTTGGAAACGCCCATCTACAACAGAACCCCATATTGGATTATTTTTCTTGCACAACACCTTCGGTTAGTTTTGACAGCTCGCACATGTATATTGTTTACAAAATAAAAGTAGTGCGGAAGTAGTTCTGGCAGTTGAATAGAATTGAAGCGCATTTATGTTAGTTGCCTGGGTCGGAACACCAGGGTCAGAACATAAATGTCTATCCCAGGTTAAAATCACGGATTTCCTTGTCTGGTGTGCAAGAGAAATGTGTACATCCCAGTAGGCACATGACGTTTAAGCAAAAAGTCGATGCAAAGCCATGACGTTGCATCGACGTTGATACGGTTTTTCGCCGACGCTGGGGTGTTAGTTGATTGTGTTGGGGTTTAACGACAGTGCAATACTTGTGAGTCATTTTGTGTCATCTGGATGAGAAAACGGGAGATAAAGGAAAAGATGGACAGGGAAGACAGAGACAAAGGAATGAAAGTGAAGAAACGGAAGAATTTAAAGCATTACCCCGCTTCCGTTTCCTGCTTCAAGGACAGCAGGTCGGCTTGCCGAGCTGTAAGCCAATATAAGTTGGACGCCACGGTGACACAAGATACCTGACGCCATCGCCACGACAGCTGGGATGTATGTCGGATTTGAACAATACAGACAAGTTTCCAAGAAGCATGAAGATATATGTTGTTACTGTACAAATGCATGGTGTGGCTAAAACAAAATCTATATATAAAACCGGAGATCAACCACTGAGTCAACATTATTTTGGCCATGTATAGCCGGTCACTTTAATATGCACACTTCTCCTGGGGAGGCTTCGCAAAATTGCAGTATGTTTCCTTTGGCTTTCTTTGCCGGATCATTACAGGGTCACTGATGAGGCTTCAGCACCCAATTTCATAAAATCATTCTTCGATATAAAAAGATTGGGTACAACATGGATATTATACGACAGACTGCATGCATGGTAGTTAACCCAATCACGGTTGGCAACTTTGCTTCCCTCTTTAATTGCACGCCGGTGGGTCAGGCCTCAGATTCTATGACGGCTTATTGAAAATTAAAGAGATAATGTTGGTAAGTGCCTGATGCTCTGTCTCCGGTCGGGCTCATCGGAGTCTAACTGTTGGTTTTCTTTTGCTCCAGCATTTCAGTGGTTTCTTGCTGTCGAGTCCTCACCGTTTTCTCACCTCTGTGGTTCTTTGATTTCTGTGTTCACGGAGATGTTGCACTGATGAGTTAGGAGGCCTTCATGCGGACTGAACAAAAATTTTTTTGTCTAAATCGCGACGGAAGTAAGGGCGAGGATTGTGGCCACGTAAAATCGATTTAAGCCCCCCAGTGGAAATCTTCCACTGACCGTTCCAAGGCGGCTCTTCTGTGGTGATTAATTTATGTTGTTGTTTGTTACTTACTGTGTGTATCACTTGTGTCTTTTAATTTTGGATGGCCATATGGCCATTTTGTGGGAAAGTAACTGTCCATATGGCGTTCCTTTGTTTAGGTTTCCATTATGGTCTGGTCGCTTAATGTTTGTATTTCTTTCCCTTTGGTGTCTTTTATGGATGGAGTAAGTTAATTGTATCAATTCCTGATCTTTGTTTTACTTCTACTTTTTATTAGCCGAAACTACGTAGTATGGCCCATCTTCTTTCTTATGAATGTTTTCATTGCTCTTAAAGGAACTCATTTTTGATTTTTATTTGCCTTCACTGCAGCTGGTGTTGTGCCGTGTGGCGGCCGTAAAACGTCTCCCCGTAAATCAACCATAGTGCAGTTTATATTTTACTTTTGGTCCTTTGAGATCATCGTGATTATTCTGAGAAATCAGAAATAAATTGTTGATTTAGACTCATTCTAGACAGGTTTTTAATTATTTGGACCCCATTTTGATTTATATCAGTCTTTGAATCGACTGCCTATTCGAAATTCGCAAAATTGCAATATGTTTCCTTTGGCTTTCTTTGCCGGATCATTACAGGGTCACTGATGAGGCTTTATTAGCCGAAACTACGTAGTATGGCCCATCTTCTTTCTTATGAATGTTTTCATTGCTCTTAAAGGAACTCATTTTTGATTTTTATTATACTATTTCACGGTTAGCTAGAAAATGTCAACTTCTTAAATTATTTGACGGGTGACTAATCACAATGGCCCTAGAAACTATCATGATTTATATCCATAGACGTATGCTGTGGGAATCCAAATGTCGTCATCAGGTAGCGCGAAGAATTTAACATGCGCAGGCAATGGCACTAATCCCAAACCTCAGTGCGCATATGACTGTATTGGTTGTACAAATAAATATACTAACCGCTTTGAAAGAATGGGCCTCTGTGAACACCAAAGGTTGAATGTGGCGAGCTGTTTCCTAATGCAAATTAAATGTTGGAGGCCATTTTGGCAGAACGACAGAACCAGGCACATTTTTAGAGATAAACAGTGGCATGTTTTGCAAATTTTGAAGGGGCCTCCCTGGCCTAGTGAGTGGGTACGGGCGCTGACTCTTAAATATGGGGTATCCCACTGTGAGTTTGAGCTACGATTGGGTCATTTGTGAGACGCTATGTTCTGTAATGAAAGGTCAAGTGGTTTAAAACTTACTTTTTTTTTCTTTGGACACCGTTTTTTTTCTCAACTCTTATTAAGGATGGGTTTGATACAAAGGAACTCATTTTGAAAGTACGAAAACGCTAAATTAACGAAAATAAAATGAAGTATCCCATCCCACAGCAAACAAGTAAAGAATCAAGAATTCCTTTTGGTTTTGTTATGTTTTTACATGTTGCTTTGGTTGTTTGAAGTGGGGTTTAACGGTCCCTGTCAATACTAGTTTGGTCATTTTGTAGATGTTTGCTCCAATTTTGTGGGACTTTTACCCGACATTGAGATGAAATGACATCCAAAACCCATATACATTCGACGGTCCGACGCGTATCACTCCGCCTGGGCAGGTTTAGTCCTTCTAAGCGGTTTACCAGTACTCATATGCTGTCAGTTTCAGCTCTGCGTGGAAGCACCATGCAGCCAAATCTATTTCTCCAAGCCCCAATAAGCGGGACTTTCTTTAATTTTACTACATTATCCCTTTGGTAACTGAGATTTCGGCTGAAATTGGCGCAGGCATTCACGATGACGCGGCTGCTTTGCAGAGTCAATTTGTTTGTTTTGTTTGAGTTTAGGTTTAACGTCCCCGACAACACTGTAAAGGTCATTTTGGAGACGTTGCTTCCAGTTTTGTGGGACTTTTACCCGCTATTGAGATGAAATGACATCTCAAGCCCTGTCGCCCAATGAAACCAATAGGGTTTATTAGCATGGACGGTCCGCCTCGCACCGCGGTTCCTGGACAGGCTATGATCCTCTAAGCGGTTTGCCAGTACTAGTGTGCGGGCTGGATTTAGCTCTGCACGGAAGCATCGTGCAGCCCATATATTTCTTCAAACCCCTATGGGCGGGGGCGGTACATTTTGCAGAGTCAAAGGTCAAAGAAACATTCAACCTGCAATCAATAAAAGGTCAAAATCGAAAGAAGAATCTGTTGCTCGCATCGATAGGCGCAGCCATTATTGGCTGCATACTGCTCTTTTCGAACGCTTTTTCAGCACACATTCTTTGCATATACCTCGAGTAAATTTCTGCGTAAACACGTGGTGTACAGCCTAATGGGTGGCTTTTCCAGCTGCGTCATAAGACGGGCGATATTAAACAGGGGTATCATAAAAAAATCTCAATGGCTTCCAAATTGGAAACCAAAAATTAGGTAGAGGCAAGCGCAAAAAAAGAAGTCCGTGCGCATATTTGAGTACAGTGTGACCCCTGAACCATGACCAATGACGTCATCAGAAATAATAGGATATTCACTATGCTATAAATAATAGAGGAGATCAGGCCAACTGTGCAAAAGGACAGGTTCTAGTGTGAAATGATCTCCCCTACCACCATTTCAATCACGATTTCACAAAAGCTCGGTCGTTCTGAGGATATAATGTTCTTAATGCTTTGCAGTATATATACCTTTCATGCCACTAAAATAACTTGTTTCTTTGATGATGAAAACCCCAAAAATAAGTATGTTCACTAAAGCGCTTCAAGCAAGTATTCGCAAGGGTACTGGTATTAAAACGATGAAAGAAATTTAAGCATGCTTATTGAAGTGATTCTAGCAAGTATTTGCAAGGTTACTGGTATTAAAACGTAACATTTAGATCATTTGATCTGTTTCGGAGGAAATAAAACAAGAGGGCCATAATGAGCCTGAATCGCTCACCTGATCCTCATTATACAGATAAAATGACAGGTAATATAAGGTGGAGTGGACAGGTTGTGCAATTCTGGTCGACAGTGACCCAAGGGACACTTCTGTGAAATTATTTCAAAATCAGTCAACCTATTTAGGGGTAGAAATTATGTTAAAGGTTGTTTCTTTTTTGGGTTTGGTGGCTTTAATGTTCAGTAGAGCGAAACGATTTTGAGCAATAATGTCAGAGGGTCATCCGTGGAACATTCCTTTCAAATTTATTTATTTCTGAGGAGTAAGTCTTTCAAAAGTTCGCTTTAAGAGCTGGCATACGATGCTAGAGTTCTCTCTGACAATACAGAGCTGAATTGTTTGCCACTATCTGGACACCTTGAGGACATTGAGAGTCCTAGTGCGCCAGGAGATGAACCGGCACAGTCTTACTTACAATGTCACGTGGTGGACAAGGGGGTGGGGTTGATGTGGGGCAGTTTGAATCAAAAGCTGGGCTTATGAGTTTGTGGTTCCCTTTGACAATACAGAGCACGTTGATGGTCAGATTCTAGTGCACCAGATGAAAATGAACCAGCTCACGCTTACTAACAGTGCCTTAACCAAAAACCAGTGGGCCCCGGGGCAGGTCCGTTTCAGGACCAAGGGCTATAATTTGAACAATATCGGTAGAGGGCTATTAGATGAAGCTTCATACCAAATAATAAAGACTTTGGCCTTCTGTTTTCAGACCAGACGATTAATCGGACAAGGTCTATCGGAACCCGAACTTTATGGTGACTTATTATATAAATTCAGAAAAAAATGTATAAATGCAATGACTTCAGCACCCAAATTCTTAAAATCATTCTTCGATATAAAAAGATAGGGTACAACATAAATGTTATACGACGGACTGCATGCGTGGTAGTTAACCCAATCACGGTTGACAACTTTGTTACCCGCTTTAATTGCACGCCGGTGGGTCAGCTCTCAGATTCAATGACGGTTCAAGCGTAAAGGCTTACTGAGAATTAGATATCTAATATTATGTTCTGTTGGTTGGTGCCTGATGCTCTGTCTCAGTTCGGACCCATCGGAGTCTAACTGTTGGTCTTCTTTTGCTCCAGAATTTCTGTGGTTTCTTGCTGTAGAGTCCTGTTTTTTCATCTATGTGGTTGTTGGATTTTTGTGTTCACGGAGATGTTGCTCTGATGAGTTGGGAGGCTTTCATACGGACGGAAAAATTATTTGTCTCAATCGCAATGGAAATAAGGGCGAGGATTTTGGTCTTGTTAAATCGATTTAAGCCGACCAGAGGAATTCGTTTCACTGACCGTTCCAAGGCGGTTCTTCTGTCGCGTTTATTTTTGTTATGGTTTGTCTATCGCTTATATTATATTGTTTTAGATAGCCGATTGGCCATTTTGTGGTTAAGTACCTGTCCTTTTGGCTTTCCGCCATTGACGTTTCCATTAGGATCTAGTTGTTTCATGTCTGTGATACTTTCCCTTTGGTGTCTCTAATGGGAGCTGTTTGCTAATTGTATCGATTCCTGATCATTGCCTTCACTTCTATTTAATGTAGGTGACCACTTAACGTTGATACATATTAAATATCTTAGCTTTGGGCCTTATGGTTTCAGAGAAGAAGATTGTTGACGTTTTTTTTTTCTTTTATAAGTCTATGGAAGCTAATGAGCCAAGGAGCGTGGCCATTGCGGTCATGTCTTTTGTCTGATCAAAATTCCTTCAAGGAATATGACAGAGGTCAGAACAAAGGAATATTGATGCAAAATAGGAATGGAATCCATTGAGCGGTTTTTGAGGAGAAGATTTTTTCCCCATTTATAAGTCTATAGAATCTAATGAGCCTAGGGGCGTGGCAATGTCGGCAACGGTGAGAGTTTCACACACTTTCTGAAATGACCATAAATAGAAGTGGAGGCAATGATCAGGAATCGATGCAATAAACCCACAGCTCCCACCAGAGACACCAAAGGGAAAGAAACACAAACTTGAAACAACAGACCCTAATGGAAACATCAATAGCGAAAAGCCAAAGGGACAATAGGCTATCCAAAATAAATATAAGCTACACAAACACCCAAAGACAAACCATAACAAAAATAAACCGCGACAGAAGAACCGCATTGGAACGGTCAGCGGAAACGAAATCCACTGGGGGAGTGTATGGGGGGGGGGGCTGATATCGATTTATTTTGGACACAATCCTCGCCCTTACTTCCGTCGCGATTAAGACAGATAATGTGTTTAGTCCACATGAAGGTCTCCTAACTCATCAGTGCAACATCTCCGTGAACACAATATAAAACAACCACAGAGATGAAACAGTGTTGAGGACCCGACAGCAAGGAACCACTGAAATGCTGGAGCATAAGGAAATCAACATTTAGACTGCGATGGGCCCGACCAGAGACAGAGCATCAGGTACCAACCAGCGTAAGCCTTTACGCTGGAACCGTCAAAGACTCTGAGCCTGACCCACCGGCATGCAATTAAAGAGGGAATCAAAGTTGTCAACCGTGATTGGATTAACTACAATACATGAAGTCTGTCGTATAACAATTATGTTGTACCCAATTTTTTTATATTGAAGAATGATTTTACGAAATTGGGTGCTGAAGTCATTGCGATTATATAAACTGTATTTCTGAATTTATATACTAAGTAACCATAAAATTCGGGTTCTGATAGATCTTGTTGCAGAAGAGATTGAAGTCCAATATTGAATTTTGAAATTAAATCAGAATGACGTCTATAACATTTTGAAAAGGCTTTGCGTAGTTTATGGTACCGATAACCCTGATTAAGAATTTTAGCCGTTAGCAATTTATTACGAGTGTTGAAGTCAGTTTCATGACTACACACTCTGGCAAATCGAATTAATTACGAAATATTAACGTCATAGGATAGCGCACGAGGAACCATCCACAAAAGGAAAATTAACAATCTCAAAATCAAAGTCATCGCGTTTATCATAAATTTTGCAAGAAACAAACCCATCTACAATAGATAGATGTAAATCCCAAAAACTGGGCCTCTGTATCAGAAGAATTTGCTTTATTTATTTGACTGATCCAACCATCGAAATAGATATTATCAATATTTAATAAATCATACAACTATCTAGAAGTGGAGCTAAAAGCTTCAATGATTTCAGACTGGTTTTCAGCAGAAAGGGACTTCATGAAGTCTCTCTCATAACAAAACAAAAACAGATCAGCCACAAGTGGTGCGCAATTAGTACCAATCGGAATACCCACAACTTGTCTACATAATTTAGTACCAAATCTTATGTAAATGTTGTCAAGTAGAAAGGTAAGAGCTTCACACACTTTCTGACATGACCAGAAAGTATAATTTTTATGCTCATCAGAAGTGAAACAAGCATTTCTAACATTACATGCATGTCTTCCCTAGGAATCGTCTATTCAATTAAATCATTAAGTTTTTCTTTTATAAGATTATGAGGAAGTGTAGTGTAAAGGGCGTAAAAATCATAAGAAGACAGACTTGAAGCATGAAAATGCATGGATTTCAATTTATTTAAAACTTCATGAGATTTTTTTTATCAAAAGGATGTCAAATAAAGGAACGATGAAAAAGCAATTGGAAAAGCAATTTTATGCTGTTAAAAGTGAAATAACCGTTTAGTCAAATAATATAGCGCATTAAAAGTAAAAGAAAAAAACGGGCAATACGCAGGAATCGATACAACTACCTTACACTTCGCATCCACGACACCAAAGTGAAAGAATCATAAAAAACTATTTATTCGTAATTGAAACAAAACAAAAGAAGGCTTAAGGGACTGTTTCTTTCCCCCCAAAATGGGTGTCCAAAATAATAAAAAAAATATCAGCAGTACATGCATGTAAGAAGAAACAATGTCAACTAGATCTGCAGTCGATGGTATACCATCGCAAATACCCGCTTTTTCTATTAATAACACTAATGACTATGTATTAGCCAGCCAAAACTACATGTAAGTTTAAAAAAGTTGCAAAGAACATTCTAACTGATAAGCAAAGTTTCAGAAGTGTAACTCTTATAGTTAAGAAGATATCTTTGACCTTGGGGTTATGATGAGGTCACCTAAAGTATCCCAATTTATTCTATATTCCAACAGCCATCCAATAACCAAGTTTCAGAAGTGTAATTCCAATAGCTTAGAAGATATGGCAAAGTAATACATTTTGACCTTTGACCTTGGGGTCGAGGTCACAACAAAAGTAGCCCAACATATTTTATATTCCAAGGACCATCCAATATGCAAAGTTTCAGAAGTGTAACTCCAAATGTTTAGGAGATATGGCAAATCATAGTTTATGCTCCCCGAAGGGGGAGCCATATAGTCGCCGCTTTGTCCGTCCGTCCGTCCGACTGTCCGTCCGTCCGTCCGTCCGTCACACTCTATATCTCTAAAAGTTTTAGAGGTATTTAAGTGAAACTTGATATACTGATAGAGGGCGATGAGGGGAATCGTAGAATACAAGAACCATAACCCTGTCACCAGTATTTATGGAGCTACTTCCCTTCTTAACTATTTCAATGAAAAGATTGTCCTGAGCATATCTCTGAAAGTATAGAAGGGATTTATTAATAAGTGAAACTTGATACATGGATAGATGGCCATCAGAGGAAGTGCAGAGTGCAAAAACTGTAACTCTGTCACAAGTAATCACAGAGTTATTTCCCTTTTTAGTTTTTGCTATATTATGCTTGTCCGGAGCATATCTCTAAAAGTTTTAAAGGTAATTTAGTGAAACTTGATACACTGATAGGGGGCTATGAGAGAAATCGCGGAATGCAAGAACATAACCCTGCCAACAGTATTTACGGAGTTACTTCCCTTCGAAATTAGGGCCCAAACAGTATTTTGGGTGCCCTATAGTATTCTCCTTGTCAGTCAGTTTCAAATCTAAACCAAAACATTTAACCGGTTATAACTTCAAAAGTATTATCCCTACTCCCATGAAACTTCACACTCATACTCACACTCACAAGACCTATATTCTGACAAACCATATTGCTTTTGTCCGTGTGTTTTTCACGCCTTAACCAAAAAACTTAACCTCGGTCATAACTTCAAAAGTATTTGCCCTACTCTCATAAAACTGCACACACTTACTTACTATCACACGACATACATTCTGACAAAGGGTCATAACTATATTGCTTTTCGGTCTGTGTTTGTCAGGCCATAACCAAACAACTTACACTCGGTCAAAATTTTTAAAGTATTTATCCTAAACTCATGAAACTTCGCACGCATACTTACCATCACAAAACCTACATTCTGACAAAGGGCCATAATTATATTGCTTATTTTCACAGAATTATCTCCCCTTTTTTTAAAAAAATATCTCCTGTTGTTTCATAACCTTGGGTAACAGGGCTTTCATATTTCACATATGTATTCCTTGTGACATTCTTCATTGAAAATCACTTACTAGGGAACACAAAACTGAGTTTCTTTGTCTTATGGTTTAAGATTTACATGCCCTTGCACGGAAGGGGCGTTACATTTCTCCTTGTTTTTGCAGTCTTTGTTGAAAATCACTAACTTTTAGCAACTAGGGAAATCTTAGACTTTTGGTTAAACCCATTTGGTACCGGAAACCCCAAAAGGGGTAAGTGGCAAACAGTGCAGGCCCAGATCAGACGCCACGGAACGCGTGTTTGTCACGTCTTAACCAAAAAACTTAACCTTGGCCATAACTTCAAAAGAATTGGCCCTACTCTTATGAAACTTTGCACAAATACTAACCATCACAAGACCTACATTCTGACAAAGGAGAACAACTCGTGTGTTTGTCACGCCTAAACCAAAAACCTTAACCTCGGTGATAACTTGAAAAGCATTTTGTCTACTCTCATGAAACATCACACACATAATTACCATCACAAGACCTACATCCTGACAAATTGCTTTTTGGTGTATGTTTGTCAAGCCATACCCAAACAACTTAAACTCCTGTCAAAATTTTAAATGTATTTGCCCTGCTCTCATGAAACTTCACACACATACTTACATCACAAAAACCTACATTCTGACAAACGGCCATAACTATATTGCTTATTTTCACTAATTATCTCCCTTTTTTAAAAAAAAATATCTCGTGTTATTTCATAACCATGGGTAATAGGGCTTTCATGTTTCACATGTGTATTCCTTGTGACATTTTCCATTGAAAATCACTTACTAGGGAACACAAAACGGAGTTTCTAAGCCTTATGGTTTAAGATTTACAGGTCCTTGCAGGGAAGCGGCCTTACATTTCTCTTTTTTTTTTTGCATTCTTTGTTGGAAGTCACTACCTAGTTCTTTATTTGTACTCCAAACAACAGCTGAGGGTACTCATTAGACCCTCCTAATTCAGCCGGTTGTAACGAGTACCCATAATCTTTGTCTACTACCTCTACTATTGCGCATCTTCGGGGAGCATCCCTTGGTTTTACCGATGCTCTTGTTTGACCTTTGACCTTGGGGTCATGTTGAGGTCAAGGTCACACCAAAAGTATCCAAATTTATTCTACATTCCAAGAGCCATCCAATAACCAAAGTTTCAGAAGTGTAACTCTAATAGTTAAGAAGATGTGGCAAAATCATACATTTTGACCTTTGACCTTGGGGTCAAGGTCACACCAAAAGTAAGCTGACATATTCTATATTCCAAGGACCATCCAATAAGCAAAGTTTCAGAAGTGTAGCTCCAATAGTTAAAGAGATATGGCAAATCATAAGTTTTGACCTTTGACCTTGGGTTCACGTTGAGGTCAAGGTCACAAAAAAGTTGCCCACTGCCATCTACATTCCATGTACTATCCACATGCAAAGTTTCAAAAGTGTAACTTCAGTGGTTGCAGAGGAGATCCATTTACAAGAAACTTGACGGACGGACAGACAGACAGGCAGACGGGCGGACAGACGGACTGACGCCGGAGTGAACTGTGGTACGAAAACAATTTACCCGTTCTTCTTCGAAAAAGCGGGTATAATAATAAACCATAACTGAAGGACCGCCTTGAAATATGTTCTATAAAATGGTTATCCGTTGGAAGCAAGAAATACACCACAGAAGTGAAAAATATGGAGTGTACATGTTTTCTGGGCCAGACTAGCTAGTTTTGGCCAATTAGGCCTCATCAGTGACCCTCGGATATTTTCAAAATTCCAAAATGGAATCACTGATCCCAAAGGACAAGAAAATATAATCTACACTATGATGTAGGGCAGGGAGACGTTTTACCGCCGCCACATTTTCCCACACACCAGTTGTAGTGAAGTTAAATATGTTCTATAAAAGGGTTATCCTTTGGAAGCAAGGAATACACCTCAGAAGTGAAAAATATGGAGTGTACATGTTTTCTCGGCCAGACTAGCTAGTTTCGGCCAATTAGGCCTCATCAGTGACCCTCAGATATTTTCAAAAACGCTCATTATTCTTATTTATACCACAATCAGTCATTCTAGTAACTAAATAAAGGGAGTCGAATAACGGCTCGCTATAATAGGCAGTGACCTTTAATACCTTCTACTGACCTTTAATACGTCTAGTGACCCTTTATAGACTGGACCTACTTTTCAGGCCCCTAACTTTTATATGCGGCAAATCAACGAAACTGCAAGTTATAATCTTTGCAATATTTATTATAACAAATTTATAGAATTTTCAGCTAAATTCATAATTTCTCGGGCTTTTCTTGTTTGGACCGTCCGTGCCAATACTTGCGCACCGCTACTGCGGTTGCGCCTCAACGTCGAAAATAAATTCGAAAGCTATAATAAACGATTTATTTGCAGATTTTCATACAGAATGTAAAGCGCTGAGAAATTTTTTTCGAGCATCAACGTTGTTTCCTACGTCTCTGGTGCACGGTGACGTCAGAAACTTTGCACTCATTACCGCCACGTTATACTAGGGTGTGCGCGCCATGGCACTGAATGTCGCTTAACATACCACACTGTCTGCTGTCATTGCACGACCCGCAGAAAAAAGCGACCGACTGAAGTCGGTTGATTTTATAGAGTGCCCTAAAATCACCGTGTCATTCTGTCATTCTGTCAGTCTGTCAGTTTGTCAGTCTGTCCGTCCGTAACCCGTTTGTGAAAATTGGTGATAGTGACTTAACCGCTTGGAATATTTAAACAATTTTTGGCATACTGATAGATATCAATGAGATCTAACCAATGAACTTGCAAAATATTACATTTCCATTTATTATAGCTCGCCGAGGCGAAATATGTGAAAATTTTCGAACTGCTTCTCCTCGGAAACGGTTGGGCCGATTGAAGTCAAATTTCATATGGAGCCTCTATGGGAAGGAGGACACCGAAATTTGCTGATGGGGTCCACGTCACATGAGCAAATGGCCGCCAAGCCATATATGGTCTGTCTGTCTTTCCGTCCGTAACACGTTTGTGAAAATTGGTGATAGTGACTTAACCGCTTGGAATATTTAAACAATTTTTGGCATACTGATAAATATCAATGAGATCTAACCAATGCACTTACGAAGTATTACATTCCATTAAGAATAGCCTCGCCGAGGCGAAAAATGTGAACATTTTCGAACTGCTTCTCCTCGGAAACCGTTGGGCCGATTAAAGTCAAATTTCATAGGGAGCCTCTATGGGATGAGGGAAACCAAAATTTGATCATGGGGTCCAGGACACATGACCAAAATGGCCGCCAAGCCATATATGGTAAAAACCCTTCAAAAATAGTCTTCTCCAGAACCACTTGGCAGATTTCCACGAAACTTGATAAATAGCATCTGGGACGTAGGCCCATCATAAATTGCTAAAATGGTGACACTGGGTTGACCTTGACCTTCTTTGTGCCTAGGTCAAACTTTGACACATATGCTTTTGTATTGGCAAAGTGAGAATGCATTTTATCCTGCAAAGGATTCAGAATACAGTACTTAAGTAATGAGATTTAACCAATGAACTTGCGAAACATTACATTCCATTTAGTATAGCCTCGCCGAGGCGAAAAATGTGAAAATTTTCGAACTGCTTCTCCTCGGAAACCGTTGGGCCGATTGAAGTCAAATTTCATATGGAGCTAATATGGGATCGGGGAAACCAAAATTTGCTCATGGGGTCCAGGTCACATGACCGAAATGGCCGCCAAGCCATATATGGTCTGTCTGTCTGTCCGTCCGTAATCCGTTTGTGAAAATTGGTGATAGTGACTTAACCGCTTGGAATATTTAAACAATTTTTGGCATACTGATAGATATCAATGAGATCTAACCAATGAACTTGAGAAATATTACATTCTATTTAGTATAGCCTCGCCGAGTTGAAAAATGTGAAAATTTTCGAACTGCTTCTCCTCGGAAACGGTTGGGCCGATTAAAGTCAAATTTCACATGGAGCCTCTATGGGATGGGGGAAACCAAAATTTGCTCACGGGGTCCAGGTCACATGACCAAAGTGGCCGCCAAGCCATATATGGTAAAAACCCTTCAAAAATAGTCTTCTCCAGAACCACTGGGCAGATTTCTACGAAACTTGATAAACAGCATCTGGGACGTAGGCCCATCATAAATTGCTTAAATGGTGACACTGGGTTGACCTTGACCTTCTTTATGCCTCGGTCAAACTTTGACACATATGTTTTTGTATTGGAAAAGTGAGAATGCATTTTATCCTGCAAACGATTCAGAATACAGTACTTAAGTAATGAGATTTAACAAATGAACTTGCGAAACATTACATTCCATTTAGTATAGCCTCGCCGAGGCGAAAAATGTGAAAATTTTCGAACTGCTTCTCCTCGGAAACCGTTGGGCCGATTGAAGTCAAATTTCATATGGAGCTTCTATGGGATTGGGGAAATCAAATTTGCTCATGGGGTCCAGGTCACATGACCAAAATGGCCGCCAAGCCATATATGGTCTGTCTGTCTGTCCGTCCGTAACCCGTTTGTGAAAATTGGTGATAGTGACTAAACCGCTTGGAATATTTAAACAATTTTTGGCATACTGATAGATATCAATGAGATCTCACCAATGAACTTGCGAAATATTACATTCTATTTAGTATAGCCTCGCCGAGTTAAAAAATGTGAAAATTTTCGAACTGCTTCTCCTCGGAAACGGTTGGGCCGATTAAAGTCAAATTTCACATGGAGCCTCTATGGGATGGGGGAAACCAAAATTTGCTCACGGGGTCCAGGTCACATGACCAAAATGGCCGCCAAGCCATATATGGTAAAAACCCTTCAAAAATAGTATTCTCCACAACCACTGGGCAGATTTCCACAAAACTTGATAAACAGCATATTGGACGTAGGCCCATCATAAATTGCTTAAATGGTGACACTGGGTTGACCTTGACCTTCTTTATGAATAGGTCAAACTTTGACACATATGTTTTTGTATTGGAAAAGTGAGAATGCATTTTATCCTGCAAACGATTCAGAATACAGTACTTAAGTAATGAGATTTAACCAATGAACTTGCGAAATATTAAATTCCATTTAGTATAGCCTCGCCGAGGCGAAAAATGTGAAAATTTTCGTACTGCTTCTCCTCGGAAACCGTTGGGCCGATTGAAGTCAGATTTCATATGGAGCTTCTATGGGATGGAAGAAACCAAAATTTGCTCATGGGGTCCAGGTCACATGACCAAAATGACCGCCAAGCCATATATGGTCTGTCTGTCTGTCCGTCCGTAACCCGTCTGTGAAAATTGGTGATAGTGACTTAACCGCTTGGAATATTTAAACAATGTTTGGCATACTGATAGATATCAATGAGCCCTAACCAATGAACTTGCGAAATATTACATTCTATTTAGTATAGCCTCGCCGAGGTGAAAAATGTAAAAAAAATTTTCGAACTGCTTCTCCTCAGAAACGGTTGGGCCGATTAAAGTCAAATTTCATATGGAGCCTCTATGGGATGGGGGAAACCAAAATTTGCTCACTGGGTCCAGGTCACATGATCAAAATGGCCGCCAAGCCATATATGGTAAAAACCCTTCAAAAATAGTCTTCTCCAGAACCACTGGGCAGATTTCCACGAAACTTGATAAATAGCATCTGGGACGTAGGCCCATCATAAATTGTTAAAATGGTGACCCTGGGTTGAACTTGACCTTCTTTGTGCCTAGGTCAAACTTTGACACATATGCTTTTGTATTGGAAAAGTGAGAATGCATTTTATCCTGCAAACGATTCAGAATACAGTACTAAAGTATAAGATATATTTTTGCTCCTTATGATAAGGCGCATTTATTGGGGGGAACCGTTTTAGGTCAAGGTCACATGACCAAAATGGCCGCCATACCCATATATGGTAACACTCATAAAGCTAAAAGCATCCGGCGGGTCGTGCACTTCAGCTGAAGCACTGGTTTTTACTTAAATTTGCAAAATTATTGCAAACACCTTGATTGTTTTGAATGGTGGTATAATCTAAAGCTCATCCCTACAAAACTGACTATTGTTCCTTCCAATTTTGTGGGTATTTTTCCCGACATTGAGATGAAATGACATCTCAAGCCCGGTCGTCCAGTGAAACCAATAGGGTCTATACGCATGGACGGGGCCGACTCGCACCGCTTTAGATCCTCTAAGCGGTTTACCAGTACTCGTGCGCGGGTCGATTTCAGCTCTGCGTGGAAGCATCATGCAGCCCATCTATTTCTTCAAGCCCCGATGGGCGGGGGCCGGGTGTGACGTGTACCAACAATCTATATTTGGAAGCAATAATAAGAAAATTATGAGGCGGTTCTAACGAGTACCAACAATCTATACTTGAGAGCAGAAATAATTAAAATATCAATTTTCTCATCTTAAAATTTTCTCTTTTTTTTTCATCGGTAAAGTTTACAATGTCTAGCATAGGCGTTTTATCGTAATGTGTACTAGAAAGGGCCTTAGTGATCTTTAAATGTGTAGCTTTCTAACAGGGCTAGACAAAGGACGTCTTGCACGAAGCTGCCTATAGGTGCTTTGAGCATGGTTGCAAGTAGCAAACGCTCTGATGAGACCGAGCTTTTGTTGGTCGCCTGTAAGTAACCCTTTCTTATTAGCTTGCCGATTTGTTAAAATTGCGCCTTTAAACACATATTCAAATGTTGTGTTTATTTTGCTTTCTATTTTTAAGATTGCGGATCCTTACCAGACATTCCTCATGGTACTGTTTCCATGCGGAATGGAACTGGCTATCTAGCTGTGGCTTCATTCACCTGTGACACTGGATACAGACTGGATGGAACTCCTGTTCGACAGTGCCAAATAGATGGTACCTGGAGCAATGAGAATCAAACCTGCAGGATAATTGGTACAGTTTTTATTAGATACCAAGAAAGGGTTCCGATAACTTTGCACAGAGGTCATTGACTTTATACTGTGAAATATTCGGCATGGGTCAGTGGAAGATTTCCACTGGGGGGCTTAAATCGATTTAATGTGACCACAATCCTCGCCCTTACTTCCGTCGCGATTTAGACCAAATAATTTGTTCAGTCCGCATGAAGGCCTCCTAACTCATCAGTGCAACATCTCCGTGAACACAAAAATCAAAGAACCACAGAGGGTAGACAACGGTGAGGACTCGACAGCAAGAAACCACTGAAATGCTGGAGCAAAAGAAAACCAACAGTTAGACCCCGATGGGCCCAACCAGAGACAGAGCATCAGGCACTTACCAACATTACCTTGAATTAGATCTCTCTAATTCTCAATAAGCCTTTACAGGGTCACTGATGAGGCTTTATTAGCCAAAACTACGTAGTATGACCCATCTTCTTTCTTATGAATGTTTTTATTGCTCTTAAAGGAACTCATTTTAGATTTTTATTTATTAGCCGAAACTACGTAGTATGACCCATCTTCTTTCTTATGAATGTTTTCATTGCTCTTAAAGGAACTCATTTTTGATTTTCATTTACGTTGGAGCCGTCGTAGAATCTGAGGCCTGACCCACCGGCGTGCAATTAAAGAGGGAAGCAAAGTTGCCAACCGTGATTGGGTTTACTACCATGCATGCAGTCTGTCGTATAATATCCATGTTGTACCCAATCTTTTTATATCGAAGAATGATTTTACGAAATTGGGGGCTGAAGTCATTGCGGTTATATACTTTTTTCTGAATTTATATACTAAGTCACCATAAAATTCGGGTTCCGATAGACCTTGTTGCAGAATAGATTTAAGTCCAATATTGAATTTTGAAATTAAATCAGAATGGCGTCTATAAAATTTTGAAAAGGCTTTGCGTACTTTATGGTACCGATAACCCTGATTAAGAAGTTTAGCCGTTAATTATTTATTACGAGTGTTGAAGTCAGTTACATGGCTACACACTCTAGCAAATCGAATTAATTGCGAAATATAAACGCCATAGGATGACGCACGAGGAGCATCACCATCCAAAAACGGAAAATTTACAATCTCAAAATCAAAGTCATCGAAGTTAACGAAGGCCAAGACAAGCTTCCTACGCTATACTGGTTACCAAAACTTCATAAAAAACCTTACAAAGCACGGTTTATTGCAAATTCTAGCTCTTGCACTACCACTGAACTTTCTAAATTATTAACTTCCTGTCTTACTGCTATTAAAACGCATGTAATTAAATATTGTGATAAAGTCTTTGAAAGATCAGGAAGAAATCTGTTTTGGTCTATAAAAAATTCGAATGAGGTTTTAAATAAATTGAAATCTAGACATTTTCGTGCTTCTAGTCTGTCTACCTACGATTTTTCCACTCTTTACACTACACTTCCTCATAATCTTATAAAAGAGAAGCTTAATGATTTAATTGAATGGGCTTTTCACAGAGAAGATTCTCTCTATCTTGCATGTAATGTCAGAAATGCATTTTTCACTTCTAAAGAGCATAAGAATTATACACTTTGGTCATGTCAGAAAGTGTGTGATGCCCTCACCTTTCTACTTGACAATATTTATATTAGATTCGGTACTAAGTTATTTAGACAAATTGTGGGTATTCCGATGGGTACTAATTGCGCACCTCTTGTGGCTGATCTGTTCTTGTATTGTTATGAAAGAGACTCCACTTTGTCGCTTTCCATTGATAACCAATCTGAAATTATTGAAGCTTTTAGCTCTACTTATAGATATTTAGATGATTTATTAAATATTGATAATACCTATTTTGATGGTTTGATCAGTCAGATTTACTCCCTAGAACTTCAGTTAAATAAAGCAAATTCTTCTGATACCGAGGCCCCGTTTTTGGATTTACATCTATCTATTGTAGATGGATTTGTTTCGTGCAAAATTTATGATAAACGCGATGACTTTGATTTTGAGATTGTAAATTTTCCGTTTTTGGATGGTGATGTTCCTCGTGCGCCATCCTATAACGTTTATATTTCGCAATTAATTCGATTTGCTAACGTGTGTAATCATGTAACTGACTTCAACACTCGTAATAAATTATTTACGGCTAAACTCCTTAATCAGGGTTATCGGTACCATAAAGTACGCAAAGCCTTTTCAAAATTTTATAGACGCCATTCTGATTTAATTTCAAAATTCAATATTGGACTTAAATCTCTTCTGCAACAAGGTCTATCGGAACACGAATTTTATGGTGACTTAGTATATAAATTCAGAAAAATATATAACCGCAATGACTTCAGCACCCAATTTCGTAAAATCATTCTTCGATATAAAAAGATTGGGTACAACATGGATATTATACGACAGACTGCATGCATGGTAGTTAACCCAATCACGGTTGGCAACTTTGCTTCCCTCTTTAATTGCATGCCGGTGGGTCAGGCCTCAGATTCTATGACGGCTTCAACGTAAAAGCTTATTGAAAATTAGAGAGATAATGTTGGTTGGTGCCTGATGCTCTGTCTCTGGTCGGGCTCATCGGAGTCTAACTGTTGGTTTTCTTTTGCTCCAGCATTTCAGTGGTTTCTTGCTGTCGAGTCCTCACCGTTGTCTCACCTCTGTGGTTCTTTGATTTTTGTGTTCACGGAGATGTTGCACTGATGAGTTAGGAGGCCTTCATGCGGACTGAACAAATTATTTGTATAAATCGCGACGGAAGTAAGGGCGAGGATTGTGGCCACGTAAAATCGATTTAAGCCCCCCAGTGGTAATCTTCCACTGACCGTTCCAAGGCGGCTCTTCTGTGGCGATTTATTTATGTTGTTGTTTGTTACTTACTGTGTGTATCACTTGTGTCTTTTGGTTTTGGATGGCCATATGGCCATTTTGTGGGAAAGTAACTGTCCTTATGGCCTTCCTTTGTTTAGGTTTCCATTATGGTCTGGTCGCTTAATGTTTGTATTTCTTTCCCTTTGGTGTCTTTTATGGGTGGAGTAAGTTAATTGTATCAATTCCTGATCTTTGTTTTACTTCTACTTTGTTATATTTATAGCAAATTATAGGTGTTTCAGTATTTTGAAAATAAGCAGGAATGGAAGAAAGCACCGATCTCTCACGGAAGATACTGGGCAAATCTATAAAATCCATACCCTTATTAATGAAGGATATTTTGAAGAAATGGCGTTTATGATTAATTTCAGAATCAATGTAAGGACGGAAAGTATGCTGAGTATAGCCTCTAGTTAAGAGAGCCGCATCATATAACTGATGAGAACTATCGTAGAATTTATTCGTCTCGGTGTCCAGAAGACGTAAAACAGAAACGGGTAATGAACTTAAAAATGAAAGCATAGAGTGGCGTCCATGATTTAATAATATAATTGACAGTCACTTCAGTCTAGTATTGTTTCGTTTAAACGCACGTGATTTACGTTTAAAGTTACAATTTTTCCTGATGCCGTGAGATCTAGTTCTGCGTTTTCGACATTCCAGGAGTGAGAAAATATCAAAGTCCGGCATTCTGGAAATATTACCCTCATGATAAATGTTGTCATTAAATCCCAGTTGAAAAGGGGTCTGTAAAAACTTTAATCCATTTCAGTTCAGCTTCATGTCTTTTGATTATTTTGAATCTAGATGTAGAATTTGCATCGTAATAAAGTTTTTCCACTGGTTGTATAACAATGTTATTTACAGAATGACCTGTACGTCGAAAGTGACGGTACAAGAAAGTGTCAGTTTTCTGAGGCTTACTCATTCTACGATAATGCTCGTTCAATCTAGTTTTAAGCATGCGGTAAGTTTGACCGACGTACTGCATATTACAGTTTGCAGCACGTCAAGTAATTAGATAAATTAAATCTGTAGACTGTCATGTCAAATCAGACATGTTAACTACAGAGAAGCGTCTACCGTTTACAGATGAAGTAACGATAGACGCAGTGCTTAAATGCGAACAACATCTGCACCTCTTGGCATTGCACTTAGAAATACTAGGATACATTCCACTTCTTTTCCACGGATTAGTATATTTTCGAAGGATGGGCGATTTGAGAGGAGATAGTCTTATACGAAGACTACTCCCAAAAACATTGGTATTGCCTGCTCCTTTGAGATTAACTGAAGTAACAGAAGACAAATTTAAGGGTCTAACCAATACCGAAGGCAACATAGTATTAAAGTTCTTAATAGAATGGGGAATTCGTACAGAAGAAGCAGAGTGTAACCTAAGGGGTGATATTGATATTTTAAATGTATTTGTGATACTCATTTGGGTTAATAAGGTTGTGATACCGTCAAAACTAAAGCGATGTTCATACCGGTTATTAAATAAATTACTGAAGAAGATTCCTTCGAATAGAAGGAAGGTACAACAAAAGCCCACAAAACATCCTAGTCTACTTAAAGTACAGGGATGTCAAACAAGCAGTTGTTATACAACGAGGAACGAACATCGGTTTAATAATGACCTTCAACAGGTATCTAAAGGATGTCAATTGATGGAACAGTGAAAAGCAATTGCATAAGCAATCCCTGAGTATTGGAAAAATAAGAGCATTAAATGCATGTACGGGGAGACCTTTTACAGCCGCCACACGGCACAAACAAAATAGCCCTGATATGCAAAGTAGAAGTTAAACAAAGATCAGGAATTGATACAATTAACTTACTCCACCCATAAAAGACACCAAAGGGAAAAAAATACAAACATTAAGCGACCAGACAATAATGGAAACCTAAACAAAGGAAGGCCATAAGGACAGTTACTTTCCCACAAAATGGCCATATGGCCATCCAAAATTAAAAGACACAAGTGATACACACAGTAAGTAACAAACAACAACATAAATAAATCGCCACAGAAGAGCCGCCTTGGAACGGTCAGTGGAAGATTTCCACTGGGGGGGCTTAAATCGATTTAATGTGGCCACAATCCTCGCCCTTACTTCCGTCGCGATTTAGACAAATAATTTGTTCAGTCCGCATGAAGGCCTCCTAACTCATCAGTGCAACATCACCGTGAACACAAAAATCAAAGAACCACAGAGGTGAGACAACGGTGAGGACTCGACAGCAAGAAACCACTGAAATGCTGGAGCAAAAGAAAACCAACAGTTAGACCCCGATGGGCCCAACCAGAGACAGAGCATCAGGCACCAACCAACACTACCTTGAATTAGATCTCTCTAATTCTCAATAAGCCTTTACGTTGGAGCCGTCATAGAATCTGAGGCCTGACCCACCAGCGTGCAATTAAAGAGGGAAGCAAAGTTGCCAACCGTGATTGGGTTAACTACCATGCATGCAGTCTGTTGTATAATATTCATGTTGTACCCAATCTTTTTATATCGAAGAACGATTTTACGAAATTGGGTGCTGAAGTCATTGCGGTTATATATTTTTCTGAATTTATATACTAAGTCACCATAAAATTCGGGTTCCGATAGACCTTGTTGCAGAAGAGATTTAAGTCCAATATTGAATTTTGAAATTAAATCAGAATGGCGTCTATAAAATTTTGAAAAGGCTTTGCGTAGTTTATGGTACCGATAACCCTGATTAAGAAGTTTAGCCGTTAATAATTTATTACGAGTGTTGAAGTCACTTACAAACCTCATCTGGCATAGAAATGTGCACATAAAATCAATATTATATATTTTAAGTGCTTTTAAGTGGATATAGTGCAGGTCGTTAAGTGTATCCCTACCCGTTGAAAACCACACATAATGGCGCGAAACTGAAAATGGCATTAATGTCTGTAGATGTGACGTATGTAAACATTCACAGACAATTTTTTTACGCGTGGCGCTATTTTCCGGGTCATTTGTTTTTTTTATTTTCTTCAAAATGATCCTGATTTCCTCAAAGAAATTTAAAAGCTATACAGGTTACAGGTAGATCATATATGATAGTCTAACATGCACTTAAGCATTTAGTTAAAGTCGGCATTCGTCATGTTTTATGTTATTTTTTCGATTCGCAAAACAATATGGCTGCCATTTTTTTCTTCTCAAAAAACACACATTTGATAGCAGTTACACAGTAAAGGAGAATGTTACCAACATAGAATATTTTGTTTGAGTTGAGGTTTAACGTCCCCGTCAACACTGTAAAGGTCAGTTTGGAGACGTTGCTTCCAATGATGTGGGACTTTTACCCGATATTGAGATGAAATGGAATCTCAAGCCCTGTCGCCCAATGAAACCAATAGGGTTTTTAAGCATGGGCGTACCACTTTGTATGGGCAGGCTTAAATCCTCTAAGCGATTTACCAGTACTCGTGTGCGGGTCGGTTTCAGCTCTGCGTGGAAGCATCATGCAGCCCATATATTTCTTCAAGCCCCGATCGGCATGGAATGTGTCCTTATCCCCGGGTAATATGCACTTTACGTTTTTTGATAAAAAACAATATTGACCTCTTCCTTATACACAAAGTAAACGGAAAATTTTTGGGTAACGAATATGTTATCATATGGGCCCCGTCAAGCGATTTTGGTACTTATCGCCTATGCGAGCAGCGAAGGTCCAGACGAGCCTGCGCATCCGCGCAGTCTCGCGAGAACCTTCGCTGCTCGCTCATACAAGCAGTTAATCAAGAGGAACCTTCAGACAGAAAACCATATCCCTGGCCCCTCTGAATGGCTGGGCATGCGCAGTTAAACATTGTTATGACGGAATGCTCGAAGACACAAATTCGCTTGGCGGGGCTCAATTATAGTCCGGAGTCAAGTTCCATAGATAAGTACACGTTGCACGTTGGTAAGCAGTCTCATTCATAGAAGAACTACTTTCTGATCTGTTCAATTGGAGAAGAACAATCAGCAGCTATCTGGTCGTGCGTATCGACATAATACTATAATGTTATTAATCAAGTAATTTCGTATTGGCCCAGTTACAGGTCCAAGGTCTGTTGTATTGGCACGAGGCCGAAGGCCGAGGCCAATACAGCTGACCAAGGACCTGTAACTGGGCCAATACGAAATTACTTGATTAATGACAATTTTATTAATTGACACAATTAAAAACATGATTTATGATTTTTGAATATTGGTTGACCTTGTGTAATATAGGACAATCAATTAATAAGAATAAATACTTTGACAAGGCGCACCAAGCGCATGTTACATGCCATGTATGACCTTCTTGCAATCTGTATAAGTTCAAACAATTTCTGTTTGGGAATAAGGTGTGTTTGAAGGACGTTAAATGAACAATCCGGAACATTGCGTCAATTAACTTTCACCTCATTTTCACTTTTGCTCCATCAACATGTAGGAAACACATAACAACTTGTGCGTTTCCATTTCAAATTGAATTAGTAAAGATGCTTCAAGAACTGATCGTTTGAAGATAAATGATCTGATTTTACCTTATAATTCCGATGCCAGACAAGATGATGATGATGATGATTTCGTGTTTAACGACGCGTCAACCCTCTTTGTGGGTCATAAGCGTCAAACGGTTAATGGTTAAACGGCAAGAATAATTATGATGATATTAAAAGTAAAAAGTCAGAATGATAATGTATAAAAAGTAGAAGTAAAACAAAGATCAGGAATTGATACAATTAACTTACTCCACCCATAAAAGACACCAAAGGGAAAGAAATACAAACATTAAGCGACCAGACCATAATGGAAACCTAAACAGTTAAATCTTATGAAAAAGTCCAATTTCTTTTAAGAATAAAATAATATTATCAACAGGTACATCTCGAAACAGTTGTTGCAAAGTGTCAGCTTTGAAATATAAAATACGTGAGGGTGAAAAGTCAACACAGTCAATTAAGATATGTTTCACAGTGAATGGCTGATCACAACCTACACAAGAAGGCTGATCATCACCATTAAAAATATAAGAATGAGTAACTCTAGTATGGCCGATGCGCAGTCGTGTTAATACAACGTCCTCTTTTCTGGAAAACTGTGGAGGAGAGCATTTTGTACTAACGACAGGTTTAATGGCACGGAGTTTGTTATTTATTGCACGGTCCCATTCGCCTTGCCATTCCGACAAGATGTATCTGTTGATAAATGGTTTAAAATTATTAAAAGGAATTTTAAAAACAGATGGATCAAGATTGAGCGATTCCTTTGCTTTCTTGTCAGCATATTCATTGCCGACAATGCCAATATGGCTCGGAAGCCAACAAAACAAGATTTTGTGTGTTTTAGAAATTTCATGATGTTTTTCGATCAATTTTTGAATTTGAGGATTTTTAGATGATGAATGGTCTAAAGCCTTAAGCACAGAAAGTGAATCAGAAAAAAATAATTGCTTTTTGAATTGTTGAAGAACTGATAAAATCTAAAGCTAGGTCTATTGCTTTGGCTTCAGCTGTAAAAATAGATGAACCATCTGGAAGGCGCATGGTTTTGTGCGTATCTTTAGAAACATACGCACAACCAACTTTATCTCCTTCTTTGGAACCATCTGTATAGACTTGCTGGTAATCATCGTAACGTGACTGCAGTACCTGAAAGTTTTGTTTGAGAAGTATCGGATTTGATTCGGATTTTTTCCATCATGTAAGTCGAACAGAATAGAAGGTTGTTTAATACACCAAGATGGAACTTCGGCGGTTTCATGTTTTTGAATATTTTTAAGGTCGATACCTGAATTTTCCAGCAGTGGTAAAATACGTAATCCAAAAGGTTTAACTGCTGTGCGTTTAGTTTCATACCTATCTACAAATTGAGGTGGAAATGAAATTTTGGATGCCGGGTTAGATGGATTTGCAGCAAGTCTAATAGCATACTGAAGAGAAAGTTTCTCTCTGCGCGAGGTTAAAGATGGTTCACCTGCTTCTACATAAAGGCTTAATACGGGAGAAGTACGGAAGGCTCCCATGGCCAGACGAAGGCCTTGGTGATGGATAGTATCCCAGGATTTTAAATAGGACTTTCTGGCAGAACCATAAACAACAGACCCATAATCTAATTTAGCTCTTATTAAAGACCGGTAAAGATGTAATAAAGTATACCGATCTGCTCCCCAACTTGTATGAGCTAAAACTTTCAAAAGATTCAAAGCTTTTAAGCATTTCGCTTTACGATATTTAATATGGGGAATAAAAGATAACTTTTGATCAAATATGACCCCAAGAAATTTGGCTTCTTCAACAACAGGAATTTGTGATCCGTATAAAAACAGGGAAGGATGTTCGTGTTTCTTCCGTAGTTTACAAAAATGAACACACTGCGTTTTCGACTTGGAGAACTTGAAACCATTTTTATCAGTCCATTCTTCTATTCTTTTTAAATTTTGTTGTAACTTTCGTTCAATTGTTTTCATATTTTTTGAACGGTAACATATACAAAAATCATCAACATACAATGAACAATCAGTTTTGTCGTCCAAACATTGTACAATATTGTTTATTTTGATGTTAAATAGCGTAGTTGAAAGAATACTACCCTGTGGGACACCCTGTTCTTGATCATAGAAATCTGACACGGTAGACCCCACACGCACCTGAAACATGCGCTCCCCTAAAAAGCTTTCAATAAAACTGGGAAGTTTTCCTCTTAAGCCAATGTTATGTAGGTATTTCAATATTCCATAACGCCATGTTGTATCATATGCTTTCTCCAAGTCGAAAAAGACAGCTACTACGTGTTCTTTGTTAATAAAAGCATCTCGTATAAATGTTTCTAGTCTTATTAAATTGTCATTGGTACTACGTTCCGAACGAAAGCCCGATTGATATTCTGAAATGAGGTTGTTGGACTCTATGTACCAGACTAATCTCTTGTTTATCATTCTCTCCAATGTTTTACACAAACAACTTGTCAAAGCTATCGGACGATAATTTGTAGGTTCTGCATGATCTTTCCCTGGTTTCGGAATTGGTACAACTGTAGCTACACGCCAGCTCTCAGGACAGACCCCCGTTTCCCAAATATTATTAAAGATATCTAAAAGTGTTGTAAGAGAACTTTTTGGCAGATGCTTAAGCATCTGATAATGAATTTCATCGGGGCCGGTTGCCGTATCATGTGATTTTTCAATGGCTTCAACGAGTTCAGATAAGTTAAAAGGTTTGTTGTATTCTTCGTGATTAAGTGATTTAAAGTTTAGATTTCTTTTCTCTTGGTCCTTTTTGAAATTTCTAAAAGTGTCAGAATAATTACGCGATGATGAATTTCTCAAGAATGTGTGCCCAAGAGTATCTGAAATATCTTTTTTGTTGAAGCTATTGTGTCAAATTCAGTATTTAAATGTGTAAAACCAGAAGACTTTGTTTTTCCTGAAATTTTTCGTACCATATCCCAAACCTTTTTAATGGGGGTTTTATAGTTCAATTTGGAGACATATTCTCTCCATGACTTTCTTTTGGAAGCTCGGATTGTTCGCCGAGCTTTAGCTCTAAAAACTTTTACGTCGTTGAGCTTTTCTGAAGTGGGATTTTTGCAGAACTTATTTAGAGCCTGTTTACGCTTTTTAATAGCTTCTTTACAGTCATCATTAAACCAAGGCTTGCTTTTCTTAGTATTTGTGGAGGTCTTTGGAATGCATTGTTCTGATATGTTAATAAGTGTATCTGTGAAATCAGAAACAATGTCGGATGATTCATTAAAATGATCAATTGATAACTCTTCTTCACATAAATTATGGAATAATTCCCAGTCGGCTTTATTCATTTTCCATTTCTGGTTACAGTCCTCATCTGGTTCGTTTACACTCTCAATTATAACAGGGAAGTGATCACTTCCGCACTGATCATCATTAACAGACCAGTCATAGTCCAAGAAGAGAGATGGGTGACACAAAGAGAGATCTAAAGAAGACAAATGACCTGTCGCAGGGTGAAGGTAAGTATAAGATTTATCATTCATCAAGCAAAGATCGCTCTTTGCAATAAAATCTTCGACAAGTGCTCCTCTGTTATTGATATCTTTACAGCCCCATAGAATATTGTGACCATTGAAGTCGCCAACTAAAAGATATGGCGATGGAAGTTGACTCAGCAATGAGTCAAGATGTTCCGGCTTTAAAGAAAATGAGGGTGGGATATATAGAGAGCAAATTGTAGTTTCTTTATCCAGAGAAACCGATACTGCTATAGCTTGTAGGTCTGTTTTTAATTTGATCTCTCTTTGTGGTAAACATGATTTAACAAAAATTGAACAGCCACCAGATGGTTTGTTACCATCAGAATAGATATAATTATATATATTGAAACCCCTGACATCAATATTGTCATCAGTTTTTAAAAAAGTTTCTTGCAAACAAAAAACCGATGGGTTTAATAACGAAATAAGTAATAAGAGTTCATTATAATTTGATTTAAGACCTCGACAATTCCATTGTATTATTTTGTGTTTTAAATCCATTTTATGAAGAGATTAAGACTAGAAACTATATTGGAGCTGCAATTGGTGATATAGATCTGCTACCACCAGCTCGTGGTGTTGCTGACCTCGATCTGTTATTGCGGCTTGGTGATGATGGAGTTTCAGCGAACTCCATATCACTGTCACTCAAAGATCCGAATCTGTTCTGGAATTTTATATTGTCTCTTTCCATTTTACGTTGTCTGTCTGTTTGTTTTTGAGACAAGTGTTGTTTCTTCGGATCTTCTGATGCCTTATTAGTTCGACCTGAGTCGAGTTTCTCTTTTGCATGCGGCGCTGGCTTCGGTACGGTCGCTGTCGACCGATCCGAAGCAACCTGGATTGCGCCATTTGATAAATTGGTTGAAGTTTGTGGTGCTGGAGTGGATTTACTCCATGCACCAGATTTTTTCAGTTCAGCTATACATGATTCAACAGTCTGTGTTCCGGAGCTGGTACATTTTACACTAGCACCCTTTGTGATGCTGGCGTAACTGGTGGTTGATGATGTATGTCGCTCTTCAACAATTTTCCGAGCTTCTGGGAAGGATAACGATTGTTGGTACTTAACTGTGAGTATTTCTTTTTCTTTTTTCCAAGCTGGACAGTCTCGAGAAAAAACAGCATGTTGTTCACCACAATTGACGCATTTGGCCTCATTCTTACATTGCTGATGGTTATCGACATGTTTGTCTTCACCACAATTGGCACAGAGGGATTTTTTCTGACATTTGCTTTCGTGGTGACCAAACACCTGACAGTTGTAACATCTAAGAGGGTTCGGAATGTATACCTCTACATTCACAGAAAGATATGCTACTTTGATTTTCTGTGGTAGAACTGGTGTGTTAAATGTCAAAACATAAGTGCTTGTCGATTTAAGCACACCACTTCTACGAACTTGGATGTTACGAACACCAATAACGCCTTGATCCCTGAGATTGTCAAGAATCTCTTGCTCGCTGCATGGACGTAGTTCCGGACTGCGAATGACACCTTTAGATGAATTAAGTGTATTGTGTAAAGAGATCTTGACTTTGAGATCAAATAACTTTTTGGTGCTGAGCAGGTTTTTGACATGCTTTTCTTTCTCGACTTCCAAGAGGAGATCACCGGATCTAAGCTTTTTAATACTCTTTGGATGTCCAGCTATAGATTGGATGCTTTTCTCGATGACAAAAGGAGATAAGCTTGATACATTACGTGAGTCATCCAATGATGTAATAACCAGAAAACGCGGAGAATTAGAAGGCTTTGGAACAGAAGACTGCTGAATCATATCACCAGAGTCATCTGACTCTTCGTTTCGTTGACGTTTTTTTTTGTGTTGCGGTTAGTTGTGTTATTATTCGCCATGAGGAGAATATCCTAGTTTCGTCTCAAGTGCTCTCCGCCCTCCTTGGAGCCCTACAAGGGAACACCAAAATGGAGTGGTTATCCGACTCGCAGGTGTTAGAGATACACGTGAGATATACTCGCATAAACAAAATGCCTACACGATTGGTCCGTTTGGCCACCGCCTTCTAGAGATAAAAAGATAGAAAAGGGTAAGGTAAATGGGCATATGGTTGGTATCAGGAAAGATACAAAAAGAGTTGAAGAGAAGGCAAAGCGGTATCTCTAGGGCTCGGCGCGACCAGCCGATTGACCGTGCCGGACCGCACGGCCACCCGTCTACACCGAAAAGCCAGGCCAAAGAGGCGTGTTGGGTACCTGAAGCACCGCCACCTCAGGTAACCCTCAACCTCCAGGATCCCTTCTTCCGGCTTACAGGACGCCACCCACGGCAAACGGGTGGTACTTCCTTTAGCTCTTCCCAGTGGGCACAAAGACCACAGCGGCAATGTGCCCAGTGGGAATTGAGCCCCCAGGGCCACGGCAAGGCAGGAAGTCTAATACCTGGGGGATGCCAGACAAGGCTGATATTGGTAAAACCTTATATAAAATGTATAAAATGAAATCGGTACTCGTTCATAGTGAACAGAAGTACTTGCGAGCTCGCGTGTCCTTCGCCATATGAACACGTGCCGAATATTTCAACAAATGAAGTCGGTAACATATTAACATAGTCCATGTCGCAAGAACGCCTGTTTATAAAATGCGCAACCCGCAAAGGCATAATTCAGTCGGATCTGACAGCCTCCATTGTCTGAAGAAAGCTCCTTACTCTGACTGTAAACAATTGTTTGTGTTATCCAATACAAAACCAACGGCGAGACTTTTGGCCACATTAAACAGATTTAAGCCCCCACCACCACCACCACACACATACACATACGCTCCAGAGTTTTAGTGACAGTTCAAAAAAGGCGCTTCTGTTGTGTTTTTTATTGTCATTGTTTTGTCTTGTATGTATATCATTACGAAAGCACGCCAAAAAAAATACATTGTAACCTTTGTCGCCGAAAAAATGAAAATTTTAAGATGAGAAAAATTGTGCTATTTTTTTCTCATCGAGGCGGTTCTAACGAGTACCCACAATCTATATTTTAGAGCAGAAAAAAGAAAAATATTGTTTACGCCCGTAAACCCCAGTTTTACTATATAAATGTGGGGTTCAAGGGGGACAAAATTTTATAGGCGTGTTTTAATGATGAATACAAATATTTATTTTTATTTTTAATGGCCATTTGGCCATTTTTGTGGGAAAGAAACTACCCTTTTTGTTTTCTATATTTGATGTTTTAATGTCCGTGAAATTGATATATGATGGTGCTTCTTTCTCGTCGGTTTCATGGATGGGAGGTGCAAAATAGTTTTATTGAGTCTCGATCATTGCATGCACCACTGTTTTCCATGGAGACACAGATTTTAGATGCTGATACTCCTATCAGTCTAGTTAGTCGCAGACATAAACAGGTTGGACGACACCATAGATTGGTTTCGCTAATGTGACATACAAAGTAGAAGTAAAACAAAGATCAGGAATCGATACAATTAACTCCGCCCATCAAAGACACCAAAGGGAAAGAAACACAAACATTAAGCGACCAGACCATAATGGAAACCTAAACAAAGGAAGGCCATAAGGACAGTTAATTTCCCCCAAAATGGCCATATGGCCATCCAAAATTAAAAGACACAAGTGATACACACAGTTAGTAACAAAAAAAACAACATAAATAAATCGCCACAGAAGAACCGCCTTGGAACGGTCAGTGGAAATATTTCCACTGGGGGGGGGGGGGCTTAAATCGATTTTACGTGGCCACAATCCTCGCCCTTACTTCCGTCGCGATTTAGACAAATAATTTGTTCAATCCGCATGAAGGCCTCCTAACTCATTAGTGCAACAGCTCCGTGAACACAAATAATCAAAGAACCACAGAGGCGAGACAACGGTGAGGACTCGACAGCAAGAAACCACTGAACTGCTGAAGCAAAAGAAAACCAACAGTTAGACTCCGATGGGGCCGACCAGAGACAGAGCATAAGGCACCAACCAACATTTCCTTGAATTAGGTCTCCCTAATTCTCAATAAGCCCTTACGTTGGAACCGCCATAGAATCTGAGGCCTGCCCACCGGGGTGCAATTAAAGAGGGGAGCAAAGTTGCCAACCGTGATTGGGATAACTACCATGCATGCAGTCATGTTGTACCCAATCTTTTTATATCGAAGAATGATTTTACGAAATTGGGTGCTAAAGTCATTGCGGTTATATATTTTTCTGAATTTATATACTAAGCCACCATAAAATTCGGGTTCCGATAGACCTTGTTGCAGAAGAGATTTAAGTCCAATATTGAATTTTGAAATTAAATCAGAATGGCGTCTATAAAATTTTGCGTAGTTTATGGTACCGATAACCCTGATTAAGAAGTTTAGCCGTTAATAATTTGTTACGAGTGATGAAGTCAGTTACATGAGTACACACTCTAGCAAATCGAATTAATTGCGAAATATAAACGCCATAGGATGGCGCACGAGGAACATCACAATCCGAAAAAGGAAAATTTACAATCTCAAAATCAAAGTTATCGCGTTTATCATAAATTTTGCACGAAACAAACCCATCTACAATAGATAGATGCAAATCGAGAAAACGGGGCCTCGGTATCAAAATAATTTGCTTTTTTTAACCGAAGTTCTGGGGGGTAAATCTGACTGATCAAACCATCGAAATAGGTATTATCAATACCTAACAAAACATCTAAATACCTAGGAGTGGAGCCAAAAGCCCCAACAATCCCAAACCGGACACCAACGGAAAGCGACAACACGAAGCCTTCCCCCACAACAATACAAGAACAGACCAGCCACAAGAGGCGCGCAACTCTTGTGACCTGCATTCACTATTTTTAACTCAAAGGCAAAGAAATACAATTAAACTGAATGCACCGCATGCAACAACGCTCCGGACACTACTAAATTCCACAGACATGGTTGGCGAAGGGTAAGTTTCGGCTTGATTACATAATTGATTATGCCCCCATCCCCACCTCCCATATCAAGGGGAAAGAGACACTTTAAATTTAGGTGCGGATCCCGTTTGCCTCGGCGTTGGCGTTTTCGTCAGAGTAGCCTGTTTAAATCTCTGTATCTCCCGAACCTATGTATGGATTCTGTCAAAACTTAGTGGATGGGAGGTGTGAGATAATTTTGTCGATTTCTGATCATTAGGGCCCCGCAAACTTTTGCGGGGCACACGAATCTGATACATGTGGGTTTACAGCGTCTCGCAAACCCCCATGCTGACAGGACGACCGAGGTTGATCTCAGACAGGTGAACGGGCAGCTGTGGAGTAAGGTACAAGAAAGATATTATATGGATGACATTAATTATTTACAGTAACTATTTACAACAATACGAACGTCAGTCTCGATAGCGCAGTGGTTAACGCGTTACACTCATGATCGAGAGGTTGCACGTTCGAATCCGACACCCGGTATCGAGGTATGCCCTTGTGCAAGACACGTAATGACACTGCCTTACTCCACCCGGATGTAAATAGGTAGCAGTGGTGTAATAATCACTGTCTCTCTCTCGCGCGCGTGAAAACATCTGAAATAAGTGTTCGAGAGCGATTAAATAAGGTTGAAGCTTCCATCGCAATCGAACTAAAATAAATTACTATAAACTAATACGAACACTAAACATTACATATATTCGCCTCTATAACCCTTTCACGGCGCACGCCCCCGAAAGCAAAGCTATGTTTTATGCTCGAGACGGCGACGTGAAAATTAAAGAAGCAAATGACAAATTAAACGAACCAAAAAAAAAATACAAACAAAAAAAAAAACGCGACTGGCCAGATATAAGTCCACTTGGGTTGAACTGCGTCGACGCGCTGGGAATTTACTGAGAATTTCAATCATGTCAACTTGACTATCACTGTCAAGTTGTCTATCACTGTCAAGTATCACTGTCAACTTGACTATAAGTTGACTATCATTGTCAACTCAACTATTACCAACAACTTGGCTACCACGAACAATTGGCTCTCACCAATACCTTGTCGTTCTCCAATTGTCACGACGCTCTGTGTTACGGTACTGCCTGCCTCTGCAGGGCATCTGGACCGATACATCGTACCAATACCTGCTCTTATCGATCAGGGAGCAGCAGGTCACCACCACACGTCATTGTGCCTCAAATTACGATAATCGACTAAAATACAGATCACGTATATGCTATATCATGATCCCTGCTCCGGAGAAGTCTGATTATGTTCATGCATATACCGTTATTGCGCATGCACCGACCAGACACACAGGCGATTCAGTACATGCGACAAATAACCGCGCAGCAGAAGTCAACTTGACTGTGCATCAAAATATCAGCACCCAGCGCTTGAAACAAGAATACTCAAATTTTATGCTTCCTTACTGAACACTACAGAAACCAATTAATGCTCACTACAACTGAGCATAATACTCATCATATTCGTGCTCACTACATTAGCACCGGTAAGAGGCAATTGAACAGACCGTGCCTTTGCGCTACCTGGTCACCCGCCAATTACAGGAAACATAACATATTCCATTTCATATCCTTCTACGCGACACGGCTCACAAATATAGCTATTTACAAATTCATTACATTTACAACAGCTAGACACTAAAAACAGAAGGATTTTTATCTATTCTACACAGCATTTGTTAGTATCTGATAGGGATCAACACTGCTGGCTGTAAATTCTTACCGTATTTGGTAGGCATAACGTCAGAACCGTCTTCGCGACGCTGAGGACGCAGCTGACGTCATCCACGCCGCTCATGCCGTTATAACGTGTGGCGACCAAATACTCTCACTTATCATCATCACGTTCTTTACATTTACATGTACATACATGTACAAACAGATTTCTTAAACTGAATCGGCATCATTACAAAATGAACTCCTAATTCTTCTTAAACTAAATACTTTCTACACAACATGAACATGCTTGCGATATCAATTCATCACGGTTCATCATCACGGATAACCCGACAGGCTCTTGCAATAGTTTGCCCTGATGATGAAGATATGGTTAAACCCGTCTTAAGTTTACGTCCCCTCAACACCTAATATCATATAGGGACGGGACCACGGTTTTCTAACCACCGATAGTCAAAAGTTATGGATCGAACAAATGACTTGACGTTTATAAATATATTCTACAAAAGGGGACTATAAAAGCTTAAATGAATCTAGAATAAGCGAGTATCCGAGTTGTACGTCTCACCAACATCTAGGATCAAGACAGGACTCATTCGAATTCTGGAAAAGCCTGGGATCGATCCTGCGATCTCTAGCTGGCAAAGCAAGTAGCATAACCACTCCACCGCAGAGGCTTCAAAAGTGAATCTAGAATAGGCTCGTGAAAGTTGGGGTTTACTAGAAGAAAACCCCTCCAAAACCTACTGACATGAAAAATATATATGGCACAATTTGGCGGTTGGCGACTTTTTAGGCAAACTGTATAGAAATCAGCCTTATAGCGGCCAACTGTATGGTAAATAATTTCCCAACAAACTTCTCATGCATACATTGTATGATATGTGCACGATTTGTGCGTGGAGCGGTATATTTTGCCTACCGTATTTCACCTAAAATATTTAGGTCGCGCTGCCTTGCCATATACCTGCTAAAATACTTTAAATGAGTATAAGCACCAGAAAGGTTTCCTATTCCATCTCGAAACAGAATCAACTTCAAACTTTAAATATAAGGTCACCATATCGTTACACAATTTCATGGCAAGTTACGTAACTCTAACTACGATACTCTTTGAGTTATGGCCCTTTGAACAAATTTAAAAACGTCCACATTTTTCATGTTTTTCTTATTAACTTACAAGCCGTCAAACGCATCAACTTCAAACTTTAAATATAAAGTCACAATAACATTACACAATTTCATGGCAAGTAACGTATCTCTAGCTACAATACTCTCAGAGTTATGGCCCGTAGCAAGAACTAAACAGTCCTTATTTTTCATATTTTTTTCTTAATAATTTACAAACCGTCAAAAGCATCAACTTCAAACTTTAAATATCAGGTCAAAATATCAATACACAATTTCATAGCAAATTATATAATTCTAGCTACAAAAGTCACAGAGTTATGGCTCTTTGAAAAACTTAAAAACGTCCACATTTTTCATGTTTTTTTTTTTCTTAATAACTTACAAACCGTCAAACTCATCAACTTTAAACTTACGTAACTCTAGCTATAATACTCATAGAGTTATGGCCTTTTGAACAAACTTAAAATCGTCCATATTTTTCATGTTTTTTTTTTTTCTTAATAACTTACAAACCGCCAAACGCATCAACTTCAAAAAGGGGCTTGTCCCTGCACGCTAAGTCATTAACATATCGATACATTTCGGTTATTTTGCAACCTACAAATGATTTGAATAGAATTTGGTTACATTGACCTAATTTTCAAGGTCACGGGATTCCGATAACTGTCATTGTTGGCCCCAAACTGGTTTGTCAGCACCGTCATTTAAGAACTGGTGAGTGTTGAACACTCATGACACAGTGTATCATCATAACCTACCAAAAATTTATTTTAGTTGCAAACGCCCCAGAAAACGTCCTTCTTTTGGGCATAAATGGCTTGTTTGCACCTAAAAATAATTTTCATCGTCAAATGGTTGTTTTTTGTTATAGTTTTAATAGGACAATATTGTTTTTATATACGAAAATATGTCTAGTTTCCCTTGCTTTGTGCATTTAAACTTTCGACCCTTAAAGACACGTTCTAATATATTATTACAGACATTCATTTTGTTAAGATAAGTGCCGGCATAACCATTTTTTTTCGTTAGACGGATTGCTTCCCCTTTCAACCATTTTACTTGGCAAAAGAAAGGTTTGTCATTTTTCCCCCATCATGAGTTGCATCTCTAACTTGTATTTGTGCCCTATGCATTGATGAAGAATTTGTGAAAGTTCATACTTGCATTGCAATTTAGATAATATATCCATAAATTGCAAGGCCTAGGCGTCATCTATCACGTCATGATATGACGCTGTCATTTACAGCGTGGAAAAGATAATGGGAAACTGGTCATAGTCACAACTGGCAATTTAATATCAGCCTTACGACTTGTACGATAATTCTGATCTGATTTTTGCTAATCGCATGAGCCTTCTTCATTATCGGGCTATCAAAAGAGGGACATGCAAAATGTCTTTCTGTAGTCTGGTTGATATACTATTGGCATTAACTTTAGCATATTTTATGCAACCCCGTTTTTCCATGACAGAAAATTATTTGAGTTTATTTTTTTTCTGTGACAGGTACATAAATATTGAGGTTACCAAACTATAGTAGGTTCGTTTTATGCAACGCTGGTCACGAACGTCACGACCGTGCGACACAAGGGTGAGAGACTTGACTTGGCGAGACAGCGACAGGCTTGCCGTTTGCGCAACTGGAGAAAAGTTCTTTTGACGGACGAGAGTCGTTTCTGTCTGTACCATACTGATGGTCGAGCACGTGTTCGACGCTTGCCCGTTGAAAGATACATCGATCCCTGTGTGCAAGGAACTGTTGCTGGGGGTGCCTTCTCCTACGGCCACTTTCTATCATTAAAGGTGGGAAACGGGACACTTAATTCTCAAACGTACCGAGACGAAATTCTTGAACCTGTCGTTCGACCCTTCTTGAACGCACTCGAGGGCCAGAATATGGTGCTGCAGGATGACAATGCTAGACCACACCTTGCTCGCATCATCCAGGAGTACAAAACACAGCAGAACATCACCAGTCTTCCATTGTCACCTGACTTGAGCCCCATCGAATACTTGTGGGACGAGCTTGGCCGACGTGTTCGAAACCGGGAACCAGCCGTAAGCAGCCTTGGTGAGCTTTGCTAGGCTCTACTGAAAGAACGGGACAAGATTCCGCGAGTTAGGCGCATGGAACTTGTGACTTCCATGATAAAAAGGTGTCAAGTTGTTATTCGCCAGAGGGGAGGCTATACCCCATATTAACCGGAAGTGTGCCTTGTGTTTAATCGTTTCGCAAAAAACTTTAAAGTCTATGCTTCAAACAAAAACTTTTGAAGGAACCAATAATATAGTGCTGTTTTATCTTGAATATGGATTGCCTTTTGGCCTTCTTATTTTGTAATTGAGTTTTGACAAATTTAGGAGCTATTCAATTTTGGCCTATTGCAGCCCTTGGTTAAGTTAGGGAGTCGATGTTTTTGTCCTTAAGTTAGCTTATGTACTGATTTTGTTATTTTTCCTAATAAAATGTTATATATTTAAAAAACAAGTTATTCTTAGCATCCCGAAAATCAGAGTTATATTATAAACTATTATGTGCTTAACTTTATGCCAATAGTATATTTCTGATATGAACTTTGTAGGACGCAAAGGCTTTCCACATTTCTTCACCGATTGACTTCATATTTTGCATATACATTCACAATGAGATTTAGATGTCCGTGACATAAAATTCATATTCGTATAGCCAAGGTCACGGTCACTGTTGCTCAAAATTGAATGATCTTGTGATGCGAATAACTTCCAATTTTTTTCACCGAGTGAGTTCAAATTTTGCACATGCATTCTTAATGAGGTCTGGAGGTGTATAGCATAAATTGTATATGGGTCAGGCAAGCAAGCGAAGTTTGAAAGGGCGTATATAGAAGTCAGTCTGTTGGCTGGTCTGTGTATCCCTCCGATTCTGACAATTTCTGGTTGTTATGCGAATAATTTTCACATTTCTTCACCGATTTACTTCAAGTTTTGCCTATGCATTTATAATCTGAATTAGATGCGCATGGCATAAGTTTCATATTCGTCAAGTCAAGGCCACTGTTGCTAAAATAGAATAATCTTGTGATGCGAATAACTTCCACACTTCGAATGTTGTATATGCATTCCTAATGTGTGCGAATAACTTCCACATTTCTTCACCGATTGAGTTCAAATTTGTCAAATGCATTCTTAATGAGATCCATATGTGTATGACATAAATTTCATATGGGCCAGACATAGTTAACTTACTATCTTGCTTCATGAGCTGATGAAGTGCGATATATATGTATTTCCGTTATACTGAAACGTACAAGTTGAGCACCTGAGCAGGAAAGGCAAGGGAAACCCCGCTTTTTCTTTGTAGCGGACGTTTGAGTAGACCCCTTGTAATTGTTACATGAAATTCTACTAAGTTACGCTTGAATAATCAATTGGTCTTACTCACAACTGGTTCTGACATAGTGATGTTAAAATTTCCCTTACGGTAGCGTTAACACATATGTTGCGGCCTGTTGTTTAGTATGTACTATGAACATGGATGGTAACATTTTGTGACTTGAGTTCCGTAATCTTATGAAACGGCAGATTGTAGCTTTTACTGTAAACGTCGTCAACTTAAGACGTCATATTTGACTACCAATATCAGACGTCATACTTTGCCGTGAGTACTTGACATTTCAAATCGCGTGTACACTAATTTACTAACGTTTTATTTAGATAAATACGTATAATAAATCACTTTTTAGTTAAGCTCATTCGATCATAACTGATCAGTTTACATATTTATAGTAACTTGATATTTACGTTTACAGTAATGGAGCGTTTAATACGAACGGGAAAGAATTAAGGTCATACGGGGAAGGATTTACAAGATTTTGTTAAGCAGTAACAGGATATTGAAAGGGCAGAAAGACAAGAGCAGAGAAATTTAGAAAGGTTAAGGGCTGAAGAAAAGGAAAAGGAAAGGGCACACGAACTAGCTAAGTTAGAAGAAAGGGAAAAGGATAGGACACATGAACTTGATACGTTGAATGTGGATAAGGTGATTGAAATGGCACGTATTGGAAGCGAATGGGAGGCGAAAGAGATTAGTGAAGCGTATTTAGAAAAGATAAGGTATGGTTTGAAATGCAGCATCAAAAGTTAAGGAATCAGTTGGAAGTGTAAAGAGCGAAGCTCGAAGTAGAATGTCAAAAGCAAAAGGCCGAGAAATTTGCGCACGCACGGAATCCTAACTTACCATATTTTGAAGAGGGTAAAAATAAGATGAATAGTTACTTATCCAGGTTTGAGAAATAGGCGATAGTCAACAAATGGGATAAGAGCGTTTGTACCACATATTTACGTGCATTACTGAAGGGTCGTACACTTGATGTTTACTACAGGTTGTCAAATGAAGAATGCAGCAGATTATGAGAAGTTTAAGGATGCGTTGTTAAAGAATTTTGATATGACAGATCGCTGATTTAGGTAGAAGTTTCGTATTTGTAGGCCCGAGAAATCGAAAAAAAATCATACAGTTCGGTAGAAGATTGAGAAGTTATTTGGAGAAATGGCTTAATATGGTAAAGATAGCAAAATCTTTTCTGGCTCTCTGTGATTTCATAGCAAGTGATCAGTTTCTGGAGTCATGTAATAGAGAACTGTATGTGCATTTGAAACCGAAACAGTTTTGTAATTTAGATGGAATGGCTACAGAAGGACATTTGTTTGCAGAAGCGTGCATGGTGAGTTTAATTACATAAATAATAGCCAACGTGATTACGGGCGCATGGTAAGCCGGACAAAGTTAATTCAAACAAACCGATCGGTAAGCCGGATATTACTTGTAGCATATGTGGTAACGGGCATTTAACAATTAAATATTTTAAGAACCTCGACAGGAAACAGTTATATATTGCCGAGGCTTGAGCAACTTGAGGTGGGGACAGCGGTGTTAAGGAATTTTTAACACACGCATAGAGGCTCAAGGAACGCAGAATAAGACGCAGAATACGTAGAGTGTAGGCCGTGGTTATGCACATGGTCGTGGAAATTTCAGAGGGTCTTTTCGCTGACGTGGTAAGACTAACGGTGCGCCAAGTGGTGCCGGGTATCAGATAAGTTTTTGTAAAGCGAAACTAACAAGGAAAGGTAATTTTGGGATTGAAAGTATTTTGGAGATCTTTGTTTTACTTCTACTTTGGAACGGTCGAAGCGGCGCGAATAACGATATCGACGTCGTAGTCAGTTTTACGTTACGGCCACCAAATACGAGAGTAGTACGTTTGCGCCTTTTTTATGCAAACAGTGCTGGCCGGCTCAATAATAGTACTGCGTTTTGTCAGAGGTGTGCATGAGCTTGAGCTTGAAGTTATGAACACTGAGAGGTGTGCATGAGCTTGAAACCCTGAACAGTAATTTATGAGCTTTGTCGCGGAGATATATTCCAGTAGTACACAGTGAAGGAGAATTAATTTATCAGTACTCTTGTTTCAAGCACAGGGTGCTGATATATATCGCTCAGTCAAGAGTTCTGCTACGCGGTGATTGTCGCATTGGCCGACAAGCCTGTTAGTCTGATTAGCGCATGCGCAATAGCAGTATAGGCATGATGACGTATTCAGCGTTTTCCGGGACATAGTTTATATTGTGAAGTATTTTAAACCGTATTGTAGATGTTCATTATTGTGCCTAGGCATCGGGGTGTGGTGAATGAAATGATTGGTGCTTCTCAATGATCCATGGAATCGGATTAACCCAGAAATAGGTCCATCATACAGTTTTCGGTTTTGGGCCGTAGTCCTTTCTGTCAAATGATTACCCTCTTATAGAACAGTATATGCAGAATAAAATGACTTCGTTCACCCCGTGGTGCCGGGCTAAGGTAAATTTTAATTACAGGACGACGACGGGTTTCCTTTCATGGCAGACTTCCTTTTACTGGAAGTCCTTCAGTGGGACAACCACATCATATAGAAGTGGACTGCTATGTTCATCCTAAGTGAACTACATGTGTACCTGAAGTGCACACTTTAAAGTGTCGAGCCGGCATTTTTTTTCTTTCTGATTTGCTGTTATTAAAGGTGATTTGTTTTTGTATGGTTTTCAGGTCGCTGGCGCGAGTACACAACATAGTTTTGTTTTTGAGCCACCGTCATGAAATAATAAAGACACGAATATTCTGTTAGCTTTATTTATGTTCATTGGTAATGTTGTTGTGACTATCTGTAAATAATAATTAATGTGCTATATAAGAAATTGTTCATGTGACTTGTCCTACACTTGGTCGTTCGCCTGTCGGCGCTCGCCCTATGTCGTCCTGTCGGATGTTGGTTTTCGGGACGCCGTAGTCCTACATGTAACACTTTTACAAATGTAAGGAATACTGATGAAAGTTTATTGGGATATGTGAATTGGGATTGTTGATGGACAAAAGCCGTCAACTTTGACAGAGTTATGGCCCTTCTCAGTTCCTAATAAGTGTTTTATTGGCTTTTCCGGTCAATAACTTGAGCAGATTTTCAAGGATTTTTCTTAAATTTTTGCATATTCATTGGTATTAGTCGTGTGTGGTTTGGGATCGTTAATAGACAAAATTTGTTGACAGAGTATTGGCAGGTAAACAATTGCCATTAATTGTTCAGTTTTGGACTCTTATTCCTATCTAAATTGAATATATGGATGAAACTTCACAGATATATAGAACACTTAAGGAAACATAATGTGGCCGAGGACCACCAATCCGACCATCTTTGATCTTGAGTTCTCCGTCCTTAATGGATGGAAAAATAGATCTTTAGCCTATTTTCCTTTTGCTACGGAAATATCTTGATGAACATCTGCAGATGTATTAAACATTAAAAGAAGGTTTAAATGACCCAGGACAGTCAGTCAGTTCTGGTTATTGAGTTATCTGTCCTTTGGTATATGTAAAATGTGTTTTCTTAGCTCCTTTACCGAGATGGAATTTTAAAAGCATAGAGAACAGTAAATGAAGTCTGTTGTGGCCAAGAAACCATACTCTGGCAATTTTAAGTCTTCAGTCAACTGTCCTTGTATTTGTAGCTTTTTCAGAATGGAATAGGCAGGTGGCACTTCATACATACATTGAGCAATATTGTACTTCGGAGTTACCTGACCTAATCATGACTCTGAAATAGTTTTTGGCCTATATTTTTGTAGTATATGGAACAGCCGGATGACACTTTACAGATGTGCAGGGTAAGAAAGGTTTATCAATTGTGGTCAAGCACATAAAGTTCTTGTGTTATCTGGCGTTGTGTATCCGACAAATGTTTTTTTTTATTATTGTTTTTAGCTCACCTTTAAGCTTACATGGACCGAGGCTCCAGGGGAGATTATAGGATGTTAGTCCCTCCGTCGTTCGTCCGTGCGTCGTCCGTCCACATATTTGACAAGTAATATACCTATGTAGCATGTAGGCTGATCCCTACCATTTCTAAGCTGTAGCATGCCTATGGTGGGGCACTGATGGCATTAGCTTTTTAAGATGAGTTCGAAAACCGGCAAGGTCGCCCTATTATTTGTAAAGTTACGTGCCCTTGATTGCTGAAAATGCCTACTGTTGACCTTGTCATCACCATAGCACCTTCAGTTTTGATGGTAACTTCCTGAAACTTACGTACGAGTAAGTAAGGGATGAAAGCTCGGATGATTTCGAAAACTGGTGATTTTTGACCTTGTCATCACCATAGCCCCTTCAGTGTTTAACTGAGCAACTTGAAACTTACAAACGAGTAAGTCATTGAAAAACCTCGTGCGAGTTCGAAACCTGGCGAGGTTGGCATATCTATCATAGAGTTACGTCCCCTTGGTTGCTGAAAATGCAACATTTTGATCTTGTCATCACTCTAGCCCCTTCAGATTTTGTCGTTTTTTTTTTTTTTAAACTTACATAGAAGTAATAAAAGGATATTCTATGTTATAAAGGGATACAATACTTTTCAAAAATTGGTGAGTTGGGCATATATGTAAAACAAAACTATGTCCCCTTGATTACAAAAAAATGCCCATTTTTGACCTTGTCACCGTAGCCCCTACTGTTTTTATGGGATCTTCTTGAAACTTACATTTAAGTAAGTCAGGGATAGAAGGTCAGATGAGCTCATAAACTAGTGAGGTCAGCCTATTTATCATATAGTTCCGCCTATTTATCATATAGTTCCGTCCCTTTGATTGCAGAAAATGCCTGTTTTTTACTTTGTCATCACCATAACACCTTCAGTTTTCATTTTATGTACTGTTGGTTGGTGCCTAATGCTTTGTTTCTGGTTGGGTTCATCGGAGTCTTTTTGTTGGTTTTCTTTTGCTCCAGCATTTCAGTGGTTTCTTGCTGTCGTAGTCCACACCGTGGTTTCATCTCTGCGGTTGTTTGAGTTTTAAGTTACCGGAGACGTTGCACTGATGAGTTAGGAGGACTTCATGCGGACTGAAAAAAATATTTTTCTAAATCGCGACGGAAGTAAGGGCGAGGAGTGCGGCCGCGTGAAATCGATTTAAGCCCCCTCCCACCCCCCCCCCCCTCCCCCAGTGAAATTCGTTTCACTGACCGTTCCAAGGCGGTTCTTCTGTCGCGGCTTATTTTTGTTATGGTTTGTCTTTGAGTGTGTGTACCGCTTGCATTGTTTTTCTTTTGGCTTGCCAATTAGCCATTTTGTTGGAAAATAATTGTCATTTTGGATTTTTGCTATTGATGCTCCCATGAGGGTCTAGTTGTTTCAAATTTGTGTTTGATTCCCTCGGTGTCTCTGATTGGAGCTGTGGGTTAATTGTACCGATTCCTGATCTTCTTGAAACTTACAAGTAGGTAAGACAGGGATAAAAGCTCGGATGAGTTTAAAAACTAGCGATGTCAGTCGAATAATCATGTAGTTATGTCACCATGGCCCCTTATTTATCAGAGTTGCGCCCCCTTGATTGCATAGCCTATTCAGTTTTTATCGGATCTTCTTGAAACTTACATGTAAGTATTTGTTTGTTTGTATTGGATTTCAACGGCCCAGTCAACACCATATAGGTAATTTTAGCCGGTTTGTTTACCTTTCTTATACGTAAGCAGTTAACCAGTAGAGTGCACATTCTTTTGCCAGAAACTGACAACTGTCCTTCTTGAATCACCGAAAGGGAAAGAATGACCGTAGAAAAGATTTAATGATCAATCTCCACGAAATAATGTTTCAGATACCGACAGGTATCAAACCCGCGTCCTCCTGATCACCAGTAAGACGCGCATCCGACTGAGCTACCAAGGCCGGATACATGTAAGCAAGTTATGGATAAGAGCTCGGGTGAGTTCGAAAACTGAATAGGTCAGCCTATTTATCACAGAGGTACGTCCGTTTAGTTGCAGAAAATGCCTGTTTTAACTCACCTGTCACATAATGGCATGGTTAGCTCTTGTGAACACATTTTTTCCGTCGTCCGTCGTCATTGCGCGCGTCCGTGCGTGTGTCCGTTCTTAAACAATTTCTTCAAACGATATCTCCTCCTAAACCACTAATCCGATTTTGACCAAACTTCGCAGAAATGATTCTCAGGCGGTCCTTTTTAACAGATATCCAAATAGTTTCGGTCCGTTGCACATCTAGGTCACAGGAGCTGAAAACATAAAACATCTTCTTCTCTGAAACCATAAGGCCCAGGTCTTTGATATTTTGTATGAAGCTTCATGGACCTCTACCAATATTGTTCAAATTATAGCCCTTGGGCCACAAATGCCTCCGCGCCCGGACCGACCGGTTTTACATGCACTTATATAGGGAACACCTTTAAAAATCTTCTTCAAGATATCTGAAACCAGAAGGTTTGATATTTGGTATGAAAATTAGAAGTATAAACTTCTACCAAGATTGTTCAAGTTAAAGGCCTAGGGCCAAAATTTTACATAGACTTATATAGGGAAACATTTAATACCCTCCTTGTCTGAAACCAGAAGGCCCAGATCTTTGATATTTGGTATGAAGCTTCATCTAGTGGACGTCTTCCGAAATTGTTCAAATTATAGCCCTGGGGTTAAAAATGCTCCCGCGTCGGGGCCAACGCACAGATGCACCCACTGACGGGCGACGGACAAAAAGTGATCACAAAAGCTCACCTTGTCACTACGTGATATGTGAGCTAAAGATAGACATATAGCCGCCTACCGTAGGGCGTATTTCACCCTGACCTATTGCGTATGAATACACAGTACTATAGTCATACGACATACGAAAGATATCAAATATTTGGCCGTACTGTATATCATCTGAAATAATTTAGTCGCTCTGGTTTTACCATATATCTTCTAAAATAATTTAGTTGCGCTGAAGCACAAGATAGGTTTCAGCATCATTCATCTCATTATAATCCGTTCGTTCGTTCGTCCGCAACTTAACAACGGTAAGTAAATTTCTTATTTCTGGCTGGATTTTAAAATTACTAGACAGAAATGTTAACTATTATGAGACAATGTGTAGCGAAAAACCAACTTACTTACCTCCAAGGTCACCGGGCCCAAAGGTTTTACATGGTCCGAAACATAAATACTGTCAATAACTTATTTCTGAATTGATTTTTGAATTACTGGGCAGAAAGGTTAACCACCATGCGACAATGTGTGGAGCGTAAAATCAAGGTCCTTACCTCCAAGGTCAGTGACGTACTTAAAGGTCAAAGATCAAAAAAGGGTCCAAAACTTAAATTCGGCCAATAACTTTCTTATTTCTGGTAAGATTTTAAAATTACTTTGCAGGAATGTTGACAATCATAAGGCGATGTGTCGTACGCAACATCACGGCCCGTACCTCCATGGTCAAGCTCATACTTAGAGGTCAAATGTACAAAAAGGTCAGAAACTTAAACACTGTTAATTACTTTCTTATTTCTGAATGGATTTTGAAATTATTGGCAGAATTCTTAACCATCATTTGACAATGTGTGACACGCAAAACCAACGTCCGTACTTCCAAACTCATGGTCCTACTTAGTGGAAATCCAAAGTGAAGGTCGTACTTAAAAGTCAAAGGTAAAAAAAGTCCGAAACTTAAACACGGTCAATGACTTTCTTATTAATGGATGGATTTTGAAATTGCTTGGCAGAAATGCTAACCATCATGGGAGTCTGTGTTTCGCTCAAAACCCAAGACCGTACCTCAAAGATCAAGGTCGTACTTTGAGGTCAGCGAGGCACAAAATGTCCGGAACTTAAACACGGTCAATAACGTCCTTATTTATCAATGGAGTTTGAAATTAATGGATTTGCAGATTTTTTCCATCATGAGACGATGTGTCGCATGCACAAGCAAAGGTGCTTGGATGCGTCCGAAACTTAAACATATTTTCAGGCGGGGGCATCCATCTCCTCTGGAAGCATTTCTGTTTATTATTTTCAACGGCACCTGAGGATCAGAATACATTGTTATTATCTTCACAGGAAATCGCAGAAAAACAGAAATGTTCAGGTAAAGATATATTGACAATCATTGGTGTTAAACATTTATAGACAATACAAAGTCAAGCTGCATTAGCCGCAGATATGGGACCATAGACATTTGTTCCAGGCAGTGGTTGTTCAAAGTACTGAGAATTATTCAGTCTTGATGTACAAAAACGTCTGGATTTGAGTTCAGTTAAAATGGAAATCAAGGCAATGCTCAGAAATGTTTGATCACGATTAAGTTCCTGTCAAGCCGACCGTTGAACCAAAGCACACTTTCTGTGCAGACTAATATATAAATTAACAACGGTAAATCTGTAATTTGTATATTCGTCGCCAGACATGGACAACTGCCCTTCCTAGATCGTAGGAAAGATACCCAGCATGTGTCGAAAGATCTCCTGATCACTTGTCGGATCCGACAGACCTACCAATGCCGCCAAATGTGATCTTGAAAGTTAATAGCAAATATAATTGCAACATGAAAATTCGCAAGATGCGACCTTAAGGAGGCCGACCTTAATTTCGGCTGCGCAACGTTCACCGCATTGCCGTCAATCGGCACTGTAACGACATTCTTTTCTTAAGTGTTATTTACATTTCCTTTTCGACTCTTTTAACGAAGTAAATTTTCTGCGATTTACTGTATCTTAACACACACTGTTTAAATACGCCAACAGTTATCATTTCTGGTAGCTGCAAAGCAGACAAAGTGAAAGTAAGAAAAATCGGGTGAAGAAACGATCGGATGTGTCGGTCACAACTGAGCCAAGAAGGCAGCTCATTTACAATATCAGGATTGTTTTAACATTTTTATTCGTCTTTTTTCTAATATTTCTATTGCTGTGAACTTAGCTCCTGGAAGCACCTTACCTGACACTGAAAAGCCCGTCAAAAAGTGTGTCATCTTGCCAAAATGGCAGTTACAGTTAAATTTTTAAAGTGTATCTAACACTAGAATAATAGTTGTACAACATCAAAATCAGGATCAAAATTGTTTACTAGTGACCCGTCTTTAAACAACCCCTCACCAGGACAACATTTTGAATGCCATACTATATCTCCTTTAAAGTATAATCCATTTGCTAGATCTATCCTGTTTGTTTACACTTGCAACACAATATAATGTAAGTTCTTCGGATGTACCTTTACACGCCGCCTGTGTCAGACATCGAATGTGTAAACTTTTAATTTGCTGTGACGAAATCATATTAATGACGTCATGAAAAACAGCCGAGGGATTGAATCAAAGTCCGCATGCTACTTTTTTTTTTTTTTTTTTTTTTTTCTGGCCGAGATATGACAAGCATGCCCGTAGAATGAATCATTCAGTCTGCATACTACTGAACTTTATTGTGGTCGAGAACTGCTGGAAGTCTCTCTCTCTCCCCCCCCCCCCCCCTCTCTCTCTCTCTCTCTCTCTCTTTCCCCCTTCTCTCTCTCTCTCTCTCATTTCTGTTCAAAATCATAGATTGTGGCTACTCGTTAGAACCGCCTCTACGAGTTTCCACATTGTATATTTTGAGCGGAAATATGAAAAAAATCAGTTTAAAATTCTCGTTTTGTGGTGGTTAAAGTTTGATGTATTTGAATAGGCGAATTTTGCTAATGCTTACCAAAACACAGTAAGCTCTTTCATAGTTAAGAGAGAGAGAGAGAGAGAGAGAGAGAGAGAGAGAGAGACTGTTGTTGGTCAATGGTCAAAATACATCAAAATCAGGAACCATAAAAGCTTCACGGTTAAATTCTAAACGCATTGAATGGAAGCAAAAAATCACAAACGATTTTCTCTTTTTTTCTAGTTTTAAAGCCCTTCCAAGAACATTTCGCTATTTTCGAGCCAATCATGTAATTGAAGTTGGTGTACGAGAGTCTTTCAAAAAAGTTTTGTCACTAATAGGTTTCCCTAGTTTTATCGTATGTATTTCGGATAATGCGTCATTGCATTTGAATAGCCTTTCAAATAGCCACCGATAACAGTTTATTTCCAGCAAATTGCTTTTATAATGACCGAGATATGTCAAATTGAAATGCATGCAAGTAGTATATGGGACGCTTGAGGGTCAATGACGTCACAAGATGGTCGACAAGATGGCCGCCATTTAAGGAAGTCGGATAACCCTCCATGACCTCACGGGTGTCGCTCTCGATGCGGGGGTTTGAGACCAACATGGCCTCTATTTCTGACCCTCGCGCGGGGGTCGCCGGATGACCATTGCGGAGGGGGGTGACCCGTATAGTAGAAACGGGAAGGTAGCGTCACGTCCTAGGGCACGGGGTGTTCTATATACAGGCTCATCTACAGGGTGGAGGGTGGCCCCTTTTTACGAATAATAGAACATACACCGACTGATCAATCCGTATAATTTCTGAAGGAAGTCGGATGACATTGCGGGGGATCGCCTTTGTAGGCAAAGATGGCCGCCGGGTGACTGTTTAGACAGAGACACCATATCCATCGGATCCGTATCCCACATGCTGTCAAGCCCTTCGACAATGACTCTATATCTCCGAAATCTCGTTCTGGCCGCTCTCGTAAGCGAGTAGGCATCCTGTTTTTGAAGCCATTTTCTTATTCTGTGTTTCCCAATTTTGAACAAGTTTTATACAGCGTCTCGGGACCCGCATAGCTCCCTGGGTGGTTCTCATTATAGTAGGTAGAAGGTAACCAAAGACTCGTACTTCAGGGGCCAACGTACCAGTACGTGTACTTCCTAACCATCCCTTTTTCAGTGAAGGCGTCCACTTCGATCCGAACCGGATAGGAGCGGTAAAGCTCGAGCCCTTCTTCTTTTGATTAAATAAAATGCGAAAATATTTAGCAGACGACAATAAAAATAATCATCGCGTGAACAAGTCCGTGAAATGAAGACCCCACTAAACCCCACTTTTTATAGAGAAAACTGGGGTTTACGGGGGTTTACATTATTTTTCTGATTTCTGCTCCAAGACATAGGTTGTGGGTACTCGTTAGAACCGCCTCAGTGAGGCGGTTCTAACGAGAACCCTCAACCTATGTTTGAACACTTATAGCAAAAAAAAAAAATCAAGGATTTTCATCAGAAATGTGGCCATTTTGGGGATGTGAAAAATGCACTTTTCGCACGGGTGAGTTATCGTAATGAACTCGCATTATTTTAGCCTACTCTCTTTGCTGCCTCGCCACTAAATGATTGAAAAATGGCTAAACTTTTCGTTTAATATGTCGGCTGACCCCTAGATGACCTTTCAGACCGATCTAGGTCTTCACCACTATCTATCAGAAAATGGAACACTCCGTACCTATTAAGCGGAAGATTCCATTATCGTATATGGGTTAGACCATTTATAATGAGGAAAACATTCTCGCTGACTCATTAAATTCGACACCATTTCCAGCCTTTTATACGCTGTTTTTCTAACTTCGACTACTTTATTTCATATCAAATACTCCAGCAAGACGGAAAATTCTCTCTGTCGTAGATGGGTTAATATATTTTGAAAATTAATGACAAAACACTCAACCCATTTCGCACTTTGAATTATCTTCACTCGTCTAAGAAACTCATTCGGCTATAATGGACTTTGGTCAGTTTTTTATCGTGTTACGCGTCATAAAAATGTTACATCCTATCGCGCATTAATTGTTTTTCTGTACTTACCCAAGTAAATAAACGCTCTGCTTTGATTTTATGATGGTCATCATCATTTTCTATTTTAAACTTGAGCCGCTCCCGCTCATCGGGGCTTGAAGAAAGAGATGGAGTTGCACGATGCTTCCACGCTGAATCCGTTCCGCACACGAGTACTGGTAAGGATCTAAGCCTGCCAAGGCAAAGCTGTTCACACGAGTCGGTGTTACGACATGGAATAGGATACCTCTCTGGTGCTTATGCACATCTAAATTATTTTAGTAGGTATATGGTAGGGCGGTGCGAGTGAAATATTTTGGTGAAATATGGTAGGCAAAATGTGCTGCTCCATGCACAAGTCATGCACATATCATACGATGTATGCATGAGTGGTTTGTACAATACAGGGGGCCGCTATAAGGCTGAGTTCTATAAAATTTGCCTAAAAATCGCCAACCGCCAAATTGTGCCATATATGATTTTCATTCCCGTCACGTGTTGTGTGGGTGTTCGTTTTGACATGTGTCAAGGTATGGATTTATAGGGTCGTTTCATCATTTTTTTTCCTATTGGAAATATACTATTTGAACGCAAATCCATTATCTACTCGATTTTTTGCTATCTGGCTTTAATTTTGGACGGTATCTCCACCTCGCCACGATTTTAGCAAGCTAATATGAGTATGTATGATTTTCCGGTAGTATTCATAGATATAAAAACCCTGAAAAAACGATCACTCTTTAGCAGCAGGTCAAGTTGTAACGTATACACACAAAATTGTGACGGGACAGTGAAAGTATATTGAAAGGTATGTTAAATCTATGTTTTGTATTATTTTGGTATGAACATGCTTGTAGGTTTTGGAGGGGTTTACTTCTAGTATACCCCAACTTTCTGAAGCCTATTCTGAATTCACTGTTGAAGCCTGTCGTGATTAGGCTAATAGCTTTGCCAGCTAGAGGTCGCAGGATCGATCCCAGGCTTCTCCAGAAGTAGAATGAGTCTTTCTAAGTGAGGTCCTGTCTCATTCTGACCCTAGATGTTGGTGAGACGTAAAGTTTGGACACCCGCTCATTCTAGATTCATTTAGGCGTTTAGACCCCTTTTGTAGAATGTAATTAATAAACGCCGGGTCACTTGTTTGATCCATGACTTTTGACTAGCTGTGGTTAGAAAACCGTGGTCCCGTCTCTATATGATATTAGGTGTAGAGGGGACGTAAACTTAAGACGGGTTTAACCATATCTTCATCATCAGCGCAAACTCTTACAAGAGCCTGTCGGGTTATCCGTGATGATGAACCATGATGAATTTGATTTAACAAGCGTGTTCATGTTGAGTAGAAATAATTTTGTTCAAGAAGAATTATAAGTTCATTTTGTAATGATGCCGTTTTTTGTCTGATAACTCAGTTTGTGCATGTATGTACATATAAAGAACGTGATGATGATAAGTGGGAGTATTTGGTCGCCACACGTCATAACGGCCTGAGCGGCGGGGATGACGTCAGCTGCGTCATCGGCGTCGCGAGGACAGTTATGACGGGGTGCATACCAAATACAGTGAATTTACGGCAAACAGTGTTGGCCCTTATGAGACATTAACAAATGTTGTGGATTATAGATGAAAATCTTTCTGTAGTTTCTATCTGTTGTTAATGTAATGAATTTGTGAATAGCTATATTTGTGAGCAGTGTCGCGGAGAAGGATATGAAATAGAGTTTGTTATGTTTCCTGTAATTGGCGGCTGACCAGGTAGCGCAAAGGCGTGGTCTGTTCAATTGCCTCTTACTTGTAATAATGTAGTGAGCACAAATTTGAGGAGTATTATGCTCAGTAGTAGTGAGCATTAATTGATTTATGTAGTGCTCAGTAAGAAAACATGAACTTTGAGTATTATTGTGTCAAGCACTGGGTGCTGATAATTTGATGCACAGTCAGGTGGAGTTCTGCTGTACGGTTATTTGTCACATGCACTAATCAGCCTGTGTGTCTGGTCGGCGCATGCGCAATAACGGTATATGCATGAACATATTCTTACTTCTCCGGGAGGGGGATCATGATATAGCATGTATGTTTTGTGAACTATATCTAAGTCCAATTATCGTAATTTGCAGGCACAACAATGTGTGGTGACCTGCTGCTCCCTGCGAAATAGCAGCAGGTACTGGTACGACGCTGTCGGTTAGGGTCCAGCAAGGGCGGACGAACCAACATGAACAGGTCGTAAAAATGTGAGACGAATGTGAGACCATTCAAATGAAAGAGATCCAATAAATAACCTGCAGGCGATTCAGGCGAATCAAACTAGTGCGCGATCGCTAAATAATACATATCAACCTGTGGTCGACAACAATGTCGACAAACTAGTTTACACTAGTGCGCGAGAAGGGGGTTCACGCGAGTGGGGGATTCGCCCTAAGTTATAAACTGGCCAGTCGCGTCTTGTTTTGTTTCTTTTTTTTATTTTTGTTGTTGTTTTGTTGTTTGCTTCTGTAGGCATTCACGTCACCCGTTTTAAGCACAGAACATTGTTTTGCTTTCGGGGCGGACGTCTTGAGTGGGCTGCAGAAGCAACTAAATGTGATGTTTTGTGTTTGTATTTTTGTATATATATGCTGTAAATAATTCATGTCATTCATTTGATATCTTTCTTGTGCCTTACCCCACAGCTGCCCGTACACCTGTCAGAGATCACGCTCGGTTGTCTTGTCAGCATGGGGGTTTGCGGGACGCCGTAAACCCCCATGTAACAGTCGGACCGTTCACGTTTATAAACATGGTTTTCATTGGGCGACAGGGCTTGAGATGTCATTTAATGTCCAAAATGACCTTTACAGTGTTGACGGAGACGTTAACCTTCAAATCCAACCTTACAGCTTTACAACTGGTTATGAAATACTCCAGAAAGGCGTAAAACTTCCTCTATCGTAGATAGCTTAATGTACTGGACGAAAAGGTATTGAAATTAATGAGAAAAACATTCGCCAATTTCGCACTTTGAATTGTCTGCACTCGTCTAAGACGGGGAAAAACACATTCGGCTGAAATGGGGTTAGACCAGTTCCTTTAAACGCCGTTTGATGAGCTTTATGTATTATAACAAATATTTTATCAATTTCAGTACACGTTTGCCGCATATGCCTAGTGTCCCTTTTGCAAACAGTGCGGGGCCCTGATCAGACGCGGCGTTCGATGTAGGTCTTGACCTCATTAATCTCGCAAAGCTTATCGTTACTTAACACCGCTTTTATTGGAAAAGCAACACTCCATAATTTTAGGCAGAAGTTTCCATTTGGGGTTAGACCATTTATGATCGTTACGTCCAGCGCACGGAGACCCATTTTAAGCCTAAATGGCATATAGATTTATACGCTGTTTTTTTTTTTCACATTGTTCTCTAACTTTATAACGGTAGGATTCTTTAAACTGCACAGGAGATGACTGTACCTGCACAGGAGACCTCCAGTTAACGTCCCGATCCGAAGGACGGTGCACTGTTTTGGCTTTCATCCCCCTCCCCGAAAATGATGCCAATGGAGCATGTTCGGCAATCGAAATAATCACCGCCTCAGACATACATACATAATATATGGGTTGCATGATTTACATACTAACAGTACCGGAGATCTACGTTATCGTGTATAAGGCGCGCTACGAAAACAAAATCAAACTACTAGTAGTATCGGGAATCTACTTATTATGTATAAGGCGTGCTACGAAGAAAAATCAATGTAATAGCAGTACCGAGAATCTACCTTATCGTGCATAAGGCTTGCTACGAAGAATAATCAAGTAATAGCAGTACCGAGAATCTACCTTATCGTGCATAAGGCTTGCTACGAAGAAAAATCAAAGTAATAGCAGTACCGAGAATCTACCTTATCGTGCATAAGGCTTGCTACGAAGAAAAATCAAAGAAATAGCAGTGCCGAGAATCCACTTTATTGTGCATAAGGCTTGCAACGAAAAAAATCAAAGTACTAACGGTACCATAAATTCTTATATTCAGAAAGAAAATAAATCAAAGTACAAAAAACACATTAAATACTTATATTAAGAAACAAATCAAAGTACTAAAAGTACCTCATGCGAAAAAAATGAAAGTTCTAACGGTACCTTAATTCACAATTTAAGACATTACATACATACATACATACATACATACATACATACATACATACATACATACATACATACATACACCTCCTCCCTACTTCTTCCCCTCATCCTTCCCTCCTCCTCCTCCTCCTCCCTTCCCCTCCTCTTCCCTCCTTTCTCCTCTTCCTCCTCCTCCTCCGCCTTCACCTTCCTCTTCTCTTTCACCATTCCTCCTCCCTCTTCTTCCTCCTATTCCCTCACTTTCCACCTCCCTCATCTCATATCTCCCCTTCTTATCTTCCCTCCTCGTCCCTCCTCCCCCTCCAAGTGCATCACTCCTCCTCCTTCTCCTCCCTACTCCTCTTCTCTCCTTCTCCTCCTCCTCCTACTTTCCCTCCTCCTCCGCCACTATTCTCTCCTCCTCCATCCCTCCTCCTTCTCCTCCTCCTCTCTCTTTCTCCTCCTCCCTCCTCCTCATCTCTCCTTTCCATCCTCCTCCTCCCCAACCCTTCTTCTCCTCCTCTCTCCTCCTTCTCATCTCCTCCTCCTCCCTCCTCCTCCTTTCCCTCCTCCTCCTCATTCAACCCCACCTTCACCACCAAACACACATCACCACCACCCGCAATCTCCTCCTCATTTCTCCTCCTCCATCCTCCTCCTCCACAATCCCTTCTCCTCCTCCTCCTCCTTTCCCTCCTCCTCATCTCTCCTCCTCCTCCTCTTCCTCCTCCCCTCTTCCTCCTAACTCCTCCCCTCTTTATCTCCCCCCTCTCCAACCCTCCGACTCATCTCCTTCTCCTCCTCCTCCTTTCCCTCCTCCTCCTTATCTCTCCTTCTCCTCCTCCTCCTCCTCCCCAACCCTTCTCCTCCTCCTCCTCTCTTCTCCCCCCACTTCATCTTCTCCTCCTCGCCAACACTTCCCCTCCTCCTCCTCATCTCCTTCTCCTCCTACTCCTTTCTCTCCTCCTCCTCCGACAACCCCAACTTCACCACCACACATACACATCACCACACCCACCACCCACCATCTCCTCCTCATCTCTCCTGCTCATGCCTCCTCCATCTCTCCTCCTCCTCTATACCATCTTCTCCGTCTCCTCCTACCCTCTCTCATTCACTCCTCCATCTCTCCTCCATCCCTTCTCCTCCTCTTCTTCCACCTCACCACCACCCGCCATCTCTGGTGACGGTGTGTGGTGGTGGAAGAGGAGGAGGAAGGTATGGAGGAGTAGGAGGAGGAGAAGGAGATGGGAGGAGCAGGAGCAGGGATGGAGGAGGAGGAGGGAAAGGAGGAGAAGGAGAGAAGAGGAGTAGGGAGGAGGAGGAGGAGGAGTGATGCACTAGGAGGGGGAGAAGGGAGAGGAGGGAAGATAAGAAGGGGAGATATGAGATGAGGGAGGTGGAAGGTGAGGGAGTAGAAGGACGGAGGAGTGGGGAAAGAAAAGAGGAAGGTGAAGGCGGAGGAGGAGGAGGAGGAAGACGAGAAAGGAGGGAAGAGGAGGGGGAGGAGCAGGAGGGAAGGATGAGGGAAAGGAGTAGGGAGGAGGTGTATGTATGTATGTGTGTATGTATGTATGTATTTATGTATGTATGTATGTAATCTGTCTTAAATTGTGAATTAAGGTACCGTTAGTACTTTCATTTTTTTCGCATGAGGTACTTTTAGTACTTTGATTTGTTTCTTAATATAAGTATTTAATGTGTTTTTGTACTTTGATTTTTTTCTTTCTCAATATAAGAATTTAAGGTACCGTTAGTACTATGATTTTTTTTTCGTCGCAAGCCTTATGCACAATAAAGTGGATTCTCGGCACTGCTATTACTTTGATTTTTCTTCGTAGCAAGCCTTATGCACGATAAGGTAGATTCTCGGTACTGCTATTACTTTGATTTTTCTTCGTAGCAAGCCTTATGCACGATAAGGTAGATTCTCGGTACTGCTATTACTTGATTTTTCTTCGTAGCAAGCCTTATGCACGATAAGGTAGATTCTCGGTACTGCTATTACATTGATTTTTCTTCGTAGCACGCCTTATACACAATAAGTAGATTCCCGATACTGCTAGTAGTTTGATTTTTTTCGTAGCGTGCCTTATACACGATAACGTGGGTCTCCGGTACTGTTAGTATGTACATCATGCAGCCCATATATTATGTATGCATGTCTGAGTCTGAGGCGGTGATTATTTCGATTTCCGAACATGCTCCATTGGCATCATTTTCGGGGGGGGGGAGGGGGGGTGAAAGCCAAAACAGTGCACCGTCCTTCGGATCGGGACGTTAACTGGAGGTCTCCTGTGCAGGTACAGTCATCTCCTGTGCAGTTTAAAGAATCCTACCATTATAAAGTTAGAGAACAATGTGAAAAAAACAGCGTATAAATCTATATGCCATTTAGGCTTAAAATGGGTCTAAGTGCGCTGGACGTATCGATCATGAATGGTCTAACCCCCAATGGAATCTTCTGCCTAAAATTATGGAGTGTTCCATTTCCAATAAAAGCGGTGTTAAGTTAACGATAAGCTTTGCGAGATTAATGAGGTCAAGACCTACATCGAACGCCGCGTCTGATCAGGGCCCCGCACTGTTTGCAAATGTCCCCGAAAAGGGACACTAGGCATATGCGGAAAACGTGTATTGAAATTGATAAAATATTTGTTATAATACATAAAGCTCATCAAACGGCGTTTAAAGGAACTGATCTAACCCCATTTCAGCCGAATGTGTTCTCCCGTCTTAGACGAGTGCAGACAATTCAAAGTGCGAAATGGGCGAATGTTTTTCTCATTAATTTCAATACCTTTTCGTCCTGTACATTAAGCTATCTACGATAGAGGGAATTTTACGCCTTTCTTGAGTATTTCATAACCAGTTGTAAAGCTGTAAGGTTGGATTTGAAGGTTAACGTCTCCGTCAACACTGTAAAGGTCATTTTGGAGATGAAATGACTTCTCAAGCCATGTCGCCCAATGAAAACCATGTTTATAAACGTGAACGGTCCGACTCGTGTGCACCGCTTTGCCTTGGCATGCTTAGATCCTTACCAGTACTCGTGTGCGGGACGGATCAGCGTGGAAGCATCGTGCAACTCCATCTCTTTCTTCAAGCCCCGATGAGCGGGGGCGGCTCAAGTTTTAAATAGAAAATGATGATGACCATCATAAAATCAAAGCAGAGCGTTTATTTACCTGGTTAAGTACCGAAAAACAATTAATGCGCGATAGGATGTAACATTTTATGACGCGTAACACGATAAAAACTGACCAAAGTCCATTATAGCCAAATGAGTTTCTTAGACGAGTGAAGACAATTCAAAGTGCGAAATGGGTTGATAGTTTTCTCATTAATTTTCCAAATTATATTAACCTATCTGCGACAGAGAAAATTTTCCGTCTTGCTGGAGTATTTTATATGAAATAAACTAGTCGAAGTTAGAAAAACAGCGTATAAAAGGCTGGAAATGGTGTCGAATTTAATGAGTCAGCGAGAATGTTTTCCTCATTATAAATGGTCTTACCCATATACGATAATGGAATCTTCCGCCTTATAAGTACGGAGTGTTCCATTTTCCGATAGATTGTGGTGAAGACCTAGATCGGTCTGAAAGGTCATCTAGGGGTCAGCCGACATATTAAACGAAACGTTTAGCCATTTTTCAATCATTTAGTGACGAGGCAGCAAAGAGAGTAGGCTAAAATAATGCGAGTTATTATTTTTATTGTCGTCTGCTAAATATTTCCGCATTTTATTTAATCAAAAGAAGAAGGGCTCGAGCTTCACCGCTCCTATCCGGTTCGGATCGAAGTGGACGCCTTCACGAAATATGGGTGGATAGGAAGTACACGTACTGGTACGTTGGCCCCTGAAGTACGAGTCTTTGGTTACCTTCTAATGAGAACCACCCAGGGAGCTATGCGGGCCCCGAGACGCTGTATAAAACTGGTTCAAGGTTGGAAGACACAGAATAAGAAAATGGCTTCATAGTGTAGATTATATTTTCTTGTCCTTTGGGATCATTGATTCCATTGTGGAAGTTTGAGAATATATGAGGGTCACTGATGAGGCCTCCTAGTCTGGCCCAGAAAACATGTACACTCCATATTTTTCACTTCTGTGGTGTATTCCTTGCTTCCAAAGGATAACCCTTTTATAGAACATATTTAACTTCACTACAGCTGGTGTGTGGGAATGTGTGGCGGCGGTAAAACGTCTCCCTGTCCTACATCATAGTGTAGATTATATTTTCTTGTCCTTTGGGATCATTGATTCCATTGTGGAAGTTTGAGAATATCTGAGGGTCACTGATGAGGCCTAATTGGCCGAAACTAGCTAGTCTGGCCCAGAAAACATGTACACTCCATATTTTTCACTTCTGTGGTGTATTCCTTGCTTCCAAAGGATAACCCTTTTATAGAACATATTCAAAACAGGATGCCTACTCGCTTACGAGAGGGGCCAGAACGAGATTTCGGAGATATAGAGTCATTGTCGAAGGGCTTGGCAGCATGTGGGATACGGATCCGATGGATATGGTGTCTCTGTCTAAACAGTCACCCGGCGGCCATCTTGGCCTACAAAGGCGATCCCCCGCAATGTCGACCGACTTCCTTCAGAAATTATACGGATTGATCAGTCGGTGTATGTTCTATTATTCGTAAAAAGGGGCCACCCTCCACCCTGTAGATGAGCCTGTATATAGAAGACCCCGTGCCCTAGGACGTGACGCTACCTTCCCGTTCCTACTAAACGCGTCACCCCCCTCCGCAATGGTCATCCGGCAACCCCCGCGCGAGGGTCAGAAATGGAGGCCATGTTGGTCTAGAACCCCCGCATCGAGAGCGACCCCTGTGAGGTCATGGAGGGTTATCCGACTTCCTTATATGGCGGCCATCTTGTCGACCATCTTATGACGTAATTGACCCTCAAGCGTCCCATATACTACTCATGCAGTCGAATGCACTAGCCAGTTTACGAGTTACATTGTAAAATGGATAGAAAGGCTAAACTTCGCAGCTACATTGAATGCCGTGTTAGGGTTGACACTGTTTCAAGTCAGATATTTGATGAATTGTATGGCAAAAAAGGTATCGGTGGGTCAAAGCTTTTAAAGCTGGTAAATCATCGGTCAAAGATGATGCCCGTGTTAGTAGGCCAAATATCTCCATCACCAAAGCTGTAAAGGCAGCGGTCGAAGAAGATGCGCGACTGTCAGTGAAAGAGATAGCTAAATGCACTGGCATATCAGAAGGCAGTGTGCATACCATTCTGACAAAGTAGGCCTACTTGGGCGTGAGAAAGATTTGCGCTAGGTGAGTGCCCCATTTGCTCACTAAGGAGCAACAGAAACAATGCCTTTAATGTGCCCAACAGCTCCTAAAATAAAAGCGCTGCAAGCACTGCATCATGCCCCGCCACTACACTTACAATCATTGATATGAATATAAAAGTGTACAAAATGTGAATGCAAAACGCAAGAAAGCGGATGAAAAGTGCGGATGAAATGGGTCCTTACAACACTAGCTGGCCAATGGTCTCCGTTTTATAGAACAGAAGCTGACGTTTTGGCCTCCTGCGTGATGTTTTAATTACGGCGAAATTGTATTACATGCATATCGGTATTTTTTTCAGTCTTGTGTCTTGGATGGGAGGTGTTAGGTAATTGTATTGATACCTAATCATTGCCTTTACTTCTGTTTGACAAATCATATGTAGATGCATGACCTTTCAAGTTGACACCTTTGTTTAAGTATAAAATTAGATTTTGACAAAAAATGATATTTTGCTTGAAAAGCGTAATCTTTTTTTATTTTTATTTGCCTTAAATGCAGCTGGTGTTGTGCTATGTGGCGGTCGTGAAACGTCTCCCCGTACATCAACCATAGTGCAGTTTATATTTTACTTTTGGTCCTTTGAGATCAGCGTGAATATTCTGAGAAATCGGAAATCAATTATTGGTTTAGACTCATATTCTAGACAGCTTTTTAATTATTTGGACCCCATTTTGATTTATATCAGTCTTTGAATCGACTGCCTATTCGAAATTTGCAAAATTGCAGTGTGTTTCCTCTGGCTTTCTTTGCCGGATCATTACAGGGTCACTGATGAGGCTTTATTAGCCGAAACTACGTAGTATGACCCATCTTCTTTCTGATAAATGTTTTCATTGCTCCTAAAGGAACTCATTTTTGATTTTTATTTGCCTTCACTGCAGCTGGTGTTGTGCCGTGTGGCGGCCGTGAAACGTCTCCCCGTACATCAACCATAGTGCAGTTTATATTTTACTTTTGGTCCTTTGAGATCAGCGTGTATATTCTGAGAAATCGGAAATAAATTATTGGTTTAGACTCAACTTCTAGACAGATTTTTGATTATTTGGACCCCATTTTGATTTATATCAGTCTTTGAATCGAATGCCTATTCGAAATTCGCAAAATTGCAGTATGTTTTCTCTGGCTTTCTTTGCCGGATCATTACAGGGTCAATGATGAGGCTTTATTAGCCGAAACTACGTAGTATGACCCATCTTCTTTCTTATAAATGTTTTCATTACTCTTAAAGGAACTCATTTTTGATTTTTATTTGCCTTCACTGCAGCTGGTGTTGTGCCGTGTGGCGGCCGTGAAACGTCTCTCCGTACATCAACCATAGTCAGTTTATATTTTACTTTTGGTCCTTTGAGATCAGCGTGAATATTCTGAGAAATCGGAAATAAATTATTGGTGTAGACTCAACTACTAGACAGTTTTTTAATTATTTGGACCCCTTTTTGATTTATATCAGTCTTTGAATCGACTGCCTATTCGAAATTCGCAAAATTGCAGTATGTTTCCTCTGGCTTTCTTTGCCGGATCATTACAGGGTCACTGATGAGGCTTTATTAGCCGAAACTACGTAGTATGACCCATCTTCTTTCTTATAAATGTTTTCATTGCTCTTAAAGGAACTCATTTTTTATTTTTATTTATCTTATAAAACGACCCCCATTGTTTAGGAACGACGTAATGTTTCCATTACGATAACACAGCCCTGTGATATAGTGCATTTTTCAAACCTCTAAAAAGGTATTTTTTCTGATGTAAATCTGCGATAGTTGCCTTATTTCTGCTCCAAACATAGGTACCCACAACATATGTCTTGGAGCAGAAATTAGAAAAATAATGTTTACACCCCTAAACCCCAGTTTTCTCTATATAAAATGGGGTTAAGGGGGTCTTTATTTCACGGACTTGTTCACATTATAATATTTGATAGGTTTTGCAAATCATATTTAGATAAATCACATTTCGTAGTGATCACATCATTTATATAGCAGAAATCCCTTTGATAATTTGATAATATGTATATATATTTTCATATTTTTCGGCTTATGTTTACTTTTGAAACGACCCACATTATCTAATAGGAAAGCTGTCAACCAGTTTTCATTTCATAGTTTTGCGGATTACATATAGATACACCACCTATCATGTCTTACCACAGAAGCAACTATATTTTTGTGATGTTTTCAAAAAATAAAGTTTTGCCTGTTATGTTAACTTTTGAAACGACCCTTTTTTCTTGAAATAACACTTTAGCCCCGTTCTTTCGACATATTGTAGCAGATAATAAGCTTAAATATCATCTATTTGCGTGAAAGTTAAATATCATCTATTTGCGTGACGTTATCATTTCTAGCAAAACAGGTATTTTTAATGTTTGCGATCTTCACGAAAAAGGTGTTTTGCCTGTAATTTTTACTTTTGATATGGCCCTCATTCTCTTATATGGCCGGTGACCCCCTATTTTTATTTCATGCTTTGGCATGTCATGTGAATATACATAATCTACCTTAGTAAATCCAAAATCTCTAGGGCAGAAGTTACTTAAATTTTCGCATTTGTGTCAAATTTTAGCGATTTCCCATTGCAATCAATGCAAAAATTTGTAAAACAGCGTTACTTTTCGTTTGACCCCCATTCTTTTTCAGTATCGGTGACATGACACTTTTATTACTTTAATCTAAAGTTAAGTCCTTGCTGGATACTTTGTTATAATAAAAGGAAATTCTCTAGGGCAGGTATCTCAGAAAAAATTAAGGTCGGCCTCCTTAATAGAGAACGTATTAGAGGACTAATGAATAAAGTGCCTTGCCTAATATAAGTCAGGCAGCCCGTCTAACCTTTCTTTGTTTTTATTTCTTTGTAGTTTGTTATATAAACATTGGCTTTGTATTGTCCGTAATGGTGTGGCTTTGTGTTTTATGTCTGCCTTTATGTCGTTTGCTGCTTTTGGTAGTAATGAATGGATGTGTTCTTATATGACATTTCAAGTGTTAGTGTTTCTTCTACTTTATATTACTTGGTTTCAAATGTTTTTAAATTGTTTATATAATGCTTTCTTAATATGCATTAAGGTAAGATTCAAATTCCATAATTCGCAAGGTCTCACAAGTCAAAAATAAAACATCTAGTACACAATAACATAATTTGAAGTTTCCTACTTAATCTTATTTCAGAGTGTGGAGATCTAACCGCGCCTGTCAACGGTAAAGTTTCCTATTCTACTGGTAAAACAACATATCAGACAGTGGCAACATTCACCTGTGACACGGGATACACAATTGACGGGAATGAAACGCGAATATGCCAGGCAAGTGGAATCTGGAGTAATGCAAGTCCCGTTTGTAATATCAATGGTAAGTATAAGAAAGTATCAAGATTTTCCAAAATGTTAACAGAACCCGTCAGGCAAGTTATGCAACTCCTATTTGTATGTTTGTAATTTCAGTGGTAAGAATCAGAGAGTATATGTATAATAACCAGGGTTTAAAAAAAAGAAGTGAATGCAATAATCTCCTAAACCTAAGTATAAGTATACTTTCCGGGGTTTAAAAAATAGATATGAATGCAATAATCAGGAATTGATACAATTAACTTACACCACCCATCCAAGAACATATAGGAAAAGAAAACAGCTTTGTCGGGACCTTAACATTCAGCCTCATCTTCCGCTGCGGTTTATATAATTATCAACTCTTCGGCTCGCAATGCGGTTTACTTGCTCGTAAATGTGTTATCACATACAATAATTAAAACCTATATCATGTCTTACCACAGAAGCAACTATATTTTTGTGATGTTTTCAAAAAATAAAGTTTTGCCTGTTATGTTAACTTTTGAAACGACCCCTTTTTTCTTGAAATAACACTTTAGCCCCGTTCTTTCGACATATTGTAGTAGATAATAAGCTTAAATATCATCTATTTGCGTGACGTTATCATTTCTAGCAAAACAGGTATTTTAATGTTTGCGATCTTCACGAAAAAGGTGTTTTGCCTGTAATTTTTACTTTTGAAATGGACCTCATTCTCTTATATGATCGGTGACCCCCTATTTTTATTTCATGCTTTGGCATGTCATGTGAATATACATAATCTACCTTAGTAAATCCAAAATCTCTAGGGCAGAAGTTACTTTAATTTTCGCATTTGCGTCAAATTTTAGCGATTTCCCATTGCAATCAATGCAAAAAATTGTAAAACAGCGTTACTTTTCGATTGACCCCCATTCTTTCTCAGTCTCGGTGACATGACACTTTTATTACTTTAATCTCAAGTTAAGTCCTAGCTGGATACTTTGTTATAATAAAAGGAAATTCTCTAGGGCAGGTATCTCAGAAAAAATTTAGGTCGGCCTCCTTAATAGAGAACGTAATAGAGGACTAATGTTTGTAATGAATAAAGTGCCTTGCCTAATATAATAAAAATCAAAAATGAGTTCCTTTAAGAGCAATGAAAACATTCATAAGAAAGAGATGGGCCATACTACGTAGTTTCGGCTAATAAAGCCTCATCAGTGACCCTGTAATGATCCGGCAAAGAAAGCCAGAGGAAACATACTGCAATTGTGCAAAGTTCGAATAGGCAGTCGATACAAAGACTGATACAAATCAAACTGGGGTCCAAAAAATTAAAAACCTGTCCAGAATATGAGTCTAAACCAATAATTTATTTCTGATTTCTCAGAATATTCACGGTGATCTCAAAGGACCAAAAGTAAAATATAAACTACACTATGGTTGATGTACGGGGAGACGTTTTACGGCCGCCACACGGCAAAACACCAGCTGCAGTGAAGGCAAATAAAAATCAAAAATGAGTTCCTTTAAGAGCAATGAAAACATTCATAAGAAAGAGATGGGCCATACTACGTAGTTTCGGCTAATAAAGCCTCATCAGTGACCCTGTAATGATCCGGCAAAGAAAGCCAGAGGAAACACACTGCAATTGTGCAAATTTAGAATAGGCAGTCGATACAAAGACTGATACAAATCAAACTGGGGTCCAAAAAATTAAAAACCTGTCCAGAATATGAGTCTAAACCAATAATTTATTTCTGATTTCTCAGAATATTCACGCTGATCTCAAAGGACCAAAAGTAAAATATAAACTACACTATGGTTGATGTACGGGGAGACGTTTTACGGCCGCCACACGGCACAACACCAGTCAGGCAGCCCGTCTAACCTTTTTTTTGTTTTTATTTCTTTGCAGCTCCTTGTTTGGAGCAAACCTCCTTCAAGAAGATCTCTGCAAACTGGAGCTATTGGAAAAGGCCTGGGACATGAACTTCAACCCGACAAATGTCAGGTTTTACATGTCCAGGCTGAAGACACCCATTCCCTCCAGATACTTCCTTCATAACACTGAACTTGAAAGTGTGTCTGCTGCAAAGTACCTTGGGGTCACCATATCTGACGACCTCAGCTGGGGAACGCACATAGACAATATCACAAAAAAAGGCAAATCAAACCCTCGGCTTTATCAAAAGAAATATCAAAGTACACAACCAAGACCTTAAGTCCACAGCATACAAAACTCTTGTCCGACCGCAATTGGAATATGCTTCCAGTGTCTGGTCACCCCATACAGCTACAGATATCTACAAACTTGAATCTGTCCAACGCAGAGCTGCCAGGTGAGCCACACGAGACTATAGGTACACATCAAGTGCTACAGCTACGCTTGGAAAACTCCAATGGCGTCCACTAGATCAGAGACGCATCGATAATCGCCTTATCATGCTATACAAGGTCACGCATGACCTTGTTGCAATCCCTGTCTCAGATTACCTCACACCAAATAGCAGAGAGTCGAAATTTATCCCCCCTTTGGCATACAAGCAAATCCCCACCCAGACCAACTATCACAAGTATAGCTTCTTCCCAAGATCAGTTATACACTGGAACGCTCTTCCAGCCTATATTGTCTTGCTACCAACCTTGGCACAGTTCTGTAATGCTGTCTACCAGGTGGTGCATGTGTCCCCCTAAGCCACCAGACTCTGTTTTATCTTTTAACTATACTAACTTTCTTTTCGCACTGTATAAACTCATTTCACCTACTTTGCTTACCTTTTATTTCAGCTAACCCCCTTTAGCACTTTGTATACCGGATACCCTTCTGTTGTCCTCTTATGATGTTTAGCAGTATCGGAAGAAAGAAAGAAAGAAAGTTTGTTATATAAACATTGGCTTTGTATTGTCCGTAATGGTGTGGCTTTGTGTTTTATGTAAGCCTTTATGCCGTTTGCTTCATTTGGTAGTAATGAATGGCTGTGTTCTTATCTGACATTTCAAGTGTTAGTGTTTCTTCTACTTTATATTACTTGGTTTCATATGTTTTTAAATTGTTTATATAATGCTTTCTTAATATGCATTGAGGTAAGATTCAAATTCCATAATTCGCAAGGTCTCACAAGTCAAAAATAAAACATCTAGTACACAATAACATAATTTGAAGTTTCCTACTTAATCTTATTTCAGAGTGTAGAGGTCTAACCGCGCCTGTCAACGGTACAGTTTCCTATTCTACTGGTAACACAACATATCAGACAGTGGCAACATTCACCTGTGACACGGGATACACAATTGACGGGAATGAAACGCGAATATGCCAGGCAAGTGGAAACTGGAGTAATGCAAGTCCCGTTTGTATTATCAATGGTAAGTATAAGAAAGTATCAAGATTTTCCAAAATGTTGACAGAACCCGTCAGGCAAGTTATGCAACTCCTATTTGTATGTTTGTAATTTCAGTGGTAAGAATCAGAGAGTATATGTATAATAACCAGGGTTTAAAAAAAGAAGTGAATGCAATAATCTCCTAAACCTAAGTATATGTATAATTTCCGGGGTTTAAAGAAATAGATATGAATGCAATAATCAGGAATTGATACAATTAACTTACACCACTCATCCAAGAACATATAGGAAAAAAACAGCTTTGTCGGGACCTTAACATTCAGGCTCATCTTCCGCTGCGGTTTATATAATTATCAACTCTTCGGCTCGCAATGCGGTTTACTTGCTCGTAAATGTGTCATCACATACAATAATTAAAACCTATATCATGTCTTACCACAGAAGCAACTATATTTGTGTGATGTTTTCAAAAAATAAAGTTTTGCCTGTTATGTTAACTTTTGAAACGACCCTTTTTTCTTGAAATAACACTTTAGCCCCGTTCTTTCGACATATTGTAGCAGATAATAAGCTTAAATATCATCTATTTGCGTGACGTTATCATTTCTAGCAAAACAGGTATTTTAATGTTTGCGATCTTCACGAAAAAGGTGTTTTGCCTGTAATTTTTACTTTTGAAATGGCCCTCATTCTCTTATATGATCGGTGACCCCCTATTTTTATTTCATGCTTTGGCATGTCATGTGAATATACATAATCTACCTTAGTAAATCCAAAATCTCTAGGGCAGAAGTTACTTTAATTTTCGCATTTGTGTCAAATTTTAGCGATTTCCCATTGCAATCAATGCAAAAATTTGTAAAACAGCGTTACTTTTCGATTGACCCCCATTCTTTCTCAGTCTCGGTGACATGACACTTTTATTACTTTAATCTAAAGTTAAGTCCTTGCTGGATACTTTGTTATAATAAAAGGAAATTATCTAGGGCAGGTATCTCAGAAAAAATTAAGGTCGGCCTCCTTAATAGAGAACGTAATAGAGGACTAATGTTTGTAATGAATAAAGTGCCTTGCCTAATATAAGTAAGGCAGCCCGTCTAACCTTTCTTTGTTTTTTATTTCTTTGTAGCTCCTTGTTTGAAGCAAACCTCCTTCAAGAAGATCTCTGCAAACTGGAGCTATGGGAAAAGGCCTGGGGCATGAACTTCAACCCGACAATTGTCAGGTTTTACATGTCACCAGGCTGAAGACACCCATTCCCTCCAAATACTTCCTTCATAACACTGAACTTGAAAGTGTGTCTGCTGCAAAGTACCCTTGGGGTCACCATATCTGACAACCTCAGCTGGGGAATGCACATAGACAATATCACAAAAAGGCAAATCAAACCCTCGGCTTTATCAAAAGAAATATCAAAGTACACAACCAAGACCTTAAGTCCACAGCACACAAAACTCTTGTCCGACCGCAATTGGAATATGCTTCCAGTGTCTGGTCACCCCATACAGCTACAGATATCTACAAACTTGAATCTGTCCAACGCAGAGCTGCCAGGTGAGCCACACGAGACTATAGGTACACATCAAGTGCTACAGCTATGCTTGGAAACCTCCAATGGCGTCCACTAGATCAGAGACGCATCGATAATCGCCTTATCATGCTATACAAGGTCACGCATGACCTTGTTGCAATCCCTGTCTCAGATTACCTCACACCAAATCGCAGAGAGTCGAAATTTATCCACCCTTTGGCATACAAGCAAATCCCCATCCAGACCAACTATCACAAGTATAGCTTCTTCCCAAGATCAGTTATACACTGGAACGCTCTTCCAGCCTATATTGTCTTGCTACCAACCTTGGCACAGTTCTGTAATGCTGTCTGCCAGGTGGTGCATGTGTCCCCCTAAGCCACCAGACTCTGTTTTATCTTTTAACTATACTAACTTTCTTTTCGCACTGTATAAACTCATTTCACCTACTTTGCTTACCTTTTATTTCAGCTAACCTTCTTAAGCACTTGGTTTACCGGATACCCTTCTGTTGTCCTCTTATGAGGTTTAGAAGTATCGGAAGAAAGAAAGAAAGAAAGTTTGTTATATAAACATTGGCTTTGTATTGTCCGTAATGGTGTGGCTTTGTGTTTTATGTGTGCCTTTATGTCGTTTGCTTCTTTTGGTAGTAATGAATGGCTGTGTTCTTATCTGACATTTCAAGTGTTAGTGTTTCTTCTACTTTATATTACTTGGTTTCATATGTTTTTAAATTGTTTATATAATGCTTTCTTAATATGCATTAAGGTAAGATTCAAATTCCATAATTCGCAAGGTCTCACAAGTCAAAAATAAAACATATAGTACACAATAACATAATTTGAAGTTTCCTACTTAATCTTATTTCAGAGTGTAGAGGTCTAACCGCGCCTGTCAACGGTACAGTTTCCTATTCTACTGGTAACACAACATATCAGACAGTGGCAACATTCACCTGTGACACGGGATACACAATTGACGGGAATGAAACGCGAATATGCCAGGCAAGTGGAAACTGGAGTAATGCAAGTCCCGTTTGTATTATCAATGGTAAGTATAAGAAAGTATCAAGATTTTCCAAAATGTTGACAGAACCCGTCAGGCAAGTTATGCAACTCCTATTTGTATGTTTGTAATTTCAGTGGTAAGAATCAGAGAGTATATGTATAATAACCAGGGTTTAAAAAAAGAAGTGAATGCAATAATCTCCTAAACCTAAGTATATGTATAATTTCCGGGGTTTAAAGAAATAGATATGAATGCAATAATCAGGAATTGATACAATTAACTTACACCACTCATCCAAGAACATATAGGAAAAAAACAGCTTTGTCGGGACCTTAACATTCAGGCTCATCTTCCGCTGCGGTTTATATAATTATCAACTCTTCGGCTCGCAATGCGGTTTACTTGCTCGTAAATGTGTCATCACATACAATAATTAAAACCTATATCATGTCTTACCACAGAAGCAACTATATTTGTGTGATGTTTTCAAAAAATAAAGTTTTGCCTGTTATGTTAACTTTTGAAACGACCCTTTTTTCTTGAAATAACACTTTAGCCCCGTTCTTTCGACATATTGTAGCAGATAATAAGCTTAAATATCATCTATTTGCGTGACGTTATCATTTCTAGCAAAACAGGTATTTTAATGTTTGTGATCTTCACGAAAAAGGTGTTTTGCCTGTAATTTTTACTTTTGAAATGGCCCTCATTCTCTTATATGATCGGTGACCCCCTATTTTTATTTCATGCTTTGGCATGTCATGTGAATATACATAATCTACCTTAGTAAATCCAAAATCTCTAGGGAAGAAGTTACTTTAATTTTCGCATTTGTGTCAAATTTTAGCGATTTCCCATTGCAATCAATGCAAAAATTTGTAAAACAGCGTTACTTTTCGATTGACCCCCATTCTTTCTCAGTCTCGGTGACATGACACTTTTATTACTTTAATCTAAAGTTAAGTCCTTGCTGGATACTTTGTTATAATAAAAGGAAATTATCTAGGGCAGGTATCTCAGAAAAAATTAAGGTCGGCCTCCTTAATAGAGAACGTAATAGAGGACTAATGTTTGTAATGAATAAAGTGCCTTGCCTAATATAAGTAAGGCAGCCCGTCTAACCTTTCTTTGTTTTTTATTTCTTTGTAGCTCCTTGTTTGAAGCAAACCTCCTTCAAGAAGATCTCTGCAAACTGGAGCTATGGGAAAAGGCCTGGGGCATGAACTTCAACCCGACAATTGTCAGGTTTTACATGTCACCAGGCTGAAGACACCCATTCCCTCCAAATACTTCCTTCATAACACTGAACTTGAAAGTGTGTCTGCTGCAAAGTACCTTGGGGTCACCATATCTGACGACCTCAGCTGGGGAATGCACATAGACAATATCACAAAAAGGCAAATCAAACCCTCGGCTTTATCAAAAGAAATATCAAAGTACACAACCAAGACCTTAAGTCCACAGCATACAAAACTCTTGTCCGACCGCAATTGGAATATGCTTCCAGTGTCTGGTCACCCCATACAGCTACAGATATCTACAAACTTGAATCTGTCCAACGCAGAGCTGCCAGGTGAGCCACACGAGACTATAGGTACACATCAAGTGCTACAGCTATGCTTGGAAAACTCCAATGGCGTCCACTAGATCAGAGACGCATCGATAATCGCCTTATCATGCTATACAAGGTCACGCATGACCTTGTTGCAATCCCTGTCTCAGATTACCTCACACCAAATCGCAGAGAGTCGAAATTTATCCACCCTTTGGCATACAAGCAAATCCCCACCCAGACCATCTATCACAAGTATAGCTTCTTCCCAAGATCAGTTATACACTGGAACGCTCTTCCAGCCTATATTGTCTTGCTACCAACCTTGGCACAGTTCTGTAATGCTGTCTGCCAGGTGGTGCATGTGTCCCCCTAAGCCACCAGACCCTGTTTTATCTTTTAACTATACTAACTTTCTTTTCGCACTGTATAAACTCATTTCACCTACTTTGCTTACCTTTTATTTCAGCTAACCTTCTTAAGCACTTGGTTTACCGGTTACCCTTCTGTTGTCCTCTTATGAGGTTTAGAAGTATCGGAAGAAAGAAAGAAAGAAAGTTTGTTATATAAACATTGGCTTTGTATTGTCCGTAATGGTGTGGCTTTGTGTTTTATGTGTGCCTTTATGTCGTTTGCTTCTTTTGGTAGTAATGAATGGCTGTGTTCTTATCTGACATTTCAAGTGTTAGTGTTTCTTCTACTTTATATTACTTGGTTTCATATGTTTTTAAATTGTTTATATAATGCTTTCTTAATATGCATTAAGGTAAGATTCAAATTCCATAATTCGCAAGGTCTCACAAGTCAAAAATAAAACATATAGTACACAATAACATAATTTGAAGTTTCCTACTTAATCTTATTTCAGAGTGTAGAGGTCTAACCGCGCCTGTCAACGGTACAGTTTCCTATTCTACTGGTAACACAACATATCAGACAGTGGCAACATTCACCTGTGACACGGGATACACAATTGACGGGAATGAAACGCGAATATGCCAGGCAAGTGGAAACTGGAGTAATGCAAGTCCCGTTTGTATTATCAATGGTAAGTATAAGAAAGTATCAAGATTTTCCAAAATGTTGACAGAACCCGTCAGGCAAGTTATGCAACTCCTATTTGTATGTTTGTAATTTCACTTGTAAGAATCAGAGAGTATATGTATAATAACCAGGGTTTAAAAAAAGAAGTGAATGCAATAATCTCCTAAACCTAAGTATATGTATAATTTCCGGGGTTTAAAGAAATAGATATGAATGCAATAATCAGGAATTGATACAATTAACTTACACCACTCATCCAAGAACATATAGGAAAAAAACAGCTTTGTCGGGACCTTAACATTCAGGCTCATCTTCCGCTGCGGTTTATATAATTATCAACTCTTCGGCTCGCAATGCGGTTTACTTGCTCGTAAATGTGTCATCACATACAATAATTAAAACCTATATCATGTCTTACCACAGAAGCAACTATATTTGTGTGATGTTTTCAAAAAATAAAGTTTTGCCTGTTATGTTAACTTTTGAAACGACCCTTTTTTCTTGAAATAACACTTTAGCCCCGTTCTTTCGACATATTGTAGCAGATAATAAGCTTAAATATCATCTATTTGCGTGACGTTATCATTTCTAGCAAAACAGGTATTTTAATGTTTGCGATCTTCACGAAAAAGGTGTTTTGCCTGTAATTTTTACTTTTGAAATGGCCCTCATTCTCTTATATGATCGGTGACCCCCTATTTTTATTTCATGCTTTGGCATGTCATGTGAATATACATAATCTACCTTAGTAAATCCAAAATCTCTAGGGCAGAAGTTACTTTAATTTTCGCATTTGTGTCAAATTTTAGCGATTTCCCATTGCAATCAATGCAAAAATTTGTAAAACAGCGTTAATTTTCGATTGACCCCCATTCTTTCTCAGTCTCGGTGACATGACACTTTTATTACTTTAATCTAAAGTTAAGTCCTTGCTGGATACTTTGTTATAATAAAAGGAAATTATCTAGGGCAGGTATCTCAGAAAAAATTAAGGTCGGCCTCCTTAATAGAGAACGTAATAGAGGACTAATGTTTGTAATGAATAAAGTGCCTTGCCTAATATAAGTAAGGCAGCCCGTCTAACCTTTCTTTGTTTTTTATTTCTTTGTAGCTCCTTGTTTGAAGCAAACCTCCTTCAAGAAGATCTCTGCAAACTGGAGCTATGGGAAAAGGCCTGGGGCATGAACTTCAACCCGACAATTGTCAGGTTTTACATGTCACCAGGCTGAAGACACCCATTCCCTCCAAATACTTCCTTCATAACGCTGAACTTGAAAGTGTGTCTGCTGCAAAGTACCTTGGGGTCACCATATCTGACGACCTCAGCTGGGGAATGCACATAGACAATATCACAAAAAGGCAAATCAAACCCTCGGCTTTATCAAAAGAAATATCAAAGTACACAACCAAGACCTTAAGTCCACAGCATACAAAACTCTTGTCCGACCGCAATTGGAATATGCTTCCAGTGTCTGGTCACCCCATACAGCTACAGATATCTACAAACTTGAATCTGTCCAACGCAGAGCTGCCAGGTGAGCCACACGAGACTATAGGTACACATCAAGTGCTACAGCTATGCTTGGAAAACTCCAATGGCGTCCACTAGATCAGAGACGCATCGATAATCGCCTTATCATGCTATACAAGGTCACGCATGACCTTGTTGCAATCCCTGTCTCAGATTACCTCACACCAAATCGCAGAGAGTCGAAATTTATCCACCCTTTGGCATACAAGCGAATCCCCACCCAGACCAACTATCACAAGTATAGCTTCTTCCCAAGATCAGTTATACACTGGAACGCTCTTCCAGCCTATATTGTCTTGCTACCAACCTTGGCACAGTTCTGTAATGCTGTCTGCCAGGTGGTGCATGTGTCCCCCTAAGCCACCAGACTCTGTTTTATCTTTTAACTATACTAACTTTCTTTTCGCACTGTATAAAATCATTTCACCTACTTTGCTTACCTTTTATTTCAGCTAACCTTCTTAAGCACTTGGTTTACCGGATACCCTTCTGTTGTCCTCTTATGAGGTTTAGAAGTATCGGAAGAAAGAAAGAAAGAAAGTTTGTTATATAAACATTGGCTTTGTATTGTCCGTAATGGTGTGGCTTTGTGTTTTATGTGTGCCTTTATGTCGTTTGCTTCTTTTGGTAGTAATGAATGGCTGTGTTCTTATCTGACATTTCAAGTGTTAGTGTTTCTTCTACTTTATATTACTTGGTTTCATATGTTTTTAAATTGTTTATATAATGCTTTCTTAATATGCATTAAGGTAAGATTCAAATTCCATAATTCGCAAGGTCTCACAAGTCAAAAATAAAACATATAGTACACAATAACATAATTTGAAGTTTCCTACTTAATCTTATTTCAGAGTGTGGAGGTCTAACCGCGCCTGTCAATGGTAAAGTTTCCTATTCTACTGGTAAAACAACATATCAGACAGTGGCAACATTCACCTGTGACACGGGATACACAATTGACGGGAATGAAACGCGAATATGCCAGGCAAGTGGAATCTGGAGTAATGCAAGTCCCGTTTGTAATATCAATGGTAAGTATAAGACAGTTTTAAGATTTTCCAAAATGTTAACAGAACCCGTCAGGCAAGTTATGCAAAGTAGAAGTAAAACAAAGATCAGGAATTGATAAAAATAACTTACTCCATCCATAAAAGACACCAAAGGGAAAGAAATACAAACATTAAGCGACCAGACCATAATGGAAACCTAAACAAAGGAAGGCCATATGGACAGTTACTTTCCCACAAAATGGCCATATGGCCATCCAAAATTAAAAGACACAAGTGATACACACAGTAAGTAACAAACAACAACATAAATAAATCGCCACAGAAGAGCCGCCTTGGAACGGTCAGTGGAAGATTTCCACTGGGGGGCTTAAATCGATTTTACGTGGCCACAATCCTCGCCCTTACTTCCGTCGCGATTTAGACAAAAAATTTTGTTCAGTCCGCATGAAGGCCTCCTAACTCATCAGTGCAACATCTCCGTGAACACAGAAATCAAACTCCTATTTGTATGTTTGTAATTTCAGTGGTAAGAATCAGAGAGTATATGTATAATTACCGGGGTTTAAAAAAGAAGTGAATGCAATGATCTCCTAAACCTAATTATATGTATAATTTCCGGGGTTTAAAAAATAGAAATGAATGCAATAATCAGGAATTGATACAATTAACTTACACCACCCATCCAAGAACATATAGGAAAAGAAAACAGCTTTGTCGGGACCTTAACATTCAGCCTCAGCTATTGCTGCGGCTTATATAATTATCAACTCTTCGGCTCGCAATGCGGTCTACCTGCTCGTCAATGTGTCATCACATACAACAATTAAAACCTACAAAAATGTTGTGATGAAGTGAAGATGAGGCCTCGACAGTAACAACTCGTCAAAACACATGGAGAACTCTTGGGCGTCAGGAGGACAAAGCCCACTGCAGTAAAAGAAGACGCCCAGTTGATATCCCAATCCCTTCAAAAGAAGTGAAATGTATCGATAAGTGTCCAGGCCCAAGCGAACAAAGATGTTGTGGCTATCATAATGTCTGAACACCAACCAGACAGTGTTTCTGTGCAGACTATCGCATCACATCGCCAATAAAGCCTATGCGTTTGTAACGCATGGTAACTTCTTAAATTGATGAGAAAATTCTGAAAAATGGAAACAAATATACAAAGTGACCTTACAATTCATGCTAATATATTTCTGTTCTGTTTACCCGTTGTGTCATTTGGTGGGACAGAAATATCCCATTTCCATTCTGCTAAGCGTGTTTAATTACGGTAGAGGTGTTGTGTGTTGGTGCTTGTTTCCCTTTGGTGGCTTGGATTGGAGGTGTAAGGTTATTGTATCGGTCTCTATTATCATCCGCATATCTACTTTTAATTACCAACGACACTTGAGAATCAGAACACAATGTTTATTACCACCAAAAAAAAATCAACAAAGAAACACATGTTAATTCAGGCAATGACAAGTGGACATTTATTTCTCCCACTTGTGCATATACAAGATATTTCCTCAACCCATGGAAGAAATGTCTTTCTGATTTGACAACGTGGCGGCTTTCTTCTATGAGCACATTACCAGACTAATTTGCATATCGGCATAGTGTTCTCTGACGGAGTGACAATCACAGAATGGCTATTTCAAACATATTTCAAAGCCAGATTAAAGTACTAGGTACGTTACTGCCATCAATATCAAGCTCTAGATAACTGAATCCGTTTCAATGTCAATCTATTCAGCCATATTTCAGGCAGGTTCGCTCGCACTGCGATGGGTCACAATGGCAATTGGTGTCTCATGAGTATCACAAATAAATTTAAACTTACAATATCTCCCCTTAAGTTAAATTCTGCTTCTTCTGTACGCATTCCCCATTCTATTAATAATTTTAGAGCTATGTTGCCGTCGGTATTAGTCAGACCTATATATTTGTTTTCAGCCCCTTCCGTTAATTTCAGTGGAACAGGCAGTACCAATTCATTTAAAAATAATCTAAGAGTTAGATTACATCCTATCAAGTCGCCCATTCTGAGAAATATCCCATTCCTTTCAAAAGAAGTGAAATGTATCCTTATATTTCTAAGTGCAATGCTAAGAGCTGCAGGTGCTGTTCGCATGTACGAGGACTGTTCAAATATGAATGCAACTAAGCACATAAAAATGATTCCGTGATAGATTTCGATGAAAAATTTATTTTGTCCCCTCAAAGTATTCCTCTTAACAGATATACAAACTTTCAGTCTTCTGATCCGATCACTGAATGCATTTTGGTAGTCTTTTCGAGGAATACTATGAAGTCACTGGGATATTGCAGAACCGAGGTGTTTGCGCTGTACAAAATTTCGACCAGAAAGGTATTTTTCCAGCCGCGGAAACAAAAAGTCACACGGGGCAAGGTCAGGGGAATACGGGGTAGGGTGAGGAAGTTCAACAATCTTTTCCTGCTTCAGATAGTCTTGCCCAATGAACGCCTTGTGCGATGACGCATTGTCATGTAGCAATCTGACATTGGCCAAACCAGTTGCGGGTCTTCGTTCTTTGAAATATTTCTTCAATTTTCGAAGAACTTTATTCTTGTAAAACTTCGCATTTACAGATTTGCCTTTAGGCACGGCAACCTGAATAGCAGGGCCCTGATTTGAAAAGAATATGGCAAACATTACCTTCTTGACGCTCATGGTCCGCTTTGCAATGCATGGTCTTTTGCAATACTTTGTTGCCAATATTTTGTTCTGAATCTTTCGTTTTGGCTCAAAAAAGTGAACCCATGTCTCGTCACCTGTGCATTGTAATTTGTAAACTTTTTCAGCAACTTCTTGGCGCACTGAACGCGTGTCTTTTTCTGCTCATCTGTCGACAGATGGGGAATCCATCTAGCACAGATCTTTCTCATTTTCAAATCCCGTTTCTGAGTTGTATGAGCTGCTCCTAATGAGATGCCAACAACTAGCTATTTGCCTAGTGGTGTATCGTGCATCGGTAGCAACTATTTCTTTCACTCTAGCAACCATTTTGGCAGATGTTGCTCTTTTCGGCCGACGATCATGTGGTGCATCTTCTGTTGAGCCTAGCCCACAGCTGAATTTCTTAAACCAACGAAATGCTGTCGAAAAAAAAAAACAGTTCATTATGCCCATAAACCGAACATATTTCATCAAAAATGTCTTTGCCCCGTTTACCACGAATACAACGATTCTTAATATAGGACCGTATTTCAACGGCGTACTCTGACCTTCTTCCAACCATGTTTTGTATTAGTATACAAGAGTAGACAGTGTTTATCGAACGGTATACATGGCTAAAGTGGACGGATTTTAACTGGTTTGGTATCAATGTATAGGTAAAATGTTTTTCTACGCAGTGATATTTATTTACAGGTGATTTTCGCATTAGTGCATGGGAAAACGTTCTACTTGCATTCATATTTGAACAGTCCTCGTATGCACTGCGTCTAACGTTTCTTCATCTGTAAACGGTAGACGCTTTTCTATAGTTAACATGTCCGCTTTGACCTGTAAATCGTTAGATTTGATATAAGTGATAACCTGACAGACTACAAATTATAAAATGCAGTTCGTCGGACAAACAAATCGCATGTTGAAAACAAGATTTAACGAACACTATCGTAGAATGCGTAAGCCTAAACACTGACACTTTCTTGTACCGTCATTTCAAACGGACAGGTCACTCTTTAAATGACATTTTCTATACAGCCAGTGTAAAACATTACTATGTAAATTCTACAGCTAGGTTTAAAATTATTAAACGACATGGAACTGAATTAAAATGGATTAAATTATTGCAGACACCTTTTCCATTGGGATTTAACGACAACGTTTATCATGAGGGTAATATATCTAAAATGCCCGATTTTGATATTTTCTTGCCTCTGGTCTGTCGAAAGCGTTAAACTAGATCGCACGGCACCAGGAAAAGTGTCAATTATAATCGTAAATTACGTTGTTTTAAAAGAAACAATGCCAGGCTGAAGTGAATGTCCATATTATTATTGAATTATGGACACCACTCAAAGTAGAAGTAAAACAAAGATCAGGAATTGATACAATTAACTAACTGCACCCATAAAAGACACCAAAGGGAAAGAAATACAAACATTAAGCGACCAGACCATAATGGAAACCTAAACAAAGGAAGGCCATAAGGACAGTTACTTTCCCACAAAATGGCCATATGGCCATCCAAAACCAAAATACACAAGTGATACACACAGTAAGTAACAAACAACAACATAAATAAATCGCCACAGAAGATCCGCCTTGGAACGGTCAGTGGAAGATTTCCACTGGGGGGCTTAAATCGATTTTACGTGGCCACAATCCTCGCCCTTACTTCCGTCGCGATTTAGACAAATAATTTGTTCAGTCCGCATGAAGGCCTCCTAACTCATCAGTGCAACATCTCCGTGAACACAAAAATCAAAGAACCACAGAGGTGAGACAACGGTGAGGACTCGACAGCAAGAAACCACTGAAATGCTGGAGCAAAAAAAGATAACCAACAGTTAGACGCCGATGAGCCGAAATATCGATTTCCTTCTTAAATTGATTTCAATAAATGTAGTGATGACATCGCTGCTGCCTTGAATAAATTTGGTAATCGATGGAGCACACGAGAGTATGTTGAACATAAAGCTCTCAAAGAATGCTTGCATTTCTAAGTTGATTACCCATTTCTGAATTACGTAATCTGGACTCCGATGAGAATAAATTCTACAATAGTTTTAATCATGCTGCTCTTTTAACTAGAGGTTATATTAAGCATGCTCTTCGTCCTTTTATCGATTCTGAAATTAATCACAAACGTCATTACATCAAAATATCCTTCATGGATAAGGGTCTGAATTATGTAGTTTTACGTAGTATTTTCCGGGACAGTTTGGTGATTTCATCTTTTCCTGCTTATTTTCAAAATACTGAAACAATCATAATTTGCTATAAATACAATAAACCTGTTAGATATATCGTTTTTAATTTCAATAAACTTGTTTCTGTTCTTATGATTGACACTAACACTCCTGATAAAAAGCAATGTTTTGCTATCCTGCTGCTGGTCATATTATTACTAGCAATTTAAAAAAAATCCTGATCCTAGGATACGCAGTATAATTTCTAAAGGACCGAAATATCGGTTTCCTTCTTAAATTGATTTCAATAAATGTAGTGATGACATCGCTGCTGCCTTGAATAAGTTTGGTAATCGATGGAGCACACGAGAGTATGTTGAACATAAAGCTCTCAAAGAATGGAAACATAGCATTCTGAAACTAGTAAAACGCATTTCTTTCTACTCTCAAAATACGAACTTATCACTTCCTAAACACAAGACGTCCTTACGTCAACCTAAACAAGCTATTCAAGAATTTCATAAGAAAATAGAAGTGAAGGCAATGATCAGGAATCGATAAAATTAACCCACAGCTCCAATCGGAGACATCACTGGGAAAGACCCCCAGGTATTAGACTTCCTGCCTTGCCGTGGCCCTGGGGGCTCAATTCCCACTGGGCACCTTGCCGCTGTGGTCTCTGTGCCCACTGGGAAGAGCAAAATGAAGTACCACCCGTTTGCCGTGTAGACGGGTGGCCGTGCGGTCCGGCACGGTCAATCGGCTGGTCACGCCGAGCCCTAGAGAAACCGCTTTGCTTTCTCTTCAACTCTTTTTGTATTTTTCCTGATACCAACCATATGCCCATTTACCTTACCCTTTTCTGTCTTTTTAACTCTGGAAGGCGGTAGCTAAACGGATCAATTGTGTAGGCATTTTGTATATACGAGTATATCTCACGTGTATCTCTAACACCTGCGAGTTGGATAACCACTCCATTATGGTGTTCCCTTGTAGAGCTGCACGGAGGGCGGAGAGCACTTGGGACGAAACTAAGAGTTTTTCCTTATGGCAGATGGAAAAAACATAACCGCAACCCACATAACCGCAACGCACCAAAACGTAAGAAAGACGAGGTTTCATCCGAATCGGATGAACACGGTCAACAATCCAGTCAGCAGTCAAGTCAACAATCTAGTCAGCAGTCTGCTGAACCAAATTTTGACAATGTTCCGCGTTTCTTGGTCGTCACGTCGCTTGACGATACACGAACTATATCAAAGTAGAAGTACAACAAAGATCAGGAATCGATACAATTAACTTACTCCATCCATCAAAGACACCAAGCCTTTCTCCCTTTGTTATCGAGAAATGTAATGTCGCCATAGCCGGACACCCAAAGAGTATTAAAACACTCAAATCAGGTGACCTTCTCTTGGAACTCGAGAGAAAACAGCAAGTCACAAGCCTGCTCGCCACCAAAAAACTCTTTGATCTTCCAATCAAATTATCTCTTCACAACACGCTAAACTCATCTAAGGGAGTGATTCGCAGTCCAGAACTGCGTCCTTGTACAGATGAAGAGATCATTGAGAACATGAAACTTTTAGATCAAGGCGTTATTGGTGTTCGTCCGAAGAAATGGTGTACTAAAACCAACAGCCATTTATGTGTTGACTTTTAATACATCAATTTTTACCCAAGAAAATCAAAGTAGCATATCTTTCCATTAATGTAGAGGTATACATCCCAAACCCTCTTAGATGTTACTCTTGTCAGGCTTTTGGCCATCACGAAAGCAGATGTCAGAGAAAAAAAAACTATGTCCTAATTGTGGTGAAGAAAAGCATGTTGATAATCACCTCAACTGCAAAAATGAACCCAGATGCGTCAATTGTGATAGCAATCATGCTGTTTTCTCCCGAGACTGTCCGGTGTGGAAAAAAAGAAAAATAATACCCACCGTCAAATACCAAAGGGAGATAACATTCCCAGAAGCGCGGAAAATTGTCGAAGAGCGATACATAACACCAACCACCAAGTTCGCCAGCATCACAAAGGGTGCTGTTGTAAAATGTACCAGCTCCGCAAAACAGACTGCTGAATCATACATAGCTGAACTGAAAAAAAAATGGTGCATGGAGCAAACCCACTCCAGCACCACAAAGTTCAACCCATTTATCAAATGGCGCAATGCAGATTGCTCCGGATCGGTCGACAGCGACCGTACCGAAGCCAGCGCCGAATGTAAAAGATAAGGGATATGAATATCCGATCAAAAAACATCAATTGTCTCAAAAACAGACAGACAGACAACGTAAAATGGAAAGAGACAATATAAAATTTCAGAACAGATTCAGATCTTTGAGTGATAGTGATATGGAGTTCACTGAAACTCTATCACCACCAAGTGGCAATAACAGATCGAGGTCAACAATACCCCGAAGTAGTTGTAGCAGATCTATATCAACAATTGCAGCTCCAAAATAGTTTCTAGTAATCTCTTCATAAAATGGATGGTGTTGTGCCGTGTGGCGGCCGTAAAACGTCTCCCCGTACACCAACCATAGTGCAGTTTATATTTTACTTTTGGTCCTTTGAGGTCAGCGTGAATATTCTGAGAAATCAGAAATAAATTAATTGTTTAGACTCATATTCTAGACAGGTTTTTAATTATTTGGAGCCCATTTTGATTTATATCAGTCTTTGAATCGACTGCCTATTCGAAATTCGCAAACTTGCAGTATGCTTCCTCTGGCTTTCTTTGCCGGATCATTACAGGGTCACTGATGAGGCTTTATTAGCCGAAACTACGTAGTATGGCCAATCTTCTTCCTTATGAATGTTTTCATTGCTCTTAAAGGAAATCATTTTTGATTTTTATTTAAACACAAAATAATACAATGGAACTGTCGAGGTTTTAAATCAAATTAATACGAACTCTTAATAATTATTTCGTTATTAAACCTATCGGTTTTTTGTTTGCAAGAAACTGTTTTAAAAACTGATAACAACATAGATGTCAGGGGTTTCAATACATATAACTATATCTATTCTGATGGTAACAAACCATCTGGTGGCAGTTCAATTTTCGTTAAATCATGTTTACCACAAAGAGAGATCAAATTAAAAACAGACCTACAAGCTGTAGCAGTATCGGTTTCTCTGGATAAAGAAACTACAATTTGCTCTCTCTATATCCCACCCTCATTTTCTTTAAAGCCCGAATATCTTGACTCATTGCTGAGTCAACTTCCATCGCCATATCTTTTAGTTGGAGACTTCAATGGTCACAAAATACTATGGGGCTGTAAAGATATCGATAACAAAGGAGCACTTGTTGAAGATTTTATTGCAAAGAGCGATCTTTGCTTGATGAATGATAAATCTTATACTTACCTTCACCCTGCAACAGGTCATTTGTCTTCTTTAGATCTCTCCTTGTGTCACCCATCTCTCTTCTGGGACTATGACTTGTCTGTTCATGACGATCAGTGCGGAAGTGATCACTTCCCTGTTATAATTGAGAGCATAAACGAACCAGTTAAGGACTGTAACCAGAAATGGAAAATGATTAAAGCCGACTCGGAATTATTCCATAGTTTATGTGAAGAAGAGTTATCAGTTGATCACTTTAATGAATCATCTGACATTGTTTCTGATTTCACAGATACACTTATTAATATATCAGAATACTGATTCCAAAGACCTCCACAAATACTAAGAAAAGCAAGCCTTGGTTAAATAATGATTGTAAAGAAGCTATTCCAAAGCGCAAACAGGCTCTAAATAAGTTCTGCAAAAGTCCCACTTCAGAAAAGCTAAACGACGTAAAAGTTTTTAGAGCAAAAGCTCGGCGAACAATCCGAGCTTCCAAACGAAAGTCATGGAGAGACTATGTCTCCAAATTGAACTACAAAACCCCCATTAAAAAGGTTTGGGATATGGTACGAAAAATTTCAGAAAAAAAAAACAAAGCCCCCTAGTTTTACACATTTAAATACTGGTTTTGACACAAAAGCTTCAACTAAAAAGATATTTCAGATACTCTTGGTAGCACATTCTTGAGTAATTCATCACCGCGAAATAATTCTGACACTTTTAGAAATTTCAAAAAGAAAAGAAATCGAAACCTCAAATCCCTCAATCACGAAGAATACAACAAACCTTTTAACTTATCCGAACTAGTTGAAGCCATTGACAAATCACATGATACGGCAACCGGCCCCGATGAAATTCATTATCAGATGCTTAAGCATCTGCCAAAAAGTTCTCTTCAACACTTTTAGATATCTTTAATAATATTTGGGAAACGGGGGGTCTGTCCTGAGAGCTGGCGTTTTGCTACAGTTGTACCAACTCCAAAACCAGGGAAAGATCATGCAGAACCTACGACTTATCGACCGATAGCTTTGACAAGTTGTGTGTGTAAAACATTGGAGAGAATGATAAACAAGAGATTAGTCTGGTACTTAGAGTCCAACAACCTCATTTCAGAATATCAGTCAGGTTTTTCGCTTGGAACGTAGTACCAACGACAATTTAATAAGACTAGAAACATTTATACGAAATGCTTTTATTAACAAATAACACGTAGTAGCTGTCTTTTTCGACTTGGAGAAACCATATGATACCACATGGCGTTATGGAATATTGAAAGATCTCCATAACTTAGGCTTAAGGGAAAAGCTTCCCAGTTTTATTGAAAACTTTCTAGGTGAGCGCATATTTCAGGTGCGTGTGGGATGTACCCTGTCAGATCTTTATGAACAAGAGCAGGGTGTCCTACAAGGTAGTATTCTCTCAACTACGCTATTTAGCATCAAAATAAATAATATTGTACAATGTTGGGACGACAAAACAGACTGCTCATTGTATGTTGATGATTTTTGTATATGTTACCGTTCAAAAAACATGAAAACAATTGAACGAAAGTTACAAGAAAATTTAAAACGAAAAGAAGAATGGACTGATAAAAATGTTTTCAAGTTCTGCAAGTCGAAAAAGCAGTGTGTTCATTTTTGTAAGCTACGCAAGAAACACGACCATCCTTCCCTGTTTTTATACGGATCACAAATTCCTGTCGGTGAAGAAGCCAAATTTCTTGGGGCCATATTTAATCAAAAGTTATCTTTTATTCCCCATATTAAATATCTTAAAGCGAAATGCTTAAAAGCTTTGAATCTTTTGAAAGTTTTAGCTCATACAAGTTGGGGAGCAGATCGGTACACTTTATTACATCTTTACCGATCTCTGATAAGATCTAAATTAGATTATGGGTCTGTTGTTTATGGTTCTGCCAGAAAATCTTATTTAAAATCTTTGGATACTATTCATCACATAGGCCTTCGTCTGGCTATGGGAGCCTTCCGTACATCTCCCGTATTAAGCCTTTATGTAGAAGCAGGTGAACCATCTTAAACTTCGCGCAGAGAGAAACTTTCTCTTCTGTATGCTATCAGACTTGCTGCAAATCCATCTAACCCGGCATTCCAAATTTCATTTCCACCTGAATTTGTAGATAAGTGTAAAACTAAACCCACAACAATTAAAACTTTTGGATTACGAATTTTACCACTGCTAGAAAAATCAGGTATCGACCTGAAAAATATTCAAAAACATGAAACCGCAGAAGTTCTATCTTGGTGTATTAAACAGCCTTCTATTCTGTTCGATTTACATGATGGCAAAAAATCCGAATCAAATCCAAAACTTCCCAAACAAAACTTTCAGATACTGCAGTCACGTTATGATGATTACCAGCAAGTCTATACTGATAGTTCCAAAGAAGGAGAAAAAGTTGGTTGTGCGTATGTTGCTAAAGATACGCACAAACCTTGCGCCTTCAACATGGTTCATCTATTTTTACAACTGAAGCCAAAGCAATAGACCTAGCTTTAGATTTTGTCAGTTCTTCATCATTTCAAAAAGCAATTATATTTTCTGATTCACTTTCTGTGCTTAAGGCTTTAGACCATTCATCATCTAAAAATCCTCAAATACAAAAACTGATCGAAAAACATCATGGAATTTCTAAAACGCACCAAATCCTGTTTTGTTGGCTTCCGAGCCATATTGGCATTGTCGGCAATGAATATGCTGACAAGAAAGCAAAGGAATCTCACAATCTTGATCAGGCTGTTTTTAAAATTCCTTTTAATAATTTTAAACCATTTATCAACAGATACATCTTGTCGGAATGGCAAGATGAATGGGACATTGAAAAAAATAACAAACTCCATGCCATTAAACCTGTCGTTGGAACAAAATGCTCTCCTCCAAGGTTGTCCAGGAAAGAGGATGTAGTATTAACGCAACTGCGCATTGGCCATACTAGAGTTACTCATTCTAGTGATGATCAACCTTCTTTTGTAGGATGTGATCAGCCATTCACTGTTAAACATATCTTACTTGAATGTGTAGACTTTTCACAGTCCCGTGACTTATACTTCAAAGCTGACACTTTGCAACAATTGTTTCAAGATGTACCTTTTGATAATATTTTTTTATTCTAAAAAGATAATGGACTTTTTCATAAGATTTAACTGTTTCAGATTTTTATAAATATCATACTTACTTTTTTTACTTTTAATATCCTCATAATTCTTCATGTCGTTTAACCGTTAACCGCTTGACGCTTATGACCCACAAAGAGAGTTGACGCGTCGTTAAACACGAAATCAGTATCATCATCATCACTGGGAAAGAAACACAAACATGAAACAACAAACCCTAATGAAAACGTCAATAGCGGAAAGCCAAAAGGACAGCTACTTTCCCCTAAAATGCACAATTGGCTACCCATACCAAAAAATATAAGCAATACAAACACTCAAATAGAACCATAACAAAAAAGAAATTTGTTTTGGCTCCATCAGATAGGACCGCTAACAATGTGGTCTTTGTTTAAAGGCTCCACTATGTTAACACTCTTCAGCAAGAACTTGGTGGCACTAAGGTCTATGAACTGCAGCCTTTGACTGTAGAGAGGGCTTTAGTTGATGACCAAATTTGTCATTCAGCCACCAAGTTTGCTGTATGTGTAACAGAAGGCCAAGAGAAACTTCCTACATTAAATTGGTTGCCTAAACTTCATAAAAGACCATACAAAGCACGGTCTGTTGCAAATTCAAGCTCTTGTTCCACTACGGAACTCACCAAATTATTAACCTCATGTTTTACTGCCATCAAAAGCATGTGATTAAATATTGCGACAAAGTCTGAAAGATAAGGTAGAAATCTGTTTTGGTCTATAAAAAATTCTAATGAAGGTTTAAATAAATTGAATTCCTGACGTTTTCGTGCTTCAAGTCTGTCTACTTATGATGCTGCCACCATTTACACTACACTTCCTCACAATCGTATGCACAATAACATAATTTGAAGTTTGCTTCTTAATCTTATTACAGAGTGTGGCGGTCTAACCGCGCCTGTCAACGGTAAAGTTACCTATTCAACTGGTGAAACAACATATCAGACAGTGGCAGCATTCACCTGTGATACAGGATTCACAATTGACGGGGATGAAACGCGAATATGCAAGGCAACTAAAATCTGGAGTAATGCAAGTCCAGTTTGTATTATAAATGGTAAGTATAAGAAAGTATCAATATTTTCCAAAATGTTAACAGAACCCGTCAGGCAAGTTATGCAACTCCTAGTTGTATGTTTGTATTTTCAGCGGTAAGAATCAAAGAGTATATGTACAATTACCGAGGTTTAAAAATAGAAGTGAATGAAATAATCAGGAATTGATACAATTAACTTACACCACCCACCCAATGACATATAGGATAAGAAAACAGCTTTTTCGGGACCTTAACCTTCAGCCTCAACTTCCGCTGCGGTTTATATAATTATCAGCTCTTCGGCTCGCAAGGTGGTATACATGCTCATCCATGTGTCATCACATGCAATAATTAAACCAACAAAAATGTTGTGATGAAGTGAGGGTGAGGCCTCGACAGTAACGACTCGTTAAAACACCTGGCGAACTCTTGGGCGTCAGAAAGACCAAAACCCACTTGAGTAAAAGAAGACCGGTAGGCAAAAAAACTAGATAAGTGTCCAGATCTAAGCGAACAAAGATGTTGTGGCTATCATAGTATCTGAACACCGACCAAACAGTTTTTCTGTGCAGACTGTCGCATCACATCGCCATTAAAGCCTATGCGTTTGTAATTCATGGTAACTTCTTAAGTTGATGAGAAATTCTAGAAAAATTGGAAACAAATACACAAAGTGCCCTTACAATTCATGCTTATATCTTCCAGTTCTGATTATATGCTGTGTCATTTTGCGGGAAAGGAACTATCCCATTTCCATTATGCTTAGCGTGTTTAATTGCGGTAGAGGTGTTTTATGTTGCTGCTTGTTTCCCTTTGGTGTCTTGGATTGGAGGTGTAATGTTATTGTATCGTTCTCTATTATCATCTGCATTTCTATTTTTCATAACCAACGACAGTTGAGAATCAGAACGCAATGTTTATTACCACCAAGAAAAAAAAAGAAGAAAACACATTTACATTCAGGCAATGGAAAGTGGATATTTATTTCTCCCACTTTTGCATATACAAGATAGGTTCTCTGCTCATGGAAGAAATGTCTTTCTTATATGACCACATGGCGGCTTTCTTCTATGAGCACATTACCAGACTCAATCTCATATTGGCATAGCGGTCTCTGACGAAGTTACAATCACAAGATGGCTATTTCAATCATATTGTCCAAGCCTGATTCAAGTGCTAGATACCCTTGCTGCTATCAATATCAAGCTTTAGAGAACTGAATCCGTTTCAATGTCAATCTATTCAGCCATATTCCAGGCAGGTTCGCCCGCACTGTGATAGGTCACAATGGCAATCGGTGTCCCATGAGTATCACAAATAAATTAAAACTTACAGTATGTCGCCTTAGGTTACACTCTGCTTCTTCTGTACGGATTCCCCTTTCTGTTTTAGAGCCATGTTGCCGTCGGTATTTGTGGGACCTATAAATTTGTTTTCTGTCGCTTCCGTTAATTTCAGTGGAGCAGGCAGTCAATTTATTTAAAAATAATTTAAGAAAAGTAGAAGTAAAACAAAGATCAGGAATTGATACAATTAACTTACTCCATCCATAAAAGACACCAAAGGGAAAGAAACACAAACACCAAGCGACCAGACCATAATTGAAACCTAAACAAAGGAAGGCCATATGGACAGTTACTTTCCCACAAAATGGCCATATGGCCATCCAAAATTAAAAGACACAAGTGATACACACAGTAAGTAACAAACAACAACATAAATAAATCGCCACAGAAGAGCCGCCTTGGAACGGTCAGTTGAAGATTTCCACTGGGGGGCTTAAATCGATTTTACGTGGCCAGATTACCTCCTATTAAATAGCCCATTCTTAGAAATATCCCAATCCTTTCTTAAGAGTTGGAATGTATCCTAGTATCTCTATTTGTAATGTTAAGAGGTGCAGGTGCGAATCGCATTTATGCACTCAGTCTACCGTTTCTTCATCTGTAAACGGTAGGCCCTTTTTCTAGAGTTAACATGTCCGATTTGACATATAAATCGTCAGATTTAATATATGTGATAACATGACAGACTGCAAATTTTAAAATTCAATACGTCGGGCAAACTAATCGCATGTTAAAAACCAAGATTTAACGAACACTATCGTAGAATCCGTAAGCCTAAAAACTGACACTTTCTTGTACCGTCATTTCAAACGGACAGTTCATTCTGTAAATGATATATTCCTATACAGCCAGTGGAAAACCTTTGCTATGTAAATTCTACAGCTAGGTTTAAAATTATTAAACGACATGGAATTGAATCAAAATGGATTAAATTATTACAGACACCTTTTCCATTGGGCTTTAACGACAGCATTTATCATGAGGGTAATATATCTAACATGCCCGATTTTTGATAATTTCTGTCTTCTGGACTGTCGAAAGCGTAAAACCAGAACCAGAGCAAATGTCAATTATAATCGTAAATTACGTGCTTTTAAAAGAAACACTACCAGACTGAAGTGACTGTCCACACTATTGTTGAATCATGAACGCCACTCAATGCTTTCATTTCTAAGTTCATTACCCATTTCTGAATTACGTATTCTGAACTCCGAGGCGAATAAATTGTAAAATCGTTTTAATCATGTTTCACTTTAAACTATAGGTTATACTAGCATGCTCTTCGTCCTTTCATCGATTCTGAAATTAATCACAAACGTCGATACATTAAAATATCATTCATGAATAAGGGTTTGGATTCTGTAGACTTACCTAGTATTTTCCGGGACTGCTCGGTGATCTCATCCATTCCTGCTAATTTTCAACAATACTGAAACGCCCATAATTTGCTATACATATAATAAACCTGTTAGATAAATCATTTTTAATTTCAATAAACTTGTTTCTTATCTTATTGTTGACACTAACACCACTGATATCTGTGATTGTAATATCTCAGTGTATTGCTATCCTGCTGCTGGTCATATTATTACTGGCAGTTTAAAAAATATTACTGATTCTAGGATACGAAATATAATTTCTAAAGAACCGAAATATCGATTTCCTTCTAAAATCGATTTCGATACGTGTAGAGATAGAATCGCTGCTGCCTTGAATAAATTTGGTAATCGATGCTATAAACAAGAATATGTTGACCATAAACTTCTCAAGGAATGGAAATGTAGCATTCTGAAACTGGAGAACAAACGCATATCTTTCTACTCTCAAAATACGAGCTTATCACCTCCTAAACCTAAGACGTCTTTACGTCAGTTTAAATTAGGTATTCAAGAATTCCATACGAAGTAGAAGTAAAACAAAGATCAGGAATTGATACAATTAACTTACTCCATCCATAAAAGACACCAAAGGGAAAGAAATACAAACATTAAGCGACCAGACCATAATGGAAACCTAAACAAAGGAAGGCCATATGGACAGTTACTTTCCCACAAAATGGCCATATGGCCATCCAAAATTAAAAGACACAAGTGATACACACAGTAAGTAACAAACAACAACATAAATAAATCGCCACAGAAGAGTCGCCTTGGAACGGTCAGTGGAAGATTTCCACTGGGGGGCTTAAATCGATTTTACGTGGCCACAAACGAAGTTTGTTTTGGCTCCAACAGATAAGACCGCTTACAATGTGGTCGTTGTTTGACGGCTCCACTATGTTAACACTCTTCAGCAAGAATTGGTGGTACTAAGGCCTATGAACTGCAGCGTTTGGCTGTAGAAAGGGCTTTAGTTGCTGCCCACATTTGTCATTCAACCACCACATTTGCTGTATGTGTTACAGAAGGCCAAGACACGCTTCCTACGTTCAATTGGTTGCCTTAACTTCATTAAAGACCGTACAAAGCACGTGTTATTTTTTACAAATTCAAGCTCTTGTTCAACCACTGAACTCTCCAAATTATTAACCTCATGTTTTACTGCCATCAAAAACATGTGATTAAATATTGGGACAAAGTCTAGTTTGGTTTATAAAAATTTCTAATGAAGTTTTAAATAAATTGAAATCCAGACGTTTTCATGCTTCAAGTCCGTCTACTTATGATTCTGCCACCCTTTACACTGCACTTCCTTACAATCTTATACACAATAACATAATTTGGAATTTCCTTCTTAATCTTATTTCAGTGTGTGAAGGTCTAACCGCGCCTGTCAACGGTAAAGTTACCTATTCTACTGGTGAAACAACATATCAGACAGTGGCAACATTCACCTGTGACACAGGATTCACAATTAACGGGGATGAAACGCGAATATGCCAGGCAACTAAAATCTGGAGTAATGCAAGTCCCGTTTGTATTATCAATGGTAAGAATAAGAAAGTATCAATATTTTCCTAAAATGTTAACAGAACCTGTCAGGCAAGTTATGCAACTCCTATTTGTATGTTTGTCTTTTCAGCGGTAAGTGTATAATTACCGGGGTTTAAAAATAGAAGTGAATAAAATAATCAGGAATTGATACAATTAACTTACACCACCCACCCAAAACATACAGGAAAAGAAAACAGCTTTTTCGGGACCTTAGCCTTCAAACTCATCTTCTGCTGCGGTTTATATAATTATCAGCTCTTCGGCTTTTAAGGCGGTCTACTTGCTCGTCAATGTGTCATCACATGCAATAATTAAAACCAACAAAAATGTTGTGATGGAGTGAGGATGAGGCCTCGACAGTAACGACTCGTTAACACATGACAAATTCTTGGGCGTCAGAAAGGCCAAATAAGTGAAATCCGGGCGTTTTCGTGCTTCAAGTCTGTCTTCTTGTGTTTTTTCCACCCTTTGGACTGCACTTGCTCGTGGTCTTGTGGGGGAGGGACTTAGTGATTTGATTGGGTAGACGTTTCGTGGGAGCTCCCTCTGCCTTGCGTGTGGTGTAAGAAATGCTTTTTCCACTCCTGAAGAGCATAAAAATTATACTTTATGGTCATGTCAGAAAGTGTGGGAAGCTCTCACCTTTCTACTTGGTAATATTTACATAAGATTTGGTACTTTGTTATTTAGACAAGTTGTGGATAGTCCGATGGGTACTAATTGCGCATCCCTTCTGGCTGATCTGTTTTTGTTTTGTTATGAAAGAGACTTTATGACGTCCCTTTCTGCTTGAAACCAATCTGAAATCATTGAAACTTTCAGCTTGACTTCTAGATATTTGGATGATTTATTAAATATTGACAATACATCTTTCGATGATCAGTCAAATCCCTCCACCCAGATCTTCAGTTAAATATAATACATTCTTCAAATACCGAGCCTCAGTCTGTTTTTGGATTTACATCTATCTATTGCAGATGGGTTTGCTTCTTGCAAAATTAATGATAAACGCGACGATTTTGATTTTGAGATTATATTTTCCTTTTTTTTTTGATGGTGATGTTCCTCGTGCGCCATCCTGTGGCTTGGTATTCTGCAATTAATGTGATTCGCCAGTGTGTCGTCATGTAACTGACTTCAACACTCGTAATAAATTGTTATCGGCTAAACTTCTTAATCAGGGTTATCGGTATCATAAACTACACAAAGCCTTTTCAAAATATTATCGACGTCATTCTGATTCAAAATCAAAATTCAATATTGGACTTAAATCTCTTCTGCAACAAGGTCTTTGGTGACGTAGTAGATAAATTCAGAAAAATATATAACTGCGATGACTTCAGCACCCATTTTAGTAAACTCATTCTTCGATATAAAAATTTTGGGTACATCATAAATGTTATACGACAGACTGCACGCATGGTAGTTAACCCTATCACGGTTGACAACTTTGCTTTCCTCTTTAATTGCACGTTGGTGGGCCAGGCCTCAGATTATATGACGGTTCCAGCGCAAAGGCTTACTGGGAATTAGAGGAAATCTAATTCTATGTAATGTTGGTTGGTGCCTGATGCTCTGTCTCTGGTCGGGCCTATCGGAGTCTAACTGTTGGTTTTCTTTTTGATCCAGTATTTCAGTGGTTTCTGGCTGTCGAGTCCTCACCCTTGTTTCATATCTGTGGTTGTTTGATTTTTTGGTGTTCACGGAGATGTTGCACTGATAAGTTAGGAGGCCTTCATGAACAACTAATTTGTCTAAATCGCGACGGAAGTTTGATCGAGGATTGTGGCCAGGTAAAATCGATTTAAGATTTTGTTTTTGTTAGTCAATTGGCAATTTTGTGGGAAAGTAACTGTCCTGTTGGCTTTCCCCTATTGATGTTTCCATTAGGGTCTGTTGTTCCATGTTTGTGTTTCTTTTCCGTGGGTGTCTCTGATGGGATCTGTGGGTTAATTGTATCGATACTTGAGCATTTCCGTCAATTCTATTTTATGCATATATTTAAACTGTATATCAGTGAAGCGCACATTTTGTCTCCAGGAAATGAAAACTGCCTTTTTTGAATCAGAGGAAAGGACATGATTGTTTTAAAAAATACTCAGCAGGTATCAAACCGTCGACCATCTGATCACTTGTCAGATCCGACAGAACTAACGAAGCCGACCCAGATTATCTTTAAAGTGAATAGCAAATATAATTGGAACATGCAAATCCGCAAGATCCGCCGTAAATAGAAAACTTTGTAGAAATTTAATGAATGACTTGCCTTATATTAGTCCGCCCGTTCGTCCGTCCACCCCTTCATTGTATTTTATTTCTTTGCAGCATAGTATATAATCACTGACTTTGTGTTGCCGGTAAAAACAATTTGTTTTGTTTTTGATGTCTGTCATCATGTCTTGGGCTTCTTTTGGCAGCATTAGATGGCTTATTCTTTTTCTGACTTTATATGTAATACGCTTTGTTCTACTTTGTATAACTTGTTTTGTATATTTATGAAACGATTTGTTTCAAACTTTCTAATGATACATAATCTTAGTTGTGTTGAGGGTCACTGATGAGGCCGGTAAAACAATTTGTTTTGTGTTTGATGTCTGTCATCATGTCTTTGGCTTCTTTTGGATGCATTAAATGGCTTATTCTTTTTCTGACTTTATATGTAATACGCTTTGTTCTACTTTGTATAACTTGTTTTATATATTTATGAAACGATTTGTTAGAAACTTTCTAATGATACATAACCTTAGTTGTGTTGAGGGTCACTGATGAGGCCTATTAGAACAAAACTAGCTAGTGTGGCCTAGAAAAACTAGTGCACTCCATATTGTCACCTCTGTGGTGTATTCCTTGCTTCTAAAGGATAACCCTTTGATAGAACAGTCTTACGATTAAAAAACCATTAGGATTTCGCAATGTCTATTAAAACGAAAATAAAACAACTATTATTAAAATATATATAGATATAGAAATAGATGCCAATTAAACTTACAGCCTACCAATGGCACCAAGAGGAAGAGTAACTCACTATGAGGAAAAAAATGAAAAAGAGCATAATAACCAGCTCCCTCTTCCCAACAGGAGGCGATAATGGTGCAACAGGCACTATTCATACAAAATAAATAAATAATACACAACCATACGCACATACAACATGGAGAGCTCCGACAAAGCTACATTTAAAATAAACAGCATTAGAACCACCGCCTTAGGACGGTCAGTAGCGAGAATCACTGGCAAGTTTAAATCGATTATATGGGCCAAACCTTCATTCTAAGTTCCAATATTATTTACAACACACACAATATTTTGTCATTTAAACTTTTAAGAAGACCGATTAAAATTAATCAATAGCGGAATTGCACAACGGCTGGTTAGCCTCATTCCTGCTTTGCCGTCAACCACATAACTCTCCACAGAGCAAGCGTACTAAGAAAGTTTGCAGTAGCCGGAATTGGATGGTCTATTAGTGCCCTTCCTGGGTCACCTTTGGCTGCTGTTCAAAATTCAAAATTTAATGCATTATCAACTTTTCACACCGCGTCCGGAGGCGTTACTCTCCCATGTATGGGCGGGGATAGAGTCTAATGGAAGCCAAAGCCGATAATGCATGAAAAGCTGCTTGCCAATGCCTAGACATAGGGCCGTGTATTGACATATTTCTTGGTGGAATTGGCAACGTGTCAACACAAACCAGAGCCCGACTTTGGTCTGATTTTGCATTCTAAATTTCACAATCGCCAATGAACTGCTCACTATACAGGACAAAGGCTTTTCCTTGTGTGTGCTGCGTGCCTTCATGGCATCTGGAGAAGGGGTTTTGGAAAGTGGGGTTGTCCTACTTTGCACATCCTTTGCGACAGAAGTCACTTATCTTCCCATTGGCTAGCTGCCAACTGCCGAATTGGCAGGAGTTAGCTTATTGAGAGCAGTTAACAACTAATCCCAGTTTGCGAACTGGTGGTAGCCCCAATGTACTTCTAGCGCCCTGTTACCTTAAAAACCAAATCAATCAATCAATCAATCAAAGACAAACCATCTCAAATAATAAACCACAAGAACCGCATTGGAACGAACAGCTTAAAGCATTTAAGTGGGACGAGGAGGCTTGGTTCTCCCGCGGTTTAGACAAATAATTAATTCAGTCTGCAACGCATCAGTGCTACATCTCCGAGGTCATAACAATCTACCAACTAGTGAGATGTAAAACCGGTGAGGACTCGAAAGCATGAAATAACTGGAATAATGGAGCAAAGTAAAACCAACAGTTAGACACCGGTGGGCCCGATCAGAGACAGAGCATCAGGTAGAAACCGACATTACCTAACAAGAGGCCCATGGGCCCCAATGCTCACCAGAACTCAGGCAGACACTGCCCACTGGCAGCCATGTATGGTTTCAGGTTTTAATTTATTGATTATAAAGTCTCCCAAACAAACCCCCATTTCAAAATGAGCACCCATGTGGACTCTATATCTGAAATATTAGGCCTTTTATGAGGAGGAAGGATGAGACATGGACCCAACAGAGCCCTGAATGGTATCACTGAATCCATCTTATCATAAGGCACATGAAAATATATGGCTTAGGGGTTGGGATGTGTACTGTTCCTGAGATATAAGGCCTTTTAAGCTGTGAAGGGGTTGGGGCATAGCCCTGGCAGACCCCAGGAAAGCCAAGATTGTTGTCGCTGAATGTGTCTTATAATAAGGACCAAGAAAATATATTGTTTAGGGGTGGGGATATGAACAGTTTCCAAGAAATGAGGCCCTCTTATGAAATGATGAGGAGAGGAATGGCCCCTGTGGACCACCAAGTTTGAGTGACTGAATGTGTCTAATCATAAGAAACAAGAATATATATGATTATGAGGTGGGGATCTTAATGGTGTCTGAGATATATGGCCTTTTATGAAGTAGAGGTGTGGGCCATGGCATCAGCATGTTGCCCTAGCACATAGACGCATTGATATGAGTGAATAAGTCTTATTATAGGGAACACAAATATACATATTTTAGGGGTGGGGATCTGAACAGTTTCTGAGATATATTGCATTTTATGAAGTGGAAGGGTGGGGCATAGCCCCAGCACACCCCCAAAGACCCTAGGTTGGTATCACCGAATGTGTCGCATCATAAGGAACAAGAATATATATGGTTTAGGGTTGGGGGTTCTGAATGGTTTCCGAGATATTGAGCCTTTTACGAAGTGGAGGGGGTTGGGCATGGCCCGGGCACATCCCAGATGACCCCCAGGTTGGTTTCAATGAATGTGTCTTATCATATGAAACAAGAATATATATGGTTTTGGGATGGGGATCTGAATGGTTTCCGAGACGTATCACCTTTTATGAAGTGGAAGGGTGGGGCACAGCCCCCGTGCGGCCCGGGAGACCCTTAGATTGGTATCACTGAATGCGTCTTATCATAAGGAACAAGAATTTATTTGCTTTAGGGTTGGGGATCTGAAGGGTTTCTGAGAAAATGGGCATTTACTAAGTGCAGGGGGTGGGGCATAGCCCTGGCACATCCTAGAGGATCCCCAGATTGGTGTCACTGAATGCGTCTTTTCATAAGAAACAAGAATATAATGGGTTTTGGGGTGGGGATCTGAAGGGTTTCCGAGATATATCACCTTTTACGAAGTTGAAGGTTGGAGCATAGCCCTGGTGCGAGCTTGGAGATCCTTAGGTTGATATCACTGAATGCATCTGAACATAAGGAACAAGAATTTATATGGTTTAGGGGTGGGGATCTGAACGGTTTCTGAGATATTTGGCCTTTTATGAAGTGGAGGGGTCGGGCATAGCCCCCGTGCGGCAAGGGAGACCCTAAGGTTGGTATCACTGAATGCGTCTTATCAGGAACAAAAATTTAAATGGTTTAGGGGTGGGGATCTGAACGGTTTCTGAGATATTCAGCCTTTTACGAAGTGGAGGGGGGGGGCATAAGCCCCGCCACATCCTAGGGGACCCTCAGATTGGTGTCACTGAATGCGTCTTATCATAAGAAACAAGAATATATATAGTTTAGGGGTGGGGATCTGAATGATGTCTGAGATATATGGCATTTATGCAGTGGAAGGGTGGGGCATGGCCCAAGCGCACCCCAGAGAGACCCCAATGTTGGTATCACTGAATGTGTCTTATCATAAGGAACAAAAATATATATGGTTGAGGGGTGGGGATCTCAATGGTTTCTGAGATAAATGGCATTTTATGAAGTGGAGGGGGTGGGGCATGTCCCCGGCACATCCCGGGGGACCCATAGGTTGGTGTCACTTAATGCATCTTAGCATAAGGGACAAGAATATATATAGTTTAGGGGTGGGGATCTGAATGGTTTCTGAGATAAATGGCATTGTATGAAATAGAGGGGGCAGGGCATGTCCCCGGCACATCACGGGGGACCCCCAGGTTGGTGTCACTCAATGCATCTTATCATAAGGAACACGAATATATATGGTTTAGGGGTTGGGATCTGTAAGGTTTCTGAGATATAAGGCATTTTATGAAGTGGAGGGGGCGGGGCATGGCCCCGACACAACCTAGGGGACCCCCAGGTTGACATAAAAGCATATGGCTGAGAGAAGTTTACTCAAGGAACATGTTTATGTAAGTTTTGTAAAAACATCTGCAATGACTTGGCAGTAAATGCCATTTTTCAGTTTTCCCCATTATAAGTCAATTGAAACTCTAAGTTGCCATAGCAACAAAACTAAAAGGCCAAATTTCATAAAAAACACAAAACCTGTAAAGGCAAATATGGTGAATATTTTCATAAAGTCTCAGCCTCCTAGAGCATATGGTTTCTGAGAAGATGATGTTTTAAGTATTTTTTGTCTATTTTTTGCATTTTGGTTTCCATGGCAACCAATAAAATGAGCAGAAGGCTTAAAATCATACAGCAGATAGTAGATTGCCTATGGAACATTTCTGTGAAAGTTTTCTCAAAATATCTGCAGAGGCTTGGCAGTAAATGCCATTTTTCAATTTTCCCCATTATAAGTCTATGGAAACTACAAGTTGCCATAGCAACCAAACTAATGAGCCGATTTTGATAAAAAAAAACACAAACTTTCAATCCCCCAGCCCAAGGATGCTACAGATAAAATTTGGGCCCAATCGGCCCAGTGGCTTCAGAGGAGATGTCGTTTGAAAGTGTTGACGCCAGACGACGACGACGACGGACGACGACGGACAACTGCCTATCCTATAAGCTCCCCCGGAGCCTTCGGCTCTGGTGAGCTAAAAATAAAAGTATGCCTTTACGCTTGAGCCATCATAGAAGCTGAGGCCTGAAACCGGCGGTGTGCAAATAAAGAGGAAGTAAACTTATCAATCGTGATTTGGTTAACTACCATGCATGCAGTCTATCGTATAACATTTATATTATACCCCAACATTTTATAATAAAAAAAAATCAAAAATGAGTTCCTTTAAGAGCAATGAAAATATTCATAAGAAAGAAGATGGGTCATACTACGTAGTTTCGGCTAATAAAGCCTCATCAGTGACCCTGTAATGACCCGGCAAAGAAAGCCAGAGGAAACATACTGCAATTTTGCAAATTTCGAATAGGCAGTCGATTCAAAGACTGATATTAATCAAAATGGGGTCCAAATAATTAAAAACCTGTCTAGCATATGAGTCTAAACCAATAATTTATTTCTGATTTCTCAGAATATTCACGCTGATGTCAAAGGACCAAAAGTAAAATATAAACTGCACTATGGTTGATGTACGGGGAGACGTTTTACGGCCGCCACACGGCACAACACCAGCTGCAGTGAAGGCAAATAAAAATCAAAAATGAGTTCCTTTAAGAGCAATGAAAATATTCATAAGAAAGAAGATGGGTCATACTACGTAGTTTCGGCTAATAAAGCCTCATCAGTGACCCTGTAATGACCCGGCAAAGAAAGCCAGAGGAAACATACTGCAATTTTGCAAATTTCGAATAGGCAGTCGATTCAAAGACTGATATTAATCAAAATGGGGTCCAAATAATTAAAAACCTGTCTAGCATATGAGTCAAAACCAATAATTTATTTCTGATTTCTCAGAATATTCACGCTGATCTCAAAGGACCAAAAGTAAAATATAAACTGCACTATGGTTTAGTCGGGTAAAAGTCGCACAAAATAGGAAGCAACAAGAATGATTTTACGAAATTTCGTACTTATATCATTGTCAGTATAATGTTTCTGAATTTATATGCTAAGTATATACCATAGAATTCGGATACCTATAGGCCGCGTTGCAGAACTGATTTAAGTCCATCATTGAATTTAGAAACTAAATCGGAATGACGTCTTTAAAACTTAAAAAGGCTTTTCGTAGTTTACGATACTGATAAACATTTTAGCAGCTAACATTGATAATTTGATTTGAGGTTTAACATCCCCATCAACACTGTAAAGGTCATTTTGGAGACGTTGCTTCCTTTTTTGTGCAACTTTTACCCGACATTGAGATGAAATGACATCTCAATTCCTGCCGCCCAATGAAACCAATAGGGTTTATAAGCATGGATGGTCCGACTCGCACTGAATTGCCTGGGCAAGCTTAAATACTCTAAGCGGTTTACCAGTACTCGTGTGCGGGTCGGTTTCAGCTCTGCGTGGAAGCATCATGCAGCCCACCTTTTTCTTCAGGTCCCGATGGGCGGGGGCTTAATTAGCAGTTAACAATTTATTACGAGAGTTGAAATCAGATACATGACTAAACCCAATTAATTGCGGAATATTAACACCGTAGGATGTCGCACGAGATACATCACCATCCGAGAACAGAAAAAATAGAATACCAAAATTAAAATCATCACGTTAATCATATATGTTGCAGGAAACAAACCCATCTACAATAAATAAATGTATAAATTCAAAAATGTGGCTTCGGTATCAGAAGAATTTGCTTATTTAACTGAAGTTCTTTGTGGTAAATTTGACTGATCAAACCATCGAAATACGTATCGTCAATATTTAATACATCATCCAAATATTCTGACATCGAGCTGAAATCGTCTATATTTTCAGATTGGCTATCAAATAAAAGGTACATAATGAACTCTTTTTCATAGCAAAACAAGACAAAATAGGCCCCAAGGAGTGCGCAGTTCGTATCCATCGGACTTCCCACGATTGTTTCTAAATAACTTAGTCTAAAATCTTATACACATGTATAAATATTGTCAGGTATGAAAGGGAGAGCTTCACTTTATATAGTAAAACATGGGTGTACATCTGTAAACTTTAGGTTTCTTTTTTCTTCTCTAAAATAAATATTGTCAGTACTCAATAGAACCGCCGCGACGAGCGGTTCTAACGTGTACCAACAACCTATATTTTGATCAGAAATAAGAAAATTATCAGAATTGTTCATCTTAAACTTATCGTGTATTGTGGGGGCTATGCTACAATGTATTTGTTGAGGCGTGTTTTCATAATGATTGAATCTCTTTTAAATTTTTAAAACCAGGAATGAGCTCGATGACCACCAAGGAAATAAAATTAAAAACTTTACTTTGATGATGTATATGGAGAAGTTGTACTGCCATCACACGGCACTTAACACCAGCTAAATGCAATATAGAAAAATGCTATTACAGTTGCCTTTGAAACACATTACCTCAACATAGGAATAAGGAATAAAAATCAAGACTCGAATAGTAGTTGTGTCAGCTACTCTATCTATTTACGGCAAACAAGTAGAAGTAAAGGCAATGAACAGGAATATATGGAATTACCTTACACCGCCCAGCCAAGACATCAAACGAGAAAAAATCACAAACATAAACTTCACAGACTGTAAACGTAGAAAGTAACTGCCCTATTTGGTTTCCGTTTGTGTTTGTTTGTTTGTTTGTTTGATTTAAGGTTTAACGTCCCCGTCAACACTGTAAAGGTCATCTTGGAGACGTTGCTTCCAATTTTCTGGGACTTTTACCCGACATTGAGATGAAATGACGTCTCAAGCCCTGTCACCCAAAGAAACCAATAGGGTTATATGCATGGACGGGCCGACACGCCCATTTATTTCGTCAAGCCCCGATGGGCGGGGGCGTGTTTTCCGCTTGTGACGTTTTCATTATGGTGAAGTTATTTTATTTTCATGTTTGATGTGTTGGTTGAGGTAAATGTATCGATTCCTGATCATTACCTTCACTTTTATTTTCTTCATACAACTGTTGCCAAAATCTTATGCACATCGTGAGTATAAACAAGAGGACCATGATGTCCTTGTGACTCACCTGAGCCCGGTGCAAATTTGGTAGTACTAAATCACCTTAACCTAAAGTATTCATAGACATTGAATTTTACCTATTCTCATATCACAGATCACATTACTTTTCGAAAAATGCATTGATTTACCTATTTCCCATTGAAAAGCCGATGGAGCCAAAGGGCTAGGTTCACAAATGCCAGTTAACTGCCCTGTAAATTCCTATGTGAGCAACCTGTTCAATACAAAATGAGTTTCAATTTTTTGTAAACTATGACCTCTTGTGTCTCCGACAATGTATGAAATAATCATCAAAACTGCCAATATCTGAATGAAAATTATGTAAAAATAGACACAGTCTACACCAAAATCGAACATTTTCTCCATATTTATCATAAAGAAATCAAGAAAAAAAATATGAAGACTTACATGCGACACAAAGATTTTTGGTTGAAAGCTGAAACTACAAGAAAAACATTTGATTAAATTTCCAAGGTGTCGAAGATGTGCATTCATTGTTAAATTAAGGCAGTGGCTATTCATACGGCCCAGTACGAATAGCCTGTATTGGCTAATCGTACGGCCCCGTACGATTAGCCTGTATTGGCTAATCGTACGGCCCCGTACTGTTAGCCAAAATAGGCTATATTGACTAATCGTACGGCTGTTCTAGTTCGGTACCAAGAAAGTGATAATGTTGGTGGTAAGAAAAATCAGCTGATCCTACGGTCTTGAAAGACTAGCCATTCCTATGTGGTTGGTTAGCCGTACGGCTACATGTACTTTTAAAGTCTTGTAAAGTGCTTATTAATTGTCAGGCATGACCTTAATTAGAAATATGGACAGCCAACCTTAAATTTTTTTAATAACCTATTTATCGATGCCTGTTTTGGCTGCAGTTGGGAATATAATTTAGGTTTGTTGGTCTCAATATTACCTTAGTTGTTAGTGGGCCCTTGACACATCGCCTGTTGTCAGTTACTGTTAGGTGAGTGGGGAAAATGTCACTTAGAACTGGTAAACCGCTTAGAGGGTCTAAGCCTTTCCAGAAACAGTGAGAATGTAGTAGACCGACAAGACATGACCTTAGCTGTTGACAGGGCCTTAAAACACAAAAAATGAACAGCCCCCTAAATCCCACTTTATATAGAGAAAACTGAGGTTTACGGGCGTATACATTATTTTTCTTATTTCTGCTCCAAGACATAGGTTGTGGGTACTCGTTAGAACCCCCTCAACGAGGCGATTCGAAAGAACAGCACAACCTATATTTTCAGTAAAAAGTATGAAAGATATCGCGGATTTTCATCAGAAAAATAGCAAATTCGAAGATGTGAACAAATGCACTATGTCGCACGGGTGTGTTATCGTAATGCTACAGACTTAATTTGTTCATACTATGTGGAAACATTGATGACACAATAATCAGCCTGCGCATCCACCCAATTTTATCAATATATTTGTTGTTCACTATGATAGTAGTTTTGTATTGATACAGACTAAATGCAAAGTTTTAAGTCTTAATAATGATATTATTTGTACCGCTCCATCCCTCAGGGAGATCGGCATGTGCGTCCGCACACGGAAACAACCCCACTTTTTATTTTAAAACTTTAAAGGGTTACACATTTTTTTTCTTATTTCTGCTCAAAATTAAACTTGTGGGTACTCGTTAGAATCGACTCGATGATGGCGGTTCTGGTGGGTACCCAAAATCTATGTTCTGGGCAGAAATATGATCCTTCACTGGTCGCATATATGATAAGTTCTATAAACTCAGCTGCTAGTCATACTGTTAACGCTGAAATAGGAAAAAAATGTTGAGAGAAATGCAAGCAGTTTAACATTTAAGTAAGTTAAGGAAATTGAAGAATCAAAAATATGATAGAAAACATCATAACAATACTCCGGATTACGTTTCGCTGTGCATTTAGTTTTGAAGGTCTTCCCGCCATGGATACAGCTAAACGTTATTTCCGACACCTTAATTAAGAGCTTTTTAGGACATCCGCAATAGTGTGTGAACTGCGCTTTTAAAATTGAACGCACCTAGAACGCTGATATTGTTCAATTTTGCTTTCCACAGCACTACCACTTGGAACAGTTTCACCCACACTCAATGATATCTCCTTTCTAGGAGAAATGACATCTTGCTTGTAGCTTATCTTGTTTATATTAAGCGAACAAAAATGATAATTTCAATTATACATACTTAAGTATTTTAACACAGCCTTTAACCCATTGTATGCTTGTGGACTCTTCCATTGCTATATGTTGACCAAGACCATTTGTCAGATGAGCCCCCCCCCCTTTTCATTTTTATTCTATTTTGACGGAAAATTCTGTCAGCGAATAGTGCAGGCCCTGATCAGACGTTACGTTCTACGGCGTCTGATCTGGGCCTGCACTGTTTGCCAAGATACCTCTTTAGGGGTTTCCCGCATACAATGGGTTAAAAGAATACCATCAATTCTTATCGAAAACGATACTTGAAGCAATTATTTTCATTAACTTACTAATAACCCTAAACAAACTGACAAATGATAATAATATTAAATAATTAAGAGAAGCTGACTGTAAGCATCGAGCATTGGTCCATGAAAACTTGGAAAGTGCGAAAATCACAGATTCCAGTGAAACTTTGTGGAAATGTTACCTTTGTGCCATATGTTACGTTGATATTTTTTTTCGTACCGATTCTTCGCCGTTTCCATGGAAACGGCTGTTTTTTTTCCATTCGCTAAAAATTCATACCTCTTTGCTGTATTGTTATGAAAGTATAATAAATACAATTTATACTGGTACGTTAGTGTTTTTCATAATTTCAAAATTGAATTAAGAATTTTTTTATTCGATCGTTTCAAATTTATTAATCGATTTCTGACATGTACATGAGATTATTTGCATGAAACGACACTCGGTTTCAGTGATTTGGTGGTCATATATTTTCCGTTATGCTTCTCAAGGACAACGGCTTCACGGAAAATGTAAAATACCAGAAGCTACTGCATAGCTGATGCAAAATATGCAGAGTTTAGGTGTAATCCTTTGATACCGTGCCGTAATAGGCTTTTGAAATAGTATCAAAACGGCGTTTCGTGCCAAGGGAGAGAACTATTACGGCGAACACTAATGTCCGGGATTTGTCCGGTAACGCCGATTAAGTCCCTTGTTGAATATTCTTAAGCGTGAGGTGGTCGGTAAACAAGGAAGTGTCAACCGGATGACATTTTTTGCGCAAAATTTAAAGACCGTCTTTGCTATTACTACATTCTGGTTATTTTATTTTCAGTATATGAGACGCGTCATCAGATTTTGGCATTACGTCATTTCGAGAACACGTGACAAAATCGCGACGTCATAGTTGACGTAGCTAATTTATTGCGCACCTGTTGCTAATAATACTATAAACAAGAGCTTTTTATCTTGTGAATTAGAAAGTTTGCATAGAATTTATAAACAAAAATAGACAGTTACCGTTGTTGTCTGTATCAGGTTATAAAACGCCAAGGTTACAACAGCGCGCAATAGCTCAGTTGGTATGGCACTTTTTCCCATAAACAAGGGAACTGTTGTTCAAGACTGTGTCAAACCGAAATTTTTAGGCTCATTTATGCTTGTTTTGGAGTCAATCAACACTAATTTAGGCCATTTTTGAGCCGGCCAGTTTACCTTTCCACACTTTTACCGGGCAGGATTATATCTTTTCATTCTTTCTTTCTTGCTACTACGATCGGTCATATCTGACCATTACTAGCAGGTGTACATTAAATACACTCCAGGTTTTGCAGGATTAAAGCCTACACAGTAATCTGGTAATTACGGTAGGGTTCTTTAACCTGCACAGGGGATGGTTCTCCCCGCACAGAAGGCCTCCAGTGAACATCCCGATCCGAAGGACGGTGCACTTTATGACATTAATCCCTGCAAATGATGCCAATGGAGCCTGTTCGGACACCGAAATTTTATCGCCGATGATCGAACCCGGGATCTCTAGCATCAGAACCACCTCTAGCATCAGAGGCAAGTGCACTAACCACTGAGCTATCACGCTCCACTAATGTGCACATTCTTTTTCGAGAAACTGACAATGTCATTCTTGAATCAGCGAAAGGAAGAGAATGACCGTAGAAAAGATTTCATTTTATTTCTTTATTTTTCTCCTATTACTGCTACGCGCTGACATCTGAGCATTACGAGCAGAATTTCCTGGGTGGTAGCCAGTCCTTTTTTATTATTATTTTAAGCAATGCGGATGAAGTGCCTTGCTCAAGGACACAACACTTTGGTCAGTGTGAGGCTCGAACCCGCAACCTCTAGATCACAAATCCGATGCGCTACCACTGCACCAAAGCACTCCATAATCAATCTCCACAAAAGAATGCTGCCGCCCCCGGCAGGTATCGAACTCGCGCCCTTTTGATCACCAGTCAGACGCATGCAACCGTAACATGAAAACTGTTATCATAAATATGTTATTTAATCTAAATTGATATGAACTTTCAATTCTGTCCTCATAGATTTTAAAGCTAGTGAAAATCTCTTACAACAGTGAAACCATAAACAGATATTTATTCAGTTTTAACGGAATGTTACGGTTGCCATAGCAACAAGGGCTACTACACAATCTACACCATTTTATCTATATATCTATTCAAATCATGATCATTATTTCCTTGTTTAACTAAGCTTAAGTATAAAGGGGCGGCTTTCCTGTCCGGAAATGCAACACCATTTTGTAGACAATAAAGCGGGTGGGGTAATGAGACTCCATAATTGTTATAATTATTCATAATTTCAAATTATTCAATATCTTGAAGCAAATGGCATTATAATCAAACCAAATTATTACACATCTAGTAATCAGAAATAGATTAGATTTGATATAGATGAAGCAAAAGTATGATAATGACACTGGTAACAGAATTCCATTTGATCTTTTTATGCAGAAAAATGCATAAAAACATACATTATGAGTTTATACATCATGAGTTTTTTCTGTTACCGGAAAATGTCTAAAATACATGCGTCTGATCAGTGTCTTTAGGACGAAGTGGGTACAACTGACTGGTTAGGATCGGATGGGCACAACTGGCTGGTTACATCTGATCACTGTCTTTAGGGCGAAATCGGTACATCTGACTGGTTATGACCGAATGGGCACAACAGGCTTGTTACAACTGGCTTGTTACTTCCTGGAGCATACTAAGAAATCCTGCTCTTCTTTCTTAGTTGACCTAATTGTCTGGCAGTTATCTCGCTCACTCGCTTGTTAGCGACCCGTCAGCCGTGAGAAAGTGAAAAGTTTTATTGTCGCGCAAATATTAATTGTTGATTATTTCATACGATTATTTTTGTCAGGTTCGATTTTTCTGGTCAGCTTCGATACGAACTGACGATTAAATCGCAAATCGCCTAAAAAGACATGTATCACAAACTGTCTTTTTACCTCATAAAAATCAATATTGACACTCTTTCATGGGCGAGCGATACGTTCTTTTTCCTATGCAGTAATAGGCAATATAACGTGCTCCTATTGATTTCGTATTACATCTCTAAACATGTCGACCACAAGTTTCTCAGACGACGAATCCATACATTCAATGCCTTGGTGGTGGGCCGTCCTAAGGTGGGCCAGGGAGGACGATCTAGAATGTGAATTTATCCTAGAACTGGGGCCCGCCAGGGGGGTTGGGCGGCGAGGGTGGTGGGTCGTCCCCAGTGGCGTTGGGTTTTTGTGTTGCTTCGTGGCGTCTTTGCGAGCGTGCTGGTGGCCTGAAACGAGATGAGAGCCCTGGAGGCCCAAATGGGGCTTCTGAGGTCAAAATTGAAAGTCTGTTCGGCCCCCTACTGCTGACGGTATATGATAATACCCACCACTTTCGTGTGATGGGGTATAAAATGGCCAAATATCAGGTTCTATGTTACACATGTTACATCGCAAGAAAGCAAAAATAGGCCCAGTTCTATTTGCTAATTTTTGGTGTATAATGCTACTATATTTTCTCAATTTTGCCTAAATTCATCCACATGGTACGGCAATTTATTCAAACGTTATCTAATTAAATTTGCAAGATATTCTACCGGTATACCTAACACCATGTTACTGTCATTGTTATGATGTAAAACCAGGTCGGATATCGGGAAATTGTCTCACTTGCAATGAGGCATGATGTTCATAAACTAGAACCGAAGGCAATGATCAGGAATTGATAAATTAATCCACAGCTCCAACCAGAGACACCAAAGGGAAAAATACAAACATGAAACAACTAGACCCTAATGGACATATCAATAGAGGAAAGCCAAAGGGACAGTAACTTTCCCACAAAATGGCAAACTGGCTGTCCAAAAAAAAAATTATATAAGCGATACACACATTCAAAGACAAACCATAACAAAAATAAAAGGCAACAGAAGAGCCGCCTTGGAAGGGTCAGTGAAACGAATTCCACTTGGGGGCTTATATCGATTTTACGTGGCCACAATCCTCGTCCTTACTTCCGTCGCGATTAAGACAAATAATTTGTTCAGTCCGCATGAAGGCCTCCTAAGTCATCAGTGCATCATCTTCGTAAACACAAAAATCAAACAACCACAGAGATGAAATACGGTGAGGACTCGACAACAAGAATACACTGAAATGCTGGAGCAAAAGAAAACAAACAGTTCGACTCAGATGGACCCAACCAGAGCCAGAGCATCAGGCACCGACCCACATTACATAAAATTATGTTCTCTCTAATTCTCAGTAAGCCTTTACGCTGGAACCGTCATAGAATCTGAGGCCTGACTCAACGGCGTGCAATTTAAGAGAGCAGCAAAGTTGTCATCCGTGATTTGTTTGACTAGCATGCATGCAGTCTTTCATATAACATTTATGTTTTACCCAATCTTTTTATAACGAATAATGATTTTACGAATTCGGGTGCTGAAGTCATTGCTATTATATACTTTTTTCTGAATTTATATACTAAGTCACCATAAAATTCGAGTTCCGATATATCTTGCTGCAGAAGGGATTTAATGCCAACACTGAATTTTGAAATTAAATCGGAATGACGTCTACAAAATTTTGAAAAGGCTGAGCGTAGTTTATGATACCGATCACCCTGCTTAAGAAGTTTAGCAGTTAACATTTTTACGAGTGTTGAAGTCAATTAGATAACTAGACGCTCTGGCAAATCGAATTAATTTCGTAATATAAACGCCTTAGGATGCCGCACGAGGAACATCACCATCCAAGAAGGGCAAATTTACAATCTCAAAATCAAAATCATCGCGTTTACAATACATTTTGCATAAAAAAAATCCATCTACAATAAATAGATGTAAATCCAAAAACGGGGCCTCGGTATCAGAAGAACTTGCTATATTTAACTGAAGACAAATTTGACTGATCAAACCATTGAACTAGGTGTTGTCAATATTTAATAAATCATCCAAATATCTAGAAGTCATGCTAATCAGACTGGTTTACAACGGAAACATTTGGATTAAACATCCGTGTGATATAGTGCATTTTTCAAACCTAAAAAAATGTTGTTGTTTTTTTTTCTGATAAAAAATTGTGATATTTTCCTTATTTCTGCTCCAAACATAGGTTTTGGGTGCTCGTTAGAACAGATCTAACGAATACCCACAACCTATGTCTCGGACCAGAAATAAGGAAAATAATGTTTACCCCCGAAAACCCAATGTTTCTCTATATAAAGAGGGGTTTAGGGGATCTTTATTTGGCGGACTTGTTCACGTGATGAGGGAAATAATGAAGTCTCTTTCATAACAAAACAAGAACAAATTAGCCACACGGATGTGCAATTTGTACCCATCCGAATATCCACAACTTGTCTAAATAACTTAGTACCAAATCTTATGTAAATATTGTCAAGTAGAAATGTGAGAGCTTCACACACTTTCTGACATGACCACAGAGTATAAGTTTTATGCTCTTCAGAAGTGAAAAAAGCATTTCTTACATTGCATACAAGATAGAGGGAATCTACCCTATGAAATGTCCATTCAATTAAATCATTAAGTTTTTCTTTTATAAGATTATGAGGAAGTGCAAATGGTGTTTTGTTATCAAAGAGACTTCATGGTGTCCCTTTACGTTGAAAACCAATCTGAAACCATTAAAGCCTTCAGCTTGACTTCTAGATATTTGGATGATTTATTAAATATTGACAATATCTATTTCGATGGTTTGAACAGTCAAATTTACACCCAGAACGTCAGTTAAATAAAGCACAGTCTTCTGATACCGATGCTCCGTTTTTGGATTTACATCTATCTATTGTAGACGGGGTTTATTTCCTGCGAAAGTTATGATAGATGCGATGATTTTTAGTTCAAGATTGTAAATTCTCCTTTCTTGGAGTGTGATGTTCCTTGTGCGGCATCCAATGGCGTTAATTTTTCGCAATTGATTCGATTTGCCAGAGTGTCTAGTCATGTAACTGACTTCAGCACTCTTTATAAATTGTTAACTGCCAAAAATCTTAATCAGGGTTATCGGTATCATATACTTGCAATGACGTCCGCACCCAATTTCGTAAAATCATTCTTCGATATGAAAAGATTGGTTACAACAAAAGTGTTAAACGACAGACTGCATGCATGGTAGTTTACCTAATCATAGTTGACAGCTTTGCTTCTCACTTGAATTGCACGCCGGTGGGTCAGTCCTCAGATGTTATGACGGTTCCAGCGTAAAGGCAAAGTGAAAATTACAATTTAATTATTGTAATATTGGTTGTGCCTGATGCTGTCTGTGGTCGGGGCCATCGGATCCTAACTGTTGTTTTTCTTTTGCTCTAGCATTTCAGTGGTTTCTTGCTGTCGAGTCCTCACCTTTGTTTCATAACTGTGGTTGTTTGATTTTTGTGTTGTCGGATATGTTGCACTGATGAGTAAGGAGGCCTTCAGGTAGACTGAACAATTTGTTTGTTTATATCGCGACGGAAGTGAGGGCGAGGATTGCGGCCGCGTAAAATATATTTAAATTCCTCTCGTACCCAAGGTAAAATTCTTTTCACTGGCCGTTCCAAGGCGGTTCTTCTGTCGCGGTTTATTTTTGTTATGGTTTGTCTTTGAGATTGTACACCGCTTATATCTTTTTTTTTTATTGAATAGCCAATTGGCCGTTTTGTGGGAAAGTGACTATCATTTTGGTTTTCCGCTATTGATATTTCCGTTAGGGTCTAGTTACATGTTTGTGTTCCTTTCCCTTTGGGGTCTCTGATCGGAGCTGTTGGTTAATTGTATCAAGTCCTGATCATGGCCTTCGCTTTTATTTTGCAACACAAACTGACACAAAAAAATAATTGCAAACATATTTGGTAAGCTTGAAAATGACAACAAATAATAGCGTCAGACGGTATTGGGAATACATATATTACAATTTCCAAAATGACTCGTTTAAGAGATGTTATTTCTCATTCTGTTGAAATGGAATACGGCAGTGTTGCGCTATGCCATCGAATCATTATGGTATAATTTCATTAAAGCTTATCAAATTACTTTTCCTGGACGCCCCTCGATCTGCCTTACATCTTCATTTCTTTTTTCTCACTTCTCAGGTCATGGACTTGTCATCTCTTGTCAGCGACAAGACTATCGTAATAATAAGTCCCCTAAGGCCGTTTTGTGTCAAGTGTTATCGTCCACACAAATATTATTAACACGATTTGTTTCAAAACATTAAAACAGCAAGGATATCGGAACGGGAGTTATTTGGACATAGTTTATAAATATAGGTCAATTGATGGTTAGTCCGTTTTTTTTTTTTTTTTTTTTTTGAAAAAAAAAAAAATAATAATAATAATAATACTCGCTGACAAAAGTTCATAACGTTGCGTACCTGGCTTTTACCCTATCACTATCTACTATGCAGCGGTAATTTAGAGTCTCAGTCTCTGTAGCGGCACCTACATATTTCTGTCATAACAGGCTATTGCCTGATGTTAAGTCTTTGGTTACTTCACTAGTTTTCTTCAGCCCTGACTGTCAGTGTTTGGGGTATTTCCCACAGGTCCTTCTCTTTCTTTCATCACAACCCTTTAATTTTATACACATGTTTTCTGTCATATCTCACTGATTGAACAAGAAACATGTTCTATAGACGGGGCCAGGCCTCAGATTCTGTGACGGTTCGAATTGGCCATTTTGTTGGAAAGTAATTGTCCTTTTGGCTTTCCGCTAGTTTTGTTTCCATTAGGGTCTAGTTGTTTCATGCATGTGTGTCTTTCTCTTGGTGTCGGTTAATTGTATCGATTCATGAATATTGCCTTCACTTCAATTTGATTTATCATTTAGAAGCAAGGAATACAAAGTATAAAGTGTACAAGTATGTGGGTCAGACTAGATAGTTTCGGTCAAATAGGCCTAATCAGTGACCCTCAAATATTCTCAAAACTCCTGATCCCAAAGGACAAGAAAATATAAACTTCACTATGATGAACGGCAGGTAGACTTTTTAGGCCGCCATAAATTCCCTGAACACCAGCTGAGTAATGTTAAATATGTTCTCTAAATGGGTTATACTTTGGAAGCAAGGAATACACCACGGAACAGAAAAGTAGAGTGTAAAAGTATTTGTGGTCCAGACTTGCTAGTTTCGGCCCATTTGGCCTCATCAGTGACCCTCAAATATTTCAAAGCTTAACAATGGTAGCAATTATCACAAAGGACAAGAAAATATATGCTACACTATGATGAAGGACAGAGTGACATTTTACAGCCGCCATGTATTTCCTAAACACTAGCTGTAGTGACGTTTAATATATTCAATAGGCTATTCTTTGGAAGCCATGGCTACGCCGTAGAAATAAATGGTATAGAGTGTACAAGTTTCTTTGTTGGCTAGACTAGCTGATTTCGACCAATTTGGTCTCATCAGAGACAATCACATCAGTGATCCCAAAGGACAAGAAAAATACACTATGATGAATATCAGGAAACCTGTACCTGTGTCGACTATTATATACGTTTTAAAATAAAAATGAATGCAGGATGGAGATTGGGTCGTAAACATCGATTGAGGACACAAGTCGTAATCGCTACAGACCGTTCTGAGGCGTTGTTTTTTGTGTAGGTCATTGAGGAAATAAATGTGTTCAAAACTGTCATTTGGGGAGGTAAATCGGAAGATTTATGATTTATGATCCGATATTTCGTTTTACGGCAACGCGGGAGCGAGCGACCGTAAAACAGTCAATTTACCTATCTATTGACAATTTTTAATACACTTATCCTATCCCCATTCTAATGCACTTATTCTGTTTTTTTTTTGATACAATTGAACTAATTTGCACAAAACGACAAGCGCTACGGACTTCGTAAAACCAAATGCTAGCCAATGAAAAGCGACGTTACGCGATGACGTCGTTTTTCCGACAGTATCTCGCAAAATACCCTGCCACAAAATGTTGTCTTTATCCAATCAGACGTCGCATTGCATACGCAAATGCATTATAATTTATGTGACCTGCTGCTACACGGACGATTTCATGTGTAATCATGTTTGATACAATGTCTTTAGGAACTTTCTGAATCTTTACATTAAGAAGTTTCTCCGTTGAGGCAAAATATTCATCCATTACGGAAACACGCCTATTCAAATATATTGAAAATAATACCACAAATGAAAAAAGAAGATTTATTTTAGATTAATAAAATGTTATATTTTTCATATTTCTGCTCAAAATATAGATTTTGGGAACTCCTTAGAACCGCCTTGGCGAGGTGGTTCTAATGAGTACGCACAATCTCTTCGTTTTAAAGCACAGAGTGTGGGAACTCGTTGGAGCCGCCACGGCGAGGCGGATCTAAAGAGTACACATAATCTACGTTTAAAAAATGGATATCTTGTTAACTCCAGTTTTTAGTCTAACTGTTCGTTTTCTTTTGCTCCAGGAATTCAGTGGTTTCTTGCTGTCGAGTCATCACCGTTGTTTCATCTCTGTGGTTGTTTAATTTTTTGTGTTCACGGAGATGTTGCACTAATGAGTTAGGAGGCCTTCGTGCGGACTGAACAAATTATTTGTCTATATCGCGACGGAAGTAAGGGCGAGGATTCTGGCCATGTTAAATCGATTTAACATTCGTAGAATTCGTTTCACTGACCTTTCCAAGGCGGTTCTTCTGTCGCGGTTTATTATTGTTATGGTTTTTCTTTGAGTGTGCGTATCGCTTATATTATCTTGTTTTGTTTAGACTCCGATGGGCCCAACCCGAGACAACCAACATTACATAAAATTAGAAACTCTTATTCTCAGTAAGCCTTTACGCTGGAATCGTCAGCGTTAAAGCCCCCCCCCCCCCCCACACACACACACACGTACCCCCGTGGCATATGCTGCTGACCGTTCCAAGGCGGAAGTTTTGGTGTTGGTCTTTTGCTGCTATTGTTGTTGTATTGTCTGCGACTTTGTCGTGAGTTGTTGTTTAGTGTTTTCTTATGATCTGATCACCCCGTGTGAGGAAGAGGCGGTTGATTGTTCCATTTCATATACACTCGTATTTTTCCTGTTTTGTGTATGTTTCCTCTTCCTCTTAGTGTCGAGGGTGGCTACGTCTTGTAATTGAGGCGCTTCCGGGATCTCTCTTTTCATTTTTTTTCTACAGACATATCAATATTAAGAAGAAAGACAGGCAAGGTATCTCATCCCTGTATAAAAGAGATGTGAACGGGGTTGCTGAATTTGACTCTGAAACACAAACATGAAATAATAACAATGTGGTTCTTCTGTCGCGTTTTACTTTTGTTATGGTTTGTCGTTTAGTGTGTGTATCGCTAATATTTTTTTTTTTTTTTTTTTGATAGCCAATTGGCAATTTTGTGGGAAACAAACTGTCATTTCCGCTATTGGTGTTTCCATTAGGGTCTAGTTATTTCATGTTTGTGTTTCTTTGCCTTTTGTGTCTCTGATGGGAGCTGTGGGTTAATTGTATCGATTCCTGATCGTTGCCTTCACTTCTATTTTAAAACGATTTAACACGGCCGTTGCGTCCGTCGCGATTTAGAAAAACAATTCGTTTAGTCCGCATGAAGGCCTCCTGACTCATCCGTGCAAAATATCCGAGAACACAAAAGTCAAACAACCACATAGATGAAACAGCAAGAAACCACTGAAATGCTGGAGCAAATGAAAACCAACAGTAAGACTGCGATAGGCCCGACCAGAAAGCTAAGTTCAAGGAGGTTCAACTGACTACAAGATCGACCCTTTTCATGGATAATATTGTCGTGTCATCGACAGGAGTGACCAAGTTACTAAAGCTTAATAGAAGTGTAGGCAATAATCAGGAATCGATACAATCAACCCACAGCTCCCATCAGAGACACCAAAGGGAAAGAAACACAAGCATGAAACAACAGACCTAATAGAAACATAAATAGCGGAAAGCCAAAACGACAGTTACTTTCCCACAAAATGGCCAATAGGCTATCCAAAATAAAATAATATAAGCGACACAAACACCCAAAGACAAACCATAACAAAAATAAACCGCGACAGAAGAACCATCTTAGAACGGTCAGCGGAAACGAATTCCACTGGGGGGCTTAAATCGATTTTACGTGGCCACATTCCTCGCCCTTACTTCTGTCGCGATTTAGACATATAATTTGTTCAGTCCGCATGAAGTCCGCCTCCTAACTCATCAGTGCAACACCTCCGTGAACACAAATAATCAAACAACCACAGAGATGAAACAACGGTGAGGACTCGACAGCAAGAAACCACTGAAATGCTGGAGCAAAAGAAAACCAACAGTTAGACTCCGATGGGCCCGACTAGAGATACAGCATCTCCGTGAACACAAAAAATTAAACAACCACAGAGATGAAACAACGGTGAAGACTCGACAGCAAGAAACCACTGAAATCCTGGAGCAAAACAACCAACTAACATTACCTTGAATTAGATCTCTCAGAAAACAGCGTGTGTTACAGAAAACAGCGTGTGTTTGTTAATGGTGAATCTTTAGTATGGGCTCCAGTTTTATATGGGGTCGCACAAGGGATTGTTCTTGGTCCACTCATATTCTCCCTGTACATTAATGATATTTCCACTTATACTGACTCAGAAATTATTGGGGCGTGAAGAAATAAATGCATGATGCTTCCACGCAGAGCTTAATCTGACCGCAAACGATTACTGGAAAGCCGCTTAGAGAGTCTAAGACTGCCCAGGCAGAGCGGTGCGAGTCGGAACATCCATGCTAAAACCCTATTGGTTTCATTGGGCGACAGGGCTTGAGATGTCATTTCATCTCAATGTCGGGTAAAAACCAACACAATTGGAAGTAACGTCTCCTTACCTTTATAGTGTTTACGGGGACGTTAAACATCAAATCAAACAAACAAAGACTCAGAAATAAGACTGTTCGCAGACGACGACTATATTTGCTATCGGGACGTTAGAGATACAGGACTCATTGAAACTTCAGAATGATGAAGATGGATTTGGTTCTTGGGCCCGAAAATTGGGCATGCGATTTCAGCCCGTTAAATGCAATCTTATGCAGATTACTAGGAAGAGAACCTATAACATTGAAGCTTCTTACACCTTAGAGGGATTGGTCCTCAAAAATGCGTATTCAAGGTGATACCTTTGTGTGACAATCACGCACGGTTTGAGATGGAATACGCACATTAGCAAAATGTGTACTAAGGCAAATAAACGCTTGGTTTCCTGAGGCGAAATCTTTATCATTGTCCTCAGGATTTCACGGAGGCGGCATATAAGGGACTTGTTCACCCAATCTTGGAATATGTCCGTTGTATCTGGAACCACAGTTGAGTAGTCCTTAATGAAGAAATTGAAAAAGTTCTAGAGCTGCTAGATTTGTAGCAAAAAATTACTACTTTGAAACTGGGGGCATAACTGGAATATTAGGAACATTAAAATGGGAGTCTCTCAAGAAAAGGAAAAGAGACAGTAGGCTCATACTTTTTTACAAAGATCCAAAGGCTGCTGCCAGCATTCCAACAGTTGACATTGTTCCCCAACTAGGCACAGTAGAAATCATCATTCACTAGCGTTTCAGCCGCCTCTGCAATAACTGGCATCTATAAAGAATCGTTCTCCCGTCGAACCATTACAGATTGGAATGCCCTGCCCGATTCGATAATATCCACTGCTGAAGGTGCAGAGATATTGGAGCTAAGTTTTTATCATATACTTATCCTTGTATTGCCTTTTGAGACATCGGATTTTGCACCCCCTATCTTACTCTATAAGTGGCAGGCATCTCGCCTACACAGTCTAACTAGCTGATTCGAGGGTCGGAACAGACTTTCGAGGGCCGGGACAGAAGTCTGTCCCGCCCTTGATACAGTCTGTCGGTCCTGCAAATATTAATGCATGAGAAATGGCATAACAATGCTCAAATGACAATAATAATTAGCTGGGAAAGCAAACAAAAATGTTTTTCATAAATTTTTGTGTTATCTTTTTTATATAAATTTCAGCTAAATTCTTACCATCTCGGGCTTTCCTTGTTTGAATGGTCCGTGGGAATAATTTTGCACTGCTACCGCGGTTGCGTTTGAACCTCGAAAATAATTTTTAAAGCTAAAATAAACTATTTATTTGCAGATTTTCATACAAAATGTAAAGCCCTGAGAAACTTTTATTCGAGCGACCATGTTGTTTCCTACTTCGCGGTGGCTCGGTGACGTCAGAAACTTCGCACTCGTTGACGTCACGTTATACTACATGTACGTGTGCGCGCCATGGCACTGAATGTGGTTTTACATGACACACTGTCTGCTTTTTTTTTTTTTTTTTTTTTTAATTCGTTCTGATTTGCGGTATAACTAAATACATGGTAAAATGTCTTTATATTTTATTATTAAAGTCACTAACCATGTATTAACTAAACCTTAGAATATTGTTACGGAAATAAGTATATGATAAAAAGAATATAACACGGTTGTTTTGATATCGGCCCTCGGCCTGTCGAAACGGCTCGGGCTGAGACAGGCAACTCGGGCCGAGGCCATGGCCGGTATCAAAAGATCCGTGTAATATTCTATATATCTGGTTGGTGAGAGCAGGGACTAACTTCCCATATCACAGGTCCTAGTGTATGAATGTCATATGTCATGTCACCTGTAATGTCTTGCGAAAGGGCCAAAGCCCTTACGCTTAGTAATGTAAAAGGAACAACTCGATCAGTAAGATGTGTAATAGAAGAACTACAATATGAACATGAAGTCAAGTAACTTAGCAACCGACGTTATATACGTTACGTCATAGACTGGATATGACATTTCTCCCTTTCTTTCAAGAGTTTGTTGTCTGCTACGAAAACACCTTGAGATTATATAGATCTAGTCAAAATTAAATAAGATTGAGAATTAATGAATTTATATCATTCCCTGTCTTGTTAGTTGTTTAATATTCTTCTACTGTCTTGTTTGTCCCTCGACAATCTTACACATACGTCCCCTACTGACATTTCTGAGATTCTCCGATATCTGCGAAGGCTAATATATATTTACTTTTTAATGCGCTAGGCTTCCAACAATATATTTACATCTTTTCTATATCTCGTCCTTCTTTTCTCCAGGACGATATCTCCTCTTATCTTTATTATCTTCTGCTTATCTTTCAAATCTTCTTCCCCACCTTTCCTATATCTCGTCCTTCTTTTCTCCAGGACGATTTCTCTTCGTATCTTTCTTCTGCTTATCTTTCATCTCTTCTTCCCCACCTTTCCTATATCTCGGCCTTCTTTTCTCCAGGACGATTTCTCTTCTTATCTTTATTATCTTCTGCTTATCTTTCATCTCTTCTTCCCCCTGTTCCTATATCTCGTCCTTCTTTTCTCCAGGACGATTTATCTTCGTATCTGTATTATCTTCTCTTGTCTTGTCTTCTTCAATAAGGCGTTCTCATATCTGATGATTTTTTCTTCTGCTCTAGTATATCTCTGCTCTCATTTTTTCACTTTCCGTTTTTCCTCGTCGCCAATGTAATGTCTTGCGAAAGGGCCAAAGCCCTTACGCTTAGTAATGTAAAAGAAACAACTCGATCAGTTAGATGTGTAATAGAAGAACTACAATATGAACATGAAGTCAAGTAACTTAGCAACCGACGTTATATACGTTACGTCATAGACTGGATATGACATCACCCATCAGTAACACTTCTGATTCTGATGGTCTTGACACAAAATCTCGATATCTGTATGTGCAATAACCGTTCGTTCATAATTTATATTTCAGGTTTTAACCATTTCCGATTTCCTGTTGATCGGGTATAGCTTAATTATTATTCTATGTTGTTTTCTTCACCGACACCTTTCTAAATCCCCCCTTTTAAGCGGTATATGATCTGCTTTGTGCTAATGCGCCTTAACACGCCAGTCAGTCCATCATTCTAATCTGACAGCTACATACATGTTTTGTGGGTTTATTAGAGATCGGAATGCCCTTGGTGTGACCTTATCTTACTAGTTAATTGTATCGATTCCTGATCATTGGCCTCACTTCTATTTTGAGGACGCTTAAAATCGATTAAAGCCCCCAAGTGAAATTCGTTTCACTGACCATTCGACTGACTGTAGTCGTGATTGGGTTTCCATTAGGGTCTAGTTATTTCATGTTTGTGTTTTCCCCTTTGGAGTATCTGATCAGAGCTGTGGGTTAATTGGATCGATCCTGATCATTGCCTTCACTTCTATTTTGGAAGTTTACAAATTCATACAAATCACTTTTTGCACAATTGTATATTTTTCAGTGGAAGAAGAGGAAAAAGAAAACGCCATGACAGGTCAGAATAAGTTATATTTGCTTTAGAAGAAATAAAAGAAGAAAACAGTTACATGCCGGACTGTAGGGAGGAGAGAGTTATATTTTTTATTTATTTGATATATCTAGAAGTAATATATTCTTTTTTATCAATTAAGTTTTTAAGATACAGATTTTGTAACTCTGCCAATCTTTATTTTTGAATTGATTGTAAATTTTCTCTTTCTTTTCTTTATTTTGTGGGGGTGGGGACGTCGGGTGGATGGGGCGTGGATGGATATATACCTCGTGCGGGATCCTTCAGTGTTTATCTATATATATCAATTACTGCGGTTCGCCAGACTGGCTGGTCATGTCACTCATTCCACACTCGTAATAGTGATTAGCTGAGTAGTATTAACCCATATTTTGCTGAATATTCATTTAAGCCACATCCATTTCTGTCTATCAACCAATCAAATTACTTGATGTAATTTATTGCTACAAATTCATAAACTGAATGCCAAACAGTGTAGATCCTGATCAGGTGGCTTCTTAAGAAGCCATCTGATCTGGATCTACAGTTATCAAAGATAGGGGTTGTCGTGAACAGCAAGATAAGGGTTAATTATGAAGGTTTTGGCACAGAATTTATTCAGACGCTCTCGAGCACAAACCCGTTGGGGCCCGCCTCATCCCCCAGGTGGGCCCAACCGGGCGGGGTGCCCAGCGCAAACCAGCGGGTCTTATCATGTTTACCCAAAAGTTGTGTCTTAAGGCACCTTTACAGCACATCGCACCCAGTGCGTAAGAGGCCTTTTATTTTACCTCAGTAAACGTCAATAAAACACCATATCATATTACCATAATAGAATATTAGTAATACACAGTTTGTCACATCAAAGAGTAGTAAATTTATCCACCCAACAGACCAGATATGACCGACTCTGTATAAGAACATAGATTGATAGATAGTACAAATTCACCCGCACAAAACAGGCGGAAAGCGAAAATCACAAGGAGAAAACACAACAAGCGCGATACACAAGAACCCTTAAGGAAAAACGCGGATTACAGCTCCACTGATCCTGGACGAAGGATCAAGGGTGGACGTAAAAACACACGATACTAAAACATAAAAAAAACTCTAACTGCCTAATTATGGACCCCAGCATCATTGCGAAAATCCGTATGTTGCAGTGGAACGCCCGTAGTCTGTCTGGCAGGGAAAATGGAACAAAACTCGGGGCTTTAGGGAATTATCTAGAAACTTTAGGCTACACACCGGAGGTAATAGCTATCCAAGAAACTTTCTCAAAAAAGATAGTAAACCAACAAAAATTCCAGGATACAAAACTCCGGTCAGTTTCAGTAGGGAAAAGGGGGAGCGCGGGGGAGGGCTAGCCACCTTTATCAAAACAGGATTAGATTCGGAAGAAATCAAATTTAGACACACAAAAAAAGATATAGAGGTGGTGATCGTCAGAATTTTTGGACAAAAAGAAAACATAGACATAGTAAACTTCTATGCACCACCTAAAGCAGTAGTAACGTCTGACGATTATGATGAAATTTACAAAAAAATTAGAGAAAAATCAATTTTTCTAGGGGATTTCAATGCCAGACTCGAACTATGGGAAACAAACCACAACCCCACATATGAAAAACGACGAGGTCTAGAACTGGTCGATTTCATAAACAGCACCGATTACGTAATCCTTAACACGGGGTGTGGCACACGACTCAACGTCGAGCGCGGTAGCACGAGCGCCATAGACTTAACACTGGTTAGCGCATCACTATGCCAATCTAGTGAGTGGCAAGTGGGAGACGACACGATGGGAAGCGACCACTTCCCCATCCTGACGTCGCTCAACTTCACTCACAAATGCGTAACGCAACGGCCTGCCCGACGTTGGAATTTAGACAAAGCAGACTGGGACCTCTTTAGGCAGAAACTCAAACACATCAACATATCCCTCGAAGGCACGAATAGCAATAAAAACAATGAGGATTTTGTTTCGGAAATAATGGCGGCATGTGAAAAATCAATACCAAAAACACAACCAAAAAATAAGCAAAAAAACACCTTACCATGGTGGGATGAGAATTGTAGCAAGGCAGTCAAAAAGAAAAACAAAATATATTATAAATATAGGAAAAACAAAACAGCCGCCCTTTTGAAGGAATATAGACGTGTAAGAGAGGAAACAAAATATATTTTAACACAAACGAAACAACAAGCCTGGAGGGATTTTGTATCCACACTCACATACAAAACAAATGCTAAGAAAATTTGGGACACAATAAAAAGGTTTAATGGAAACCCCTAAAGCCGGTAGAGGTTCTAAAACAAGGAAACAACAGATTTCATGAAAACGAAGAAAAAGTAGAAATCTTAGCACAACACTATCGGAAAGTCTGCAGTAATGAAAATTTAGACCCAAACTTTAGGCGCATTAGGGAAACGCAGGACCCAATGATTGAGCAGGCCGTTCAGGACGCCGATCGCGCTGGCCAGTGCCGTGCATACAATGCGAACTTCTCCCACAGGGAGCTGCAAAGCGCGCTAAATAAGAAAAAGAGCACCGCCCCCGGGGCCGACACCGTTCACTACGACATGTTAAAAAATCTACCAGAAAAGGGAAAAAATCAGCTGCTCGCATTAATAAACAAATCTTGGAACGAGGGGACCCTCCCTACACAATGGAAGGAGAGCACCATCGTTCCAATATTAAAACCGGACAAGGACCCCCATGAGCCGAAATCGTATAGGCCGATTTCACTCACATCAACCATATGTAAAATCATGGAAACCATGGTAGCATCTAGACTAACAGCACACATTGAGAAAAATAAACTCTTAGCAGACGAACAATCAGGTTTTAGGAAACATAGATCTACCATTGACCAAATCACCAGACTAGAATCCGCCATCCGAAAGGCAAAATTAATCAAACACTCACTGGTAGCGGTTTTCTTGGATTTAGAAAAAGCTTTCGACCTACTGTGGACTAGGGGGGTCCTTCTAAAACTGAACAAATTTGGAATTCATGGAAAAATCTTAACCTGGATCAGAGACTTTTTGACTGATAGAAAAATGAACGTAAAAATAGGTAACGATGTGTCCGGTTTTTATGAATGCGAGAATGGTTCCCCCCAGGGGTCTGTGCTATCTCCTATCCTCTTCAACCTACTAATGAACACACTGCAGGAAACACTTCACTCATTACCGCTGGAAATATCCATGTTCGCAGATGACGGCTTAGTATGGAAAACCGCGAAAAAACCAAAAAGTGCCATTCCTGCACTACAAAAAGCGCTACATGTCATACGTGATTGGGCTACAAACTGGGGTTTCAAATTATCAACTGAAAAAACAACAGTGGTGGTTTTCAATAGAAATTTCGCAGACACAAAGGGCATGCCCAGGCTTGCGTATGACGGGCAGGAAATAAAGTACGCCAGTCATGCCAGATTCCTGGGCATGTACTTTGATAGCAATCTAACATGGAGACTGCACATTGAAAATCTGGTGTCCAGGTCCCAGCGGGACCTAAATGTGCTCAGGGCGGTCTCGGGGGCAAACTTTGGAGCAGACAAGAAAACCCTGATCAAAATGTACACAGCACTCATAAGAAGCAAAATTGATTATGGCTGCCAAGCATACGCGTCTGCGGCGCCATCACACCTGAAAAAACTAGATAGCATACAGGCCGCAGCCCTCAGAATCGCTACTGGGGCAAACAGGGGAACGCGGAACCTGGACCTGGAGATTGAATGCAGCGTCATGCCCCTGCACCTGCGGAGGGATGAACTGCAGCTCAAGTACTGGGCCTGCTCAAGCAGTCTTAGGGAAAGTCTCCCCATAAACGAAATGATCGCCGACACGCCCAATCATGTTAACAGAGATAGGTTAAGAGGAAAGATCCCCTATATTATCAAAGTCCAGGACCTAATTAAAAACCATGACCTCAAACAGGTCAAAACAGCGGAAAAAACATATCCGGAAGTTTTTAATTTAAGAAGCCTACGCGCAAAAACAACACTAACGGGTGTCATAAAGAAAACTGAAACAACACAGAAAAAATGCAATGAGATCGCAGTGAAAACTATAAGCAAGCGCTTAAAATTTTCACTGATGGAAGCAAAGATGCTGACAAAAAAGAAACAGGGTGCGCTTACACAATACCAGAATTAAATTTCGACCAAAAATTCAAACTTAACCAGCACCTCACAGTCTACTCTGCAGAACTTATAGCCATACAGAAAGCCTTGGAATGGATACAGGAAGAAAAACCCGATAGTGTTGTTATAACGGACTCAATAAGCTCAGTACAAAGCATAAACTCTGGAAACAGCACAACAAGACCGGATATACTGCAGGAAATTCATATCCTAATACACAAAATACTAAAACAAGGCATCACCCTGAACATAGATTGGATCCCCTCCCACTGCAACGTGCAGGGGAATGAGCGCGCAGACACGCTGGCCAAAGAAGCTCTGACCCGGGGGAAGGAACTTGATTACCTCCCAACCCCACAAGAAGTCTACACAATCATTAAGGCCAGCATCAAAAGGAATGGGCGCGCATATGGCAGGGACAACACGGCTTCAGACACTCGATCTGCCAGTCCTTGACCCCGAAAATAGTTCAATACAGCGACAGCCGAAAGCTCGATCGCATATATACACGACTAAGACTCGGGGTCAACGGACTAAATGCACACAACATCTTCTATAACGCGGCCGATCCATTTTGCGGGCACTGTGGCGGGGTTGAGAGTGTTCAACACTACCTCGCAGAGTGCCCCGCACACGGCCCCGCTAGAAGGGAACTAAAGGGAGAACTGACAGCACTAGGATACCAAGGGGAGATAAACGCGATTTCTTTGCTCAATCTAATGTCACAGGAAATGAGGGACGCGGTTTTCAAATTCTTTGAGAAAACAAACTACCTGGACAAAATATAGGGGAAAGCTAAGGGCGCAGACTAAATTTAATGCACTGTTACGAGAGACACACCCCGTACGAGGTTACACACAAACATGCCTGAAACCAAAACCGTTAGAGACCCGATTTCAGAAACAATAAATGATTTAACCGCCCCTAAGACGCAACGAACCAAAAAGGAGCGTAGTGATCAAAGGGAGGCCGTCTCACGGCGAAAAGGGGAACAAAGTCAACGGTAGGCACTGTGGTTTGCGGCCTCGACTTTGCACTAAGGAGTGCCTAACGGTGACAGCGATCCCTGGATCACTGTGAGAAGACCATAACAGAACGGGGCATGGACCTACCACAAGGAAAATCCATGGCCCCGACCATCCCTCCAAAGGGGTATGGCAAGCGAGAGGCTAAGACGAGATGTAGCGTTGTGGTTGCGGCCCACTGGCTTTGCACTTATGAGCGCTGCACCAAAATCCTAGCTGATCGGGAGCCACACTGCCCAAAAGAGGATCACACGAGAACACGCCGGGACTGGGCATGGATCCACCACAAGGAAAATCCATCGCCCGGCCTCTCCGGAGGGGGGTGAGGCAAACGGGAAATCAGGACGAGATGTAACGCTGAGGTTTGCGGTCTTAGGACTTTGGCACTGAGCAGCGTTGCGTCAAAATCCTGGCTGATCGAGAACCACACAACCCAAAGGGGAACGGCACACAAACACACTAGCAAACAAAAAGGCTCTCCTTCAGGAATGCACATAGATGAGTGGGACAGAAATAAGAAACAATAGGCCTTATCACATCTCTTTGTTTTTTTCTTTTTTTTTTTCTTTTTTTTTCGCAAATTTCGCTTTCGAATAATGGATGTACATTATAAGGTTACCCAAACGGAATGATCTGGGGGCCCACAAAAGGACATTTTATAAACACCCGACTAGCAGAAAAATCGCAGGAAGGCCCTTTCTAAGCACACATGGTATTGCTTCTGTCCCTCCCTTGACAAATGAATACGGTCCCTATAATAGTGCCTGTGGAGACGACCATCGCTGTCCCAATTTTGCCCTCGGAAAATATGAACCGCTGTCCCACAAGTCAACATCATAGCTCGCCACGCGCATACCACCACGGCCGAAAAACCGAACCTCGCCTGGTACATCAAACAGCCCTCGGTACTGCCCTTGTCGTTTAACATAAGTATCATCAAAGACAGCAAATCGCGCCATGACCGTAATTAAAACGGACGGTCAAGACGGCCAAATATTTATACAGATAAGGGAAATTAACTAACGAACTAGGGCATGAATAAGCGCGACCCTGAAGGAGGGCATCAACACACAACCACCCACGCAAAACTAAAACAACACACATCCACCCACGCAATGCTCAATTAGGTAGATATAGCGATAGTTGTAGAATATTTGTAGAGTAGGAATCCCGTAGAGAAGATAGTATAGGAAAAGAGAGATCAAAAACCTGGAGATAGAAGAAGAAGAAGAAGAGTTTTCTCCCAAAAAGCGATTTCAAACATTGTTAACTGTAAATATGACACATAAAAACAAGATCGCATAGGAGTGCTCGACTGCGCACATGCGCAGGCGGACGCCTGTATGCGACCTACATTATTATATAAATTTGTACTAACTACATTGCTAACGAGATCGGCACACGATATCTCGGGCCCTCAAACGACTAGGTAGGAATACAATTCCTCCTATGGTGCCTTCCTTCACGTAGGTTGCGATAATGACATGTAAACATGGCGACTCAGAATGACCCACTTACGGCCCCACAGAATATAAGAATCTTATATGGGTGTGAGGGGTGGATTGAAAAATCCGTCCCGAGGGACACTGTCTGGCACGAGGCTTGCCGAGTGATGCCGGACAGTGATCCCGAGGGACGGATTTTTCTATCCACCCCCACACCCATATTGGATTCTTTTTCTTGCATACGATCCATTTCTATTGCGAATTTTTAATGCTGCTGTCACTTCGGTTACCGACGTCCGCCATTTTGTGATGACACAACAGGCTTGTTTAGTGACGTCACGCATGACGACGACGCGCATGAGGTTGTAATCAACCAGTGCATTTATCAAACACGCGATTATATTCGATTTGGGGTCGGAACACCAGGGTCAGAACATAAATTTCTATCCCAGGGTAAAATCACGGATTTGCTTGTCTGGTGTGCAAGAATATGACATCCTACGTGGAGGAGGCCTAGCTAGGGGCACCACATTTTCCTAACTTTAACAAAAAATGCAGAAAGGGGATTGACCTACTTCCACATCCTCCGCGATAGAGGTCACCCACTAACTAAAATAAACACAAACTTGGGCCCGAGACGGCGGAGGCCATCATACTATACTATATGTTGTATGTACAGAATAAACAAAAATCACAAAATATAATCTACAAGCACAACCTTGCAGGTACAAAAACTGTCCTACCCAGCAATAGAGAGCGGGTGGGCATGCCCCAAAACGGACAACACCATCTTTAAAGCACAAGAAAAACAAACATGACAGGTCCGTGGCGGGGCGAGCACATCCGCCCACATATATACTCAATAAGCTTGGGGCACAGACCAAATAATGTAAAAATGTACATACGTTACAAAAATATGCAAAAATCAAACAAAAAAAATAAAAAAAACAAAATACCAATATCAAAATTGATACAAAAAGCGTAGACGACATCCATAGACATGGTGCTGGCGCGAGGGTGTAGATGCGGCTGAAGCTACAAGCTAGAAGAAAGAAATGGATGGACTCTACAATTTTGTTGTGCAAATAAGCACCACAAAATGGCTAAAAACTTTGTCTCGAATCCCCTGATTGGATATAAGGTGCATAACACGTAGCATGGAAACGTGTATAGCAATCTTTAGAAACGTCTTCCAAATTGCAATGAAACTTTCAAACAAAATTAACTGCTAAACGATCCCCTTTATGATAAGGTCAAACTCGGAGCCTACCCTGTTACACAAAACAACCCACACCCCTTTGCGGCAAACCGCAAAAACCCAAGGCACAGCACTGCTATAACTTAAACGCAGACAATCACGTAGCCAAACCATTAGAATGGAGTTCCAAATTACTACAACTAAACTATGTTGCACCAAAACAAAGGCTCACATTGGAACTGTGCAACACATCCACAGCCCTTGAAAAATGAAGCACGCCTAGCCCAGAAACTCCAATCAATAAAGATGCCCTTTAGCGACAGGACACATGCACTCCTGAAGCAAAGGGGAAGACAAACTGTAAGCCCCACCGAGACCTGGAAAGGTCACGGCACCGTTTCACAAACCTCTCAGGACGGAGCTCGGCGATTGGCTACAGGGTAAGAGGATGTCCGTTGGCTCGGAGACACCTGAGACGTGAGACGACAAACATGAGACGGACGGGGCTGGAGCCGAGCGATGGTCTCCCTGTTCACCGGCAACGGGGAATGGGGGTACCACCGAACGGCTACGGTGTAGTGCCAGCATGGATTCCTTCCCTGGGACCTCGCCAGCTGACGACGCGCGACACGGGGAAACTGGAAAACAACAACAACAACAATAGTACAAATTGGCTCCGATTCGGTCCGATCCAGTTGTTGGGTCCGATCCGGTGTTTGTACGCACCACATGCGCAGCGCCTATGTGGAGATTTCACAACATCCTGTTGAGGTTTCACATCCTGTTGGAATTAAAGGAAAAACATCTTTGTACGTCGGAAAGAAAAATTAACAAATTTAATAAATATGTAAGTATTGTTAAGCCATTTATGTTTTATAGTTTCGCCCCCGCCAATAGGGGCTTGAAGAAATATATGGGCTGCATGATGCTTCCACGCAGAGTTGAATTCGGCCCACACACCAGTACTGGTAAACCGTTTAGAGGATCTAAGCCTGCCCAGGAACCGCGGTGCGAGGCGGATCACCCGTGCTAATAAACCCTATTGGTTTCATTGGGCGACAGGGCTTAAGATGTCATTTCATCTCAATGTCGGGTAAAAGTCCCACAAAATTGGAAGCAACGTCTCCAAAATGCTAATAGCAAACAGTGCGGGCCCAGATCATACGCCACAGAACACGGCATTTGATTTAGATCGGCACTATTTCCTAACAGAAGTGTCCGTTAAAAATAGAATGAAGACCAAAAAAAGGCCTGGTACACACCCAGTCAGCATTTTGGATGACGTCATTTTTCACGCCAATTTTTCCGCGCGCTTTCGTTTGTTATGCTTAAGCCTCAATTATTCTGGGTACTGTTTTGCTCCTCGACGATAGAATCATAGTATAGTATACTTTTGAGGTCCCTTCTTCGCGAAAAAAAAGAGTGTGAATGATCTGAACCTCAGCCTTCGAATGTCATTAATAAAAACTTGTCATGTAGATGGACAAGGCTTGTGATCCAAGGGAAACAACTAGTATTGAAAACAAGGGAATGTCGGTACAGAGTTGCACTACTTGTGCATAACCCTGGTAACCCGAGAATGGGATGTCGGAACGAAAACCATAAATCATAGTCTGATCTGGGTCTACACTGTTTGCTGACATGGATAGGTGGGCGACGAATTGAAAAGTTTCAAATTATTTTCTTTTTTCTTTTTATTCTCGTCCTTAGTTTTCGTTTTGTACTTTTTTTTCAGGTCACAAGACTTTTTGATAACATTAAAAGCTGATTTGAAAAAATTGACGAATCACATACAGGAAAACACCCTGATGATGAAGTTTTAAAAAAAATGGATGTCCCAATACCAACAGACAGGATGTGCTTTGGAGCAACTAATTAATCCGCCACCAACGTCCAGAAAACAGTTGAGTAGAGAAGGATACATGAAAAAAGACAGACAAACTTAAATCCCAGTTACAGAAAATCGTTATGTAATGAAAGACTACTCACACAAGATGTGACGCCACAATATGATACTGCACAAAAATGTATTGAAACAATTCGAATTTGTGAAAGGCTGATTAACAGTGAAAATCTGAACATACTTTATCACTCAGCAATGCAGGGAGAGGCTATCTTTAATTTAAAACAAAACTGAAAAAAGGGCAAAGCGTTTCGTCAAATGTGGTTGAAAATGATATTAAACTCTCGCCATCATATTGTAGAAAATTGATTAACCTTTATAAACTATATTTTGAACATCAAACATTGTTAAAATGTGCTGTTAATAAAGTCGGTCATCCGGGTATTCTCGATAGTCACGTGACTTTCTGCATAGCAACCAAAACCGGAGGTATAAAGCTGCGCCATTTTGAATTACCTTTTAATTGAATAGGAACGATATTCACACGTAAAATTCTGAGTGACTGAAAAGGAAATGCCTAAAATGTGTAGTGCAGGTGGTTGTACATATCACCACCTACAACACGATAAACAGTTGCCCTCATACAATTTTCCGAATCGGGAGAAATACCCTCACTGACGATCGAAGCGGATCAGGGCCTGCAATCACCTCCTTATATATAGCCGGAGTCAATTTCCAAATTTAGGGGTGTCTGGATGTGTTTTCTTCAAAATTTATTCGGAAAATGGCTGAACTTTATGCAAACAGTGGAGGCCCTGTTCAGCGGCGTCTGATCTGGGCCTGCACTGTTTGCCATGGTAATAATTTAAACACTTAAGAGAACCGTAACGTAATTACATGTTTACCATCACTTTCGCCGAGTCTATCTATTTATTATTTTTATGTAGCCAAAAGCCATTTTTTATTAAATTAATTTTTGGAATTTTCATATTCAACTATCAATCAGTATTAACGAAGAATAGATCTAAAACCTTTATGAACATGGAAATATATTCCAGGCATTTGATTTACTTGTCAAGTTTCCTTGACACTTGGGCTATTATGTCCGATGACATGTTACTTTTGAATACACAATACCTGACACGTTCACCTGTTCACTTTCGCCGCTAAAATTATCCTTTTTTATAATTACTTAGATCTACGACAGTAATACTAATTTAATTAGTATAACGATAAATTTTACAATAACAAACTTGAAAGATACATTCAAGCTTAAAAAACAGATAGCGTACCTCGGAATGACGTTCACTATCGGCGCTGAATCTATTATTATTATAATTATTTTTCATATTTTTTTTTTTGTATAATTACTTACAACAGTTAAAGTAATTTAATTAGTTGATCTATAGCGCTAAATTTTACAATAACAAACTTGAAAGATACATTCAAGCTAAAAAATACCGATAGTGTACCTCCGGATGACGTACACTATCGCCGCTGAAATTATCATAAATATTATTTTTCATTTTTTTTTTATCATTTATTTTTTTTTTTTATAATTACTTACAGCAGAAAAACTTATTTAATTAGTATAACGGTAAATTTTACAATAACAAACTTGAAAAAAAACATTAAAGCTAAAAAAAAAAACGAGAGCATGTAATGGAATATTACCGGTTGTTAGGCAAACATTTTCACCTCGAAATATGGCGGCCGTTTGGTTGCTACGGGAAGTGACGTCATCCCGATGTACTTGATAAGTATACGCATAATTTTGGGTAACATGGCTTTAATTAAAGACATATGCATGGATCTAAAGTGGTAGGATAAAATCAACGCGTACTGCGTGCGCGGTGTTATCACACAACAATACACTGGGATTCTATCTTCCACTTAGATGTGTTTATCAAATGTAGGACATCGCTCACGCCGTGCGCGGTTTTGTGGTAGATTGATTAGGCATCAGGGGACAGTTAATCGCAGCACTTTTTTGTCCGCGTCACACCAAGTTTTTGAATCGTTATCGACAACTCCTGGAGAAAGCGATAATTTCTGTTTTGGTTTTAAATTGCTCCACACATGCATGAAATCAAAACAGAATACCAAAGAAACACTTCTCTCTTTGCATAGGCTGACAGCAGCAGCATTTCACTTACCCCACCCACTAATTTTTACATACAAAAAATCATGACTCCACATCACTTTGACAGATCCTGTGAATTTACTCCCAAAACACCAGTACTTGGCACCTGTTGAAATGTCATGTACACTCAGTCACATGCAAAGAAATAGACAGAAAAGTATACCATAACCAGTAAACTTTTTCACGAATCCTCTTTGAAAAACAGCCACATTTTAGTGCCAAAGTTACCTTCGTGAATTCAGATATGCCGCTGCACCTTGAACTTGCACAGCATCCAGACAGCCGGGGTTTTAGTTTCGTATTCCATTTCATAAAAGTACAGATACTCAGCAAATAAGCCCACATTTGCAAAAAATATCCACATATCACAATTTCTATGAGCAACCATGCCATTATTGACCCTCCTACTATAATATTTTGAAAAACGTCCACCCTCAAATGCGAAACTGTCCCCTGATGCCTTAAGTTTGGAAGTTTTCTTTGATTTTCAGCCATTGGTGATCCCACATTGTAATTTGGCTTATTTGTAATAAAAACAAATAAAAAAGTGTTGACTAAAATACATGCTGTTGCTTTCATAGCCCTTTTGGAATTTCATTAATACTGAAGAGCGGCAAAATTCAATTCGGAGAATTGCGCACTAAGACCATGATGGACGATGCTTTCTGGAGATGTCATTTGATAATACACAGCAATGTGGTGAATAGGGATGCAAACAGTGATGTTAGATGTAAAACATGTAACTGATAGCACTGGCCCTAAATGACTGAACTGGTGGACACGGGCCGTAAACTTAAGAACCCACCCCCAGTCCACAAATTTTCCTAAAATGACTGGACCTTTGAGATATTCATTATCTCCCCTTTGCTACTGATCAGAGTCTAAAGTGGACACCCTCTGCAGGTAAGAAAAAGGGAGAGAACAAACCAATTAAGTCAGTTGTGTCATTTCTTATCAGATAACTGGCTTAGATAAAGATACTGACAGGCTCTAAAACAATCAAAATCATAAGGTTTCTACTGAAGCTGAATTTCGACCAAAACAGAGTCTACAGGTTATGATAAAACAGCAACTATGCATACCAGAAACTGCAAAAAAGGGTATTTCATTTCTGAATGTGTTTGAGAAAGGTTCTACTGTGTTTTTGTTACAGTCAAAGCACTATTTTCTGAGTCTGGGGCATACTACAAGGTAAGAACTGAGCCCCAGACTAAAAAATCTCCATAAAAGAATCAGGGAGGAGTGTAACATTGCACTAGCCTTGTCATTCTCCACTATATAAAATGGAGTCAGCACAAGAAAACACTTTCTGGCTGCAAGAAACTACACTTACTTGGATAAGAAGAACTTCTTAACTTGCACATGTGCTGTCATCAGCAACTAGCAGCTAGACCTGGTGAGTATTCTGAGGTTACTAGCTACAGACTGGAAAAGAGAAAGAATCCTACCAGAATAATGTGTCCAAAGTACATTCTTGGACACACAGAAGGTCTTACAGTGCTGAAAAGGACATTGTTGTTAATATTAAGGACCTGGATAGGCTTTTGGGACATTTGTACAGCACAAATTTGAGATCTGTATATGAGGCAACCTTTGCATCTATAGTGGTCATGGCACTGTTCATCATTTTTACTGAAATACCTATAATTTTTTCACAGAATGTGGCTCATGAGACAGGTCATAACATTTACACAGAGGTGGTTAGGGCAAAAATGGGCAAAATATCATATCAAGTACTCCTGTGAAAAATATTTAAATGGTCTCGTGCAAAATCAATGCGGTGTAATTTCAGACAAGCACACACATTGCGATGCCGTACAAGCTTTTCACCAAAACCGATATCATCTGTGCGCACTTGCCAAGCTCGACAACTGTTTTTGTTTAAAATATTCCTGTTGAACTGTCTTGGAATGCTGTTAATTGCTTTTTCTGGTAGATTTTAATGCTTGATAGAATGCCTGTGCCACTGTGGAGTGGACTAGAGCCAAATTTTTGACTTCATTAAAATTTTGCCCATTTCCCCAATGGAAAATTCATTCAAAATTGGGAAAAATGACCAAAAACAAAGCCAAACTAGCTTAAATTATACTCTTTAAGGCCATATTTAGATGTAAAAATATTCAAATCCTTCCAAATAAACAATATTTCATCCCCAGTATGTGAATAAAATGTTTAAGGGCACAAGCTGCAGTCTGGTGTAAGAAAACTGTTTGTCGGCTTTAAATCGGACAAACATACGGTACCTACAGCGTATCATTTCCTGCGTAAATATGGATTGCGCGATGTACAAAAACATTGCGGGTACTCATTCGACAAATAATAAGCTATTCAAATTGCAGTGAATAAGACCCCAAAAGATTACTTGAAATTTTGGCGTTTTCCCTTAAGGCATCAGGGGACAGTTAATCGCAGCACTTTTTTGTCCGCGTCACACCAAGGTTTTGAATCGTTATCGACAACTCCTGGAGAAAGCGATAACTTCTGTTTTGGTTTTAAATTGCTCCACACATGCATGAAATCAAAACAGAATACCAAAGAAACACTTCTCTCTTTGCATAGGCTGACAGCAGCAGCATTTCACTTACCCCACCCACTAATTTTTACATACAAAAATCATGACTCCACCTCACTTTGACAGATCCTGTGAATTTACTCCCAAAACACCAGTACTTGGCACCTGTTGAAATGTCATGTACACTCAGTCACATGCAAAGAAATAGACAGAAAAGTATACCATAACCAGTAAACTTTTTCAGGAATCCTCTTTGAAAAACAGCCACTTTTTAGTGCCAAAGTTACCTTCGTGAATTCAGATATGCCGCTGCACCTTGAACTTGCACAGCATCTAGACAGCCGGGGTTTTAGTTTCGTATTCCATTTCATAAAAGTACAGATACTCAGCAAATAAGCCCACATTTGCAAAAAATATCCACATATCACAATTTCTATGAGCAACCATGCCATTATTGACCCTCCTACTATAATATTTTGAAAAACGTCCACCCTCAAATGCGAAACTGTCCCCTGATGCCTTATTCTTTCCTTGATGAATCAAAAGTGGTAGGTTAAAACCAACGCACACGCCGTGCGCGGTGTTATCACACAACAATACACTGGGATTTTTTCCTTCCACTTAGATGCGCGGTGTTGTGGTAGATTGATTATTCTTTCTTTGATGAATCTAAAATGGTAGGATAAAATAAATGGGCACGGCGAGCGCGGTGTTTTCACACAACAGTACACGGGGATTTTATCATTCAACTCAAATGTAGGTCATCGCTCACGCCGTGCACGGTGTTGTGGTAGATTGGTTATTCTTTCCTTGATGATAACACAATGATTTTATTGTAATAAAATACCTCAAACCAGTTTAATATCATATTGTTGTCTTAGTGTATGTGTTTGGTTGTTTATGGAGTTAGGCGAGCATATAATGGAATTGAACCTTTCTTATAAGACAGACTCTAGAATACAATGAAGGGGTTTGAATTGGACCAGCTCATTGAGACCGGCCTTAAGTTTTTTTTAAGCTCGCCAACAAGAAATATTGAGATGCCACTCGGCTGGGTTTTGTCCAACTCTTCCAACAGCTTGGTACGGGCCGTCATTAACGCCTCGTCTTTTGCACGTTGAAACAACTTTTTTTCGTCTTCTGATAAACTAAGACTCTTATTCTGGCGTCAACGAATTTCATCTATCATCTGATTGTACTTGTCGATTTCACACAGAATTAGGCGAAATTCTGTTTCAGATATCTGGTCATCGTTCAGGGCGACTGAAATGCGGTCTGCGATTGACTTTAGCTTCGTCTTAGCCAGGACACGGATCTCTTCGTGTTTTTTTTTTTTTTTTTGCTTTCGCCTGGAGCCTTCGGCCTATATATTTCCCGCCGACCCCCAGCAACCCACACACAATCGCCCCAGCTTGAAGGCCAATGGCGACAGGCGTCGCGATGATCGTTGCGAGCAATCCGACCCCAGAAGTCGCTAGCCCATTGCTAGTCGCAGTAAGCGCGGTATCAATCCCATCAACAACATTAGCCCCACGTCTGTACTTCTTGTACAGCGAGGCTCTGAAGTCTCGTTCTTTTTCGAGACGAAATTTGACCTCGGCAACGTGCTGTAGGCTGTGTTTGTCTCCAGTATCGAGTGGTGGATAGAGAGTCATCGTACTAATATGATCTAACCTTTCGCTCTAAATGAATATTACTTATTGAAAGAGTGTAAAACTCTAAAGTCGGTGATTATCTCCGATTTCAAGTCCAAGGTAGAGGCACATCGTCTACTACCCCTCGAGCTGGGTGAGTTTAAATAGACTACTGGCGAATAATGACTATAGCTTGTTTTGCTGTGAGCGCACTGGGCGTAAATCGCAACCTTTTGAGAGACACTTGGCCTATAAAAATATTTTGTAGGTCTAAATGACGGTATTCAACTTGGTGTTGGATTCCTTCAAGAGCGAACTGCACTCGAGGCGTTTCTTGTACTTGTTTATAAATCCCAACTTCTTTATTAGCATTTGCTTGAATCCACTTGAGCTTGAAGCCGGGTAACACATCAACAAAGTCGTCGAGTCTATCTCCGAGAATTAGATCAAGGATGATCGATGATGTTGCAAAGTGCATACCAATGATTCCCGCTGGGGGGAATTCGAAGACTATTTTCAGGATTCCCTGCCGGTCGTTGCTTGTCTTTAGAACGTTATCTTTGGAAACGACAATGTTCTTCGTCCCGGGGATATACGAGCACAGTCGAGTGCCACTATTAACTACCTTCCTAAATTTCTGCTGCTTTCCAGTCACAACGTACGGAGACGAGATTTGTATGTCAATAAGCCACCCTGTTTGTTGGACGGGGTCCGCAAAAGCAACCCACTTTCTCCGAGTGAAGGCCAGCGTATGAACCCGCTTTGGAACGGCATGTGAGGTATCTATGTCGCTGAGATCACCGAATGTCAATGACCCCGCTTGGGTGACCTCTTTTCTTTTGTAGACCCCATCAGAGAGCTGGAAGGCATACAACTGATCTTCTTTTCCGTCCTTACCGACCCCCTCATTATCACCAAGATCAGCCAAAGCCACCCCGTGGCATTTTCTGATTCCACCTGGGCCGCTTTCGTCAACCATTCCTTATATGTAGGGTTGCGCTCATATACTCGAATGGTAACATCACCCCGTTGGTATCTCTAAGTGAGATATTAAGCTGTGAAATAGGCCCTGACGAAAACCTTTTGTACTGTAAGACGGGAAATGATTCAGTTCTACCAGATCCACACTTTTTATTCTCGACGGGGACAGATCTAAGCAGTGTAGAGGGGCAACCCTTATGCAGATTGTCTGAAGTACTTAATTCAGCAATATGAAAGTAGACCTCACGATTGACGGCCAGCTTGTGTGGCTCATTTGCAGTGAACGTCTTGGTGCGGCCTCCTTCCAAGTGATGGCCATTTTCATTGATCAGCGCCAAGGGAGGGGGCCTGAAAATGTTGTTGGAAAATCCTAAGAGATTAGCTAATTCGCGATTCATTGTTATAACTTCTCCGGGCCTTTACCGTTAATTGCAGCAGACCAGGGGGCTCATCTAGAGTGAGTTCGGCGTTCAACTGCTGAAACACCTTTTCGTTCAACTCACAGACGTTATAATACCCGTCAGGTATTGTTTTTTTTTTCAGTCTTTTTATTTGAGACCATATTATTCCTTTTCGCAATGCATATGTTGTACCACCAGTGATAATACGTCAACTCGCAGAGAGCAATCTCTCGCTCTCCCGAAGACAGGGTCCTGGCAAGATTGATTGACACATCATTTTGAACGCCAGTGAGTGTGATGCACATTATAATTAAATTATTAACTTGAACAGCACAACAACACTAAAGTGGGTATGGATATAAAGACGTTTACGTTTAAAAGCTCGGCAAAATGTCAGGCAGGCGGCCATTTCAAATATAAGGAGTCAGCAGCAGCGGCGCCCACCCTAGTATTAATGATCGATGATAAGGGAAGTCACTTCCTTGCCAAGTACCCGGACGTCTACGTCGATTATCAAAACCCTCCGCTTACCGGTGACGTCACTAAGGCAAACAAGGCGTGGGACAGCTGGCAGCACGCCCCCTTCAGCTTGTTGCAGTGTCAGCTGAACTTTGCGGTTTGGTGCGCAACCGCCGGATGTGGTGTTTCATCCCAGGACCATCTCCATGCGGAGGTGCCCCTTCTTGCAAGCCTGTATTGCTTTCATGTCTATTATACGATGAGGCGTCTGTTTGAGGAGCTAAAAGTCGGCCAACCTTGGGACGAGTCTAATTCATTGTACGATAACCAATATGACTCCAGGGCCTAAAAGCGGCTTTGCGAGGAGTTCGCCGTTTCGCCTTCTACATATTGGAGGCAAAAGCTGGACTACGGGTGTCAAGGCCTTGGCTAGAATGAACATCGTCCACGCCTTTGAAATATCCACATTATGGCGTATGGCATCCTTCGGATGAAAGAAGAGGCCATCGGAGTTGTGATCACTGTGGTATTTTCCCGAAGGGGTCATGAAGGTACTAAAATTTATTGAACCAAAATTTGACCAAGTTTATCGATAGAATTCAGATACGCCATTTTTGGTCCAAAATTGTCAGTTTAAGGGGGCGCAGCTGTGCCCTTGAAGTTAAGGGTCGGGTAATTAAACCAAAAGACTGTTTTCCTGCACCCTGGCAATGCAACCATGCGAGTTTGGTAAGGCGATGCAGTGCTCCTTCTTAAGCCCCGCCTGAGATGAAGTCTCCATTGAAATTACACGAGACAAAATAGAAGTAGAGGAAAGGATCAGGAATCGATACAATTAACCCACAGCTGGTTGTTTACGTCTCTTTTAAGATTATTTCACTTGCTTCGAGCCGATCCTCAGAGGTTTGCAAAAACAGAAGGACCCAGAGAAAAAACACCTGATCTTCTCTTGCAGAAATTGGCGTCTGACATCTGATCTAATTGAGGCTCTATCCCAGACCTGATTAAAAGTCAGTGCACATTCCCTCTAGGACAATAGGCAAAGTCTCCAGGGAACTTACATGGGACGGAGTCTCTAGCAACCTCAGAAGAACGAGGTCTATAGGGTACTTTTATTTAGCGAGGTATCCCGGGAAATCATCTGAAACAAAATAGGGCAGGAAGTCACGTCAGCAAAAGTTTTCATGGAACTCACCTGAAAAGATTCTCACCTGAGTTAAAGAGTTTCCAGAAACTTCACATAATGAAAAGTTTCTAAAGACGTCGTTCAAGGCAAAGTCTCTAAAGAACTAATTTAAGGCTGTGTTTCACTGGAACGCACCTGAGGAGAATCTGCAGGTTATTCCATCACGAAAACACGCCTATATAGTTTTGACCCCCTTGAACCCCACTTTTATATAGTAAAACTGGGGTTTGCAGGGTTAACCAATTTTTTCTTATTTCTGCTCTAAAATATAGATTGTGGGTACTCGTTAGAACCGCCTCGACGAGGCGGTTCTAACGGGTACCAACAAACTATATTTTGAGCAGAAATAAGAAAAAAATCACATTTTTTCATCTTAAAATTTTCATTTATTTTTGGCGATAAAGCTTACAATGTGTTTGTGTAGGCGTGTTTCCGTCATGCACCTCTGTTCAAGTCGTCAAGGAACTGACATGAAAAAAAAGTGTCTAGAGAACTCACCTGAGGCAAAGTCTCCAGTATACTGTTATCATGGAACTCACCTGATGCGAAAAACATTACGAAAACGCGCCTATACAAATACATTGTAACCTTTATCGCCGAAAAAATGAAACTTTTAAGACGAAACATTATGATGTTTTTCTTATTTCTGCCTAAAATATAGATTGTGGTACTCGTTAGAACCGCCTCATTTTAGAGCAGAAATAAGAAAAATAAGGTTCACCCCTGCAAACCTCAGTTTTACTAAATAAAAGTGGGGTTCGAGGGGTTCAAAATTATATAGGCGTGTTTTCGTGATGAAAAGAACCTGTGTTGCTTTGTCCACTTTTTCGTTAGTTTCAGTTATGCTAACTCGACATTAACGCTTCTCTCTCTGACATCAAAGAATGGAACGAAATGGTAAAAATCCATGTTTTACACAGCGCACCGATAGAGATGGTGGAAGAATCCATATTCTATCATGCTTGCGCGTAAAGACAAAGGTTGCCACACTCTGAAGAACTGTTGTTGTTAAAAAAGATCAGTTAAGGAAACAGTTGTTGCATACAAAGTTGCATACAAAGTCATTTTGATTTATATCAGTCTTTGAATCGACTGCCAATTCGAAAATCGCAAAATTGCAGTATGTTTCCTCTGGCTTTCTTTGCCGGACCATTACAGGGTCACTGATGAGGCTTTATTAGCCGAAACTACGTAGTATGACCCATCTTCTTTCTAATGAATGTTTTCATTGTTCTTAAAGGAAATCATTTTAGACTTTTATTTCTCTGTCAGTTGTAAGTAAATTTATACATGTAACTAAATGGCGCTCCGTTGGACAATTATAGTAAGATTATGTAGGTATAAAGTTGTTTATTTTAAATGTAGCTTTTTGTTGGATTTTCCGACGGGGCTGTCCATGTTGTATGTGCTTATGGTTGTGTATTATTATTATTTATTTAATTTTCATTAAATGAACCTTCGCACCTTGATCGCCTAATGGGGGGGGGGATGAGGCGGTTCTAACGAGTACCACTCTATATATTATAGGCAGAAATAAGAAAAACATCACAATGTTTCGTCTTAAAATTTTCATTTTTTTCTGCGATAAAGGTTACAATGTATTTGTATAGGCGCGTTTTCGTAATGTTTTTCGCATCAGGTGAGTTCCATGATAACAGTATACTGGAGACTTTGCCTCAGGTGAGTTTTCTAGACACTTTTCTTCATGTCAGTTCCCTGACGACTTGAACAGAGGTGAATTACGAAAACACGCCTACACAAACACATTGTAAGCTTTATCGCCGAAAAAATGAAAATTTTAAGATGACAAATTGTGATATTTTTCTTATTTCTGCTCAAAATATAGTTTGTTGGTACCCGTTAGAACCGCCTCGTCGAGGCGGTTCTAACGTGTACCCACAATCTATATTTTAGAGCAGAAATAAGAAAAAATTGGTTTACCCCTGCAAACCCCAGTTTTACTATATAAAAGAGGGGTTCAAGTGGGTCAAAATTATAATGGCGTGTTTTCGTGATGGGATAACCTGCAGATTCTCCTCAGGTGCGTTCCAGTGAAACCCAGCCTTAAATTAGTTCTTTAGAGACTTTGCCTTGAAGGACTTCTTTAGAAACTTTTCATTATGTGAAGTTCCTGGACACTCTTAAACTCAGGTGAGAATCTATTCAGGTGAGTTCCATGGAAACTTTGGCTTACGTGACTTCCTGTACTATTTTGTCTCAGATGATTTCCCGGGATACCCCGCTAAATAAAAGTACCCTATATACCTAGTTTTTCTGAGATTGCTAGAGACTCCGTCCCATGTACGAGTTCCCTGGAGACTTTGCCTATTGTCCTAGAGGGAATGTGCACTGACTTTTTATCAGGTCTGGGATGGAGCCTCGATTAGATCAGATGTCAGACGCCAAGTTCTGCAAGGGAAGATCAGGTGTTTTTTCTCTTGGTACTTCTGTTTTTGCAAACCTCTGAGGATCGGCTCGAAGCAAGTGAAATAATCTTAAAAGAGACGTAAACAACCAATATATAAATAAAAATGAATAAATAAATAAATAAATAACGCCTCATGTGTGTTCTCTGCAGACCTCCCCTTTTGTGTTCCCTAGATTCATTCGTCTCACATAAGTTCCAGCGAGACTGCATCTTATGTGAGTTCCCTGGAGAATATATTAACGCCCGTTGGGGCTTTGAGAAATAACTTGGGTTACGCAAAGCTGAAACTGACCGCACATGAGTAGTGTTAAGTCGCTTACATGACTAAGCCTCTTCAATCAACGTGGTGTGAACCTGGCCGTCCAATGCATATAAGCCCTATTGTTTTCATTTTGGGTCAGGGCTTAAGATGTCATTTCATCTAAATGTCGGGTAAAAGTCCCGCAAAAAAAATGGAATGAAGGTCTCATAAAATAACCTAGTTTGAATAGTGTTGAAAGGGACGTTAAACCTCAGTTCAAACAACAACAACAACAAAAAAAAAAAAAAAAACGTCCCGTAGAGACCGCGCCTCTGGTGTGTTTCCTGCGAACTTCGCCTCAGGTGAGTTCCCTGCAGAGTTCGCGTCATGTCAGTTTCCTGGTGACTTCAATTCGATAAGTGGGCCCCGTCAAGCGATTTTTGGTACTTATCGCCTATGCGAGCAGCGAAGGTCAAGGCGAGCCTGCGCATCCGCGCAGTCTCGCCAGAACCTTCGCTGCTCGCTCATACAAGCAGTGAATCAAGAGGAATCCTTCAGACATCCCTGGCCCCTCTGAATGGCTAGTCATGCGCAGTTAAAATTTGTCATTACGGAGTGCTCGAAGACACAATTTCGCTTGGCGGGGCTCAAGTTATCTGGAGATTCGCCCAAGGTTAGCGACTCAGGTGAGTTCTTTTCGGACTTCAGAATGCAATACTGGACTTAAATCTTTTCTGCAACAAGGTCTATCGGAACCCGAATTTTATGATGACTTAGTATATTTTTGTTACGGTTTGTCTTTGGGTGTTTGTGTCGCTTATATTATTTTATTTTGGATAGCCATTTGGCCATTTTGTGGGAAAGTAACGGTCGTTTTGGCTTTCCACTGTTGGTGTTTCCGTTGGGGTCTGTTGCTTCATGTTTGTGTTTCTTTCCTTTTGGTGTCTCTAATGGGAGCTGTGGGTTAATTGTATCGATTCCTGATCATTGCCTCTACTTCTATTTTGTCTCGTGTAATTTCAATGGAGACTTCATCTCAGGTGGGGCTTAAGAAGGAGCACTGCATCGCCTTACCAAACTTGCATGGTTGCATTGCCAGGGTGCAGGAAAACAGTATTTTGGTTTGATAACCCGACCCTTAACTTCAAGGGCACAGCTGCGCCCCCTTAAACTGACAATTTTGGACCAAAAATGGCGTATCTGAATTCTATCGATAAACTTGGTCAAATTTTGGTTCAATAGATCATTGCAACTTTCCAAAGATTTGATTAGATTTTAGAGACCGTGGCCTTAATTTCAAGGACACAAGCATCGACAGTTGCAAATTTGGGCTTATCAGCATACTATCTCATGAGCACATTGTTGAAACTTGAACAAACATCGTGACCTAGAACTCATTACGATAACTCAGCCGTGCGACATAGTGCATTTTTAAATCTCCAAAATGGCTACTACTATTCTGATCAAAATCCGTGATATATTTCTTATACAGTCGAACTTCAATGGCTCGAACACCTTTGGGACCACGAAAATCTGTTCGAGACAGGGGTAGTTTGAGCCACTGTTGGTTACTGCCAGGAGGCATAACGGCATATTTTAGGGCATTTTTCGGTGTTTTATACAGAAAAATATATGTTGTGTGTACTCATTAGAATCGCCTCATCGAGGCGATTCTAATGAGTACACACAGCATACATTTGCCAGACAAAAGACGAAAATATCCTAAATTTTACCCTCCCTATTTCTTATAAAGAGAAGTTCCATAGGGACTCAAGAACGGGTTCGACTCAGCCATGGTAAACGAGCCATCGGTGTTCGAGCCATCGAAGTTCTACTGTAAATGCTCAAAACATAGGTTGTGGGTGCTCAATGAGGCGGTTCTAACGAGTACCCACAACCTATGTCTCGGAACAGAAATAAGAAAGATAATGTTAACCCCCGTAAACCCCAGTTTTCTCTGTATAAAGTGGGGTTTAGGGGTTTTTTTTATTTCACGAACTTGTTCACGTGATGTTACATACAAGGCCAGAACTGCTGCCCAAAACTCACCTCATCAAAATGTCAATATAAACTTGTCTGAACGATGAAATTTGTTCACATTTGGGTCAATTTATCATTGCAACCTACCAAAGATTTGATTATATTTTGGTGACCTTGTCCTTATTTTCAAGGTCACAGGCTACCGAAAACTATCAATTTTGGGCAAATAAGGTCCTAACTGCACCTGTTCCGTGTAAGAATTGATCAATGCTGGTCAAAATGTGTACCATATATCATAATGATAACATTTTACCGACGATTTAATGAGATCTGGGTTATGTGGATCTTATTGGCGGCCACAGATTCAGTTTTGGTTCATGACGAATTGATGGAATTAGGTCAAACTGAGTGCAATATTATCATTTCAACCTGCCATAGATTTGATTATATTTTGGTGACCTTGTCCTTATTTTCAAGGTCACAGGCTACCGAAAACTATCAATTTTGGGCAAACAAGGTCCTAACTGCAACTGTTCCGTCTAAGAAATGATCAAAGCTGGTCAAAATGTGTACCATATATCATAATGATAACATTTTACCGACGATTTAATGAGATCTGGGTTATGTGGATCTTATTGGCGGCCACAGTCTCCCGCAAACGTCAGTTTGGGGCCAAAAAAATGGCTTGTATGCCCGTATAATATTGGTGATATTGATCTTGGTTTCAAAGTCAAGTTGGTGTTTTAAGTATGTCATGTTTAGTACTTCACTACATAGGTATGCCCCAGGATACGTTTATCCCAAAAATATCTTGTCCAACTGGTTCCGCCCAGACCCTCATCCTCCCCTCAAAAATGTACCAGGTATGGCAGGCATACCCAGAACTACAATGTGATTGTTATTGCAAATTACCTTAAATGATGTGAATTAACCTTTTTTTACCAATTGGAATCTTCCACCTTATATATAGCAGGAGTCCATTTCTAAACTGAGGGGTGTCAGGTTGTGAATTCTTCAATTTTTTTTTTTTTTTTTGACAATGGTTTAACTTTTTGCAAACAGTGCAGGCCCTGATTAGACGCCGCGTCTGATCTGGGTCTGCGCTGTTTGCCAAGGTACCCCTTTTGGGGTTTCTGGTACGAAATGGTTTAAGGGTGCACTTCACGTCAATTTCAGGTCGATCGATATCAACCTAAACTGGACAAGCCTTTTTTCAAAATTTTATATACGTCTTTCCAATATAATTTCAAAATTTTAAAATTCAGTGTTGGACTTGAATCTCTTCTGCAACAAGGTCTTTCGGAACCCGAATTTTATGGTGACTTAGTATATAAATTCAGAAAAATATATAATTGCAATTACTTCAGCACCCGATTTCGTAAAATCAGTATTCGATATAAATAGATTGGGAACAACATAAATGTTATACGACAGACTGCATGCATTGTATTGTTGACAACTTTGCTTCCCTCTTTAATTGCACGACGGCGGGTCAGGCCTCAGATTCTATGACAGTTCCAGCGTAAAGGCTTAGTGAGCATTTAAAAGAATCTAATTAGCTCGCCTTACGAAAGTAAGGGGGAGGTATTGCCATACCCCGAGCGTCCGTCGTCAGCGTCGGCGTCGGCGTCCGAATTTGGTTAAAATTTACCTGCAGGCTATTATATGTGATGTTTTACAAGTTCATTTTGAATATATAACGAAGACTATTCAACATTATCAGTGTATTTCATTTTACAGATTTTTTGGTTTAATTTTTCCTTTTTTTAGATGATAATTATTTACTCTGTATTACCTCCCTTATTTCCCTATGTTAAAGTTTACCTGCAAGCTCTGCAGGACTCTGAATCAAAGGGTTGTGGGTGCAAGTCCCGGAGCAGGATTATTTTTTCTTTAAAAAAAAAAAGCTAGTTCGACTTTCAGGGCTGGGGCTCAAGGTCAAGGTCAGTAAAGCTATTTTTAGAAAAACATTGCCATCGCTCTAGTGCCTTCATTAATTGATGGATTTTAACATAACTTCAAACAAATGTTGGGTATGATGATATCTCGAGCGACTTTGACTTTCACGGTCCGGAGCTCAAGGTCAGTGTCCGGGGCTCAAGGTCAAGGTCAAGGTCACTGTGGCCAATTTTAGAAATCTTGATATCGCTCTAGCGCTTACATGTATTGCTGGATTTTAATATAACTTCAATCAAAGGTTGGTTATAATGATATCTCAAATGAGTTCAACTTCTAGGGTGCGAGGCTCAAGGCCTATATTTATTGATGGATGTTGGGTTTGATGATTTCTCGAGCAAATTCCACTTTCAGGGTCCGAGTCTGAAGGTCAAGGCCACTGTGGCTGTTTTTAGAAAAAATTGTCATTGCTCTAGTCCCTGCATTTATTGATGGATTTTAATATAACTTCACACACGTGTTGGAGATGATGATATCTCTAGCAAGTTGGACTTTCAGGGTCCAGGGCTCAATCTCAAGGTCACTGTGTCTATTTTTAGAAAAGCTTTGTCATGGCTCTGGCGCCTACATTTATTGATGGATTTTAATATAACTTCACACAAATGTTAGGTAAGCAAGTTCAACTTTCAGGGTCCTAGGCTGAAGGTCAAAGTCAGTGTTGCTATTTTTAGAAAACCTTTATCATTGCTCTAGCCCCTGCATTTATTGATGCATTTTAATATTACTTAAAACACGTGTTGGGTATGATGATTTCTCTAGCGAGTTGTACTTTCAGGGTCCCGGGCTCAAGGTCAAGGTCACTGTGGCTATTTTTAGAAAAACTTTGTCATCGCTCTAGCGCCTACATTTAATGATGGATTTTAATATAACTACACACAAATGTTGCATAATGATAATATCTCGAGATTTAGGATCATGGCCTCAGGGTCAAGGTCAATGTGGCTATTATTAGAAAACTTTGTCATCGCATTTATTAATGTATTTTAAGTCACACAAATGTTGCGTTTGATAATATCTAAAGTAAGTTCGACCTTCAGGGTCCTAGGCTCAGGGTCACTGTGGCTTTTGCATTACAGGCTGTCCTTTTGGGTTCTCTTTCATTTGCTGCAGTCTGTTTAGCTCTTTTACATAAGAAAGTGGCTTTTGTTTGGCAAAACCTGCACAACTTGAATTGTTTTTTTTTTTCAAATAAAAACACTTTAAACAAAATGTCTTCTTCAGAGGTTCTAAGGGGTACCATCTGGTTCTATTTTAATTGCTGCAGTCTGTTGGGCTGTCTTACAGAAGAAAAATTTCATTTTTGACAACTTGCCCCATCCAACTAAGGCCCCCAAAGGCGAGCAATGTTGTCTTTTGACAACTTTTTTTTAATGTAATGTTAGTTGGTGCCTGATGCTCTGTGTCTGGTTGGGCCCATCGGAGACTAAGTGTTGGTTTTCTTTTGCTCCAGCATTTCGGTGGTTTCTTGCTGTCGAGCTCTCGTCGTTGTTTCATCTCTGTGGTTGGTTAATTCCTGTGTTCGCGGAGATGTTGCATTGATGAGATAGGAGGCCTTCATGCGGATTGAACATCAGGGCGAGGATTGTGGCCACGTAAAATCGATTGAAACCCCCAAGTGGAATTCGTTTCACCGACCGTTCCAAGGCGGTTCTTCTGTCGCGGGTCTTTTTTTTTTTTGGTTATGGTCTGTCTTTGAGTGTATGTGTATCGCTTATATTATTTTGTTTCGGCTAACCTATTGACCATGTTGTGGGAAAGTAACTGTCCTTTTGGCTTTCCGCTATTGATGTTTCCATTAGGGTTTAGTTGTTTCATGTTTGTGCTTATTTCCCTTTGGTGTCTCTGATGGAAGCTGTGGGTTAATTGTATCGATTCCTGATCATTGCCTTCACTTCTATTTTGGGTATTAATTCAACTGTCGATATTGCTCTACATTGTCTTCAAAAGCATATCAAATGCTAATTTAGAATCTTTTTTTTTTGTTCGATCAAGAGGCAACTAGATTTGGTACAATGCAAGAGACGCCCTGAATTACTTACTCCCCTTCTGACCCGGACCTATGCCATTCTGTAGGCCTTTAAACTTCGCGCATTGAGGGCTAGGTTTACTACGTTTTTTACCCGTAGCAGAACGAAAATAAGCTTAATAAATGTAGTACTTATACATGGCCACATGCGTTACCGAGCTACGTTTGTTTTGAAAGTTTCAAAACATATTTGGCAGTTCGATATACGTGACATATAGTTAGCAAAACCCGTTTAAACTGAAACAGACGAAACGCATTCACTAGGCGCTACGTACAAAAAACATAATACAGACCAACCTGTATTAAGCAAGCACCTTTGGGACATTAAAAAAGTGCTTGCTTAAGACACGTGTTTGCTTAATGCAGGTAAATTTAAATGAATTTTCCTTTTTCGGGAACTGAATGCCAGCTTGCTTAAGAAAGGTTGCTTGCTTAATAGAGGTGGCCACTAAGGCAGGTTTTACTGTACATCATTTATCTGGACGCATTACCTACGGTTTCATACGTCTTAATATGTTTCGCGACGTTTTATTAATAGAACTTGAAACGTTGCGCTATTTTTATCGATGCAACAAGAGCTATCTCTACAGTCTTCACAGAAATCGTGTGCTGGATAATGCCCAGATCAGATGCCGCAGAATGTGGCGTCTGATCAGCAGGTTGCACAGGAACTTCACTGTTTGCTTAAATAGTAGCATTTGAGTGTTGAACGAAATAGTATAAGAATGTCTGGTTGCTAAAACACAATATCTTAAACCAGGCCACGATGTCACGTGACATCTTTCGGAACATTCTATTTATAAAACTGGCAAAGTCGAGTAAAAATAGACTTTTCGCACTCCTGCTAAGAACTTAATTTTAGAACCCTGAAATGTTTAAGTGCAAAAATGAGTAGCCTAGACTTTATAGGTGGTACCGTTATTAGACACACAGCGTAGACCAAGATCGGATATAGAGTACATTGCTTCTGATCAGGTCGGCACTGTTCGCCATATGTATGCAACAACAGTTTTGAACATGATTCAGGAGCGTACGCAGATTCTGTAAAGGGCCGGTCCAGGTATTTTGCGGAGGGTGAAAAACTGTATGAATCTGAAATAATTTCCAAAAGATGGGAGGGGGGTGCGTTTGCAGCCTCCCCACTCTGTTGAACAAAATCTAAGTACTACCCTAAGACGTCATAGCGCAGCGTAAGAAGAAAATTCTGGACTGTGCTCGTTTGTTTGATTTAAGGTGTAACGTCCCCGTCAACACTGTATAGGTCATCTGGAGACGTTACTTCCAATGTTACGGGACTTTCAGCTCTGCGTGGAAGCATCATGCAGCCCATCTATTTATTCAAGCCCCGATGGGCGGGGCGGGATGACTGTGCTTGTACACTTGGGCATTGACAAACAGAATCTACATAATCAGACGCAATATAATGTGATGTCTGATCAGCTCTACTGTGCTTGCTAAAAGTTAAACGAACAGTTCAATTCTCAGCTCAGGACTATTTTCCCAACCTACACTCAGAGACGATCGACCAACCAGTATTCTCAGTGCTTTGATTACTTCTCTTAATTAAAGATATTCTGCTATCAACACAGCTGTGGAATTTTTAGAAAAAGGCATCTGTTAAAAGAGAAAATTGTTTATCATTATGAATTACCCGATAATCTGATTAATTCTGGTAGCTCATAATTGCTTTATAAACGTGTAATCCAGTATCATTCTTGAGGTTTACAAGATCCCAAATTTAAGAGCAAACATTTTTAAGACCCGTCAACAAGCCTATGTAATGAAAGCCCCCAATAAACCCACTTTTTTCAAAGAAAAATAGGATCTGCAGGGTATACATTGTTTTTCTTATTTCTCTTCTAAAACACGGATTGTGGGTACTCGTTAGAACCTCTTCATTGACGCAGTTCTAATGAGCACCTACAATCGATGTTTGAAGCAGACATAAAACCGTCACCAGAAAAAACTCAGTGTTTGAGCTGTAAAAGAATGCGTCTACTATGTACGTTAGCAGCAGAAATACCTCTAACAGTCCAGAATCATTCCTGATAATTAATTTCAAATGTTATATGTTAACCGCTATAATTAGTCGTGTTTCTTCACAAACAAATGTTGAAGACTGGCAAATAGTGTAGATCAAATACCCTGTAATTCACCGACTCGGAGCCTTCTCAAGCCATTGATGTAGATTGCTACCGTCTTCTAGCGTGCCGATTAGCAATAAGCAGTTTCTAAATACCATAGCGGGCTCGAATACTACACAGGACACACAATGTTAGACGGCAAAATTCGAAAACAGTATGCAAAATTGGTGTTATCAAAACGAATTTAAAACCCAGTTGTAAGTGGTTTCGAAAGACCACTGATGTCTCGCTCTGTTCTTGAATTCTATATAGCCCACACATTTATTTAATTATGATAAGGGATAATCATGCCTGGCAATGATACAACCTTGTTATTTATTGGCAAACTGTCTTATTTTCTTGCCTTGTATTCGAGCCTGAAAGTTTCGGAAGTGTCAGGAAGGTGGCAACAAATGTAAGAGATAATATATTGCACGACCCGCAGAAAAAAGCAACCGACTGAAGTCGGTTGATTTCTAAGAGTGCCCTTAAATCACTGTGTCATTCTGTCAGTCTGTCATTCTGTCAGTCTGTCTGTCCGTCCGTAACCCATTTGTGAAAATTGGTGATAGTGACTTAACCGCTTGGAATATTTAAACAATTTTTGGCATACTGATAGATATCAATGAGATCTAACCAATGAACTTTTAAAACATTACATTCCATTTAGTATAGCCTCGCCGAGGCGAAACATGTGAAAATTTTCGAACTGCTTCTCCTCGGAAACCGTTGGGCCGATTGAAGTCAAATTTCATATGGAGCCTCTATGGGATGGGGGAAACCAAAATTTGCTCATGGGGTCCAGGTCACATGACCAAAATGGCCGCCGAGCCATATATGGTCTGTCTGTCTGTCCGTCCGTAACCCGTTTATGAAAATTGGTGATAGTGATTTAACCCCTTGGAATATTTCAACAATTTTTGGCATACTGATAGATATCAATGAGATCTAACCAATGAGCTTGCGAAATATTACATTCCATTTAGTAAAACCTCGCTGAGGCGAAAAATGTGAAAATTTTCGAACTGCTTCTCCTCGGAAACCGTTGGGCCGATTGAAGTCAAATTTGATATTGAGCCTCTATGGGATGGGGGGAATCAAAATTTGCTCATGGGGTCCAGGTCACATGACCAAAATGGCCGCCAAGCCATATATGGTAAAAACCCTTCAAAAATAGTCTTCTCCAGAACCACTAGGCAGATTTCCACGAAACTTGATAAATAGCATCTGGGACGTAGGCCCATCATAAATTGCTAAAATGGTGACCCTGGGTTGACCTTGACCTTCTTTGTGCCTAGGTCAAACTTTGACACAAATGCTTTTGTTGGAATATTTAAACAATTTTTGGCATACTGATAGATATAAATGAGATCTAACCAATAAACTTGCGAAATATTACATTCCATTTAGTATAGCCTCGCCGAGGCGAAAAATGTGAAAATTTTCGAAACTGCTTCTCCTCGGACACCATTGGGCCGTTTGAAGTCAAATTTCATATGGAGCCTCTATGGGATGGGGGAAACCAAAATTTGCTCATGGGGTCCAGGTCACGTGACCAAAATGGCCGCCAAGCCATATATGGTAAAAACCCTTCAAAAATAGTCTCCTCCAGAACCACTGGGCAGATTTCCACGAAACTTGATAAATAGCATCTGGGACGTAGGCCCATCATAAATTGTTACAATGGTGACCCTGGGTTGACCTTGACCTTCTTTGGGCCTAGGTCAAACTTTGACACATATGCTTTTGTATTGGAAAAGTGAGAATGCATTTTATCCTGCAAACGATTCAGAATACAGTACTAAAGTATAAGATATATTTTTGCTCCTTACGATAAGGCGCATTTATTGGGGGAACCGTTTTAGGTCCAGGTCACATGACCAAAATGGCCGCCATACCCATATATGGTAACACTCATAAAGCTAAAAGCACTTCAGCTGAAGCACTGGTTCGATACTATTTCTATCTGATTGTTATGAAGCACTCGCAATAGGGAATTACTGAATGGAATTCTGATACGTTTGATACATTACAATACTTGTCCAATTATATGGTATGTTTTATTGCCATTTTGCAGAGAAAAAGATGCCAAGGAAAACGCCTCAAAGATTACAACCTACCGGTGGAAAGGAAAGCATAAAAACTGAAAAGAAATCATTTTTTCGCCGATTATGCACTCATTCAGTTGCATTATGTGTATTCTACACCGTCTCCATAGGGGCTTGAAGAAATAGACGGGCTACATGATGCTTCCACGCCGAGCTGAAACCGACAGCACACGAGTACTGGTAAACCGCTTTGAGAATCTAAGCCTACCCGGGCAAAGCGGTGCGAGTCGGACCGTCCATGCTTATAAACCCTATTGGTTTCATTGGGCGGCAGGGCTTGAGATGTCATTTCATCTCAATGTCGGGTAAAAGTCCCACAAAATTGGAAGCAACGTCTCCAAAATGACCTTTACAGTGTTGACGGGAACGTTAAAACTCTAACCAAACAAACAAACAAACACCGTCTCCAGCGAAAATATTGTGAGACATTTTTATTCTTGACGGGGAACATTAGATCACATTCCCCACCTGAGAGCGATATTTGCCCGAGCCGTTAGGGGAGAGTAAATATCGCTTTCAGGCGGGTAATGTGGTCCAATGTTCCCTGTCAAGAATTGAAATAGCGAATCTGTTATATTGTAAATCTTTTTGACAACATTTTCTACATTGTTGCAATGTTTTCACGCTAACAAAATAGAAGTTGAGGCGATGATCAGGAATAGATACAAGTCCGTGAAATGAACATTCCCTTACATCCCACATTATATAGAGAAAACTGGGATTTAGAGGGTATACATTAGTTTCCTTATTTCTGCTCATAGACAAAGGTTGTGGATACTCGTTAGAATCGCCTAAATGAGGCGCTTCTAACGAGCACCCACAATTTATGTTTTGAGTATGATTTTCGTGTTTAACGACGCGTCAACCCTCTTTGTGGGTCATTGTTTAGTATAAATAAGAATAATATCACAAATTTTCATCAGAGAATTGATCGTTTTGGAGATGTTAAAAAATGCATTTTCTTGCATAAATACCTATGCGCATGGTTGTTTGAAGCCATTGTCAAATGGACCGAAAGCCGTGCTCAAACAGCAAAAAACATGTTCAAATCATGAAATTCGCGTGCTGTTTGAACATAGATTTTGAGCTTTAGATATCACAAGACGGGCCTTGCTTTGTTTACGTTATGTTGAGCTACGTAACGTTATCGCCCTGAACGTAGCGTTTTATAGTTCGATGATGACGTCACTGCATGACAACGTCATTGTAAGCAACATTCTGAACTGCCGCCATTTTGGTTTGCCTATCGCATTTGAAGTGTTTATATGGAATTTATATGGCGCTTTTGGGCGTTTTCGTCAAAATTTGCTGTCGGATTCGTAAGTTATGCAAGAACAACGATCACCCATGGTTATTTCATTGCATTAACATTTGTCGGATCCCTCGGAAGATATTTGAACATTCGACCTAGCGGCCTCATGTTCAAACAGCTTCCTCGGGATCCGGCAAATGTTAATGCATGAAAAACCATGGTTGATCCCTATATTGAAGCACGGGTGTGTTATCGTAATGCGAAGGATTGTTTGTATAGCGGACGTAGTCAGAATTATATATTTTACCTGTGGTGCCATCAAACGCTCGTCCTTCTGAACTCACTGCGTTGATCACGGTGTTCAATGGGAAAATGTTTATATTATATGAGCCCCGCCAAGCGAATTTGGGTCTTCGAGCATTCCGTCATGCCAATATTTAACTGCGCATGCCCAGCCATTCAGAGGGGCCAGGGATATGGCTTTCTGTCTGAAGGTTCCACTTGATTCACTGCTTGTATGAGCGAGCAGCGAAGGTTCTGGCGAGACTGCGCGGATGCGCAGGCTCGCCTGAACCTTCGCTGCTCGTATAGGCGATAAGTACCAAAATCGCTTGACGGGGCCCATATAAGAATGGACGTTTTATAACGAAAAAAAAAATTAGTAAAATACCGAATAAATGATAAAAAACAATCCAATGCCGCATTTAATTATATTTTATTGGTTTTAAATTATTGTGGTACATTAAACTATTTTGGTTATATTTCTTTTCAACTGTGCAGCAAATCCGAGATGGCGAACATCGCAATTCAGCGAGAGGGTAAAACATTTTGCTCACAGGTTATACGGGTGTATAATTACACTTGTGCCATCCGATCCAAAGCCTGGAAATTTCTTTGAAGTACAACAAATAAACGAGCATATATATAAGTAAAAACATTATGAAAACACGTCTATACAGATGCATTGTATATTTAATCACCAAAATATGAAAATTTTCAGAGGAAAAGTTTCGATTATTTTTCTTATTTTTGCTCAAAACATAGAATGTGGATAATCGTTAGAACCGCTTCGACGTGGCGGTTCATACGAGTACCCACACTCTATGTTTTTGAGGAGAAATAAGAAAAATAATGTATACCCCTGCAAACCCTAGTTTTATTGTATAAAAGTTGGGTTTCAGGGGGTCAAATTTATATCGGCGTGTTTTCGTGATGTATAAGTTGACGCTTCCATCTTTTTATTGATAAAAAAATACAACTATGCATAAAATTTTTAACGCGTTTCGATCTGTCCAACAGGACTGTTGCTTATGTGAACACTTATAAACTTTCTCTTCCAGCGAAAGATGCACTTCTTGTGTCAACAATATGTTTGAGTGTTCTGTTGGTTTTTGCTCTGATCATAATTGTGGCGTTATCATGTAGAAAACGGCTTATAAAACAAGGTAACATGGTTTTATATGTTTTGCATTTTGTTCACGAAACAAAAGTGTTATTTTACTTTTTTGTTTTGACATTCCTGTAAAATTATTTCAAACTCCGTTTACAGGTTTGGGAGGAAAGGTCTTTTTGTAAATTATTGACAGACACACGACGGGCGACACACGACGGACGACGCACAATGGACATCTAGCGGCCAAAAAACCCTATATTGAGCCTTTGGCGTAGGTGAACTAAAATAAGTGGATGGATATTGAAGCGATGTTACAGGAACGTTATTTTTGGTGACCCTCTACCAAAATTACTCAGTCCGTTTCGCTCGAATGCACAATATGGCCGCCAGAGCTAAACAGAAAAAAAAAACAATTTGACGAGTTCTCCTCCTTAACATTTGATGTGTAATAAAGGAATGTTTTCGGATAACCCGTTACCAAAATTTCTCAAAATAGAAGTGAAGGCAATGATCAGGAATCGATACAATTAAAACACAGCTTCCATCAGAGACACCAAAAGACATCAAACCCTTCCACTTGTATGAACAAGACCGCTGTCCGAGCTTAAAAACAGTAGACCATTTAAATGACTTCTACACCATAATTAGTTGATGGATTTTGAAATAGTTTCACAGGATGTTGCTTGGATAACCCTCTACTCAAACCGTTCAGCTCGGATGAACAAGTTGGCTACCTGAACTAAATATTGAAAAGCCCTAAATGACCTCAAGATTAACCAGTTGATGCAATTTTAACAATGTCAAAAGAAAGTTCCTTTGGAGACCCTTTAACAAAAATTGATCAAACTGCCACCAGAGCTAAAATATTGTTTGTATTGGAGTTTTAGGGCCCCTTTCACACTAGTTTAGGTCATTTTGAGCCGGTCAGTTTACCTATCCGCACCTTTCCTTTGCAGGCGTGTATGTAAGTGGTTAACCAGTACAGTGCACATTCTTTTGCCAGAAGCTGACAACTGCCCTTCTTGAATCAGCGGAAGGGAGAGAATGGCCGTAGAAAGATTTTCATGCTCAGTATCCACGAAAGAATGTTGCCTACCCCGACAGGTACCGAACTTGCGTCCTCCCGATAACCAGTCAGACGTGCATCCAACTGAGCTACCGAGGCCGCCGCAGAGCTGAAAAATAGAAAACCTATAATTGACTTCTCCTTTACCGGTGGATGGATTTTGAAATAATTTTACAAGAATAGTTCACGCCCATCAGGGATTGAAGAAATAGATTGGCTGCATGATGCTTCTACGCAGTGCTGAGACTGACCGCACACAAGTACTGCTAAACCGTTGAGAGGATCTAAGCCTGCCCAGGCAAAGCGGTTATTGTTGAACTGCCAATGCTAATAAACCCTATTGGTTTTATTGGACCACAGGGCTTGAGATGTCATTTCATCTCAATGTCGGGTAAAAGTCCCACGACATGGAAGCACCGTCTCCAAAATGACCTATACAGCGCTGACGGGGACGTTAAACCTCAAATCAAACAAACCGGAATATTTCTTGAGTGACTCTGTACCAAAATTGCTCAAGCTGTTTCGCTTGGATGAATAAGATGACCACCAGAGCTTAAAATAGTAAACCTGTACAGGTCTTTTACACCTTCACTGCAGGATTTATTTTTTAAATTATTTAATTTTCCCTGGGTGATCCCTTATCGAAATCCCTCAAATATTTACGCTCCAATGAACAAGATGGCCAATAGACCTAAAATAATAATAATAAAAACAATTTAACCTCTTTTCCTAAAATAGTGGATAGGTTTTGAAAAAGTTTCAAAGGGATGTGTCTTAGGAATCTCTCTATCGAAATTGATCAAACGGTTCTGCTCCAATGAATATGATAGCCACCAGCGAGAATATAGAAAAAACATACAACATCTAAACGACTTCTGTTTCTCAGCCGGTAGACGGATTTTGAACTTATTTCACAGGAAAGTTCCTTGAATGACCCTTTATCAAAATTGCTTGAACTGTTAAGCACCGATGAACAGGAATGTCTCCAGATGTAAAATAGAAAAACATTTAATCAACTTCTGGCCCTAGTGACTTCTCCACCTAAACAGATGGTCGGACTTTTTTAATGATTTCACAAGAATCTTACTTGGGCGGACCTCTTCTAATAAGGCTCAAACGGTTCCGCCAAGGAGGCTATCAGTGGTTAAAAATATAATGTAAAACAAATCTTCACCTCTTAAAAAAGAGGATTCTTTTTTTTTTATAAATGATTTCACAAAAACAATGTCCTTTGGGTAACCATCCGTCAAAATTGCTCAAATTGTTCCATTTTGTTGAACAAGATGGTCGCAAGAACTTAAAATAGAAAAAAAAACAATTAGAAGTGAATGAAATGATCAGGAATCGATACAATTTACCCACACGTTCCATCAGTGACGCCATAGGGAAAGAAACACGAAATTAAATAATTAGACCCTAATGGAAACATCACTAGCGGTAACCAAAACGACAAACACTTTCCCACAAAATTGCAAATTGGCTATCCAAACAATAATATATATGCGATACACACATTCAGAGACTAACTGTATGTAACAAAAATAAACCGCTGGAGAAGACCACCCTTGGAACGGTCAGTAAAGTATTCACTGGCGTGAGGGATGGGTCGTAAATCGATTTTACCTGGCCACAACCCTAGTCCTTCGGTCGTGGTTTAGACAAATAATTTGTTCAGCCTTCCATTCTTATCAGTGCTAGATCTCCGTGAACAATAACAGAGATGAAATAACAACGGTGAGGACTCGACAACAGAAATAACTGAAATGCTGAAACAAAAGTAAACCAACAGTTAGACTCCATTGAGTCCAATCAGAAACAGAGCATCAGGTACAAACCGACAATGCCTAAAATTAAGTTCTAAGTAAGCCTTTACGATGGAACCGTCATAGAATCTGAGGTCTTGCTGCCAGCGTGCAATTTCAGAGGGAAGCAAAGTTATCATTCGTGACTGGGTTAAATACAATGCATACTATCTGTTGTATAACATTTATGTTGTACCTAATCTTTTTATATCGAAGAATGATCTCGCAAAATAGTGTACTTAAGTTATTCCTAGCATATATTTTATTTGTTGTTGAACTTATATTCAAAGTCACCATAAAATTCGGTTCTGATAGGCCTTGCTGCAGAAGAGATTAAGTCCAAAATTGAATTTAGAAACTAAATCGGAATGACGTCTGCAAAAGTTAGAGAAGGCTTTACGTAGCTTACGATACCGATAACCCTGATTAAGGAGTTTCGCAGTTAACAATTTATTACGAGTGTTGAAGTCAGTTACATGACTAGACACTCTGGCAAATCCAATAACTTGCGAAATATAAACACAGTAGGGTGGTGCACGAGGAACACCACCATCCACTAAAGGGACATTTACAACTCAAAATCAAAATCATTGCGTTTATGATAAACCTGAATAAAATTGTAGACCACATGGTTTAAGGAAAAGTGGATATTTTAAACGGAAATGTCTCGCAATTAAGAAAAAAAATACTTACCTTAAGTTTTACCTGAAATATTAAACACACGTGATTGTCACGCTATGATGTCGTTTTAAGTTCTCTTTCTGTTCGAGTCAAACGGAAATCAGATGAAGAGACTAATAGATACTATGATTTACTCATCAGTTTCTTCGCCCAACAATCGATTCTGAAATAAATTACAAACGTTATTTTATAAAAAGAAAATACCTTTTATAAACAAGGGACTTGAGTTTATTGATTTATCTAATATATTTAGAGACAAATCTGTAACTTCTTCATTGCCTGATTATTTTAATAATAAAGATTACCCTATAATTTGTTATAAATATAACAAACCTGTAAGAAATACTATATTTAATTTTAACATTCATGCTAACACCACTGCCCCCAGGTATTAGACTTCCTGCCTTGTCATGGACCTGGGGGCTCAATTCCTACTGGGCAAGTTGCTGCTGTGGTCTCTGTGCCCACTGGGAAGAGATAAAGGAAGTACCACCTATTTGCCGTGGGTGGCGTCCTGTAAAATAGAAGTGGAGGCGATGGTCAGGAATCGATACAATCAACCCACAGCTCCCATCAGAGACATCAAAGGGAAAGACACACAACATGAAACAACAGACCCTAATGGAAACACCAACAGCGGTAAACCCGAAGAAGGGATCCTGGAGGTTGAGGGTTACCTGAGGTTGCGGTGCTTCAGGTACCAACACACCTCTTTGGTCAGGCATTTCGGTGTAGACGGTAGGCCGTGCGGTCCGGCACGGTCAATCGGCTGGTCGCGCCAAGCTCTAGAGATACCGCTTTGCTTTCTTTTCTGTTCTTTTTGTATCTATCCTGATACAAAACATATGCCCATTTAACTTACCCTTTTCTATCTTTTTTATCCCTAGAGGGCGGTGCCCAAACGGGCCAATCGTGTAGGCGTTTTGTTTATGCCAGTATATCTCACGTGTATCTCTAGCACCTGCGAGTCGGATAACCACTCCATTATAGTGTTCCCTTGTAGGGCTCCAAGGAGGGCGGAGAGCACTTGGGACGAACATCATGAGAGAGCACGTAACTAATAATGTCAACGCAATCAAACGTAAAAAAGATGAGGAGTCATCTGAATCGGATGAACCTATTCAGCAGCCTAGTCAGCATGGAGATACTCGCACTGTGTCAAGTTTATCGCTCTTTGTCATCGAAAAGAGCAAAGTGTCCATTGCCGGACATGCAAAAAGTATCACAAAGTTTAAGTCAGGTGATCTACTCTTGGAAGTGGAGAGAGAAAATTAGGTTAAAAGCCTGCTTGGTACCAGAAAGCTATTCGATCTCAACCTTAAAGTATCGCTGCACAAACACTTAATTCATATAAAGGTTTCATCGGCAGCCAAGAGCTACGTCCTTGCAGCGATACAGAGATAATTGACAACTTGAGAGATGAAGGCGTCATTGGTGTACGCAGCATCCATCGGTTTTTTGTTTGACAAAATCGATTTCAGGGGTTTCAATACATATAACTATATCTATTCTGATGGTAACAGACCATCTGGTGGCAGTTCATTTTTTGTTAAATCTTGTTTACCACAAAGAGAGATCTAATTAAAAGCAGAATTACAAGCTGTAGCAGTATCGGTTTCTCTGGATAAAGTAACTACAATTTGCTCGCCATCCATTTTCTTTAGAGCCCGAACATCTTGAATCATTGCTGGGTCAACTTCAATTGCCATATATTTTAGTTGGTGACTTCAATGGTCACAACATTCTATAGGGTTGTTAGATAACTACAACAGAGGAGCACTTATTGAAGATGTTATTGCAAAGAACGATCTTTGCTTGATGAATGATAAATCTTATACTTACCTTCACCCTGCAACAGGTCATTTGTCTTCTTTAGATCTCCCTTCGTGCCATCCATCTCTCTTCTTAGACTATGACTTGTCTGTCTATGATAATCAGCGCGGAAGTTATCACTTCCCTGATATAATTGAGAGCGTGAACGAACCAGATGCGGACTGTTACTAGAACGGAAAATAAATAATAAAAATCAAAAATGAGTTCCTTTAAGAGCAATGAAAACATTCATAAGAAAGAAGATGGGTCATACTACGTAGTTTCGGCTAATAAAGCCTCATCAGTGACCCTGTAATGACCCGGCAAAGAAAGCCAGAGGAAACTTACTGCAACTTTGCGAATTTCGAACAGGCAGTCGATTCAAAGACTGATATAAATCAAAATGGGGTCCAAATAATTAAAAAACCTGTCTAGAATATGAGTCCAAACCAACAATCCGACTGGGAATTATTCCAAAATTTATGTGAAGAAGAGTTATCAAGTGATCACTTTAATGAATCATCTGACATTGTTTCTGATTTCACTAATTCGCTATTAAAATATCAGAACAATGCATTTCAACGAACTCTACAAATCCTAAGAAAGTCCAGCCTTGGTTTAATAATGACTGTAAATAAGCTACCAAAAAACGCAAACAGGCTTTAAATAAATTCTGCAAAAGTCAAACAACGTAAACGTTTTAGAACTAAAACTCAGCGAACAATTCGAGCTTCAAAACGGAAGTCATGGAGGGAATATGTTTCAAACTTGAACTATAAAACACCTAATAAAAAGGTTTGGGATACGGTACGAAAAGTATCAGGAAAAACAGAAAAAACAAAGTCCCCTAGTTACACACACTTAAATACTGGTTTTGACACAAAAGCTTCAACTAAGAAAGATATTTCAGATACTCTTGGTAGCACATTTTTGAGAAATTCGTCATCGCGAAATTATTCTGACACTTTTAGAAATTACAAAAAGGACCACGAGCACAGAAATATAAACTTTAAATCCCTCAATCACGAAGAATAAAACAAACCTTTTAATTTATCCGAACTAATTGAAGCCATTGAAAAATCACACGATACCGCAACTGGCCCCGATGAAATTCATGCTTAAGCATCTGCCAAAAAGTTCTTTTTCGACACTTTTAGATATCTTTAATAATATTTGGGAAACGGGGGTCTGTCCTAAGGGCTGGCGTTTAGCAACAGAAGTACCAATCCCCAAACCAGAGAAAGATCGTGCAAAACCTAAGAAATTTCGACCGATAGCTTTGACAAGTTGTTTGTGTAAAACAATGGAGAGAGTGATAAACAAGAAATTAATTTGGTATTTAGAGTCAAACAACCTCATTTCAGAATATCAGTAAAGCTTTCGTTAGGAACATAGTACTAATGACAATTTAATAAGACTAGAAACATTTATACGTAATGCTTTTATTAATAAAGAATACGTAGTAGCTACATTTTTCGACTTTGTTGGTTGGTTGATATGATGTTTAACGTCCCCGCCAAAACTGTATAGGTCATTTTGGAGACGTTGCTTCCATTTTTAGGACTTTTACCCGACATTGAGATGAAATGACATCTCAAGACCTGTTGTCTTATGAAACCATTAAGGTTTATAAGCATGTACGGACCGACTCGCACCGCTCTGCCTGGGCAGTCTTAGATCCTCTAGGCGGTTTTCCAGTACTGGTGTGCGGTCGGTTTCAGCTCTGCGTGGAAGCATCATGCAGCCCATTTATTTCTTCAAGCCTCGATGAGTGGGGGCTTGTTTTAAACTTGGAGAAGTCAAATGATACCACATGGTGTTATGGTATAATGATAGATCTCCATAACATTGGCTTAAGAGGAAACCTTCCCAGTTTTATTCAAAGTTTTTTAAGGGAGCCCCTCTTTTAGGTGGGCGTGGGATTTACCCTGTCAGGTATCTATGATCAAGAGCAGGGTGTCCCACAAGGTAGTATTCTTTCAACTACGCTAATTAACATCAAAATAAACAATATTGTACAATGTTTGGATGACAAAATAGATTGTTCATTGTATCTTGATGATTTTTGTATATGTTACCGTTCAAAAATATGAAAACAATCGAACGTAAGTTACAACAAAATTTGAAGTGAATCAAGAATGGGCTGATAAAAATGGCTTCAAGTTCTCCAAGTCGAAAACGCAGTGTGTTCATTTTTGTAAGCTACGGAAGAAACACGAACACACTTCCCTGTTTTTATACGGATCACAAATTACTGTTGTTGAAGAAGCCAAATTTCTTGGGCTCATATTTGATCAAAAGTTATTTTTTATTCCACATTTTAAATATCTTAAAGCGAAATGCTTAAAATAAAAAATGAGTTCCTTTAAGAGCAATGAAAACATTCATAAGAAAGAAGATGAGTCATACTACGTAGTTTCGGCTAATAAAGCCTCATCAGTGACCCTGTAATGATTCGGCAAAGAAAGCCAGAGGAAACATACTGCAATTTTGCGAATTTCGAATAGGCAGTCAATTCAAAGACTGATATAAATCAAAATGGGGTCCAAATTATTAAAAACCTGTCTGGAATATGAGTCCAAACCAAAAAGTTATTTCTGATTTCTCAGAATATTCACGCTGATCTCAAAGGACCAAAAGTAAAAAAAGTAAAAGCTTTAAATCTTTTGAAGGTTTCAGCTCATACAAGTTGGTGATCAGATCGGTATACCTTATTACATCTTTACCGGTCTTAAATAAGATCTAAATTAGATTATGGGTCTGTTGGTCATGGTTCTGCAAGAACAATTAAGTAGAGTCAATTATCAGGAATCGATACAATTAACCCACAGCTCCCATCAGAGACACCAAAGGGAAAGAAACACAAACATGAAGCAACAGACCCCAACGGAAACACCAACAGCGGAAAGCCAAAATGACAGTTACTTTCTCACAATATGGCCAAAAGTCTAACCAAAATAAAATAATATAAGCGACATAAACACCCAAAGACAAACCATATCAAAAATAAACTGCGACAGAATAGCCGCCTTGTAACGGTCAGCGGAAACGAATTCCACTGGGGGGGGGGCTTAAATCGATTTTACATGGCCACAATCCTCGCCCTTACTTCCGTCGCGATTAAGACAAATAATTTGTTCAGTCCGCATGAATGCCTCCTAACTCATCAATGCAACATCCCCGTGAACATAGAAAATCAATCAACCACAGAGATGAAACAACGATGAGGACTCGACAGCAAGAAACAACAGAAATGCTGGAGCAAAAGAAAACCAACAGTTAGACTCCGATGGGCCCGACCGGAGACAGAGCGTCAGGTACCAACCAACATAAGCCTTTACGTTGGAACCGTCATAGAATCTGAGGCCTGACCCACCGGCGTGCAATTAAAGAGGGAAGCAAAGTTGTCAACCGTGATTGGGTTAACTACCATGCATGCAGTCTGTCGTATAACATTTATGTTGTACCCAATCTTTTTATATCGAAGAATAATTTTACGAAATTGGGTGCTGAAGTCATTGCGGTTATAGAATATTTCAGTCCTATTTAAAATCTTTGGATACTATCCATCACCAAGGCCTTCGTCTGGCTTTGGGAGCCTTTCGTACTTCTCCCGTAGTAAGTCTTTATGTGGAAGCAGGTGAACCATCATTAACTTCTCGCAGAGAAAAACATTCTCTTCAGTATGCTATCAGACTTGCTGCTCATCCATCTAACCCGGCTTTCAAAATTTCATATCCACCTGAATTTGTATATAATCATAAACCCACAGCAATCAAACCTGTTGGTTTACGTAAAATACCACGGCTAGAAAATTCAGAAATCGACCTTACAAATATTCAAAAACATGAAACCGCAGAAAGTCCATCTTCGTGTATTAAAAAAACCTTCTATTCTGTTTGACTTACATGATGGAAAAAAATCCGAATCAAATCCAATACTACTCAAACAAAACTTGAAGATAGTCCAGTCACGTTACGTTCCGAGGAAGGAGATAAAGTTGTTTGTGCGTATGTTTCTACAGATACACACAAAACCTTGCGCCTTCCAGACGGTTCATCTATTTTTACACCTGAAGCCAAAGCAGTAAACCTACTTTTAGATGGTGTCAGTTTTTCAACAGTTCAAAAAGCAATGCAGTTGTGTTTTCTGATTCACTGTCTGTGCTTAAGGCTTTAGACCATTCATCATCAAAAATCCTTAAATACATAAATTGATCGAAAAACATCACGTCATTTTAAAACAAACCAAACCTTGTTTTCTTGGCTTCCGAGCAATGAGTATGCTGACAAGAGAGCAAAGGAATCGCTCAATCTTGATTCGTCTGTTTTTAAAATTCCTTTTAATAGTTTTAATCCATTTATCAACAGATACATCTTGTCGGAATGGCAAGGCGAATGAGACCGTGCAATAGATAACAAACTCCGTGTCATTAAAAATCTAAAATGAGATCCTTTAAGAGCAATGAAAACATTAATAAGAAAGAAGATGGGTCATACTACGTAGTTTCGGCTAATAAAGCCTCATCAGTGACCCTGTAATGATCCGGCAAAGAAAGCCAGAGGAAACATACTGCAATTTTGCGAATTTCGAATAGGCAGTCGATTCAAAGACTGATATAAATCAAAATTGGGTCAACATAATTAAAAGTAGAAGTAAAACAAAGATCAGGAATTGATACAATTAACTTACTCTACCCATAAAAGACACCAAAGGGAAAGAAATACAAACATTAAGCGACCAGACCATAATGGAAACCTAAACAAAGGAAGGCCATAAGGACAGTTACTTTCCCACAAAATGGCCATATGGCCATCCAAAGCCAAAAGACACAAGTGATACACACAGTAAGTAACAAACAGCAACATAAATAAATCGCCACAGAAGAGCCGCCTTGGAACGGTCAGTGGAGTAAAAACCTGTCTAGAATATGACTCTAAACCAATAATTTATTTCTGATTTCTCAGAATATTCACGCTGATCTCAAAGGACCAAAAGTAAATATAAACTGCACTATTGTTGATGTACGGGGAGACGTTTTACGGCCGCCACACGGCACAACAACAGCTGCAGTAATACGAGTGAAATGTGCCTGTTGATAATATTATCGTTTTCTTTTAAACCTGGCGTTGGAACAAAGTGCTGTTTCCCACAGTCTTCCAAGAAAGAGGATGTAGTATTAACGCGACTGCGCATTGGCCAGACTAGAGTTTCTCATTCTTATATTTTAAATGGTGATGATCAGCCTTTTAATGAAGGCTGTGATCGGCATTTCACTGTTTCAAGATGTGCCTGTTGATAATATTATCGTATTCTTAAAAAGAAATTGGCTTTTTTCATAAGATTTATTTTTTCTTAGATTTTTATTCATTATCATTCTGACCTTTTTACTTTTAATATCCTCATAATTCTACATACCTTTTGATCATTAAGCGATTGACGCTTATGACCCATAAAGAGGGTTTATGCGTCGTTAAACACGAAATCATCATCATCATCATCATCATCGTGCTAACGCTTCTGATACATGAGACTGTCCAAATTCCAAATTCATGTATCCTGCCGCTGGTCATGTTATAACGGAAAATCTTAAAATCATATCTGACAAAATAATACGAAATATAGTTTTTAAAGGTCCTGAATATCCATAGCTTCCTGAAGAACCAACACCAACCCCGTTTTATTGCTAATTCCAGCTCTTGTACGACTACTGAACTTTCTAAATTATTAACATCATGTCTCACCGCTATCAAGAGTAGTAGAGGTCGTAGTACCAAAGTGTTAATCCAAAATCATTAATCCATAGACAAAATGGCAAATATCAGTGTTCAGATCAACAGATATGGATTCCAGAATAGTGTAATCAGGCGTCCGCGGATAGTAAGCATTACTTGGTAAGCAAGCTTCGCCCACCATGCCCATCGGCCCGAACGAAGAAAAGGAGTAAATGCCGAGAAGGGTATGTCCGAGATTTTGGAAGTCTTCCTATTGCTTTCCATTGACAAACATATCAGAATGAAGGTATTATATATTGTGAAACTGTCTATGAACGATCAGGAAAAAAATATTTTTGTTCTATAAAGAATTCTGGTAAGGTATTTAATTAATTGAAGATATGAGGCATTCGAGCGTCTAGTTTGTCAACATAAGAGTTTTGCACTCTATATTATATACAGCTTTACCTCATAATTTTATAAAGGAAAACACTTACTAATATGATAGAAAACACTTTTCAAAGAGCGGGCGCTACTGTACGTGCATGCAATGACAGAAAAGCCTTCTTTACATCAGATACAAATATATATTTTGGTCCTGTCAAGCTATGTGTGGTGCTTTATCATATCTTTTAGATAATTTTTATATTATATTTGGATTCCGTCGCGGTTTATTTTTATTAAGGTTTGTCTTTCTGTGTGTATATATATTTTTGTTTTGCATAGCCAATTGGCCATTTTGTGGGAAAGTAACTGTAGGCTTTTGTATTGACTCCTAATCATTGCCTTCATTTCTATTTTGGAACAAAGTTACATAGACAAATCGTAGGTATTCCAATGGGTACAAACTGTGCTTCCTTTGTACCTGATTAATTTTTGGTTTGTTATGAATGAGATGTATGATGTCATTTTCTAGTCAAAGGCAAGATGACATTATTGAAAAACAGAAGTGAAGGCAATGATCAGGAATCGATACATTTAACCCGCAGCTCCAATCAGAGACCCCAAGGCCTTTAACTTTACTTCGAGATGTTTAGAATATCTTTTGATTATTGATAACCCATACTTTGGAGGAATGGTCAATCAAATGCATCTGAGCTGTAGTTAAACAAAACCAATAATTCTGATATCGAAGCCCCGTTTTTGGCTTTGCATTTGAACATTTCAAATGGTTTTGTTTCAACGTAAAATAAATGATAAGCGCGATGATTTTGATTTTAATATAGTTAACTTTCCAATCTTAGATGGTTATATTCCTCGTTTCCCCATCTTACGGCGTTTATATTACGCAGCTTATTCGCTTCGCAGGATTGCCAAGTCATGTCGATGATTTAACACTCGTAATAAAATTTTAACTGCTAAACTGCTCCATCAGGGATATCGATATCATAAACTTCGGAAAGCATTTTCCAAGTGTTATCGTCGGCACTATCAATTAATTTCTAATTTCTAAATTTAAGGTTGCATAAAATAGATTTTTGCTGCAGGGGATGTCACAGCCTGATTTTTTGGCGACATATAAATTAAGAAAAAAAGGTAAACCTAAAATTTCGGAACAATTATTCAATGTTAAAACGCATTAGATATAATATAAATGCTATTCAACAGTCTGCACGCATTATGTTTGACCCAATCACAGTCAGACATTATGCTCTCCTCTTTAATTGCACGCCGGTGGATCTGGGTTCAGACTCAATGATGGCTTTGGATCAAAGCTATTTATAAGTTGGTTGGAGCCGGAACTTTTATGTCTGTTGCTTGGTCCAATGGGGTTCTTCCATGGGTTTTCTTTTGCTCCAGTGTTCCTGTGGCGTTGTGTGAAGCACCGGATGGCTCAGCGCGTTTTACTATCGAGTGCTCATCTCTGTGTCAACTTGGCTTTATTTGTGATTTCTATGATTGCCGAGTAAATTTACTTTTGAATTGGAATAACTTTACGCGGACCAAACGAATACATATTTGATTCACAGTGAAAGTGGGGATGAAGTGTGAGATCCCGTAAAGTTGACTTAAACCATTGCTCCTCTTTAGTACGGATTGGAGATTCTGAGTCACCAACTGTTTGGGAAAGAGCTGCTGACTCGATTTACCTGTGGTCCGTTTTGTTTACTGTTGTAACTCCATGTTTCGACTGTTTTCCCCTAGTGATATTGTGGGCAGAAATTGGGATCTGTTTGTTTCGGTTCCGGATCGTTTCTGTTTTTAATTTTGTAAGAAACAAACCGTGTTACAATAGAAAAATGTAAATCGAAAAACGGGACTCCGATATCAGCAGAGTTTGTTTATTTAATTGAAGTTCTGTGGGGAGGGGTGTTAAATTTGACTGATCAAAGTAGGTATTATCAATATTTAATATATGATCCGAATATCTAGATGTCGAGCTAAAAGCTTCAATAATTTCAGATTGGATTTCAACGGAATAGGACATCATGAAGTCTCTTCATAACAAAACCAAACAAATTCAGCCACAAGCGGTACTCAATTCATACCCGTCGGAACACCAACAAAATAACTTAGTACCACATTTAATATAAATATTGTCAAGTAGAAAGATGAGAGCTTCACAAACCTTCCGACCATATTGTGTATTTTTATGCTCTTCAGAAGTGAAAAAGAAGCATTTCTTACAATGCATACAGCAGTTTGTTGGCTGAATAGCAGATGTTGTAATTAATTAAAGACCTCTTATTTGCTCGTAAAAAGGAAGCCCTTTCAAAGGAATGTCATTGCGAGAACACGCCTATATAATTTTGACCCATCATACCCCACTTTTATAAAGTAAAACTGGGGTTTAAGGGGGTATACATTATTTTTCTAATTTCTGCTCAAAAAACATAGATTGTGGGTACTCGACAGAACCGCCTCGTCGAGGCTGTTCTATCGAGTACCCTCAATCTATGTTTGTGAGCAAAAACAAATAGAAAAATATCTCAATTGTTCATCTTAAAATTTCTAATTTTTGGCCAAAAACTTGGCAGTGTATTTGTATAGGCGTGTTTTCGTAATAACTTGGGTGAACTATAATAAAACTGTCCAGAATACTTTTGCTCCACCGGACATGATGACCACCAGAGCTAAAATGATAAAATCTCAAAATTGACTTCAAGCACAAAATGGTATACCATTTCGCAAACACGCCTATACAAATACATTGCAACCTTTATCGCCGAAAAAAAAGAAGAAAATTTTATGAGAAAGTCTGTTCAGTGACCATTCCAAAGCAGTTTTCCTATCGCGGTTTATTTTTGTTATGGTTTGTCTTTGAGTGTGTGTATCGCTTATATCTTTTATTTTGGAAAGCCAATTGGCCATTTTGTGGGAAAGTAACTGTCCTTTTGGCTTTCCACTATTGATGTTTACATTAGGGTCTAGTAATTCAATGTTTGTGTTTCTTTCCATTTGGTGTATCTGATTTGAGGTATGGGTTAATTGTATCGATTCCTGATACATTGACTGCATTTCTATTTCATCGTAGGTCAAACATCAGTAGCGGAAAGAAGAAAGGGAAACATCAGAAGCGTTCGTCTTTATGACTAGGACAGGAGGTGTTAGGCATTTGTATCGATTGCTGATCATTGCTTTTACTTCTATTTTCCTGCGTAATTGATTCTCTATCTCCTGTCTGATGCCAGGAGCTGCAGTGTCGTGTAGGCTATGTCGGCTTATTTAAATTGATGGGATAGCCTGCTACCTATAATCTGGTATTCGAGACGACAAGAGTAGTATCAGTTCCTTCCCTTTGTTTCCGTTTTCATGCAAGCGGACGTAAACTCGTTAGTATTAGTCAAGTACACATACAGACTTGCCAAGCGTATTGTGATTTTAATGTTTTTATTTATTTCAGTCAGAATGGGTCGAGAAAGGTACGTTTTATCAATGTTTTTCGGTCTGTAACATTAATATGAGTTTATTCTACACGACGTTGTTGAGGATCTTAAGGTAAATGCGTATGATATTTGTCATATTTAGACGCCAAACATAGATAGTTTGTGCTCATTAGAACCGCCTCAATGAGGCGGTTTAACGAGTACCCTCAACCTATGTAATGGAGCAGAAATTAGAAAAATGTTTACCCCTTTAAACATCAGTTTTCTCTATATAAAGTGGAGTTCACGGGGGTCTTCATTTCACGGACGTGTTCACGTGATGACAAATTTTAAATAATCAATTTATAAAATCAGCTGTTTTCGCTTTCAATATGCAAATTGTATTGTTTTCCAAGCAGTTACTGTCAGGCGAAATATAGAATAACCGCTACTCTTATGGGAGGCACCATGATCTTGTGGATCCGTATAATTAGGCCATTTCCAGAATTATTTCTGATATGTTTGCCAATGGAACGCCATAGGAAGACTTCCAAAATCTCGGACATACCCTTCCCGGCATTTACACCTTTTCTTCGTTCGGGTCGATGGGCATGGTGGGCGAAGCTTGCTTACCAAGTAATGCTTACTATCCGCGGACGCCTGATTACACTCTTCTGGAGTCCATGTCTGTTGATCCGAACATTGATATTTGCCATTTTGTCTATGGATTAACGATTTTGGATTAACGCTTTGGTACTACGACCGTAACTACTTATCCATATACAATTAAGCAAGCTTGATGCGACAGGTTATATTTCTAAAATTAACGAACAAAAATAACTTATGATGGAGCTCGAAATCAGCTTTAATCCTATAACATGTAGATATTAACCACCAAATATGCTTACCGCCTTATACAACAGATATGTTCAATCAGTGTCGCTAAAGATGTGCCGCTAATGAACGGCTTCACTGTCTTCACTTCTATTACAGACTGTTTGCTTTAAGTACATACTTATTTATAAAATTTGAAACAAATAAACAAACCAGACATACCTATAGTTGGCAGACGTATTGTCCTGAGGTATTAAATGGAAGATTCTATTTGTAAAATATGGATTGATATGCAATTTATCTGCCCTATGTTAGGCAGTTACAGCCACATATTTACAATTTCCGATTATCCGAGGCACGACAATCGAAGACGCAAACCACTCAGTGCACCAACCTGATTTGGCAAAAATCTTTGCTAATCTTTCATTGGATACCCCGTTGATATGAAAGCTGATGTGCATATATCAAAAACCCTCTATAGGAACATTTCATAAAGTTGGAGCTTCTGTATGAAAAAAATCTAAGCTCAGATATTTTTCATCTAGCTTATGCATGAGAGGGTTCTCATTGGAATGCTGTTTGCGTTATATCATTTAAATCATGTTGTTTCCGTTATATCATTTAAGATACTCGCCAGGGATGGTCGAAAATTGGTTGCCTTACTTTCCATTGTGTTTGTTCTGAATGCATAATGCTTTGTTTGTTCTTGCACACCAGTTTAGGAAACCCATAGTTTTAGCTTGGGATAGAAATTCGTTTCTAACCCTGGTGTTCTTACCCAAAATCGAATATTCCAGCGTGTTTGATAAATGCACTGGTTAAACACGACCTTATATACGCCGTCGTTAAGGTTGACTTCACAGCACGTTACGTGACCTCACTAAACATCAATGTTGTGTCCTCACAATATGGCGGACGTCGGTAACCGAAGTGACTGCAGCATTAAATCCTGCGCTAAGAAATGGAAGGTTAAAGGAACTCTTAAAGGAACTCATTTTTGAATTTTATTTGCCTTCACTGCAGCTGGTGTTGTGCCGTGTGGCGGCCGTAAAACGTCTCCCCGTACATCAACCATAGTGCAGTTTATATTTTACTTTTGGTCCTTTGAGATCAGCGTGAATATTCTGAGAAATCAGAAATAAATTATTGGTTTAGACTCATATTCTAGACATATTTTTAATTTTTTGGACCCCAATTTTGATTTATATCAGTCTTTGTATCGACTGCCTATTCGAATTTTGCAAAATTGCAGTATGTTTCCTCTGGCTTTCTTTGCCGGATTATTACAGGGTCACTGATGAGGCTTTATTAGCCGAAACTACGTAGTATGAACCATCTTCTTTCTTATGAATGTTTTCATTGCTCTTAAAGGAACTCATTTTTGAATTTTATTTGCAAGAATAAGAATCATATATGGTTATGAGGGTTGATGGAAAACTCTGTCCCTCGGGATCACTGTCCGGCATCACGAGCCTCGTGATGCCGGACAGTGACCCTCGTGACGAATTGCTCCATCCACTCCTCACACCCGTATTAGATCCTTATTTTCTTCATCTTGATGTCATTGGTGCCTATGTTCTAAGATTGGCGCGCTTCATGGTGATTTTTGTTTGTATTACATTACGAAGACAGCCCATACAAATACATTGTAAATTGTACCGCCGTAAAATCGAACATTATATATTATGGCAGAAACAAGAAAAAAAAAGGTTTATCCCGATTAACCCCCGTTTTACTATATAAAAGTGGGGTATCGATTTATGATCGTTGTCTTCACTTCTATTTCAAGGGGGTCGAAATTAAATAGGCGTGATTTCTTGATGGGAATAGCGGTCTCTTGTTACCTGAAGTAAGTAATGCCAAGAATAGACGTCAGCACTTTTAAGTTTGTTCGCATTAACGTTATAAAACATCAATGAAAAGGAACAGATAATTATAATTAGGGGATAACTGTGCTGAAAATTTTCATTTGGGGAGGTAAATCGGAGGTTTTACGGTCGGAAATTTCGTTTTACGGCGACGCGCTAGCGGAGCCGTAAAACGTAATTTGCGACCGTAAAACCGACGATTTACCTCCCCAAATGACAATTTTCAGTACAGTTATCCCCATTCTAATGCACTTTTTTGGTTGTTAAGCTAACAATTGTACTATTTTGCACAAGGCGGCAAGCGCAGTGAGCTGCGTAAAACCAAATGCCAGCCAATGAAAAGCGACGTTACGTGATGACGTCGGGTTTCCGACAGTATATCGTAGAATATACTGTCGCAAATTTTTGACGTTATCCAATCAGACGTCGCGTTACATACGTAAGTGAATTAGAATCAATATTTAACAACCATAGTAATTACGGTTCTACAAAATGATAATTTGTATTTACCCTGGCTATGTCTACCATTTCTTTTATATATTCCCAGATATAAAGACAAAAATGAAGCAGATGTTTGCAGAACTGTAGATGTACAAATGTATACGGTAGAAGGTATGTTATTTTGCAGTATCAAGGAAATAACTAAGAACACTGTGATTAAGAATCAAACAAGTAATAATAAGGTGTCACGCGAAATGAAACGCAAAACTGCGTTGACGCTTCCTTACAAAACACAGCTTGACTGGATTGTGCGATTGTCATGGTTCCGCATGAGAACTGAATTAAATGTAGTTTGTGTAATGCTTTTGTTATTTACCCCATAACACTAATCGTAAGAGGTAGCTTCGGTTTTGATTCATGTGTTCGTTATGTGTATCAAAATGCAGGCTGATGTGACTGTCCATAATATTATTGAATCATGGACGCTATCAGTGCTTGTATTTTTAAGTTCATTACCCATTTCTGTATTACGTATTCTGGACACCTAGGCGAATAAAGTCTACGATAATTATATTCAGTTATACGATGTTGCTCTTTTAACTAGAGGTTATACTCAGCAAGCTCTCCGACCTTTCATCGATTCTGAAATTAATCACAAACGGCATCACATCAAAATATCCTTCATTAATAAGGGTTTGGATTTTATAGATTTACCTAGTATCTTCCGGGACAGTTGGTGATTTCCTCTTTTCCTGCTTATTTTCAAAATACTAAAACACCCATAATTTGCTATAAATATAATAAACCTGTTAGATCTATCATTTTAATTTTAATAAACTTGTTTCTGATCTTAATATTGAAACTTACACTCCTGATACATGTGATTGTAAAAATTCAATGTATTTCTATCCTGCTGCTGGTCATATTGTTTCTGGCAATTTAAAATGTAATCCTGATTCAAGGATACGTAATATAATTTCTAAAGGACCGAAATATCGATTTCCTTGTAAAATTGATTTCAATAAGTGTAGAGATGAAATCGCTGCTGCCTTGAATGAATTTGCTAATCGACATACGAGAGTATGTTGAGCATAAAGCTCTCAAAGAATGGTAACTTAGCATTCTAAAAATAGTAACAAACGCATTTCTTTCTATTCTCAAAATATGAAAGTATTAGCTCCTAAACCTAAGACGTCTTTACGTCACCTTAAACTAGGTATACGAGAATTTCATAAGAAGTTTGATTTGGCTCCAGCAGATAAGGCCGCTAACAATGTGGTAGTTGTTTGAAGGCTCCATTATGTTAACACTATTCAGCGAGAACTTGGTGGTACTAAGCCTACGAGCTGCAGCGTTTGGTTGTAGAGAGGGCTTAAGTTGATGACCACATCTGTCATTCAGCCACCAAGTTTGCGGTATGTGCTACAGAAGGTCAGGACAAGCTTCCTACGTCAGGTGGGACATGCATCTTAGCGGATTTGGTTGCCACTTTTTGTAATATTATAAAGTTTGCAAGCCTCGCTACTTTGGGTATCTCCTTCCTGATGCCCGGGACTTCCGAGGAGTGTGGGCCATGGTTGTTGATGTTGGCTCGGTGGGGGACGCCTATAAGTTCCCTGGTAGGCGTCTCTTGCCTGATGCCTCCAGTTGACCTCTCTCATGAGCTACGTCGGTCGGTGTGTGCTCGGAGGGGGATGTGCTGTGTTTGCCGGGTTTAAGCCAACATCCTTTTCGGTTTCAAATCTTTGGGTTTAGACACACTGATGAAGATTAAATATCAGAAAGGCCTCTGTGTCACTAAATTTGGTATAGTTGAACTTTAATTATATTGGTTGCCTAAGCTTAATAAAAGACCATACAAAGCACGGTTTATTGCAAATACACGCTCTAATTCCACCACTGAACTCTCCAAATTATTAACTTCATGTTTTAATGCCCTCAAAAAACATGTGGTTAAATATTTCGACAAAGTCTATGAAAGGTCAGGGAGAAATCTATTTTGGTCTATAAAAATTCTAAGGAAGTTTTAAATAAATTGAATTCCAGACATATTCGTGCTTCAAGTCTGTCTACTTATTATTTTTCCACCCTTTACACAACACTTCCTCACAATCTTATAAAAGAAAACATTGACGGGGAGAAGAAGACGGGAAGAGAAGAATGATTGAATTGAACGGACATTTCAAAGGGAAAAATTCCCTCTATCTTGCGTGTTATGTAAGAAATGCTTTATTTCACTTCTGAACAACAGAAAAATTATACTCTATGGCCATGTCAGAAAGTGTGTGAAGCTATCACATTTCTATAAGATTTGGTACTAAGTTATTAAGACCAGTTGTGAGTATTCCGATTGGTACAAATTGCGTGCACTTGTTGGCTGATCTGTTCTTGTTTTGTTGTGAAAGAGACTTTATGGTGTTCATTTCCGTTGAAAACCAATCTCAAATTATTGAAAAATAGAAGTGAAGGCAATGATCAGAAATCGGGTTGAATATTGACAATACCTTGATGGTTTGATAAGTCAAATTTACCCCCAGAACTTCAGTAAAATAAAGAGGCCCGGCCCCGTTTTTGGATTTACATATATCTATTGTAGATGGGTTTGTTTCCTACAAATTGTTAATAAATGCGATGATGTTGATTTTGAAATTGTACCTTTCCCTTTAGGTGATGGTGATGTTCCTCAAGCGGCATCCTTTCGCGTTTATATTTCGCAATCAATTCGATTTGCCAGAGGGACTAGTCATATAACTGACTTCAACACGTGTTATAAATTGTTAACTGCTAAACTTCTTAATCAGGGTTATCGGTATCATAAACTACGCAAAGTCTTTTCAAAATTTTATAGACGTCATTCCAATTTATTTTCTTAATTCAGTGTTGGACTTAAATCTCTTCTGCAACAAGGTCTATCGGAACACGAATTTTATATAATTATAAATTCAGAAGAATATACAAATACAATCACTTCATCACCCAATTTTCTTCAATATAAAAAGACAGGGCACAACATAAATGCTATACGACATACTGCATGCATGGTAGTTAACCCAATCGCGGTTGACAACTTCGCCTCTCTCTTTAATTGCACGCCCGTGGGTCAGGTCTCAGATTCTATGACGGTTCCAGGGTAAAGGCTTACTGAGAATTAGAGTTTCTAATTTTATGTAATGTTGGTTGGTGCCTGACGCTCTGTCTCTGGTCGGGCCCATCGGGGTCTAACTGTTGGTCTTCTTTTGCTCCAGCATTTGAGTTGTTTCTTTCTATGGAGTCCTCGCCGTTGTTTCATCTCTGTGGTTGTTTGATTTTTGTGTTCACGGAGATGTTGGACTGATGCGTTAGGAGGCCTTCATGCAGACTGAACAACTTATTTGTCTAAATCGCGACGGACGTAAGGGCGAGGATTGTGGCTACGTCAAATCGATTTAAGCCCACAAGTGGAGTTCGTTTCACTGACCGTCCCAAGGCGGTTCTTCTGACGCGGATTATTTTTGTTATTGTTTGTCTGTGAGTGTGTGTATCGCTTATATAATTTTGATTTGGATAGCCTATTGGTCATATTGTGGGAAAGTAACTGTCCTTTTGGCTTTCTGCTATTGATATTTCCATCAGGATATCGTTGATTCGTGTTTGTGCTTCTTCCCCTTTGGTGTCCCTGGTAGGAGCTGTGTGTTAATTGTATCGATTCCAGATCTTTGCCTTTTCTTCCATTTTATAGCTTTATTTTGCAAGGTTTTGTAGAAAAAATGAATGAAACAATGCATACCTTTTGTTTTAATATTTTTACATATATGTAAAGTATTGTCACAGGGTGTTCCTTATGCGGACTCGGTTATGTGATTAAACAAAACGAAAATATTTCAGAAACACCGCGGCCTTGATAAAACTTGTTAAGAGTTCTTGCGAGTGGTTGAAATGGATTAGCTTAGGATATGAATAACTTTAACTAACGGAGATAATTAGCTCTTTCTTCACACCGCAAACACAGTATGCCAGAGCAAAAATTCCTTAGTTATCGTATTCTTTACTGCCTTTAGCTATTACGTCCAGTGCCCTGTTGTGCCTGAAGGATCGTCAATTCGACAAGTGTCACACATGTAAAGACTAAGTGTTGTCCAAAGTACACTGTCAAACCAAAGAGCAGCAGAGACGTAAAAGCAGCGGCATTAAAATTTAAGCATACAAAGTACTTGGGGGAAGTTTTCTTTCTAAACCAATTGCCAAACGGTTGTCCATAATAAAAAATATAACCAGGACTGGCATGCAAAGATATAAGATTACAGTAATGAACCTCAACAGAATTACCAAACTGAAATCCTTAGTAGCTTGAATTGAAGATGTAAGGTAATTGTATTCGATACTTGATCATGGTCTTTCCTTCTAATGGCGTTTGTCAGAAAAGATGGCTATGGCGTCATCGATATCTGTACAGCTAAGCTGACGGGTACAGATTTTTCTGTTTACGCATATAGAAAATACGTTGAAATAAAGGCTTTGTGGTGGAAACGAGGCAGATAAAATCATATTTTTCCCTTTATGAAGTTTTATATTCTACTGTGTCCTATCTGTGACCACAGAAATATATTTCCGAAAGTTAGAATAATTTGTGTACAGTTTTATTGCCTTTCACAAGCAAGTGCGTCACCACCAACGTATTTAACAACCCACAAGTTGAATGATATTTATTTTCATTAAGCTTTAAGCCATACGTCCCGAGAAATTATTTTCTAAAAATATTTATTCATTTATCTTCTTTAGCTCACCTGACCGAAGGTCATAGTGGTCTTTTATGACCCTCGGGTGTCCAGCGTCGTCGTTTGTCATGCGTCGTGTGTCGTCCGTCATGCGTATATGCACTTTTCTTGTTAAAACTCTAGTAGAGGCCACAGTTTTGGTCCAATAATCATCAACCGTGGTCAGAATAATCATCATAACAGTACCTCTGTCATATGTTCTATAAAAGGGTTATCCTTTGGAAGCAAGAAATACACCACAGAAATGGAAAATATGAAGTGTACATGTTTTCTGGGCCAGACTAGCTAGTTTCGGCCAATTAGGCCTCATCAGTGACCCTCAAATATTTTCAAAATTCCACAATGGAATCAATGATGCCAAAGGACAAGAAAATATAAACTACACTATGATGTAGGACAGGGAGACTTTTTACGGCCGCCACACATTTCCACACACCAGCTGTAGTGACGTTAAATATGTTCTATAAAAGGGTTATCCTTTGGAAGCAAGAAATACACCACAGAAATGGTAAATATGAAGTGTTCATGTTTTCTGGGCCAGACTAGCTAGTTTCGGCCAATTAGGCCTCATTAGTGACCCTCAAATATTTCCAAAATTCCACAATGGAATCAATGATCCCAAAGGACAAGAAAATATAAACTACACTATGATGTAGGGCAGGGAGACTTTTAACGGCCGCTACACATTCCCACACACCAGCTGTAGAGCCGATAAATATGTTCTATAAAAGGGTTATCCTTTTGAAGCAAGAAATTCACCACCGAAATGGAAAATATGAAGTGTACATGTTTTCTGGGCCAGACTAGCTAGTTTCGGTCAATTAGGCCTCATCAGTGACCCTCAATATTTTCAAAATTCCACAATGGAATCAACGATCCCAAAGGACAAGAAAATATGTTCGAATATGGGTCATGTCGAGTTAAAAGGTAGGTCAGTAGGTCATATCATAGAAACAATCAGGTTAACACTCTAGAGGCCACAGTGTTGGTCCAATTATCATCATGCTAGCTCAGAATGATTATCTGGACAATATCTAGGTCAACTTAGAATATGGGTCATGTTGGGTCGAAAAGTAAGTCAGTTGGTCAAATCTTAAAAAAACCTTGTTAACACTCTAGAGGCCGTAATTTTGGTCCAATCATCATCAATCTTATTCAGAATGATCATCATGACAAAATCTAGGCCAAGTTCAAATATGGGTCATTTGGGGTAAAAAGTTGGTCAGCAGGTAAAATCATAGAAAAACATTAACACCATAGAGACCAAAGTGTTTGTGCAATCATCATCAACCATCATCAAACTTGCTCAGAATAATCATCATGACATTATCTTGGAAAGTTTTAATTTGGGTCACCCTGGGTCAAAAAGTAGGTTTGTAGATCAAATCATAGAAACACCCTGTTAACACACTAGAGGCCACAGATTTGGACCAGTCATCATCAAACTTGCTCAGAATGATCATCTCGATAATATCAAGTTTGAACATGGGTCAAGTCAGGTCAAAAACATAGATCAGTAGGTCAAATCATAGAAAAAAACCTTGATAAATCATCATCACACTTGCTCAAAATGATCATCATGGCGATATCTAGGTCAGGTTGGAATATGGGTCATGTTCGGTCAATAGGAAGTTAAGAAGGTCAAACCATATTAAAACATTGTTAACACTCTAAGGCCATAGTTTTGGTCCGTCATCATCAATCTTGCTCAGAATGGTCATAATAAAAATAACTATCAATTTCGAATATCGGTCATGTTAGATCAAAAAGAAGGTCAGTAGGTCATATCATAGAAAAATTTTGTCAACACTCTAGAGGCCACAGATTTAGTTCGCTCGTCATCAAACTTGTACAGAACTATCATCTCGACATTATGTAGGTTAATTTTGAATATGGGTCATGTCGTGTCAAAAAGTAGATCAGTAGGTCAAGTCATAGAAAAACCTTGTTGTCCCTGTACAGCCTCTGTCTGATCATCATCAAACTTGTTCAGAATTATCATCTAGACAATATCTTGGTCAGATGGGGTATTGCATGACTAGAGTTTAGCTCTTTATAAAGGTAGCCACCCCTCCCCACCCCCTTGTTACCGTGAGTCATTGTTAGATAGACTGAGCCAATTCATCCCCGTCTGGTGCACTAGGACCTGACCCTCAATGTTCACAAGGTGCCCAGATAGTGACGTACAAGTCAGCTCTGTATTGTCCCACCCGCCCCCACCACCTTGCCACCATGAGTCATTGTTTGTTAGACTGAACCCGTTCATCTCTATATGGTGCACAAGGACTCCACCTCAATATCTACAAGGTGCCCAGATAGTGACGTACAAGTCAGCTTTGTAATGTAAAAGTGATCCACCAACCCACCTCACCCACTTCCTGGTCACCATGAGTCATTGTTAATTAGACTGAGCCTGTTCATCTCCGTCTGGTGCACTAGAACTGACCCTTAATGTCGCCAAGGTGCCTAGATAGAGAAATACAAGTCAACTCAGTATTATCAAAGGGATCCACCAAGCCCCACCAACCCAGGACACCCACCCCACTTAAAGCAAACCACCAACTCAGAAGTCTAGCTTCTGATGACAACTCTCTACCACCCAATCCCCCTTCCCCTTCTTTGTGATTATACACATTATAAGTAAGACTGAGCCGGTTCATCTCCGTCTGGTGCATTAGCACCTGACCTTCAATGTCCACAAGATACCCAGATAGCGACATACAAGTCAGCTCTATATTGTCAAAGAGAACTTTTTAAAAATTTCTTCCTCAAAAAAAGAAAACAATTTTGAAGGAATGTTCTAGGAGCGACCCTCTGACAATTTTTCATTGAACATGATAGGCACCGGAAACATATATGAATATGTTCTAGAAAGGGTTATACTTTGAAAGCAAGGAATACACAACAGAACTGGAAAATATGGAGTGCACATGTTTTCTGGGCCAGACTAGCTAGTTTTGGCCAATTAAGCCTCATTAGTGACCCTCAAAATTTTTCAGAATTCCACAATGGAATCAATGATCTCAAAGGACAAGAAAATAAAAAATACACTATGATGTAGGGCAGGGAGCCACACATTCCCTGAAAACAGCTGTAGTGACGTTAAATATGTTCCGGAAAGGGTTATACTTTGGAAGCAAGGAATACACCACAGAACTGGAAAATATTGAGTGTACATGTTTTCTGGACCAGACTAGCTAGTTTCGGCCAATTAGGCCTCATCAGCGACCCTTTAAATGACTTTAGTTGCTAAAACCCTGCCCTCCACCTTATATTACCTTTCAAGGATCAGGTGAACGATCCAGGGCCATCGTTGCCCAATTTTTTAATTATCGCACTGTTTCATTATACGTTTTCAAACTTGTCTGAAGACATTCAATTTTTCTTTCATAATATCTTGAATTTTCAAAACTTCAATTAAATGAAGAAGGAAAAAGTGGACTGTAGCGGTAGATTTGCATAAGTATTAAAATTACACTTGAGACACCACAGATATGAAGAAGAAAATTAACACTTCTACAAGCAAACCATAATATATAAAATACAATCCGTAAAGGGTTAAATGATCATCTCCCGAATAATATCTTCAAATATTATCACGAAAATAAAAAAAAATCAAACAAGACATGTATAAATAAAGTTTTTATATTTTACAATTTATCAAAATGTATAAATACGACGGTAAGCGTTTTTTTCTGTATCGTTGAAATTATCTACATTTTCCATGGAAACAATGAAATCTAATACCTATTCTGTGGTCTGAGCAATGCGAACGTCATTAATTTGTACCCGTGAGAGTTAACCGGATGAAATGGGTATATCGTCACACCATCTTTTCTGATAAACTCCATAGGAAATGAATAACATGGATTAACTTTGATTAGAAATAAAGGGATATGCTATGCTTCTATCATTTTGTCAATGGTATGTTTAATCATAGAGTAAAGAAGAAGAAAGAACGACATAGGTGACAAGTCGAGTCACAAGCCCTTTCCCAAACACATAGTAGCTCTGTCACCTTGAGTGAACTAAATAATCTGGACACACAGAAGTTTTAAGATAAAAACATTTCAAAGCTGAACATAAAACAGATGAAACCGCAACAAAATTACCGCCTTGGGACGGTAACTAATAAGTACCGTGGGAAAGGGGTGTTATACAATTTACGGAGTCCCAACCTTCACCCTCAAACACAAAACCCAACAGGTGCAAATCTACATGAAGACGAAATACATGTAAGTCGCATGGCAAACTGTAAAATGTATGCATTGAAATAATGTTAATACATTTATATTGTCTAGTTCTTTATGGTTACAATTTTCGGATTTCCCGTCTTCTGTTAGAATGTCATATGAAGAAAATGTTTCGCAGGAAAAGCCACAGACAAGGAATACGCCGTATCAAACCACTGAAAGAAAACAAATGCGTAGGTCCAAAACGTTCTCAGAAAAATCACACAAGACTTCCACCATCCAATATGTTCTATGGAAAAGTATTATTTTTATGCAAGGACGACAGCACAGAATTAAAAACCTTCGAGTGGACAAGGTTTTTCTGGTTCAGGCAATCTAGTTTCGGCCTATAAGACATCATCAATGAGTCAGGGACGACAACACTGAACCAAGAACTATCAAGTGGACAATTAAAAATCAACTTTGTTTCTGAGCTAGATTAGCTAGTTTTGGCCAGTAAGGCCTCAGCGTAGACCCTCAGATATTTTCAAAATTTCGCAGTGGAATAAATGATTACTCAGGACAAGAAAAAATAATCCTCTATTAATATAAAGCACTGCAAAGGGCCCACTAAACGCTTGGCGAGCCGTCGTTCTGGTTGTCGTTTTCACAGATGACATTACCATAGCCTCATATAAGTACGCAGTTTTTGTCGTTACGATGGTATATTTCCAAATGGTCCAATTTTCAGATTATGTTAGTCACCAAAGATATATGTCTCCTTACGACGATGATATCATTCAAGTTCGGTTTACGAGGGCTATTCGGAAAGCATTTGCAACAGTGGCGGGCTATTGATAACGGCTTACTTAATCTAAAAAGACTATTTCAGCCCATAAAAATACTCCCGACTTGCACATACAATTCGAGACGAATAAACCACTCAGAAAATGCCCTTTTAAAGATTTTCTAGAAAGGGTTATCCTTTGAAGGCAAGAAATACACCACAGAACTGGAAAATATGGAGTTTACTTGTTTTCTTGGCCAGACTAGCTAGTTCCGGCCAATTAGGCCTCATCAGTGACCCTAGAATATTTTCAATTTTCACAAAGGAATTAATGATCCCTAAGGACAAGCAAATATAAACTACACTATGATGTAGGGTAGAGAGACTTTTTACGGCCGCCCGAATTCCCACACACCAGCTGTAGTGACTTTAAATATGTTCTAGAAAGGGTTATCCTTTGGAAGCAAGGAATCCATCACAGAACTGAAAAATATGGAGACTTGTTTCGGTATACTGTTCCGAAGCTACTCCTGGACTCAAACCGGTCTCACAGATAACCCTTAACATGTGGATTCAACCAAACATCATATTGGACGAGGTCTGGGCAGTGAGGGTGTGGTAAGATTGTTTCATAAGCATATACTCAGATTTCATCGCTTGTGCCTTTTGTCTCAAATGTTTGGAACCCTTGCCTCTGAACATAGCTAGAAGCTGTGAAACTTTCTAGATGCGGTCCTGAATTCACTCTCCTGTTAATAAACGAGGTACCCAACTGGCACACACCTTTCTGAGCTTATATGGCTGTGGTATGGCTTTTGTCATTTAACATTGCTTTTCCAGTTGTTGTACTCATGAAATGTATGTATTTTAGGGAACGGCGATACAGAAAGATCAAGAGATAATAATGGAATGTAAGTATTAAAAGTTAAAAATAGCTGTAAAATGTACCATTTTATTCTCTTAAAAATTGCTCTCTTTTCTGAATCGGCGTGAAATTTTGCTTTGAATTCTGGATATTTAAGCATGTTTCCTGTAGTTACCCGGTGAGAGGGTCATATTAGTACTGAAAGCAATGCTGTGTATCAACTTTCCGTAACGGTCTGAAATCATCTGGCTTAGGACACCCAAGACATTCGTGTAAATAACAAATGGCCTATATATAGATTTGTTATAGAACTTGACAATGTCTAACTTCATGTTGAAGAATATTGATTTCGCATTATATTATGACCTTAAACTTTTATGCTATACACGGTTCACATTTGTTTTTAATTATGTACTATCTATTTGACAGACCCGAAAATGAATACGACGAACTGAAGACCCCGGCAAGTCCAGAACATATTTATCAGGAATCTGGAGCTAATATAGGTACATAACTGAATTTTGGTATATTATAAGTTTAAAACAACGATGTTAGATATAATGCTAACTGTCTTTTATCTTTGTGAAGTCTGCGATAAACGACCGCTTTTTATCTTCGTGAAGTGTGCGATAAACGACAGCTCTTAAGAATCGGTGCGTATGCATTCCGGTCTGGGACATTACCAACAAACCAACTGTGGATAAACTGCAGATACGTTTCAAAAGTCCTGACTTATACTGAGAATAGCCAACTTTCGATTGCTCATAGATGACGCTTGTAGTAGCCGCATAATTGCAAACTGCTTTAACAACCTCTGTCACCAATCATAAAATTATTGCTATATTGCTTCTTTCCTTCTAGTAGTAGACAAATGTCAAACGTTTTAGTACGGTACGAATTGTGCAAATTTAAACTCCGTTCAGAAAATCTAAATCATCGATTTTTTCGTTTCTTCCTTTTAATACTCATTTTAACCCATACATCACTATGGGAAAGTTTTAGACCTGACCCTCCGCCGACTTCTCCAGCAAACCACATGCCTCTGCGACAGTCAGCAAAGGATGTGATTATTTGGTGAAAATTGCTAAACAAAGAAATGAGACCACAGACTAAGTCCATTTGACGATGATTGTCAGGTGAAATAATGAATATTCAAATACATGTGACACACTATATAAATAGATATGGAATTACGACACACTTTACATTCGAATGGCTAGACAGAGGCTCACTAGGAACAGGGAGCCTCTAGCAAGGTCATTCTTCTTTATACGTTTTCTTAGTCCTTTCGGCCGCCTGTCTATAGGTCAGTCATTTTAAAATTCGATTGGAAGACTAGTTCAGACGGGACCTCTAGTGGATGGGGGATTGGATGCTTGTTCCCGTCATTCGGGTGAAATGACCACGATGGCCGCTACGCCCATGTATGGTCAAACACTTTGGAACTCATCTTGTCTGGGATCAAACTATCAGCGGTATTGGCACTTGGTATGCAGCATTAAAGGCTATGACTCTGCATAGTTTCGTTTTCAAATGAAGATCATAGACTTATCCAATACTTGTTAACACAGAGGTTACGTGGGAGATTGGGTCGGTGTGACATGGGTGGATGGATGGATGAGGATGAGGATGATAAAAAGGATGGCTGGATGGATGCTGTATGTATGTATGTTATTATTATTTTTAAAATTACATGGCAGACATGTAAAACCATCATAAGACGATGTGTCGCGCGCAAGACTTACGTCGGTACCCCTAGGTCAAAGTTATACTTAGAGGTCAAATGTCAATAAAAGGCCTAAAGCCGTTTCCGTGTCCAATCAGTAACTTTTGTTTTTGTTAACCATCCTCAGAAGATTTGTGGCTTGCTAGACCCAGGTGGATGCCACCAAGGCCAAAGTCATCTATAGCGGTCAAATATCAAAAAGGGTCTTTTGTGAGTCCTGTCAATAAAATCACCTGGCCAAAATGTTAATCATTATCAGATGATGTGGCATACATAAAACTCAGGTCCGAAGCTCAAAGGTGAGGTCATAAATGTTTTCCTCACACAGACATTTCTGTGTCCAATGTCATATGGCGGGGTATCCGTGTTCTATGGACGCAATTCTAGTTTCTTTCTTCTTTTTCTCTATCCCATCTTTCCATCTTTTGATGGTACCTTTCTCGGAAGACGGCTTAAGGTGAACGGCTCTTCTAAATTAATTATCACTGTTTCGCTCACCTTCGTACGTATGCGAGAGAGAGAGCGAGAGAGAGAGAGAGAGAGAGAGAGAGAGACAGAGAGACTCGCGGCGGGGGATAAAAATGCGATGTACTGTCAACAGTGGTCAAAAGAATTATACCGATATCAGACGTGGTGTCACAGCTAATGATTTTCCATGAAGTGATCGTGCAAATAAACCATATACGCCCTTGTAATTTACAAGAGTAGTAACCCCTTCTATATATGGTTTAAATGGGTGTGCCGAACCTGTCAAAATGTCTTAGTCTGTGGAAGGAAAATTTGATTTTGCAATTTTCTCCATATAATCAGAGCCTTGCCTGACTGTCGCAGAGGCATGCAACTTGCAGGAGAAATCGGCGGAGGGTCAGGTCTAAAACTTTCCGATTGTGATGTATGGGCTAAAATGAGTATTAACAGCAAGAAACGAAAAAATCGATGATTCAGATTTTCTGAACGGAGTTTAATCGGGATCTTATATGGAGCAAAGAGATAACCGTTTAATGCTCACGTGGGGCACTCGTAAACGATTAAGCCCATGACCAGGTATCCTATCAAGGGAACGAAGGACAAATAAACCAGACATGAAGCCCCTTATTCTATAATTTGACCTAATATTTGCTCATTTAAAGGTTAAGATTCCATAGCTAGACCAAACGATACGTATCAAGGGGAGGACGGAATATGTAACATTTTCCAATGAATCGCATACCTGAGTTTAGTCCCAACTAAGTGTCTGTTAGATTGAAGTACATCGGACTTACGTGAAATGCACTGCGTCACAACATAACCTTCATTGTGCAATTTTACCCCATGTGGGATTGATTGATCCATCAGAAATAAGAATTGCCTGTCACTTATTCAAACCGAGTCTCACGCGAGAGACCCAGGCCCCGAGGTTATAAAACTTTGTTCATGTTCAACTCACTCGAGCATGAAATCCGTTCTGCTGATAAATAATAAAATGCCAGCAAATGTTGGCATTTTAAAATTTATGAGCAGGACAAATAACATTCTCTGCTATCTGAGAAAGAAAAATCGCTCAACTTCTTAGTATTTTAATTTTTATGAACAACACAAGTTTCATGCTCAGCTGAGATGAGCATGAAAAAAAGGTTTAGTGCAGTTTATATTTTACTTTTGGTCCTTTGAGATCAGCGTGAATATTCTGAGAAATCAGAAATAAATGATTGGTTTAGACTCATATTCTAGACAGGTTTTTAATTATTTGGACCCCATTTTGATTTATATCAGTCTTTGTATCGACTGCCTATTCGAAATTCGCAAAATTGCAGTATGTTTCCTCTGGCTTTCTTTGCATGATCATGACAGGGTCACTGATGAGGCTTTATTAGCCGAAACTACGTAGTATGACCCATCTTCTTTCTTATGAGTGTTTTCATTGCTCTTAAAGGAATTCATTTTTGATTTTTATTTGCCTTCACTGCAGCTGGTGTTGTGCCGTGTGGCGGCCGTAAAACGTCTCCCCGTACCATAGTGCAGTTTATATTTTACTTTTGGTCCTTTGAGATCAGCGTGAATATTCTGAAAAATCAGAAATAAATGATTGGTTTAGACTCATATTCTAGACAGGTTTTTAATTATTTGGACCCCATTTTGATTTATATCAGTCTTTGTATCGACTGCCTATTCGAAATTCGCAAAATTGCAGTATGTTTCCTCTGGCTTTCTTTGCATGATCATTACAGGGTCACTGATGAGGCTTTATTAGCCGAAACTACGTAGTATGACCCATCTTCTTTCTTATGAGTGTTTTCATTGCTCTTAAAGGAATTCATTTTTGATTTTTATTTGCCTTCACTGCAGCTGGTTTTGTGTCGTGTGGCGGCCGTAAAACGTCTCCCCGTACCATAGTCCAGTTTATAGTTTACTTTTGGTCCTTTGAGATCAGCGTGAATATTCTGAGAAATCAGAAATAAATGATTGGTTTAGACTCATATTCTAGACAGGTTTTTAATTATTTGGACCCCATTTTGATTTATATCAGTCTTTGTATCGACTGCCTATTCGAAATTCGCAAAATTGCAGTATGTTTCCTCTGGCTTTCTTTGCATGATCATTACAGGGTCACTGATGAGGCTTTATTAGCCGAAACTATGTAGTATGACCCATCTTCTTTCTTATGAGTGTTTTCATTGCTCTTAAAGGAATTCATTTTTGATTTTTATTTATAACCTTGGACCCAGGATAACATATGCTCCAGACTAAGGATTCTACTTTGACAGTAGTATTTCTGGAGCCGGGACTAGAGGAAATAAATCCTCACATCACGATAACAAGTCCGTAAAACGAAGACCCTCTAAACACCACTTTATACAGAGAAAAATGGGGTTTACGGGGAAATACATTATCGGCCGATTTCTTTTTTATGGGTACTCGTTAGAACCGCCTCATTGAGGCGGTTCTAACGAGCACCCACAATTTATGTTGAAAGCAGAAATAAGAAAGAAGTTATCATTTATCCCTAAAATTTGTTATTTCTGACACCATGTTGGACGCCATTATTTCACATGAACATGTTTTCCTAATGAAATATGACGCAGTCTACAAGGAAGTAGCAAGGAAAATAGAAACGCGTATCATCCACTGTATCATTAACAAATGGGGTCCACTCTAACAGGAATGATTTTGTTTCTTTTATAGAGAACATTCTTTCTTTTAAAAGTGACTCCTCCTATGACGAATGAGGAAAATAGGTGTTACGAGATAACGCACCCGTGTGTCATGGTACATTCTTTCATATCCCTAACATGTTTTTTTATTTTTCTGATTAAAATTTGTGATATTTTCCTTATTTATTCCCAAAAAGAAAATTGTGTTGTGCTCGTTAGAACCGCCTGATCTAGGAGGTTCTAATGAGTACCCACAACCTAGGTCTTGGAGCAGAAATAAGAAAAAAAGCTTGTATACCGTTGTAGACCCCAGTTTCTTCTTTATAACATGGGGCTTTGCTTCCAAAGGATAACCCTTTTGTAGAACATATTTAGGAAGATATAAGTAAAGGCAATGATCAGGAATCAATATAATCAACCCACAACTCCCATCAGAGACACCACATATTATGAAATATTTAGACCCTAATCGAAATACCAACAGCGGAAAGCCAAACGGACAGTTACTCACCCACAAAATGGCGAGTTGGCTATCCAAACCAAAAAAGACATAAGTGATACACACATTCAAAGACGAACTTAAAAATAAACCACGACAGAAGAACCGCCCTTGGAACGGTAAGTGAAAAATATTTTTCGTGGGGGGGGGGGGGGGGGGGCTTCAATCTGTTTGACGCGGCACCTCGCCCTTATTTCGTCGCGATTTAGACAAATAATTCGTTCAGTCCGCATTAAGTCTTCCTAACTCATCAGTGCAACAACGCCGAGAACACAACCATCAAACAACCACAGAGATGAAACAACGGTGAGGACTCGACAGCAAGATAAACAATGAAATGCTGGAGCGAAAGAAAACCAACAGTTAGACCCCGATTTGTCCGACCAGAGACAGAGCATCAGGTACCAACCAATATTACACAAAATTAAATTTGAATTTCAAGTAAGCCATAACGCTGGAACCCTTATAGAATCTGAGTCCTGACTCCGGCGTGCAATTAAAGAGGGAATTAAAGTTATCAACCGTGAGTGGGTTAACTATCATGCATGGTGTCTGTCGAATAACATTTATGTTGTACCCAAACCTTTTAATATATCGAAGAATGATTTCACGAAATTGCGTACCGAAGTCATTGCAAGTGTATATTTTTTTCTGAATTTACATGCTACAGTAACCATACAATTCGGGTTTCGATAGACCTTGTTGCAGAAGAGATTTAAGTACAACATTGAATTTTGAAACCAAATCGGAATGACGTCTGTAAAACTTAGAAAAGGCTTTGCGTAGTTTAGGATACCGATATACCTGATTAAGAAGGTAGTTCTAAGCCTTCCTGCGGACTTACAAATTACTTGTCTAAGCCACGACGGAAGTAAAAGCGAGAATGGTGGCCATGTTATATCGATTTAAGCCCCCCCCCCCACGCCCCCCCCCCCCCACGCACACACACGAGAAATATTTTTCACTAATCGGTGCAAGGCGGTTCTTCTGTCGGGGTTTACTTTTTATTATAGTTAAAAATAGAAGTGAAGGCAATGATGTAAAAATAGAAGTGAAGACAATGATCTTAGTCTCTGAATGTGTGTATCGCTTATTGATTTTGTTTGGCTTTCCGCTAGTGATATTTCCATTGTGGTCTAGTTATATCATGTTCCTGTGTCTTTCCCTTTGGCATATGTGGGGTAATTGTACCGAGTCCTGACCATTACCTTCATTTTGATTCAGACGGGTGTTTACTACATGGACAAGTACATTGTTCAAGGTTTCTACTTTATTTTCATGACATATTATTTCTGAAGTTAGAAAATGTTGTTAACAGAATCCAAGTGACCCTGGAATTCACACTAACGCCATGTTATGTATATGTTTATGGAAAATGGCTGGACTCCGTCTGTTGCAATATACCCCAGGCACATTGTCCAGCCTAGGTAGCTCTGCTTTTTTTAGTTCACCTAAGCCAAAGGCTCAAGGTGAACTTTTGTGAGCTCTCGATTTCCACCGTCCCGTCCTTCGTCGTGCGCAGTGCGTCTGTCAACAATTTACTTAAAAGACATTCTTCCTAAACCGGTGGACGGATTTTTCAACAATTTTATATGAATGTTTCTTTGGGGACCCCTACCGAATTTGCCTAAGTGGTCCCGTCCGCTGGACAAAATGGCCACCAGTTCTAAAAATAGGAAAAGCAGTATAACGACATTTTTATTAGACCACAACAATATTTCTTGGAGGACCCTCTACCAATATTGCTCAAACCGTTGCGCTCGGATGAACAACATGGCCGCATGAGATAAAACAGAAAATAACCTTTAAATGTCTTCTCGTCTGTCAAAAAGTTTGCTTAAAAGACATCCCCTCCTGAACCGGTGAAGGGGTTTTGAAATTATTTTACAGGAATGTTTTGAGGGACCTTCTACCAAAATTGCCGAAATGGTTCCGCTCTAATGTACAGCTCAAGTTAGAAAAACAAACTTCAAACGACATCTTCTCATAGGCCACTCGCCTAATTTCTAAAACATTATAAAGGAGTATTCATTGGGTGACCGTCTACCAATTTTGCACAAACAGTTCCGCTCGGGTGAACAAGAGGGCCGCCAGAGCTACCACTACTACTAATAATAATAACAAACATTTAAGCGACTTCTCCTCTTTAACCAGTAGACAGAATTTGAACAAATTTCACGTGAATCTTCCTTTGGTGATTCTCTATCAAATTTGCTTAAATTGCGGAACGCTCGGATGATTATAATGACCACCAAAGCTAAAAGTAGAAAAGCCCATAAACGTTTTCACCTCCTAAAGTAGTTTGGTGATTTTGAAATAATTGCACAGGATTGTTCCTTGGGAGATCGTCTACCACAATTGCTCAACCCGTTTTTCTCGAATAAACAAGAGCTAAAAATAGAAGCCCTTCAAATGACTGTTCCTCCTTAACCAGGAAATTGATTTTTAAATAATTTCGCAGGAATATTGTCTGGATAACCCGATTTCATAATTGCTCAAACTATTCCGTCCGGATGAACAAGATGACCGATAGAGCTTAAATAGAAAAAAAAAACTTTTAAACAACTTCTCCACCTTAACCAGAGGATTGATTTCAATAAAGTTTACTTGAGTGACTCATTACGAAAACATGCCTATTTAAATACATTGTAAATTATGCCGCCGAAAAAGCGAAAAGTTTCGAAAGAAAAATTGTGATATTTTTCTTATTTCTGCTTAAAATAAAGATTTGGGGTACACATTAGGGGTACTAATTATAACCGACTCATTATGGCGGTTCTAACGAGAACCAACAATCTATATTGCAGAGGAACCATAAGATTTGCCCCTGTAAACCCCAGGTTAAACCCAGGTGTTTTGATCAAACTGTTCTGCTTCAGTGCACAAGATGGCCATCTGAGATAAAAAAAAAATAAATCATTTAAATAACATCTGTTCCTAAACTCGTAGATGGCTGTTGCAGGTTTTTTGTGTCTCTGATGGGAGCTGTTGGTTAACTGTATCGGTTCCTGATAATTGCCTCCACTTCTACTTTACTTATAAAAGTGGCGTTCAAGAGGGTCAGAATTACTTAGGCGTGTTTTCTTGATGAATTGCTGAAACCGTTTCGTTTGGGTGAACAAGTTGGCCGCAAGAGCTAAAAATAGAAAAAAAAAATAAACAACTTCTTCTTTTTAACCAACAGGTGGATTTTGAAATAATTTTCACAGGAATAAGACCCTTGACTTAAATTTCTCAAAAGCGTTCCACTCCGATGAGTAAGATTAAGGCGGCCGCCAGAGCTACAAATAGAAAAAACCTTTAAATGACTGCTTCGCCTTAACCAGTAGATGTATTTTGAAATAATTTGACAGGAATGTTCCTTGTTTAATCCTTTGCCAAAATAGCTCTTTGACAAACAATTCTGCCCTAAAACAGATGATGGCCATCATTGCTAAAATAGAAAAAAATGTTTAAATGACCTCTGCTCCTAAACCAGTCTATGTGTTTTGAAATAATTTCATAGGAATGTTTCCTGGATGACTATCTACTGAACTTGATCAAACTTATCTGCTTCAGTGAACAAGATAGCCATCTGAGATAAAAATAATAAAACATTTAAATAGCATCTGTTCTTAAACTGGTAGATTGATGTTGCAATTATTTCAAAGGAATGTTCCTTGGGTGATCCTCAAACAAAATTGCTCCAACCTTTAAGTACCAATGAAGAAGATGGCCAAGAGAGCTAAAATAGAAAAAAAAACGTTTAACTAACTTCTAGTCCTTTTTATAACTTTTCCTTCGAAACAGACGGAAGGATTTTGAAAAAAAAATTCATGTCAATGTTTGGCACTTCTCTTCCAGTATTGCTCAAATGGTTCCATACTGCTTAACAAGAAGACTGCCAGTGCTTAATAATAATAATAATAATAATAATAATAATAATAATAATAATAATCACAAAAAATAAAAACAAATGACCTCCTAAACAAGAGGATTTTTTTTAATACTTTCACAAGAATGTCATTTGGGTAACCATCTGTCAAAATTGTTAAAATTGTTCCACTCTCTTGAACACGATGGTCGCAAGAAATTAACAAGGAAACACTTTTAACCCTTTCGCTGCCAGATATATAGTGAAAAGTTTCCCTCAGTGCCAAATATTTTTTTTTTTCAAAAAATCACAAATTATTGGGTTGTCCAAGTTAAATGGTTATAGCTTTAGAATGAGTAGAGATATCAAGCTCAAATTTGGACTGCAAACAGATTATGTATTACTTATACATATGTATTATTTAAAAAAAATATTTATATCAACATTTACGGTCCTCCAACATGTAAAAATCCATAATGGGACGATTTCATTTAATTTGCGGCTATTTGTCCATATGTAACTGTATTTTCAGCATAAAATTATTTTAACTACTAAAATATATTGATATATCTCATTTAATATATTCTCACTATCACTGTCTTGATAGATCGCATCGATCACTTCATATCATGTATATGTGCGTTTTCTAAGTCCTGACGCCATATTAGAATCACAAAAATTTAATATTCTTTGTTAACTTTTCAAACTTCCTATCGTTATTCCTACTTTCGTTTTCACAACAAAGAATGTGTAATCACATGTCTTATAGCCTCTTTTCCAATAAGGAAGTGATTTATTGGTGCTGTGTGAGGTTTATCACATCATGACACTTACATAAATGCAAGTAGTAGCCTTCGGCGTCAAGTAGCCTATGGCAGTCGGCCAAGCAGGTTACTAAAGTAGCCTATGGCATTGAAAGGGTTAAAAAGACGTCTTTCTCTAAAAGAAAATACTTACATAGGAATGTTCCATGGGTGACTCTCTAACAAAATTGCTCAAAATACTAAAAATATAAAAAACATTAAAATGAATTCTACTCCTAAATAACTGGACTTATTTCGAAATAATTTCACAGAAATGTTCCTTGTCATAAATGTTAATCAAAATTGCTGAAACCCTCCGCTCAACCTCATATTACCTAACGTTTCATTTGAACACTAAGGATCATGTGGGCGATCCATGGTCCTGGTAGCCGTGTTTTTTGTCTCTATCTTTCACTCGATCTCTGCATCCTTCATGTATGATTCATAATCTGGTGTCATCGATGCATTCGTTGACCACGAGTAAATGCGTTATGCGATTTGAAAAAAAATATTTGTATAAATCGCGATGGAAGTAGGGACGAGGATTGCGGGGGCCGCGTAAAATAGATTTAATCACCACTAACCTCACCCCCCCCCTCACCCGCCCAGTGGACTTCGTTTCACTCAACGTTCCCAGGTGGTTCTTCTGTTGCGGTTTATTTTTGTTATGGTTTGTCTTTGAGTGTGTGTATCGCTTATGTTTTTTTTTTGTTTTGGATAGCCAATTGGCCATTTTGTGGGAAAGAAACTGTCCTTTTGGCTTTCGGCTATTGACGTTTCCATTAGGGTGTAGTTATTTCATGTTTGTGTTTCGTTCCCTTTGGTGTCCCTGTTGGCAGCTGTAGGTTAATTATATCGATTCCTGACCATTGCCTTCACTTTTATTTATGACGATTTGTTCCACGTAGATTATTGTGAACAGCCAATGTTCACCATATAACCCTTTAAAATGACAAGAGGGCCCAGAGGGCCCTAAATCGCTCACTGAGTAGTGTTTCTAGTACACTTTTGGCCCAAGGGCTATAATTTAAACCAACTTGGTAGCGGTCCACTAGATGAAGCTTCATACCAAATATCAAAGATCTGGGCCTTCTGGTTTCAGACAAGAAGATTTTTACAGGTTTTCCCTATATAAGTTCTATGAAAGGCTCCTTTGGAAGCAAGGTATACACCACAGAACTGGAAAATATGAAGTGTACATGTTTTCTGGGCCAGACTAGCAAGTTTCAGCCATTTAGGCCTCATCAGTGGTGTAGGGCAGGGAGACATTTTACGACCGCCACACATTCCTAGACACCAGCTGCAGTGACGTTAAATATGTTCTATGAAAGAGTTATCCTTTGGAAGCAAGGAATACACCACATAACTGGAAAATATGAAGTGTATGTAATGCGCAGGGGCATTTGTGGCCGAAGAACTATATTTTGAACAATCTTGGAACAGATCCACTAGATGAAGCTTCACCGTTGTTTCATCTCTGTGGTTGTTTGATTATTTGTGTTCACGGAGATGTTGCACTGATCATTTGTCTAAATCGGGACGGAAGTAAGGGCGAGGATTGTGGCCACGTAAAATCGATTTCAGCCCCCCCCCCATGGAGTTTGTTTCCGCTGACCGTTCCAAGGCGGTTCTTCTGTCGCGGTTATTTGTTTTATGGTTTGCCTTTGGGTGTTTGTGTCGCTTATGTTATTTTATTTTGGATAGCATATTAGCCATTTTGTGGTAAAGTAACTGTCCTTTTGGCTTTCCGCTGTTGGTGTTTCCATTAAGGTCTGTTGTTTCATGTTTGTGTGTCTTTCCCTTTGGTGTCTCTAATGGGAGCTGTGGGTTGATTGTATCGATTCCTGATCATTGCCTTCACTTCTAGTTTTCATGCCAAATATCAAACCCCTGGGCTGCTTGTTTCAGGCAGGAAGAATTTTCAAAGGTTTTCCCCATATACGCCTAGGTGAAACCAGTGGGCCCCGGCGCGGGGCATTTATGGCCCGAGGACTATATTTTGAACAATCTTGGCAGAGGTCCACTAGATGAAGCTTCATACCAAATAGAAAAGTCCTGGGCCTTTTTGTTTCAGACAAGAAGATTTTTAAAGGTTTTTCCCTATATACGCCTATGTGAAAACAGTGGGCCCAGGCGCGGGGACAGTTTTGGCCCCAGGACTATATTTTGAACAATCTTGGTTGAGGTCCACTAGATAAAGCTTCATACCAAATATCAAAGACCTGGGCCTATATAAGTTTCTGTAAAACTGGTGGGCCCCGGCGTTGGATCATTTTTGGCCGCAGGGCTATAATTTGAACAATCTTGGTAGAAGTCCACAAGATGAAGCTTCATATCAAATATCAAAGACCTGGACCATGCGGTTTCAGAGAAGACGATATTTTAAGTTTTCAGTAAAAACCTATTTTTAGCTCCTGCGACCAAGATTCGAACGGACCGGAACCATTTGAACAACTTTGAAAGGGAACCACCTAAGGCTCATTCCTGTGAAGTTTGGTCAAAATCCGATCAGTGGTTTAGGAGGAGATGTTGTTTGAAGAAATGTTTTTCGCACGGACGCACGCACGGACGCACGCACGCACGCACGACGGACAAAAAGTGATCCCAAAAGCTCACTTTCTCACTACGTGACAGGTGAGCTAATAAAACATTTGATGTGCGAAAACCCGCAGAAATAAGACAAAGATGCCCATTGACAGCCAGAATTTAGCGAAATGGATACAGTTTTTCAAAGGGCTTCTTTGTCCCACGGTAAAAAAGAGGTCAAGTCTTAAAGGAAAGAATTTGCTTCACATGGGAAAATTATTTCCTGCTATTGTCATGGGAGGCAAAGATACATTTGCAAGAGTTGCCTCCCTTGAAGATGTATCCATTCCCCTTTAATATTACAGCTCATTGCACCAAGATAAAGTGCAGTTTAGCATACAAACACAGACTGCCAATGTTATGTGCTTTCCATAGGCCCATCCAATATTCAGCCACTCCAGGCTCACATAAGACAAAACAATCTGACAGCACGCCTAGGATTTCTATGTCATATTCTCAAAGCCATCATTGTTTATATTCCCATTTTAGACAATAAAATATAAAGACATTATACAATGTATATCCGGATTTATCTTTTACATGCACTTATGGCGTAAGTGTTGACGTTGACATGCCAGTTTTCAAATAAAGAGTTATATTACAGCCTGATATAGCATTTAGACCCTTGTGGGCAACACCGTAGCGATGACAAACATATACGAGGATAGGCTGAAAAGTTCTGAGCCAAGATCCCATGGTTTGTCCATGCTGAAAGCGCCTTATTGTTCAACATAGTCTCCCTTCCTGTCCACACACTTCCTCCAGCGATGCTGGAGTCCTTGGATCCCAGTGGAATAGAAGGTCTCCTCTTGGTCCCTGAAAAACTCTTCCACAGCAGCTATCACCTCCTCGTCTAACCGATAATGCTGCCCAGCCAAGTGCTTTTTCATGTTTGGAAACAGGCAATAATCTGATGGCGCTAGATCAAGTGAATACGGAGGGTGATCGACAAGTGTGAAGCCACAGTCATGCATAGCAGCCATTGCGACAACCGATTTATGGGCAGGCGCATTGTCCCTTTTTGTCAATTTTCCAAGTTGTTTAGCCTTAATTGCTTTTCGCAATTGTTTTAGCAGATCTGCATAATACTCCGCATTAATTGTTCTGCCCTTTTGAAGGTAATCTATGAATATTGTACCCTTGGCACCCAAGAACACTGATGCCATCACCTTCCCTGCAGAGGGGACGACCTTTGCCTTCTTTGGAGGGGATGAGCCAGGGTGCTTCCATTGCATGGATTGCCATTTGGTCTCTGGCTCAAAGTGATGAACCCAACTCTCATCCTGAGTGACAAAACGGTCAAGAAACGGTCAAGAAAACCATCTTGGTCTGCTTCAAAAATAGCCAAGTTGGCTTGGGACAGGTTCAGTCTGGTCAACTTTTGGTCAGGCGACAAAAGCCGTGGCGCCCATCTGGAGGAAACCATCGACATTCCTAATTCATTGTGTAGAATGTTGTCTACTCGTTCACGGGAGATGCCAGCAGTGTTAGCTAACTAATTCACAGTTAAACGCCTGTCATCCATCACGGCCCTGTGCACTTGGCTGATGGTTTCCTCAGTTGTTGCTGTTGTGAGTCGTCCATACTGGTCATCATCTTCAAGGCTGTCCTTGCCCATCTTAAAATTTGCTGCCCACCTTTTCACGGTTGCATACGAAGGAGCATCATCCCCTAATGAAGCATCCATATCGGCATGAATGTCCTTAGGAGCAAACCCCTTTATATGGAGGTACTTGATGACACCACGATGCCAGATTTTGTCCATTTGCTCAAAAACGTGTAGTATCAATTTTCAAAGTAGAAGTAAAACAAAGATTAGGAATCGATACAATTAACTTACTCCATCCATCAAAGACACCAAAGGGAACGAAGCACAAACTTTAAGCGACCAGACCATAATGGAAACCTAAACAAAGGAAGGCCGTAAGGACAGTTACTTTCCCACAAAATTGTCATATGGCCATCCAAAATAAAAAGACACAAGTGATACACACAGTAAGTAACAAACAACAACATAAATAAATCGCCACCGAAGAACCGCCTTGGAACGGTCAGTGGAAAGATTTTCAAAGTCTAGAATTTCTACGTTATTGCGGGTAAACTTGCACTCATTTGAGTCAAATCAAGTAATAAAGGTTTGGATTTAATGAATACAAAATTTCATGGCTGTTCGATGCCTGCTTCTTGTCAGGCTCAGAACTTTTCAGCCTACCCTCGTTTAAAAGGTGTGTTTTCCCATGTGTGTATAAACACAATAGTGCCTTTCTCTATTTATTATTCAACATGGTAAAATAACATATGCCCAGACGTTGGTAAGTCTCTGGAAAGTACAGACATGTAGATTTTGTTGTAAAAGAAATAAGAAATTCAAAAAATATACATCACATGACCCTTTTTATACAGGAAACTCCCAAAACGGGCCATTGCCAAACAGTACAGGCCCAGATCAGGCGCAGTGGACAATGCTATCACTGTTTGCAAAAAGTTCAAACATTTTATAAGTAAATTTCTAAACATAATTGATGGACTACTGCTGCAAACAAGCGCGAAGATCTCATTCAGCATAAAAACCTCTATAACGTTACCAGAATATCCTGTAAACGGAAATGTAATGGACAGTTCATCACAAAAAAACCCTTCTAAGTTATGATTTTGACCCCCTTAAACCCCATGATTATAGAAAAACCGTTACTTAACCAATTATTTCTGCTCAAAAGATAGATTGTGGGTACTCTTTAAAACCGCCTTGTATAACAAAAAATAAATAAATAAATTGCCGTTATTTCATGCTATATGTCTTTACCTCACATGTGATTGTATGACCAGAGAAGAAATAAAGACTATATTATGTTATGTTTTAACAGAAATATGAACAAGAGGGCCATGATGGCCCTGATTCGCTCACCTGATCCATAGTATAACAGCAACAAGTGGGCCCTGGAAGGGGGATTATTGGCACCAGGGCTATAATTTGCATAATCCCGAGGGAGGTCTAAAAGACGAAGCTTCATACCAAATATCAAAGACCGGAGCCTTCTGGTTTCAAAGATTTTTCAAGGTTTTCCTTATATAATATAAAACCTGTGGCCACCGGTGCGGGGCTTTTTTTGTCCCAAGGACTATATTTTAAACAACCTTGGTAGAAATCAACACGACGAAGATTCACACTTAATATCTAATACCTTGGTCTTCTGGTTTCCGACAAGAAGATTTTCAAAGCTTTTCCCAATATAAGTCTATGTAAAACACGTAGCCCTCGGGAGGGGCCCATTTTTTGGCCCCAAAGCTATAATTTGAACAATTTTGGTGGAGGTACAATTGATGAAGATTTATATAAAATATCAAAGACCTTGGCCTTTTGGTTTCAGGCAAAACATTTTCAAAGGGTTTCCCTTTATAAGTCTATGCAAAACTAGTGGACACCGGGCTGGGCCCATTTTTGGCATCATAGCTATAATTTGAGCAATCCTGGTAGAGGTCTACTACACAAACCTTCATACCAATTATCAAAGACGTGAACTTTCCGGTTTCAGGCAAGAAGATTTTTAAAGGTTTTCCATATATATGTCTATGTAAAACCAGTGGGCCCCGGGGATGGAGCCATTTTGGCCCCAGGGCTATAAATTTAACAACCTTGGTCGAGGTCCACTAGGCAAAGCTTCGAACCAAATATCAAGGAACCGAAACTTCTGGTTTCAGACAAGACGATTTTTATAGGTATTCCCTATATAAGTCAATGTAAAACCAAAGGCCCCGGTGAGGTGGCATTTTTGGCCAAAGGGCTAATTGGACAATCTTAATAGAGGTCAACAAGATGAAGGTTCATACCAAATATCAAACACTTGAGCCTTCTGATCTCAGACAAGAAGATTTTTAAAGGTTTCCCTATGTAAGTGAATGTAAAACCCAAGAGTTATAATTTGAACAGTCTTGGTAGAGGCCCACTAGATAAAGCTACATACCAAATATCAAAGACCTGGGCCTTGAGTTTTCAGAGGAGAAGATTTTTATTTAAAGATTTTTCCTATATAAGCCAATGTAAAACCAAAGGGCCACGGGGCGGGGCCATTTTTGTCCCCAGAGCTATATTTTGAACAATATTGATACAGGTCCACCCGATGAAATTTCCTACCTAATATCAAAGACCTGGGCCTTGAGGATTCAGAGAAGAAGATTTTTTTCAAATGTTACCTATATAAGTCAATGTTATACCAAAAGGCCCTTGATCGGGGGCATTTTTTGGCGCAACGTTTATAATTTGATCAATCTTGGTAGAAGTCCACTAGATGAAGCTACACACCAAATATCCAAGACCTGGGCTTTGTGGTTTCAGAGGAGAAGATTTTTGTTTTAAGATTTTTCCTTTGTACGTCAATGAAAAACCAAAGGACCCGGGGGGGGGGGGGGGCATGTTTTGCCCCAAAGCTATAATTTGAACAGTTTTGATAAAGGTTTACAAGACGAAGCTTCAAACCAAATATCAAACACCTGAGCCTTCTGGTTTCAGACAAGAAGATGTTTAAAGGTTTACCCTATATACGTCAATGTAAAACCAGAGGTCCCCGGGGTGGGGGCATTTTTAGCCCCAGGGCTATAATTTGAACAATCTTGGTAGAGACCCACTAGATAAAGCTACACACCAAATATCAAATACCTGGGCTTTGTGGTTTCAGAGGAGAATACTTTTTTAATGATTTTTCCTATATAAGTCAATGTAAAACCAAATGGCCCCGGATCGGGGGCATTTTTGGCCCCAGAGCTATAATTTGGAAAATGTCAAAACCTGGGCCGTGCGGTTTCAGAGAATTTTTTCTTATATAAAACAATGTTAAACCAAAGGGCCCTGGATCGGGGGCATTTTGGGCGCAAGTACTATAATTTGAACAATCTTGGTAGAGGTCCACTAGATGGAAGCTACACACTAAATATCCAATACCTGGGCGTTGTGGTTTCAGAGGAGAAGAATTTTTTAAGATTTTTCCTATATAAATCAAAGTAAAACCAAAGAGGTCCGGGACGGGGGCATTTTTGGCCCCACAGCTCTAATTTGAACAATCTGGATAGAGGTTCACGAGACGAAGCTTCAAACCAAATATCAAACACAAGAGCCTTCTGGTTTCAGACAAGAAGATTTTTAAAGGTTTTCCCTATATAAGTCAATGTAAAATCAAAATGCCCCGGGGCGTGGGCATTTTTAGCACCAGGGCTATAATTTGAACAATCTTGATAGAGGTCTGCGATATGAAGCTTTATTCCAAATATCAAACACCTGAGCCTTCTGGTCTCAGACTTGAAGATTTTTAAAGATTTTCCCTATGTAAGTAAATGTAAAACCCAAGGGCGGTCGGGGGGGGGGGGCATTTTTGGCCCCAGGGCTATAATTTAAACAATCTTGGTGGAGGTCCACTACATAAAGTAGAAGTAAAACAAAGATCAGGAATTGATACAATTAACTTACTCCACCCATAAAAGACACCAAAGGGAAAGAAATACAAACATTAAGCGACCAGACCATAATGGAAACCTAAACAAAGGAAGGCCATAAGGACAGTTACTTTCCCACAAAATGGCCATATGGCCATCCAAAACCAAAAGACACAAGTGATACACACAGTAAGTAACAAACAACAACATAAATAAATCGCCACAGAAGAGCCGCCTTGGAACGGTCAGTGGAATATTTCCACTGGGGGGCTTAAATCGATTTTACGTGGCCACAATCCTCGCCCTTACTTCCGTCGCGATTTAGACAAATAATTTGTTCAGTCCGCATGAAGGCCTCCTAACTCATCAGTGCAACATCTCCGTGAACACACCAATTATCAAAGACCTGGGTCTTGCGGTTTCAGAGTAGAAGATTGTTTTTAAGATTTTTTCCTATTTAAGTCAATGTAAAACCAAAGGGCCCCGGGGAGGGGGCATTTTTGGCCCAAGAGCTATATTTTGAACCATCTTGATAGAGGTCCACCAGATGAAGCTTCACACCAAATATCAAAGAACTGGGCCTTGCGGTTTCAGTGAAGAAGTTTTTTTTTTAAGATTTTCCTACATAAGCCAATGTTAAACCAAAGTGCCCTGGATCGGGGTGCATTTTAGGCTGCAGAGCTATAATTTGAAAAATCTTGATAGAGGTTCACAAGACGAAGCTTTAAACCAAATACGTTAATGTAAACCAAAGGGCCTCGGGGCGGGGTCATTTGTGTCCCAAGTGCTATAATTTGGGACAATCTTGATAGAGGTCCACAAGACGAAGCTTCATACCATATATCAAACACCTGGGCCTTCTGGTTTCAGACAAGAAGATGTCTAAAGGCTTTCCCCATATAAGTCTATGTAAAACCAAAGGGCCCCTTTAAAGATGTTTAAAGCTTTTCCCTATGTTAGTCTATATAAACTCAAAGGGCCCCGGGGCGGGGGCAATTTGACCCCAGGGCTATAATTTGAACAATCTTGGTAGAGGTCCACTAGATGAAGCTACACCAAATATCGAAGACCTGGGTCTTGCGGATCCAGAGGGTTTTTTTAAGTTTTCATAAAAAAATCTATTTTGGGGGCCCGAGACCTTGATGTGCAACGGACCGGAACCATTTAAACAACTTTGTAAGGGGACCACCTAAGGATTATTCCTGTAAAGATTGGTCAAAATCCGATCAGTGGTTTAGGAGGAGATGTCGTTTGGAGAAATTGTTTACGCACGCATGCACGCACGGACGGACGCATGACGGACGATGGACGAAAAGTGATCCAAAAAGCACACCTCGTCACTTCGTGACAGGTGACTCCCGGACATATCAGATTGTTGACATTCGTTCAGATGAGCTTTTGTGACTGTGAGATGTCCGCGTCGTCGTCCGTCGTGCGTGCGTAAACGTTTCTTGTGAAGACTCATGAGGCCACATTTTGGGGCTAATCATCATCAAACTTGGTCAGAATGATTACCATGACAATATCTCGGTCAAGTTCGAATATGGGTTATGTCGGTTGAAGAAGAAGTTCAGCAGGTCAAATCATAGAAAAACCTTAAGAACCCACGAGGCTACAGTTTTCGTCCGATCACCATCAATCTTGCTCAAAATGGTCATCCTGATAATATCTCGGTCAAGTTCGAGTATCGGTTCAAAAAGGAGGTCAGTAGGTCATATCATAGAAAACTTTGTGAGGCCACAATTTTGGTCCGATCGTCATCAAACTTGCTCAGAATGATCATATTGACAATATCTCGGCCAAGTTCTGATATAGATCATGTCAGGTTAAAAAGTAGGTCGGTAGGTCAAATCATAGAAAAACTTGTGAACACACTACAGACAACAGGTTTGGTCCGAATCATCAATCGTGGTCAGAATGATCACCATGACAATATCTCGGTCAAGTTCGAATATGGGCCATGTCGGGTCAAAATTAGGTCAGTAGGTCAAATCAGAGTAAAATCAGTTTTGGTCCGATTATCATCAGGCTTGCTCAGAATAACCATCCTGACACTAGCTCGGTCAAGTTCGAGTATGGGTCATGTCTGGTGAAAAGAGGATCAGTAGGTCAAATCATAAAAAAAAACCTGTGAACAAACTAGAGGCCACAGTTTGGGTCATATCAGCATCAATGTTGCTCAGAATGAGCATCTTGACAATATCTTAGATAAGTTCGAATATGGATTATGTCGGGTCAAAAAGTAGGTCAGTAGGTCAAATCATAGAAAAACCTTGTGAACACACTACAGACCACAGTTTTGGTCCGAATCATCATCAATCTTGGTCAGAATGATCACCATAACAATATCTCGGTCAAGTTCGAATATGGGCCATGTCGGGTCAAAAAGTAGGTCAGTAGGTCAAATAAGAGTAAAACTTTGTGAACACACAAGAGACACAAGTTTTTATCCGACCATCATCAGGCTTGCTCAGAATCACTATCCTGACAGAATCTCGTTCAAGTTCGAGTATGGGTCATGTCGGGTGAAAAAGGCGGTCAGTAGGTCAAGTCATAGCAAAACCTTGTGAACACACTGCAGACCACAGTTTTGGTCCGAATCATCATCAATCTTGGTCAGAATGATCACCATGACAATATCTCGGTCAAGGTAGAATATGGGTCATGTCGGACCAAAAGTAGGTCAGTAGGTCAAATCAGAGTAAAACCTTGTGAACACATTAGAGGCAACAGGTTTGGTCCGATCATCATCAGGCTTGCCTATAATGACCATCCTGACACTAGCTCGGTCAGGTTCGAGTATGGGTCATGTCGGGTGAAAAAGGAGGTCAGTAGATCAAATAAAAAAATGTGAATACACTAGAGGCTTCAGGTTTAATCCGATTATCATTATCTTGCTCAGAATGACCATCTTAACAATATCGCGGTCAAGTTCGAATATGGGAAATGTCGGGTCAATAAGAAAAAAACATTGTGAACACACTAGAGGCCACAGTTTTGGTCCATTCATAATAAATCTTGCTTAGAATGATCATCTTGGCAATATTTCGGGCAAGTTTAGATATTGGTCATGTCGGGTCAAAAAGTAGGTCAGCACGTCAAATCATAGAAAATCATTGTGAACACACTAGAGGCCACAGTTTTAATCCGATTATCATCAATCGTGCTTAGAGTGACCATCTTAACAATTTCGTAGTCAAGTTCGAATATTGGTCATGTCGGGTCAAAAAGTAGGTCAGTAGGTCAAATCATCGATGAAACATTGTGAACTAACTAGAGGCCACAGTTTTGGTCAATTCATCATAAATCTTGCTTAGAATGATTATCTTGACAATATTTCGGGCAAATTTAGATATGTGTCATGTCGGGTCAAAAAGTAGGTTAGCAGGTTAAATCATAGAAAAAAATCATTGTGAACACACTAGAGGCCACAGTTTTAATCAGATTATCATCAATCGTGCTCAGAGTGATCAGCTTAATAATATCGCGGTCAAGTTGGAATATGGGATCTTGTCGGGTAAAAAGTAGGTCAGTAGTCAAATCAAAGAAAAAACATTGTGAATACACTAGAGGCCACAATTTGGTTCATTCATAATAAATCTTGCTCAGAATGATCAGCTTCACAATATCTCGGTCAGTTTAGATATGGGTCATGTCTGGTGAAAAAGGAGATCAGTAGGTCAAATCATAAAAAAAACCTGTGAACAAACTAGAGGCCACAGTTTTGGTCATATCAGCATCAATGTTGCTCAGAATGAGCATCTTGATAATATCTTAGGCAAGTTCAAATATGGATCATGTCGGGTCAAAAAGTAGGTCAGTAGGCCAAATCATAGAAAAACCTTTTGACACACTACAGACCACAGTTTTTGGTCCGAATCATCATCAATCTTGGTAAGAATGATCACCATGACAATATCTCGGTCAAGTTCGAAAATGGGTCATGTCGGTTCATAAGTAGGTCAGTAGGTCAAATCAAAGTAAAACCTTGTAAACATACTTGAGGCAACAGGTTTGGTCCGATCATCATCAGACTTGCTCAGAATGACCATCCTTACACTATCTCGGGCAAGTTTGAGTAAGGGTCATGTCGGGTGAAAAAGAAGGCCAGTAGCTAAAAACATAAAGAAAACCTTATGAATACACAAGAGGCTTCAGGTTTAATCCGATTATCATTATCTTGCTCTGAATGCCCATCTTAACACTATCGCTGTCAAGTTCGAATATGGGTAATGTCGGGTCAAGAAGTAGGTCAGTAGGTCAAATCATAGAAAAAAACACTTTGAACACACTAGAGGCCACAGTTGTGGTCCATGCATCATAAATCTTGCATTGAATGATCATCTTGACAATATTTCGGGCAACTTTAGATATGGGTCATGTCGAAAGCAGGTCAAATCATTGAAAAGCATTGTGAACACACTAGAGGCCACTGTTTTAATCCGATTATCATCAATCGTGAGAGTTCATCTTAACACTATCGCGGTCATGTTTGAATATGGGTCATGTCGGGTCAAAAAGTAGGTCAAATCATAGAAAAAAAATATGAACACACTAGAGGCCACAGTTTTGGTCCATTAATCTTAAATCTTGCTTAGAATGATCATCTTCACAATATCTCGGACAAGTTAAGATATGGGTCCTGTCGGGTCAAAAAGTAGGTCAGCAGGTCAAATCATAAAAAAACATCGTGAACACTCTAGAGGCCACAATTTTGGTCAGCTCATCATCATTCTTGGTCAGAATGATTATCTGGACAATATCTCTGTCAAGTTCGAATATGGTTCATGTCGAATCAAAAGTAGGCCAGCCGGTCAAATCATTGAGAGACCTTTTAAACACACTGGAGGCCACAGTTTTGGCCCGATTATCATCAATCTTGCTCAGAATGGTAGGTCAAATTGTAGAAAAAAAACATTGTTAACACACCGGAGGCCACAGTTTTGGTCCAATCATCATCAAACTTGCTCAGAATGATAATTTTGACAATATCTCGGTCAAGTTCGAATATGGGTCACTTCAGGTCAAAATGATGGTCAGTATGTCAACTCATAGAAAAATCTTGAGACCACTCTAGAGGCCACAGTTTTGGGCCGATCATAACACACTTGTACAGACTGATCATCCTGATAATATCTCAGTCATGTTCGAATATGGGTCATGTCGGATCAAACGTAGGTCAGTAGGTTAAATCATCAAAAACCTTGACAACACTCTAGAGGCCTCAGTTTTGGTAATCTTGCTCAGAATGATCTTGACCTGTGACATACTTTATCATAACTTTTCAACCATTTAAGATATAGCTTTCAAATTTGGCATGTATGTTCCTTGTGACAAGGTCTTCGCACCAATACAAATGACATGTGACCTTGACCTTTGACCTACCTTGTTATAAATTATTAAGCATTTTAGAGAGAGAGCTTTCACGTGCTTTCTATTCATACAAAAAATGATCTGTGACAGTGACCTTTATCTGTGGCCTACTTTAACATATTTTTCTACCATTTGAGATAGAACCTTCATATTGTTGCAATTTGAAAAATATTTGAGGGTTACTGATTAGGCCTAATTGGCCGAAACTAGCTATTCTGGACCAGAAAACATGCAAACTCCATATTTCCCAGTTCTTTGGTGTATTCCTTGCTTCCAAAGGATAACCCTTTTAGCACATATTTTACGTCACTACAGCTGGTGTCTGGCAATGTGTGGCGGCCGTAAAAAGTCTCCCTGCCCTACACCATAGTGTAGTTAATATTTTCTAGGCCTTTGGGATCATTGATTCCATTGTGGCATTTGAAAATATTTTAGGGTCACTGATGAGGCCTAATTGGCCGAAACTAGCTAGTCTGGCCCAGAAAACATGCACACTGCATATTTTCCAGTTCATTGGTGTATTCCTTGCTTCCAAATGATAACTTTTTTAGCACATATTCTTATTTGACATGTATGTTTCCAGGTACCACCAACCTACGTCTTGGCGCAGCAATAAGAAAGATACACCGTGTAAACCAGTTTTCTCTGCATAAAGTGTGGTCTAGAGAGGTTTTCATTATGCGAACTTGTTACCGTGGTGTATTGTCACGGACTGGAGACACACCGCATTTGTGTAGTTCGGCCCAATTACAGTCGAACTTCAATGGCTCGAACACCTTTGGGACCCCGAAAATCTGTTCGAGACAGGGGTAGTTCGAGCAACTGAGGTTACTGTCAGGAGGCATAACGAGATACTTTTAGGCATCTTTTTGGTGTTTTATGATGAATATGTATGCAGTGTGTACTCATTAGAGTCGCCTCATCGAGGCGATTCTAATGAGTACACACAGCATATATTTGCAAGATAACAGACTATTAAATCTCCTTAATTATCCCCCATTATTTCTTATGTAGAGGATTTCGCTAAGGGCTCAAGAATGGGTTCGAATCATCCATAGTAAACGAGCCATCAGTGTTTGAGCCATCGAAGTTCTACTGTATGTCGTAGCTTTCTGAACTATTCATTATATATACGCCTTCTCGTCACTAATATTATATTTTTTCTTTCAGATGCAACTGCTGAAAACTATGAGAACTTCTTCTTATACAGGAAATGGATATAACAAGTGTTGACGACAGGTTTTGCCAGACTTATAACGTAGATAGTGCGACACTGTGTCACTGAAAATCTCCTCAAAATAAGGCCAGAATGACGGCAAATCATACACACTTATTCAATTTCATCTAATATTATTCATGAACTAATTCGACAGTCTATTGTGTTTTCACATCTTCCTAATCAACAATAAGTATGAGATGGAATGTCATATTTTTAATGAATGGAGCTGGAAATTATTTTTTCTGCCTATTCCAAATGCGCTCCAAGGATGCATTGTTACGAGTATCTGTACATAACAGATGCGACATTGCAATTACTCTGGGTCATCTGCAGCAGCAGAATCTTGACCGCGGCCTGCAGCTGAACACTGTTTTTCCTGGTCGACATGACATTGCATAGGTTTTATACCGTTGTATATGTTGCTGTGTGGTTTTAGGAAGACATTATCTGTTGTTAAGATAAATTCTTCTTCTGCCTTTCCTTTTCGTTCTTTCCAATTCCATTGTAAAATGAAACCTAACCGTTTTACCATTGTACCTAATGTGTTGTTTTTGTAACTTGTATGGACTTCATTATGCTGTAATATATTGTATCGAGTCCAATTGTATGTCCAATAAGCGTCGTTAGAAATCCCACTTTTGGCAATATTAGGCGGTTTTTCTAGGTTGTTCATTTCATGGTGCTTATATTTCAAGAACCAGTATGGAGCGCCTCAATGGGGTATTTATACATACAATATTCACATCAGACCGCTTCTTTTTGTGCAAGATAATAGTGCAAAACTTTAAGGAATTTATTTGGTTTGTGGGTAGGTTAAAATTTGCAAACGTCAACACAAGTCTTAATGAATTTGGGCATGGTGACTTCGACGGATATTATATCCGTTCCTGAATATTGCCTTCATTTCTATTCTGTTATAACAATACTAAAATAAATAAATGCATTTTAATACATTAGAAATAATTTTACCATACCAAAATAGACAACTCATCCAATGAATATTTCAAGAGAAACCAACTAACCGCATAATAAAGAACCAGCGACTGTGGGAATTATTAGACGTAGTCTTATAAGCTCATTTAGGACCTATGTTTTTCTATGGAAATCAATTCATACCACAACAAAACACGATTTCCTTCATTTGTTTGGATTTGTTAGAAAGTTGAAAGAAGCGCCAATGAGCTGAAAGAGCATCTCAGTATTAGATTTTGTAAAAAAATGGAAAGAAACATTGTAGGACCTTACATTCTGACAAAAATGATGTTTTAGTCTTGTCCAGATAAGCGTATGTGTTTTCGTGAACAATCTATCATAGGCAAGTGATTAGTCCAGTGCGGAAGACGCAAGTTTAATCCTTTAATGTATTGTTTATACTTCCATGGTTGTATATGATAGTTAATAAACTATTGTTTAAACTACTCACGTGTGTGATGTGTGATAGAATTTGAAAAGGCGTTGGTTAAATTCTTTGCGCAGATCAAATGATAGCTGTATGCCAATTGTTTCGGCGTGTGTAAAATTAGAAGACGTTGTAACCCGCTGTTTATTTCTGTTTGAATAATAGTTAGCTTATAACTACGTCGTACAACTTTTTTCAAAATACTTCTTATTGTGATTACAAAGCATGAACTGGACAGGTATTTCTAAGCTGTGGATGCCATATAAAAAGTAGAAGTAAAACAAAGATCAGGAATTGATACAATTAACTTACTCCACCCATAAAGACACATAAGGGAAAGAAATACAAACATTAAGCGACCAGACCATAATGGAAACCTAAACAAAGGAAGGCCATAAGGACAGTTACTTTCCCACAAAATGGCCATATGGCCATCCAAAATTAAAAGACACAAGTGATACACACAGTAAGTAACAAACAACAACATAAATAAATCGCCACAGAAGAGCCGCCTTGAAACCCTTATTCTGATTGAATGATGGAAATCAAATCGCCACCCATCCTTGAAATACGGGTCCAGGATACAGCCGCATTTAAATGTAGGGGTTCTCCCTTTTGAATAGGAGTGTTTCGTGCGCTTTTTGTGGGTTGACATATTTATACGTCACTCCAGTAAAAATAAGTTTAAAACGCTATGTTACCGGTCCGCCTGCATATAGAGGTCAGTTTGCATAATTTGGGTCTGGAACCCTAAATTTTTTAGTTTACTCGTAAATGCGGGTATACCTCTTATTTTCAAGTAGACCGCTATATGCGGGTTGACCAAAAAAGCGGTTGCACCGCTTAGCTGTAGCAGGACCCTCGTTTCAAATAAGTATATCCTTAAATTTATGTGTCCACAAACAGGACCGGTATCTGTCACTTATATCCAAAGACTTAAAATATAAAATAACGCAGTCTACGATCAATGGCGGGCCATCGCAAACTTTGTAAGGTCCGCTATGATGCTTGTGTAAAATATGTTGTTGTTTTTTTGTTGTTGTTGTTTTCAGTTTAGGCGTATCATAGTCCATGTATTTAGTTAGGTTTACACTTGAGTTCGTTCATTTAACGGTGCTGGGAACAACTTTTACATGCTTTGAGATCTGCACAAAATTTACCCGGCTCTAAATTAAAAGATGCAACACAACTGAATTTTCATGCATACAATGCCTGATTGTTCAAAGCATCCTTAGCATTACGATAACACATAGTGCATTTTTCACACCTCCAAAATTAGCCCCCGCTCATCGGGGCTTGAAGAAATAGATCGGCTGCATGATGCTTCCACGCAGAGCTGAAACCGACCCGCACACGAGTACTGGTAAACCGCTTAGAGGATCTAATTTAGAAGTAGAGGCAATGATCAGGAATCGATACAATTAACCCACAGCTCCCATCAGAGACACCAAAGGGAAAGAAACACAAACATGAAGCAACAGACCCTAACAGAAACACCAACAGCGGAAAGTCAAAAGGACAGTTACTTTCCCACAAAATGGCCAAAAGGCAATCCAAAATAAAATAATATCGGAAGTACCGCCTTGGAACGGTCAGCGGAAACGAATTCCACTGGGGGCTTAAAGTGACTTTACGTGGCCACAATCCTCGCACTTACTTCAAACCTGCCCAGGCAATGCGGTGCGAGTCGGCCCGTCCATGCTTATAAACCCTATTGGTTTCATTGGGCGGCAAGGCTTGAGAAGTCATTTCATCTCAGTGTCGGGTAAAAGTCCCACAAAATTGATATCAACGTCTCTAAAATGATCTTTACAGTGTTGACGGGGACGTTAAACTTCAAATCAAACAAACAAAACTACTCCAACTACTTTTCTGATTAAAACCTATGACATTTTTCTTATTTATACTGTAAACACAGGTTGTGGGGCTCGTCTTTAAGGCGGTTCTAACGAGTACCCAGAACCAATGTCTTGAAGCAGAATTTAGAAAAATAATGCACATCCCATTAAACCCCAGTTGTCTCTGTATAAAGTGTGGTTTAGTGGGTCTTCATTTCACGGAATTACGAACTTGTTTAATGCCAAAACGATGGTAGTTACTGCAAGTGAATACTTTGGCTGACACAAAGTGGGTAGCTTAAGCTGAATAATATGAGTTTTAACCCAACATTACCTACTTTTGCTACCTTTGAAGAACAGAGCCCACACTGGAGTGCAGTCTAAGTTCTGAGTAGATCTTTTTTCTTAAGATATGGATTCGAAATAGAAAGTATTGCAAAATACAGCAGAATCATTGTTTTTTTTTTTTTTTTTTTTTTTTTGTTGTTTTTTTCATTTTTACATGATTGCCTTTTATTTCCTTTTTTTTTCAAACTCCGTGACATACTTTCTGAACATACCGCTGCCATGTGCTTGTTGTCGCAGATAGCCAGGTTCTCCTTCTTACTTCATAGGTTCATCTGAAGATATGACTGATCCAATGATCCCATTCATTTTGCGAATAATGTTTAAGTCTGGCAATGCTGAAAAAATAAATAAAGTACTGTTTAACAATGTAACTGAAGTCTGCTACCAAACAGAATGTGTTATTACAACGTGTTAGTACAACATTGTGTTCTTGATCTTTCACTGAACAAAATCCAGATTTCTGCTTCTTGTATGCTTTAAAATGCACTTTAAATGCATGTTTAAAGCGCCAGCCGAACAAAGATTTTACGTGATGGCAATTTGCCAACGATTTAGAGGTATTCCGCGCGTTTACTTGGTAGAAAACCTTTGCACTTGGAAATATGTGTAGTTTGGAATGTTACTTTAACAAATGATTCACTTAAAATTTGCAAATAAATAATAATATTAATGACAATCACCATCGACGTCTTAATGGCATGTTATCGTGTGTGACACAATTTCTGATGAACAGTTATTACGATTAGCTTTTTGAAATGAATAAACAGAGGATAATGATATTTTGATGTAAAATAAAATTTACAAAGAGACAAAAATATACTGTTTGAAAATACGATTTAAAGTTAGTACAAAATCTCAGTATTACATTACTATGCATAAAAAGAACTAAGCTTAAACATCTCTTCTATTAGTAGCTATTGGAGCACTCTCGCCAACCGGGGCTTAAGGAAATAGATTGGTCTGCATGGTGCTTCCGCGCAGAGCTAAAACCGACCGAACTTCAGTGGTGCGGGTAAACTGTTTAGTATCGGTCATTTCATATCATTTTAACAAAGCGTTTCTGTTCTTGAGTGACGAAACATTAGAGATTAGCCGAAACAAGCGAAAACTTATCTTTGAGCATGTGCACCTAGCGAGATCTCAAATTGTTTTATACAGAAACTTAATCATACAACCTAATCTTGTGAACAAGTCGGTGAAATGAACACCGCTCTAAACCCCACTATCCCACAAAATTAGAAGCAACGTCTCCAAAATTACCTAAATAGTGTTGACAGAGACGTAATATCTCAATTTAAGCAAACAAACAAAAAAGAACACTTTATATTGATAAAATGGGCTTTTCAAGAGTATACATTATTTTCCTTATGTCTACTCCAAGACCAATGTTATATGTACTCGTTAGAACCGCCTCAATGCAGACCCTGAGACGGAATGGCAAACAGTGTGGATCCTGATCAGGCTTATCTGGGCCTGCACTGTTTGCTCAGACCTATCTGACCCAATACTTAGAATCATAACGGTAACTTCATACCGCTGTCAATTACATCGTTGTTGAAACAGTGTCACCATTGAAGCAATGTTATTCTACTCAAGGTGACGCTAGACAGAACGGACAATTCAATTATCTTAAGGTTCCTTATCTTAAGGAATCGGCCAGCTAAACTCTGCAGATTAGCACGGGTTTTCATAATTTTCTCGTTTTTCTAAGTGCAATGCTAAGAGGTGACAGTCAGAGGGCCAATGGTCCTAAACCGCCCACATGAGTGCTGCGTGTATATGGCTGAGAAGATTTTAAAGCATTTTTTACAATTGTATCAATCCTGGTCAAGTGCTCTTAACAATTTGAACAAACTTTCATCCAAATATCCTCATAAGGCTTCATATAAAGTTTGACTTACATAACAACTAATTTAATAAATAAATAAAAATAGAAAAGAAAGTAAATAGTTTGAGAAGTGAGCGACCTTGGACCAAATTCAATGAGTGACCTTGATCTTTGTTACTATTGCAGCTTCATTTACTCGGTTAGATGAGTGTACTCTACCATTTACGTCCACAAGCACTAACAGTTTTCGAAAAATAAATAATTTCCACTTTTTCCAATACAGAAAACACAAGCGACCAAATTGACCTTGGCGTAAAATTGGTCAAGGTCAACACAGACTCAGCATTTGAACAAAATTATCATGGGCTGGAGTCCAAATCCTACATTGCAAGTTTCAAGGCAATTGGCCTACTGTTTTCCATGGAAGAAGACTTTTGAAGATTTTATTTTTCAAATATGTTCATGGTGTCAGCTTGGTTATGTGACCGAAACCAGTGGAACAAACCCTTCATTTCTTTTATTCCATAAAAGCGCCATATGAAATTAATTCAGTTCGCCCTGCGGTTTATTGAATAATGATAATACTACTTGGATTGTTTGATCAGTCAGATTTCATTATCTTCACGAATGAACGTTGCCAAACCGCAGGTATCGAACCCGTGTCCTCCTGATCATCAGAGACGCGCATCCGACTGAGCTACCGAGGCCGGCTATTACTGTTGCGGGATATTCCTCGTGTAGCATCCTAAGGTGTTTATATATTGCAGTTAATTCGTTTGCCAGAGTGTCTAGTCAAGTAACGCTCTTCAACACTCGTAATAAATTATTAACTGCTAAACCTCTTAATCTTGGACATGGGTATCATAAACTTCGCAAAGCCTTTCTAAGTTTTATAGAATTCATTTCGATTTAGTTTCAAAATTCATTCTTTTACTTAAATCCATTCTACATCAAAGCCTATCTGAACCTGGTTTTTTATGTTGACTTTGAATATAAACTGAGAAAAAATGTATGCTTCCAATGATTTCAGTATCCAATTACGCAAAATCAATCTTCGATATAAAAAGATTGGATGGATACAACGTAAAAACTATGTAACATACTGCATGCATGGTAGTTAACCCAGTCATGGCGATAGCTTTATATGTTGAAAAACCGTTTGGCCAGTTTGTGGTAAAGTAACTGTTCATCACGTGAACAAGTCCGTGAAATGAAGACCCCCCTATACCCCACTTTATAGAGAAAACTGGGGTTTAGGGGGGTAAACATTGTTTTCCTTATTTCTGTTCCAAGACATAGGTTGTGGGTACTCGTTAGAACTGTCTCAATGAGGCGGTTCTAACGAGTACCCAAAACCTATGTTTTGAGTATAAATAAGAAAAATATCATAAATTTTCATCAGAAAATTATCTTTTTTGAGGTATGAAAAAAATGCACTATATCACACGGATGTGTTATCGTAATGTCCTTTGGTTATCTGCTTGTGGTGTTTACATTATGGTGAATTATGGTGCAGTTGCTCATTGTTGGTGTTTCTTTCCCTTTGGAGTCTTGGATTGGAGGTGTGAGGTAATTTTGTAATTTTACTTATTCCTGATCAGAGTCTTCTCTTCTGTTCTCATGGTGTAGCTGAATGATGCATCAGGTGCTAGTGCCTTGTTTAATTTTAAGATATATGTAGTCCACCTTGTAGCAGACCCACATTAAAGTAGAATGGAGGACAATGCCCCTTAATCGATTCAATTACCTTATACTTTCCGTCCATGATACCGCCCATGACATCAAACGGAATTGACGCACATAATGCATAGTGGCCCCAAACCTCGAACTTAGTCCTGCCATAGTTTACCTGTAATTTGTTCAACCTGTGTGAATCAGTGCAACACCTCTGGGTACATACATATCAAACAAAATTAAGGGATGAGACAACAATGATGCCTTGGCAACTTCGATGGAAAAACTAGAGAAACCCCACAGTAACCTAATTTATAAGTCACATGTTCACTTTAACATGATTGTAGAAGTAAAACAAAGATCAGGAATCGATACAATTAACTTACTTCACCCATCAAAGACACCAAAGGGAAAGAAATACAAACATTAAGCCACCAGACCATAATGGAAACCTAAACAAAGGAAGGCCATAAGGACAGTTACTTTCCCACAAAATGGCCATATGGCCATCCAAAATTAAAAGACACAAGTGATACACACAGTAAGTAACAAACAACAACATAAATAAATCGCCACAGAAGAACCACCTTGGAACGGTCAGTGGAAAGATTTCCACTGGGGGGCTTAAATCGATTTTACGTGGCCACAATCCTCGCCCTTACTTCCGCCGCGATTTAGACAAATAATTTGTTCAGTCCGCATTAAGGCCTCCTAACTCATCAGTGCAACATCTCCGTGAACACAAATAATCAAAGAACCACAGAGGTGAGACAACGGTGAGGACTCGACAGCAAGAAACCACTGAAATGCTGGAGCAAAAGAAAACCAACAGTTAGACTCCGATGGGCCCAACCAGAGACAGAGTATCAGGCACCAACCAAAATTACATTGAATTAGATCTCTCTAATTCTCAATAAGCCTTTACGTTGGTACCGTCATAGAATCTGAGGCCTGGCCCACCGGCCTGCAATTAAAGAGGGAAGCAAAGTTGCCAACCGTGATTGGGTTAACTACCATGCATGCAGTCTGTCGTATAATATCCATGTTGTAGCCAATCTTTTTATATCGAAGAATTATTTAACGAAATTGGGTGCTAAAGTCATTGCGGTTATATATTTTTCTGAATGTATATACTAAGTCACCATAAAATTCGGGTTCCGATAGACCTTGTTGCAGAAGAGATTTAAGTCCAATATTGAATTTTTAAAATTAAATCAGAATGGCGTCTATAAAATTTTGAAAAGGCTTTGCGAAGTTTATGGTACCGATAACCCTGATTAAGAAGTTTAGCCGTTAATAATTTATTACGAGTGTTGAAGTCAGTTACATGACTACACACTCTAGCAAATCGAATTAATTACGAAATATAAACGCCATAGGATGGCGCACGAGGAACATCACCATCCAAAAATGGAAAATTTACAATTTCAAAATCAAAGTCATCGCGTTTATCATAAATTTTACATGAAACAAACCCATCTACAATAGATAGATGTAAATCCAAAAACGGGGCCTCGGTATCAGAAGAATTTGCTTTATTTAACTGAAGTTCTGGGGGGGGGGGCGTAAATCTGACTGATCAAACCATCGAAATAGGTATTATCAATATTTAATAAATCATCTAAATATCTAGAAGTGGAGCTAAAAGCTTCAATAATTTCAGATTGGTTATCAATGGAAAGCGACAACACGAAGTCTCTTTCATAACAATACAAGAATAGATCAGCCACAAGAGGTGCGCAATTCGTACCCATCGGAATGCCCACGATTTGTCTAAATAACTTAGTACCGAATCTAATATAAATATTGTCAAGTAGAAAGGTGAGGGCATCACACACTTTCTGACATGACCAAAGTGTATAATTCTTATGTTCTTTGGAAGTGAAAAATGCATTTCTGACATTACATGCAAGATAGAGAGAATCTTCTCTGTGAAAAGCCCATTCAATTAAATCATTAAGCTTTTCCTTTATAAGATTATGAGGAAGTGTAGTGTAAAGAGTGAAAAAATCGTAAGTAGACAGACTTGAAGCACGAAAATGTCTGGATTTCAATTTATTTAAAACCTCATTCGAATTTTTTATAGACCAAAACAGATTTCTTCCTGATCTTTCAAAGACTTTATCACAATATTTAATCACATGCGTTTTAATAGCAGTAAGACAGGAAGTTAATAATTTAGAAAGTTCAGTGGTAGTGCAAGAGCTAGAATTTGTAATAAACCGTGCTTTGTAAGGTCTTTTATGAAGTTTTGGTAACCAGTATAGCGTAGGAAGCTTGTCTTGGTCTTCGGTAACACACACAGCAAACTTGGTGGCTGAATGACACGTATGTTTATCTACTATAACTCTCTCTTCAGCTAAAGGCTGAAGTTCATAGGCCTTAGTACCACCAAGCTCCTGCTTAAGCGTGTTAACATAGTGGAGCCGTCACACAACGACGACGTTGTTAGCGGCCTTGTCTGCAGGGGCCAAAAAAAAACTTCTTATGAAATTCTTGAATACCTAGTTTAAGATGACGTAAAGACGTCTTAGGCTTAGGAGGTAATAAGTTAGTATTTTGAGAATAGAAAGAAATGCGTTTATTCACTAGTTTTAAAATGCTTAGTTTCCAGTCCTTAAGGGCTTTATGCTCAACATACTCTCGCTTACACCATCGATTACCGAATTCATTCAAGGAAGCAGCGATTTCATCTCTACATTTACTGAAATCAATTTCAGAAGGAAACCGATATTTCGGTCCTTTAGAAATTAAATTCTTTATCCTAGAATCAGGAATAATTTTCAAATTGCCAGTAATTACATGACCAGCAGCAAGATAGCAATACACTGAGTTTTTACAATCACATGAATCAGCAGTATTAGTATCAATATCAAGATCTGAAACAAGTTTATTAAAATTAAAAATGATAGATCTAACAGGTTTGTTATATTTATAGCAAATTATAGGTGTTTCAGTATTTTGAAAATAAGCAGGAATGGAAGAAAGCACCGAGCTCTCACGGAAGATACTGGGCAAATCTATAAAATCCATACCCTTATTAATGAAGGATATTTTGAAGAAATGGCGTTTATGATTAATTTCAGAATCAATGTAAGGACGGAGAGTATGCTGAGTATAGCCTCTAGTTAAGAGAGCCGCATCATATAACTGAATAGAACAATCGTAGAATTTATTCGCCTCGGTGTCCAGAAGACGTAAAACAGAAACGGGTAATGAACTTAAAAATGAAAACATAGAGTGGCGTCCATGATTTAATAATATAATTGACAGTCACTTCAGTCTAGTATTGTTTCGTTTAAACGCACGTAATTTACGTTTAAGTTACCATTTTTCCTGGTGCCGTGAGATCTAGTTCTGCGTTTTCGACATTCCAGGAGCGAGAAAATATCAAAGTCCGGCATTCTAGAAATATTACCCTCATGAAATCATACTTGTAGCCCACGCCAATTCAACAATACAGTTACCGATTTTCTTGTTGGAAATACTATATAGCAACAGAGGTTAAAATAGCAGTTTATTTCTTATAAATGAAATAAATATTTGCACCCTCGTCTCGAAAACATGCAACGGTCTGCGATCAGCACACCGACTTCTCCAAGTGTATTTGCTGTACCAGATAATCCACATGTCATGTTTGTCCATGCTGGATGCATAGCTCTGGAAGTCTGGACAAATGAGCTTAATCTTTGCGAAGTGGAACATTTATCCTTCTTGGTTATCATGTCGGTGTAAAAGCTACACCTTTTGGGCACATTGTAATAGCGACTTAGTAAACTACCTATGTTAAATCTCGAGCCCCAATCGATCGCATTACGTTGTTATGATTTGAGGACACGTTGGCCCTGCATGTCGTTATTTGAGACAGACGGAAAAAGGTACACGAATTAGTAGAGAAGATTGAAAGAAAGGGAAGGACAGATCAAGGAAAAGGCAATACAAGTGGTGAATAAGAAAATTATCTTTCCTCTTGTGTACTGCAATGACAGCCGGACCTGTCCGACTGTAGTACCAGTTGTCCTCCTATGTCGAAATGTTCATTTCCACTTAAACTTATTCCAGCTTTTCAGTTATTTCATGCTGCCGAGTCCTCATCGTTGTTTCATCTCTGTATTCGTTTGATTTTTATGTTCTTGGAAATTTTGCACTGATGAGTTAGAAATCCTTCATGTGGACTGAACAAATTATTTGTCTAAGCCACGACAGAACCAAGGACGAGGATTGCGGCCAAGTAAAATCTATTTAAGCCCCCACCCAGCCCAGTAAAATCCTTTTTACTGACCGTTCCAAGGCAGTTTCTCTGTCGTGGTTTATTGTTGTTAAAGTTAGTCTTTTCATGTGAGTAATATCAACATATTATTTTGGATAGCCGTTTGGCCATTTTTAGGGAAAGTAAGTGTCCTTTTGGCTTTCCGCCTAGGACACTTTTCATGTAAGTGATGTTTATTTATGATCTTGTTTCTTTCAATTTGATGCCATTGGATAATTCCTGATCATTGCCCTCACTTCTACTTCACATAACAAATATCTGATCGCAGTATCTTTGTGAAGACCGACCATGGAATAACAATGTACCTCAGGCCCGTCATCCACCGATTTAAGAAATATACCGATTAAAGGCAAATGTACGTGCATCTAGTATTGCAAACGTTATTGGTTTTGTAGGTCTGACAGTATGAGAAGTTCAACATATAAATTTGACATCTAATTTATGATTTTAAATGGAGCTTCAAAACGAAGCAGAAAACACATCCATTTTGTAAAGAACGAGTGGGAAATCATGGTTTTAATTCTGGTTCAACTTACAGGAAAACTGTATTTTATGCCTATATTACAGTACTTTTGGTACTTTGATTTCAATCTTTCACCCAGCAGGAAACGTATTATCAATAGTTCTTATAATATCTCATTAAAGAAACCTCTCAAGCTTTTGTGATACTTGTTTCCATTGTTATTCTCCAAAGACATGTACAGTTAAGATTTCAGGTGGGAATTAATCTTATTTTGCCCTCTGTGAACTTTGACCCTGTACTTCACTTAAAAGTGAAATGCCACACTACAGACAGGTCTGGTGTCATTCACAGCATTGTAAGGAATTCAAATATGATTGTCTGCCAATGCTACCTAGTGGCCACTGTAAATAGTGGTAGATCCCCTTTTATTGTCTTCCCTCAGAACCCTGTTTTGGTTGTCTGCTCAATACAACTTTCGTATCACAGCCAAGTACATACCTGGTCTTATCAATGTTATCGCAGTCTATATTTCGCGAGCTCATTAACCAGATAGCGATGAAAGGTTCTATCCCTATGTTTTCCCTCCACCATTAACCTCTCATATGTATGAGGTCAGCATGTGTTTTCATTTTGGTAGACACTTTGCCCAGACAGAGGGCCAATTAAAATCGATTTAAGCCCCCCGGTGGAATTCGTTTCACTGACCGTTCCAAAATAGACATGGAGCGTTTTGAAGCGCCAAGGCGGTTCTTCTGTCGAGGTTTATTTTTGTTATGGTTTGTCTTTGAGTGTTTGTTTTGCCTATGTTATTTTATTTTAGATAGCCAATTGGCTATTTTGTGGGAAAGTAACTGTCCATTTGGCTTTACGCTATTCATGTTTTTATTAGGGTCTGTTGTTTCATGTTCGTGTTTCAACCTTTTGGTGTCTCTGATTGGAGCTGTGGGTAATTGTATCGATTCCTGATCATTGCCTTCACTTCTATTTTACAATGGGAAAAGTTGAAAAAATGGCATTAACTGCCAAACCTTTGCATATTTTGACACATGTTCATAGAAATGTTCCTTAAGCAATCTACAATCTGCCATATGATTTTAGGCATATTGCTCTTTTTTACTGGTTGCCATGGAAACCAAAATGACAAAAATGAAAACAAATATTTAAAAAAATCATCTCCTCAAAAACCATATGCTCTATGAGGCTAAGAGTTTATGGAAATATTTACAATATTTGCCTTTACATGTTTTGTGTTTTATATGAAATATGACTCCTTAGTTTGGTTGCTATGGCAACTTAGAATTTCCATTGACTTATAATGGGGAAAACTGAAAAATGGCATTTACTAATTCGCCTTTGCAGATATTTTGAAAACAACTTTCATAGACATGTTCCATAAGTAATATACCATCTGTCATATGATTTTAGACCTATTGCTCATTTTTACTGGTTGCCAAGGTAACCAAAATGAGAAAGAAAAAAAATAGAAAATAAAATATTTAAAAAATCATCTCCTCAAAAACCGTGTGCTCTATGAGGCTGACGTTTTATGGAAACATTCACCATATTTGCTTTTTCAGATTTTACGTCGTTTTTTTTTTTGTTTTTTTTTTTTTTTCATGAAATTCGGCACTTTAGTTCGGTTGCTAAGGCAACTGAGAGATTCCATTGACTTATAATGGGGGAAATCGAAAAATGGAATTTACTGCTACGCCTTTCCAGATATTTTGATGAAACTTTCTTAGAAATATATTTAAGCACTTCATCTATCTGCCGTATGATTTAAGGCCAACTGGTCAATTTTATTGGTTGCCAGTGAAACCAAAATCCGCCTAAGAAAGAAAAGTTTATAGATATGTAATGGGGAAATTTGAAAATTTGCATTTACTGCCAAGCCTTAGTAGATATTTTCGCAAAACGTTCATAGAAATATTTATTTCAGCAACCTTGCTTCTGCCATATGCTTTTAGGCTACTGCTCAATTTTATTTGTTGCCACTGGAAACCAAAATAAAACAAAATAGAAAAAAGAGATTTTGTTAAAACAATCATCTCTTTATAAACGATATGCTCTACGAAGCTGAGGCTTTATGGAAATATTAACCATATTTGCCTTTACATTTTGTGTGTGTGTGTGTGTGTGTGTGTGTGTGTGTGTGTGTGTGTGTGTGTGTGTGTGTGTGTGTGTGTGTGTGTGTGTGTGTGTGTTCATTTGTGTTTTTTTTTTGTTATGAAATTTGGCTCTTAAGTTTGGTTTCTATGGGAAGTTAAGAGTTCCCAGAGACTCATAATGGGGAAAATTGCAAAATGACTTCACATCTTTCAAGATTTTTTAAAACTTTCTTAAAAATATTCCTTAAACATTGTTCTATCTGTTATATGAGTTATAGGCTAATTGGTTGCTACTGATGGTTGTCAATCATCCTATTTTGTATTGCAACAACGCGTTGAAGAGACATGAGACATACGAAGCCACTAGGCTGATTGGGTCCAAATTTTATCTGTAGTGTCTTTGTGCGCAGGGCTTCCGTGGTTAATTAAAATTCATGGCTGCTAGTGGGCAGTGCTCCTTGAGCTCTGGTGAGCATAGTGGCCCTTGGGCCTCTTGTTTAAATTAGTAAATCTTGTATTTTAAATTGAATAATAGTTGGCATAAATGTTCTTTGAAGTCACATAATTTTGAGGTCTTGTTCCGTTTCGGTTTAAATAAAAAAATGTTCAATACGACCTATTAATTTCGTTGCAGAAAATAAAAATAAAAAAATGTTAAATCTTTCTTTTGAACAAGGTTAGAAAAAATCGGTGATATTGTATTCTAGGCCATGTAGTTGTGATGGCTATCCAATGAAAAGGGTCCTTTTTAACCAAATGGTAAAAAACTGAATCCATTTGTTTTCATTATTTTTCATTTAATAACATTACAATAGCTGAATTTTAAAAAAACATATATTACATCAAATAGCTCATATTTCACTTCAGTGTCTTAGCATTGATTTTATATAAAACATAATAGGATTGCTCTGTCCCAATATGTGGTCTATCCTTAACTAGTTTTTCAGTAAAAAAATAAACAAGAAGGCCAAGATGGCACTGTATCGCTCACCTGCGGACCAGAAAATCATAAAAAATATTTAGAAAAAAAAAACTGTGAAGGAAGGAAAGGCATGTTCGTTAACCGGATAGATACGAAAATCTTCATAGATCCAGGGTTGTCAACAGAGTTGTACATCTGTTGAACCCACGGACAGGGTCATATTTGGCCCCAAGTCTATAATTTGAAAATCTTGGTACAGGTCCACTAGATGAGACTTCAAAGACGTGGACCTTGTGATTTCAGATAAGAGGATTTTAAAGGTTTACCCTATACAAGTAAATCTATGTAAAAGAAGATCCGTTCAAAACTGATGAGAATGTTAAAAATGGACATTTTCAGCAATCAAAGGGAAATAAATAGGCCGACCTCACCAGTGTGAAATCATCCGAGCTTTTATCCCTTGCTTACTTGTTTACTTATAAGAAGATCCGATAAAATCTGAAGGCGCTACGGTGACGACAATGTCAAAAGTAAACATTTTCTGCAATCAAGGGGGGCATATCTCCTATGATAACTAGTCCGACCTCACCGGTGTCGAACCAATTTGAGCTTTTATCCCAGACTTGCTTATAAGTAAGTTTCAAGAAGATCCGATAAAAACTGAAGGGCTATGGTGATGACCATGACAAAATAGGCATTTTCTGCTATCAAAGGGTTGTGACTCTATGATAAATAGGCCAACCTCACTAGTTTTCGAACACATCCGTGCTTTTATCCCTTACTTACTTGTTTGCAAGAGCAGCGGTGATGACAAGGTCGAAAATAAGCATTGTCGGCGAATTAGAGTACCAGACATAACGCTGTGATTAATCGAGTGAAATTGTTAATTTTCGAAGTAATCTGAGGTTTTATCTCGGACTTACTTACCTATAAGTTTCAAGAAGATCCGATGAAAACTGAAGGAGTTACGGTGATGACAAGGTCAATAATAGGCATTTAGTTTTCGAAATCACCCATGCGTTTTATCCCTGACTTACTTACATGTAAGACTCAAGAAGTTCCGATAAAAACTGAAGGGGCTACGGTGATGACAAGGTCAAAAATAGGCATTTTCTGTAATCAAGGGGGGGGGGGGCATAACTCTCTAAACAAGAGGGCCCAATGGCCCTATATCGCTCACCTGTGTTCCAGAAAATCATTAGTGTAGGAGACCACTTGACATTCCTACATACTAAATATCTAAGCTCAGGCAAAGCGGTGTCCATGCGTATAAACCCTATTGGTTTCATAGGGCGACAGGGCTTGAGATGTAATTTCATCTCAATGTCGGGTAAAAAGTCCCACAAAATTGGAAGAGACATCTCCAAAATGACCTATACAGTGTTGACAGGGATGTAAAACCTCAAATCAATCAAAATCTGTGCCTTATGGTTTTGGAAAAGAAGAATTTTTTTTAAGTTTTTTTTTTTCAGTATAAGTCTATAGAAGCTAATGAGCCCTGGGGCTTGGCCAATTTTGACCCAAAGGGCATGGTTGGCAAGATTTATGTAGGTGACCATTTTGTGTTGCTATATACTAAATATCTAAGGTCTGTATTTCATGGTTTCAAAGAAGATGTTTGAAGCTTTTTTCCATTATAAGTTTGTTGGAGTTAAGGGGCCACAGGATTTGGCCAATTTGGACTAAATATCTAAGTTCTGTGCTTCACAGTTTCTGAGAAGATTTTTTAAGCTTTCTTCCATTTAGAGTCTATGGGAGCTAAGGGGCACGGGGGCGTGGCCCATTTGGACCCCAGGGGCATGATTAGCAGGAAATATGTAGCTGATCACTTGCCGTTGCTACATGCTAAATATCTAAGCTCTGGGCCCTATGGTTTCAGAGAAGAAGATTTTTTAGGCTTTTCTCCATTTTGAGTCTATGGGAGCTAAGGGGGTCCCAGGGTGTGGCCCATTTGGACCAGAGGGGCATGATTGGCAGGATTTATGCAGGTGACCACTTGTTATTGCCACATGCTAAATATCTAAGCTCTGGGCCCTGTGGTTTCAGAGAAGAAGATTTTTGAAGCTTTTTTCCATTATGAGTCTAGGGGAGCTAAGGGGCCCCGGGGCGTGGCCCATTTGGACCCCAGGGGCATGATTGGCAGGATTTATGTATGTGACGCTTTGCCATTGCCACATGCTAATTATCTAAGCTCTGGGCCCTGTGGTTTCAGAGAAAAAGATTTTTGAAGCATTTTTAGCTCACCTGAGCCTTTAGGCTCATAGGTGAGCTTATAGTATAGCCATGGTCCGTCGTCCGTCCGTCCGTCCGTCCGTCCGTCCGTCCGTCCGTCCGTCCACCATTTTCAAAGAGCTTCTTCTCCTATACTGCAGGGCCAATCAAAGCCAAATTTCATATGGAGCCTCAGTGGGATGGGGGAACGAAAGTTTGTTCGCGGGGTCTGGATCACATGACCAAGATGGCCGCCATGCCCATATATGGTAAAAAGCCTTCAAAAATCTTCTTCTCCAGAACCATAAGGCCAGTGGCCTTGAAACTTGGCATGTAGCATATGGTACTCGGGCCCATCATGGTTTGTACAAATGGTGACCCTGGGTTGACCTTGACCTATTTTACAGCAATGTCAAATTTGCCGACTTAGGCTTTTGCATGGGGCAAAGTGAAAATAATGGATTTATAGGAAACCATTGAAGACAGTGTCAACAAAATTTGTAGATCAGGTAAAGTAATTGAATACATGAAGATCTATGGGTCAGAAAGGTCAAGGTCATTCATTGGCCTTAGACCAAGGTCATTCAGGATCCATATTTCAAACATTTTTTTCTCCAAAACTGCTGAGCCAATTTAAGTAAAATTTAATATGGAGCCTTTGTGAGTTGAACAAATGAAAAAATGCCAATACGGTCTAGATCACATGACCAAAATGGCCGTCACGCCCATATATGGTAAAAAGCCTTAAAAATTCTTCTCCTCCAGAACCGTAAGGCCAATGGCCTTGAAACTTGGCATGTAGCATATGGTACTCAGGCCCATCATAGTTTGTACAAATGGTGACCCTGAGTTGACCTTGACCTTTTTTACAGCAATGTCAAATTTGCCGACTTAGGCTTTTGCATGGGAAAAAGTGAAAATAATGGATTTTTAGGAAACCATTGAAGACACTGTCACCAAAATTAGTAGATAAGGTAAAGTAGCTGAATACATGAAGATCTATGTGTAAGAAAGGTCAAGGTCATTAATTGACCTTAGACCAAGGTCTCGCAGGTTCCATATTTCAAACATTTTTTCTCAGAAACTACTGAGCCAATTGAAGTGAAATTCAATATGGAGCCTTTGGGAGTTGAACAAATGAAAAGCTGCCAATATGGTCTAGATCACATGACCAAGATGGCCACCACGCCCATATATGGTAAAAACACTTCGAAATTCTTCTTCTCAAGAACCGTAAGGCCAATGGCCTTGAAACTTGGCATGTAGCATATGGTACTCGGGCCTATCATAATTTGTTCAAATGGTGACCCTGGGTTGAACTTGACCTATTTTACAGTAATGTCAAATATGCTGACTTAGGCTTTTGCATAGGAAAAAGTGAAAATAATGGATTTTTAGCTCACCTGAGCCTTTAGGCTCATAGGTGAGCTTATAGTATAGCCATGGTCCGTCGTCCGTCCGTCCGTCCACCATTTTCAAAGATCTTCTTCTCCTATACTGCAGGGCCAATCAAAGCCAAATTTCATATGGAGCCTCAGTGGGATGGGGGAACGATAGTTTGTTCGCGGGGTCTGGATCACATGACCAAGATGGCCACCATGCCCATATATGGTAAAAAGCCTTCAAAAATCTTCTTCTCCAGAACCATAAGGCCAGTGGCCTTGAAACTTGGCATGTAGCATATGGTACTCAGGCCCATCATGGTTTGTACAAATGGTGACCCTGGGTTGACTTTGACCTATTTTACAGCAATGTCAAATTTGTCAACTTAGGCTTTTGCATGGGGCAAAGTGAAAATTATGGATTTATAGGAAACCATTGAAGACAGTGTCACCAAAATTTGTAGATCAGGTAAAGTAACTGAATACATGAAGATCTATGGGTGATAAAGGTCAAGGTCGTTCATTGGCCTTAGACCCAAGATGGCCGCCATGCCCATATATGGTAAAAAACCTTCAAAAATCTTCTTCTCCAGAACCATAAGGCCATTGGCCTTGAAACTTGGCATGTAGCATATGGTACTCGGGCCCATCATGGTTTGTACAAATGGTGACCCTGGGTTGACCTTGACCTATTTTACAGCAATGTCAAATTTGCTGACTTAGGCTTTTGCAGGGGGCAAAGTGAAAATAATGGATTTATAGGAAACCATTGAAGACAGTGTCACCAAAATTGGTAGATAAGGTAAAGTAACTGAATACATGAAGATCTGTGGGTGAGAAAGGTCAAGGTCATTCATTTCTTTTGTTTCATTTGCTTCTGTATACAGTATACCATTTATGTCCAATGGACAGTTCCTCATATTTTCCCTTTCTGTGAGCCAGGCACCGAGGTTATAAAACTTTTTTCACGCTCAACTCACTTCAGCATGAAATTTACCCTGCTCATAAGTTTTAAAATGCCAACAAATATTGAGATGGCATTTTAAAATTTATGAGCAGGGTAAATGACATTTTCTGCTGATCTAAGTAGGAAAATTGTCACCAGACAGGTGAGCGGTTCAGGACCACTGGTCCTCTGGTTTCCATTATGAGTCTATAGGAGCTAAGGGGCCCCGGGGCGTGGCTCCTTTTGACCACAGGGGCATGATTGGCAGGAATTATGTAGGTGACCACTTGCTGTTGCTACATGCTAAATATCTAAGCTCTGGGTCCTGTGGTTTCAGAGAAGAAGATTTTTGAAGCTTTTTTCTATTATGAGTCAATGGGAGCTAAGGGGCCCGCGGGCGTGACCAATTTGGACCCCAGGAGCATGATTGGCAGGAATTATGTAGATGACCACTTGCCATTGCTACATGCTAATTACCTAAGCTCTGGGCCCTGCGGTTTCAGAGGAGAAGATTTTTGAAGCTTTTTTCCATTTTGAGTCTATGGGAGCGAAGGGGCCCGGGGGCGTGGCCCATTTGGAACCCAGGGGCATGATTGGCAGGAATTATGTAGGTGACCACTTGCCGTTGCTACGTGCTAAATATCTAAGCTCTGGGCCCTGTGATTTCAGAGAAGAAGATTTTTGAAGCTTTTTTCCATTATGAGTCTATATAGCTAAGGGGCCCCAGGGCGTGGCCTGTTTGGACCCCAGGAGCATGATTGGCAGGAATTATGTTGGTGACCACTTGCCGTTGCTACATGCTAAATTTCTAAGCTCTGGGCTCTGTGGTTTCGGAGAAGAAGATTTTGGAAGCTTTTTTTTTTTTCATTATGAGTCTATAGGAGATAAGGGGCCCCGGGGCGTGGCCCATTTGGAACCAGGGGGCATGATTGGCAGGAATTGTGTTGGTGACCACTTGCCGTTGCTACATGCTAAATATCTAAGCTCTGGGCCCTGTGGTTTCAGAGAAGGAGATTTTTGAACCTTTTTTCCATTATGAGTATATAGGAGCTAAGGGCCCAGGGGTGTGGCCAATTTCGACCCCAGGGGCATGATTGGCAGGAATTATATAGGTTACCACTTGCCATTGCTACATGCTAAATATCTAAGCTCTGGGTCCTGTGGTTTCAGAGAAGAAGATTTTTGAAGCTTTTTTCCATTATGAGTCTATGGGAGCGAAGGGGACCGGGGCGTGGACCATTTGGAACCCAGGGGCATGATTGGCAGGAATTATGTAGTTGACCACTTGCCCTTTCTACGTGCTAAATATCTAAGCTCTGGGCCCTATGGTTTCAGAGTAGAGGATTTTTGAAGCTTTTTTTCCATTATGAGTCTATAGCAGCTAATGGGCCCCGGGGCGTGGTCCCTTTGGATACCAGGGGCATGATTGGCAGGAATTATGTAGGTGACCACTTGATGTTACTACATGCTAAATATATAAGCTCTGGGCCCTGTGGTTTCAGAGAAGAAGATTTTTGAAGCTTTTTTTCCATTATGAGTCTATGGGAGCGAAGGGGCCCTGGGGCATGGCCCATTTTGGAACCCAGGGGCATGATTGGCAGGAACTATGTTGGTGACCACCTGCCATTGCTACATGCTAAATATATAAGCTCGGGGCCCTGTGGTTTCAGAGAAGAAGATTTTTGAAGCTTTTTTTCCATTATGAGTCTATGGGAGCGAAGGGGCCCCGGGGCGTGGCCCTTTTTGAACCCAGGGGCATGATTGGCAGAAATTATGTAGGTGACCACTTGCCATTGCTACATGCTAAATATCTAAGCTCTGGGCCCTGTGGTTTCAGAGAAGAAGATTTTTTAAGCTTTTTTTTCCATTATTAGTCTATGGGAGCGAAGGGGCCCTAGGGCGTGGCCCATTTGGCACCGAGGGGCATGATTGGCAGGAATTATGTAGTTGACCACTTGCCCTTGCTACATGCTTAATATCTAAGCTCTGGGACCTGTGGTTTCAGAGAAGAAGATTTTTGAAGCTTTTTTTCATTATGAGTCTATGGGAGCGAAGGGGCCCGGGGCGTGGACCATTTGGAACCCAGGGGCATGATTGGCAGGAATTATATAGGTTACCACTTGCCATTGCTACATGCTAAATATCTAAGCTCTGGGTCCTGTGGTTTCAGAGAAGAAGAGTTTTGAAACTTTTTTCCATTATGAGTCTATGGGAGCGAAGGGGCCCGGGGCGTGGACCATTTGGAACCCAGGGGCATGATTGGCAGGAATTATGTAGTTGACCACTTGCTGTTGCCACGTGCTAAATATCTAAGCTCTGGGCCCTATGGTTTCAGAGAAGAAGATTTTTTAAGCTTTTTTTCCATTATGAGTCAATAGGAGCTAATGGGCCCCGGGGCGTGGTCCCTTTGGACACCAGGGGCATGATTGGCAGGAATTATGTAGGTGACCACTTGCTGTTACTACATGCTAAATATATAAGCTCTGGGCCCTGTGGTTTCAGAGAAGAAGATTTTTTAAGCTTTTTTTCCATTATGAGTCTATGGGAGCGAAGGGGCCCCGGACGTGGCCCTTTTTGAACCCAGGGCCATGATTGGCAGGAATTATGTAGGTGACCACTTGCCATTGCTACATGCTAAATATCTAAGCTCTGGGCCCTGTGGTTTCAGAGAAGAAGATTTTTTAAGCTTTTTTTCCATTATGAGTCTATGGGAGCGAAGGGGCCCCGGGGCGTGGCCCTTTTTGAACCCAGGGGCATGATTGGCAGGAATTATGTAGGTGACCACTTGCCATTGCTACATGCTAAATATCTAAGCTCTGGGCCCTGTGGTTTCAGAGAAGAAGATTTTTGAAGCTTTTTTTCCATTATTAGTCTATGGGAGCGAAGGGGCCCTAGGGCGTGGCCCATTTGGCACCGAGGGGCATGATTGGCAGGAATTATGTAGTTGACCACTTGCCCTTGCTACATGTTTAATATCTAAGCTCTGGGCCCTGTGGTTTCAGAGAAGAAGATTTTAAAATGTTTTCCCATTATAAGTCTATGGGAGCTATATGTTGCCATGGCAACCAGAATTCCAATCTGATCAGCCCAAAAACCTTATGCAGCCTTTCCCCCTACCTGATGATGATTCACACGAAATTTGATCAAGATTGGCCATGGGGTATTTGAGATATACTTATTTGAAATTGTTTACGGACGCACGGATGCACGCACACACGCACGCACGACGGACGACGGACAAAAAGTGTTCCCAAAAGCTCACCTCGTCACTACGTGACAGGTGAGCTAAAAATAGGCTGACCTCACTAGTTTTTATTCAGCTGAGTTTTTATCCTTTACTTACATGTAGGTTTTGAAAAGATCAGATGGAAACTGAAGGGCCACGGTGGTGGCAAGGTAAAAATAGGAATTTTCAGCAATGAAGGGGACGTAACTCTATGACAGGCCGACCTCGCCTGTTTAAGAACCCGTCCTTCTTTACTCCTGACTTACTTGTGTTGCCAAGGTTAACAATCAGCATTTTTTATGTAACTCTATGATTAATGGACCAACCTGGCCAGTTGACGGACTCGTCCGAGCTTTCATCCCCAGTCTACTTAAATGTAAGTTTTAAAAAGATCCAATCAAAACTGAACGTGCTTTGGTGATGACAAGCATTTCCCCATTGTAAGTCTATGGGACCTTGTGGTTGCCGAAGCAACCAAAGTTTTCAATCGATTTCGATAAAAAGCTAATGTCATCATTGCCCCACCAGAGGCATGCTACAGATAAGAAATGATTGAGTTCAGCCTGCAGGATACAGAGATGTTACTGGTCAAACATGTGGACGGACGACCGACGGAGGGACTACCATAGCCTTCGGCCCAGGTGAGCTAAAAACGAAAGTGACTATTGGAAGGATGCGAGTTACCACCCCCGTCAAGGGTGATCCTGCTGGAAAACGCTTAGAGAGAACACAAGCAATGTAAAGGTTAGCATGTGTGTTCAGCTTAGTGTCACACTAGCCTGCATATGTGTACTATTTTTATCGAAAAGGCTCCATTCGTCGCTGTTTAAAAGCACCTTGATGCATAAATATCTTATGTGACGTGCAAGGACTATGAACTGACTGCGCGGATACCCTTGATACTTTTGCAGACAATGTGCCTTCAGACTTCTTTTAGAAATGAATGCAATTAACGTTCATTGACATATGGATAACGCAGAGTCAAGAGCAAAGTTAGTGATCTTCGAAATCGGGTTACGTGTTCACTTACTTTGCTGGTGACCCGATGTTTATCATACTTCAATGAACATTTAATAAAATATCTTAATATCAATTATTTCGAAAAGTTCTGGGGCCAGTTGTTCAAAGCATTGTTAGCTTAACGAGCTCGTTAGTGGTCATATTGTTAACTCTTCTATCAAGTACAACATCTAACATAGTGTTATTTTTGCACAAAAATGAGAGCAGCGTTTGCAAATGCAAAAGCTGCTCACATTTTCGACAAAAATATAAGCATATTTGCCATAATAAATGTTCAAAGTTATAACGATACGTTAATTAACGACGTCTAAGTTTTGAACAACGCCCCTGGTCTGGGCGATGATATGATACAAAGACACAACAACACACAGTTTCCCCTATGTTCAGCGGAATAGCGTCGTTGGCGCTTATACATCAACATCGTCGGCTGTAGAGTTCACATTAAGAAAACACGCCTATACAAATACATTGTAACATTTATCGCCGTAAAATGCAAATTTTAAGATGAAAAATTGTGATATTTTTCTTATTGCTGCTCAAAAAATAGATTGCAAGTAATCATTAGAACCGCCTCATCGAGGCGGTTCTAACGAGTACCCACAATCTATATTTTAGAGCAGAAATAAGAAAAATAAGGTTAACCCCTGCAAACCCCAGTTTTACTATATAAAACTGGGGTTCAAGTGGGTCAAAAGTATATAGGCGTGTTTTCGTGATGAAGACATACCGTAGAACTTCGATGGCTCGAACACCGATGGCTCGTTTACCAATGCTGAGTCGAACCCGTTCTTGTGTCCCGAGGGCATTTCTCCACATAAGAAAAAGTGAGGGTAATTAAGGAAATGTGCTCCTATTCTCTAGTAAATGTATGCTGTGTTCACTCATTAGAATCGCCTCTATGAGGCTATTCTAATGAGTACACACAGCATACATTTTTATGATAGAACACCGAAAAGATGTCCCAAAATAAACCCCGTTACGCCTCCTGGCAGTTACCGTCAGAGGCTCGAACTACCCTTGTCTCGAACAGATTTTCGTGGTCCCAAAGGTGTTCGAGCAATTGAAGTTCGACTGTATTCGTGATAAGAACTGCATCTACGCCAAACCCAAGGCTAGGCGACAGTGATAAAGGATGTCGTATTTGCCTATATCGCTCATGAGCAGCTACAGTCACTACTACAGTCGAACTTCAATGGCTCGAACACCTTTGGGACCTCGAAAATGTGTTCGAGACAGGGGTAGTTCGAGCCAATGAAGACTTCTACCAGGAGGCATAACGTGATACTTTGAAAATCCTTTCAGTGTTCTGTAATGAAAATGAAAATGTATGCTGTGTGTATGCATTAGAATCGCCTCATCGAGGCGATTCTAATGAGTACGCACAGCATACATTTGCAAGATGAAAGACTAAAATCTCCTTAATTATCCCTCACTATTTCTTATGTAGAGGATTTCCTTAGGAACTCAAGAGCGGGTTCGACTCATCCATGGTAAACGAGCCATCGATGTTCGAGCCATCGAAGTTCTACTGTATATGTATTCAGTTTTCAGTCTCCCTGCCCTTCGTCATAGTGTGGGTTATTTCTCTGGTCCGTTGGGATCATTTATTCCACTGAAGAATTTGAAAAATAAAACTGAGGGTCACTGATGAGGCCTGTTTGTCGAAACCAGCTAGTCTGGTCTAAAAAACTTACACACTCCACAGTGTTCAGTTCTGTGGTATAGTCCTTGCTTCAAATGGGTTACCTTTGTATAGAACGTTTGGTTTTATGGGAATGTGTGGCGGCCGTAAAAGGTCTTTGTCCTACATCAGAACACAAGGAAAATGTAAGACGTTTTCAGTATGGTTATTATTATGCGCTTAATGTCATATGTCATAGGTGCGCTCAGTCAGTCAAAACACTGATAGTTTTGTTTCCTTTAAGAGGTGCTTGCCTACCATATAACACAAAGAGATGGCGCAGGTGCGATGTGTCTGCAGACACTTTTTCATCTGTGCGCACAATGTGAAATTTTGCATGTGCGAACACGAAAGACTCAGATCAGACTGGGTATCTGCTCTGTCGTATCTTAGCATTCGCAGGTCACAAGACGTGTGGATCCTGTTTCATCTTTATGAAGAAGACCCTCGCTAAACGATAGTGTCCCCACACCCAACCCCCACCCAGCCTACACTTTACCGTTATATGCATTTGCAACTGTAAAGAAACTCAGGAAGGTATAGTATAATAGATAATAAATAAAGGTCATTTTCCCGCAAATTACTCCCAGAAACAAATGTTGTGGATATTTGTGAGGATCGCCTCACCACGCCATTTGTTTTTTGGAATAGCACATTCCATATTCTTGAATATCTCTATCAATCCTGACGCATTGCATTGAAATTGTCTTTGAAACGGGCTTTGTCTCTGATTCCATTGTGGACTTTTGAAAATATTTTAGGGTCACTGATGAGGCCTAATTGGCCGAAACTAGCTAGTCTGGCCCAGAAACCATGTACACTCCATATTTTCCAGTTGTATGGGGTATACCTTGCTTCCAAAGGATAACCTTTTTTAGAACATATTTGTTGTTTGTTGTTATATCAAATGTCGGTATAAAGAGACTTATCTATAGTGAGAAGTAAATGATGATTTGACTGCATAAGTGCACAGGCTAGTCTCAATATTCACTGGTAACACATGCCAAATTCTACCTTTTCGTGAGCAAAGGCTCATATGGGCCAGCTGGTATTCTAGTGTCCCTATATTCCAGACGGTTTATGAGTACGATGTCGACGTTAACCCTTTTTGTACCAAATGGAATCTTCCACCTTATGTATAGCAGGAGTCCATTTCAAAATTTAGGGGTATCAGGTTGTGTTTTGGTAAAATTTATTTGGAAAATGGCTTAACTTTTGCAAACAGTGTAGGTCCTGATCAGACGCCGTGTTATGCGGCGTCTGATCTGGGCCTGAACTGTTTGCCAAGGTACCCCTCTAGGGGTTTCTGGTACTGAATGGGTTAATACGTAAGATTGCACGACCCGCAGAAAAAGCGACCGACTGAAGTCGGTTGATTTTCTATGAGTGCCCTTAAATCACCGTGTCATTCTGTCAGTCTGTCTGTCAGTCCGTAACCCGTTTGTGAAAATTGGTGATAGTGACTTAACCGCTTGGAATATTTTAACAATTTTTGGCATACTGATACCGAGGCGAAAAATAAGAAAATTTTCGAACTGCTTCTCCTCGGAAACCGTTTGGCCGATTGAAGTCAAATTTCATATGGAGCCTCTATGGGATGGGGGAAACCAAAATTTGCTCATGGGGTCCAGGTCACATGACCAAAATGGCCGCCAAGCCATATATGGTCTGTCTGTCTGTCCGTCCGCAACCCGTTTGTGAAAATTGGTGATAGTGACTTAACCGCTTGGCATATTTAAACAATTTTTGGCATACTGATAGATATCAATAAAATCTAACCAATGAACTTGCGAAATATTACATTCCATTTAGTATAGCCTCGCCGAGGCGAAAAATGTGAAAATTTTCGAACTGCTTCTCCTCGGAAACCGTTTGGCCGATTGAAGTCAAATTTCATATGGAGACTCTGTGGGATGGGAGAAACCAAAATTTGCTCATGATGTCCAGGTCACATGACCAAAATAGCCCCCAAGCCATATATGGTAAAAACCCTTCAAAAATAGTCTTCTCAAGAACCACTGGGCAGATTTCCACGAAACTTGATAAATAGCATCTGGGACGTAGGCCCATCATAAATTGCTAAAATGGTGACCCTGGGTTGACCTTGACCTTCTTTGTGCCTAGGTCAAACTCTGACACATATGCTTTTGTATTGGAAAAGTGAGAATGCATTTTATCCTGCAAACGATTTAGAATACAGTACTAAAGTATAAGATATATTTTTACTCCTTACGATAAGGCGCATATATTGGGGGAACCGTTTTAGGTCCAGGTCACATGACCAAAATGGCCGCCATACCCATATATCGTAACACTCATAACGCTTAAAGCATCCGGCGGGTCGTGCACTTCAGCTGAAGCACTGGTTTTCTTCAAAATCAATTTCGCAGAGTTGAAATTGACAAAAGAAAAGAAACCTGAGCAGGATATAGCTAGACTTCACTTTGTATTTTAATATTTAAATACAAAAAAAAATCTGAAAAAAATATATATATATTCATATTCTCTACGTTAATATAATACTCCAACAGGAGTCTGATGGGTGGTTAGACAAAAAAGAGTCCCGAGGGTGACAATAAACATTATTTGCCAAGTAAGGCCTAAAAAATAGCCGTGTTTCCGCTAACCCGACCGATCCTGCTTCAGACCCTCCGAATCTATCTTTTATCAATAAAAGAAAAAAATAATAAAATAAAAATTTTAAACACAGACCCTACCATTTTCAATTTCCGACCCTACATAGTGTCGTCTTTGCATAATTTCGCGTTTTATGTACATTTTTGTAATTTTTGGCATTTAGTACCTTCCAAAACACAGAGCTGACATTCATTTTTGAGCATCTAAAATAATTATATATACAGTGCAAGTGTCAACATGACACTTTTATTAACAAAAACGTATACAAAAACAAAAACACATAAAAAATATAGGCCCGGCCCTGTTTTTTTTATTTTTTTTTTTTCGGACGAAAAAATAAAATAATAAAAAAGTTTCTCCTACCTATCGACATTTTTTTTAGCTCACCTGGACCGAAGGCTCCAGGAGAACTTATAGTATAGTAGCGGTTCTAACGAGAACACACAATGTATATTTTAGAGCAGAAAAAAGAAAAATAAGGTATACCTTCTGTAAACCCTAGTTTTAATATATAAAAGTGGGGTTCAAGGGGGTCAAAATTATATTGGCGTGTTTTCTTGATGCCGGGGTGAAATCCAGCATTTTTAAGAAAACACTTTTAATAACAATTTAACAATAATGTCAACCTGAGGGAGGCTTGTAAAATATCAATCATATAACTTCAAACAGTAACATGGATTTTTTTTATAAACCGAAGCTTTCCTGCCATTTACTCGAGACAGGATCGAACCCGCGGCCTTCTGCACTGACACCGAATGCTCTATTTTGCCAGTAACAAATCATGAAAAGAAGTCCCTATAATTAAAAACGTTTATATATTTGTGTTTTCTGCTCTTAAACTTTAATTGTGGGTACTCGTTAGAACCACCATGATCCCGTTTACTACAGAAATCAATATAAGTTTACAAGTTTATTCATGAGAACAGAAAGTTTCACAAATGAAACATATAACTACAAAGGAAAAGAGAATAAGAACAAAGAAAAAGAAAAAAGTAATCAAATAAAACTTCTAGCCTATACCTATACTATAGCTACCAGAGGGAGACATCTTAAAATATTATATATTTAGGAGCATCGGTCTTTGGTTGTTGTCAACTGGATCCAAAAGTACAGCTATGTTTAAATTAAGAGCCTTAAACATTAAGTTTTATAAAATAGCACTACCATCATTTTCACAACAAGATGCACACAAATATTTCCTACATTTCGATTTCAAGTATTTAGCCAATTCATAACTTGGGAGAAGTGTACAGTTGTAATGAACAGATAACTGACATTCGTGACACTGTAACATGGACTGTGATTTTGTTTCACCACAAACAGTACAATTATTGTTAAATAAGTCATCAGCAGCCAGGGAGCTGCCCGCCGCTTTACATTCTTCTACTTCATCAAAAGGTGATTTTAAAATGGTCACATCAGGGTCATGGGGTTTTTCATTTGCCTGCAAAAGGTCAAACTCTGCAGAAGTTGAATTTACACCTTCAAGTAAATTCTTCTAAATTGTCTTCGTCAGAAATGCTACAGGCAGAATCCTCGTCATTAGACGGATAAGTGTCACTTTCTTCCTCAAACTGCTTATATGATACCCAACTACCATCTTTATATACCTGGGGTTCATAACCGCCCTGTTGCAAAACAGTTTTTGCCTGGTTTAGTGATGTATAACTTTGGTAAATCACTCGTTTAACACCAGTTACCAATGGGCTGCAATCATTCCAGTTCGTGAAAATACCACTAACACCATCCTTTCCCCTCGTGACTGCATAAAACTTAGTCTTATTTCTTCCAGGCATGGTGTTGTTTATCTGTGTCGAATACTGGTTACAAACGAACGTATGAAAAAGAGACGGCAAAATTTTGACAGCCCAAATGTCAATAATGAGGGTAGAATAACATCGAATTGTAGTTATCTACGATGTCTATAAATGCTAATCAATTAGCACTTAAGTCTTAATGTTCATTATCGGCGCATCAGGGACGAATTTTCAACTAAAAACGATCGCCCGCAATTTTTAGCATCTTCTTTTGGTGTATCTTTTGGTGTCGCAAAATAACAAATAATATAACAAATCTTCATTAGAAAAGAGCCAATTATAACATGAGAAATTTACCCCTTGCTAACTGCGGTTATCCGATTGCAAAACATGGCCCCTTCGGGACAAATCGCGAATGGTACCTGATTTACCTTTTTGGAGGACGGAGGAGGCGAAAAGAGATGACCCGGTCCCTCTTTATAAGTGCCAACGCCAGCGTTCACAATCGCTTGTTAGAGCCACGTCAGTTCTAACAAGCTATTGTTATTAAGGGGGTCAGGCTCGGGAGAACCTTTTCCGTGAAAAAAAAAGAAAAAAAGAAAATATTTTACGCCTGATAGAAACTGTCCCATCACGAAAACACGCCTATACAGTTATGACCTCATTGAACCCCACTTTTATATAGTAAAACTGGGGTTTAAAGGGGTGAGCCTTATCTTTCTTATTTCTGCTCTAAAATATAGATTGTGGGTACTCGTTAGAACCGTCTCGATGAGGCGGTTCTAACGAGTACCCACAATCTACATTTTTAGCAGAAAAAAGAAAATTATCACAATTTTTCATCCTAAAATTTTCATTTTTTTTTCGGCGATAAAGGTTGCAATGTATTTGTATAGTCATGTTTTCGTGTTTTGAGACCGTAATATTGTTACAAATATTATTACAACACAATACATTTGACGTTATACTTACACGCAAACCAAGTGAAGGCAATGATCAGGAATCGATAAAATTACCTCCCACCAGTAACAAATCAGGAAAAAAACACCCAAGTCACCAAAAGCATAAAACAACTTCATAATGAAAACTTCACAAGCGGAAAGCCAAAAGGACTATTACTGTCCCACAAAATGGTCAAGCCGCTTTCCAAAATAAAAATGTATTAGTAATACATACATTCAAAGACGAGCCATAACAATAATAAACCACAACAGAAGAACCGCATTGGAACGGTCAGTAAAATCAGTAAAATGTGTTAACTGGCGGGGATGGGGGAAGAGTGAAGCGGGCTTAATTCGATTTCAATCTTAACCATGGATCGGGGGAAGTAGGGGAGAAAGAAGCGGGCTTAATTCGATTTCAATCTTAACCCTGGATCGGGGGAAGTATGGGAGAAAGAAGCGGGCTTAATTCGATTTCAATCTTAACCCTGGATCGGGGGAAATAGGGGAGAAAGAAGCGGGCTTAATTCGATTTCAATCTTAACCCTGGATCGGGGGAAATAGGGGAGAAAGAAGCGGGCTTATTTCGATTTCAATCTTAACCCTGGATCGGGGGAAGTAGGGGAGAAAGAAGCGGGCTTAATTCGATTTTAATCTTAACCCTGGATCGGGGGCAGTAGGGGAGAAAAAATCGGTCTTAATTCGATTTTAATCTTAACCCTGGATGATCGGCTCCCGCGTATCGTGGCTAGGTAAAAAGATTTGGCTGCATGGTGCTACCGCGCAGAGCTGAAATCGACCGCACATGAGTACTGGTAAACCTTAGAGGATCTAAGGCTGACCATGCAAAGTTGTGCGTCGAACCGTCAATGCATATAAACCCTATCGGTTTTCACTGGGAGCAGGGTTTGAGATGTTATTTCGTCTCAGCGTCGGTTAAAAGTCCAACAAAATTGGAAGCACCGTCTCCAAAATAACTGGTACAAACAGCTCCAAGATCCTCCCCACATTATCGCTAGGGAAAGACGTCTAAACATGGAGTGACGCCATTCAAAACAAAACAGACCACTGGTAAACCGAGCCAGCAACAGGTGATGACTCGGGTAATCCAAACGTAACTAACAAGGAACAGCATACTTAATGGGGGAAAGAATCAGAATCACTTACATAACAAACATTAAATATGAATGATTAACGTAGCTAAACATGAACAACTAAAAAGGGAAATAATCAGAATCACCAACATAACAAACATTAAAGATGAAGGATTAACGTAGCTAAACATGAACAACTAAAAATGGAAAGAATCAGAATCACCAACATAACAACATACACAATTAGCGAAAGAATCAGAACCACCAGTTAAAACCAGAAGGAATAACAGCAAAGGAACCGACTTGGAACGGTCAGTAAAATTACTGGCGGACATATGTGTACTTTACGGGTTTCCGGCCCTCACCCTCACCCTCACTTTCACTGTGGTTCAAACATGTATGTTTTGTTTTCGGTCCGCGCGAAGGTTTTCTAACTCATCAGTGAATTATCTCGGTTAGCAAAGAAATCACAATTAAAGCCAAGTTGACCCAAGGGTAAGGACTCGGTAATAAAACGCGTTGAGACATCAAACAAACAAACCAAACCTTGGTTGTGTCGGGGTGTAGACAAATAATTTGTTCTGACAACATAAAGGATTTTAACTCATCAGTGCAACATCCCAGAGAATATAAAAATCAAGCGAATACAGAGACGTAACACCGATAAGAAATAACTGAAATGCAGGGGCAAACAAAAACCAATACTCGTACACTACTGGAATGCTGGGCGATTAGGCAAATTTGGGTCAGTCGTCAATAATCAGTCCGGCTTTTATCGGTTTTGAATTGAAATAATTGAAATGCCGGAGCAAACGAAACCTAACATTTGGACTCCAGTATACACTAATGTTGGGCGATTATGCCAATTTTAGTTAGTGCTAAATAATCAAGCCGGCTTTTATCGGTTTTGAAGACATATCAAGTTATTCAATTCGATGTTCTTTAGAAACTTTCTGGCCTCCGTGGCCTAGTGGTTAAGAGCGCTGTCTCTTGATCATTAGGTCTCTCACCGCTGTGGTTCGAGTCTCGCTCGAGTTACATGTGAGACGCTAAGTTCTGCAACGGAAGGTCAGGTGGTTTTTCTCCGGGTACTCCGGTTTTCGCTCAACTCTGATTAACGATTGGCTCGATATAAGTGAAATAATCTTGAAAGGGCCGTTAAACCACCCCCCCCCCAAAAAAAAAATAGAAACTTTTTTCTGTTGTGTGTGTGTGTGTGTGTGTGTGTGTGTGTGTGTGTGTGTGTGTGTGTGTGTGTGTGTTTTCATTGGTCGCAGGCCGTGCATAGCTGCAAAAGCTGGTTTTAAATATGACTCGGATCACTAGTATGTTGCATCGGACACAGATTCTATAAAAGCCGAATGACTTTCTTCTGGATGTCAGTCGATCTACTTATGTTTCTTTATGTTTCACATGTGAATTGGAATGTATTTGATTTTCATTTTTGTTGTTGACTTTTTGTTACTTTTACAGCCGAATTGAATTGTTTCCAGTATACAAATAAAATAAAACGTTTGAACAAAAGAAACTGTTGGATGCCCTAGTTTCCCTATTCGAAGTCTACACCAGGAAGTTATACATGTAGTTAAATCATAGTATCTTTAACACTTTTCACAATACTAATGTTGTAGTACTACTACTTAAAGCTTGCTTCTCGTGAGTTAATGATTTTCTTTTTCTTAATCTTTTTTTCTGTTTATTATTATTATTATTAATAGTATTATAAGTGTTATTATTATTAGTAGTAGAAGTAGTATTAATGTTAGTAGTGTTGTTGTTGTTATTTTTGTTGTTATCAATTTTTTGTGGTGCAAACAGTTTTCTCAAGCAGTAAGGATACACGTTCAGGAGAGGCATTTTATATAGAGTATCTTACATGAGTGCTCATGTATTATTGAATTTATTAAACGAGTTGAGGAAAACGGATAAAATGCGAGGCTGTGCCGAGCATTTTATCCCTTTTCCTCAACGAGTTTAATAAATTCAATAATACATGAGCACGAATGCAAGATTCTATTTATCATATGACATTTAAACTCATTTTATTCACGATTGTTTACAAAAATGTCAATATTCCGCCGTTAGTAAACGCGACGTCGTTAAGGACGCCGTACATGTAACGTTACGGGAGTATCTAGCTAATTTGCATATTTAATCCACTAGTGGATTATCGAAAATAATACATGACGTTATAACACTCTCAGACGCGACGTCATATGATAAATATGCGTCTACTCTTAAAGGAATGAATTTGTATTCATTCCTTGAGATATTCTTTTTGCGGAGGGTAACATGAAGTTCCTAAAATCGTTTGCTTTTTACCTCACCTGACCTAGGGTCATGGTAAACTTTTGTGACTGTGAGATGTCCGACGTCGTTGTTCTTTGTCCGTCGTGCGAGCGTAAATTTTTCTTGTGAACACTCTAGATGCCACAGTTTTGGGTCAATCATCATCAAACTTGGTCATTATAATCATCATGACAGTATCTCGGTCAAGTGCGAATATGAGTAATGTCGAATAAGAAATAAGGTCAACAGGTCAAATCATAGAAAAACCTTGTCAACACACTAGAGGCCACCGTTTTGATCCGATCATCACCAAACTTGCTCAGTATGATCATCTTGGCAATATCTCGGTCGAGTTCAAATACGGGTCTTGTCGGATCAAAAAGTAGGTCAGTAGGTCAAATAATAGAAAAACCTTGTGAACAAAATGCTCATCATGACAATATTTCAGTCAAGTTCGAATATGGGAGATGCCGGGTCGGAAAGTTGGTCAGCAGGTCAAATCATAGAAAAACATTGTGAGCACACAACAGACCACAGTTTTGGTCCGATCATCATAAATCAAGCTCAGAAGGATCATCTTGACAATGTCTCGGTCAAGTTTAAGTATGGGTCATGTAGGATCAAAAAGAAGGACAGGAGGACAAATCATAGAAAAAAACGTGAACACACTAGAGGCCACAGTTTTAGTCCGATCATCATCAAACTTGCTCATTATGATCATCTTCACTATCTCGGTTAGATTCGAATATGGATAATGTCGGGTCAAAAAGTAGGTCAGTAGGTCAAACCAACGAAAAACACTTTGAACACACTAGAGGCCGATGTTTTGGTCCGATCATCATCGAACTTGCTCAAACTGATAATCATGACAACATTTCGGTCAAGTTCGAATATGGGTCATGTCGCTAGAAAAAAGCAGGTCAGCAGGTTAAATCCTAGAAAAACATTGTGAACGCACTAGAGGACACAGTTTTGCACCGATCATCATCAACCTATCTCAGAATGATCATCTTGGCAATATCTCGGTCAAATTCGAATATGGGTCATGTCGGGTCAAAAATAGGTCAGAAGATCAAATCATTGGAAAACCTTGTGAACAAATTAGAGGCCACGGTGGTAGTCCAATCATCATCGATCTTGCTCAGAATTATCATCTTGACAATATCTCGGTCAAATTCGACTAGGTCGGTTCAAAAAGTAGGTCAGTAGGTCAAACCATAGAAAAACCTTGTGAATACTGTAGATGCCAGTGTTTAGGTCCAATTATCATGAATCTTTCTCAGAATGATAATCTTGACAAGATGTGTGTCAAGTTCGAATATAGGTCATGTCGATTCGAAAAGGAGATCAGTAGGTCATTTTGTCATAAGGTTTGAATCCTTTGAGATGTAGCCTTCACATTTGGTATGTAGTTTCCGTGTGACAAGGGCTTCCCACTCATACGATAAAATTGACCAATGACCTTGACCTGTGACTACTTTATCATAACTTTTGAACCTTTTGTCGTATTTCGTATGTATGTTCCTTGTGAAATGGTCTTCCCACCCATACAAATAATTTGACCTATGACTTTGACCTACTTTGTCATTACGTTTGAAGCATGTAAGGTAGAGCCGTTATATTTGGCATGTAGGTTTCTTGTGACAAGGGCTTTCCATTCATACAAAAATGATCTATGACCATGACCTTGACATGTGACCTCCTTCATCATATCTTTTGAACCATTTGAGATAGAGCCTTCATATTAGGCATATGTGTTCCTTGTGACAATTTCTTCCAACCGATACAAAATGTTTGACCAGTGACCTTGACCTTTGACCTACTTTATCATAACTTTGAAGCAATTGAGATAGAGCCTTCGTATTTGGTATGTAGGTTCCTTGTGACAAAGACTACCTGTTCATACAAAAAATGACCTGTGACCTTAACCTTGACATGTGGCATACTTTATCATAACTTTGAACTAAATGAGATAGTGCCTTCATATGTGGCATGTATGTTCCATGTGACAAAATCTTCCAACTGATACAAATATTTTGACCTGTGATCCTGACCTTTGACCTACTTTGTCATAACTTTTGAACCATTCAAGACAGAACCTTCATATTTTGTATGTATGTAGGTTCCTTGTGACAAGGCTTTCCCGCCAAGTCAAGAAGTTTTTACCTGTGACCTTGATCTTGATCTGCGAACTACTTAATAATAGGTTTTGAACAATTTGAGACAGATCCGTCATATTTGGCATGAATGTTCCTTGTTGCATGTGACCTTGACCTTTGACGTACTTGGTCATACGTTTGATCCATTTAAGATAGAACCTTCATATTTGGCATGCAGGTTCCTTGTGACAAGGTACCTTACTATATTACCTACAATTTCGTTTTTACAGTGAGGATCAGGTGAGCGATCCAGGACTATCATGGCCCTCTTGTTTACAAATGGCGTAAAATGTATTTATCATTATTTTTTTTGTAAAATGTGTCATGTGTATCCGTTATCCTCAACATTATCCTTAAATCAAATACGCTTTTTCAGGCATAATAATAATAATAATAATAATAATAATAATAATAATAATAATAATAATAATAATAATAAAATCAAGAATTAATGTTTGGTTAAACACTGGATGAAAACAACAGCGGTATTGGAAGCAAAACAAATAGAATTCAGCTGTCAAAAGGTCGTTGAAGTATTTCCAGATTTGGTTTTTCCGACATCTCCTTTTACCTCGCCTGAACGCGAAGAGCTGTTGTCAAAAAAAAAAAAAAAAAAAAAAAAAAAAAAAACGTCATAGAGTATATACATATAGTATGCTTCTAAGCAAAATGGTAGCTTGATGTACGTTTGATAACAAACAGTCTGATTACCGATATGGCCTTCAGTAGATTTTACACATGCAGAAAGTGCATCGTTCGCCATCTTGTGGTGTTTATATTTCGCAGCTTATTCGCTTTGCAAGTCATGTCACTGATTTTAACACCCTTAATAAAAGTTAAACATCTAGACGTCTACATCAGGGATATAGGTATCATAAACTTCGGAAAGAATTTTCTAAGTTTTAGCGCCGACACTATAACTTAGTTTCTAAATTTAAGCTGTTTATTATGTTTACTGTCGTAACTCGATGTTTCGACTTCTTTCCCCTGATATAGTGTGCGCGCGCGTGCGTGCGTGTGTGTGCGTAAGCGCGCGCGCATGCGTGTGTGTGTGTGTGCGTGCGTGCGTGCGTGTGTGTGTGTGTGTGTGTGTGTGTGTGTGTGTGTGTGTGTGTGTGTGTGTGTGTGTGTGTGTGTGTGTGTGTGGAGGGATTTGGGATCTGATTGTATCAGTTCCTGGTCGTTTCCTTTTTAAAAATACATTAGAAATAAAAACACGCCGGCTTATCCTCAACTATATCGCTACCAGCAAGACATCTGCAAGATGTGGTCAAAGAGTGTCAAATCATGTATTTAATCATGACTCACTGATGAGCTAGAAAGTCTCAATGAGGATCAATTTGTTCTTGTTATTTTGTTATTGTTATTTTGTTTGATTCTGTACTGGAACTGAGGGCAAGGGTTGAAATTGCATAAACTCCGGAGTTGAAGCCCCCACCCCAGTAGTTTTACTACTGACCGTCCCAAGGCGGTCGTTCTTTTGCAGTGTCTTATTTGTTATTTGGCTTTGTGCAGTTGGTTCATGTTTCGTCTGTTTTGTGTGTGTCACCATGTCACTTTCTATAGGTGACTTGAGATGGCTTTCCTTTGCTCCACCATTTCAGTTACTTTTTGCTGTCGAATCCTCAGCGTTGTTTTCTTCTCTGTGGTTGTAGAAGCCTCCATGGTGTAGTGGTTACGCTATTCGCCTTGTAAATCAGGGGTCGAAGGATCGATCCCGGGCATCTCCAGACTTTCGGATGTGTCCTTAAACCGAGGTCCGTCTCCTTATGACCTTAGCTGTTGGTGGGACGTAAAACTCAAACATTCACTCACTCACTCGGTGTTTTTTTTTTAATTTTGCGTTCTCGCAGATGTTGCACTGATGAGTTAATAAGCCTTCATTGCAGACTGAACAACGGCCCCGCCCATAGGGGCATGCAGAAATATATGGGCTGCATGATGCTTCCACGCAGAGCTGAATCCGTCCCGCACACTAGTACTGGTAAACCGCTTAGAGGATCTAAGCCTGTCACGGAACCGCGGTGCGAGGCGGACCGTCCATGCAAATAAACCCTATTGGTTTCATTGGGCGACAGGGCTTGAGATGTCATTTCATCTCAATGTCGGGTAAAAGTCCCACAAAATTGGAAGCAACGTCTCCAGAATGACCTTTACAGTGCTGACGGGGACGTTAAACCTCAAATCAAACAAACAAACAAAACAGACTGAACAAATTATTTGTCTAAATCGCGACGGAAGTAAGGGCGAGGATTGCGGCCGCGTTAAATCGATTGAAGCCTCTCTGTGACATACTTTTCACTTGCCAAGGCGGTTCTTCTGTCGTGGTTTATTTTTGTTATAGTTTGTCTTTAAATGTGTGTATCGCTTATATCTTTTTGATTTGGATAGCCAATTGGCCATTTTATGTGAAAGTTACTTTCCTTTTGGCTTTCCGGTATTGATGTTTCCATTAGGGTCTACTTTCTTTTCTTTTGTGTCTCTGATGGGAGGTGTGGGCTAATTGTACCGATTCCTGATCATTGCCTTCACTTCTATTTTTATAGTTTAAAAACACAATGCACGAAACACAATTTACATAGTTAGCCTTTGTTGACCAATCAATAGGCCAGAAGATATACATGAGAGCACTAAACTACTAAATACTGGTTATAAACCAAACTCAAAGCTGATGAGGAGGTTTGACAGAACGTGTGCGGAGCTCTCACCTTTCTACTTGACAATATTAGGTTTGGTACTACTATGTTATTTTAACAAATTGTGGGAATTTCGATTGGTGCGAATTGCGCACCCCTTGTGGCTGATTCGTTCTTGTTCTATTATAAAAGAGACTGCCGTATGGCGGCCGTAAAAAGTCTCCCCGTACATCATCGTAGTGCAGATTATAGATTTCATTTAGATTAATTTTGAAAATAGAGTTCTGCTTAAGCCGGTGCTAGAGGGCATGGTCGGTGTTGCACATTTCAGTACTGGTCTTGAACAGACTCAGTAAACCTAGTCTGCTATTTTCGTTTATTTGGTGTATTCTTTCTTCCAAGACGGTACTTCTGTTCTCGTCTATCATTGTGATAGTTTGTCTATGTATGTATGTATTGCTAATACACTTTTTAGGGGGGGGGGGTTGGAAGAAGCAGTCCTTTTGTCTTTTCGCATGAGGCGTTTTAATTATGGTGAAGTTGTTTAACGTTGGTGTTTCTTTCCATTTTGATATCAGGGGTATGTGGTAAAATTATATCGATGCCTGATAATAGCTTTCATTTCCTTTTTTTGTGTATTTATGAAGTCGATAAAATTGTAATTGCCTACACTTGGATGTCGAGCCCCAATTGAGTATGTTCTATAAAAGGTTTATCCTTTGGAAGCAAGGAATACACCACAGAAGTAAAAAATATGGAGTTTACATGTTTTCTGGGCCAGCCCAGCTAGTTTCGGCAATTAGGCCTCATCAGTGACCCTCAGATATTTTCAAAATTCCACAATGGAATCAATGATCCTAAAGGACAAGAGAATATAATCTACACTATGATCTAGGGCAGGGAGACGTTTTACCGCCGCCACACATTCCCAAACACAGGTCTGCTGCCTCATTTATTGGTATCAATTCACTATAAAATCTTTGCCAATATGCCAGGTTAATGAAATTTAATTGATGATGATGATGACGGACGACGACGATGTCGATGATAATGATGATGATGATGATGATGATGATGCTCACTGCTGTCCATACTGACAGTTGCAAAAAGTTCATTGAATCGCATTTGTCACCTGGAGCACAGCAGCTCAAAGTAGAAGTAAAACAAAGATCAGGAATTGATACAATTAACTTACTCCACCCATCAAAGACACCAAAGGGAAAGAAATACAAAAATTAAGCGACCAGACCATAATGGAAACCTAAACAAAGGAAGACCATAAGGACAGTTACTTACCCACAAAATGGCCATATGGCCATCCAAAATAAAAAGACACAAGTGATACACACAGAAAGTAACAAACGACAACATAAATAAATCGCCACAGAAGAACCGCCTTGGAACGGTCAGTGGAAAGATTTTCACTGGGGGCTTAAATCGATTTTACGTGGCCACAATCCTCGCCCTTACTTCCGTCGCGATTTAGACAGATAATTTGTTCAGTCCGCATGAAGGCCTCCTAACTCATCAGTGCAACATCTCCGTGAACACAAACAATCAAAGAACCACAGAGACAGTGAGACAACGGTGAGGACTCGACAGCAAGAAACCACTGAAATGCTGGAGCAAAAGAAAACCAACAGTTAGACTCCGATAAGCCCGACCAGAGATAGAGCATCAGGCACCAACCAACATTACCTTCTCAATAAGCCTTTACGTTGGAACCGTCATAGAATCTGAGGCCTGACCCACTGGCGTGCAATTAAAGAGGGAGGCAAAGTTGCCAACCGTGATTGGGTTAATTTTGCCGTGGTCTGGTGTCCGTTCGTCGTTAACTTTTCACATTGACAGTTACAAAAAGTGCATTGAATAGCATTTGTCACCTGGAGCACAGCAGCTCAAAGTCAACTTTTGCCGTGGTCTGGTGTCCGTTCGTCGTTAACTTTTCACATTTTCCACCTTTCCACCTCTCCTCGGATACACAGGTCGGATTCTACTGATACTTGGTGGAAGGCACCAGGGCAACAGAGAGATTTAGACTTACTAAAATGGTTCCGTTCCGATATCCAAGATGGTCATCACAGCAAGCAAAAAGGTCCAATAGATATATAATGTGGAATAATATGAAATTAGGCACTGCCTAGTCACGGGCGTGGTTATTACCATGTCCATTTCAACAATCAATCAACACTATGGTCAGGGATTTTCAATTTAAAATTAGCAAAACAAAAACTCTCTACAAAATCATTTGTACAAAAATGAATAAATTGGATAGTGATTGAACAACACTCTGAAGCAATTAAACAGATTGGTTGATAACTCATGGGAATCTTAACCTCTATATTATAGTTATAACTCTTATTAAATGCTCGGCTTAAAGTTACTAAAATACCCCCCCCCCCCCACCAACACAGTACAATTCAAAATATCACTTTTAGCAATCAATTTTCAATTTTTTAAACATTAAAGGGCTATATCTATGCTGAAAATGAATTGATGTAAACAAAAAAAACCAAAACAATCTTTGTAGAGGTCCAGTAGATGAAGCTCCATACCAAAATCAAAGACCTAAAGTCAAAAACCAAAAGGTCAGAGAAAACACTGGTACGCCCAAAGCTGGAGTATGCGGCCCCAATCTGGGATCCCCATACCAGAGGAAAAAATACTCCAGCTTGAAAAAGTCAGACGAAGAGCTGCCCGATGGACCACTAATACTTATGGTTATAGGTCAAGCGTAATGGGCATGCTTCAGGAATTAGGTTCGTGGTCCCTCGAACAAAGAAGGGCAGATGCACGTCTTTGCTTTGTCTTCAAGTTAGTTCATGGTCTTGTGGCACTACCACTCCCTGATTACATTCAACTAATTAAATCCAATTCCAGGTACTGTAATCCATTGACTTTCAGACAGATTCAGACATCTCGTGATTTTTATAAATATTCATTTTATCCCCTTGCAATTGTTCAGTGGAGTGCATTGCCCCAGAACACTGTTTGTCTGCCAACCCTTGACTTTTTCAAGGATGCAGTTGGTAGACTAAAGCATTCAAGGCCCTAGATCCAGAGGAAGTTGTTTTCAACCTGATTTTAACTTCACTTATGATCTATTTTAACCTGTAATCTTTAATCCACTTCACTATATTAGCTTTCCTTTTCTCATTTAACTTTCTGTCTGATCCTTGCTTGACGCGCGACCCTGCCTAGAATGTTCTTGCAGGCGTATGACAGTATATAGAGATAGAGAGATACTCCAAATTTTATGAAAATCAATTGTTCCTTCTCAAGATATATGGCAAAACTGACGCACTGCAAAAAGCTGTACAACAATCCCAAACTAGAGCTTGTCAATATCAAATCACATGCAAAATTTGTTATCAAACCATAAATTTGTTTACAAGATATTGAGGAGAAATGAAGGACGGAAGGTTGGGCCCATCCAAGTATAACTGTTGGTTTTCTTTTGCTCCAGCATTTCAGTTGTTTCTTGATGTCGAGTCCTCAACATTATTTCATACCTTTGTTTGTTATATTTATGTGTTCTCGCAGATGTTGCACTGATGAGTTAAGAGACCTTCATGCGGAATGAAGAAATTATGTAGAAATCACGACAGAAGGGCGAGGATTGCGACCACATTAAATGGATTTAAGCCCCCCCCCCCCAGTAAAAATCTTATCACTGACTGTTCCAAAGGTGGTTCTTCTGCCGCGGTTTATTTTCATATGGGTTGTCTTTGAGAGTGTGTATAGATAGATAGATAGATAGATAGATAGATAGATAGATAGATAGATAGATAGATAGATAGATAGATGATAGATAGATAGATAGATAGATAGATAGATAGATTGATAGATAGATAGATAGATAGATAGATAGATAGATAGATAGATAGATAGATAGATAGATAGATAGATAGATAGATAGATAGATAGATAGATAGATAGATCAGTGGTTAGTGCACTTGCCTCTGACGGTTTGATTCCTGGTGACAGTGATTATTTCTGGATACGAACACGCTCCATTGATATCATCTGCTGGATGAATGGCAAATAGTACACCGTCGTTCGGATAACTGTGTAGGCTTTCATCCTACAAACCTTGTGTGTACTAAATGTACACCTGCGAGTAATGGTCAAATGTGACCGATCACAGGATAGATAGATAGATCAGTGGTTAGTGCACTTGCCTCTGACGCTAGAGCCCCCGGTTTGATTCCTTGTGACACTGATTATTTCTGCATACGAACACGCTCCATTGGCATCATCTGCTGGGTGAATGGCAAAAAGTGCACCGTCGTTTGGATAACCATATAGGCTTTCATCCTAAAACCTTGTACACCTGCGAGTAATGGTCAAATGTGACCGATAACAGGAGAGAGAGAGAGAGAGAGAGAGAGAGAGAGAGAGAGAGAGAGAGAGAGAGAGAGAGAGAGAGAGAGAGAGAGAGAGAGATAGATAGATAGATAGATAGATAGATAGATAGATAGATAGATAGATAGATAGATAGATAGATCAGTGGTTAGTGCACTTGCCTCTGACGCTAGAGGCCCCGGTTTGATTCCTGGTGGCAGTGATTATTTCTGGATACGAACACGCTCCATTGGTATCGACTGCTGGGCGAATGGCAAAAAGTGCACCGTCGTTCGGATAACTGTGTAGGCTTTCATCCTACAAACCTTGTGTGTACTAAATGTACACCTGCGAATAATGGTCAAATGTGACCGATCACAGGATAGATAGATAGATAGATAGATAGATAGATAGATAGATAGATAGATAGATAGATAGATAGATAGAAAGATAGATAGATAGATAGATAGATAGATAGATAGATAGATAGATAGATAGATAGATAGATAGATAGATAGATAGATAGATAGATAGATAGATCAGTGGTTAGTGCACTTGCCTCTGACGCTAGAGGCCCCGGTTTGATTCCTTGTGGCAGTGATTATTTCTGGATTCGAACACGCTCCATTGGCATCATCAGCTGGATGAATGGCAAAAAGTGCACCATCGTTCGGATAACTGTATAGGCTTTCATCCTACAAACCTTGTGTGTACTAAATATACACCTGCGAGTAATGATCAAATGTGACCAATATCTTGCCTCTGACGCTAGAGGCCCCCGGTTTGATTCCTGGTGGCAGTGATTATTTTTGGATACGAACACGCTCCATTGGCATCATCATACTAAATGTACACCTGTGAGTAATGGTCAAATGTGGCCGATAGATAGATAGATAGATAGATAGATAGATAGATAGATAGATAGATAGATAGATAGATAGATAGATGGATGGATGGATGGATGGATGGATGGATGGATGGATGGATGGATGGATGGATGGATGGATGGATAGATAGATAGATAGATAGATAGATAGATAGATAGATAGATAGATAGATAGATAGATAGATAGATAGATAGATAGATAGATAGATAGATAGATAGATCATTGGTTAGTGCACTTGCTTCGTGGTGGCAGTAATTATTTCTGGATGCAAACACGCTCCATTTGCATCATCTGCTTGGTGAATGGCAAAAAGTGCACTGCCGTTTGGATAGATAGATAGATATATCTAACACCATATGAACTTGCCAGGAAATTTTTCATGATGTATGGTCTGAATCAGAATCAGTTTAGGAAATACCAGTGTGTGTGTTTTACAAAATCAAATGCACCCAAATCTGTGAAGAATGCAGCACAGTCGTGGAAATATAGAATTTTTGATAGAAACAGATTTTTTACAAATACTTCCCCGTTTGTACAAACTAGCCTTTCAATGTCTTCCTATTAAAGTATCAGAGTATAAGCGTACACGGCGGCAAAAGGCCCCAAATGAACTGTCAAAGCAATTGTTGTTGACTGGCCAAAAACTGTAGCGCGCAGACGGAAGGTAAACAAAAGACTGATTCTCATTTTTGTGGAATCTTCCACGTTTACGCCTAAATAATTCTGATAAGCGCCTGAATAACATTGATCAATGATTTAGAACCGGTCACGCATTTTTCGAACAAACGCCGGAAAAATGAATTTTATTTTTTTAAAACGCATTTATTGTTAAAAAGGATACGTTATAGTTCTTGAAATTTAGAAAGATCTTCAACATTTACGAAAAGACAAAAAAATCCGACCAAAAATGTAAGCGTTTCTCGCCAGTTTTCAATTCGCGAGATCTCGTACTTTGGGACGGATCAGCTGAGAGAGATGGACTGGTGAAATGCACGCGCACGTTAACTATAGGCGTGCACGCCAAAGTTCGGCAACTATGTCCATGCCGTATAATGGCCGGGCGATAGCGAATTTACCCATCAAACTTGTATGAGGACTATGGGGCAGATTGGATCATTCACATGACAGTTACTTGCCTTTATGTCCCGCATAGACTTATACAGGGAAAAGGTTGTTCAAGTAGTAGCAAGTTTAACTTTGATTGGATCCTCATCACACTTAAAGGTGATGAGAGCAGCTATCAAAACTTGGATGATTTCGATGCTGGGTCAGATTGGACTAGTCACACGCGAGTTATTTGCTTTTAAGTTCTTCATAGATCTATAATGGGGAAGCTGTTGCCCGAGCGATTATAGCGACTTTCTGTTGATCGGATCCTCATCCAACCTACCTCTATGTAAATGTGATGTACGTTACCTAAATATCTGGCCATATATAATGTTTCTTATGGACTTTATATCATTTGAGTCATTTTGGAGTTTTCTTCCCTTTTTTCTGGCTTGGATTACATACGAGGACTGTTCAAATATGAGTGCAACTAAGCACATAAAAATGATTCCGTGATAGATTTCGATGAAAAATTTATTTTGAACCCTCAAAGTATTCCCCTTTAACAGATATACAAACTTTCAATCTTCTGATCCAATCATTGAATGCATTTTGGTAGTCTTTTCGAGGTATACTATGAAGGCACTGGAATATTGCAGAACCGAGGTGTTTGCGCTGTACAAATTTTCGACGAGAAAGGTATTTTTTCAGCCGCGGGAACAAAAAAGTCACACTGGGCAAGGTCAGGGGAATACGGGGGGTGAGGGAGTTCAACAACCTTTTCCTGCTTCAGATAGTCTTGCACAATGAACGCCTTGTGCGATGACGCATTGTCATGTAGCAATCTGACATTGGCCAAACCAGTTGCGGGTCTTCGTTCTTTGAAATATTTCTTCAATTTTCGAAGAACTTTATTCTTGTAAAACTTCGCATTTACAGATTTGCCTTTAGACACAGCAACCTGAATAGCAGGGCACTGATTTGAAAAGAATATGGCATACATTACCTTCTTGACGCTCATGGTCTGCTTTGCAATCCATGGTCTTTTGCAATACTTTGTTGCCCATATTTTGTTCTGAATCTTTCGTTTTGGCTCAAAAAAGTGAACCCTTGTCTCGTCACCTGTGACGACATTGGCGAAAGACCGTTCATTGTAATTTGGAAACTTTTTAAGCAACTTCTTGGCGCACTGAACGCGTGTCTTTATCTGCTCATCTGTCAACAGATGGGGAATCCATCTAGCACAGAACTTTCTCATTTTCAAATCCCGTTTCAGAATTGTATGAGCTGCTCCTAATGAGATGCCAACCATACTAGCTATTTGCCTAGTGATGTATCGTGCATCGGTAGCAACTATTTCTTTCACTCTAGCAACCATCTTGGCAGATGTTGCTCTTTTCGGCCGACGATAATGTGGTGCATCTTCTGTTGAGCCTAGCCCACAGCTGAATTTCTTACACCAACGAAAAACTGTCGGAAAAGACATTTCATTATGCCCATAAACCGAACACATCTCATCAAAAATGTCTTTGCACCATATACCAAGAATACAACGATTCTTAATATAGGACCGTATTTCAACGGCGTACTCTGACCTTCTTCCAACCATGTTTTGTATTAGTATACAAGAGTAGACAGTGTTTATCGAACGATATACATGGCTAAAGTGGACGGATTTTAACAATTCTGGTATCAATGTATAGGTAAAATGTTTGTCTACGCTGTGATATTTATTTCCAGGTGATTTTCGCATTAGTGCATGGGAAAACGTTCTACTTGCATTCATATTTGAACAGTCCTCGTATGCCCATAAACCGAACATATTTCATCAAAAATGTCTTTGCACCGTATACCAAGAATATGTTGACAACGATTCTTAATATAGGACCGTATTTCAACGGCGTACTCTGACCTTCTTCCAACCATGTTTTGTATTAGTATACAAGAGTAGACAGTGTTTATCGAACGATATACATGGCTAAAGTGTACGGATTTTAACAGGTTTGGTATCAATGTATAGGTAAAATGTTTTTTCTACGCTGTGATATTTATTTCCAGGTGATTTTCGCATTAGTGCATGAGAAAACGTTTTACTTGCATTCATATTTGAACAGTCCTCGTATTTGAATTCCTGCTGAAAATAATGGTTCGACTGTGTAACCAAAGTTGTGTATTCAAGAGCTTTACTCCATTTTACAGTCTGTTACTCAAATTACCTTTTTGAGGTCTTCTTTCGATAGAAAATGCCCGATAACAGATTAACATGCCAATTAAACTGAAAATATGGCTTCAACCAGTTAGTCCCAAAAATGGTAACCATAATAAAAAGCTACCATTTAATTACTGAAGTTTATTGTGTTTGTGACAAAATGTAACACAGATAACCCTTTCTAGACAGAACATCTGCACCATAGACATGCGAAAGTCATATCAAACAACAATTTTCTTGACTGACTAACAATATATATATATATATATATATATTTCTAGAAAAGGGTTATCCCTTGGAAGCAAGAAATACAACTCATAACTGAAAGGTATGGAGTGTGCACGTTTTCTGGACCAGGCTAGCTAGTTTCAGCTAATTAGGCCTTCACATATTTTCAAAATTCCTCAATGGAATCTATGATCCCAAATGACAAGAAAATAAAAATTACATTATGATAAAGGGCAACGTGATTTGTACGTCGCCACACATTCCCTTAACATCAGCTGTAGAAAAGGTTATCATCTGGAAGCAAAGAATACACAACAGAACTGGAAATTATGGAGTGTTCATGTTTTCTGTGCCAGACTGGCTAATTAGGCTCATCAGTGTCCCTAAAATATTTTCAAAATATCACAATGGAATCAATGCTCCAAAAGGACAATAAAATATAAACTACACTATAATGAGGTGCAGAAAGATTTTTACGGCAGCCAAACAGTTTCTTAACATCATCTACGTTCTAGAAAAGGGTTATCCATTGGATGAAAGAAATACAGCACAGGACGGAAAAGTATGGAATACACATGTTTTCTGGGCCAGACTAGCTAGTTTTGGACAATTTGCCTCATTGTGACCCTCAAATTTTTTCAAAATTTCACAATGAAGTCAATGATCCAAAAGCACAAGAAAATATACACTAAACTATGATGAGGGCAGGGATACTTTTTACGGCCGCCACACATTCCCTTATGTCCTAGAAAAGGGTTATCCTTTGGAAGAAAGGAATACACCACAGAACTGAAAAGTATTGAGTACTCATGTATTCTAGGCCAGACTAGCTAGTTTCGGCCAATTAGGCCTCATCTGTGACCCTCAAATATTTTCAAAATTCCACAATGAGATAATCAGCTGTAATGACGTTTAATATGCTCTAGAAAAGGTTTATCCATTTGAAGCAAGAAAAGGTTGTTATCACAGATAACATATAATTAGCTTGCCAAGTAGCCCCGAAATGTCTCTGACTGATGATAGCAGCCAAATTTCCCGTTCCGAGGGGTGCAACAAACTCGAAGAATAAGCCACATATCTCACTTTGGCTCCAAAACCAATAGTAGCAATTAGGTAACGGGCATAAAAAATCATCTCGATTTGCGACAAAACCAAATTTGACATACAAAAAATTGAAATGCAATAAAATATAATGAAAAAGGTCGGGAAGTATAATTAACTTCTTCGACAGTCATAGCCGCAGGCGAAATAGTGGAGTGTGTGTGTGTGAATTCGGGTTTAACGTCGCTTTCAACAATTTTTCAGTCATATCACGACGGTGTCTGGTTGCGACAGGGAGCTCAATGCTCATTTTTATAGTGCTGCCTCACTTAAGTATCATGTCCCAAACACATTACATGATACCACACCCAGTCACATTATCCTGACACTGGGTCGACCAGTCCTAGCTCTACCCCGTAAATCTGAGTGCCAAGCGAGGAGCAGCTAGTACCATTTTTAACGACTTTGGTATGTCGCGGCCCGGGATCGAACCTGTGACATCCCCTTCCCCGGAGGTTTCTTGGAGCAAAGGAAAACCAACAGTTAGATTCCGATGGGCCCAACCAAAGACAGAGCATCAGGCATCAACCATCATTACATAACATTGAATTCTACTTCTCAGTAAGCCTTTACGCTGGAACCGTCATATAATCTAAGGCTTGACCCACCGGCGTGCAATTAAAGACGGAAGCAAAGTTGTCAATCGTGATTGGGTCAACTATCTTGCATGCAGGCTGCCCTTTAACATTAATGTTGTACCCAATTTTTTTATATCGAAGAAAGATTTTACGAAATCGGTTGCTGAAGTCATTGCAAGTATGTGTTTTCTTTCTGAATTAATATACTAAATCACCATAAAATACGGGTTCCGATAGCCCTTGCTGCAGAAGAAATTTTAGTCCAACACTGAATTTTGGAATTAAATCGGAATGATGTCTATATAATTTAGAAAAGGCTTTGCGTAGTTTATGATACCGTTAACCCTGATTAAGAAGTTTAGCAGTAAACAATATATTACAAGTGTTGAAGTCAGTTACATGACTAGAAACTCTTGCAAATCGAATTAATTGCGAAATAAAAACGCCTTAGGATGCTGCACGAGGAACATCACCATCCAAGAAAGGAAAGTTTACAATCTAAAAATCAAAATCACCGGGTTTATCATAAACTTTGCAGGAAACAAACCCATCTGCAATAGATAGATGTAAATCCAAACACGGGGTCTCGGAATCAGAAAAATTTGCTTTATTTAACTGAAATTCTGGGGGATAAATTTGACTGATCAAACCATCGAAATAGGTATTGTCAATATTTAATAAATCATCCAAATATCTACAAGTCAATGCTTTCAGATTGGTTTTCAACGGAAAGGGACATCATGAAGTCTCTTTCATAACAAAACAAGAACAGATCAGTCACAAGGGGTGCGCAATTCGTATCCATCGGAATATCCACAATTTGTCTAAATAACTGAAACTGTTTTGTAAATATTGTCAAGTAGAAAGGTGAGAGCTTCACACACTATCTGAAATGCCCACAAAGGATAATTGTTGTCCTCCTTAGAAGTGAAAAAATACATAAATCTTTAAGAAATGAGGACTAGATCAAATGCGACCAGAAACGGACTCGAACCGGCGACTCCTTGCTTACAAGGCAAGTGATCTACCGACTGAGCTATCTAGGAGCTGATGACATTTTTTCAGTTTTTTTTTAACTTAGCCAATAAATCGCACTGTCGATGAAGTACGGGGAAACCTTTTACAGGCTCCACAACTGCACTTGACATCGGCTGTAGCAAAAAAATACATAAATCTTTAAGAGCGACCCCTTGCTTCCAAGGCAAGTGCTCTACCAACTGAGCTATCCAGGCGCTTATAACATTTCTTCAACTTCGGATTTTTATAGACTTAATAAGAAAAACAACACTATTGATGAAGTGCAGGGAACCGTTTTACAGGCTCCACAACTGCACTTAACACCAGCTGTTGCAAATAAATACATACATCTTTAAGAAATGAGGTTGAAAAACATGCGACCAGAACCGGACTCGAACCGGCGACCCCTTGCTTTCAAGGCAAGTGATCTACCGACCGAACTATCAGGGCGCCTTATTTAAGAAGGAAATCGATATTTCGGTCCTTTAGAAATTATCTTCTAGAATTAGGAATATGTTTAATTGTCAGTAATAGTATGACCAGCAGTAGGATAGCAATACACTGAGTTTTTACAATCTCAGGTATCAGGAGTATAAGTTTCAATATCAAGATCAGAAACAAGTTTTTTGAAATAAAAAATGATATATCTAACAGGTTTGTTGTATTTATAGCAAATTATGGGTGTTTCAGTATTTTGAAAATAAGCAGGAATGGATGAAATCACCGAACTGTCCCGGGGGATAAATAATAGATAAATCTATAAAATCCAAATCCTTACTAATGAAGGATACTTTGATGTAATGACGTTTGTGATTAATTTCAGAATCGATGAAAGGACGAGGAGCATGTTGAGTATAACCTCCAGTTAAAAGAGCAGCATCGTATAACTGATTAGAACTATCGTAGATTTTATTCGCCTCGGTGTCCAGAATACTTAATACAGCAATGGGTCATCACGAAAACAAGTCTATATTTTTTTTTGATCCGCCTGAACCCCACTTTTATATAGTAAAACTGTGGTATACAAGGGTAAACCTAATTTTCCTTATTTCTGCTCTAAAATATAGATTGTGGGTACTCGTTAGAGCCGTCTCGATGAGGCGGTTCTAACGTGTATCTACATTCTATATTTGGAGCAACATAAGAAAACTATTACACGTTTTCAGCTTAAAATTTTAGTGTTTTCGGCGTTAAAGTTTACAATGTATTTACTTAGGCGTGTTTTCGTAATGAATGAACTAAGAAATGCAAGCATTGAGTGGCGTCCATGATTACATAATTTTATGGACAGTCACTTCATCCTGGTATTGTTTCTTTAAAAAGCGCTTTATAGTTTCCATTGTTCTGGTGCCGTGTGATGACGGTTAAAGAAAGTGTCAGGTTTTATTTTTTTTTTTTTTTTTTTTTTTTTTTTTGGGGGGGGGGGGGGGGGCTTACTCATTCTACGACAGTGTTCACTTAATCCTGTTTTTAACATGAGTATAATTTATTCGCCTCGCTGTCCAGAATACGTAATACAGAAATGGGTAATGAACTTAGAAATGCAAGAATTGGGTAAATTGTACAGTGAAAACTGGGTACTGCTGAGGTGCCTCCTCCACCCCACTCACACCCCTCTCTTACGGGCCTCCGTGGCCTAGTTGATAAGAGCGCTAACTCTTAATCATAAGGCCTTTCACCCTTGTGGTTCGAGTCTGTTAAGTTTCAGTACTTATTAACAGCCTCGATACAATCGAGACACTTATTTTGAATCTGTACGAAGCTCTGTTTTCAGCATTTCAGTGGTTTCTTGCTGTCGAGTCCTCACCGTTGTCTCACCTCTGTGGTTCGTTGATTTTTTGTGTTCACGGAGATGTTGCACTGATGAGTTAGGAGGCCTTCTTGCGGACTGAACAAATTATTTGTCTAAATCGCGGCGGAAGTAAGGGCGAGGATTGTGGCCACGTAAAATCGATTTAAGCCCCCAGTGGAAATCTTTCCACTGACCGTTCCAAGGCGGTTCTTCTGTGGCGATTTATTTATGTTGTTGTTTGTTACTTACTGTGTGTATCACTTGTGTCTTTTAATTTTTGATGGCCATATGGCCATTTTGTGGCAAAGTAACTGTCCTTATGGCCTTCCTTTGTTTAGGTTTCCATTATGGTCTGGTCGCTTAATGTTTGTATTTCTTTCCCTTTAGTGTCTTTGATGGGTGGAGTAAGTTAATTGTATCGATTCCTGATCTTTGTTTTACTTCTACTTTTCAAAGATACCTTAAGGGCCGAGTATGTCTGCAAATATTTGTTAACAGTGCAATCAGCATTCAGCTGTACAGTGTCTTGCACTGTCACCTTAGGAGCTGTTCAGCGACAGAAAATGTGTCATTGCAAATGTGCAAACATACGGCAGAACGAAAAGACAGACTGCCTACTAACTCAGTCAGAAAAACAACCTTCCCTCTCTGTATGAAGGGGGCATCAATATAGCACTCAGCGAATAATCTAATCAGACTGCTCAATGCACAGGGTTAGACTTTTCCCTGTTGCACATGTCAGAGGATACATTTTCACTCGACGCAGAGCACATTCGTATCCGTACAGAACCAAATACAAGTACAAATATTGCATATTGTATATGTTCTAAGCACCATATATATTTAAAGAAGTTAATTCTAACTTCGTTCGTCCCCGAGGGTATCATCAGCTCAGTTTCAGTTCCTGACTGCTGAGGTTGATACTGCAGTGTTGACGTCAGTACTCAGGTACTGATTTAAATAACTATACTATATCTTTAATTTTTGCAGTTTTTTTTTTTTTTTTTTTTCATTTTTTTGGTTTTGGTTTTACGGCCCTTCCAAGATTATTTTACTCATATCGAGCCGATCGTTAATCAGAGGTAGACGAAAACCGGAGTACCCGGAGAAAAAACACCTGACCTTCCGTTGCAGAACTTGGCGTCTCACATGTGACCCGAGCGAGGCTCAAACCACAGCGTCGAGAGACCTAATGATTAAGAGTTAGCGCTCTTATCCACTAGGCCACGGAGGCCCGTTTTTTGGCAGTATAAAATTCTATTTTTTTCTCAAACTAAGACTGACTTGTCAGGTGAGACATGTATCTAAGCGGATTCGGTTGCCACTTTTTGTTATATTTTAAATTTTGCAAGTCTCGCTACTTTGTACATCTCCTTCCTGATACCCGGGACTTCCGTGGAGCGTGGGTCATGTTTGCTGATGTTGGCTCGGTGGGGGACGCCTGTAAGTCCGCGGGTGGGCGTCTCTTGCCTGGTGCCTTCAGTTGACCTGTTTAACGAGCTACATCGGTCGGTGTGTGCTCGGAGGGGGATGTGCTGTGTTTGCCGGGTCTTGTCCATCATCCGTTTCGGTTTCAGAACTTTGGGGTTGAGACACACTGATGAAAATAAAATATCAGAAAGGCCTCTGTGTCACTAAATTAGGTATAGTTACGCCTTAATTAGCATATAGATGTCAAAATGGTATTTCAAACAGCACTTGAACATCTAAGGCACAAGAAAACACATACATTTCAAGAAGGTAACATGCCAATGCAAGGCAGTATTTACATCATCGATTGAGGGGACTCCCTTTTGAGCTCACCTGACCGAAGGCAATGGTGAGCTTATGTGAACGTGAGATGTCCGACGTGGTCGTTCGTCGCCCGTCGTCCGTCATGTGTCACCCATGTTCGTACGTAAACTGTTCTTGTGAACACTCTAGAGGCCACAGTTTTGATTGAATCATCATCAAGCTTGGTCAGAATAATCAACATGACAATATGTTGGTCAATTTGGAATATAGGTCATGTCGGGTACAATCGTAGGCCAGTAGGTTAAATATTAGACGAAACTTGTTAACACTCTGGAGGCCCCAGTTTTGGTTAGAAAAATCATCTTGACAATATCTGGATCAAGTGTGAATATGGGTCATGTCGGGTTTATACGTAGATTAGTAGGTCAAATCATAGAAAAACATTGTGGTCACTCCAGAGGTTTTGGTCCAATCATCATCAAACTTACTCAGAATGATTATCTTGACATTATTTGAGCCAAATTCGAACATGGGTAATATCGGGTCAAAAAGTAGGTCAGTAGGTCAAATCATAGAAACGCCTTGTGAATACTCTAGGGGCCACGGTTTTGGACTAATCAAGCTTGCTCAGAATGATTATTTTGACAATATCTGGATGAAGTTTGAATATGGGTCATGTTGGGTCAAAAAGTAGGTCAGTAGGTAAGATCATAGAAAAACATTGTGAACACTCTAGAGGCAACAGCTATGGTCCAATCATCTTCAAACTTGCTCAGAATGATTATAATGGCAATAACTCGGTCAAGTTCGAATATGGGTTATGCCAGGTCAAACAGTAGGTCAATAAGTTAAATTATTGAAAAACCTTGTGAACACTCTAGAAGTCACAGTTTTTGTACAATTATCATCAAACTTACTCGGAATGATCATCTCGACGATATCTCGGATAAGTTTGAATATGGATCATGCGAGTTAAAAAGTAGGTCGGTGGGTCAAATGATAGCCTCTGGATGCAACAGTATTGGCCCAATTATCATCAACCTTACAGGGAAAGATCATCTTGACAATATCTGGGTCAAGATTGAATATAGGTATTGTCGGGTTCAAAAGTAGGTCAAATCATAGAAAAACCTTGTGAACACTCTAAGAGGCCACAGTTTTGGTCCAGTCATCATCAAACTTATTATCCCTCGCAAAACAAAGTGTTGAGGGGATATAGCATTTATTTCCTATACGTAAAAATATATGTGAGTATGTACGTACCTGCAAGCATACTTGTATACATTCGTGCCTACATAGTTTGACATAGCTCAAGACCTACATTTATTGATGGATTTTAATATAAATACACAAAACTTTTTGGTATGATAATATCTCAGATGAGTTTGACGATAAGGGTCCTAGGCTCAAGGTCAAGGTTACTGCTGCTATTTTTAGAAAACCTTTGTTGTCCCTCTAGCGCCTACATTTATTGATGAATTTTAATAAAACTCGACTTTTAGGATCTTAGGTTATTTTGAGCTACTTTGTTATTGATGGATTACACAAGTGTTATGTATGATTATATCTCGAGCAAGATCAACTTTCAGCGTGCTTGGTTCACGGTCACGGTCAATGCAGTTTTTTTTTATTTTCAGAAAAAAAAAACCCTTATGGTTCTAGTGACTTCGTTTCTTGATGGATTTTAATGTGACTTTACATAAATGTCTGGTATGATTATTTATCGAGCAAGGACGACTTTCAGGGTCCTGGACTTAAGGTTAAGGTCACTGTGACTATTTTTAGAAAAAAAGTCATCACTCTGGCGCATACATTTATTGATGGGTTACACAGATGTTGTGTATGATCATATCTCGAGCAAAACTGACTTTTATGTTGCTAGGCTCAAAGTAAAGATCGCTGTAGCTATGTTTAGAAAATATTGGTAGATTTTAATAAACGTCACACACAAAATTCAGTATGATAATATATCAAGCAAATCAGATTTTTAGGATGTTGTGATCAAAGTCAAGGTTCTTCACAAGGGCTTTTTCAAAGGCTAAGTCTTCACTGTCGCCACTACATTTATTGATGGACTTAACTGTAACTTCACGCAAATGATATAACAATATCTCCAGCAAGTAATGGACTTTCAAGGGTTTCGGGTGCAGTGGCTATTTTCAGAATGACTTGGTCATCACTCTAGTGCCTACTTTTATCACAGGATCTTTATGTAACTTTACACAAATGTTGGGTATAAAAATATCTCAAGCTAGTTTGATTTTCAAGGTTCTGCGCTCCACGTCAAGGTTACTGTGGCTATTTGTGTTTTTTTTTTTAATTTGTCATCGCTATAGCGCCTAAATTTGTTGACCGATTTTAATGTAGCTTCAAACAAATGTTGGCTATGATAATATATGAAGCTAGTTTGCTTTTCGGGGTCCTGAGCTTAAGTCAAGGTCACCGTGGCTATTTTTAGAAATACGCTTTCGTGGCCTTAGCTAGCACCTAAATTTATCAATGGATTTTGATGTATCTTCACACAAATGTTAGTTATGATAATATTTTAAGCAAGATCAACATTCATGGATCTGTGCTGAAGGTCGTAACTAAAGCTATTTTTAGAAGAAAAAAAAACTGTTATGGCTCTTGTGCCTACTTTAATGGATCAATTTTGCTCAAATGAACGTTATAGCCACCAGGGCTAATTATATCAAAACGATAAAATGACCTACTCATATACAGCTAGAATGATTTTGATAGAATTTCACAGAAATGTTTCTTTTTTTTTTTTTTTTTTTTTTTTGTTTGGGTTTTACGGCCCTTTCAAGATTATTTCACTCATATCGAGCCGATCGTGAATCAGAGGTGGGCGAAAACCGGAGTACCCGGAGAAAAAACACCTGACCTTCCGTTGCAGAACTTGGCGTCTCACACCAGAAATGTTTCTTGGTTCGCTGTCAATCACAATTGCTCAATCCATCCACTCTACCTTACTATAGTACCTACCATTTCTTTTGTACAGTATGGCTCAGAAAAGCGATCCAGGTCCGTCATGGCCCTCTTGTTTTCAGCAAATTGTTAGTGTATATCACGTTAGCGAACGCCATTGTTAGTTATAATCATCTAGCACCCGACAATCGTCATTTCAGAAACAAGAAAGAATTACAGTATCTCACACAGAGGTAATTGACTCATAAATAGAACAATGATCTCTTTCCAGATTGGTCTTGCGGAAAAAATGTAAAAAAAAAGTTTCCAGACGCCATTTGATCTTATTTATTGAAAGCAGAAGTAAAACAAGAGATCAGGAATCGATGCAATTAACTAACTCCATCCATCAAAGACACCAAAGGGAAAGAAATACAAACACGAAGCGACCAGACCATAATGGAAACCTAAACAAAGGAAGGCCATAAGGGCAGTTACTTTCCCACAAAACGGCTAAATGGCCATCCAAAATAAAAAGACACAAGTGATACACACAGTAAGTAACAACAACAAAAATAAACCGCCACAGAAGAACCGCCTTGGAACGGTCATTTGAAAGAATTCCACTGGGGGCTTAAATCGATTTTACATGGCCATAATCCTCGCCCTTACTTCTGTCGCGGTAACCTTATTTCAAGTACATTGCGTTGAGTGGTAGGGCTCTACATGTTACTTCAAACCAATCCGATTATATCTGACCACATATGCTGTTTTCGTTGGCTACTGTGTTTGATGCCATAAGAAATATTTGAAGCATTCTAATTCTGGAATGTGTTAATTAAAACATTAAAGTAAGTTCTTTTGGCAAATGGTACTTATTGTATAACAACAAGTAATGAGTCATAAGGGCAGCTTCTACAGGCCTGAGTTTTTGTTTGTGTGAACAATCATGCATCTAGTCCTTTTTCGACCAGCACGCACTTTTGAAGACAATTAATCCGTGTGTGCTAAGGTTTATTTTCTAATGTTTTCGCTCAAATACTTTTAGAGTCATGATGCAAACGAGAACAACATGGAAACCGTGCAAGTGACACTGGCTCTGGTGACAAGTTGTGTGTTGATTTTTGGTCCCCTATTTTGCCATGGTGAGTATAGGTATTTTCAATTAGACCCTGGGGATACACTTCCATGTAAGGTAATAGTTCTGATGGCGACATTTACTTAGTTGGGATTGGACTCTATTAGAGTCTGGGAATTCAAAAGGAAATGCAAACATGTCATACATAAACAGTTTACACTTAGAAAAACTAATGATTATTTTGTCATTACGTTGTCTTCCTGGATTCCATACACTTGCCCCAGGCAGCTAATTTAAAATATTGGATGGCCGTACATCATGAAGATATCAAAAATACTTTCATTATTTTTAGGTTATTATTCATTTTTGTGGGGTTGGGTGTGTATGTGTGTGTGTGGGGGGGGGGGTGGGGGGGGAGGGGGCAGGCTAACGGCACTTTCAAGATTATTCCACTTATTTAAAGCCAATCGTATATCAGACGTTGATGAGTTGATGAAAACCCGGAGTACCCGGCGAAATACCACCTGGCCTTCCGCTGCAGAGCCTGGCGTCTCACATGAGACACGAGCCCAGGCGGTGCCGGTCATTAACAGACTCAATTAAACCGAGTCTTCTATTTTCGTTTATTTGCTTGCAAAGGATCTAACTACATTGTACCGGTCCCGCTAGCTCAGTTTGTAGAGTGTCCGCTCCGGGGAACGGGAAGTCACGGGTTCGATCCAGGGCCGCGACATACCAAAGTCGTTAAAAATGGTACTAGCTGCTCCTCGCTTGGCACTCAGATTTACGGGGTAGAGCTAGGACTGGTCGACCCAGTGTCAGGATAATATGACTGGGTGTGGTATCATGTAATGTGTCTGGGACACGATACTTCAGTGAGGCAGCACTATAAAAGTTAGCATTGAGCTCCCTGTCGCAACCAGACACCGTCGTGATATGACTGAAAAATTGTTGAAAGCGACGTTAAACCCGATTTCACACACACTAACTACATTGTCTGCAGAACTTATTCTCCATTTGTTTTGAGCTCTGTCGGCCGCCTTGTTCATTAGAGCGGAACCGCTTTACGTTTGTGTGGTAAAGGGTCACCCAATAGACATTCCTGTATAGGTTGAATGGAATTGGAAGGCATGTATAACAGTTGTCATTGTTTCTATTTTAGCTCTTAATGCCATCAGATTCAACCGACCAAAAGCTTTATTTTAGCTCATCTGAGCGTGAAGTGCGTCGTTCATCGTGCGTCGTCAAAAACTTGAATGATAAGACTGCTCCTGTTAAACACTAGGGCTAATTTCATTTAAACGTCACAGAAATATTGCATAGGTGGTTCTCTATCATGACATCTAAAGTTGTTCTGCTCCGATGAACAGACTTTTTACGACTACTTTATCTAACTGTTGGTCTTCTTTTGCTCCAGAATTTCAGTGGTTTCTTGCTGTCGAGTCCTCACTCTGTTGTTTCATCGCTGTGGTTAATTGATTTGTGTGTTCAGGGAGATGTGGGACTGATGAGTTCGAATGCATTCTTGTGGACTGAACCAAATATTTGTCTAAATCGCGACGGAAATATGGGCGAGGATTGTGGCCACGTAAAATCGATTTAAGCGTCCCAGTGGAATGTGTTCCACAGACCGTTTCAAAGCGGTTCTCCTGACGCTATTTATTTTTTGTTATGGTTTGTCTTCGAGTGTGTATAGCGCTTATATTATTTTGTCATCAGAGTTAAAAATAGAAAAAAAAATCGACTTCTCATTCTGTTATCCTGGGCCAATTACATTCAAACTCGTATTTTCCGACGGGGCTTTTGTTGAGAAGGCTGAGCAGTTGCTATGATGTTTGTGGTTCGTTTATTTCTTGTTTTATTTTCTTCATTGTTATTAGCTCACCTGAGCCGAAGGCTCATAGGTGGGGTTGTAGTATGGCAAGAGTCCGTTGTCTGTTGTTTGTTGTCGGTTGTTTTGTCATCTGTCGTCTGTCTGTCAACGTTTTGAAACATCTTCTCCGAAATCACTGGGCCAATTAAAGTCATATTTCATGTGGAGCATCCATGGGATGGGGGAACGGAAGTTTGTTAGCGGGTTCAAGGTCACATGACCAAGATGGCCGCCATGTCCATATAAATTAAAAATCCAAGGTCATTCAGATGAAAATTTGAGCTTGTTTTCCACAGAAACCACTGGACAATTTGAACTAAATTTCATATTAAAGCATTAAGGAACAAGAAAATGAAAATTATTATATTTGAGTTTGATCACCTGACCAAGATGGTCGTTTTACCTATATACGGTAATATCCTTCAAAATCTTCTTCTTCCTAAACCTGTGAGCCGATTGGCATGAATCTTGGTATTTATTACAAAGGAGTAAACACATTTAGCATCGTAATTTGTACAAAAGATGGCCCTCGAATGTATTTTAATTTAAACAGTTTTGACTATTTGAAAATTTGAAAATAGACATTGTGTGTTCGCTCGATAACTTAAAAATCGTTCCAGACATTTGCAAAGTACTTCATAGAAAATATAAAGCAACATCAGATGACGTGCAGACGACAAGGACCTATTTCTTGTCTGTCCATCTTTGCGTCCTTTGGTCTATCACAAAATCGTGTCCGCTCTATATCTTGAAAATCGTTATAGATATGTTCATAGATATATAAAGCATCATCACACGGCGTCACACGACGTGAAAACAACAATAACAATAACACTACTCGTGTTCATATATTATTGAAGTTAATCACTTAGAAGGTGCGTGTTTGCTCTATTTATAGTACAGTCGATGCCTTTATATTTCCATTCTAGTCCCGTGATTGCCATTTTTGTTCTTTTCTTTTGTTTTGTTGAATACCCTTTCTTCGGATAATGAACTCTTCCTTTTGGACAGTTGACTGCATAAATAGAAGTGAAGGCAATGATCAGGAATCGATACTATTAAACCACAGCTCCCATCAGAGACACCAAAGGGAAAGAAACACGCACATGAAACAACAGACCCAAATGGAATCATAAACAGCGGAAAGCCAAAAGGACAGTTACTTTCCCTCAAAAGTCCAATGGCTATCCGAAATAAAATAATATAAGCGACACAAACACCAAAAGACAAACCATAACAAAAATAAACCGCGACAGAAGAACCGCATTGGAACGGTCAGCGAAACGAATTCCACTGGGGGGGGGGGCTTAAATCGATTTAGGTACATTAAGTCAGCCTCGATAGCGCAGTGGTTAGCGCGTTCGACTCATGATCGAAAGGTTGTGCGTTCGAATCCGGCCACCGGTATCGAGGTGTGTCCTTGGGCAAGACACGTAATGACACTGCCCCACTCCACCCAGGTGTAAATGGGTAGCAGTGGTGTAAAAGCCACTGCCTCTCTCGCGCGTGCGCGTGAAAACACCCGAAATGAGTGTTCGAGAGCGATTCAATAAGCTTGAAGCTTTCATCGCAATCGAACTAAAATAAATTAGTATAAACTAAACTAAATCGATTTAACGTGGCCTCAATCCTCGCCCTTACTTCCGTCGCAATTTAGACAAATAATTTGTTCAGTCCGCATTTAGGCATCCTTAAAAAATTTCTGGTGATAGGATTAAATAGTTGCGTTTGCTCTCAATCTCATTGCATAAACTGAGATACAACAGACATTGCAACAAACATACAACAACAGTACACTGACTTTCGAAAAAACGTGATGCGAATTTAAGCTATTTTGCAAAAGGGCGTGAACCTTAATTAAAATTTGATTTGGGGGCTAAATTAAGGGAATTTAATTAAATTTCTGCAAGAAATATTTACGATTTTAAAATAATTGCCACAGAAAAATGTTTGCACCCCCTCTGCATACCGGCCTGCAATGATAATAAACAATAATTATTAATTGATTATCCTATATTTCACAAGGTCAACCAATATTCAAAAATCATAAATCATGTTTTTAATTGCGCCAATTAATCAAATTGTCATTAATCAAGTAATTTCGTATTGGCCCAGTTACAGGTCCTCGGTCAGCTGTATTGGCCTCGGCCTTCGGCCTCGTGCCAATACAGCAGACCTCGGACCTGTAACTGGGCCAATACGAAATTACTTGATTAGTAACATTATAAAATGGGTAAACTTTCTATATGTGAGTAGCAGCTATGGGGAGACATATTTTTGTCAGCAAACAGTTGTAGTTAATATCTGCGGGGCAAGGTCAGTATCTGAGCCATGAATTAGCACTAAGAAATCAAACGAACTTTTGACGGCCTTTTGAGAAGATCAGATATCAACAATAACGTGTAAAAACCTTCCTTAGAAACATACAGCTGCAAACGCAACTGTGATTATAAGCTATGGACCTCATCCGCAGACAACGTTTAAAAGTTCTAGTACATGTATTTTGGTGATTTATACATAGCACAATCGTAAGACGACGCGTTATTAGCAGCTTATTTCACCAAGAAACAAAACTTATTTCCCATTAAACTTTTGTATACCGCAAAGCAAGTGCTTATAATTTTTATTTAGGCATCTGAATGCTAAATATATTCCATAAAAAGTCAAACGTTGGAAGTAAGGCATAAATCATAAAACCGAAAATTGTAAACTGATCACGACTAGCACGTTTCGTCCTCACAACCAACACTCAAGTGTGTTTGAAATTCTACAATTAAGTTAATGATAAAAACTAGGAAATGTAAAATATCCCCTTTATGATGCTGGTATTTATTAATCAATCATTTGATAAATTCGAAGCTAGTCAGTTAAGAAGTAATGCTTGACATATTCCTATCGGTTACATCAACATAAGCAATAACGTTTTTGTTTGATTTGAGGTTTAACGTCCCCGTCAACACCTGATAGGTCATTTTGGAGACGTTGCTTTCAATTTTGTGGGACTTTTACCCGACATTGAGATAAAATGACATCTCAAGCCCTGTCGCCCAATGAAACCGATATTGTTTAAAAGCATGGGCTGGCCGATTCGATCCGCTTTGCTTGGACAGGCTTAGATCCTCTAAGCGGTTTACCAGTACTCGAGTGTGGCCGGTTTCAGCTCTGCGTGGAAGCATCATGCAGTCCATCTACTTCTTCGTACCCCGATTGGCGGGGGCGCTAAGCAGCAACGTATAATAACTTCAACGTAAAATAACTGAATTCTTCTGTAGCTCTATATTCGGGCTTTGTATTTACTACTACAGAGGACCCTTGTTATAACGACATTATTTGTTCCCTATTATTGTGCCGTTATAAAGAATTTGCCGTTATAAAGAATTCCAGTTAGGAGTATGTTATTTTCCCCATTATTACTCCAAGAAACAAATGTCATAGACATTTGTTGGAATCGCCTCGGGGAGGCGATTCATTCTAACAAATGTTTACTATATTTGTTTCCTGGCGTTTTAGATTACAAGACCCTTTCATGCTATGATCTCGGTTTGTGCATTTCCAACCCGAGGGAAGCCTACACCGCTCGGAACCGAGGTTAAGCCTTTAGCGTAGTAGTCATTCCATTCAAAATACCGCTATAACGAGTTTTGCCGTTATAACGAATGTCGGTATAAAGAGGGTCGACTGTATTTGATTTTGATCTTGCTTTTTATTCTATCCTGTCCAGTTTGTATATCTTTCTATCAATTAGATTTTTCTACAGCTGTATTTTATTTAAAAGGATCCATGATTGACATGTTTCCAGATGACTGCTCTTGTGTAACCTTGTTGATCGTCAACAGCCTCGGTTGTAAGAAACCCATCATCATTGTTGTAGAACTGCATTAGCGCACGTTATAGGTCCTTTTATGTTCTTTTCTAGGCTGCAGCGTGAAGCAATTTAACAATGGCTCAGACACCGAACTCTTCGAATTTCGAACTACTATCGACGTGAGCATAGAAATCGATTACTACTTTGTGTATTTTAGACCAAACTCAACATATAATATGAAAAGAATAATAACTGCTAGGTTTTTAAATGGCAGAATGCTTGGAAATCCTTCAAGTACCAGTCATGTAACACTTATTGGAAATATTTCGAGGGGAGATTTCTCGTTTATCCTTCATGATGTATCATTGGCCAAGATAGGTATTTACGAACTTACTGGACCTTCTTCTATTGTGCTGAGCTGTAAAAAACTTTATATTTTAGGTAAGTGTCCACCCTTGTTTTGATTTTATTGTTTTTATAAAAATCATTTGGTCCTCTGGTGCCCAAACAACTCAATGGAATATTTTTGTTCTTCTGGTTTTGTCATTCATTTGAATCGTTAGCTTTGTTCCGAGTACATTTAAGAAATGAATTTTATTTTTTCTGCTGTTCATTAAAGTATGAACGCAGTAGGTCGGTGCAAAGTGAACGAGTTCATGCAATCTTTACTAGCGACCCACTGTCGTTCATACTTTCAAGAAAAATTGAATTTATTCTTTATATTTACATTGTTTGCTTCTCATCACTGGGAGCAAAAATACTTATAGGGCAAACTTTCAAAGCGTTTTTTATACAAAGATCAGAACAGTGTTGACGTCACCAATCCCCCATAGAGAACCACGCTTTAGATTGACGTCACTGGAAATCAAGTGACTCGATGCGTTCATCAGAAAATGTTTTCTACAGGTTTACATTAGACTTCACACTGGAAATAGAAATATATACCGTGACAAAGACCACAGTACTCATATAACCCAAACAAACAATGTGTATAAAGAAACAACATATAATACAGGTTGTGTATCAAACAAGTCGTGATAGGTTCTACTGTAAATCCAGGTTGTTAATTGATGTGCTATTTGTAATCATCTTTCTTAACTGATGTGCTGGTTAGCTGGTTGCCACAAAACTAACCGATTTGATTCGTATGAATATGTATTATTGTCTATGTTCACGGGCGTAGACTATCTAATCATGACTTTTGCTCCGGAAACATTTAAGAAAATGTCACGACGGTTGAATGATTTCCTGTTGACTGCTCATCATAGTTATTTCTCACAATTTTTAAAACGCTGCCTTAAGTTTATCACACGTGCATTCATGAGTGCTCTCACGGTTGCAAAATAAACATATATTCGTGGTTAACATGCTGTTGTCTTTGCCCCAGTAATACACATCTAGGTCTGTTTTTGTTAGGATGCAAGCTGGAAGGTTTTTTTTTTCATAAGCTTAACCTAGAATGCGAAATGAAAGGTTGACCTAGAATGCGAAATGAAAAGGTTAAGCTAGAATGCTAAATGAAAGAAACCGTAAATATAAGCATGTAGTACAAGTAGGTGTAATTAATAATGAAATATCGGTAATTTTATTTTCATATCACATTGGAATGAACATTTGAAGTCCTAATTTGATATATGTGACTGTTATACACCTGCATATAAACTGACACATTATAACAACATGCACGTGATAAGTTTTGTCATTTTTCTTTCCAGTCCAGGTACAACAAATATAAATGTGTGCTGAGCGTAGACTCAAGTTTTTGTAAAAGCTAAAACTTGTTGCTATACTCATTATTATAGACAAAATGGCCGTGAAGACCTTGGAAAATTAAAAAGAGAAACGTTCAGGAACGGATACAATCAGATCCCAAAGTCTAAAAACAATATCACCAGAGGGAAAGAAGTCGAAACATGGAGCGACAACAGTTATCAAAACAACAGGCAAACCGAGTCACCAGCTTTTTACCAAACGGGTGGTGTCTCACAATATCCAAACCTAACTAAAAAGGAGCAATAAACATAATGGGGGAAAGAATCAGAATCAACAAAAAGATAAACATTAAAATGGAAGGACAAACCGTATGTCACTGCCTAACTCCACATAGGTGTAAATGGGTAGCAGTGGTGTTTCAGAATATCCAAAGTAGAAGTAAAACAAAATTCAGAAATCGATACAATTAACATACTCCACCCATCAAAGACAACAAAGGGAAAGAAACACAAACATTAAGCGCCCAGACCATAATGGAAACCTAAACAAAGGAAGGCCATAAGGGCAGTTACTTTCCCACAAAATGGTCATATGGCCATCCAAAATAAAAAGACACAAGTGATACACTTAGTAAGCAATAAACAACAACATAAATAAATCGCCACAGAAGAACCGCCTTGGAACGGTCAGTGGAAAGATTTTCACTTGGGGGGGGGGGGCTTAAATCGATTTTACATGGCCACAATCCTCGCCCTTACTTCCGTCGCGATTTAGACAAATAATTTGTTCAGTCCGCATGAAGGCCTCCTAACTCATCAGTGCAACATCTCCGTGGACACAAATAATCAAAGAACTACAGAGGTGAGACAACGGTGAGGACTCGACGGCAAGAAACCACTGAAATCCTTGAGCAAAAGAAAACCAGCAGTGAGACTCCGATGGGCCCGACCAGAGACAGAGGAGCATCAGGCACCAACCAACATTACCTTGAATTAGATCTCTCTAGTTCTCAATAAGCCTTTACGTTGGAACCGTCATAGAATCTGAGGCCTGACCTACCGGCGTGCAATTAAAGAGAGAAGCAAAGTTGCCAATCGTGATTGGGCTAACTACCATGCATGCAGTCTGTCGTATAATATCCATGTTGTACCCAATCTTTATATATCGAAGAAAGATTTTACGAAATTGGGTGCTAAAGTCATTGCGGTTAAATATTTTTCTGAATTTATATACTAAGTCATCATAAAATTCGGGTTCCGATAGAGCTTGTTGCAGAAGAGATTTAAGTCCAATATTGAATTTTGAAATTAAATCAGAATGGCGTCTATAAAATTTTGAAAAGGCTTTGCGTAGTTTATGGTACCGATAATTCTGATTAAGAAGTTTAGTCGTTAATAATTTATTACGAGTGTAAAAGTCAGTTACATGACTACACACTCTAGCATATCGAATAAATTGCGAAATATAAACGCCATAGGATGGCTCACGAGGAACATCACCATCCAAAAAAGGAAAATTTACAATCTCAAAATCAGAGTCATCGCGTTTATCATTAATTTTGCACTAAACAAACCCATCTACAATAGATAGATGTAAATCCAAAAACGGGGCCTAGGTATCAGAAGAATTTGCATTATTCAACTGAAGTTCTGGGGGGGGGGGGGGGGTAAATCTGACTGATCAAACCATCGAAATAGGTATTATCAATATTTAATAAATCATCTAAATATCTAGAAGTGGAGCTAAAAGCTTCAATAATTTCAGATTGGTTATCAATGGAAAGCGACAACATGAAGTCTCTTTCATAACAATACAAGAATAGATCAGCCACAAGAGTTGCGCAATTCGTACGAATCGGAATGCCCAGAATTTGTCTAAATAACTTAGTACCGAATCTAATATAAATACTGTCAAGTAGAAAGGTGAGGGCATCACACACTTTCTGACATGACCAAAGTGTATAATTCTTATGCTCTTTAGAAGTGAAAAATGCATTTCTGACATCACATGCAAGATAGAGAGAATCTTCTCTGTGAAAAGCCCATTCAGTTAAATCATTAAGCTTTTCTTTTATACGATTATGAGGAAGTGTAGTGTAAAGAGTGGAAAAATCGTAAGTAGACAGACTTGAAGCATGAAAATTTCTGGATTTCAATTTATTTAAAGTAGAAGTAAAACAAAGACCAGGAATCGTACAATTAACTTACTCCATCCATCAAAGACACCAAAGGGAAAGAAACACAAACATAAAGCGACCAGACCATAATGGAAACCTAAACAAAGGAAGGCCATAAGGACAGTTACTTACCCACAAAATGGCCATATGGCCATCCAAAATAAAAAGACACAAGTGATACACACAGTAAGTAACAAACAACAACATTTAAGAAATAATCTCCACGTACCGTGTGTTATCGTGATTAACACACGGTGTTGGAGGGCAGATTGCGAAATATTAATTCACGACGGCGAAGCCGGAGTGAATTAATATTCGCATCTTCCCGACAACACCGTGTGTTAATCACGATAACACACCGGGTGCGTGGAAATTATTTCGATTCTAACATGATGCTAAACTGAAATACAGTAGTAACAAAGCGTTATCTTGGGGACTATTTTGCAGCGGATGTCGACAGAAGGAAATGTTTACATGCAACGTCACGATGACGCCAAATTGCACGCACCACGTTGACGACGTGAATTATCGCATATTTGCAAACGCTGACGTTTCCACTGGGTTCAATGGGAAAAACGTTAACGTCATGTTAGAATAATAAATCGCCACAGAAGAACCGCCTTGGAACGGTCAGTGGAAAGATTTCCACTGGGGGGGCTTAAATTGATTTTACGTGGCCACAATCCTCGCCCTTACTTCCGTCGCGATTTAGACAAATAATTTGTTCAGTCCTTATTCGAATTATTTATAGACCAAAACAGATTTCTTCCTGATCTTTCAAAGACTTTATCACACTACTTAATCACATGCGTTTTAATAGCAGTAAGACAGGAAGTTAATAATTTAGAAAGTTCAGTGGTAGTACAAGAGCTAGAATTTGCAATAAACCGTGCTTTGTAAGGTCTTTTATGAAGTTTTGGTAACCAGTATAGCGTAGGAAACTTGTCTTGGCCTTCGGTAACACACACAGCAAACTTGGTGGCTGAATTACAAATATGTTTATCTACTATAATTCTCTCTTCAGCTAAAGGCTGAAGTTCATAAGCCTTAGTACCACCAAGCTCTTGCTTAAGCGTGTTAACATAGTGGAGCCGTCACACAACGACGACGTTGTTAGCGGCCTTGTCTGCAGGGGCCAAAACAAACTTCTTATGAAATTCTTCAATACCTAGTTTAAGATGACGTAAAGACGTCTTAGGCTTAGGAGGTAATAAGTTAGTATTTTGAGAATAGAAAGAAATGCGTTAATTCACTAGTTTTAAAATACTACGTTTCCTGTCCTTAAGAAAATTATTCCTGAATCTAGGATAAGGAATATAATTTCTAAAGGACCGAAATATCGGTTTCCTTCTAAAATTGATTTCAGTAAATGTAGAGATGAAATCGCTGCTTCCTTGAATGAATTCGGTAATCGATGGTGTAAGCGAGAGTATGTTGAGCATAAAGCCCTTAAGGACTGGAAACGTAGCATTTTAAAACTAGTGAATAAACGCATTTCTTTCTATTCTCAAAATACTAACTTATTACCTCCTAAGCCCAAGACGTCTTTACGTCATCTTAAACTAGGTATTCAAGAATTTCATAAGAAGTTTGTTTTGGCCCCTGCAGACAAGGCCGCTAACAACGTCGTCGTTGTGTGACGGCTCCACTATGTTAACACGCTTAAGCAGGAGCTTGGTGGTATTAAGGCCTATGAACTTCAGCCTTTAGCTGAAGAGAGAGCTATAGTAGATAAACATGTTTGTCTTTCAGCCACCAAGTTTGCTGTGTGTGTTAACGAAGGCCAAGACACGCTTCCTACGCTATACTGGTTACCAAAACTTCATAAAAAACCTTACAAAGCATGGTTTATTGCAAATTCTAGCTCTTGCACTACCACTGAACTTTCTAAATTATTAACTTCCTGTCTTACTGCTATTAAAACGCATGTAATTAAATATTGTGATAAAGTCTTTGAAAGATCTGGAAGAAATCTGTTTTGGTCTATAAAAAATTCGAATGGGGTTTTAAATAAATTGAAATCTAGACATTTTCGTGGTTTAGTCTGTCTACCTACGATTTGTCCACTCTTTACACTACACTTCCTCATAATCTTATAAAAGAAAAGCTTAATGATTTAATTGAATGGGCTTTTCACAGAGAAGATTCTCTCTATCTTGCATGTAATGTCAGAAATGCATTTTTCACTTCTAAAGAGCATAAGAATTATACACTTTGGTCATGTCAGAAAGTGTGTGATGCCCTCACCTTTCTACTTGTCAATATTTATATTAGATTCGGTACTAAGTTATTTAGACAAATTGTGGGTATTCCGATGGGTACTAATTGCGCACCTCCTGTGGCTGATCTGTTCTTGTATTGTTAGGAAAGAGACTTCATTTTGTCGCTTTCCATTGATAACCAATCTGAAATTATTGAAGCTTTGTCACCACGCAAAATGTTACAACGACGCAAAATGTTATAAAATTATAACATTTTGCGTCGAGGTGAATTTTTTCCCCCGACGCAAAATGTTTTAAAATTTGGATGACTGTTTTTCTAGCATATTTTCGTTTCGGGGAGGCAGATGAAGTGAAGAAAGATGTATTCAGTGCCTACACGTCCATTTTAACTCCAAACATCATAATATTTTCAGGAGTTAGGTTTTCATAAGTTACAACATTTTGCGTCGAGCTTTATTTTTCACCCGACGCAAAATGTTATAAAAATTTGAAAATAGATGTCTCGCCTATTACAGACTCGGCGAGGCGTAGGTTGTATGGACATATAGTTATAGTGCAAATAAGTTGTTTTTATCTCTCAGCAACCTAACTTCACGACGATAAAGAATGTTATAAAAGTTATAACATTTTGCGTCGTGCTTAATTTTTCCCCCAACGCAAAATGTTATAAAATTATAACATTTTGCGTCGAGGTGAATTTTTTTCCCCCAACGCAGTATGTTATAAAATGTGGATGACTGTTTTTCTAGCATATTTTCGCTTCGGGGAGGCAGACGTATTGAAAAAAGATGTATTTAGTGCCTACACGTCCATTTTAACTCCAAACATCATAATATTTTCAGGAGTTAGGTTTTCATAAGTTACAACATTTTGCGTCGAGCTTTATTGTTCACCCGACGCAAAATGTTGTAAAAATTTGAAAATAGATGTCTTGCCTATTACAGACACGGCGAGGCGTAGGTTGTATGGACATATCGTTATAGTGCAAATAAGTTGTTTTTATCTCTCAGCAACCTAACTTTACGACGATAAAGAATGTTATAAAAGTTATTACATTTTGCGTCGTGCTTAATTTTTCTCCCAACGCAAAATGTTATAAAATTATAACATTTTGCGTCGAAGTGAATTTTTCCCCCGACGCAGTATGTTATAAAATGTGGATGACTGTTTTTCTAGCATATTTTCGCTTCGGGGAGGCAGACGTAGTGAAAAAAGATGTATTTAGTGCCTACACGTCCATTTTAACTCCAAACATCATTATATTTTCATGAGTTAGGTTTTCATAAGTTACAACATTTTGCGTCGAGCTTTATTGTTCACCCGACGCAAAATGTTGTAAAAAATTGAAAATAGATGTTTTGCCTATAACAGACTCGGCAAGGCGTAGGTTGTATGGACACATAGTTATAGTGCAAATAAGTTGTTTTTATCTCTCAGCAACCTAACTTTACGAAGATAAAGAATGTTATAAAAGTTATAACATTTTGCGTCGTGCTTAATTTTTCTCCCAACGCAAAATGTTATAAAATTATAACATTTTGCGTCGAGGTGAATTTTTTCCCCCAACGCAAAATGTTATAAAATTTGGATGACTGTTTTTCTAGCATATTTTCGCTTCGGGGAGGCAGACGTAGTGAAAAAAAAATGTATTTAGTGCCTACACGTCCATTTCAACTCCAAACATCATAATATTTTCATGAGTCAGGTTTTCATAAATTACAACATTTTGCGTCGAGCTTTATTTTTCACCCGACGCAAAATGTTGTAAAAAATTGACAATAGATGTCTTGCCTATTACAGACTCGGCAAGGCGTAGGTTGTATGGACATATCGTTATAGTGCAAATAAGTTGTTTTTATCTCTCAGCAACCTAACTTTTCGACGATAAAGAATGTCATAAAAGTTATAACATTTTGCGTCGTGCTTTCGTGCTTAATTTTTTTCCCAACGCAAAATGTTATAAAATTATAACATTTTGCGTAGAGGTGAATTTTTTCCCCGGACGCAAAATGTTATAAAATTTGGATGACTGTTTTTCTAGCATATTTTCGTTTCGGGGAGGCAGATGAAGTGAAGAAAGATGTATTCAATGCCCACAGGTCCATTTTAACTCCAAAAATCATAATATTGTCAGGAGTTAGGTTTTACTAAGTTACAACATTTTGCGTCGAGCTTTATTTTTCACCCGACGCAAAATGTTGTAAAAAATTGAAAATAGATGTTTTGCCTATAACAGACTCGGCAAGGCGTAGGTTGTATGGACATATAGTTATAGTGCAAATAAGTTGTTTTTATCTCTCAGCAACCTAACTTTACGACGATAAAGAATGTAATAAAAGTTATAACATTTTGCGTCGTGCTTAATTTTTCTCCCGACGCAAAATGTTATAAAATTATAACATTTCGCGTCGAGGTGAATTTTTCCCCCCACGCAAAATGTTATAAAATTTGGATGACTGTTTTTCTAGCATATTTTCGCTTCGGTGAGGCAGACGAAGTGAAGAAAGATGTATTCAGTGCCTACACGTCCATTTTAACTCCAAACATCATAATATTTTCATGAGTTAGGTTTTCATAAGTTACAACATTTTGCGTCGAGCTTTATTTTTCACCCGACGCAAAATGTTGTAAAAATTTGAAAATAGATGTCTTGCCTATTACAGACTCGGCGAGGCGTAGGTTGTATGGACATATAGTTATAGTGCAAATATGTTGTTTTTATCTCTCAGCAACCTAACTTTACGACGATAAAGAATTTAAAACATTTTGCGTCGATGTGACTTTTTCCCCCAATGCACAATGTTATAAAATTGTGAAGACTATTTTTTCTTGCAAATATACGATTCGGGGAGGCAGACGAAGTGAAGGAAGATATGTTCAGTATCTACACAACCATCTCCAAACATCATTATATTTTCATGATTTAGTTCTTCATAAGTCACAATATTTGAGCACTGCAGCTATCTTGGTCGCACTGGTCGACCTTGAGCATTCATAGACACTCATATTTAACGTGTGCTCATGTGAAAGCAGAGCTGAATCCGACCCCACACGAGTACTTGTAAACTGCTTAGAGGATCTAAGTCTGCCCAGGCAATGCGGTGTGAGTCGCCCCTTCCATGCTTATAAACCCTATTGGTTTCATTTGGCGTAAGAGCTTGAGATATCATTTCATCTCAACGTCGGGTAAAAATCTCAGAAAATTGGAAGCAACATCTCCAAAATGACCTTTACAGTGCTGACGGGGACGTTAAACCTCAAATCAAACAAACAAATCATGTCAAAGCTCACAGCAGTTTTGAAAAAAAAATTGCATTGTTTTATCGTTCTCCATTGAAAAAGCTAAGGAACCGAATTTGACTTTATCGTTAAACAGCAATGGTGAACGTAGGGTCATCATTTTTGCCAATTCTGCAGTAATCCGTCACCCAATGCTTACCTACCAAGTTTCAAGACAAATGGCCATGTGATTCTGGAGAATAATAATTTTTAGTTTTATACCATATTTGGGCATGGCGGCCATCTTGGTCATGTGACCTATAACATTGATGAAAACTTTCTTTCCTCCTTTGTGAGGATGCCACATATAAAATCTAGTTGGAATTGGCCCAGTGCTTTCAGAGAAGACATTTTAAAATGGTTGACAGTCGATGTTCCATCCTATAAGCTCCCTCAGCGCCCTTGGCTCAGGGGAGCTAAAAATAAAAATCGTTACGGATGAGAAACCCTAAACACACATATTTTTATCATTCAGCCTAGAATCAATTCTTCAGTATTTATCAGACATTGGTTGTGTGTGCTCGTCAGAATCGCCTTAAGAAGTTGTTTCTAAAGAGAACCCACAGCCTATGTTTGGAGTGAAAATAAGTAATATATAAAAACTTTTACTCTGAAAGATAAGCGGTTTGGAGATATGATAGAATGCAATATGCCACATGAATGTGTTATCTAATGGGTAGCTATTTGTCTGTCTTCGTTTCAGCCCCTCCGTCTCTTTCCTAACTCATTAGGGCGGAAGTCACATTATTAGAATCATTTCTTTAATCTGTGTTGCAAAATAAAGTCCCATGTACATGTAGCTTAGCAGGTCAGCAAACACAGCTATATAAATCTCCTTTATTGTCTAGTTTATTTCAGTTGTTGTCGCATGCGTCAACTGGCTTAAAACTTCTAGCACATTCAACCTTCAATATTTTATCAAAGGTGCATTTTCCTTCACTGACCCCTGCACAAATATATAACATTAAGCATGATCATCTGCAGATAGCAGAGCTCCTTAAAACACATCACGTTTATAAGTCTATGTATTGAATACCTCTCTTAACATCCCCTTTATATAGAAAAAGTGGGGTTTATGTGGGTAATAATTGTTTTCCATGTGTTTGCTCTAACGAGCGCCAACAATCATTATTCAACCTTTAAATAAGGCAATCTTTACTTGTTTTCTGAGAAAACAGTTGTACCCACACTACGTACTCCTTTCAAAACACGCTTAATTTTCCAGCAGTGCTGTGTGTGTGTTTGAGGTCATACGGAGACGGGGCCTCGGTTTAAAGACTCATCCGAAAGTCTGGAGAGGCCCAAAATCAACCCTAGACCACTTATGAACTCACCTTGGCCGAAGGCTCCAGGGGAGCTTATAGGATGGTAATCTCTCCGTCGTCCGTCCACACTTTTGACCAGCTATATCTCTGCAGCCTGCATGCTGATCTCAATCATTTCTTATCTGTATCATGCCTCGTGTGGGCCATTGATGGCGTTAGCTTTTTGTCAAAATCGAATGAAAACTTTGGTTGCTATGGCAACCACAGGGTCCCATAGATTTACAATGGGAAAATGCTTCTCACCACCGTAGCAACTTAAGATTTGATCAGATCTTTCTAAAACTTTTATATATAAGTAGACTGGGGATGAAAGCTCGGATGAGTTCTAAAACTGGCAAGGTCGGCCTATTAATTATGGAGTTACGATCCCTTTATTGCTAAAAATGCCTTTTTTTACCTTGTCATCACCGTAGCCCATTCAGTTTTGATCGAATCTTTCTGAAACTTATATGCAAGGTGGCGAGGAATAAAAACTCGGGTGAGTTCGAAAACGGCCAAGTCGGCCCATTTATCATTAAGTTACGTCCCTTTGATTGCTGAAAATGACTACATTTTACCTTGTCATCACCGTAGCGCCTTTAGTTTTGATCGGATCTTTCTGAAACTTATATGTAAAGTGGCTGAGAATAAATACTCGGATGAGTTCAAAAACCGTCAAGGACGGCCCATTTATCATAGAGATGCGGCCTTTTGAAAAATGCCTATTTTGACCTGGTCATCACCGAAGCCCCTTCAGTTTTGATCGGATCTTTCTGAAACTTATATGTAAGGTGGCTTAGGATGAAAACTCGAATGAGTTCGAAAACCTGCCAAATCGGCCCATTAATTGTAGAGTTACGTCCCTTTGATTGCTGAAAATGCCTATTTTCGACCTTGTCATCATAGCCGTAGCGCCTAGACTACTACGCAGACTTCTATTTTAAAATGGACTACTGGAGTGAATGGCTGATCATGTGATTTTACCGAGCGCTTCTGTATGTCGATAAATATACGTCACACAATGTAAACATGTCTGATGGATTCTCTTGGTTTATTTATAGAACATTAATTACTCTGAACCTGCATAAATGTGTGTAAATCATCGTATTATAAAGGAATTGACATTTCACCGTATTCTTATTATCTGATCGGTTGTATTTTGCTTAAAAAAAGTTTATTTTCTACATCTTTTCCTTGTATGTCAAACTGAAAAATGCCTTTATCATAGTGTAGATTATATTTTCTTGTCCTTTGGGATCATTGATTCCATTGTGGAATTTTGAAAATATCTGAGGGTCACTGATGAGGCCTAATTGGCCGAAACTAGCTAGTCTGGCCCAGAAAACATGTACACTCCATATTTTTCACTTCCGTGGTGTATTCCTTGCTTCAAAAGGATAACCCTTTTATAGAACATATTTAACTTCACTACAGCTGGTGTGTGGGAATGTGTGGCGGCGGTAAAACGTCTCCCTGCCCTACATCATAGTGTAGATTATATTTTCTTGTCCTTTGGGATCATTGATTCCATTGTGGAATTTTGAAAATATCTGAGGGTCACTGATGAGGCTTAATTGGCCGAAACTAGCTAGTCTGGCACAGAAAACATGTACACTCCATATTTTTCAATTCCTTGGTGTATTCCTTGCTTCCAAAGGATAACCCTTTTATAGAACATATTTATTCCTTGATATTCCCATCACGTTACCAAGTCAAAGTAATCAACTCCCTTGCAAACATTACTTTATTGAGAGAAAATGGGGGGGGGGGGGGCAAGGTGTAAAACACAGTTGTGGAAACGCCTTATCATGTTTTGATATAATGCGTACATTACATTAACACTCCCTTGCAATGAGCACCCCTTTTAACCCCACTTTATATCAAGAATAGTAGGGTTTGCAGAGGTAATGATTAGTCTTTTAGTTCTGTAAAAACAAAGATTAAAATGGCCTCACTGAGGCGGTTATAGGAACCCCCAAGGACACTTTAAGTACATGTACCTAGGTAAACTACAGAATGGCTTGAGCTAGGATCTTGAAATTTTATATATGGCATGAGCATGAAAAATAAGCGGACCCGTATTTTTTTCTTTTCAGTCGGACTTGTCCTTGTGGAGTAGACTTGCCCAAGTCCCTACATTTACATTTTTTATTTTTAAATGAAAGCCCCTTTAAACAAAAAATATGTAAAAGTCTCTTTAGTCTTCATCTGTGAATGTAGGGACTTACATACTCTGCAAAAGTTCCGACCAGCACAAAGCTGGCATGAAACACTTATCTCCCACTTGTTGATAAGAGCATTAGCCTCTGCAGTCAATGTTTACTTAATAAATAACACCCACCTGCGTCTGTCAGTGAAAGAGAGGAAAATTCTAGTATTTTGGAGATTTTTGTTTTGCTTTGTTTGATTTGAGGTTAAATGCCCCTGTCAACACTGTATAGGTCATTTTGGGGATGTTGCTTCCTTTGTGTTGGGACCTAAAACTTGTTCGAGACAGTGGTAGTTCCTGCCATCGAGGGTTGAATTTACTGAGGATAATTTCGGCATTACTTTCAGTCCTTTATTTGATTAATATATTTTGTGTGTGCTCATTAGAATCAACTCGTGAGTACACACAATATAATTTTTCCAGATGAAATACGCCAAATACCCATAACTATCCCTAAATATTTGTCATGTGGATACATGTATGTGTGAAGAATTTCTTAGGTACTCAAGAACGAGTTCGAAAACAGTCATAGAAAACGAGCTATTGGTGTTCGAGCCATTGAGGTATCATTATACAGTCAAACCGGTCATAGTGGCCACCTCTATTAAGCAAGCAAGCAATCATTCAAATCCCAAAAAGGCGAATGCATTAATATCCACCTGTATTAAGCAAACACCTGTCTTAAGCAAGCACATTTTGATCATTCCTGAGGTGCTTGCTTAACACAGGTTGGACTGTAATTGTTTTTGCACTGGTTTTTATAGAAAAAAAAGCAAGCAGGCAGCATGATATCATTATCCTGGCATAATTACTTAGTTAATAAGATGTGTAATTGCAGAATCTTTTCAACATTATCTTAACAGGAGAAACCATTGAGAAAAGTGGCGTTTACAAGGGGTAGCATAATGTTCTTATTTCTGCTCAGTAGTATAGATTGTGGGTACTCTTTAGAACCGCCTCTAACAAGCAACCGCAATCTATGTTTGAAGCAGAAATAAAGAAAAACGATACGAGGGCTACCAAAAATCTATGTTTTAGAGCAGAAATTACAAAATGACTAGCCTGGTAATTTGGTAAACCCTGCTTTACTCTATATAAAGTGGGGTTAACAAGGGATTTCATTGTATGGACATGTTTAGGGGATGATCATGGTAATTGTGAATACTAGTGTCGTATGTCCATTAGAATCGCCTCATCGAGGCGGTTACACATAGATTGTGGGGACTTATTAGAACTGCCTCATTGAGTCGGTTGTAACGAGTTCCCACAATCTATGTTTTGAGCAGAAATAAGAACAATTCTGATTAACGTCATTGTATAGCATAGGCATGTTAAAAGATTAAAATTGAAACTTCTTTTTTTTTAAAACCCTTTGCCTTCATGTGGTTTTCCCCCACTAAATGTAAATAAATCATGGTAACAAGCTCTGGAGCCTGTCAGTGAAAATTTATCTAAATAAACTTCTCACCCATATCTGACAATCATCTACAGGAAAGGTGAATGAGTTCTTTCAATGTTTACAAGTCTGTTAATTTCACAATTTTCATAAAAGACGGTATTGCTATTTCATTTACAATGTATTTATTTTTTATTTTTGTAAACAATTATTTTTACAATGGACACCTAATTAACAGACTTGGGCAAGTCTACTTGTGGAGTTATGCCCCATTTTTACTTACGCATTGTGGCTATAGGGAAACCTTGTGAACAAAATATCTGGAGAAAAGCTTGAGCGAGGCTCATGATATTTAACATTAATTTTAGGTCTAATGTGTAGATGACCTGATTAACTTTTGACGAAATTCCGGAAATATTTTACGGAGTGATGCTCCGCTTGAGCTAGGCTCATGATATTTGGCATACAGTTTGGGTCTAATGTGTAGATGACCTGATTAACTTTTGACGAAATTCCGAAAATATTTAATGGAGTTATGCCTTTTTTGAACTTGTGCATTGCCGCTATAGGGAAACCTTGTCAACAAAATATCTGACAAACCGCTCATTACGTTAACAAGCCCGTGCGACATAGTGCAATTTTTCACATCTCCAAAATGGCTACTTTTCTGACGAATATCGTTGATATTATCCTAAGTTTTAAAGCAAACATAGGTTGTGGGTGCTCGTTAGAACCGTCTCATTGAGGCGGTTCTAACGAGTACCCACAACCTACGTCTAGGAGCAGAAATATGGAAAATAATGTAGACCCCCGTAAACCCCTGTTTTCTCTATATAAAGTGGGGTGTTAGGGGGTGTTCATTTCACGGACTTGTTAGCGTGATGTTGAGCTAGGCTCATGATATTTGGCATACAGTTTGGGTCTAATGTATAGATGACCTGATTAACGTTCTGCCCTGTCCGTCCGTCAGTCCGTCCGTTACGCTTTAAGTACCTAGGTAAACTACAGAATGGTTTGAGCTAGGATCTTGAAATTTCATATATGGAATGAGCATGAAAAATAAGCGGAACCGTATTTTTTTCTTTTCCGACGAACTTGTCCTTGCGGAGTAATGCCCTTTTTTATGCCCCGAACTTCGAAGAAGTTGGAGAGGCATGTTGCTTCTGCCCTGTCCGTCTGTTCGTCAGTCCGCTACGCTTTAAGTACCTAGGTAAATTACAGAATGGCTTGAGCTAGGGTCTTGAAATTTCATATATGGCATGAACATGAAAAATAAGCGGACCCATATTTTGTTTCCGTCGGACTTGTCCTTGCGGAATTATGCCCCTTTTTTTGACTTATCCATAGTGGCTATAGGGAAACTTTGTGAACAAAATATCAGGAGAACCGCTTGAGCTAGGCTCATGATATTTGGTATACTGTTTGGGTCTAATTTGTAGATGACCTGCTAAACGTTTGGCCAAATTCCGATTTTTTTAACGAAGTTATGCGCCTCATTTGACTTAAGCATTGTGGCTATTGGGAAACCTTGTGAACAAAATAGCTGGAGAACCGCTTGAGCTACATGTAGGCTCGCGATATTTGGCATACAGTTTGGGTCTAATGTGTAGATGACCTGATTAACGTTTGCCCCTTTTTAGACTTATGCATTGTGGCTATAGAGAAACTTTGAGAACAAACTATCTAGAGAACCACTTGAGTTAGGCTCATGATACTTGGTATACAGTTTAGGTCTAATAGTAAGAGCTCCAAGCTATTGAGATTGAGCAATAGGTGGTCTGAAATTACCACAAATTTAAGCCATAACACTTTTAAGATCAACATATTGGAAGGTAGAAAACGGATGTTTCCCAACTTTTACGTCTTGCAAAAGCTTTGAAATTATGGGATACATTTAGGAACTGTTGCGCTTATTCGAAATGTGCTGAATGGCCATGTTAAATGACAGGAATCGAAATTTAAGATACACTGACAACTCAAAAAAGCATTTATTAACAATAACTGACCACACAATATTAGGTTATGGCAAATTTACCATGTTTTCAATATCTACTTGCATTTTCTGAGTAGCCATTCATTGCTAAGTAGATTTATTTTTAGTAGCCATAGTATATCATTCACAGAGCAAACAACAAAGATGCTGATTACACTGTGTGTACACGCAGGCTTATCTTATAGGCAAGTCATTTTAGCCCAAAAAGACCCTCAACCTCAAACAAATTCCTTCAGAAGGGTTTTCACTATTTTCCAAATCAGTGAGGTGTCCTGACTTACAGGAAAAATATTCCCCAAACTATTCCCTGGCGAAATTGTTTTTTTTTTTTTTTTTTTTTTTTGGGGGGGGGGGTGTTCGAAATTTAAATAAAAAACGCCAAAAACAGGAATTAAATTATAAAAATTCATTTAATTATATCAAATTTATTTAAATAACCAAAAATAAGCTAACTGTTGTCAAGTAGCGATAAAAGGAGTTTCAGCTTGATATGTGTACATAAAACTGTCTTTTTGGGAGGTAAAAACTTGGAAATATTGACAAAAACGCAGAAAATGGGAATATTTTTTTTAAAGTGATTGGTTTGGATTCTTGAAAATGTTTTGGTGTAAAAAGTTATATATGTGTATAAAATAACTACAGGAAAAAAAATTATATGTCAAAAAAAATCATTTTTGCGGAGTAGGAAAATGAACATTTTTATATAAAACACTCATAATCCATTAGTTTTGGGGCAAGTAGCAACCACAGTATAAAAATGTATTGTATGATGTTGAACCAATTTAAATAGCCAGATGTGCACTAACTACCCTCAAGTAGCTATAAAAAACATTCAGTTTTCTGCCTGCTCAGAAGTTTGACTTTTAAGGGAGAAATACAAAATTTTGACAAAAAGCGAGGGAAACGGGAATGTATGTGGAAAAAGTTAGTGGTGAGATTCTTGAAAATGTTTTGATACAAAATGTTACATATGGATAACCGTTAACTACAGAAACAAAGAAAGATATTAAACTGTTTATAAAGTTTCATTTTTCAGGCGATGAAAATGTTGAATTTTACCGAAAAATACCATTTTTTTTAAATGTAGGAATTACTTAACAAAATCTCAAAGTACATACATGTCTGACGTGGAACTGGTTTGTGTTACCAGATATGCACAAACTACTTTGAAGCAGCTATTAAATGCTTCAACTTCATACCTTCACAGAAATGTTCCTTTCTAAGGTTGTTGGAAATTTTGCCAAAGAAAAAACAAAAACATCGAAAACGACCATTTTAATACATGTATCTGGTAAAGGCTTTTGAAAACACTTTGATGTAGCGTTACATCAGATTACTGCATGAAGAAACATTTTCAGCTTTTGAAAAACGTTTCCTTATTTCAGGGTAAAAAAGACAATACTTTTACAGAAAAAAAAAAACATGAAAAATGAACATGTATTGTGTATTTTAGCTTTCATAAGCTTATGGCTTCTGGGAATTTATTGTAACTGGTCACTGTCCATGGTCGTCACTGTCATCCGTCTGCCCTTCTGGTCTCAATTTTCTTAAATGACATTTCTTAAGTCACTAAATCTTGTTCAGACATATTCGAAATTCCATTCCATGCAACTTTGATTGTCATTTTTCCAAGACTGTTGAAATTATAGCCCTGGGGTCAAAAATGGCCCCCTCTGATGGTCACTTGTTTTACATTGACACATATTGGAAAACTTTAAAAGTCTTCTTGCCTGAAGATGGAAGGGTCGGGCCTTTGATGTTTGGTAAATATAGCTTCAGATAGTGAATTTTTGTCAAGATTGTTCAAAAATTGATTCATATAGGGAAAACTATAAAAATCTATGTCCTTGATATTTGTATGTATATTCATCTAGTTGACTTTTACCAAGATTTTCAAATCATAGCACTGTTATCAACAAGGGCCCAGCCATCAGAATCACTTGTTTTACACAGATATTTTAAAATCTTCTTGTGAAACTGGAAGGCCCAGATGAAACAGAGGGCCAAGGCCTTTGATATTTGGTATACCTTTATATAGTATTGCTCAACCAACATTGTTTAATAGCCCAGAAATAAAAATGGCCCAACTCCAGGGGGGGTCACTTATTTTGTATAGACTCATTTAGAGAAAAGCTTTAAAACAACGCTGAAACTAGAAGGCCCAGAACCTTTGATATTTGGTAAGCACATGTAGCTACATCAAGTTAACCTTTATCAAGGTGTCCAAATTACAGCTCTAGGTTCAGATATGGCCCCATCAGTCGGATAATTTGTGACCTCACAAGAACACAGTGTGCTCATGCCATGTGATTGGGACCATTTCCTTCATCCGTCCATCCATTTACAATTTCTTTACTGCAAGGATTTCATCTAAACTGTGCAGGAATAATCCTCGGGTGATCTTAAAAAATTTTCGTAGAATTGTATTACCTGGAGAAGAGTAACAAGCTGATAACACAACTGTTCATTGGGTGGCCCTCATATTAATCAGTATTCTAGAGATTAATTGATGTGCCTTGTTGTCCTTAAATGGTCTAAATTTAAGCACTGCTTGTCAAATACGGTATTGGTACTCAATACAGGACACATTGCCACTCTTGGAGATGAAATTAAAATAAAAACTGTAAAAGTTAATGTGAAATTTCAATATTCAGTATGCAAATATGTTAGCTTTGATGAGGGACATACATGCAGGACCAGCATGATTCTCTTGCTTTAAAACTGTTTGACTGTTCCTTCCTCCAGTATTAAGTTAAAGTATGTTAATTGAGCAACTTTGTTGCATATTTATATAATTAAGCAGAAAATGCTATTTGTTGCTGCTGTTGTCCTTGTTCATGTTAGATTATGGCGAGATACACGGTGATATTGTTAAATCAAGCTTTTAGTTTTGCAGAGTTTGCGGTTTGATTTTGAATGCAAAAATATATCTAAAACATTATGTTACTGGATAAGAAGGAAAGGAAACATATTTCCAGTTGCTGGATGGTTGCCCTGTCCCATGTACTATTTTTTTTTATTAATTTCCTTATTGTTTTGCCCAGAATTCACACTACAAGAACAATTAATCCAGGGTGAAACACAGGTCTACTATAGTTTGGACATGGATTTAGTTAACTCAATGTTGCTTCTGATCTATTAACATTTTGCATGTTCTTCTATAATTCCTGTTCTTCTTTTCTCTTATTGGTCTTTGTGATTGTCAAAACATTGATGGCTTCTATCATGGAAAAGTGAACATATTTTTCTGATTCACGGTGCATGGTTTCATGCATTTCTTCATTGTCCCCCAATGGGCATGTGGGCTTGAAGCATAACTGATATATAGCTAAGAAATTACAGATATTAGACAAGAGTAAATCTGTCAAATAAATCTTCCAAACAAATAATGTATCTGGGTCTTTGTGTGTTTGATTTTAGGCTTAACGTCCCCGTCAACACGGTATAGGTCATTTTGGAGACATTGCTTCCAATTTTGTGGGACTTTTACCCGACATTGAGATGAAATGACATCTCATTCCCTGCCGCCAAATGAAACCAATAGGGGGGATTATAAGCATGGACGGCCAGACTCGCACCGCTTTGCTTGGGCAGGCTAAGATCCTCTAGGCGGTTTACCAGTGCTCGCGTGCGGTCGGTTTCAGCTCTGCGTGGAAGCATCATGCAGCCCATCTGTTTGTTCAAGTCCCAATGGGCGGGGGCCGCGGTACCTGGGTTTAAAGCAGTATTTTGTTGAATATAAACAACATTTTTGCACAATATAAGATGGTTCATGATCAGTGACATTACGTGTATGTATATTTCTGACATTTATATATATATATGAATACCTTCCTGCAGGACACATAACGATCAGTGAAAGACAAGTTATAGTACACAAGACGGTACTATTTTGTGTATTCGTTAGAATCCTATATCAAGTTGTATAGTGTTACTGGTGGCATATAATGGATTTTGAGGGTTTTGTGTAAAAATGTATATTTTCCTACCCGGAAAATTTGACTTTTCAAATCTCTAAAAATTTCATTCCTGTAGTTAACTGATATCTTACTTTTTACATCAAAAAATTTCATGAATCCTCACCACTAACCTTAAAAAAAAACGTATTCCTATTTTCCATGTTTTTTAACCAAAATTTTACATTTTCTGCCTTTAAAAAGTCAAATTCCTGTGCAGGCACGAAGCAAAAGGATTTTTGAGAGCTACTTGATATAGTCAGTGTACATCAGGCTATATAAACTAGTTCGACATCATAAAATTTATTTTTATTATGTAATTTCTACTTAACCGGAAAATACTAGATTTTGGGTGTTTTTATGTAAACATGTGCATTTTCATTCCCCGAAAAATGGACCTTTTTAAACATATAGAAATTTTATTTTTTTTTCCGGTAGTTAACTTATACACATATATAACTTCTTTCACCAAAACGTTTTCAAGAATCCACACCAGTAACTTTTTAAAAATTTATTCCCATTTTCTGCCTTTTTTGTCAATATTTCCAAGTTTTTACCCGAAAAAAGACGCTTTCTGTTTACATATCAAGCTAAAACTTCTTTTATCGCTACTTGACAATAGTACGTTTAGTTTCGGTTATTTAAACAAATTGGCTATAATTGAATGAAATTTTTATAATTTAATTCCTGGTTTTGGCGGTTTTTATTTAAATTTCGAACATTTTCCTAAAAAAAATCAATTTCGCCAGGGAATATTTTTGGGGATTTTTTTTTCCTGTAAGTCAGGACACCTCTCTGATTCTGAAAATAGTGAAAACCCTTCTGAAGGAATTTGTTTGAGGTCCAATGCTATTTTGACTGGCCTATGCATATTTATCGTTCATATAAGAAATGTGCAGGTTTTCTCATGATGACGCTCATTCATTATGGTCTATACGTAATGTATTAAATGATAAAAGTGTATGAATAGATTGGTGCAAATGTTTAGCAGCTAAACTACACAGTTTGATCTAATCCTGTGTAAAAATATTTCTATGAAGCAGCCATCACTATTGTACCACTTTTGGAGTGGCTATACTTACACATTCTATGCCAAATAGAGAAAAGAATTCTCAACTCTCAAACAATCTATTATTTTATTCTTAAAAATTCCAGAAAGGGGTGTGTGCATGGCATATGCTGGTTACAAAAACACATTATAATGTATTTATTATTTAGCAATATACAAGTTGCCTATGTTAACTTAATTTAAACAAGTTTTTCGTGAAAAGCTTGCCCTAAATATGCTTACCATAGTCCCATTTTACTGGTTAAAATCATGGTGTGTATCATATTTATACTTCATTAATGAGTTTCCCGCATGAAACAAGTTAAACAAATGTAAATTGCACCACTGTTAATGACTACATCTGAAAAGACCTTAATATTTCAACATTGTCTTAATGTTGTCTTATTACATAACTGGCACATTCGTGAACTTTCGTACCGCATGTTGGCATGATATAAAACATGTTTTGCAAGACTTAAACAAGATGTGTTTGTGAAACACTGATGCCCCCGGACAGCGCATGTTAAATATGAAAGCAGTATCACTAAGCAATCAAAATTTTGAAAAAAATAGGTCAAAGGTCAAGTTCAAGGTCACAAGATCAAAAATTATGGTACCACTGGAAAGGTCTTGTGATAAGGTATACACATGTGAAATATGAAATCTCTATATATTACCATTCAAAAGTTATGCCCAATGTTAAGGTTTTTGTAGACAGACAAACGGACAAACAAACGGACAAACAGACAGACAGACCAAAAACTATATGCCCCGAATCTCTTAGATTCCGGGGGCATAAAAAGAATACACATGTGAAATATGGAAGCCCTACCATTTACTAATCAAAAGTTATGACCAATGATAAAGTTTTTTAAAAAGTAGGTCAAATGTCAAGGTCAAGGTCATGAGGTCAAAAATTATGGTACCCTTAGAAAGGTCTTGTGACAAGGAATGCACATGTGAAATATGAAAGCTCTACCATTTACCAATCAAAAGTTACGGCCAATGTTAAAATTATTAAAAAGTAAGTCAAATGCCAAGGTCAAGGTCATGAGGTCAAAAATTATAGTACCAATAGAAAGGGCTTGTGACAAGGAATGCACATGTGAAATATGAAAGCTCTATCAGTTACCAATCAAAAGTTATAGCCAATGTTAAAGTTTTTAAAAAGGAGGTCAAAAGTAGGTCAAATCTCAAGGTGAAGGTCACGAGGTCAAAATTTATGGTACCTCTTGAAAGGTCTTGTGACAAGGAATGCACATGTGAAGTATGAAAGCTGTACCACTTACCATTCAAAAGTTATGCCCAATGTTAAAGTTTTTGCAGACGGACAAACGGACAAACGGACAAACAGACAAACGGACAAACAGACAAACGGACAAACAGACGGACAGACCAAAAACTATATGCCCCCCAGAATCTTAGATTCCGGGGGCATAAAAATGGGAAATATTGTGTTTCATACTGCCCAGATATAGTACTAAAATAATATACTAAAGAGAATTTTGGTACCATGATGGCCACTCAAAATGCATTTTTGTGAGCTTTCGTCACACGGGAGCTTCTACTATAATGTGTAGATGACCTGATTAACTTTTTATGAAATTCTGAAAATATTTAATGGAGTTATGCCCCTTTTTGGACTAATTCATTTTGGCTATAGGGAAACCTTGTGAACAAAATAACTGGAGAACCACTTGAGCTAGGCGCATGATATTTGGCAGTCTGTTTGCTACTAAGGCAAAGATGACCTGAATAGCTTTTGTTTAAAACCTGTTAATATTTGACAGGTTTATTTTAATGCAAATGATCATGATGCACTATTTACTGTCCCATTTAGGGACAAGCATATGGTAGGGGCATAGTGTTTCACAAACACAATTTCTAGTTGACTAATGCATTGTGGCTATAGGGAAACCTTGTGAACAAAATATATGGAGAACCGCTTGAGCTAGGCTCATGATATTTGGCATACTGTTTAGGTCTAATGTGTAGATGGCCGGATTAACTTTTGACGAAATGCCGGAAATATTTAAAGGAGTTATGTCTTTTTTTACTTACGCATCGTGGCTGTAGGGAAACATTGTGAACAAAATATCTGGTAAACCGCTTGAGCAAGGCTCACAATATTTGGCATACAGTTTGAGTCTAATGTGTAGATGAAATGATTAACTTTTGACGATATTCCGAAAATATTTAATGGAGTTATGCCCCTTTTTGGACTTATGCATTGTGGCTATAGGGAAACCTTGTGAACAAAATATCTGGAGAACTCCTTGAGCTAGGCTCATGATAATTGGTATACAGTGTAGATGACCTGATTACCTTTTGACGAAATTCTGAAAATATTTAATGGAGTTATGCCCCTTTTTGGCATTTTACATTTTGGCTATAGGAAAACGTTGTCAAAATAACTGGAGAACCGCTTGAGTTAGGCTCATGATATTTGGCAGTCTGTTTGCTACAATGGCATAGATGATGATGATGATGATGATTTCGTGTTTAACGACGCGCCAACCCTCTTTGTGGGTCATAAGCGTCAAACGGTTAATGTTTAAACGGCATGAATAATTATGATGATATTAAAAGTAAAAAGTCAGAATGATAATGTATAAAAATCTGAAACAGTTAAATCTTATGAAAAAGTCCAATTTCTTTTAAGAACAAAATAATATTATCAACAGGTACATCTCGAAACAGTTGTTGCAAAGTGTCAGCTTTGAAATATAAAATACGTGAGGGTGAAAAGTCAACACAGTCAATTAAGATATGTTTCACAGTGAATGGCTGATCACAACCTACACAAGAAGGCTGATCTTCACCATTAAAAATATAAGAATGAGTAACTCTAGTATGGCCGATGCGCAGTCGTGTTAATACTACGTCCTCTTTTCTTGAAAACTGTGGAGGAGAGCATTTTGTACTAACGACAGGTTTAATGGCATGAAGTTTGTTATTTATTGCACGGTCCCATTCGCCTTGCCATTCCGACAAGATGTATCTGTTGATAAATGGTTTAAAATTATTAAAAGGAATTTTAAAAATAGATGGATCAAGATTGAGCGATTCCTTTGCTTTCTTGTCAGCATATTCATTGCCGACAATGCCAATATGGCTCGGAAGCCAACAAAACAAGATTTGGTGTGTTTTAGAAATTTCATGATGTTTTTCGATCAATTTTTGAATTTGAGGATTTTTAGATGATGAATGGTCTAAAGCCTTAAGCACAGAAAGTGAATCCGAAAATATAATTGCTTTTTGAATTGTTGAAGAACTGATAAAATCTAAAGCTAGGTCTATTGCTTTGGCTTCAGCTGTAAAAATAGATGAACCATCTGGAAGGCGCATGGTTTTGTCCGTATCTTTAGAAACATACGCACAGCCAACTTTATCTCCTTCTTTGGAACCATCAGTATAGACTTGCTGGTAATCATTGTAACGTGACTGCAGTACCTGAAAGTTTTGTTTGAGAAGTATTGGATTTGATTCGGATTTTTTTCCATCATGTAAGTCGAACAGAATAGAAGGTTGTTTAATACACCAAGATGGAACTTCGGCGGTTTCATGTTTTTGAATATTTTTAAGCTCGATACCTGAATTTTCCAGCAGTGGTAAAATACGTAATCCAAAAGGTTTGATTGCTGTGGGTTTTGTTTCATACTTATCTACAAATTGAGGTGGAAATGAAATTTTGGATGCCGGGTTAGATGGATTTGCAGCAAGTCTGATAGCATACTGAAGAGAAAGTTTCTCTCTGCGCGAGGTTAAAGATGGTTCACCTGCTTCTACATAAAGGCTTAATACGGGAGAAGTACGGAAGGCTCCCATGGCCAGACGAAGGCCTTGGTGATGGATAGTATCCAAGGATTTTAAATAGGACTTTCTGGCAGAACCATAAACAACAGACCCGTAATCTAATTTAGATCTTATTAAAGACCGGTAAAGATGTAATAAAGTATACCGATCTGCTCCCCAACTTGTATGAGCTAAAACTTTCAAAAGATTCAAAGCTTTTAAGCATTTCGCTTTAAGATATTTAATATGTGGAATAAAAGATAACTTTTGATCAAATATGACCCCAAGAAATTTGGCTTCTTCAACAACAGGAATTTGTGATCCGTATAAAAACAGGGAAGGATGTTCGTGTTTCTTCCGTAGTTTACAAAAATGAACACACTGCGTTTTCGACTTGGAGAACTTGAAACCATTTTTATCAGTCCATTCTTCTATTCTTTTTAAATTTTGTTGTAACTTTCGTTCAATTGTTTTCATATTTTTTGAACGGTAACATATACAGAAATCATCAACATACAATGAACAATCAGTTTTGACGTCCAAACATTGTACAATATTGTTTATTTTGATGTTAAATAGCGTAGTTGAAAGAATACTACCCTGTGGGACACCCTGTTCTTGATCATAGAAATCTGACAGGGTAGACCCCACACGCACCTGAAACATGCGCTCCCCTAAAAAGCTTTGAATAAAACTGGGAAGTTTTCCTCTTAAGCCAATGTTATGTAGATCTTTCAATATTCCATAACGCCATGTTGTATCATATGCTTTCTCCAAGTCGAAAAAGACAGCCACTACGTGTTCTTTGTTAATAAAAGCATCTCGTATAAATGTTTCTAGTCTTATTAAATTGTCATTGGTACTACGTTCCGAACGAAAACCCGATTGATATTCTGAAATGAGGTTGTTGGACTCTAAGTACCAGACTAATCTCTTGTTTATCATTCTCTCCAATGTTTTACACAAACAACTTGTCAAAGCTATCGGACGATAATTTGTAGGTTCTGCATGATCTTTCCCTGGTTTCGGAATTGGTACAACTGTAGCTACACGCCAACTCTCAGGACAGACCCCCGTTTCCCAAATATTATTAAAGATATCTAAAAGTGTTGTAAGAGAACTTTTTGGCAGATGCTTAAGCATCTGATAATGAATTTCATCGGGGCCGGTTGCCGTATCATGTGATTTTTCAATGGCTTCAACGAGTTCGGATAAGTTAAAAGGTGTGTTGTATTCTTCGTGATTAAGGGATTTGAAGTTAAGATTTCTTTTCTCTTGGTCCTTTTTGAAATTTCTAAAAGTGTCAGAATAATTACGCGATGATGAATTTCTCAAGAATGTGTGACCAAGAGTATCTGAAATATCTTTTTTTGTTGAAGCTATTGTGTCAAATTCAGTATTTAAATGTGTAAAACTAGAGGACTTTGTTTTTCCTGAAATTTTTCGTACCATATCCCAAACCTTTTTAATGGGGGTTTTGTAGTTCAATTTGGAGATATATTCTCTCCATGACTTTCGTTTGGAAGCTCGGATTGTTCGCCGAGCTTTAGCTCTAAAAACTTTAACATCGTTTAGCTTTTCTGAAGTGGGACTTTTGCAGAACTTATTAAGAGCCTGTTTACGCTTTTGAATAGCTTCTTTACAGTCATTATTAAACCAAGGCTTGCTTTTCTTGGTATTTGTGGAGGTCTTTGGAATGCATTGTTCTGATATATTAATTAATTTATCTGTGAAATCAGAAACAATGTCGGATGATTCATTTAAGTGATCAACTGATAATTCTTCCTCGCATAAATTACGGAATAATTCCCAGTCGGCTTTATTCATTTTCCATTTCTGGTTACAGTCCTCATCTTGTTCGTTTACGCTCTCAATTATAACAGGGAAGTGATCACTTCCGCACTGATCATCATGCACAGACCAGTCATAGTCCAAGAAGAGAGATGGGTGACACAAAGAGAGATCTAAAGAAGACAAATGACCTGTCGCTGGGTGAAGGTAAGTATAAGATTTATCATTCATCAAGCAAAGATCGCTCTTTGCAATAAAATCTTCAACAAGTGCTCCTCTGTTATTGATATCTTTACAGCCCCATAGAATATTGTGACCATTGAAGTCGCCAACTAAAAGATATGGCGATGGAAGTTGACTCAGCAATGAGTCAAGATGTTCGGGCTTTAAAGAAAATGAGGGTGGAATATATAAAGAGCAAATTGTAGTTTCTTTATCCAGAGAAACCGATACTGCTACAGCCTGCAGGTCTGTTTTTAATTTGATCTCTCTTTGTGGTAAACATGATTTAATAAGAATTGAACTGCCACCAGATGGTTTGTTACCATCAGAATAGATATAGTTGTATGTATTGAAACCCCTGACATCAATGTTGTCATCAGTTTTTAAAAAAGTTTCTTGCAAACAAAAAACCGATGGGTTTAATAACGAAATAAGTAATAAGAGTTCATTATAATTTGATTTAAGACCTCGACAATTCCATTGTATTATTTTGTGTTTTAAATCCATTTTATGAAGAGATTAAGACTAGAAACTATTTTGGAGCTGCAATTGGTGATATAGATCTGCTACCACCAGCTCGTGGTGTTGCTGACCTCGATCTGCTATTGCCATTTGGTGATGATGGAGTTTCAAACTCCATATCACTATCACTCAAAGATCCGAATCTGTTCTGGAATTTTATATGGTCTCTTTCCATTTTACGTTGTCTCTCTGTTTGTTTTTGAGACAAGTGTTGTTTCTTCGGATCTTCTGATCCCTTAATAGTTCGACCTAAGTCGAGTTTCTCTTTTGCATGCGGCGCTGGCTTCGGTACGGTCGCTGTCGACCGATCCGAAGCAACCTGGATTGCGCCATTTGATAAACTGGTTGAAGGTTTTGGTGTTGGAGTGGATTTACTCCATGCACCAGATTTTTTCAGTTCAGCTATGTATGATTCAGCAGTCTGTGTTGCGGAGCTGGAAACTTTTACACCAGCACCCTTTGTGATGCTGGCGTAACTTGTGGTTGGTGTTGTGTATCGCTCATCAACAATTTTCCGCGCTTCTGGGAATGTTATCCCCCTTTGGTATTTGACAGTGAGTATTTCTTTTTCTTTTTTCCATGCCGGACAATCTCGAGAGAAAACAGCATGCTTGTCACCACAATTGACGCATTTGGCCTCATTTTTGCAGTTTTGATGGTTATCGACATGTTTTTCCTCACCACAATTTGGACAGAGTTGTTTCTTCTGACATCTGCTTTCGTGGTGACCAAAAACCTGACAATGATAACATCTGAGAGGGTTTGGTATATACACCTCTACGTTAACAGATAGATATGCAACTTTTATTTTCTTGGGCAGAATGGCATAGATGACCTGAATCACTTTTGTTTAAAGTCTGTTAATATTTTGCAGGTTTATTTTTAAAGCAAATGGTCATGAGGTACTGTTTACTGTCCCATTTACGGACAAGCATATTGTTAGGGGCATAGTGTTTCACAAACACAATATCTAGTTACAACATGAAATAAAACTAATACTTTTTATCGCTTTTATTGGAATGTTAATAACCTGTGTCAGAGGTGTACGTTTTAAATAATGAGCCGGGGCATGACAAATCCTTCAATAAGTCCGGTGCAACAGGCAGAGACTCAAATCAACCTTCGCACCAATCCACTTTGACAAGTTCTTTTGCTTATGTCTCTTTACACAGATATGAGCCCACAGTAGGGACATCCGATCAGCGAAGACTCTGATCAGACAGTGCGAATTTGCAGGCTGATCTGAGTCTTTGCTCGTTGCTCAAGACTACTTGCAGATTTTGTCATGCGCTGGCTCAATTTATTAATATTATACACTGTAACTTAAAGGTCAATTATCATGAAATCTGAAAGTCGCCATATGAAACTGTCAACATTTACTGAAATGTATATAAAACAAGTAATTTTGGGGGGTTGCAATTGTCGTATTTTCCCATAAATCACAATTTAACTCCAATTTTTGGCCGCACCTATAAAATATTAACATCGCTTATCGTTCTTGGAAATGGTTACGTCCCTTGAAAGATAATGATATGCGTGACGTCAGAGTTGCAGAAGCGTCCTTGAGACGGGTGAGTAAATTTTCCGGAACGGACCTAATTACCGGAACGTTGATTTTAAGTTGATTTTATCTCTCAGCAACCTAACTTTACGACGATAAAGAATGTTATAAAAGTAGAAATTACATAATAAAAAAAGTACTAACATTTTGCGTCGTGCTTAATTTTTCTCCCAACGCATTTTGCGTTGGGAAAAAATTAAGCACCACGCAAAATGTTATAACTTTTATAACATTCTTTATCGTCTTGGAGTTCGGCTGCTGAGAGATAAAATCAACTTATTTGCACAATAACTATATGTCCATACATCCTATGCCCGCCGAGTCTGTAATAGGCAAGGCATCTACTTTCAATTTTTTACAACATTTTGCGTCGGGTGTAAAATATAGCTCGACGCAAAATGTTGTAACTTATGAAAACCTAAATCATGAAAATATTATGATGTTTGGACTTAAAATGGACGTGTAGGCACAGAACACGTCTTTCTTCACTTCGTCTGCCTCCCCGAAGCGAAAATATGCTAGAAAAACAGTCATCCAAATTTTATAACATTTTGCGTCGGGGGAAAAAATTCACTTCGACGCAAAATGTTATAATTTTATAACATTTTGCGTTGGAAGAAAAATTAAGCACGGCGCAAAATGTTATAACTTTTATAACATTCTTTATCGTCGTAAAGTTGGGTTGCTGAGAGATAAAATCAACTTATTTGAACTTATTTGCACAATATTCATATGTCCATACAACCTATGCCTCGCCGAGTCTGTAATAGGCAAGGCATCTATTTTCAAATTTTTACAACAGTTTGCGTCGGGTAAAAAATAAAGCTCGATGCAAAATGTTGTAACATATGAAAACCTAAATCATGAAAATATTATGATGTTTGGACTTAAAATGGACGTGTAGGCACTGAACACATCTTTCTTCACTTTAATAGGCAAGGCATCTACTTTCAAATTTTTACAACATTTTGCGTCGGGTGTAAAATATAGCTCGACGCAAAATGTTGTAACTTATGAAAACCTAAATCATGAAAATATTATGATGTTTGGACTTAAAATGGACGTGTAGGCACAGAACACGTCTTTCTTCACTTCGTCTGCCTCCTCAAAGCGAAAATATGCTAGAAAAACAGTCATCCAAATTTTATAACATTTTGCGTCGGGGGAAAAAATTCACCTCGACGCAAAATGTTATAATTTTATAACATTTTGCGTTGGAAGAAAAATTAAGCATGACGCAAAATGTTATAACATTTATAACATTCTTTATCGTCGTATAGTTAGGTTGCTGAGAGATAAAATCAACTTATTTGCACCATAACTATATGTCCATACAACATATGCCTCGTCGGGTCTGTAATAGGCAAGGCATCTATTTTCAAATTTTTACAACATTTTGCGTCGGGTGAATAATAAAGCTCGGCGCAAAATGTTGTAACTTATGAAAACCTAAATCATGAAAATATTATGATGTTTGGACTTAAAATGGACGTGTAGGCACTGAACACATCTTTCTTCACTTTGTCTGCCTCCCCGAAGCGAAAGTATGCTAGAAAAACAGTCATCCAAATTTATAACATTTTGCCTCGGGGGAAAAAATTCACCTCGACGCAAAATGTTATAATTTTATAACATTTTGCGTTGGAAGAAAAATTAAGCACGACGCAAAATGTTATAATTTTTATAACATTCTTTATCGTCGTAAAGTTGGGTTGCTGAGAGATCAAACCAACTTATTTGCACTATAACTATATGTCCATACAACCTATGCTTCGCCGGGCCTGTAACAGGCAAGGCATCTATTTTGAAATTTTTACAACATTTTGCGTGGGGTGAATAATAAAGCACGACGCAAAATGTTGCACATATTGCGTTGGAAGAAAAATTAAGCACGACGCAAAATGTTATAGCTTTTATAACATTCTTTATCGTCGTAAAGTTAGGTTGCTGAGAGATAAAATCAACTTATTTGCACAATAACTATATGTCCATACAGCCTATGCCTCACCGAGTCTGTAATAGGCAAGGTATGTATTTTCAAATTTTTACAACATTTTGCGTCGGGTGAAAAATAAAGCTCTACGCAAAATGTTGTAACTTATGAAAACCTAAATCATGAAATATTATGATGTTTGGACTCAAAATGGACGTGTAGGCACTGAACACGTCTTCTTCACTTCGTCTGCCTCCCCGAAGCGAAAATATGCTAGAAAAACAGGTATCCAAATTTTATAACATTTTGCGTTGGAAGAAAAATTAAGCACGACGCAAAATGTTATAGCTTTTATAACATTCTTTATCGTCGTAAAGTTAGGTTGCTGAGAGATAAAATCAACTTATTTGCACAATAACTATATGTCCAAACAACCTATGCCCCGCCGAGTCTGTAATAGGCAAGGCATCTTTTTCTTTTTTTTCAAATTTTTACAACATTTTGCGTCGGGTGAAAAATAAAGCTCGACGCAAAATGTTGTAACTTATAAAAACCTTTATCATGAAAATATTATGATGTTTTGAGTTAAAATGGACGTGTAGGCACTGGACACGTCTTTCTTCACTTCGTCTGCCTCCCCGAAGCGAAAATATGCTAGAAAAACAGTCTTGCAAATTTTATAACATTTTGCGTCGGGCAAAATGTTATAACTTTTATAACATTCTTTATCGTCGTAAAGTTGGGTTGCTGAGAGATAAAATCAACTTATTTGCACAATATTTATATGTCCACACAACATATGCCTCGCCGAGTCTGTAATAGGCAAGGCATCTATTTTCAAATTTTTACAACATTTCGCGGCGGGTGAAAAATAAAGCTCGACGCAAAATGTTGTAACTTATGAAAACCTATATCATGAAAATATTATGATGCTTGGACTTAAAATGGACGTTTAGGCACTGAACACATCTTTCGTCACTTCGACCGCCTCCCCGAAGCGAAAATATTCTAGAAAAACAGTGATCCAAATTTTATAACATTTTGCGTCGGGGTAAAAAATCACCTCGACGCAAAATGTTATAATTTTATAACATTTTGCGTTGGGAAAAAATTAAGCACGACGCAAAATGTTTTAACTTTTATAACATTCTTTATCGTCGTAAAGTAAGGTTGCTGAGAGATAAAATCAACTTATTTGCACCATAACTATATGTCCATACAACATATGCCTCGCCGGGTCTGTAATAGGCAAGTCATCTATTTTCAAATTTTTACAACATTTTGCGTCGGGTGAAATATAAAGCTCGACGCAAAATGTTGTACATTGTGAAAACCTAAATCATGAAATTATTATGATGTTTGGACTTAAAATGGACGCGTAGGCACTGAACACGTCTTTCTTCACTTCGTCTGCCTCCCCGAGGCGAAAATATGCTAGAAAAACAGTGATCCAAATTTAATAACATTTTGCGTCGGGGAAAAAAAATTCACCTCGACACTAAATGTTATAATTTTATAACATTTTGCGTTGGCAGAAAAATTAAGCACGACGCGAAATGTTATAGCTTTTATAACATTCTTTATCGTCGTAAAGTTAGGTTGCTGAGAGATAAAATCAACTTATTTGCACAATAACTATATGTCCAAACAACCTATGCCCCGCCGAGTCTGTAATAGGCAAGGCATCTTTATCTTTTTTTTTCAAATTTTTACAACATTTTGCGTCGGGTGAAAAATAAAGCTCGACGCAAAATGTTGTAACTTATAAAAACCTTTATCATGAAAATATTATGATGTTTTGAGTTAAAATGGACGTGTAGGCACTGGGCACGTCTTTCTTCACTTCGTCTGCCTCCCCGAAGCGAAAATATGCTAGAAAAACAGTCTTGCAAATTTTATAACATTTTGCTTCGGGGGAAAAATTCACTTCGACGCAAAATGTTATAATTTTATAACATTTTGCGTTGGGAGAAAAATTAAGCACGACGCAAAATGTTATAACTTTTATAACATTCTTTATCGTCGTAAAGTTGGGTTGCTGAGAGATAAAATCAACTTATTTGCACAATATTTATATGTCCACACAACACATGCCTCGCCGAGTCTGTAATAGGCAAGGCATCTATTTTCAAATTTTTACAACATTTCGCGGCGGGTGAAAAATAAAGCTCGACGCAAAATGTTGTAACTTATGAAAACCTATATCATGAAAATATTATGATGCTTGGACTTAAAATGGACGTTTAGGCACTGAACACATCTTTCGTCACTTCGACCGCCTCCCCGAAGCGAAAATATTCTAGAAAAACAGTGATCCAAATTTTATAACATTTTGCGTCGGGGGAAAAAATCACCTCGACGCAAAATGTTATAATTTTATAACATTTTGCGGTGGAAAAAAATTAAGCACGACGCAAAATGTTATAACTTTTATAACATTCTTTATCGTCGTAAAGTAAGGTTGCTGAGAGATAAAATCAACTTATTTGCACCATAACTATATGTCCATACAACATATGCCTCGCCGGGTCTGTAATAGGCAAGTCATCTATTTTCAAATTTTTACAACATTTTGCGTCGGGTGAAATATAAAGCTCGACGCAAAATGTTGTACATTGTGAAAACCTAAATCATGAAATTATTATGATGTTTGGACTTAAAATGGACGCGTAGGCACTGAACACGTCTTTCTTCACTTCGTCTGCCTCCCCGAAGCGAAAATATGCTAGAAAAACAGTGATCCAAATTTTATAACATTTTGCGTTGGGGAAAAAAAATTCACCTCGACACAAAATGTTATAATTTTATAACATTTTGCGTTGGCAGAAAAATTAAGCACGACGCAAAATGTTATAGCATTTATAACATTCTTTATCGTCGAAAAGTTAGGTTGCTTAGAGATAAAATCAACTTATTTGCATAATAACTATATGTCGATACAACCTATGCCTCGCCGAGTCTGTAATAGGCAAGGCATCTTTTTTTCAAATTTTTACAACATTTTGCGTCGGGTGAAAAATAAAGCTCGACGCAAAATGTTGTAAGTTATGAAAACCTATATCATGAAAATATTATGATGTTTGGACTAAAAATGGACGTGTAGGCACTGAACACGTTTTCCTTCACTTCGTCTGCCTCCCCGAAGCGAAAATATGCTAGAAAAACAGTCATCCAAATTTTATAACATTTTGCGTCGGGGGAAAAATTCACCTCGACGCAAAATGTTATAATTTTATAACATTTTGCGTTTGGAGAAAATATTAAGCACGACGCAAAATGTTTTAACTTTTATAACATTGTTTATCGTCGTAAAGTTGGGTTGCTGAGAGATAAATTCAACTCATTTGCACAATATTTATATGTCCATACAACCTATGCCTCGCCGAGTCTGTTATAGGCAAGACATCTATTTTCAAATTTTTACAACATTTTGCGTCGGGTGAAAAATAAAGCTCGACGCAAAATGTTGTAACTTATGAAAACCTTAATCATGAAAATATTATGATGTTTGAATTTAAAATGGATGTGTAGGCACTGAACACATCTTTCTTCACTTCGTCTGCCTCCCCGAAGCGAAAATATGCTAGAAAAACAGTGATCCAAATTTTATAACATTTTGCGTCGGGGGAAAAATTCACCTCGACGCTAAATGTTATAATTTTATAACATTTTGCGTTGTTGTAACATTTTGTGTGGTGACAAAGCTTTTTAGCTCTACTTGTAGATATTTAGATGATTTATTAAATATTGATAATACCTTTTTTGATGGTTTGATCAGTCAGATTTACCCCTAGAACTTCAGTTAAATAGAGCAAATTCTTCTGATACCGAGGCCCCGTTTTTGGATTTTATATCTATCTATTGTAGATGGATTTGTTTCGTGCAAAATTTATGATAAACGCGATGGCTTTGATTTTGAGATTGTAAATGTTCCTTTTTTGGATGGTGATGTTCCTCGTGCGCCATCCTATGGCGTTTTTATTTCGCAATTAATTCGATTTGCTAGAGTGTGTAGTCATGTAACTGACTTAAACACTCGTAATAAATTATTAATGGCTAAACTCCTTAATCATGGTTATCGGTACCATAAACTACGCAAAGCCTTTTCAAAATTTTATAGACGCCATTCTGATTTAATTTCAAAATTCAATATTGGACTTAAATCTCTTCTGCAACAAGGTCTATCGGAACCCGAATTTTATGGTGACTTAGTATATAAATTCAGAAAAATATATAACCGCAATGACTTCAGCACCCAATTTCGTAAAATCATTCTTCGATATAAAAATATTGGGTACAACATGGATATTATACGACAGACTGCATGCATGGTAGTTAACCCAATCACGGTTGGCAACTTTGCTTCCCTCTTTAATTGCACGCCGGTGGATCAGGCCTCAGATTCTATGACGGCTCCAACGTAAAGGCTTATTGAAAATTAGAGAGATAATGTTGGTTGGTGCCTGATGCTCTGTCTCTGGTTGGGCTCATCGGAGTCTTACTGTTGGTTTTCTTTTGCTCCAGCATTTCAGTGGTTTCTTGCTGTCGAGTCCTCACCGTTGTCTCACCTCTGTGGTTCTTTGATTTTTGTGTTCACGGAGATGTTGCACTGATGAGTTAGGAGGGCTTCATGCGGACTGAACAAATCATTTGTCTAAATCGCGACGGAAGTAAGGGCGAGGATTGTGGCCACGTACAATCGATTTAAGCCCCCCAGTGGAAATCTTCCACTGACCGTTCCAAGGCGGCTCTTCTGTGGTGATTTATTTATGTTGTTGTTTGTTACTTACTGTGTGTATCACTTGTGTCTTTTGGTTTTGGATGGCCATATGGCCATTTTGTGGGAAAGTAACTGTCCTTATGGCCTTCCTTTGTTTAGGTTTCCATTATGGTCTGGTCGCTTAATGTTTGTATTTCTTTCCCTTTTGTGTCGTTTATGGGTGGAGTAAGTTAATTGTATCAATTCCTGATCTTTGTTTTACTTCTACTTAAGGGCTTTATACTCAACATACTCTCGCTTACACCATCGATTACCGAATTCATTCAAGGAAGCAGCGATTTCATCTCTACATTTACTGAAATCAATTTTAGAAGGAAACCGATATTTCGGTCCTTTAGAAATTATATTCCTTTTCCTACAATCAGGAATAATTTTCAAATTGCCAGTAATTACATTACCAGCAGCAGGATAGCAATACACTGACTTTTTACAATCACATGAATCAGAAGTATTAGTATCAATATCAAGATCTGAAACAAGTTTATTGAAATTAAAAATGATAGATCTAACAGGTTTGTTATATTTATAGCAAATTATAGGTGTTTCAGTATTTTGAAAGTAAGCAGGAATGGAAGAAAGCACCGAGCTCTCACGGAAGATACTGGGCAAATCTATAAAATTCATACCCTTATTAATGAAGGATATCTTGAAGAAATGGCGTTTATGATTAATTTCAGAATCAATGTCAGGACGGAGAGTATGCTGAGTATAGTCTCTAGTTAAGAGAGCCGCATCATATAACTGATTAGAACTATCGTAGAACCAAACCTAACTAAAAAGGAGCAAAATACATAATAGGGAAGAGAATCAGAATCACCAACATCACAAACATTAAACTTGAAGGACAAACGTAACTAAACATGAACAACCAAAAAGGGAGAAGAATCAGAATAATCAAAGTAACAACTTATATGATGAGGGAAAGAATCGGAACCACCAACACAAAACATGAAGGAACCACAGCAAAAACTCTGACTTGGAAGGTCAGTAAAATTACTGGTGAGATAAAGTTAACTTGACGGGATCCCAACCCTTACCCTCATTTTAACTGTGGTTCACCCAAACCTTACCAAAAAAAGGAGCAACACACACCACTGGGGAAGGATCCAACCACCAACCTGACAAACATTTAAATAAACTGGAAGGACAAACGCAACCAAAAACGAACAACCCAAGTGGGGGGAAGACCAGAATCATCAACGCAACAACACACACAATTTTGGAACATTCAGAACCACCGACACGAAAGATGAGGGAACTACAGCAAAAGCACAGTTATGGAACGATCAGTAAAACTATAGACTGCTACACAGACTTCTATTTAAAAATTGACGATTCCTGATCATTGCCTTCACTTCGTTTTTGCATATCAGAGCTGTTTTGTTTGTGCCGTGTGGTGGCTGTAAATGGCCTCCCCGTACATGCATTTGATGTTTTTATTTGTCCAATCCTCAGGGATTGCTTTTGGGTTAATTGTATCGAATCCGGATCATTGCCTTCACTTCTGTTTTGAAGTGAATGGCTGATCACGTGATTTTTTTCTGAGCGCTGATGTAGTTCGATGAATATTCGTCACAGAATGTAAACCTGTCTGTTGGATTCTCTTCTTTTATTTATAGAACATTACACTGCAACGCTGACAGAGATAAAATCCAAATACCTACAGAAACTTACTTTCACCTAATGTGTTTGTTTGTTTGATTTGAGATTAAACGTCCCGTCAACACTGTACAGGTCATTTTGGAGACGCTGTTTCCAATTTTGTGCGACTTTTACCCGCCATTGAGATGAAATGACGTCTTAAGCCGATGAAACCAATAGGGTTTATAAGCATACTCACACCGTCATCGAATGTGTAAATCAAAACAACACCCACGAACGAGCATCGTAATAAATGCAGCTTACAATACAGGAATGGAAATTTTACCGTATTTTGATTTTTCTGATCGGTTTCACACAGACGTTGTACAAACGTCATTTCTTTTTATTCACAAAATACAAACTAATTACCTCCTAAACCTAAGACTCCTTTTCGTCAGCTTAAACTGTGTATTAAAGAATTTCATAGGAAGTTTGTTTTGGCTCCAGCTGATAAGGCCGCTAACAATGTGGTCGTTGTTTGACGGCTTCACTATATTAACACTCTTCAGCAAGAACTTGGTGGTACTAAGGCCTATGAACTTCAGATAATAGCTGTAGAGAGGGCTTTAGTTGATGACCATATTTGTCATTCAGCCACCATTTTTGCTGTCTATGTTACAGAAGGCCAAGACAAGCTTCCTACGTTATATCGGTTACCTAAACTTCATAAAAGACCATACAAAGCACTGTTTATTGCAAATTCAAGCCTTTGTACCACCACTGAACTCTCCGAATTATTAACTTCATGCTTTACTGCCATCAAAAAGCATGTGATAAAATATTGCGACAAAGTATTCCAAAGGTCAGGTAGAAATCTGTTTTGATCTATAAAATATTCTAATGAAGTTTTTAATAAATTGAAATCCAGGCGTTTTCGTGCTTCAAGTCTGTCTACTTATGATTTGTCCACCCTTTACACTACACTTCCTCGTAATCTTATAAAAGAAAAACTTATTGATTAATTGAATGGACATTTCATAGGGAAGAATCCTATAATGCAAGAAATGCGTTTTTCACTTCTGAAGAGCATGAAAAACTATACTTAATGGTCATATCAGAAGGTGTGTGAAGCTCTCATCTTTCTACTTGACAATATTTACATAAGATTTGGTACTACGATATTTATACAAGTTGTGGGTATTCCAATGGGCGCAACCACTTGTAGCTGATCTTTTTTTGTTTTGTTATGAGAGAGACTTCATGATGTCTCTTTCTGCTTAAAACGAGTCTGAAATCATTGAAGCTTTAAGCCCCACTTCTGGATGTTTGGGTGATTAATTAAGTATTGATTAAGTCATCCTCGATAGCGCAATGGTTAACGCGTTCGACTTATGATCGAGAGGTTGTGCGTTTGAACCGGCCACCGGTATCGAGGCGTGTCCTTGGGCAAGACACGTAATGACACTGCTCCACTCCACCCAGGTGTAAATGGGTAGCAGTGGTGTAAAAGCCACTGCCTCTCTCTAGCGCGCGTGAAAACATCCGGAATGAGTGTTCGAGAGCAATTCAATAAGCTTGAAGCTTTCATCGCAATCGAACTAAAATAAATTAGTATATACTATATATACTAAGTATTGATAATACTTATTTTGATGGCTTGATCAGCCAGATTTGCCCCTCCAGAACTTCGGTTGAATAGAGCAAATTCGTCTAATACAGAGGCCCCGTTTTTGGGTTTGCATCTGTATGTTGTAGATGGGTTTGTTTCTTGCAAAATTTATGATAAACGCGATGATTTTGATTTTGAGATTCTAAAACTTTCCTTTTTTGGATGGTGATGTTCCACGTGCGCCATTCTGTGGCGTTTGTGTTTCGCGGTTGGTTCGATTTGCCAGAGTGTGTAGTCATGTTACTGACTTCATACTGACATACAAAGCACGGTTTATTGCAAATTCAAGCTCTTGTACCACCACTGATCTCTCCAAGTTATTAACTTCATGTTTGACTGCCATCAAAAAGCATGTGATAAAATATTGCGACAAAGTCTTCGAAAGATAGGGTAGAAATCTTTTTTGGTCTTTAAAAAATTCTAATGAAGTTTTAAATAAATTCAAATTCAGGCGGTTTCGTGCTTCAAGTCTGTCTACTTATGATTTTTTCTACCCTTTATACTTCACTTCCTCATGATCTTATAAAAGAAAAACTTTATGATTTAATTGAATGGACATTTCATAGGGAAGACTCCCTCTTTCTTGCAAGTAATGTAAGAAATGCTTTTTTCACTTCTGAAGAGCATAATAATTATACTTTATGGTCTTGTCAGAAAGTGTGTGAAGCTCTCGCCTTTCTACTTGACAATATTTACATAAGATTTGGTACTAAGTTATGTAGACAAGTTGTGGGTATTCCGATGGGTTCTAATTGCGCACCACTCGTGGCTGATTTATTTTTGTTTTGTTATGAGAGAGACTTCATGATGTCCCTTTCTGCTGAAAACGAGTCTGAAATCATTGAAGCTTTTAGCTCCACTTCTAGATACTTGGATGATTTATTTAATATTGATAATACCTATTTCGATGGTTTGATCAGTCAAAATTATCCCCCAGAACTTCAGTTAAATAAAGCAAATTCTTCTGATACCGAGGCCCCGTTTTTGGATTTACATCTATTGATTGTAGATGGGTTCGTTTCGTGCAAAATTTATGATAAAAGCGATGATTTTGATTTTGAGATTGTAAATTTTCCTTTTTTGGATGGTGATGTTCCTCGTGCGACATCCTGTGGCGTTTATATTTCGCAGTTAATTTGATTTGCCAGAGCGTGTAGTCATGTAACTGACTTCAACAATCGTAATAAATTGTTAACGGCTAAACTTCTTAATCAGGGCTATCAGTACCATAAACTACACAAAGCATTTTCAAAATTTATAGACGTCATTCTGATTTATTTTCGAAATTCAACATTGGACTTAAATCTCTTCTGAAACAAGGTCTATCGGAACCCGAATTTGATGGTGACTCAGTATACAAATTCTGAAAAATTTATAACCGCAATGACTTCAGCACCCAATTTCGTAAAATCATTCTTCGATATAAAAAAAATTCGGAACAACATATATGTTATACGACAGACTGCATGCATGGTACTGGACACAATCACGGTTGACAACTTTGTTTCCCTCTTTAATTGCACGCCGGTGGGTCAGGCCTCAGATTCTATGACGGTTCCAGGGTAAAGGCTTACTGAGAATTTGAGCGATCAAATTCAATGTAACGTTGATTGGTGCCTGATACTCTGTCTCTAGTTGGGCCCATCTTGCTGTCGAGTTCTCAACGTTGTTTCATCTCTGTGGTTGTTTGATTATTTGTTTTCACGGAGATTTTGCACTGCTGCGTTAGGAGGCCTTCATGCGGACTGAACAAATTATTTGTCTAAATCGCGACGGAAGTAAGGGCGAGAATTGTGGCCACGTAAAATCGATTTAAGCCAACCAGTGGAATAACTTTCCCACAAAATGACCAACAGGCTATCCAAAATAAAATAATATATGCGACACAATTACCCAAAGATAAACCATAACAAAAATAAACCGCGATAGAAGAACCGCCTTGGAACGGTCAGCCGAAACGAATTCCACAATCCTCGCCCTTACTTCCGTTGCTATTTAGACAAATAATTTGTTCAGTCTGCATGAAGGCCTCCTAACTCACCAGGCACAAATAACCAAACTACCACAGAGATGAAACAACGGTGAGGACTCGACAGCAAGAAACCACTGAAATGATGGAGCAAAAGAAAACAGAAAGTAGTCATTTAAACGATTGTTTTTTTTTTTTTTTTTTTTTTGTTTTGTTTTTTGTTTTGTTTACCTCAATGGTTCTTGTTCTTCCAAACGGAATGGAATTCTTCGATATAAAAAGGTTGGGTACATGGATATTATACGACAGACTGCATGCATGGTAGTTAACCCTGTCACGGTTGGCAACTTTGCTTCCCTCTTTAATTGCACGCCGGTGGGTCAGGCCTCAGATTCTATGACGGTTCCAGTGTAATTGCTTATTGAGCGTTAGAGAGATCTAATTCTAAGTTTTCGTAATGTTGGCAGATGCCTGATGCTCTATCTCTGGTCGGGCTGTATGTTTGTGTTTTCTTTTCCGTTGGTGTCTCTGATGGGAGCTATGGTTTGATGGTATCGATTCCTGATCATTGCCTCTACTTCTATTTTCAACACTCGTAATAAATTGTTAACGGCTAAACTTCTTAATCAGGGTTATCGGTACTATAAACTACGCAAAGCCTTTTCAAAATTTATAGACGTCATTCTGATTTAATTTCAAAATTCAACATTGGACTTAAATCTCTTCTGCAACAAGGTCTATCGGAACCCGAATTTGATGGTGACTCAGTATACAAATTCAGAAAAATTTATAATCGCAATGACTTCAGCACCCAATTTCGTAAAATCATTCTTCGATATAAAAAAATGGGAACAACATAAATGTTATACGACAGACTGCATGCATGGTACTGAACCCAATCACGGTTGACAACTTTGCTTCCCTCTTTAATTGCACGCCGGTGTGTCAGGCCTCAGATTCTATGACGGTTCCAGTGTAAATGCTTATTGAAAGTTAGAGAGATCTAATTCAAAGTTTTCGTAATGTTGGCTGATGCCTGATGCTCTATCCCTGGTCGGGCCCATCGGAGTCTAACTTGGTTTTCTTTTGCTCCAGCGTTTCAGTAGTTTCTTGCTGTCGAGTCCTCTTCGTTGTTTCATCTCTGTGGTTGTTTGATTATTTGTGTTCACGGAGATGTTGCACTGATGGGTTAGGAGGCCTTCATGCGGACTGAGCAAACTATTTGTCTAAATCGCGATGGACATTAGGGCGAGGATTGTGGCCACGTGGGATCGATTTAAGCCCCCCCCCCCAGTGGATTTCGTTTCCGCTGACCATTCGAAGGCGGTTCTTCTGTCGCGATTTATTTTTGTTATGGTTTGTATTTAGGTGTTGGCATCGCTTATGTTATTGTATTTTGGATAGCCTGTTGGCCATTTTGCGGGAGAGTAACTGTCCTTTTGGCTTTCCGTTGTTGATGTTTCCATTAGGTCTGTTGCTGTATGTTTGTGTTTTCTTTTCCTTTGGTGTCTCTGTTGGGAGCTATGGTTTGATGGTATCGATTCCTGATCGTTGCCTCTACTTCTATTTTTCAACACTCGTAATAAATAGTTAACGGCTAAACTTCTTAATCAGGGTTATCGGTACCATAAAATACGCAAAGCCTTTTCAAAATTTTATAGACGCCATTCTGACTTAATTTGAAAATTCATTACTGGACTTAAATCTCTTCTACAACAAGGTCTATCGGAACCCAAATTTTATGGTGACTTAGTATATAAATTTAGAAATGACTTCAGCACCCAATTTTGTAAAATCATTCTTGGCTATAAAAAGATTTGGTACAATATAAATGTTATACGACAGACAGTATGCATGGTAGTTAACCCAATCACGGTTGACAACTTTGCTTCCCTCTATTATTGCACGCCGGTGGGTCAGGCCTGATTCTATGACGGTTCCAACGTAAAGGCTTATGTTGGTTGGTACCTGATGCTCTGTCTCTGGTCGGGTCCATTGGAGTCTCACTGTTGGTTTTCTTTTGCTCCAGCATTTCTGTTGTTTCTTACTGTCGAGTCCTCACCGTTGTTTCATCTCTGTGGTTGTTTGAGTTTTGTGTTCACGGAGATGTTACACTGATGAGTAAGGAGGCGTTCATGAGGGCTGAACAAATTATTTGTCTAAATTGCGACGGAAGTAAGGGTGAGGATTGTGGCCACGTGAAATCGATTTAAGCCCCCAAGGAATTCGTCTCCGCTGACCGTTCCAAGGCGGCTCTTCTTTCGTGGTTTAGTTTTGTTATGGTTTGTCTTTGGGTGTTTGCGTCGCTTATATTATCTTATTTTGGATGGCCTTTTGGCCATTTTGTGGGAAAGTAACTGTCCTTGTGGCTTTCCGCTGTTGGTGTTTCCGTTAGGGTCTGTTGCTTCATGTTTATGTTTCTTTCCCTTTGGTGTCGCTGATGGGTGCTGTGGGTTAATTGTATCGATTTCTGATCACTGCCTCTACTTCTATCTTGTATTTTGCTTAAAACCAAAATGTTTATTTTCTAGGTCTTTTTTCCTTTATGTCAAACTGAAACAGTGCCTTTACTCCTTGACATTCCCATCATGTTACCAAGTCAAATAAAAATAAAAAATGAGTTCCTTTGAGAGCAATGAAAACGTTCATAAGAAAGTAGATGGGTCATACTACGTAGTTTCGGCTAATAAAGCCTCATCAGTGACCCTGTAATGATCCGGCAAAGAAAGCCAGAGGAAACATACTGCAATTTTGCGAATTTCGAATAGGCAGTCGATACAAAGACTGATATAAATCAAAATGGGGTCCAAATAATTACAAACTTGTCTAGAATATGAGTCTAAACCAATAATTTATTTCTGATTTCTCAGAATATTCAAAGTCATAAACACCCGTTCAAACATTACTTTAATGAGAGAAAATGTTGGCTTTGCCAGGGGTATTAACCCTAAAAACACAGTTGTGTGTGTGTGTGTGTGTGTGTGTGTGTGTGTGTGTGTGTGTGTGTGTGTGTGTGTGTGTGTGTGTGTGTGTGTGTGTGAATTCGGGTTTAACGTCGCTTTCAACAATTTTTCAGTCATATCATGACGATGTCTGGTTGCGACAGGGAGCTCAATGCTCACTTTTATTGTGCTGCCTCACTGAAGTATCATGTCCCAGATACATTACATGATACAACACCCAGTCACACTATCCTGACACTGGGTCGACCAGTCCTAACTCTTCCCCGTAAATCTGAGTGCCAAGCGAGGAGCAGCTAGTACCATTTTTAACGACTTTGGTATGTCGCGGCCCGGGATCGAACCCGTGACCTCCCGTTCCCCGGAGCGGACACTCTACCAACTGAGCTATCGGGGCCGGTAAACACAGTTGTGGTAACGACTTTTCATTTTTGTTATAGAAAAATATATACTTGCAATGATTTTAGCACCCAATTTCGTAAAATTTTTCTTCGATATAAAAAGATTGGTACAATATGAATGTTATACGACAGACTGCATGCACGGTTGACAACTTTGTTTCCTTATTTAATTGCACGCCGGTGGACCAGGCCTCAGATTCTTTGACGGTTCCAGCGTAAAGGCTTACTGCGTATTAGACAGAATATAATTTCATGTAATGTTGGTTGGTGCTTGATGCTGCGTCCCTGGTTGGGCCTCTCAGAGCCTTAGGGTTGGTTTTTCCTTTTCTTTAGCATTTCAGTGGATTCTTGCTGTTGAGCCCTCACCGTTGTTTTAACCCTGTGGTTGTTCGATTTTTATGTTCTCGGAAATATTGCACCGATGAGTTAGGAGGCCTTCATGCGGACGGAACAAATTATTTGTCTAAATCGCGTCGGAAGTAAGGGCGAGGATTGCGGCCGCGTAAAATCGATTCAAGCCACCCAGAAGAATTCGTTTCACTGACTGTTCCAAGGCGGTTCTTCTTTCGCGGTTGCTTTTGTTATGCTTGTCTTTGAGTGTGTATCGCTTATATTTTTTGTTTTGGATAGCCAATTGCCCATTTTGTGGAAAATTTCCCTTATGATAAATGTTGTCATTAAAACACAATGGAAAAAATGTCTAATAATTTTTAATAATTTTAAACTTAGCTGTAGAATTTACATTATAGTAATTTTTTCCCCTGGTTGTATAGAAATATCATTCCTACGTTTAAAATGACGGTACAAGAAAGTGGCAGTTTTTTGGGCTTACTCATGTTACGAGAGTGTTCGTTAAATCTTGTTTTTAACATGCGTAGAATATATTAGCCGCCTCGTAATATAAAAATGGGTAATGAACTTAGAAATGCAAGCATTGAGTGGCATCTATGATTCAATATATTCTAGACAGTCACTTCAGAGTGGTATTATTTCTTTCAAAAGCGCGTAATTTACATTTATAGTTGCCATTTTGTTCTGGTGCCATGCGATTTAGATATACGCTTTCGACAGTCCAGAAGCGAGAAAATATCAAAATCTGCCATTTTAGAAATATTACCCTCTACGCTATACGGGTGTGTTTCCAAGGGAATTTTCCAACACAATTGTTCCTTTGACCTTTTTATTGGAGGGCGCAATTAACGTTTCTTTGAAGCGCAAGAAGTCATCAAAGTTGCGCGAACGTCAAATGATGTCAGTATTGTTAAGGGAAAATGACGTTAATAGTTCGATGCTGCGCCAATCTGGTTTCGCACAAACACTCGGGTTTTATTCCCCTAAAATCAGATTGGGCACCTATGCAATGTTTTCACTTTGTAGCTGACATGAGCGAAAGGCTGAAGGTGAGCTTTTAAGAACAGTTGATGTGCGAGGTGCTTCTCGCAACAATTTACTTCAAGACATCTCTTCCAAACCCGGTGAGCGGATTTTCAAATGCTTTTACAGGATTGTTCCTTGTGTACCCTTTCACCAAAATAGAAGTGAAGGCAATAATTAGCAAACGATACAATTAACCAACTCCTCCTATTAGAGACACCAAACGGAAAGAAACACACATGGAATAACTAGACCCTATGGAAGCATCTCTAGCGGAAAGCCTAAAGGACAGTTGCTTTCCCACAGAATGGCCATTGGGCTATCAAAAAAAAAAAAAAAAAAGATATAAGCGATACACGCATTCAATGACGAAATATTACATACGTAAACCGCGACAGAAGAACCGCCTTGGAGCGATCAGTGATTTTTCGCGGCCGCAGTCCTCGCCTTTACTGCCGTCGCGATTTAGACAAATAATTTGTTCAGTCCGCATTAAGGCTTCCTAAATCATCATTGCAATATCTTCGAGAACACAAACATCAAACAACCACAGAGATAAAACAACAGTCAACAGTAAGGACTCGACATCAAGAAAAACTGAAATGCTGGAGCAAAAGAAATCCAACAGTTAGACTCCGATGGGCCCAAACAGAGACAGACCATCGAGTACAAACCAATACTACATAAAATTAATTTTCAATTCCAAGTTAGCCTTTACGCTGGAACAGCCATAGAATCTGAGACCTGGCCCATCGGCGTGCAATTAAAGAGGGAAGCAAAGTAATCAGCCATAATTGGGCTGACTACCATGCATTCAGTCTGTCGTATAATAATTGTTGTACCGAATCCTTTTATATCGAAGAATGCTTTTACAAAATTGGGTAGTGAAGTCATTGCAAGTACATATTTTTCTGAATATATATACTTAGTCGCCACAAAACTTGGGAACCGATCTATCTTGTTGCAGAAGACATTTAAGACTAACACTGAGTTTTGAAAGTCGGAATAATGTCTATAAAACGTAGAATAGGCTGAGCGTATTTTATGATACCGATAATCCTGATTAAGAAGTCATGCAGTTTAGCGAAATATAAACGCCACAGGATGACACACGAGGAACATCACCATCAAAGAAAGGAAAATATACAACTTCAAAATCAAATTCATCGCGTTTATCATAAATTATGCAAGAAACGAACATATCAACAATATATAGGATATATCTTGTTGCAGAAGAGATTTAAGTCCAATATTGAATTTTGAAATTAAATCAAAATGACGTCTATACATTTTGAAAAGGCTTTGCGTAGTTTATTATACTGATAACCTTGATTCAGAAGTGTAGCAGTTAACAATATATTACGAGTATTGAAGTCAATTACACGAATAGACGCTCTGGCAAATCCAATTAATTGTGAAATATAAACGCCATAGGAAGGCGCACGAGGAACATCACCATCCAAAAAGGAAAATTTACGCTCTCAAAATCAGAGTCATCGCGTTTATCATAAATTTTGCAAGAAACAAACCCATCTACATAACATTGATGTAAATCCAAAAACGGGGCCTCGGTATCAGAATAATTTGCCTTATTTTACTGAAAGTCTGAGGTGGGGTGGGGTAGATTTGACCGATCAAACCATCGAAATAGGTATTATCAATATTTTATTAATCATCAAAATATCCCAAAAGTCGAACTAAAAGTTTCAATGATTTCAGACTGGTTTTCAGCAGAAAGGGACATCATGAAGTAAGTCTCTCTCATTAAAAAAAAACAAAAACAAATCAGCCACAAGGGCCCATCGGAATACCCCAACTTGTCTAAATACCTTAGTACCAAATCTTATATAAATATTGTCAAGTAGAAAGGTGAGAGCTTCACACATATTTTCTTACATGACCATAACTTATAATTTGTATGCTCTTCAGAAGTGAAAAAAACATTTCTTACCTAACATGCAAGATAGAGAGAGTCTTTCCTGTGAAATGGCCACTTAATCAAATCACTAAGTTTTCTTTCATAAGATTTTGAGGAAGTGTAGTGTAAAGGGTAGAAAAATCATAATAAGACATACTTGAAGCACGAAAACGTCTGCATTTCAATTTTTTGAAACTTCATTAGAACTTTTTTATAGACCAAACCAGATTTCTACCTGATCTTTCGAAGACTTTGTCGCAATATTTTATCACATGTTTCTGATGGCACTAAAACACGAAGTTAATAATTTGTTGAGTTCAGTGGTGGTATAAAAGCTTGAATTTGCAATAAACCATGCTTTGTATGGTATTTATGTAGTTTAGGTAACCGATATAGCGTAGGAAGCTTATCTTGGTCTTCTGTAACACAGACAGCAAACTTGGTGGCTAAATGAAAAATATGGTCATTAACTAAAGCCCTCTCTACAGCTAAACGCCTAAACTAAACCTCTCCACCTAAACCTGTATACGGATTTTGGAACAATTTTACAGGAATATTCCTAGGGGGCCTTCTACTAAAATTGTCTAAATGGTTCTGCTCTGCTGAACAACATAACTAACAGAGCTAAAATAGAAAACCTGAGTGAGAACGACATCTCCCCCAGGCCACCGGCCCAAGTTCAAAATAATTTCCCTAGGCCACCGGCCCAATTTCAAAATAATTTCACAGAAATATTCCTTGGGTGACCCTCTACCACAGTTGCTCTAATTCATTTCCGTTTGGAAGAACAAGAACCACTGAGGTAAACAAAACACAAAAGAACAATCATTTAAATGACTACTTTCTGTTTTCTTTTGCTCCATCATTTCAATGGTTTCTTGCTGTCGAGTCCTCACCGTTGTTTCATCTCTGTGGTAGTTTGATTATTTGTGCCTGGTGAGTTAGGAGGCCGTCATGCAGACTGAAAGAATTATTTGTCTAAATCGCGACGGAAGTAAGGGCGAGGATTGTGGAATCCGTTTCCGCTGACCGTTCCAAGGCGGTTCTTCTATCGCGGTTTATTTTTGTTATGGTTTATCTTTGGGTGTTTGTGTCGCATATGTTATTTTATTTTGGATAGCCTGTTGGCCATTTTGTGGGAAAATAATTCCACTGGGTGGCTAGAATCGATTTTACGTGACCAGAATCCTCGCCCTTACTTCCGTCGCGATTTAGACAAATAATTTGTTCAGTCCGCATGAAGGCCTCCTAACGCATCAGTGCAACATCTCCGTGAACACAAATAATCAAACAACCACAGAGATGAAACAACGGTGAGAACTCGACAGCAAGATGGGCCCAACTAGAGACAGAGTATCAGGCACCAATCAACGTTACATTGAATTTGATCGCTCAAATTCTCAGTAAGCCTTTACGCTGAAACCGTCATAGAATCTGAGGCCTGACCCACCGGCGTGCAATTAAAGAGGGAAACAAAGTTGTCAACCGTGATTGGGTTAACCACCATGCATGCAGTTTGTCGTATAGCATTTGTGTTGTACCCAATCTTTTTATATCAAAGAATGATTTTACGAAAATGGGTGCTGAAGTCATTGCGGTTATATATTTTTCTGAATTTATATACTTAGTCACCATAAAAATCGGGTTCCAATAGACCTTGTTGCAGAAGGGATTTATGTCCAATATTGAATTTTGAAATTAAATCAGAATGACGTCTATAAAATTTAGAAAAGGCTTTGCGTAGTTTACGGTACCGATAACCCTGATTAAGAAGTTTAGCCGTTAACAATTTATTACGAGTGTTGAAGTCAGTTACACGACTAGACACTCTGGCAAATCTAATTAATTTCGAAATATAAACACCATAGGATGGCGCACGAGGAACATCACCATTCACAAAGGGAAATTAACAGTCTCAAAATCAGAAACACCGCGTTGGTCATAAATTTTGCACGAAACAAACCCATCTACAATAGACAGATGTAAATCCAAAAGCGGGGCCTCGGTATCAGAAGAATTTACTTTATTTAACTGAAGTTCTGGGGTGGGGGGGGGGTAAATTTGACTGATCAAACCAACGAAATAGGTATTATCAATATTTAATAAATCATCCAAATATCTGGAAGTGGAGCTCAAAGCTTCAATGATTTCAGACCGGTTTTCAGCAGAAAGGGACATCATGAAGTCTCTCTCATAACAAAACAAAAACAGATCAGCCACAAGTGGTGCGCAATTAGTACCCATCTAAATACCAACAACTTGTCTAAATAACTTAGTACCGAATTTTATGTAAATATTGTCAAGTAGAAAGGTCAGAGCTTCACACACTTTCTGACATGACATAAAGTATAAATTTGTATGCTCTTCAGAAGTGAAAAAGCATTTCTTACATAACATGCATTCAAAGGGGGTTCTTCTGCAGCTGTTATTTTTTGTTATGGTTTGTCTTTTGGTGTTTGTGTCGCTTATATTATTTTATTTTGGATAGGCTATTGGCCATTGGGTGGGAAAGTAACTGTCCTTTTGGATTTCCGCTGTTTATGTTTCCATTAGGGTCTGTTGTTTCATGTTTGTGTTTCTTTCTCTTTGGTGTCTCTGATGGGAGCTTTGGGTTATTTCTTTCGATTCCTGATCATTGCCTGCACTTCTATTTTGCTGAAAATGGTTCCGTTCCGATTTTTAAAATTATTCAAACAACCTCTTCTCCTGAACCAAATGTCGAGCTGAGCTGAAACATGATGGCAGGCATGGATGTTGAGATTCAGATTTGCTAAATTGTTCTTGTCCGATATCCAAGATTCGGCCATGGCGACATCTTGAAATTCTTCAAACGACATATCCACCCGAACAAAAGGTCGAATTGGGCTGAAACTTGGTGGGAGGCATCGGGGTGATATTGAGATTCAGATTTGCTAAAATCGTTCCGTTCCGATATCAAAGCTGGTCGCCATCTTGAAATTCTTCAAATGACATCTCCTACCAAGCCAAAGGCATTAATAGCTGAAACATGATCGGAGGTATTGGGGTGACATGCAGATTCAGATTTGCTAAAAGTCTTTTGTTCCGATATCCACGATTGTCGCCATGGCGGCCATGTTGAAATTCTCCAAACAACATCTCCCGAACCAAAGGTCGAAATGACCTGAAACTTTAAAGGATGTGGTGACATGAAGATTCAGATTTGCTTAAATTGTTCCGTTCCGATATCCAAGAAGGCCGCCATGGCGGCAATCTTGTAATTCTTCAAACGACATCTCCTCCAAAACTCAAGGTCGGGTTGAGCTGAAACTTGAAGGGAGGCATCGGGATGACATAGAAATTCAGATTTCGTAAAATCATTCTTCGATATAAAAAGATTGGGTTGAACATAAATGTTATACGACAGGCTGCATGCATGGTAGTTAACCCAATCACGGTTGGCAACAATGCTTCCCTCTTTCGTTGCACGCCGGTGGGTCAGGCCTCAGAGTCTATGACGGTTCCAACGTAAAGGCTTTCTTCAGAGAAATCTAATTCTATATAATGTTGGTTTGTGCCTGATGCTCTGTCTCTGGTCGTGCCAATCGGAGTCTAACTGTTTGATTTTCTTTTGCTCCAGCATATCAGTTGTTTCTTGCTGTAGAGTACTCACCGTTGTTTTATCTCTGTTTTTTTTGTGTTTTTTTTTTTTTTTGTGTGTTCACGCAGATGTTGCACTGATGAGATAGGAAGCCTTCATGCGGACTGAACAAATACCGTTAATCGATTTAAGCCCCCTCCCCTCCCCCACTCCATCGCAATTCGTTTCGCTGAACGTTCCAAGGCGGCATTTTCGGGGAAGTAACTGTCCTTTTGGCTTTCCGCTGTTGATGTTTCCATTAGGGTCTGTTGTTTCATGTTTGTGTTTCTTTCCATTTAGTGTCTCTGATGGGAGCTGTGGGTTAATTGTATCGATTCCTAATCATTGCATTCACTTCTATTTTGCTAAAACCGTTCCAATGTTCAAGATGGCCGCTATGGTGTCCATCTTGAAATCCTTCAAATGACATCTCCCGAACCAAATGCCGAAATAAGCTGAAACTTGAAGGGAGGCATCAGGGTGACATAGATTAAGATTTGACATTGAAGCCATCTTGAAATTCTTCAAACGACATCTCTCAATATATGGGTCTGATCAAGCTGAAACTTGATGGGAGGCAACAGTGTGACTGGAGACTCAGATCTGATAAAACCATTTCATTCCAATATCCTGGATGCCGCCATGGTGGCCATTTTGAAATTCTTCAAACGATATTTCCTCCCAAAGCAGAGGCTCGATCAAGTTGAAACTTCATGGAAGGCATCGGGGCGAAATGGTTATTCAGGTTTGATAAAATTGTTCTGTTTCGATATCCAAGATGGACACTATGGGAGCCATCCTGAAATTCTTAAAATGACATCTCTTCCCGAACCAATGGTTGAATTGCGCTGCAACTCGACTGGATGCTTTGGGCGGCATAATTCATGTTTGATAAAATTGTTCTGTTCCGATATCCAAGATGGCTGCACACGGAAGCCACCTTGAAATTCTTCAAAAGACATCTCCTCCCGGACCAGTGGTCAGATCAATGCGAGGCATTGGGGTAACATGGAAATTTGGCTTTGCTAAATTTATTCAATTCTGATATACAAGATGGCCACCATGACGGCCATCTTGAAATTCTTCAAACAACATTTCCTGAACGAAAATGTCAGATGGAGATGAAACTTAAATTTGATTGGAGGCATCGGGGCTAAATGGAGATTCAGAATTGCTGAACTAATTCTGTTTTGTTATCTAAGATGGCTTCCATGTTGGTCATCTTGAAAATCGCCAAACCACATCAAGCTGAATTGAGTCGAAACTTGATGGGAGGCTTTGGGGTGACATGGAGGTTTAGACTGTTTAGAACCATTCTGCTCTGATCGCAGATTATTGCCACGTTGGCCATCTTGAGAATCTTCAAACCACATCTGCTACCGAATGGTCTATGCATGGATTTAACCTTTTATACAGCGCCCTGACGTCACAGGAAGAAATTCAGAAGACTAGCGCTGCTCTAAATAATCTGTACCTGGGTTTTTTACATGGTCAGCGATAATATCGTGACAAAAGCAGGCGGTTAGAAACTCTGCTTTATAACATAGACAGAGGTTACTCGTTAAAACGTCTCATAATAAAAAAAGTATTAAGTACAATTTTTGTCTGAAAAAAAATTCTTGGTGCTGTACTGGTAGCATTTTCCATCAAGGTTTTCCAGACTATTTACTTACATTTTATTAATGTACGCTTGTATTAATTTATTTTCTTCCCCTAGACCACGCTCTTTCAGCTGCCCACTTGGTCTTTGCGTATACATGTATAGTCTCAATCGGACCGGCACAACATATTCATCTTTCTGAATTTATAATATTTCATTGATAATGCTAAAGCGCATATAAAAAAACAAGCATTGCTGGAAAAGTCATTATATCTGCCATGTTAAAAAAATTTTCATACTTAATTACTGTATGAAAATAAGACATTGGCAAGCAGTGAAGAACGCTGCGACTGATAAGTGGCTTCACCTTATGCTTAAAGACTTTTGAAAAACTTGCAATAAATAAAATAAATCAGACACCCCATAAATTGAAATGGACCTGTACGAAATGTTTTGATGGAAGACAATTCGTCATACCGCTGGCAAGGTTAAATTTAAACAATGTCAGCCATTCATTTAACACTGCGCCGATGAAATTCCTGCGGCTTGTATAAGCAGACGGGAACCACACTATCAATTTAATCCCTTCAGCTGCCAATAACAACACTTGTGAGTGAGTGTTTGAGTTTACGTCCCACCAACACCCCTATAGATACACCCACTTACGCAACACTGACTTAAAATCGATCAGACGAGCACGATTATTTCTATTAATAATGAACCATTGCATTGGTGATAGTCACGTGGACTGCAGCACTGAAATAGATTTTTTCCTCAGTGACTTTGAGTCGATATATAAACAATCGACCCAAAATTAAAAGCAATTGTCCATAACCGATTTCGGATTCTCACTTTTGCTACGGTGTGGCTGTTCAAAGATAAATTTGTTATCTGATAATTGTATTGCATCTATCAGCATGTCAGAAATATTAAATATTCCACCTGCTTTAGAAGTTATGTCTATTTTTGCTACCCATCACGAAAACACGCCTATATTGTTTTGACCCAACTGCTTATATGGTAAAACTGGCGTTTACAGGGGTAATTTTTAGTTTCTAATTTCTGCTCTATTATATAGATTGTGGGTACTCATTAGAACTGCATCGTTGAGGCGGTTCTAACGAGTACCTACAATCTACATTTTGAGCAGAAATAAAAAATATAACAATTTTTCATCTTAAATTGTTCATTTTTTTGGCGATAAAGCTTACAATGTATTTGTATAGGCTTGTTTTCGTAATGTTATTACTGATTCTCACTTTTGCATCAGCGAAGCTATTTAAAAAGAAATCTGACATTTGAATGCATGTATTTTATTAACTCGATTTTATATCTATCAACCTGTCAATAATTTTTAAATGTTTGTTTGTTTGATTTGAGTTTAATGTGCCTGTCAACACTATATAGGTCATTTTGGATACTTTTCTTCCAATTTAGTGGGACTTTTTCCCCGACATTGAGATGAAATGATATCTCAAGCCCTGTCGCCTAATGAAACCAATAGGTTTTATAAGCATGGACTCGCACCGCTTTGCTTTGGCAGGCTTAGATCCTCTAAGCAGTTTACCGGTACGCGTAAGCGGTCGGTTTCAGCTCTGCGTGGAAGCATCATTCAGCCCATGTATTTCTTCAATCCCCGCTGGACGAGATGTGGGGGTGGGGTCGATAATTTTTAAATAGTCCTAGCGATTTAAAAGTTATATCCATTTTCACTTACTGATTACGGATCATTTTTGCCTCAGCGAGCCTATTTAAAAATATGGATTTAACAATTTGTTGATAAGGTCTTTTCAATATCTATCAATCTGCCAATATTATTGAAATTGTCCAAGCGATCGCAAAGTATCCAATTTCACTACTTGATTACGGATTCTCACTTTGTCTGGGCTTAAACACAAATTCCTTAAACATGGTTTATGTTATTACAGGGAAACCGACCACGCCCGTCTTACTGATTGGTTCTGTACCGGAAATAGGTGACAACACAAGCGTCGTATGCTCCAGTACCTCAACCACTTTTCCAGCTGACCACGGGCTGCACTTAAATTACAGTTGGTTTATAGATGGTCAGAGAAATCCGACGAAAAACAGATTTAGCTACATTGATAATACACTGAGAATTGATCACATTCAGAGAGCTGACAAAGATACACTCGTCACATGCATAACGACAGAAAATGTAAATGGGGGATTCACATCGGATACTAGCAACCACCTCAAAATAAATGTAAATTGTAAGTAATAGTTGTTTTCTATCAAACATTAGAAATTCAAATCGGTGCTTCTTTACCACTATTTACGGTTTTCGATATAGGCCACACTACGGCAAAACGTCTGAACGCAGATCCTACTATAGCGTAGCCATACACCTTTGACTGTGATCGTATAGTGTTTCAATAAGTTTAATAAAATACAACTAAAGTCATATTGAGAGTTTCAGCAGCTTTATTAGGCAGGCACCTCATACGAGTGCACAACTCCTAAAACCAGACTAACTGGATGCAAGCTGATCAAGTAGACATCTGAAGTCTTGGTCAGAAAACCCCAGTATTTATAATCACTACAAAAATCTCACGCAATATCCCTCTCTCATTGCATCATGCTTGTTATCGCAACTCTTGCCAAAATCTCTTCTAACTATAAGCTATCTGTCATGATTTTGATGACTGCACTAATAATATGATCTTTAAAATGCAGTTTCATCAGGTTTCTAAAGTACTTCACATGGACACCTGCTTAAATAACCTTTAAATGGAAATGTCAGAGTCATATGATATTACGGAATTATGATTTGAATGGCTGCCAGGTACATGTATGTGCATGTATGTGCAATTCAAGTGCATCTCTGCATTTTATGCAAAGTTATATAATTGATGTTTCAGGGTTTTAAAATGAAGCTGTTTCATAATACGAATTGAAGCTTAATATTTTCATAACAGTACTGAGACAGAAGCTTACTGCCTTTTCAACACTCATTCAGTCATATCATCATTCTTACACACCTTCAACAACATTTCAGTCATACACATGATAACATGCCTATGCAAAATATCATGTGCATAACATGACTATGTTATATACCTCCCACTGTTGAGTAAATTAATTAACCCCTTAATTAATTTAATTAACCCCTTTAATTTATCTAATTCTGACCAAAACCTCTTGTACATATACTGTATACAAAATTAATATATAATAAAACAAGATATCATCAACATACATCATTGACCAGGATGTATGCACTAAAACAAGATATCATAAACATATATCAGTGACCAGGATGATCACCAACGTATATCAGTAACCAGGATGATATCTAAATAATAACATGATATTGTCAACATATATCATAAACACATGTCAGTGACCAGGATCATGCATAAATAAACAAGACATCATAAACACATGTCAGTGTCAAGGATCCATTCACATATATAAGTGACCAGGATTATATGATACATATATTACTCATCAGCATGAAGACCAGGATGAATAACATATCATCAATCAAGATTAGTTAATTAATTAATGTCATGTATGTTTCATGTGACTAGGATTATAATTAATCTAATATGTGACCAGGATCTACTAAAACATTTAATTAGGATTTGTCCAGGATTATAACGAAGTTTCAAGTTTAATTGTTAATTAAATGTCTAAGATGTTTTCTTAATTGTTTTCTTTTAATCAACCCTTCTAATCTAGTAGACTTCCTAATTACCAGGATAGCAATATACTTGTAACCAGGATTTCTACAAACTATAAGACTAATAAAGGGCTCATTAAAACACACTGTTTTTAGATTAAGTTTTTATTCCTTTTTGGATCGAGAATTCACACAGTCACATTGTTCTTTCCTCAAGTTTATAACTGTCGGAGGTTGTGGAATAGGTATAACCGGAACTCTGTAAATCTTATTCGCTGTTAGTATCCCATCGTTGTTATCTGAGTTGTGTATTCGCTGGTGGTGTAGGTTAGTAATAAGGTAAGTTGGATGTGGTGGGTGTTCTTTACAATATCCATAGTGTTCCTGTACACCACTAATGTCGTCTGGCTGTAACAAAATAAAGTTTAATGTCACATGTACATCTTCACCTAAGCATGACCTTAAGGGGCATACTCAGGACTTTATCATTTAAAAGTCACTTAAAGTTCTGATCACTAAGTCTTCGTCCATGCATAGTCTTTAGGACTATACAAGGCACAAATAAATGTCACTGAAATGTCACTGTACTATAACCATTAGTACTACTTCGATCACATGAGCTATATACATGATGAAAACACATCGTACGATTAAAGTTCATATGTTATGCAAATAGTTCATAACATGTAACAATAATAGCTATATTCTGTTGAATAGCTAAACACTGTTAACTTATTCATAAGTTAACAAACACGTTCATATAACTAGTATTCAAAAATAAATCTGCTTAAAACACTGTGCACAGATTTTCCTTATTTCTTTGCCCATGCCGCCGTTGCATCAGTCCACTTGAAGGTCTTTTGTCCTTCCTCAACGTTATCGACGTTTTGTTCTTCGGTCAGAGTGGACATCTCGATAACAACACCTTTGATCGGTGACCGTTTCACATTCACCATCTCAAGATCATGTGTGTTAGCCTGTCTTACACCAATTATCTTATAAACAAAGTTTCTTCTACGTAAGATTATTAAGATAATTGCAATTAATAATACCGTCGATGCAATACTGATTAGCATAACATGTATCCAACTAGTATTGGATTTATTCTCATCTAATATTACAGGTTTATAGTTTCTTGTTTCATGGAGTAGATTTTGTAAAGGAATCTCTTTCAAACCTGACAAATGTGGTGACAACTTCATTGGTTTAGATCCTAATTTAGTTTTAATATCAGGCCAAAAGTAAAAGGTTGAAACATTATGTAATTTCAAAAGTGCTTGCAAAGGATCTGACCTTTCAAAGTTACTATGTCTGCCAAAATATTCAGGTAACTGTAAATATTTGTTTGAGGCTTTACATGTGTTATTTAACCGGATAATGCCAAGTGGTGGTGTGATTTTAATGTCAGCATTCTTCGGTTCATATGACTGACAATTTAATGTAAATGTCAGAGGTCTATTTGTAACAACAATCCAAATACCAAATGACAAGTACTTCGTAGTTGGCAACCTTTCATCCAACACAACTACTTGTTTACAATACTTTTTAATGTCATGCAGGTTTTGCATGAAGAGAGCAACTACGCAAAACTTATTTACGTTGGTCTGATAAAATGCTGTCTCAGGATTGCAGAACTGAAAATGATAGTTATTACACATCTGAAATGTACTTTCAGATAGAACGGAAAACTTTGTTTTATCCTTTGAGACCAGTAACATTTCATTTTCTAAACTGTATTTTAATAATACTTCTGTCTGATTATTTGCGAGTAGAGGTAGTGGTAAGTTATGTATTTTATACACTTCATATTCTTCCTTGGTGTTAATTAGTGGAATCTTAAGGATAATTCTAATTTCATTATTCTCAAGGTATGTTATACCTGTCAATGTCTTATAAAAATACCAAATATCCCTACGAGGATTTTTAGGAAGCTCAAAGTTATTAGGAAGTTTTGTTTCTACTTCAATTAATAATTGCTTCAGATCTTTAGGAGAGATTGTATTAGTTGATAAATGATTCATTGACAACATGTTTAGTTCAGATTTTAAGCTCTCAAGATAAAATATAGCATCTTGTGTGGTAAGCCTAATTTCATCAAGTATCATTTTGAATTGTAAGTATGTATGAATAAATTGTTCAAGTCTAACAAACTGTTGTTCGATTGTTCTTTCAAGCAATCTTATTTTATGGTCAAGCTTCTGAATAACTATGATGAGATCCATAATTGATCTCCTATTTTCTGCTACTTGCATTCTTGTTAAATTAAGTACAGATAAACTTACATCAAGATCATGTATTATCTGATCTTGGTTAAGTGCCAAGGTTTTAATATTTCTATCTATGCTCTCAAGGTCACTTTCTGATACAGTGCCAAAAAGAGTGCTCATTAATTGTCCTATGATAGGAATTAATGACCTTTTGTGTTCATGACTGTTTACTGAAAGTGTCTGGTACTCATCAAAGTTTTCATAAACAGACTTGTATGTATCTGTAAATAGGTTAACTTCAACATGTAAACTTTGGAATGTTTCTACATATCCCGTTAAATTTGACTTCTGATTTAAGCTTGTCATGTATTTCACAATTTCATCAGTGCGAACAAGATCGTTTTGAATCTTTAAAATTAGATTTTCAAACGGTCTCAAATCATGAATAAATGTTACAGACCAGTGTGCATCGTTAATAAAGACTTCATTAGTCTTTTGAAACACAACATTTTCGGATGTAAAGAGTCCGAATGCTTGGCTAACAAACAATGATCCCAAGATTAATGTGATCATCATATTGTTAATCTGAAATTAAATAAAAAATGGGCATTACTACACCGTTAAACGAGGTACTTATTTACAATTCACCTCTATTAACATACATGAGGCCTTTACCTCATTAAAGAACATAACAGTACGAGGTCATTTTATAACATATTAGACATTAACCTCAAGAGTTGCTTTAAACTCTCTGCTTTATCTCGAGACTTCCTTCGTCTCTTTTTCAATGGCCTAACTGTCTCGCTGGCTACACTATTAGACAGTGGCTGCTGTGAATAAACTACATTCACATCCATATCACTAGCTAAATCATTGTTTTCAACCAAAGGCATAGAACAGGAATTATCAGAGGATAATTCGTCATTACATTCCATGTCCTTGACCTCAGTTTCTTCACTTTGATTTTGCCTAGCTTCTTTGTGTTTTAACCTTTTCTGTAACTCCATTAAAGGTATATCTTCTTCATCAGAAGACGTTTCTCTTTCTTGTTTGTATTTCTTGACTAGCTTAGCCAAGGGAATTTGTTCTTCTGAATCAGAATCAGATTCTGTTTCTGACTCAGAGACCTGAGGTGGAATTACATATGCTGCGTCTCTAAGTTTTCTAGTACTTTCATTTTTGGAAATTGGCCAATCTTCTACATTTGCCAACATTAAATCACCTGCATATACTCTACTTGTTGTACCATCTAATTGGTTTTTAATTATGAAAGATACAGGTCCAGTTTTCCCAATTATTCTATAATAAGGTTTCCATTTCTGTCCTAATTTACCCTTTCTTTGTTTATTTTGATAATAAACTGGATCTCCTACTTTTAACTCTACCTCTTTAACATTTTTGTCTGCATATTTAGCCTGGCGCTTCTTTGCTTTTTGTAAGTAATTTCTTACATGTGTAAAAGCTCTATGCTGTTCTTGTAAAGCGACTTGGTGGAAATCTTCACCTAAATATTTTCTCCTAGGCTGTAATATATTGTCAACTGGCAATACTACATCTCTGTTGTAAAGCAAATAATAAGGTGAAAATTTAGAAGATTCACTAACGTTAAATCTAATTGCTGCTAAACTTTGACAAAGATACAAATCCCAGCTCTGTTGATTATCAGCTACCATTTTAGCTAAAATGTCATGCAAAGTTCTATGGAATCTCTCAACTTTTGCATTGCTCTGAGGATGATACACGCTTGTCAAAATATGGTCAACATTAAGTTTTTCCAATGTTTCCCTGACCATCTTGTTTACGTTCTCAGTTCCATTGTCCGTCACGATCTGTAAAGGACAGCCAAAACGTGGGAAAATGTGTCCAATGATCAATTCAGCTACTGTTTCAGCAGTCTTATCAGGAACTGCAAAAGCTTCAGGCCAACCACTATACCAATCAACAAATGCAATGATATATTTATTGCCTGACAAAGTTGTTGGATATGGACCCGAAAGATCAAGACTGAGTTTTGCCATAGGGTATGGTGGAATATCTGTTTCTTGCAATGGATGTTTCGTTTTCTGCATTGACCTAGTTCTGCAAGTCATACAATCAGAAACATACTTGTGAATTTCTTTAAACAAATTTGGCCAAAAGTATTTCTGACGAATGGAATTAAAAGTTTTCTGTACCCCCATATGACCATTGCTGTCATGATACTGAGTTACAACCAAAGATCTAAGATGTTTTGGAATATACAATCTTAAATTTGGGTCGTCATTGGCATTTGATAAATAGTATACCAATCCATCTACCAAGAGATAATGTTTTTGAACATCTTTTCTCTCTTCCCCATTCAAAATCATTGACCTAATGTTTGAAATTTCATCATCCCTAGTTTGTTCAATTTTCATGTCAAAGCCTTCTTTTGTAAAATCAGAACAATCACACTTTTCAAATGTATCTTCATTTGGAAGACTACAACCAGCAAAAGCTTTTGGATCAAACTGGTTAGAGTCTAACACATGCACCTGATATAAGTTGTCATTGACATCAAGTGCCTTTTCTACTTCTACGTCTTCACTAACTGTACTTTCCTCAGTTTTGTTTACATTATCTGGATGCCTGGAAAGTAGGTCAGCGCATGTATTTGTTGTACCAGCAATGTACTCTATAGTACAATTATAGCCTGACATACTCAAAGCCCAAAGTTGAATTTTTTTTGTTTTGCATTGGAGATTCAAGCAAGTATTTCAGAGGCTTATGATCAGTTCTAATGACAAACTGAGCATTGTGCAGATAATAATCTAACTTTTGAAGAGCAAAATGTATAGCAAATGCTTCTTTTTCTACCACAGACCATTTACATTGGGACTTACTAAGTTTGTGGGACAAATAATAAATTGGTTTTTCATCACCCTCACACTCTTGTGTAAGGCATGCACCAACACACGAGTTGCTAGCATCTGTATAAAGAACATATGGTTTATTTGGATCTGGATAAACCAAAAGTGGGACAGCTGTTAAACTTTCTTTCAAGTATTCAAATGCAGTTTGATGTACATCTGACCACTTGTAATGTGCATATTTTCTTGTCAAAGCAATGATTGGTTCAGCTATCTGAGAGAAGTTTGGAATGAATCTTCTGTAGTAAGAACACATACCAATGAATGATCTTACTTCTTTTACACACGTTGGAACAGGTAAAGATCTTATCGCATCAACCTTCTTTTCATCAGGTTTGATTCCTTGTTCACTAATTACAAAGCCAAGATAATTAGTTTCTAATTTAAGGAAACCACATTTCTTAAGCTTAAGTTTCAAATTATGCTGTCTTAATTTGTCAAAGATCAAACTAAGATGTCTCAAATGTTCTTCCAATGTTGAGCTGAAAATCAATATATCATCAAGGTATGCTGTAGCAAAATCATTGCAACCTTGTAACACAACAGACATAAGTTCTTGAAATACCACAGGAGCATTAGAAAGGCCAAAGGGCATCACATTGAACTCGAATAACCCTTTGTGACATGCGAAAGCTGTCTTTTCTTTGTCCTTCTCGTCCATGGCAACCTGCCAATATCCACTTTTCAAATCCAAAGATGTGCAGTATTTTGCTCTACCAAGTAAGGCTAAGATATCATCTATTAAGGGTAAAGGAAAGGAATTTTTCTTTGTTATTTGATTTAATTTTCGAAAATCAACACAGAACCTTTTACTGCCATCTTTCTTGTCAACGATCACAACAGGAAATGACCAAGGTGATCTTGACTGTTTAATTACATTTGCATCTAACATTTCGTTAATTGCTTTATCAATTACCTCCCTGTTCTTAATTGGAGTTCTATAAGGTTTCATTTTAATTGGTTCATGATTACCTATATCAATTTGCATTTTAACTGTATCTGTTTTTCCTAATTCAGAATCTTTATTTGCAAACAAGTCTCTATTTCTCAAGATAAGATTTTCAATTTTTGACCTATATTTTTCAGGTACATCAAGGTCTTTCAAGTCTAATTTATTTTCACAGCTGTTATTTTGAATGACTGAATCTACATGTGTAACATTATTTTGAAGCTCTGATATTTTAGCTAACAAACCATGTCTATAAATTTTAATATATTTGTTGGTGTTGTTAACAATTAAAACTGGCAAAGATCTATCTTTTGCTAGTGTAGAAACAGTATTAATGATTTGTAAGCCTGGTTGATTTGTTAAAAATCCTTTATCTATTTGCGAAACCTCATATGACGAACCTACTGGTAAGTCTGGATTTTCTCTTACTTTTCCATAGCATATCATGGCTGTATTAGGTTTTATTAAACATGTTCTTTTCATCCTAACCGTTGAAGCTATATGTATATCCTCCTCTAAATTAACATAGTGTTTACCATTGATTCTTAAACATTTTAAATCAAAATATATCCTAACGTTGTTCTGTTTAAGCCAGTCCAAACCAAGTATCAAATTTCTATTTAAATCTCGGATCACATAGAAGTCTTGAGACATTTCGGTACCACCGATACAAAACTGTACAGTAATGCAACCGTCACACTTAAGTTCACTCCCATTTGCAGATTGTAAGCAAACTTTCTTTTGGGTGAGTCTTGGTTTATTCTTAAGCTGCTCGTAAATTCTACGGTGCATTAATGAACATTCAGCTCCAGTGTCTACAAGAGTTCTAAACCTTTGTTTACCTATTTTAACTAAACAAGAATTTGGACTGCCTGAAACATTGATCTTAAACTTTTGATGAGGTAAATGTCTATTGTTTTCTTTACTCATTACATCGACCCCTGTATGCAATGAGTGTCCCAGTTTTCCTGACCAGGTACTACATTTTGTACATTGTGCTGATGTCTAGGTCTTCCATGACCCATAGGTGGTCTACTTTGAAGTTCTTTGTTTTTGCAATCTCTGGAAATGTGACCCTCTTGACCACAATTCCAGCACTTTATCCTAGGGTTTCTATTTTGCTGTGTGCTATTAACCCTATTAAAATTTCTGAATTTAAACCGTTGACCTCTAGAATGGTCAACATCCATTGGTGCTTCTTTTCTTTGTGGGTGAAATGTATGTGACATTTGAACCCTAGCCCTAAGATTCTGCTCATTAGTGGCGATTGCAATTGCCCCCTGTAATGTATCTGGCTGATCTCTCAATATTTTTAATTTTAAGTTATCTTGGGTCAACCCATCAACAAAAATGTCAATAAGTTGACGTTCTACAGCGTCGCCTCCTTGGTTTTGGTAGGCTTCTTCCGCTAAAGAAAGAATTCTTTCAGCGAAAAGCTGTATGTTTTCCCCTACTTTTTGTTTCACGCTGCGTAACAATGACAGCGCCATTTGCCTATCCGTAACATCACTGAAACGGACAGCTAATTGTTCTTTAAGTTGTTGCCAATTACCGTCTGGGTTAGCCGCCATATACCTCTGTATAAAACCACTGACTGCTCCCCCAGAAGATTGATATGCAATCAACTTCTTTCTTGCCTCAGGTATATCAGCAAGAATTGAATATTTCTCAATGGATTTTATCCATTCCCTAAAGTTTTTAGAGTTGCCATCAAATTTAAGCACGCTTGTTGAGGCCCCTTGTGTTGTTAATGCCTGTGATACATTGGCAAGTTCTAATTGTATGTTTACGAAAGCCTGTGCAGCAGGATCAAGCTGTTGTTGATGCTGAGCCTGTGCTTGGGCTTGTCCTTGTTGAGCCATATTAAAAAAAGAAAAAAAATAGAATAAAAAAAAAAAATAATTAATCTAAAATTAATTTTGGCCTACATTTTTAGCTTTCGTTTTAGATCAATTTTCTACCATAACTTTGCATGATAATTGGTGACAGAACAAACAACAAACATAACCAGAAAAAGTAAAAGTAAACGTCACCTACCTTGGTGTCCATTCTTCTGTTTCTGTCGTAAGGTTCCTTTTTTAATTTATCCGCAGCACGGCACCAAAGCAAGATATATAGCGTAGCTATTCACCTTTGACTGTGATCGTATAGTGTTTCAATAAGTTTAATAAAATACAACTAAAGTCATATTGAGAGTTTCAGCAGCTTTGATTTTTATTTGCCTTCACTGCAGCTGGTGTTGTGCCGTGTGGCGGCCGTAAAACGTCTCCCCGTACATCAACCATAGTGCAGTTTATATTTTACTTTTGGTCCTTTGAGATCAGCGTGAATATTCTGAGATATCAGAAATAAATTATTGGTTTAGACTCATATTCTAGACGGGTTTTTAATTATTTGGACACCATTTTGATTTATATCAGTCTTTGAATCGACTGCCTGTTCGAAATTCGCAAATTTGTAGTGTGTTTCCGCTGGCTTTCGTTGCCGGACTGTTGCAGGGTCACTGATGAGGCTTTATTAGCCGAAACTACGTAGTTTGACCCATATTCTTTCTTATGAATGTTTTCATTGCTCTTAAAGGAACTCAATTTTGATTTTTATTTATTAGGCCGGCACCTCATACGAGTGCACAACTCCTAAAACCAGACTAACTGGATGCAAGCTGATCAAGTAGACATCTGAAGTCTTGGTCAGAAAACCCCAGTATTTATAATCACTACAAAAATCTCACGCAATATCCCTCTCTCATTGCATCATGCTTGTTATCGCAACTCTTGCCAAAATCTCTTCTAACTATAAGCTATCTGTCATGATTTTGATGACTGCACTAATAATATGATCTTTAAAATGCAGTTTCATCAGGTTTCTAAAGTACTTCACATGAACACCTGCTTAAATAACCTTTAAATGGAAATGGCAGAGTCATATGATATTACGGAATTATGATTTGAATGGCTGCCAGGTACATGTATGTGCATGTATGTGCAATTCAAGTGCATCTCTGCATTTTATGCAAAGTTATATAATTGATGTTTCAGGGTTTTAAAATGAAGCTGTTTCATAATACGAATTGAAGCTTAATATTTTCATAACAGTACTGAGACAGAAGCTTACTGCCTTTTCAACACTCATTCAGTCATATCATCATTCTTACACACCTTCAACAACATTTCAGTCATACACATGATAACATGCCTATGCAAAATATCATGTGCATAACATGACTATGTTATACTACTTAACGGCCACTGATTTGATTGGTTGTATGTTGTAGCACATGTGATATTTACATTTCCTACGATTCAACTCGCCAAACTTCAAAGTTTGTTTGTTTTCGTCTCGTCTACGAAACTAATTTTTATACAAAAAGTATCCAATTAATACGTGATCTCACTCGCTAACGGCATGCAACAGATTGGCCGAGTGGTTTGAGCACAAGTATACCAATTTGGAATCCGTAAGTTCGGATCTGACATATTGGATAATCATCAGCCTTATCCATTTTATTAAATAAACAAATTAGAACATTTTGTAACTGACACACTTTTCCACATGATAAGTCAAAGTCTTGCTAAAGCAGGAATACTCGTCATTTATGTAATAAAGTTCACGGTAAACTTGGCCTCTTGGTTTTACTAGTTAGTTCTGCGGTAATTTTCAAGTGACACACAGTAAACTTAAAGCACTCCACTCACTGGGATCGCAGGCAAAGTAACCAACGGTACCACATTATACATTCAAGGCTACGTAGTAGCAAAAAACTGCAGCTCGGAAATAGTCATCGGAAGAGAATGAGATGCAATGTGCTGCTATTATATTGTGCTTATTTTGGGAAGTAAATGCGTTTATAAATGATGCAGAACATAAAATTATATTTAACAATACATGAAGAGGTAAATACATATTGCGATGGTTTGATCAGTAAAATCAACTTTAGTTAAATAAAGCAAATTCATCTGATTCCGAAATGCCGTGTTTTTTTATTCACATTTGTCTATTGTAGATGGATGTGTTTCCTGCAAAATGTATGATACATGCGATGATTTTGATTTTGAGATTGAAAGTTTTCCTTTCTTGCCTTTGATGTTCCTCATGCGGCATCCTTGGGTGTTTAATTAATTCGATTTGCCAGAGTGTATAGCCATGACTTCAACACTCGTAATGAATTGTTAACTGCTAAACGTCTTAATCAGGGTTATCGGTATCATAAGCTACGAAAAGTTTTTACTGAGTTTTATGGACCTCATTCCGATTTAGTTCAAAATTCAACGTTGGACTTAAATCTCTGCTGCAACAATACCGGAATTTTATGGTGACCTAGTATATAAATTAATATATAAAATATATGCCTGCAATGATTTCAGTACCCAATTACGTAAAATTGCTCTTCGATATAAAATAATTGGGTACCACACGAATGTTATACGACAGACTGCATGCATGGTAGTTAACCAAATTGCGGTTGATAACTTTGTTTCCCTCTTCAATTACATGCCGGCGGGCCAGGCCTCAGATTCTATGACGGTTACATCGTGAAGGCTTTCTTGCATTTTAGGTTATGTCAGTTGGTACATTGTGTTCTGTCTCTGGTCGGGCCCACCGGAGACTAACTTTTGGTTTTCTTTTGCTTCAGCCTTTCAGTTATTTCATGATGTCGAGTCCTCGTCGTTGTTGAATCTGTGTAGTATTTGGTTCATGTGTTCTCGGGGATGTAGCACTGGTGAGCTAGAAAACCTTCATGTGGAATGCACAACATTTTTGTCTTAACCACGACAGAACATAGAGCGAGGATTGTGGCCACGTTAAATCGATTTAAGTCCCACCCCAACCACAGTGAAATACTTCTTACTGACCGTTACAAGTAATTTCTTCCGTCGTGGTTTATTATTGTTATAGTTCACGGTTTCATGTACCTATTGCTTATATCTTTTTATTTTGCATAGCCGTTTGGCCATTTTGACATTTTGTGGGAAAGTAACTTTCCTTTTGGCTTTCCGCTCGTGATGTTTTCATTAGCATTTAGTTATTTCACGTTCGTGTATCTGTCCCTTTGGTGTCTTTGATGGGAGGTGTGTAGTAATTGTTTCGATTCCTGATCATTGCTTCACTTCTATTTTGGCTAGTATCAGTCTAATACGTATTTTGTCTTCTCACTTCCTCAGGCTGAATTACAGAAACGCACGAGGCAAAATATATATCAAATTCATTTAAGGTGTAATGTATTCGTAACGTATAATTGTATTCGTTCGAACAAACAATAACAAAAGGGTCCAACTTTGTATGTGTGAAATGCTGTTACCATTTAAAAAAATTGCAATACGGTTATATAGGTGTGATTTCAATAAAACATAAAAAGGAATTGTGAACATAGAGGATCTTACATGAGTGCTCATGTATTATTGAATTTATTAAACGAGTTGAGGAAAAGGGATAAAATGCGAGGCTTTGCCGAGCATTTTATCCCTTTTCCTCAACGAGTTTAATAAATTTAATAATACATGAGCACGAATGCAAGATTCTATTTATCATATGACGTTTAAAACGCATTTTATTCACGATTTGTTCACAATAATGTCAATATTTCGCCGTTAGTAAACGCGACGTCGTTAAGGACGTCGTACATGTAACGTTACGGGACGTATCTAGCTAATTTGCATATTTAATCCACTAGTGGATTATCGAAAATAATACATGACGTTATTACACTCTCAGACGCGACGTCATATGATAAAACAATCAAAACACCCCTCTCAAGCCACCGCCATGTATGCTCTCTATACGTCCTTTTGGTGCCATCGGTAGCATATGGTCTATTTTTGTGACACTTACTGCTCATCTTCATTTGCATTCAAAGATATTGTAATACTTTGACTGAAAAGAGATAGTCCATATGAAGTTTTGAAATTTTTTGTACTTGGGACATATTTCTATCTCATATCGTTTTCTAGTAAAATAAAAATTAAGGCAATCCACTCATTCTCAAATGAATTGGGATATTGCATTTGCCATACATTTTCTGAAATCAAGAAGTCATTTAAATCTTCGCAAGCGGCCCCAAAGACATCATGATAATTATGTTCTAGAAAGGGTTATCCTTTGGAAGCAAGGACTACACGACATAACTGGAACCTCCTGTCGCAAAGTACCTTTTCCAGGAAAAAGAGCCGCGGGAAAACTTAGTTTTGTAATGTTCGAGACTGTCGCTTTACGAATTCTCGGGTTAGGAAAGGGTTAGGTGGTTTCCATAAAATTTACATATTCTGGGTAGGGAAAAAGCTACCTTTAGCAGGACAACATGGTGTCTTACTAAGTATTTCTCCTCGATAATGGCTGTCGCCGAAATTAAATTAAGCATTGTTATGCACGCGACGACGTTTTACTTCTTGATATTTCAAACCAACGTTGAGGTTTTTATACACGGGAACGTGACCAAATAGATGTTCTATATTTTAATAAGCATATAAGGTCGTTTTGTGCTACCTGTACAATAGGCAAGTAAAAATACATGTCATACAAAAAAGGGCATGCTTTTGTTGCGAAAAGATGTTCGCGATCAATATACCAGGCGTATCACATATTTATAATGTTCAACACCGAAAATTGTTAGTCTAACAGCTTGATCGTATTGCTCGCACATTGCACAGTTTCCATTACCATATTACATGGTAGAAAGTGTCTGTATACGACACGGTTGCCTTTTCCGGTGTTTGATGCGTGAGGGAGTCGGCAGACAATATCACAGTAAAGGAAACCATAAGTCATATTTTTGGTTTTAAATATCTACACAGAGACTTTTTACATTTTGCCAATATTATTTGCCACAATTTATATACTTCAATTAAGAATAAGTCACCAAAAATCAACATTAATGAACACGATTTGCATGCTTGCAAGATAAGTATTCTATTGCAATAAGCAGTGATTGTATGCGATGAAATGTCCGCTACATTTGGAATCGAACATGACATGTTTGGTATGTTGACTGTCTAGGGATAATGACTGCAAATAAATGAAATATATTGAATTGTGCAACCTTAGTTGTGTAGAATGAACAAGTTCAGTTATTTACATGTTTGTTACATTTCTAGTATATCTACCAACAGCTGCAAACGGTAGCAATGTTGATTTAATATTACTTCTTTTCGAATTTGGATTTGAGTACTAGTCCTATAGCTCATAATCTTTTCCCAAATATCATTTGCCAGAACGATTAAGTCTTAATACAAAAAGTGACATGTTAAGAAGGCACTTCAACTCTCCAATTTGTATTTGAAAATGCATATTTTGAATGTAAAAAAAACACATTGCAAGTTAATGCTACTAAAATTATGGTATCGAACATTACAAATTGTATCAAACATCCCCACCTCAATTTAATATGTATATTTTATGGCATGTTGGGTTACTAATGATTACGTAACTTATATACAACAAATATAATATCAGATTCCTTTTCAATTTTACAGGTAGATCTGGTACAGTACCATAGTATGTCCCCTTACCATGTATGGTAATGTCCGAGACATCCAAAGCTGCCATATACAAACATTTATCTGTTCACCATTTCTAAGAACTTATTTACAAACTTCTCAAGACGTGTTACTTTCTTCCAGCTGGTAGACAAAATTGCTTACATTTTGCAGACTTATGTTCTAGAAAGGTTTTTATTTTTTGGACCCCATTTTGATTTATATCAGTCTTTGAATCGACTGCCTATTCGAAATTCGCAAAATTGCAGTATGTTTCCTCTGGCTTTCTTTGCCGGATCATTACAGGGTCACTGATGAGGCTTTATTAGCCGAAACTGCGTAGTATGACCCATCTTCTTTCTTATGAATGTTTTCAGTGCTCTTAAAGGAACTCATTTTTGATTTTTATTATGTACCGGTATGGAAAAGTATTACACTGAATGCAGTGTAATGTTCGATACTATATTCTCGCAGTTGCATCATTAGTTTTAGATACTTGATTGTTGAGTACATAAGGTCATGCGGTTTTTGGATTTATACGTGATAGATGTGTCTTTTAAACCCTCGCCTGCCTGTAGTTTATCTGTCAGGAGAACATTTTTATGCATCTAAGTATCTACCGAGGCTTTTTTGCTTAATAACACCACCCAGTTTTAAAAGCATACGACTGAATATGCACTGTTACATTAGTTAGATCCAAAACAAGAAAGAAAATGACACTAACTGCTACATTGTCAGTTAATCACGTTTAGTAAACTACTTGTCTTAAAAAAGCAAACTCACTGTAATGTCCGCGACATTTTAGTATAATTCAAATAAACTTATTGGTTATGTTGACCATGTATCCAAAGCACTTGGTTTTCCTTATTTACCACCCAATGACTATTATTTTCTTTATAATATTTATGACCAAATGCTCATTTTTGTCCCCGATTAATAACACGTCGGACGTTTGCTGTCATTGCAAGCTGCGGTCTCTTGATTTTTGTGATGTTATAGAATGATAAAGCGAACAAGTAGATTGTAGCGTACATTTTTCACAATCAAATTTATCAAACTACTGACATATTTCTAGCTGTTGGTGAGTATAGGTACATGTTGTTACTTATTAATTTGAGACTGAGTGAATAATGAGGAATCGACACAATTACCAGCAACTCCAATCAGAGACATCAAAGGGACAGAAACACGAACATGAAATAACTAGATCGCTATGAAAACATCACAAGCGGAGAGCCAAAAGGACAGTTCCTGTTCCACAAAATGGCCAAACGGCTATCCAAAATAAAAAGATATAACCAATACATAAGCAATACATACATGCAAAGCCAAGCTATAACAAAAAACAAGAGGCCCAAGAGGGCCTGTCGCTCCACCGGCTAACTTCAGACAATTGTCATATTTATTACATTTACCAATTGTATACTAGTGGACTCTTCTATTGCTATATGTTGGACCAGTCCATTTCTCATATAAGGGGTGTCAGGCCTATTTTTCTATTTTTGATGGAAAATTCTGTCAGCAAATAGTGCAGGCCCTGATAAGACATGGTGTTCTGTGGGGTCTGATCTGGGCCAGCACTGTTTGCCAAGGTACCCATTTAGGGTTTTCCCGCATGCAATGGGTAAAAAAGAAACAAGTGATCCACCCAAGGAATGTCCATTCTATATTTTTGGACCCCAGAGCCATGGTTGGCAGGATTTATGTGAGTGACCATTTGGCATTGCTCCGTTCTAAATATCTAAAGCTCTGGGCCTTATGATTTCAGAGAAGAAGACTTTTTTTAAGTTTTTCCTATTAGAAGTCTATGGGAACTAATATGCCTCTGGGCGTGTCCAATTTTTTACCCCAGGGGCATTGTTGGCAGGATTTATTTGAGTGACCACTTGACGTTGCTGCATACTTAATATCTAAGCACTGATGGTTTCAGAGAAGATTTTTGTCAGTTTTTCCCAGTATAAGTCTATGGGAGCTTATGGGCCTCAGGGTGTGGCCAATTTGGACCCCAGGGGCATAGTTGGCAGGATTTATGCAGTTGAATACTTCAAGTTGCTACATACTAAGCTCTTGGCCTTATGGTTTCAGAGGAGAAAAGTTTCAAGATTTTGTCATTATTAGTCTATGGGAGCTACTAAGCACCGGGGCGTTGCCAATTTGGACTCAAGAGTCATAGTTCGCAGGACTTAGTAGGTGACCACATAACTTTGCTACATACTACAGTTCAACCTGTATTAAGCAAGTGCCTAAGGGATAGTCAAAATATGCTTGCTTAAGACAGGTTCTTGCTTAATACAGATGAAATTTAACACATCTGCCTTTCTTGGGAACTGAATGCCGGCTTGCTTAAGACAGGTTGCTTGCTTAATAGAGGTGGCCACTAAGACAGGTTTTACTATAAATGTCTTAGCTTTAGGCTTTATGGTTTCAGAGAAGAAGTTTTTCCGTTTATTGGTCTATGGAAGCTAATGAGCCAAAGGTGGTGGCCATGGCGGCCATGTTTTTTGTCTGATCAAAATTTCTTCAATGAATCTGACAATGGCAGACACAAGGAACATTCATGAAAATTAAGAACGAAATCCATTTAGCGGTTTTGGAGGAGAAGATTAAAAAAAAAAAAGATCCCTTTATGAGCCTATGAAAGCTAATTAGCCAATGGGCGTGTCCATGGCGGCCATGTTTTTTTGTATGATCAAAATTGCTTCAAGGAATCTGACAGAGGTCCACCCAAGGAACATTCATGCAAAGTAAGAATGAAATCTATTAAGTTGAGCGGTTTTGGAGGAGAAGGTTTTTAAAACTTTTCCCCATATAAGTCTTTGAAAGCTAATGAGCCAAGGGGCATGGCCATGGCAGTCATGTGGGGCATGGCCATGGTGGCCATGATTTTTGTCTGATCCGAATTTCTTCAAGGAATCTGACAGAGGTCCACCCAAGGAACATTCATGCAAAGTAAGAATGAAATCCATTAAGTTGAGAGGTTTTGGAGGAGAAGGTTTTTAAAACTTTTCCCCATATAAGTCTTTGAAAGCTAATGAGCCAAGGGGCATGGCCATGGCAGCGGTTTTTGAGGAGAAGGTTTTTAAAACTTTTCCCCATATAAGTCTTTGAAAGCTAATGATCCAAGGGGCATGGCCATGGCAGTCATGTGGGGCATGGCCATGGTGGCCATGTTTTTTGTCTGATCCGAATTTCTTCAAGGAACCTGACAGAGGTCCACCCAAGGAACATTCATGCAAAATAAGAATAAAATCCATTGAGCGGTTTTGGAGGAGAAGATTTTTAAATATTTCTTTTTTGGTTTCGATGCCATTTTGTTCTGCATGTAACAAAATTCTTTGAAGGAATTCAGAAGAAGACTATGTGAGAAACATTCCTGTGAATTTGGTTACAATCGACCAAGTAGTTAAGGAGGAAATGTTTAAAGAAAAAAGTTAACGCACGGATGCACAACCGCACAGACGCACAACAGACACAGGGCCATAACATATAACATAAGACCCGCCGGTCTTTGGCCAGTGGAGCTAAAAAATGAACAGATTTATGTTTTTATTTCTTTCTTTATTTATTTTTTTCCTTTCCTCCGTCGGATTCGGTATGCCTCCCTTTTCAACTAAGCCATTTTAACCCTCACGGATCTGGAGAACTGTTGACGCTGTAGTATAATTAGGTCTAATAAATCAATCTCCCTCAGTATTTTGAATTTATTTTGAAACATCAAGTCGTATAAATAGAGTTTGTGTTGAAAACATCAGTTCTATCACCAGTGTGATGGGCAAGTGAAATTTCTGATGTTTTGAATTTTAGAATGACAATTTGTAGGTGGACCTCTATAGATATGTGATAGTCAGCAAAATTGGAGGAGATTAATTCAGATACAGGAAGGTACTTTTAGATAAATAAATAAATAAATAAATAAATAAACAAGAACTTTTGAAGAAGAGAAGACTTTTTTAACATTACACTACATGTTATATAGTGAAAATAAACCCCGCCCACTGCAGCCATGTTTTTTGTCGGATCAAAAATTTCTTCAAGGAATCTGACAGAGGTCCACCCAAGGAACATGCATGCGGAATAACTATGAAATAAAACAAGAACTTTTGCAGAAAATATTTTCAGCATTACACTATATGTTATATAGTGAAAATAAGCCTCGCCCATGGCGGCTATGCTTTTTTGTAAGATCAAATTGTTTTCAAGGAATCTGACAACAGTCCACCCAAGGACAATTCATGCAAATTACAATGAAATCCCACAAGTACTTTTGCAGAAGAAGATTTTTTAGCATTACATTATATATTAAATAGTGAAAATAAGCCCCGCCCATCGCGGCCATGTTTTTTGTCGGATCAAAATTTTTTCAAGGAATCTAAAAATGGTCCACACAAGGAACATTCATGCAAAATAAAAAACAAGGCATCGCATGCGATACAAATCCCCTCGCACTACACAACTTTGTGTGTGGAAAACACTGAAATGGCAAAAGTCCAACTTGCTTGAGATATTATCACATGCAACATTTGTGTAAAGTTTGTTTAAAAATCCTCCAATAAATGTACATTCTAGAGTGATGACGTTTCTCTAAAAATAGCCGAAATGACCTTGACTTGAGGCCATGACCACGAAAGTAGATCTTGCTCACGATATTATCATAAGCATCTTTTGTGTGAAGTTATATAAAAATCTGTTAATAAATGTAGGCGGTAGAGCGATGACAAAGTTTTTCTAAAGATAGCCACAGTGACCTTGACTTTGAGGTCATGACCTTGAAAGTCGAAGTAAGTCGAGATATTATCATAAGAAACATTTGTGTGAAGTTCTATTACAATCCATCATTAAATGTAGGCACTAGAGCAATGACAAAGTTTTTCTAAAAATAGCCACAGTGACCTTGACCTTGAAAGTCTAAATAGTTCGAGATATTGTCATAAGGAACATTTGTGTGAAGTTATATTGAAATTGGTGAAAAAATGTAAGCACTAGAGCAATGAAAAAGTTTTTCTAAAAATAGCCAAAGTGACCTTGACCTTGAAAGTCAAACTCGCTCGAGGTATTGTCATAAGGAACATTTGTGTGAAGTCATATTGAAATGGGTGAAGAAATGTAAGCGCTAGAGCCATGACAAAGTTTTTCTAAAAATAGCAACAGTGACCTTGACCTTGAAAGTGGAACTCACTAGAGATATTGTTATAAGGAACATTTGTGTGAAGTTATATTGAAATTGGTGAAAAAAATGTAAGCGCTAGAGCAATGACAAAGTTTCTAAAAATAGCCACAGTGACCTTGACCTTGAAAGTCGAACTCATTCGAGGTATTGTCATAAGCAACATTTGTGTGAAGTTATATTGAAATTTGTGAAGAAATGTAGGCGCTAGAGCGATGACAAAGTTTTCTAAAAATAGCCATAGTGACCTTAACCTTGAAAGTCGAAAATGGCGAGATATTGTCATAAGGAGTGAGTGAGTGTTTGAGTTTTACGTCCCACCAACAGCTAAGGTCATACGGAGATGGGACCTCGGTTTAAAGACTCATCTGAAAGTCTGGAGAAGCCCGGGATCGATCCTGAGATCCCTGGTTTACATTTGTCATAAGGGACATTTGTGTGAAGTTATATTAAAATCGATGAAGAAATGTAAGCGCTAGAGGGATGACGAAGTTTTTCTAAAAATAGACACACAGTGACCTTGACCTTGAAAGTGGAACTCGCTAGAGATGTTGTCATAAGGAGCATTTGTATGAAGTTATATTGAAATTGGTGAAGAAATGTAAGCACTAGAGCGATGACAAAGTTTTCTAAAAATAGCCACAGTGACCTTGACCATGAGGCCTTGACCTTGATAGTCGAACCCGCTTGAGATATTGTCATAAGGAACATTTGTGTGAAGTTATATTGAAATCAGTGAAGAAATATAGGCGATAGAGCGATGACAAAGTTTTTTCTAAAAATAGCCACAGTGACCGTGACCTTGAGGCCATGAGTTGGAAAGTCGAACTCGCTTGAGATATTTTTATAAGGAAAATTTGTGTGAAGTTATATTGAAATTGGTGAAGAAATGTAGGCGCTAGAGCGATGAAAAAGTTTTTCTAAAAATAGTCAAAGTGACCTTGACCTTGAGGTCATGACCTTGAAAGCCCAACTCGCTCAAGATATTGTCATAAGGAACATTTGTGTGAAGATATATTGAAATCAGTGAAGAAATGTAGGAGCTAGAGCAATGACAAAGTTTTTCTAAAAATAGCCGCTGTGACCTTGACCTTGAAGCCATGACCTTGAAAGTGAAACTCGCTCGAGATATTTTTATAAGGATCACTTATGTGAAGTTATATTGAAATTGGTGAAGACATGTAAGCGCTAGAGCGATGACAATGTTTTTCTTAAAATAGCCACAGTGACCTTGACTTTGAGGTCATGACCTTGAAAGTCAAACTCGCTCGAGATATTTTTATAAGGATCATTTCTTTGAAGTTATATTGAAATTGGGGGAGAAATTTAGGCGCTATAGCCATGACAAAGTTTTTCAAAAAATAGCCAGAGTGACCTTGACCTTGAGGTCATGACCTTGAAAATCGATCTTGCTCCAGATATTGTCATAAGGAACGTTCGTGTGAAGTTATATTAAAATCGGTCAAGAAATGTAGGCGCTAGAGCGATGACAAAAAATAAGTACCTACGTACGTGGCGCTAGAGCGATGACAAAAGTACGTACGTACGTGGCGCTAGAGCGATGACAAAAGTACGTACGTACGTACGGGACAAATGCTATATCCCCCCTCACAACTATGTTGTGCGAGGGGATAATGAAATCCAATAGGTGGGTTTGGAGGAGAAGATTTTTAAAGATTTTTAATTTTTTGTGTGGTTTTCTTGCCATGGCAACCAGAGTTCTGGGTGTAACAAAATTCTTTGAAGGAATTTAGAAGAGGACTAAATAAGGAACATTCCTGTGAAGTTTGGTTACAATTGGCCCAGTAGTTTAGGAGGAGAAGATGTTTTAGCATTACACTATATGTTAAATAGGGAAAATAAGCCCCACCCATGGCGGCCATGTTTTTTGTCGGATCAAAATTTCTTCAAGGAATCTGAAAGAGGTCCACCCAAGGAACATTCATGCAAAATAAAAATGAAATCCAACAGGTGGTTTTGGAGAAGAAGATTTTTAAAGATTTTTATTTTTTTTTTTTTTGTGTGTGTTGTTTTGTTGCCATTGCAACCAGAGTTCTTGGTGTAACAAAATTCTTTGAAGGAATTTAGAAGAGGACTATGTAAGGAACATTCCTGTGAAGTTTGGTTACAATGGGCCTAATAGTTTAGGAGGAGAAGATGTTTTAGCATTACACTATATGTTAAATAGGCAAAATAAGCCCCGCCCATGGCGGCCATGTTTTTTGTCAGAGCAAAATTTCTTCATGGAATCTTAAAGAGGTCAACCCAAGGAACAGACATGCAAAATAAAAATGAAATCCAACAGGTGGTTTTCGAGGAGAAGATTTTTAAAGATTTTTAATTTTTTGTGGTTTTGTTGCCATGGCAACCAGAGTTCTAGGTGTAACAAAATTCTTTGAAGGAATTTAGAAGAGGACTATGTAAGGAACATTCCTGTGAAGTTTGTTTACAATTGGCCCAGTAGTTTAGGAGGAGAAGATGTGTAAAGAAAAAGTTGACGCACGGACGCACGGACGCACTGACGCACGGACGCACGACGGACACAGGGCCATGACAATAGCCCCGCTGGCCTTCGGCCAGTGGAGCTAATAAACCGCGACTGCAGAACTGTCTTGGAACGATCAGTTATGTTTTTTAACTAGGGTAGGGTGGAGGTTAATCTATTTTACGTGGCCACAATCATAGTCCGAGGACTAGACCGAGCAGTAAAATACATTTTATTGAAACTTTCAGCTCGACGTCTAGAAATTTGGACGATTTATTAAATATTGATAATGCTTACTCCGATGGTTTTTTAAGTCAAATTTACCATTCAGAATTATTATCAAATAAAGCAAGTTTACCTTTACCTATTTTGGGACTGGGTTTGTTGCAAACAAAATTGATAATAAACGCAATGATTTTGATCTTGAGATTGTTAATTTGTATTTCTTGGATGGAAAATGTTCCTCATGCGGCATCCTATGGCTATATAATACAACTTACTCGGTTCGCCAGAATGTCTAATGATGTCATTAAATTAAATACCCATAGTAAATTAAAAACTGCTTAACTTCTAATCAGGGTTATCGGTATCATAAACTTATCAATTTATCCTTCGATATAAAAAGATTAAGAACAACAGAAATGTAATACGACAGACTGCTTGCTTGATGATGCTTAACCCAACCGCGGTAGACAACTTTACTTTAATTGCATGCCGGCTGGTAGGGTCTTAACATCTATGACGGCTGCGACCAAAATATGTTCTATAAAAGGGTTATCCTTTGGAAGCAAGGAATGCAGCACAGAACTGAAAAGTATGGCGTGTACATGTTTTCTGGGCCATATTGGCTAGTTTTGGCCAAACAGGCCCCCTCAGTGACCCTCATATATTTTCAGGAGGACAAGAAAAAATATAAACTACACTATGATGAAGGGCAAATAGAAGTTAATTGTATCAATTCCTGATCTTTGTTTTACTTCTACTTTTTACGGCCGCCACACATTCCTTTAACATTAGCTTGGGCTACTCTGGTCGGGCCTGCACGAGTCCAGCTTTTGGTTTTATTTTGCATCGTATTTCATTAATTGCATGGTATCGATTCCTCATTGTTGTTCCATCTCTTTAGTCGTTTGATTATTATGTTCTCGTAGATGTTGCACTTATGAGTTAAGGCAGTCTCATGCGTTTGGCTATTTTTGGATAAAGAAAACCTTTTGATTGTCTGCTTACGCGCGATATTTCAATTGCGGTGACGCTGCTTAATGTTGAGCCTTCTTTTCCCTTGGTTTCGTGAATGCAAGGTGTTAGTTGATACTTCGATTCCAGATAATTGCCTTTACTTCTGTTTTCATGTCAGTAGTACCAATAACTTCTTTCATTTCGCAAATTTGTATATAATGTGTTCTTTTTTAAACTTTGGTACCTTGCTTAAACGGAAGCAGAGAAGAGTATATGTGGTAGTCCTTGTGTGTTCTTGCATGTGTGGGCACATGCATTGTACATCTAGGCGCATATGGCTATACTGCTTGTTTAAGTTTCGTTCACTTTCTATTAAGGATAACAATAACATGACCAATACAACCCAATGCCATGGTTCATTTCTGATTTTGATCTTTATTTCAATGACCACTGAACATAATTTGATAAGATTCATCTATGGATTTTTTACGCTTTGTACATCTATAGAACGACAAAATATATAGAGTCCTATATATGACCTTAGCTTATAATTACTTTAAATCTCAATTTTACTTTCATCTACAGGTTTAAAGCGTTCTCTGATTCTCTGTGCAAACAAAGGTATCCGATAATACGTGGTACATATTTACATCTGGAAAATTCATATATATCATATGGTTACCTATATGTCTTTGTCCATAGAACATAAAATGCAACTGCTTGCAGCTCAGTGGAAAGATAATGTTACGCCAGAGGCTAATGGTGCCTGAGGGACAATTAAACCTTGAGACAAAAACAACTGACTGTATAGGACAAGAAAAATATAGAAATGACCTACATTATGAACTTCATTCATTGAAAAAGGATATTGGTTAAGACGCATATATTGTAGGAAACTCACCCTAATGGAGATCTATTTTGTAATGACACATTAATGTATAAACTGAAATCTTGGCAAGAATGCTTAATTTTAACTTGCGCTTTTAGTGTCAAACTTCTACTAGTCGAGTTCTTTTGACAACCTTTTAACACAGTTTAGTAAATGATTTAAAAAGTATTTTACTGACGGTTCCAATGCGTTTATTCTGTTGTGGTTTATCATTTTTGTAGTTCGTCTTTGCATCGTCCTTTCATCGATTCTGAAATTAATCACAAACGTCATTACATCAAAATATCCTTCATTAATAAGGGTTTGGATTTTATAGACTTACCTAGTATCTTCCGGGACAGTTCGGTTATTTCATCCATTCCTGCTGTTTCAAAATACTGAAACACCCATAATTTGCTATAAATACAATAAACCTGTTAGATCTATCATTTTTAATTTCAATAAACTTGTTTCTGATCTCCATATTGACACTAACACTCCTGATACATGTGATTGTAAATATTCAGCGTAGTGTTTTCCTGCTGCTGGTCATATTATTACTGGCAATTTAAAAATTATTCCTGATTCTAGAATACGTAATATGATATCTAAAGGACCGAAATATCGATTTCCTTCTAAAATTGATTTCAATAAATGTAGAGATGAAATCGCTGCTGTCTTGAATGAATTTGGTAATCTGATTTATGCTTAACATACTCTCGTTTACACCATTGATTAAATCAATGGTGTAAATGAGAGTATGTTAAGCATAAAGCTCTTAAGGAATGGAAACTTAGCGTTCTGAAATTAGTGACAAACGCATTTCTTTTTATTCGCAAAATACGGACTTATTACCTCCTAAACCTAAGACGTCTTTACGTCACCTCAAACTATGTATTCAAGAAAAGGAAGTTTGTTTTGTCTCCAGCAGATAAGGCCGCTAACAACGTGGTCGTTGTTCGACGGTTTCACGATGTAAACACTCTTCAGCAAGATCTTGGTGGTACTAAGGCCTATGAACTTCAGCCTTTAGCTGTAGAGAGGGCTTTGGGAGGCCTTCATGCGGACTGAACAAATTATTTGTCTAAATCGCGACGGAAGTAAGGACGAGGATTGTGGCCACGTAAATTCAATTTAAGCCCCCCCCCCCCGTTGGAATTGGGTAGCCTATTGGCCATTTTGTGGGAAAGTAACTGTTCTTTTGGCTTTCCGCTGTTGGTGTTTCCATTAGGGTCTGTTGTTTCATGTTTGTGTGTCTTTCTCTTTGATGTCTCTGATGGGAGCTGTGGGTTGATTGTTTCGATTCCTGATCATTGCCTCCACTTCTATTTTAGTTGATAACCACATTTATTATTCAGCCACCAAGTTTTCTGTCTGTTACCTAAACTTCATTAAAGGCCATACAAAGCACGGTTTATTGCAAATTCAAGCTTTTGTACTACCACTGAACTCTCCAAATTATTAACTTCATGTTTTACTGCCATCAAAAACATGTGATAAAATATTGCGACAAAGGCTTTGAAAGATCAGGCAGAAATCTGTTTTCGTCTATAATAATTCTAATGAAGTTTTAAATAAAATGAAATCCAGGCGTTTTCGTGCTTCAAGTCTGTCTACTTATGATTTTTCCACACTTTATGCTACACTTCCTCATATTCTAATAAAAGACAAACTTAATGATTTAATTGAATGGACATTTAATTGGGAAGGCTCCCTCTATCTTGCATGTAATGTAAGAAATGCTTTTTTTTACTTCTGAAGAGCATAAAAAATATACTTTATGGTCATGTCAGAAAGTGTTTGAAGCTCTCACCTTTCTACTTGACAATATTTACATAAGATTTGGTACTAAGTTATTTAGACAAGTTATGGGTATTTTGATGGGTACTAATTGCGCACCACTTGTGGCTGATCTGTTTTTGTTTTGTTATGAGAGAGACTTCATGATGTCCCTTTCTGCTGAAAACCAGTCTGAAATCATTGAAGCTTTTCGCTCCACTTCTAGATATTTGGATGATTTATTAAATATTGATACTACCTATTTCGATCGTTCGATCAGTTAAATTTACACCCCCCCCCCCGAACTTCAGTTAAATAAAGCAAATTCTTCCGATACCGAGGCCCCGTTTTTGGATTTACATCGATCTATTGCAGATGGGTTTGTTTCTTGCAAAAATTATGATAAACGCGATGATTTTGATTTTGAGACTGTAAATTTTCTTTTTTTGGATGGTGATGTTCCACGTGCGCCATCCTATGGCGTTTATATTTCGCAATTAATTCGATTTGCCATAGTGTGTAGTCATGTAACTGACTTCAACACGCGTTCAACATGTTAACGGCTAAACTTCTTAATCAGGGTTATCAGTACCATAAACTACACAAAGCCTTTTCAAAATTTTATAGACGTCATTCTAATTTAATTTCAAAATTAAATACTGGACTTAAATCTCTTCTGCAACAAGGTCTATTGGAACCCGAATTTTATGGTGACTTAGTATATAAATTCAGAACAATATATAACCGCAATGACTTCAGCACCCAATTTCGTAAAATCGTTCTTCGATATAAAAATATTGGGTACAACATAATGTTATACGACAGACTGCATCAAGGTAGTTAACCCAATCACGGTTGACAACTTTGCTTCCCTCTTTAATTGTACGCCGGTGGGTCAGGCCTCAGATTCTATGAGGGTTCCAGCGTAAAGGCTTACTGAGAGTGAGAGCGATCTAGTTCAATGTATCGTTGGTTGGTGCCTGATACTCTGTCTCTGGTTGGGCCCATCGGAGTCAGACAGTTGGTTTTCTTTTGCCGCGCATTTCAATGGTTTCTTGCTGTCGAGTCCTCACCGCTGTTTCTTCTCTTTGGTTGTTTGATTTTTTGTGTTCACGGAGATGTTGCACTGATGAGTTTGGAGGCCTTCATGTGGTCTGAACAAATTATTTGTCTAAATGGGCGAGGATTTCGGCCACGTAAAATCGATTTAAGCCCCCCAGTGGAATTCGTTTCCACTGACCGTTCCAATGCGGCTCTTCTGTCGCGTTTTTTTTTTTTTTTTTTTTTTCGTTATGGTTTTGTCTTTGAGTGTTTGTGCCGCTTATATTATTTTATTTTGGATAGCCTATTGGCCATGTTGTGGGAAGGTAGCTCTCCGTTTGGCTTTCCGCTGTTGATGTTTCCATTGGGGTCTGTTGTTTCATGTTTGTGTTTCTTTCCCTTTGGTGTCTCTGATGGGAGCTGTGGGTTAATTGTATCGATTCATGATCATTGCCTCCACTTCTATTTTGCATATCAGAGCTGCTTTGTTTGTGCCGTGTGGTGGCTGTAAAAGGTCTCTCCGTACACGCATTTAATGCTCTTATTTGTCCATTCCTCCGGGATTATTTTAGGAGTTAGGAGGCCTTCATGCTGTCTGAGCGGGTTGTTTAAAGTGGAATTCGTTTCCGCTGACCGTTCCAACGCGATCCTTCAATCGCGATTTATTTATATTATGGTTTGTCTCTGGGTGTTTGTGTCGCTTATATTATTTTATTTTGGATAGCCTATTGGCCATTTTGTGGGAAAGTAAATTTCCTTTTGGCTTTCCTCTGTTGATGTTTCCATTGGGGTCTGTTGTTTCATGTTTGTGTTTCTTACCCTTTGGTGTCTCTGATTGGAGCTGTTGGTTAATTGTATCGATTTCTGATCATTGCCTCCACTTTTATTTTGGATGGGACATGTGAGTTATTTGTATCGATTCCTGATCGTTGCCTTCACCTCTTTTATACAACGTTTGTCTCCATAAGTGGCACCAAGACAAATACTAACGAGACAGACAATAAAACGTACTGACTATTATGGATACAAAACTTTGCAAATCACATATATAACATACATGAAATCGCCAATTATAAAAAAACTATAATAATTATAGTAATAATAATAAACGTAACAATATTGATAATGAATGCATCTCGCAAGAGTACATTACAGAAATGGACGATTATATCCAACTGCCAACGGGAGTGCATACGCCAGCCTATCGCCATCCCCAAAAGCTGGAGCCATGCCTATATATATATATATATATATATATATATATATATATATATAAAGTCCCAGCCTATGTGACCAACACAATCTGCTGCGCCTAACTTTTGGGGCTACAATACCCCTCAGCACGCAGCATATTCAAACATGTGCAAACAGAAAAATAAGCCCACCTCAAACAGTACACGCCACGTCTAGAAACCAGAAGTCTCCAGTGTCTTTTGCCTAGCAGAAAAAAGCCCAGACAAAAAAAAATCCAAGACACAGAACGTTTTCTTCTTCACATCTGACAATCCAAATTAGTTTGTCTATATCCTGCAATTTACGAGACGGGTCAAAGAAGTACACTTAAGTAAGAATTGAATTTTGTCTTCTATATTTTGATTGCTCAATTTACATGGTCTGTTTTAGACAGGAATATTACTGTGACGTCCTTGTTCAATTTCTAATTGATGATTACGAATCTTAAATTTGCAGATATTTTTCTTTAGTTTCTACTGTCACGCCATTCTTAAGCATTGTTTGAAAAGACTATATGTTCAGAGTTTGTTACCTTGATTTTAGTTGTGGCTCCTGTGAGTACAATTGATTTGATCTTTCCAGATAGTGCTATACTTAATCAAAAGAGTTCTTCATACTAATCTTCACGGTTTTATATACGCCTACGTTAAGATTCAAATGTTTCAAGACAGTTTATCAAAAGTTCATCCAAGAATCTACATCCAGTCAGCTAAGATTATCAAAAAGTATCACTGCATCTTGTAAAAGAGTATTATTTGATTTTCTGATATGATCAAAACATTAAAACATAAGGTAAAATTTCTAATAACATAAAGAAACGGCTATGGAGAACCAATATAATCACATTCCAGCTAGCATACTTAAGATATGGACGTTAGCTTATATTGTGTGAGACAGAAAATGAAATCTACTTATTAGAAGAAAATGTAATTAATGTAGTTAGTGATCCAATTACAGGTCTTTCAATTCGAAAAAAAAAAAAAAGAACAAAAGGTTTTTAGCTATTTTTGTTCCTTTTTAATGTATATATGTATATTGTATATATGTATACAGAAGTACATAAACTTTTTAACGTTTCAAAATCACAGATTTCAAAAATTATAAGTGTCTGTCGTGGAAACACATGACAGGATAGAAAGAAAGGTTTGTTTGAGTGGTGTTATCTCAAATATGTTTACACGAAAGTAAAGCATTGTTCTGTAACATGTATGTGTTCAGTAGGACAAAGTGACACGTGACAAAGTGATTTCTTTTATATCTCCGAATGACATTTTCTGATGATTAAATTATGATACTTCATTTATTATTACTTCGGTTATTTACAGATAGTCTGTACATACGGCAGTTAAGCATATTTTGTTCATTTTTTACCATGCCATGTCAACAGTACGGAGTGTCTGTAACATCAACATCAAACAATAGTCAAGACTAAAACGTTGAAGAATGTTTGGTTTAGACATATGTTCAGCTAGATTTATGATAGTTTGTACACAGAATGGGACCAGTGTGTGAAATGTAACCTATGTCACTCTTCTTGGTGGGCATTAAGCTGGTATAACTAGAATAGTTCTCGAATATAAACTGTTTCTTCTGTTGAGCTTGCAAAGCAAAGAGTAGTCAAAAGGTCACTCAAATCGTCGTGGGTGTGTAACCTAATTTTGGTTTTCAGTTCAGAGTATATAGTGGATACAATGTGTTTTCTATTGGGTATAATATCGCAAATGTATACTATTGCTTTACTTTAGATGGTCCAGTAAATATACGATTCAGTCCTGCCAATGTCAGCTATATGTCAATAACAGGAACAGTTCTACCAGATATTGCATGTGAAGCTGACTGCAACCCAGCCTGCAGTTTTGTATGGTATAAAGATGGTACAAAATATACAACGTCGCCTATGCTCTCTCTCGGCGTACTAACCGATGTTGATTCTGCTACATATCATTGTCGAGCGTATAGGCAAGGCCGTGCCTTAGAGAAGAGCCTTAGAATTGACGTGATTTGTGAGTATTTTACTTATTTTACTCCAATGATATTTCTAGCTATGCCAAATCATCTGCTGGTATTTATATACGACGGCAGGATCTATTCCTGACGTCATCAGTTATGGCCAAATCTGCTGAAAATAAATACGGCTGCATAATCCAATCCTGATTCCCATTAATCAGAAACAACAGAGCTTATGCTTCGACGCCGTAGATTAATTATTTCTTTGAGAAACATGTCATCAGTAAAGACCAGGCCCCAATATTAGCCCACAGTGGCTTTCTAGATTATCAGTAGAAAACCACAGAAACAAACATGCAGATTTGTGGTATAATCACAACTGCCCATGTCTCTGATCGGGCCCACCGGAGTATTGTTGCTGGTTTTCTTTTGCTATAGCATTTCAGTTATGTTAAGCTGTCGAGGCCTCTGGTTTCATCTCTGTATGTTCTCGGACATGTTGCACCTATGAGTAGAAAATCTTGCATTCGGACTGAACAAATTATTTGTCTAAACAACGACAAAACAAAGGGCGAGGCTAGTGGCGAGGATAGTGGCCATGTGAAATCTATTTAAGGCCCCACAGTAAAAACTTTTTGCTGACCGTTCCAAGACGGTTCTTCTGTCGTGGGTTATTATTGTTATAGATCGTCTTTTCATGCATGTATTGCCAATATCTTTTTACTCTGGATAGCCGTTTTGACCACTTTCTGGGAAAGAAACTGCCCTTTTGACTATCCGTTTGTGATGTTTTCATTTTAGTGTTATTTCAAGTTATTTTATGTTCGCGTTTCTGTCCCTTTGAAGTTTTGGATTGTAGGGGCGAGGAAATCATATCGATTCTTGATCATTGCCTTCACTTCTGTTTCGCTATATCAAAGACAAAACCAAAATCAAAATAACCACTAAGAAAATCACATGGATAAAAAAAAACAAGGTATTCGCTATTTGGCATATGTATTTGAGCTGAGAAGCAGATCTCAATTGGAGCGCTGTGGTGCAGTGGTAAAGCATCGGATTTGAGAGCGACAGGTAGCCGTTTCGATCCCCGCAAGCGCATAGTGTTGTTTTTAGCAAGATATTTAATCCACATTGCTTTGTACTGGTTTCTACCCAGGAAGATGGAGAAAAGAGGGTCACAGAGTATTAGTTTACTAAATGTGTTACCCGCTATAAATAGAAGCTACTGTGGTGTAGTGGTTACGCTACTCGCCTTGTAAACCAGGGGTCGCGGGATCGATCCCGGGCTTCTCCAGACTTTCGGATGGGTCTTTAAACCGAGGTCCCGTCTCCGTATGACCCTAGCTGTTTGTGGGACGTAAAACTCAAACAATCACCCCTATAAATAAAGTGTATTATTATTTATATCATTTCTTTTATTATTATTAATGTTATTATTAATGTTCGAAATAAAGAAAGAATCGTAAAGGAGTTTTACCCCTTCCGCGGGGTGTTTTGCTTTAATTAGGCAATCTTTGGCCGTTTTCCTAATGAGCTGATAATTTGTATACTAAAGGTGTACGAGGTATACAGGTTCATTAATTATGTTCTTTAAAAGGGTTTACATTTTGCATTTTACATTTTCCACATAACTGAAAAGTATGAAGTGTACATTTTTTCTAGACCAGACTAGTTAGTTTTGGCCACATCAGTGACCATAATATATTTTCAAAATTCCAAAGTTTTACAATAAAATTTTGAATGTATTCGGAATGGTATTTGCCGAGCGATTAATTTTTAGTTGTAGTTCTTGACTATGCTCTGCAGCTTCAGATTACTTGGAACTGTAAAAGTTGCGTAAATCATATTCTAATGGATCCCAATAAAGAACAGCCGTTTCATTCCTTGTTTAAGCTGCGTTTCATAGTCATACTTTCTTTTAATTTGTCAACCTTTGGAACAAAACAGTTAGGAAAAATTACTTAGGAAATGTCACAAACGGGTTACACGTCCTCCACAAGCCAAAGAAAAAATATCTGAAATACTTGGTGTCAGGAAAACATAAAATTGCACGCACTAAAAAAATGTATGTGCGTTCGAACGTGTGTGTGTGTGTGTGTGTGTGTGTGTGTGTGTGTGTGTGTGTGTGTGTGTGTGTGGGCGGGATGCGGGTCAGGTCGTGAATTTATCAAATTTGAAAACCCCCATTCTTTTCAAAATGGAAGGAAAGGCAATGATCAGAAGCAGATACAATTACCTTAGCCTTACGTACAAAACACCAACTGTCATTTTGGCTTTCCGCCTGTGACGTTTTCATTATAGTGATCTTCATTCATTTTCGTGTTTCTTTCCCTTGGATGTCTCGGATAAGACATGTTGGGTAATTGTATCGATTCCTGGTCATTACCTTCACTTCTATTCACACACGGGTCACATTAGAGACGCCAAAGTCTGCAACGGATGGTCAGGTATTTTTTCTCCTATGATTTCGCACACATATGATTAACGATCGGCTCCAAATAAGTGAAATAATCATAAACGGGCCGTAAAAGCACACATAATTGCATACATATATTTTCCTGAATTTATTTACAGGGTCATAATTAGATTCCAGTGCCGACAGGCCGTGTTGCAGAAGAGACTGAGTGAGTGTTTGAGTTTTACGTCTCACCAACAGCTAATGTCATATGAAAAATAGAAGTGGAGGCAATGATCAGGAATCGCTACAATCAACCCACAGCTCCCATTAGAGACACAAAAGGGAAAGACACACAAACATGAAACAAAATACCCTAATGGAAACACCACCAGCAGACAGTTACTTTCCCACAAAATGGCTATTAGGCTATCAAAAATAATATGACACAAGCGACACAAACACCCAAAGACAAATCACAACAAAAACAAACCGCGACAGAAGAACCGCCTTGGAACGGTTAAATCGATTTGACGTGGCCACAATCCTCGCCCTTACTTCCGTCGCGACTTAGACAAATAATTTGTTTAGTCCGCATGAAAGCCTCCTAACTGATCAGTGCAACATCTCCGTTAACACAAATAATCAAACAACCACAGAGATGAAACAACGGTGAGGACTCGACAGCAAGAAACCACTGAAATGCTGGAGCAAAGGAAAACCAACAGTTAGACCCCGATGGGGCCGGTCAGAGACAGAGCATTAGGCACCAACCAACACTACCTTGAATAAGATCTCTCTAATTCTCAATAAGCCTTTACGTTGGAACCGTCATAGAATCTGAGGCCTGATCAACCGGCGTGCAATAAAAGAGGGAAGCAAAGTTGTCAACCGTTATTTGGTTAACTACCATGCATGCAGTCTGTCGTATAACATTTATGTTGTACCCAATCTTTTTATATCGAAGAAGGATTTTACGAAATTGGGTGCTGAAGTCATTGTGGTTATATATTTTTCTGAATATATATACTAAGTCACCATAAAATTCGGGTTCCGATAGACCTTGTTGCAGAAGAGATGTGAATCCAATATTGAATTTTGAAATTAAATCAGAATGACGTCCATAAAATTTTGAAAAGGCTTTGCGTAGGTTATGGTACCGATAACCCTGATTAAGAAGTTTAGCCGTTAAAAATATATTATTAGTTTTGAAGCCAGTTGCATGTCTACAAACTCTGGCAAATCGTATTAATTGCGAAATATAAACGCGATAGGATGGTGCACGAGGAACATTACCATCCAAAAAAAGAAAACTTTCAATCTCAAAATCAAAATCATCGCGTTTATCATACATTTTGCATGAAATAAACCCATCTACAATAGATAGATGTAAATCCAAAAGCGGGGCCTCGGTATCAGAAGAATTTGCTTTACCTCGGTTTAAAGACTCATCCGAAAGTCTGGAGAAGCCCGGGATCGATCCTGCGATCCTGGTTTACAGTGCGAGTAGCATGACCACTACACCACTGAGGCTTCTGCAGAAGAGAGTGGATTCCAACACTGAATTAAGAAACTAAATCGAAATTACGTCTATGAAATTTAGACAGCGCATTGCGTTGTTAATTATACCGTTTACCCTGATTTAGACGTTTTGCAGTAAATGATTTATTTAAGACTGTTGATCATTATTAAGATCATTATGCAAACCGAATATTAAATGTTTCTTGTTGGGAACAACACCCTAACCTAGGGCAAAGATTCGGCCGGTAAAAGATCTTTAAGCCCCCCCCCCCCAAGTGGCATATGGTACTGACCTTTCTAAGGCGGTAGTTTTAGTGTTGGCCTCAGATTCTATGACGGCTCCAACGTAAAGGCTTATTGAGAATTAGAGAGATCTAATTCTTGGTAATGTTGGTTGGTGCCTGATGCTCTGTCTCTGGTTGGGCCCATCGGAGTCTAACTGTTGGTTTTCTTTTGCTCCAGCATTTCAGTGGTTTCTTGCTGTCGAGTCCTCACCGTTGTCTCACCTCTGTGGTTCTTTGATTTTTTTTTGTTCACGGAGATGTTGCACTGATGAGTTAGGAGGCCTTCATGCGGACTGAACAAATTATTTGTCTAAATCGCGACGGAAGTAAGGGCGAGGATTGTGGCCACGTAAAATCGATTTAAGCCCCCCAGTGGAAATCTTTCCACTGACCGTTCCAATATGTTCTATAAAAGGGTTATCCTTTGGAAGCAACGAATACACCACAGAACTGAAAAATATGGAGTGTACATGTTTTCTGGGCCAGACTAGCTAGTTTCGGCCAATTAGGCCTCATCAGTGACCCTCAGCTATTTTCAAAATTCCAAAATGGAATCAATGATCACAAAGGACAAGAAAATATAATCTACACTATGATGTAGGGCAGGGAGACGTTTTACCGCCGCCACACATTCCCACACACCAGCTGTAGTGAAGTCAAATATGTTCTATAAAAGGGTTATCCTTTGGAATCAACGAATACACCACAGAACTGAAAAATATGGAGTTCTTCTGTGGCGGTTTATTTATGTAGTTGTTTGTTACTTACTGTGTGTATCACTTGTGTCTTTTTTTTTGGATGGCCATATGGCCTTTTTGTGGGAAAGTAACTGTCCTGATGGCCTTCCTTTGTTTAGGTTTCCATTATGGTCTGGTCGCTTAATGTTTGTGTTTCTTTCCCTTTGGTGTCTTTGATGGGTGGAGTAAGTTAATTGACTGAATGTATCGATTCCTGATCTTTGTTTTACTTCTATTTTGCTGTTATTTTTGTTGTATGTCTCCGAATTTGTTGTGAGTTGTTGATTAGTGTTTTCTAATGGTCTGATCACTCCGTGTGGGGAAGAGAGGGCTGATCGTTCCATTTCATAAACACTCGCAATTTTTCTTGTTTTGTGTGTGTGTTCCTCTTCCTCTCGAGTGTCGACAGTGGGCTGCGTCTTGTGATTGCGGCGCTCCCTGGGTCTTTTTTTTAATTTTGAAGCCAGTAACATGACATGACACTCTGGGAAACCGAAAGCTGCATCATATCTTATCGAGCCTTATCAAACCCTCACCGTTGTTTCATCTCTGTGGTTGTTTGGTTTTTGTGTTCTCGGAGACGTTGCATTGATGAATTAGAAGACCTTCATGCGGACTGAATAAATTTTTGTCCAAATCGCGACGGAAGTAAGGGCGAGGATCGCAGCTGCGTAAAATAGATTTAAGCCCCCCACCCCTCCCCTCGCCAGTAGAATTCGTTTCACTGACCGTTTCAAGGCGGTTTTTCTGTCGCGGTATATATTATACTGGTTTGTCTTTGAGTTTGTGTTTCGTTTATATTATTTTGTTTTGGTTAGCCAGTTGGCCATTTTGTGGGAAAGTAACTGTCCTTTTGGCTCCCGCTATTGATGTTTCCGTAGGGTCTAGTTATTTCATGATTGTGTTTCTTTCCCTTTGGTGTCACTGGTGGGAGCTGTGGATTAATTGTATCGATTCCTGATAATTGCCTACACTTCTATTCTGTCATCTGTGCAGTTTGATAATATTAAATAAATATAAGCATGTCTTTGATTGATTACATTTAATTGTGCTAAAATAAAATGTCACACTGTTCATAATTATTTATTAAGGAAAGTTATCTGTATCATTCCATGTGAGGGGTATGCCTTTTTTTCATTTTTCATAATTTTTGGACAGCCCAGAGAGTTAACCTGGGGCTGTTTTGACCGAAACTGTGACACTGCTAGTTTATCTTTATTGGTTTGGTGTTTGTTTCTTTGCTCATCCCTGCTTTTAGGTAGATCTTGTGAAAGATAAAAGGTTTATGATCGAAATTCTCTTTCGAATATGTTCTCCAGCTGACTCAAATATGCCGACATAAACAAACATTAATAATATTTGAGGTAAGGGGTTTCGCATAGCAGCTGTGGTTGATGATGTTTCGTATTCTAGTCTAGTACCCTTGCTAGCTACGTAGGATAATTAATCATTGAATGTGCATATAGTTTAAGCATCGTGGCATATCTGACAGGCTTGTTTTCTCTTTCTTCTTCAGTGTGTATTATTTGTAACTTTAAAGATACCCCGACGAACTAAGGCTGCATAACGGACTTCCTTTGTCCCCATATTCGGATATTTTTCTTAGTTTTGTCTACTGTAGTTGAAAGAAAAAAAGTAATGTACAATTAAGCGATATTAGTTAGTATCTAAAATAGAGTAGCAAAACTTTAGTCTCTCATAAACCACTTCAAGTTGGCAACATTATAGTTACAACTGGTAGGTAACTTAAATGTTAGAACTACCTTGAAACTCCGTTTCGGGAGTATTACTCTTACAGCAGTCATTAGGTACAAACCTAACGAAAATTGTATCACCTTTTCCTGTACAAGAAAAATAGTAATTGCTCTACGAATGATCTTGCATTACCTAATTTTAGGGTGTTATACAAGAATAGCGTTTTGAAGATACCGCATTTAGAATGTAAGCGTCAGTGTTTCTCTCAGATTAAAGAACAAATTCTCACAAAACGGAAGTGAAGGCAATGTGTGGCCAAAAAATATAGAAAATATGATGAGTTCGGGGTACAACTTTGGAAAGGCATAGAGACAAAAGATATTGAATTTACTTTGCTGATAGAGACTAGGGTATTTTTCAAAACATTCGATTTGTAAGTCGAAGTGTTAGCCTATAGTAAATTTATATAGGACTCTGCCCATACACAGAATCTAACAATATTATGCACAGTTATAGCCTAGGATATGACCTTGGTACTAAAGATGCATTTCCTCCTTTATCTGTTTCCCTTGCTTAAACAGGGGGTTTCCAATAAAAATAGACCACAGAGTATGTTTACCCCAGAAAAAGCCAATTTAAATCTATCTAAAATGGATATTCTGGATGTGACATTTTCTGATAGAAACAGTCAATCATAGTTAAAAATGTGTTTATAAACATTTATTTATTTGCCTCTTATGAGGAATTGTATCATTAAATTTGTTTTAATTTGTTTGTAATATCCCGTTTGCTCCAGCATATGGAGTTTACGTTTCACAGTTAATCCGTTATGCTAGAGCCTGTTCCAAGTATCAGGACTTTATGGAACGTGGGAAGGTGCTCACTACCAGGTTGTTAGGGGTATCAAACAACCAAACTGGTATCAACACTAAAGAAGTTCTGTGGGAGGCACCATGATCTTGTTAATCCGTACAATGTGGCCATTTCGAGAATTATTTCTGATATGTTTGCCAATGGAAAGTCATAGGAAGACTTCAAATCTCGGACATACACTTCTCGGCATTTACTCCTTTTCTTCGTTCGGGTCGTTGGGCATGGTAGGCGAAGCTTGCTTACCAGGTAAGGCTTACTATCCGTTGACGCCTGATTACACTCTTGTGGAGTCCATGACTGTTGATCTGAACGTTGATATTTGCCATTTTGTCTATGGATTAATGATTTTGGATTAAAAAGTATAAGTAAAACAAAGATCAGGAATTGATACAATTAACTTACTCCACCCATAATATTGTTAGATGCATTGGTACTACGACCTAAACTACCTTTCAATTGACCCCCAAATTTCTAACCATCACGAAACCACGCCTATATAATTTTGACCCCCTTGAACCCCACTTTTATATAGTAAAATTGGGGTTTGCAGGGGTAAACCTTATTTTTTCTTATTTCTGCTCTAAAATATAGATTGTAGGTACTCGTGAGAACCGCCTCGATGAGACGGTTCTAAGGAATACCAATAATTTATATTTTGAGCAGAAATAAGAACAATATCACAATTTTTCGTCATAAAAACATCGTTTTTTCGGCGGTAGCGTTTACAATGCGCTTGTATAGGCGTTTTTCGTAATGATACAGTTTTCTTTCCAAAATATTTTGCAGCTTTACGGAAAAGAAAGCCTTTAGCTTGTTTACTAAAACAAAAAAAATAAGAATGAATGACTGAAGTCAAAAGTAGAAAATATGTGCTACAAGACCTATTGACTGATGGAATTTACAGCTTTAACGTTAATGTTCTACCTATCCAGAACAGTGATAAATTAACCACTGAACTACGAAAATCGAAAGCAAGATTTTTGAACACAATAATGAAATGCATTTTAGAAATAGTGTTTAATTGGTTATTTTATGCATAGCTTCAACAATAGGTTATTGCTAGACAAGACGGAAATTTTTCATCTCACACGTGTAGCATACAAGGATAAAAAAGAAACAATCGATAAAATCTGAGAGAAAACTGAGAAGGTGACCTAACACACACAACAAAAGAATATGAAAGCGTCAATACTAAATTGACTACTGATCTAAGTATTCAAAGACAGCCACAATATATTTTACAATTGCTTTTATAAAGATAAGATGAATGTATAGAGAACTCAAAATATGTGTGAATACAGAAAAAAATAGGTAACTTTTGTTGGGTGTATACATGTACTATTACGAAAAAGTGTCGGGCGTATACCATTTAACGCATATTATAGGCACTTGTCCAGAATTTTATTATTCTTTTTGAAGGCGGTTCAAATGATCGTACTTCTGTAGAAGCAAAGCAGCCATAGATTAAGATAAGTAGTGCGTCATCCTGTCTGACATTCTGACTGACAGTTAAATGACAAAGGCCAAATTTTTGATAATGGTTTTAAAATCAATATTTTAGACGTTTTTGGTTGCTCTGCAGTAGCTATATAATATGATTGACTTAGTTCATGTAATGTTGTATATTTTTCATGATTTTTTATATTTTTTGAAAAATAGCAATCTTGCTCAAAACCGATATAAGCAGATATCATGGGTATTATATGTATGTTACCGGTTTCAAAATTTCAAGATATTTCACACGTCGTGAGAAGACATATGTGGCAGATTATTTAGAAAAAATATAGGTTGACAAGAATGGGAACATGTCTACTTTTGAAAATGTATTCAGTCTTTTTATTTTTTAACTAAAATTTTAGACATTTTTAAATCAAAATATTTGATAATATGAATACAGGGCGCACCTCGGGTTTACCGGGCGCACAAAACTGAATAAAAAAAGGCGCGCTAAGCGCGCATAATAGTGCGCGTAGCGCAGGGTGAACATGCGAAGCATGTCGCGTGCATCCCATGCAAAATACTCTATATAGAGACACGCGACAGCGTGTCTTTCTCGTTAAAAATCCAATAAAATGCAAAAATAACCCCAAAAATGAATTCTTCATGCGATTTTATGTTAATACCTTCGGTATGTAATACCGAAAGGTATTAATTAATTCCGGAACCTGGTTGAAAACCGGTCAGCTGTTTCCATTCAAGAACGACCAGCTGTTTTTTGGCTTCACGTGATACTGTTTTGGCATGTGACTTCTCTAAGCAATTTGATTGGACTGACGTATGCAGACGCTGTGCGGCGCCATATTTGTTTACAAACAATGAGCTGTCAAAGTCATGTCACTCGTTTACGATGACATTTATGAAATAACAAGGAATACATATGATCTCATTCTTTGGTTACAAAATAAAGGTATACTTGGTATTTTTGAGTGTGAATGTCCGCGTTGTTCAGAGGGAAGAATAACATTAAAGAGAGATTCCAGCTACGGCAGAGATGGATTTGTTTGGCGATGCACCAGGAAGGAATGTGGTTACAAGATTTCTGTGAGAGCAGGCAGCTGGTTTGAGAAGTCCCACCTCACCTTACAGCAAGTAGTGAAGCTGACATATTACTGGGTATACAAAACAAGGCAAGAAACGGTCCGACGGGAGTTAAGAATTGGCTGTGAAGAGACTCTAGTAGATTGGTACAATTTGTGTAGAGAAGTTTGTTCAGAGGTGTTGTTGAAGGAAGATGTTAGGATCGGCGGGTTAGGAAAGACAGTTGAGATCGACGAGAGTAAATTCGGTAAGAGGAAGTATCACAAGGGCAGGAGAAAGGACGGTGTGTGGGTGTTTGGTGGTATAGAGAGGGACTCAAAGAACTGTTTTCTGGTCAGTGTTGAAGACAGAAGCGCGGACACTTTGATACCCATCATTAAAGATCATGTGCTTCCAGGAACAACGATAATATCAGACTGTTGGAAGGCATATTCTAGATTGGAAGAGGAGGGATACCAACACCAGACAGTGAACCATAGCAAGGAATTTGTGAATGATGAGACAGGGGCCCACACCAACACCATCGAGAGCACATGGAGAGCAGTGAAAACATCTCTTCCTAAACACGGGACAGTTAAATCTTTATATGATACTTACTTCATTGAGTATATATTTAGGAAGAGGTATCTCAACTGTGCTTCAGACCAGTTTCTGACCTTTCTTGAACTGATAAAGACTGTGTATTCCCCCAGTGACACAGAGAGACTTAGACCAGTTCCGAAACTGTTGCCCAAGAAAGTGAAACAAACAACAGATTCAGACCATCCAGTAAAAAGGCCAGCTCTTACATCGTTGACCAACAGACTGAACATGTCAAGTGATGATGATTTTCAGTAAGGTAGGGGAGTAATTATTCATTTTTGTGCATTAGAATTCAGGTACTCTTTTATCGTTTCCACCGTATCCTTGCAGTATGGCCTTTGTCTAAAAATGTGCTCAGTATAAATGGTAAAACAAGGCGATAAATCAGAAATTGTAACATTTTTATTTCAGATTGTCAAATTTCAATATATCGGAGAATAAAACGTATCGAAAAATAAAATGCAGACAGCGGTTTGCAAAGACAATTTAACGTGACAAAAATGCACATATCGAATATGCCGTATCGAACTAAATCCAATATGGCGTCTGTTGACAGTTGCTAAGCGGTTGCTATGCGGCGATTGCGCAGTCGCAAAACGCGGAATAGAAAAAATAGAATGCGCCCGGTAAACCAGAGACTAGCCTAGAACATGTCTACTTTTGAAAATGTATTCAGTCTTTTTATTTTTTAACTAAAATTTTAGACATTTTTAAATCAAAATATTTGATAATATGAATACAGAAACGAAGACTAATGAGCTCATGATATTAAAATACTCCTTGGTAAAGCCTTTCGATATTACGATGGACATTATTGAAGATCAAGATGAATTGTATTTTTAAGACTGATAATTTGTGTAAAGGGTATAAGTCTGGGCAAGGAGTAAATCAAGGAGCTCTCATGAAACCCAAGAAATAAAGTCATTTCAAAGATGTAGGGCCTCACGTAATTTAAACTCAAACTTTGTAGAAAATCCGTGCATGGGCAGATTTGAGACCCGAGCTTTTGATGTTGGACCTAAATGGCTTGTAATAAATCAATACTGTGCAACATACCATCATAATCATACATAAAATGAAATCGTTGCGGGGCATCTTGTAAATTGCAGCTTGAGCACACTGATATTCAGTTACAATAGTTTTGCTTACAGAACATATGGGTGTTTGAAATTCAGTTTTTTCCTAATTTGTTAGTTATGGTTTATTATAATTCAGCTTATATATTTGGTGTATATGTAGAGGTTGCGGAGTTGAATAGATTTATCAGAAAAAAAGTAATTTGCGATAGAAAGGTAAGTTACGACAGTTTTGCATATAGCGACGCATAGCTTTATTGCTTTTGTGCATGTATTTGTCACGCCTTGACCAAAAAAGTTAACCTCTGTCATAACTTCAAAATTACTTGCCATACTCTCATGTAACTTTACACACATACTGACCATGACAAGACTTAGATTATGCCTTAATCAAAAAGCCTAACCTCGGTCATAACTTCAAAAGTAATTGCCTTTCTTTTATGAAACTACACACACATACCATCACATGTCATACATTCTGGCGAAAACTTGTAACTTACCACTTTGACAGCTTTATGTGGGACCCTTTCTGACGTGGTCAGTGATGTAGTTTCGAGGTTATGGTCCACAAAATAAAAACAAACTTATGCCCCTTTGAAAATTTCTGTGAACAGTTTGTTCCGGCAGCGAATATTGTTCCGAGGTTGCGGTCCACCAAATATTTACAGAGTTATTGCCCTTTGAAAATTCCTGTGAACGTTTTTTCTGCTACTCCTCCTACGTTCACATTTGATCAACCTAAAAGTTGATACATGCTTTGGCCACAATGTGGAGCAGCGCATATAGTTTCGATGTTATGGCTCACCAAATGTTAAAAGAGTTATGCCCTTTGCAGGTTTCTGTAAATATTTTGTATGTGGCTAACTCCTCCGATTAAGCTGAAACTTGATATATAGTTCGACACTTATGTGGAGCTGTGCATGTTGATACGCGGTTAGAGTCCATCAACTATTACTTGAGTTACGCGCCTTTGAACATTTCGTTAGACATTTTCTGTGGCTAACTTCTCCTGTAGGTAACATCCGATCTAGCTAAAACTTCACATTTACTTTGACTATGATGTGGAGCAGCATATAGTCTTTAGAGGTTATGGTCCACCATATATTAATTGAAGACTACCCCTTTGTCAATTTCTCTAAACATTTTATTTCCGGCTAACTCCTACAGTTGAGATCCGATCACGCTGAAACTTGATATATTGTTAGACCATGATATGAAGCCGTTCATATTGTTTCGCGTTTGCAGTCCATTGAATACATACTTGTCACGGGTGAATAATACGACACTTGCAGAGCTCTTGTTGAAAGCACCATAAGTCATTAAATTTTGACCGGATCTTCCTGAAACTTAAGTATAAATATGTAGGAATAAAACCTCGAACGCATTTGAAAACAAACTATGTTGGCCTATTACTTACAAAGTTATCCCCCCCCTTCTTAGCTGAAAATGCCTATTTTGGACCTAGTCATCACCATAAGTGCTTAAGTTTTGATTGGATCGTTCTCAAACCAAAAATATAAGTAGGTTGGGGATGATAAAAGTGCTCAAGATGAGCTATTGTGATCACCCTGTGTCTGTCCTATGTGCGTCTTCCGTCATGTGTGCTTCATCTGTTGTCACCATTTACCTTGTTCACCACCTAGATTCCACAGTGTTGCTTCAGTCTTCATGAAACATTACCAGAATGTTTGCCAATGTTGATTTATCAGTTATCCTATATATTAATTGCATTGCAACACATTGACCTGATAAAGATATGCTATCTCAGGACAAGTGAGCTTTATCAGGTCAACGTGACATTTTTATGAATGAACCGGACTACTAGTAAAATGAAAAAAAAATGGTGTTATTACTGGATAAAAATGAAAAAAAAATACTTGAAAAAAATACGATAGGAAAGAATATGGTCAGCTGATACGAAACATATCGACATGCTGAATGTGCAAACGCACTGAGGACCATCGATAACTAATCGTAAATTTCTAATTTAAGAGTTTACAAGAGTGCAAACTGATAAATAGAATACCAGATTCATGTCATTTTATATAAAGTTTATCAGGCTCGGCTTCGAGAACGCATGTAAAATCGCTCGGCAAGCCTCGCGATTCTACAAGCGTTCTCGAAGCCTTGCCTGATAAACTTGATATCAAAAGACACTCACCTGGTATTCTCTATATCTTGGTCAAGTTTGAATATGGGTCATGTTGAAAAAAATTGTCACTAGCTAAAATTACGTAAAAACCTTGTTCGCCGTCACTAGACCCTAATGGAAAAAACCAATAGCGGTAAACCAAAATGACATTCACTTTCCCACAAAATGGCCAATTGGCTATTCAAAACAAAAAATGTATAAGCGATACACGCACTCAAAGACAAACCATAACAAAAATTAAACCGCAACAGAAGAGCCAATGATCAAGAATCGATACAATTCCCTCACACCTCTCATCCAGGACATCAAAGGGAAAGAAACACAAACATACAACAACTTCACTATAATGCATGCATGTATTACTAATATCTTTTTTATTTTGGATAGCCATTTCGCCATTTTGTGGGAAAGAAACTATCCATTTGCCTTTCCGCTTATGACGTTTTCATTATGGTGAAGTTGATGATGGTGTTTCTTTCCCTTTGGTGTCTTGGATGGGAGGTGAAAGGTAATTGTATCGATTCAGTGCTGTCGGTCAATACGCAAAATCTATTATCGAACGAGACGGAAACTTCATCGATGTGCATTCAGCAAAGCCAACAAAAACAAAGTGATATTACAACTTTCAATGGAAGTATACTCAGCAAACTAAAAACAAATTGCATAGCCAATTTAATTTTAGAGATATTCCATGTATATATATTTTGTAAAGCCTTAAGTTACATTTCAAAATATTTGTAGTGATGTGCCCTGTGAATTAATTTTGACTGTATCCGCAAAGAATAACAGCCTTTAGGTAGTTCCTTATTTTGCATTTGATATAAGCAAACCGTTATGGCAGTAAGCGACTTATAAGACTGCACTAGGAGGACAATACCAAAGTTGGTCGACCATATTTGACATACTTGTAACGTCAGGAATCAAAGTCGGAGTATAACAACGGACGTGAGGGCAGTTACATCACATTATCCTACCTACGTCAGTAGCATTTACCAGCTGCAAATACGACAATGCACCAAAAATGACGCAATTTGTAATCGGTTAGTACAAACAATATTTCATGACATACACACAGGCCACACAACTGACAGACGTTTGACAAATTCGGATTTGAATTACCCACAGAGTAGTTTCTGTTGGCCCTCTCAAGGCGATTTCTTACATGTTCAATGGATTCTATTTCGTTTTTGTCTTTTCAGTTTGTGCCTTCATGTCACTAAATACTTCTCTTGTTCTGGTAGCTTGAGATGATTGTTTTCGTTGTTTGCATCGTTCATGACCTTACCTGAATAATCCGGCCTTTCTATTTCATCAGTGCTGCCAGCCTATATGGGAAATCTATTACCGAAAGAGACGGACACTTCAAACAGGGGCATTCAGTAAAATCAAAGTGATATTACACCAACATATAAAATCATTATATCAAAATTTAGGTTTAAATCACATTTTCTCCAATCCGAGATCCTATAACATGTATATGGTAATATTTTGTAGACAAATCGGAAATAAACCATTTATCGTCAACTATAAATGGAGTTGAAATAAAAGATGTCTTAGCTACTGCAAAGGAACATGATTCCATATCAGTCAAATGTTTGGTTGATCCTCGATCTACGATTAGAATACTCCAAGGATACGAACTTGTAAACCAGACACAGGATGCACTGGAATTGTTCTATGGTATCCCATCTGCGACTTGCAATAATTCTGGCGAATACACATGTAGAGCTTGGAACATTGCTAATCGTGACACACCTGCTGAAGATAAAATCATCATCAAAGTGAAATGTGAGTAAAATTTTTGTCTTGAACCACTTCATTCTTCATAACTTACTTATCATCTAGTATTCTTTCATTCAATAACAATGAATAAAATGTTGGCTTATTTCTGATTCACTGACTGACTAACTGACTGCAAGAAGATGAAAGCCAGACAGAACAGTCATATTGATGACAGGCAACACGACTGGCTGATTGCAGGAGGAAAGGAGGGCTTTGTTTTCTGACTCATGGCTCATTATGAGATTGACTGACCGATGAATTGAGTGACAAGCTGTCAAAAATAGCTGAAGATCTGTAAATGACTAAACGTCCACCTGCATTTTGTACTACTGACGCAATTTATTGTCCAAGTAGCGCTCTTTCGCTCACAATTTATGATGAGAAATCGGGGATGTCCTATAATGTCCATTATTTCTAACCGCCTAATATGTTCACTAGGTTCTTTTTGTGTTTTATTTTTGTTATATATCGTCTTTGTATGTATGTATTGCTAATACCTTTCAATTTTTGGTAGCCATTTGGCCATTCTGTGGGAAAGTAAGTGTAATTTTGGCTTTCAACTTGTGACGATATCATTATGGTGAAATTGTTTCATATTGGTGTTTATTTCCCGATGGGTGAGTTGAGGTAATTGTATCGATTCATAATCATTGCCTTCACTTCTATTAATGCCTAACTATACCAAATTTAGTGACACAGGGGCCTTTCTGATATTTAATCTTCATCAGTGTGTCGGAACCCCAACGTTTTGAAACCGAAACGGATGATGGACAAGACCCAGCAAACATATCCCCTCCCCCTCTGAGCACACACCGACCGACGTAGCTCATGAGACAGGTCATCTGGAGGCATCAGACAAGAGACGCCTAACAGGGAACTTATAGGCGTCCCCTACCGAGCCAACATCAGCAAACATGGCCCACACCCCACGGAAGTTCCGGGCATCAGGAAGGAGATGCCCAAAGTATCGAGACGTGCAAAATTTATAATATTGGAAAAAGTGGCAACCAAATCCGCTAAGATACATGTCCCACCTGACAAGTCAGTCTTAGTTAGAAAATTAGAAATTTATACTGCAAAAATGAAACATATATATATTTATTTAAATCAGTACTTATAATTACGGGGTGGGTTGGGGCATAAAAATAGAAGTGAAGGCAATGATCAGGAAACGATACAATTTTTCCACACCTCCAATCAGAGACACCAAACGAAAAGAAACACAAACATAAAATAACTAGACCCTAATGGAAAAAATCAATAGCGTAAAGCCAATAGGACAGCTACTTTCCAACAAAATGGCCAGTTGGCTATCCAAAACAAAAAGATACAAGCGACACACACACATGCACGAAGCCATACCATAACAAAAATAAACCGCGACTGAAGAACCGCATTGGAACGGTCAGTGAAAAGAATTTCATTGTGGGGGGGGGAGCATAAATCTATTTTACGCGGCTGCAATCCTCGCCCTTATCTCCGTCGCGAGACAATATGTTCTATCAAAGGGTTATCCTTTGGAAGCAACGAATACACCACAGAAGTGAAAAATATGGAGTGTACATGTTTTCCGGGCCAGACTAGCTAGTTTCGGCCAATTAGGCCTCATCAGTGACCCTCAGATATTTTCAAAAATTCCACAATGGACCCAATGATCCCAAAGGACAAGAAAATTTAATCTACACTATGATGTAGGGCAGGGAGACGTTTTACCGCCGCCACACATTCCCACACACCAGCTGTAGTGAAGTTAAATATGTTCTATCAAAGGGTTATCCTTTGGAAGCAACGAATACACCACAGAAGTGAAAAATATGGAGTGTACATGTTTTCTGGGCCAGACTAGCTAGTTTCGGCCAATTAGGCCTCATCAGTGACCCTCAGATATTTTCAAAAATTCCACAATGGACCCAATGATCCCAAAGGACAAGAAAATATAATCTACACTATGATGTAGGGCAGGGAGACGTTTTACCGCCGCCACACATTCCCACACACCAGCTGTAGTGAAGTTAAATATGTTCTATCAAAGGGTTATCCTTTGGAAGCAACGAATACACCACAGAAGTGAAAAATATGGAGTGTACATGTTTTCTGGGCCAGACTAGCTAGTTTCGGCCAATTAGGCCTCATCAGTGACCCTCAGATATTTTCAAAAATTCCACAATGGACCCAATGATCCCAAAGGACAAGAAAATATAATCTACACTATGATGTAGGGCAGGGAGATGTTTTACCGCCGCCACACAAACCTGCTTTACAGGGCCCAACCTTCACCTATATCTTCCAGCGGTTTACACAATTTAGTTTGCTGTTCGGCCCGAATGGAGGATTCCAGCCCATCAATGTGTAGTCACTATCAAGTACTTAGTTCATGTCGCATTTGAAACAAAAAATCTCGAGATTTTGCTCTAATTTAGATAATTTCACAAAAAAAAAGAATGCAGACAATGCGGCAGGTTCAACGACATTAAATGACATTGCACGCACACATAGCCTAACGTTACGTCAAATAGTGCAACTTTCTGACGTCACTGCCCCACTTACACGTCAGAAACAACATGGTCGATCGAATGAAAGTGTCGCTGATCTTTACATCCTGTATGGAAATCTTTAGTTTATTTTAGCTTTAGAAACTATTTTCGATGTTTAGACGCAACCGCAGTAGCACTTAGTGCGCACTTGTTCCAATGGATCATATGAACCAGGAAAGCCCGAGAAGGTAAGAATTTAGCTCAAATTTCTGAAAAATAATTTGAATAAATATAGCAAATATAATACTTCACAGTTTGGTTGCTGTCCAGTGTATAAAGGGTTGCATGTTATTGTTTAAACTTGCAACATAGGTACCTGAAAAGAAGGTCCGGTCTATAAATGGACGCATTACAGGCCAGTAGAAGGTATTAAGAGTCACTTACGATTATAGCGTGTAGCTGGTCCCGTTTGTTTAGTTACTAGAATGGCGTGTGTATTAAGTGTTTTAAAATATTAAAACATTTTTACCTATACTTATTCATGATTGTCCTTCTTCATGCATATTAATTTACTATGAGGTTGTTGTCATGACAAACTGTTGAGCTAGAATTCTACCATGGAGGTCATCTTGTCATTGTTGTTTTGCGCGAACCTCCGTTAGAACTATGGTAATTGAATATTCGTAAACAAGTTCAAGCCCCATCTTTTGTTTTTGTTTGTCTATTTTTGTTTGTTATTGTTGTTTTCCTACTGACAGTGCCTAGGTCATTCGTTTGCTTTTCCTGATTAGCACATCTTTTGTCAGGTGTTCGTCGTCCGTTCGTTAGATTGTCTGTTAAACGTTTTTATAAACTTCTCCAAAACTATGTACCAGATTGTGTTGAAACGGGGCTTGGATCAGTGAGGCGATTAGTAGATCAAAAATAGCAAACAAATTTCAGATCAAAATTTCAAGAAGGGCCTCCGACTTGAAAATGTTTTTTCACTTCTTCTGAAGCAAACGTTGAAATGCCTTGAAACTTGCCAGTATCGAGGCAATTTTAGATAAAAAATAGCTCAAATCTTTCTGATCGGAAAGCCACTCTGGTCACCTTCAAAATACATATTTAAAATGAGGGCCCCGCATTTGTAAGGGCGACCTATAGCACCCTCTCCGTCTATCCGTCCGTCCGGACGTTCGTCCGTCCGTCCACATTTTCCGGGCGAAAGCTCTGGGAGAGCTTATAGGATGGACATGGTCCGTCGTGGTCTTCAACTTGGTCTGCGTCTGCGTCGCCAACACTTTCAAACGACATCTCCTCTAAAGCCGCTGGGCCGATTACAAATTTCTTCTGTAGCATCCTTGGTTGGGGGATTGAAAGTTTGTGTTTTTAATGAAATTTGGCTCATAAGTTTAGTTGACAACTTAGACTTTCCTTAGAGTTATAATGGGGAAAATTGGAAATGGCATTTTCTGGCAAGCCTTTGCAGATATTTTGACAAAACTTTTATAGAACTATTTTATTGAGTAACCTTCTCTCAGCCATATTCTTTTATGCCAACCTGAGGGTCCCGGGGTTGTTTTGGGGGACCTGCCCCACCCCCACTTCATCAAAAGCAAAATATCTCCGACACAATTCAGATCCCTACCCCTAAACCATACATATTCTTGTTTCTTATTGCAATACGCGTTCAGTAACACCAAACTGGGGGCCACCGGGATGCGCCGGGGCCAAGCCCACCCCTCCACTTCATAAAAGGCCCAATATCTCGGAAACCGTACAGATACCCGCCCCTAAAACATATATATTCTTGATCCCACCGGGAGGCGCCGGGGCCTAGCCCACCCCTCCACTTCATAAAAGGCCCAATATCTCGGAAACCGTACAGATACCCGCCCCTAAAACATATATATTCTTGATCCTTATGATAAAACACATTAAGTGAAACCAACCTGGGGGCCCCCGGGATGCGCCGGGTCCATGCCCCACCCCCCTCCATTTCATGAAGGGCCCAATATCTCGGAAACCTGACAGATCCCCACCCTAAACCATATATATTATTGTTCCTTATGGTAAGACACATTCAGTGACACAAACCTGCCGCCCCCTGGGATGCGCCGGGGCCCATCCAATCCACTTCATTGAAGGCCATTTATCTCAGAAACCATCAAGATCCCCACCCCTTTACCATATATATTTTTTCCTTATGATAAGTCGCATTCAGTGACATCAACCTTGGGGCCCTCGGATGCACCAGGGCACGGCCCCATCCCTCCTCTTCATAAAAAGGCCCAATATTTTTATAATCTTACATTCTTGTTCCTTTTGATAAGACGCATTCAGTGACCCCAGCCTGGGGGGGGGGGGGCTGGGTGCGCTCGGGCCTTGCCCAAACCCCTCCACTTCAAAAAAGGCCCAATATCTCGGAAACCTTACAGATCCCAATCCCTAAACCATATGTGCTCTTGTTCCTTATGATAAGACGCATTCAGTGGTACGAACCTGGTGCCCCCCCCCCCCCTGGGATGCGCAGAGGTCCTGCCGCAGCCCCTCCACTTCATTAAGGCCATATATATAGAAACCATTAGGATCCCAACCCCTTAACCATATATTGTCTTGGTCAATATGATAAGACGCATTCAGTGACACCAAGCTGGGGGACCCGGGAAGTACCGGAGCATTGCCCCACCCCCTCAACGTCATAAAAAGGCCCTATATTTCGGAAACCGTACAGATCCCACTCCTAAACAATATATACTCTTGTTCCTATGATGATAAGACACCAACCTGCCGCCCCCTGGGATGCACCGGGGCCCTGTCCCATCCCATCCACTTCATTTCGGAAACCTTACAGATCCCCATCCTAAACCATATATTTTTGTTCCTTATGATAAGACACATTCAGTGACACAAACCTGCCGCCAACTGGGATGTGCCGGGGCCCTGCCCCATCCAATCCACTTCATTTAAGACCATATATCTCAGAAATCATTAAACTCCCACCCCTTAACCATATATATTTTCCTTATGGTAAGACGCATTCAGTGACATCAACCTGGGGCCCTCGGATGTGCCAGGACATTGCCCCATCCCTCCACTTCATAAAAAGGCCCAATATCTTGGAAATCTTTCAGATCCTCACCCCTAAACCATATATATTCTTGTTCCGTTTGATACGACGCATTCAGTTACCCAAACCTGGGGCCCCCGTGGTGCGCTGGGGCCTTGCCCAATCCCCTCAACTTCATAAATGGTCAATATCTCGGAAACCTTACTGATCCCCACCCCTAAACCATATGTGTTCTTGTTCCTTGTTATGATAAGACACATTCAGTGATACCAAGCTTGGGAACCCCGGGAAATGCCGGGACATTGCCCCACCCCTCCACATCATAAAAAGGCTCTATATCTCGGAAACCTTACAAATCCCCACCCCTAAACCATATGTAATGAGAGAAACTCCATGATGTCCCTTTCTGCTGAAAACCAGTCTGAAATCATTGAAGCTATTAGCTCCACTTCTAGATATTTGGATGATGATTCATTAAATATTGATAATACCTATTTCGATGGCTTGATCAGTCAAATTAACCCCCCCCCCCCATAACTCCAGTTAAAGAAAGCAAAATCTTCTGATCCCGAGGCCCCATTTTTGGATTTACATCTATCTATTGTAGATGGGTTTGTTTCGTGCAAAATTTATGATAAACGCGATGATTTTGATTTTGAGATTGTAAATATTCCCTCTTTGGATGGTGATGTTCCTCGTGTGCCATCCTATGGCGTTTATATTTCGCAATTAATTCGAATAGCGAGAGTGAGTAGTCATGTAACTGACTTCAACACTCGTAATAAATTGTTAACGGCTAAACTTCTTAATCAGGGTTATCGGTACCATAAACTACGCAAAGCCTTTTCAACATTTCATAGACGTCATTCCGATTTAATTTCAAAATTCAATATTTGACTTAAAGCTCTTCTGCAACAAGGTCTATCGGAAGTCGAATTTTATGGAGACTTAGTATATAAATTCAGAAAAATATATAACCGCAATGACTTCAGCACAAAATTTCGTATAATCATTCTTCGATATAAAAAGATTGGGTACAACATACATGTTATACGACAGACTGCCTGCATGGTAGTTAACCCAATCACGGTTGACAACTTTGCTCCCCTCTTTAATTGCACGCCGGTGGGGCAGGCCTTAGATTCTATGACGGTTCCAGCGTAAAGGCTTATTGAGAATTAGAGAGATCTAATTCAAGGTAATGTTGGTTGGTGCCTGATGCTCTATCTCTGGTCGGGCCCATCGGAGTCTAACTGTTGGTTTTCTTTTGCTCCAGCATTTCAGTGGTTGCTGTCGAGTCCTCACCGTTGTTTCATCTCTGTGGTTGCTCACGGAGATGTTGCACTTATGAGTTAGGCGCCCTTAATACGGACTGAACATCTTATTTGTCTAAATCGCGACGAAAGTAAGGGCAAGGATTGTTGCCACGTAAAATCGATTAAAGCCCCCCCCCCCCCCCCCCCCCCAGTGGAATTCGTTTCCACTGACCGTTCCTGTGCGGTTCTTTTGTCGCGGTTTATTTTTGTTATGCCAAACCGGGTTTGTCTTTGGGTGTTTGTGTCGCTTATTTTATTTTGGATAGTCTATTGGCCATTTTGTGGGTAAGTAACTGTCCATTTGGCTTTCCGCTTTTGATGTTGCCATTAGGTCTGTTGTTTCATGTTTGTGTTTCTTTCCCTTCGGTTGGGAGCTGTGGGTTGATTGTATCGATTCCTGATCATTGCCTCCACTTCTTTTTTTTTTAATTTTCGATGGCAGTTTGGACTTAAAAGCTCCGAGATGTACAGCCCTCTTGAGTTAATTTGAAATTAAGGTCAGCTGAGGACTAAGCGTAGGAATTCCTGAAATACTTTCTACAACAAATTGTGACTTCCTTTTTTCCTTTATGTCAGAATATACATTGACTGAAGTACTGATATACAGCTCATTTTCAAATATGGCAGTTTGATAAACATTTTCGTACTTATATCAATGACAATTCTGACCTTTGTTGTTTAAACGCGCAGTGATACAGCCTTTCTGAGTTAATTTGGAAATAAGGTCACCTGAAATGGTGTAGTAACTCTGCTGGGGTGGGGGATTCGCCCACCCCCGCCCCCCCCCCACACCCACACACACACAAAAGAAAATTTGACCACTTCCGGAAGTTAATGTCTTATTTATCTAGGGCAACTTTTTCGAGGTGAGCAATCTTTGTTCCTAAGAGCCTCCAGTGTATTCATTGAATTTATGTGTAACTGCACGTCTTTGTTTGTGTTGTTGTGAGTACCTGCGTGTAACTATCTGTCTTCTTTTTGCGGCTTGTCTTTAGTATCGAGGCTTTTCAAAAGCAGCATTTTCCTTCCTAACTGCATGGGTAAAAGATTCGTTAAAGTCATTTACGTGCACAAGCAGGAAACTTTAATACAGAACAGAAGGCCCATGGGCCACTATGGTCAGAAGAGCTCAGCGTGGCACTGCCCACTGGCAGCCATGTTTTTTTTTAATAAACCATGGAAGCCAATGAAATTTGGACCCAATCAGCCTAGTGGCTTCAGAGGACTGATATTGCCTGAGTGTGCTGTTGCAAGACAACATACTGCCCATCTGTGGCAAGCAATAGGCCTAAAATTTTATGGCAGATAGACCATTGTTTAAGTAATATTTGCATAAAAGTATGACAAACTATCTTGAAAGGCGTAAATGTAATTTTTCCATTTTTCGACATGGTAGGCCTATGCAAATGCTTAACCTGCCATAGTAACCTAACTAAAGATCCAAATTTCATTTAAAACACATAACCTGTAAAGGCAAATATGGTGAACATTTGCACATATTCTCCACCTTATAGCATATGGTTTCTGAGCAGATGATTTTTTAGAGGGTTTTTTTTCAGTCTTTTGGGGCATTTTGCTTTCCATGGCAACCAGTACAAGTGAGCAGGTATCCTAAAATCATGTGGCAAATAGATGATAGCTTAAAGAATATTGCTATGAAAGTTTTCTCAAAATACCTGCAAAGGCTTGGCGGTGAATACCATTTTCCACTTTTCCCCATTATACAATGGAAACTATAAGTTGACATAGCAACTAAACTAAGAGCCGAATTTCAATAAAAAACCTGTTGGTTTCGGGGTGTGGCTTTGTAAGGTTTCCGAGATATTGGGCCTTTAATGAAGTGGAGGGACGGGGCACGGCCCAGGGCACCCCAATGTTGATGTCACTGAATGTCTCTAATCATAAGAACCATGAATATATATGGTTTAGGGGTGGGGCTCTAAACAGTTTCTCAGATATGTGGCCTTTTGTGAAGTTGAGGCGTGGAACATGGCCCTGCCACACCCTGGCAGAACCTGAGGTTGGTGTCATGGAATGTTTCTTATCATAAGGAACAAGAGTATATATGGTTTAGGGGTGGGTATTAGTAAGGTTTCCGAGATATTGAGCCTTTTTATGAAGTGGAGGGGTGGGGCAATGCCCTGGCGCATCCCGCTGGCCCCCCGGTTGGTGTCACTGAATGCGTCTTATCATAAGGAGTAAGAATATATATGGGTTAGGGGTGTGGATCTGAATGGTTTCTGAGATATATGTCCTTTCATGAAGTGCTGGGACGGGGCATGGCCCCGGCCCATCCCAGGGGGCCCCCAGGATGGTGTCATTGAATGTGTCTTACAATAAGGAACAATAGTATATATGGTTTAGGGGATGGGGATCTGTAAGGTTGCCCAGATATTTGGCCTTTTATGAAATGGAGGGGTAGGGGCAAGGGCCCGGCGCATCCCGGGGCCCCCAGGTTGGTATCACTGAATTTGTCTTAGCGTAGCCATCAAGAATAAATATGGTTAAGGGATGGTGATCTGAACGGCTTCTGTTATATATGGCCTTTTATGAAGTGGAGGGGGGTGGGCAGAGCCTCAGCACAACCCCGGGACCCTCAGGTTTGCATAAAAGCATACGGCTGAGAGAAGTTTTGTCGAGAAACATTTCTATAAATGTTTTGTCAAAATATCTGCAATGACTTGGCAGCAATTGCCAATTTTCAATTTTCCCCATTGTAAGTCTATGGAAACTCTCTAAGTTGCCATAGCAACCAATCTAAAGAGCTGATTTTCATAAAAGAAAACACAATCTTTCAATCCCCCAGCCCAAGGACGCTACAGATAAAATTTGGGCCCAATCGGCCGAGTGGCTTTAGAGAGGAAGTCGTTTTAATGTGTTGACAACAGACATTCGACGCCATTCAAATAAGACATACGACATACGACGACAACGGACAACTGCCTATCCTATAAGCTTCCCCGGAGCCTTCGTCTCTGATGAGCTACAAAGACAGTTAACCGTCGTCCTTACACACAAAACAACGTGAAATATGTTGTGTTCTTAACCAGTATAAATTGACTAGCATATTCGATATAATAGCTTTGGATAGACCCTCTTGCGAATATTCGTGTATCTAGCTATCTTTAGAAAGTTTGAAAACAGTTCAGTGTTTTAACAGAATGTATCAGCTCATCGGAGCACGCGTTCCATCTTTGCTATTGTCCCTTTTATGGGACGATAGTGATAGATGGGCTAATAGTTCTGACATTCTATGTATAGCCCCTGCAATCTTTAAAATTTAAGTACGGAGCAGAAACATTGGATGGAGGTAAGGCTTGCATGTTAAAACCAATCTTTCTCCAGGCCAGATGGTCTTTTTCTAGCATTTTATACATTTTAGGATACATCTTATATCCAAAACTGCACACTATATTTAAGAGGATTATGCACAATTTATTTAGCGATCTCATCACATACAGTGTGGAAATTCAACGCGCTTAATAAAATATGTACACAACAACTTCTTTATAACAGTACTGTTGGCGGTCCCAAGTAGCACTCGTATTTTGTAATACGAAGTAGAAGTAAAACAAAGATCAGGAATCGATACAATTAACTAACTCCACCCATCAAAGACACCAAAGGGAAAGAAACACAAACATCAAGCGACCATACCACAACGGAAACCCAAACAAAGGAAGGCCACAAGGACAGTTACTTTCTCACAAAATGGCCATATGGCCATCCAAAATTAAAAGACACAAGTGATACACACAGTAAGTAACAAACAACAACACAAACAAATCGCCACAGAAGAACCGCCCTGGAATGGCCAGTTGAAAGACCCCCTCTGGGGGGCCCAAATCGACCCTACGCGGCCACAATCCTCGCCCCCACCCCCGCCGCGATCCAGACAATCAACCCGCCCAGTCCGCACGAAGGCCCCCCCCCCGCCCAACCCACGAACGCAACACCCCCGCGAACACAAGCAACCAAAGTACCACAGAGGCGAGCCAACGGCGAGGACTCGACAGCAAGAAACCACCGAAACGCCGGAGCAAAAGAAAACCAACAGTTAGACTCCGATGGGCCCGACCAGAGTCAGAGCACCAGGTACCAACCACATTACCTTGAATTAGATCTCTCTAATTCTCAATAAGCCTCATCGCCGGAACCGTCACAGAACCCGAGACCCGACCCACCGGCGCGCAACCAAAGAGGGAAGCGAAGCTGCCAACCGTGACCGGGGTTACTACCATGCATGCAGTCTGTCGCACAATATCCATGTTGTACCCAATCTTTTTATATCGAAGAATGACTTTACGAATTGGGTGTTAAAGTCATTGCGGTTATATATTTTTCTGAATCCACACACCAAGTCACCATAAAATTCGGGTTCCGACAGACCTTGTTGCAGAAAAGATCTAAGTCCAATATTGAATTTTGAAATTAAATCAGAATGGCGTCTATAAAATTTTGAAAAGACCCTGCGTAGTTTATGGTACTGATAACCCTGATTAAGAAGTTTAGCCGTTAATAATTTATTACGAGTGTTGAAGTCACTGAGGACGCTGACGTGTAGGTTTATATAGAAAAAAATCACAATTTACGGTCATTTAGCCAAGTGTTTTATATATTTTGGACCCATCCTTAAGACAGAAGTTTTGCATTAGACCCCAAAGAATAAGAATTTGGGGAAGTAGTCATTTTAATTTTCATTGTATTGTTTTTATAGGTAAACACTTCAAGGGAACAAGAGGTTAACGCTAGATGAATTTTTAATTACGATTATCATTGTTATTTCATTTAAGGTTGAAGATATCAACGGTAAGTAAAATGAGCTCTAAATGAAGTTAACTATTTTTATTAGACAATATTATTTCATTTATGGTCGTTACATTAACGTCAACAAATTTCTTTCTCGGCTTTTTCAAAATCCAACTTTCTCGTCAGTTCATTTGATGATTTCATCCAAGTTTCATGTCGCTTTTTGTATTGATTCAGGTTCCCCTAGGCCATATGCAGGAACAGATCAAGTCGTCAGTGTTGTGCCACAGACATCAGTTACCATATCTTTAACAGTTCTTGCATATCCAGTCCCGAATAAAAATGTGTGGTACAAGAGCAGAATCAATGAATGGATAAAACTGTACAATTTTGCGTCCGTGCAAATGACACAAACTGCGCTGCAGTTCAATCTGACAATTAACGACTTTAAGACGGAAGATTATGGCGAATACAAAATTGTTCTTGACAACGGAGTTGGGGATCCTTTGAGTTACATATTCACTTTGAAACCACCAGGTTAGTGGAAATGCATCAAATTGTGCGTAGTTCCGCTAGCTTTTTTTCAATGTACACGCTTCTGTGAAAGGCAATGCCCGCACAGGTTGGACGGTTGTCTTTGAGTGTAGGCTTAAAACATGAGCGTTGACTAAGACTGTTAAATTAAGTTTGACCCAGCAATTCCTGAACTGTAAGCAAACCGGGTAGACCCTGATGAGAGGCCGCGTTGAAACACTTCCACCTTCAATCCAGGACTCCAAAAGTAATAAAACAGAAATCAAAGACATTATATTTTAACATTTACATTTTACAAGTAGAAAGCCTGAAGGAGAGTTTCTGTCCCCACACAGTGGCAAAACGGCTAATTAAAATGAAAAATATGTTATCAGGACATAAATGCAAAAAAACAGGCAGTGATTTTTACCGATTGGCTTAAATCGATTTCATATGGCCACATTCCTCGTCCTGTCGTGGTTTACATATGAGCCCCGCCAAGCGAATTTGGGTCTTCGAGCATTCCGTCACGACAAATTTTAACTGCGCATGCCCAGCCATTCAGAGGGGCCAGGGATATGGCTTTCTGTCTGAAGGTTCCTCTTGATTCACTGCTTGTATGAGCGAGCAGCGAAGGTTCTGGCGAGACTGCGCGGATGCGCAGGCTTGCCTGAACCTTCGCTGCTCGCATAGGCGATAAGTACCAAAATCGCTTGACGCGGCCCATATGTAATTTGTCCAGTCCGCCGGAACCTTCTTAGCCACGACAAACTGTGTCATCCGCCTTAGTTTAGTTACAGGGTTCATCCCCATAAACGTTTTCTAAACCAGTTAAGGAGTTATAGCCAAAGAACTAGATTTCTTCAATAGTAAATGATTAATAAAATTTAGGAACAAAATATGATTAATCTAAGTGTTGACTTATCAGCATATCAAGCTAAGTATACATATGAAGATTTATTTAAACAAGTTGGCTGCTTTTAAAAAGCATCAAATGGGTTTTGTCTTATCGGTGATGCGAACCAACCAATATCACCATCTCAAATGTTATCCACTTAATGATTTTTGGACAAATATATTCTAAAACCTTAAAAAAGAATCTTAAAATAGCGAATTCTGCGAATTTGTGCTCAAATGCTATTTTGTTGCCCTGATACAAATTTAAGACATCATAACTTAGTTACAAACAGCATGTGTAAACTATGTGACAAAATAATTATGAAAACAGTATTCATTTCTTTGTGCTGTTATACATAATTTCACCTTTGAATCCAAAGGCAACTTTAGCGTTTTTATTGTTCTTTTGTATGACGGTTTGCGCAATTCACGTAACGTTTAGTAACCGGCCTACTCTCAGATAGAGACCGAGTCCAAAAAGGGAGGTTATAAGTGTCAATTTCGACAGGAGTTTTGGTCCCTGATAAGCCGTAATGGTATGTTTTGTTTCCATTTAAAACTTTTAATGAGCATATTTCTTTAGAATTATGGCTCTTTATTTATTAACCAACAAATACATGTTGACATCGAAAAGTAATCGGTGGGCTTTGCATCAATTTTCACAAGAATTGTTACTCTTCGTAGACTCGAAAATCAGGAAAACTTGAGATTTCAATGCATAAATTAGGTTTGAGTAGCATCACATTAACATGTCCGTGAAGTTAATACCAATGTAAACCCCATTTAATTTACAGAAAATGAGGTTTAAACTTTTTTCTTCTTTTTGCTCAAAAATGTAGATTATGGCTACTCGTTAGAGCCACCTCGGTGATGCAGAAATAAGAATAAATCAAAGTACTGAAAGTATTGAGGAAAGTTGATTTGTATGGAATAATTATTATGATAATAATGCCAGTCGTAGATCAAGTAGTTATCTAAACATTTTGTGAAGGTTAAAAAATTCGAAAAAGAAAATAAAAATGATTCATCGATTGTTATGAGTTTAACGACAGGTCAACCCTTGTGGATCATTTTGTCTTCTCCAAGAGGAAGAGGGGGGGGGAAGAGATAGAAGAGAAAGCAGAGGAGATGAAAGTGAGGGACAGAGTGAATATCAACCCTCACCATCTACCGTTACCTGCTGCAAGCACAGCAGGCGTTGCCCAACTGTAAGTCAGTATCAGCTGGACTCCCCAGTGACACAAGATGCATATCACCTGTGCCTCCCCCAACTAACCCCGCGAAGAAAAAAGGCGAAGAAAAAAAGAAAGAAAGAAAGATAAACGTGTCTGCTAATTTCTTCATGGTAAAACCATAAATTTATAAATTAGCTCAGTACATTCTGTGCTTGTCCCCTCTGCTAATAATCTGATAGACAATTTCTCCTAGCGGGCACATGACGTCTTAGCAACGTCGCATCAACGTTGCGTTGATACGACGATGCACGTACGTTGTGCAGCCGCTTGGAGCTATGTTCCTTCGGGCGTCGGAAAACAATCATTTTTGGCTAAACCATTTGATTTAGACATTATATCCCTGATCAGACGCCGCGTTTAGCGAACTTCGACTACCCAAGGCGAAATAAAATACGTTTATTCCCAATAAAAACAATAACCCATAAATGCCAATTGTTTCAATACTGGGACATTCGGAAACAGTGAAGACAGATTAGAGGCCACAGAATGTAGCGTCTGACCGATGTCTTCACTATTTGCTAAATGTACGGAACTTGGTGTAAGAAATCACAGCTTACAACACATGTTTTGTAATTAGAGCTCTCGAAAGCAGGTGAATAACTGTGTTTGATGTCGGTCAGTTATGGGTTATTTAGTCGGTCACTGATAATCACAGAGAAGCGAGCTAACCCTTTTAACCCTGTAGACCGGTGCAGACACCGAGGTAGAAATACACTGTATCTCTGCAACCTTGTAGATTCTGATAAGACGGTACGTAGCTAGCCCGTCTCGCCAGAATCTACATGTACACTGTTTAATGCCTGCATGTCAGTGAACTTATCATCCCTTTCTATAAGAATATACTTAAAGCGAGAAGAGTCCTGTCAGAAACTCAGGGATGAAAGAGTAAAACATAAATATCATCGGAAAGCGCGTAGGAAAATAGTCCTAGAGTATTGTTTTCTGTTCAGAATATGTCGTTTTGTCTAATTTATATTCAATCCTTATTAAATCTCGAAAGATGAAATATTTTGAAAGACGTTCCATGCCTGCAAAATTAGTTTTCAAGAGTTCCTTTGGACTATTTTATGCAGCGAACGAATAGCGGAAGTGGATTAACACGGTCCAGTACCGGAAGTAGAAATGTAATGACATTGAAACTTGATTTTATAAATCAACTTTTAAAAATGATCAGATTTATCTGTTTTGGAGTCAGCAGACCTCGTCATTTATGCCTGCTTGGGGGTATTAGAGTGTTTGACTTCAGCACTGAAGGTAACTGGTTCGAGCCTCGTTCGAGTAAGTACGCGTATCTGAAAAACCTGTTAGTTCACCCATCGATCTTCAAAGATAAGAAAAAAATTCTCTTTGAAATGCCCGATTCGCTATGTCGCAGTTTTTTTTCATGTTTTGGGTAGATTGTCAATCGAACCAAATTTATAAAGCACTTTAGCTTTTCACTATTGAAGTCAACTTGGCTATCACTGACATGTAGGCACTCCATGTAACGGCAAAGCCCTTTTATTTTTTCAGACTTTATGTCCATAGTAACGGTTATTTATTAGCTCGGCTGTTTTCGAAGAATACGACGAGGTAGTGTCATAGCTCTGGCGTCGTTATGGTGCAAACACTTGGACATTTTTGTCTGCGTGGTCGTCGTGCAAAAACTAGGACATGGTTATATCTCTGCCATTACTGAACAAATTTACTTGAAACTCGGACTAGTCGTTCATTATGAAAAGGGGCTGCAGCCTAAGCGTTGGCACCCGCTTGCGGTGCTCTTGTTTTTATCATCTGATGTCTTGTCTGAAAGAGTAATAACGCCATGTAAGAAATTCGATAATCCACTAGTGGGTTAAATATGCAAATTATTTAGATACGCCCCACTACGCAACGTGTATTACGTTCTTAACGACGTCGAGTTTTCTAATGACGGAATGTTAACATTTTATTAAAATAATCGTGTATAAAATGCATTTTAAATGTCATATGATAGATAGAATCTTGCATTGGTGCTCCTGTATTAGCCGAGCATTTATCCATTTTCATCAACGAGTTAAATTAATTCAATAATACATGAACACTCGTTTAAGATCCTCATTATAGAACATAGCCGCGTTATTCTTACCGCTATGAGGACCGGATGTAGCTTTATATGGTTATCTATGGAATCTGGTTCCGTTTGGCAAACAGTGTATACCCCGATCAGACGCCACAGAACGCGCCGTCTCTGTTTGCTCAAAATACTGTACATTAATGGATAATTGAAACAGTCTAAGTCTTAGTTCCGTGAGTACTATTTTCCTAGCCTACACACAGAGATAATCGACCTACCAGCGCTGTCACTGCTCTGATTTCTTTAGGGAAACCTTTTAACGTTAGTTTGGAATACAAAGTTAAAGTGTTTTGGGGTATACTTTCTGTGGTATCTTGGAGATCTGACTGGTCGATGATGCTTTTTGGTGACATGTATTATTACAGACGAACCAAAATAGGTCATAATAAGAAATCGCTATATCTTTTTCCACCTTTATGATGTAAAATGCGGAAATGACTTCTAGGTCTAGTCTTTAACATATTTCCACATTCGGTAATTACAGGAGCCACTTTTTCGATATTTAGGTAGACTGTTTTCGGTAATTGCATGAGCCACGGTTCATCGGAATAACCGATTGGTCTATCAGGTCACGTGCCCTTCCATGGAACAATTAAAATCTGGTTATTCGACCCGGTTTGCTCGCCTCATGGCGACCAAACCAATATTTTAAATGAGCTGTAGCCTAGACAAATATTTGCCACGCAAAATAACTCAAAACATTAAGAGCTCATTTGCATCGATTGTCTCGTCAACCAAAACAACTACAACATCAAGAACAACAACAAAAATAATAATAATGAACAGGTATAGTTTAATATTTAAATGTTTATATTTAATTTGCGATTGATTACATTTGAAAGTCATTTATCACGGCATTGAAATCATTAAGAACTTAAAGCACATTTCTTTAGGTAAGTGAAATCTAAAAAAAAACGATCAAATTATCTTTATTATGTTCTGAGATATTTCAATTTGAAGTCTAAAGTATTTCAAACTTAGAGAACAATTTCAGGCGGTCTCCTGAAGTATTCCATGGTGTCATAGTTTTTGTTTGTTTAACGGCCCAGTCAACACTATGTCATTTTTGAGCCGGTCAGTTTACCTATCCACACTTTTCCTAGACAGGCTTATACATAAGTGGTTAACGAGTACAGTGCACATTCTTTCGCAAGATACTGACAACTGCCCTTCTTGAATCAGCGGAAGGGAGAGAATGTCCGTAGAAAAGATTTCTTGATCAATTTTCACGAAAGAATGTTGCCGACCCCAGCAGGTATCGAACCCGCGTCCTCCTGATCACCAGTCAGACGCGCATCCGACTGATTGATGTCATAGTTAACTTTAAATTCTTTGAACTTTTAACAATCAATATATCTGGTGTGTATCAATCAACAGAAATTATTTAGCGATTTTACAATACTAATGAAATTGATTTCAGTCAAAACTAGAAAATAATATTCTTATTTCAAACCTAAGATCTATAATTAGCTCACCCGAAGTGCTCATGGTAGTGAATGTCCGGCGTCGTGCGTCGTCCTGCGTCCCGCGTGAACAATTTGCTTTAAAAGACTACTCCTCCTAAACCCTTCCGCCAATTTCATTTAGACTTCACAGAAGTGTTGTCTGGGTTGCTCTCTACCAAAATAGTTAAAATTGTTTCGCTCGGATAAACAAGATGGCCACCAGAGTTAAAAATAGAAAAAATCTTTAAACGGATATTCGTCCAATACCCCTGGGCCAATTTCATTCAAACTTTATAAGAATGTTGCTTAGATGACCCTCTACTAAAAATTGCTAAAATCGTTCCGCTCCGATGAACAAGATGGCCGCCAGAGCTAAAAATAAAAAAATCTTTAAATGACTACTCCTCCCATACCCCTGGGCCAATTTCATTCAAACATAATAGGAATGTTGCTTGGGTGACCCATTACCTAAATAGCTCAAATGGTTCTGCTCCCATGAACAAAATGGCCGCCACAGCTAAAAATAGAAAAAAACGTCGTAGAGCTGCTTCAAACACGAACTCCTCCTAAACCCGTGGGTCAACTTGATCCAAACTTCACAGGAATGTTGCTCAGGTGACTCCCTTCCATAATAGCTAAAATCGTTCTGCTCTGACAAACAAGATGGCCACCAGAGCTAAATGTAGAAAAAATCTTTATAAGTCAACTCCTCTTGTACCATTGGGCCAATTTCATTCAAACTTTATAGGGATGTTGCTTAGGTGACCCTCTACCAAAATAGCTAAAACAGTTCTGCTCTGATGAGCAAACTGGCCGCCATAGCTAAAAATAGGAAAATATGGTAAATTTTCTTCAAATGCGATCTTCTCCTTAACCCCTGGCCCAATTTTAAACAATACTCTGCAGGAATGTTACCTAGGTGACTCCCTATCAAAAAAGCTAAAACCGTTCCGCTCTGACGAACAAGTAGAAGCCTCCGTGGTGCAGTGGTTACGCTACTCGCTTTGTAAACCAGGTATCGCAGGATCGATTCCGGGCTTCTCCAGACTTTCGGATGAGTCTTTAAAACCGAAGTCCCGTCTCCGTATGACCTTAGCTGTTGGTTGGGGGTAAAACTCAAACACTCACTCGCTCTGACGAACAAGACGGAATGTTGCTTAGATGATCCTCTGCCATAAAAGCTAAAACAATCCCGCTCTGATGAGCAAAATGGCCGCCATAGCTAAAACTAGAAAAAAAAAAAAAACATTGTAAATTTGCGTCATACGCGGACTCCTCCTAAACCCTTGGACCAATTTGATTCAAACTTCACAGGAATGTAACATATGTGACTCCTACAAAAATTGCTAAAGTCTTTCCACTCTGTTGAACAAGATGGCCCTCAGAGCTAAAAATAGAAAAAAATCTTTAAACGACACCTCCTTCTGTACCCTCTGGCCAATTTCATTCAACTTTTATAAGGATGTTGCTAAGATGACTAAACTACTTAAATAGCTAAAACGATCCTGCTCCGATGAACAAAATGGCCACCAGAGCTAAAATAAAAAACACATCTTTAATTTGCTTCAAACGCCAACTTCTTCTAAACCCTTGGGCCCATTTCATTCCAACTTCATAGTAATGTTGCTTAGATGACCCTCTATCAAAATAGCTAAAACGATCATGCTCCAATGAACAATACGGCCACCAGAGCTTAAAATAGAAAAACATTGTAAATTTGCTTCAAACGCGATCTCTTCCTAAACCCTTGGGTTATTTTGATTCAAACTTCACAGGAATGTTGCCTAGGTAACACCCTACCAAAATAGCTAAGATCATCCCGCTCGGCCGCCAGAGCTCAAAATAGAATGTACTAGAGACAGTGACATTCAGATGTGGGAATCAGGGTCCTCTGGGTCCTCTTGTTTCAGATAATATATTTAAATAATTGAAATTTCAGATTATATGTTTTAATGTAGATCCAAATACATACAGTTGTAGGTTATGTACTTAGAAGATATTCAAAAATCATTTTTATTAACTTAACTAAAGCATTTCTAAATGAACTGTTTGTTTTAAACAGTCTAAAAATAGAAGTGAAGGCAATGATCAGGAATCGATACAATTAACCCACAGCTCCCGTCAGAGACACCAAAGGGTAAGACACACAAACATGAAACAACAGACCCTAATGGAACCATCAACAGCGGAAAGACAAAAGGTCAGTTACTTTCGCACAAAATGGCCAACTGGCAGTCGAAAACAAAATAATATAAACAACACACATACTATTTCATATAAAATTTGAAAAGAACGTTTCAGTTCAGAAATAAAATTTCAAATTTATATTTATAATTAGATTCACAGCCATTAGTGGACATAATGAAACTGTATAATAAAATCATAGATATTGAAAATATGCCAGTTATAATGTTAAATCAAAAAGTTAAAACTCACTATGATGTCACAAAATATTGCATCGTGGGTCTTAATCAACCAAAAATCAAGTGAGGTTATCTTAAGTGGAAAATAGGTACGCATCAAATATAAATGAGCATAACTTTGAAACAAATGGAATTTTTCATGTAGTTTTCAGTAAAATTATCCTATTTATGCATTCGTGTAGTATACTTAATATAAGAAATATTTAAATTTTCTTGATAAATGACCTTTAATTAGGCAGAGGTGGTCACTTGGAAATGTGCAGTAAGTATAATTGCTTTTGTGTATATAACCGTTAGTCGCATTCTAATCTATATTGTAGAGCATTAATTAGGAAAATAAGGTGTACCCCTGCAAACCCCAGTTTTACTTTATAAAAGTGGGGTTCAATAGGGGTCAAAATTATATAGGTGTGTTTTCCTGACGCTTGATACTGAGCGTCAATATGTTGTTCGCTCTAGGTATGTTTTGTTTTTTATGTCTGTTGATTTAATTATTCAGTTTGCTTTTCTTCTTGGTGGCTAGATTGGTAATTTTGTTCTGCGAACAAGATATTATATTGTGCGAACAAGATAACATTTGTGTAAACAGATATTATGTTGTGAGAACAAGATAATATGTTGTGCGAACGAGATGATATGTTGTATGAACAAACCAATATGTTGTGCGAACAAGATAAAATGTTGTGCAAACAAGATAATATGTTTTTGCAAACAAGTAAATATGCTGTGCGAAAAAGATAAAATATGGGGTGTGAACAAGATAATATGTTGTGCGAATAAGATATTATATTGTGCATACACGATAATAAGTTGTGCGAACAAGATATAATATTGTGTGTACAAGATATTATATTGTTAGCGCAAGATACACACACGATATCTTATGCGCACAAAGATGTTGTGTTGTTCAGTCAACCCAAAAAATAAAACAGGCATTTACCTTCCCGGATTCCGTTTATTATCTATTCATTTATCTTTTCTCAAATGTCGAGTTTTATTGTTAGGGTATTGGATTTTCATTACAGATCAGGAAGCGGAAACAGCTAAAGTCTATACAGGTAAAGAGTAGTATAAGATTAAACAGGCAAATCGAATGTTGTACATTTAATAATGAAATAAAGAAAAGGACGTCATTTTGAAACTATCGAAAATTACTAAGCAAAACTATTGTGGAAGTTATAGTGAAGTTGCAGATTTTGAAGTTTCACAATTTTATACGCGATATGTTTTTCCTGTCTAGAAGCAAATGCCGGCCTTCCGTTATCACCGAAACAAAGAAATATGATATAAACTTTAGCCGAATTATACGAAACGTGCGTGACTAATGAAATCCAGCCATGAATAAATAAGCATATTCTTGGCATTGAAAGCTTATCAGAACCTTACAAAACACCAAATACTCGCTGACTAGAAGTGAAGGCAATGATCAGGAATCGAAACAACTACCCAACACCTCTAATCAAAGATACCAAGGGAAAGAAATATGAATATGAAATAACTAAAGCCTAAAGGACAGTTAATTCCCACAAAATGGCCAACCGGCTATACAAAATAAATATATATAATAAGCAATACATCTTGCAAACACAAACTATAATAAAAATAATCCGCGACAGGAACGGTCAGTAAAGACTGCTGAGTCTTTTATTTTTTGAAAGCTAGACGGCCAGAATTATTTGTAATGAATAAAAAGTGCTAAGCGATGAATATATCACTAATAAAAACATTCGCCATTTACCAATTCATTGTTAATAATTACAATAATTGTATTTTCAAGTAGCATAAAATACAATGTAAGTGATTTATATATAACGAATTGCAGATTTATTTGAAGTTTCAATACAAACGCAAACATGATGGTTCTATACCTCCTTTGATTGTTACGATTAAGCAATGAATATCAAAAAGTTATAATGTTTGTCTTCGGGAGCACTAAATGTCGTAAAATGTTATGGGAGCATCACGAAAACACCCCCTTATAATTTTGACCGCATCAAAATAGAAGTGAAGGCAATGATCAGAAATCGATACAGTTTAACGACAACTCCAATCAGAGACTCTAGAGGGAAAGAAACAAAAAAATCAAATAGCTATAGCCTAATGGAAACATCAATAGCGAAAGCCAAAATGAAAGTTACTTTCCAACAAAATGGCCAATTGGCTATCAAAAACAAAAAGATATAAGCGATACACACATCCAGACAAACCATAACAAAAATAATCGCGACAGAAGAACCGCCTTGGAACGTTCAGTGAAAAGAATTTCACTTGTGGGTGGGCGGGGGTACGTAAATCGATTTAACGCGGCCGCAATCCTCGCCCTTTCGTCGCGATTTAGCCAAATAATTTGTTCAGTGCTGGTAGATGTATATTTTGTAATACAAATGTGACAGTAAATATGGGGAAGTACAAATGTGATTCTGTGCCAGAGGTCTGTCCGTGGGCCTCTTTTTGTGAAACCTTATACTTGTTATTGGCCTCTAAATGGGATAGCAATTCTGTGCCAGAGCTCTACCCTTGGGCACTTATTTCTTTTTGTGTGTAAAAGCTTATACTTGTTATGGGCCTCTCTCTTTTCTATTTGTGAAAGCTCATACTTGCTGTTGCATTATAAATGTAAAGGTCAATCTGCATTGTGGGTAACTAACGGCAGTATTTCCGTGTTAAACCCTAAGCCTATATTGTCTACGCCCAACGGCGTAGACAGTAGATGTTATTTTCAACGTTCATTGGTGTATGAACTACACAGGGTCACGAGCAAATTCACTTACTTTGCTCGTGACCGGAAAGCATGACATCACAATGATGCGAAATTGCCAAGCAAAGTTATCCGCCGATTATGCATTTATCAGGCAGTTTGCATGTGTTATGTGCATATAATTGCAGTTTCTCCTGTTTCAAAAAGCGTACTCCAACATGTTTCTATCTTTTCAGGGAACGACGGTCTTCTTGTTTCAACAATATGTTTGGGTGTTCTTTTGTTCATTGCTCTGGTTACAACTGCGGCTCTATTATTTAGATTACGGCTTCTCCAATTAGGTATCATGATATATTGTGTTTCTATTTTTTTATCATTGATAAACGTGTATTTAATTAAAACATCTAAGAAAGATAAAAATGGAATGAGAAGGCTATTTATCTGTGCTAGCCACGTATAGTAGTCGAAGATAAGAATGACTAGGCGGAGCTATAGTCTTTCAAAACGCAGTGAGACGTGACTGCACTTTTAATTTTGGACTAGTCTGCGTTTTAGGTAAGTCGCACTCAGCTGGGATTTTACATTGGGAGATATAGTTTTACTGCGATTCGTACTGCATCATACAAACCACTTCGCAACGACTTCTACATAATAACATTATCAAAAAATAAATTATTTATAATTTTAAAATCCAGAGAAAAAGGAAATCTGAAACCTGCTTCCCCTAAAATATGGAATAGTCTTGCCACGCTTGAACGTTGAACCCTCAGAGGTCGTTGATAAACTATAATCAGGTGTTGTCAACATATGTCAAATTCGCAGAGTTCACCAGAAGATTCGGTAGAGTGCCTTTCGCATGCTTTCTGCAAGCGGACCAAATGGCCATATACGCCACATTGTGCTGTTTGTGTTGCAGTTAAATTCACATAATCGGACGACTTGGTTTACCCTTTTTTATTGGATCATTACAAAGGCAGGTGCAAGCGATAGCTCCGCCTAGTCAATCTTATCTGCGACTACTATACAAAGAACAAAACCATCACAAGATAAAGAGATCCATGCACTGGCAGCATTGGTGGGTCGATTGTCTCTGAGTGCAGGCCGGGAAACTGAACAGTGTCAGACTGTTTACATTTCATTTAACCCCTACACTCCTCTACTGTAAGCAAACACTGTATACCCTGATCATACACCGCTTTCTGTGGCGTTTGACAACCCAGCTAGCACAAAACAGCGGCCGACGTCGGGCCGACAGCAATACGACGTTAAGACGTCGTATCGCTGTCGGCCCGACGTTGGTCCGGAATGATTTGCTGGTTGGGACCTAACTCCATGTAACGTTAGCAAACAGTGTAGACCCTACTCAGACGCCGTGCTCTGTGGCGTCTGATCTAGATCTAGACATATCAAGCACATGATTCCAGTCCAGTTTATATTGATAAAAGTCTTACCCAACACCCTCAATAAGAATAACGCGGATGTTTTGTGTAACAAACTGTTACCTTGATTTTATACAAATTAGTGACAGGCATGTAGACTGTAGCACTGAAGAGCTTTCGGGTTGTTTGACAAACAATCGACCCAAAAAGGAGAGAAAAAGAACTAAATGACAAGAAGCAACAACACAAAAAGGAGAGAAAAACTAAGTGACAAGAATCAACTACACAAAGTCAGACGTATAAGGCAAAATAGCATAAAGGGTATAATTTTTGTAAAGAGAACCATTTCAAGAGAGACTATTGCAATTTCGGCTTTATTGAGACACTTCATAAGCGGCCATTACGATAACACAGCCTATAGAACGAGCATTGTCACATAAAATGTTGTGATACTTTTCTTATTTCCACTCCAAACATAAAATATGGTGCTCGTTAGAACCACCTCGTATTGACAGTTTTAACGACTACATGTTTCGAGCACGTTTGCTGAAAAGTATGTGCACCCCTGTAAATCCAAGTATAACACGGGGTTTAAAGGGATGTTAACCCATTTTGTACCAGAAACCTTAAAAACGAGTACCCTGGTAAACAGTGCAGACCCAGATCAGACGCCGCAAAACGCGGCGTCTGATCAGGGCCTCCACTGTTTGCTAAAAGTTCAGTCATTTTCCAAATAAATGGGATCTTTCATCTGGGCCCACGCATGTTTTTTCTTTCAACTTTGTTCATTAATATCTCAGCATATACAACCTATAAAACTGTATTTATTAAATTCTATAAATCAAAGTTGGACTCAGGAGACCACCCTGACTGACTCCCTCCATGAGCTGATGTCTGTATCTAAATAAGTCAGTCGTAAATCTTATGTTTTATTTAGTTTCAAGATTTGTGAAATGGGTTGAATGCAGAACTCCATAGGCATCATTTTGGTACTACAAAACCTTTTGAATTAATTAAAGTTTACATTTTCTTAGATAATAATTATCAAAAATCGCATTTTTTATTAAAATTTTAAAACATTATATGTTTTGTAAAGATTTCATTTTACCAGAACAACTTCCCATATGTATCCTCTGTAGCTATGCCAAATTTCATGAAAATTCAAAACCGGTAACGCTGTACATTTTTAATGGATGTAGGTCGCTTCTGCAAAATTTACTGTTTTATTGAAATCATCGAAGAACTTCACAAAAAGGCACTGTCCTCAAAATTCTAACTCTTATGTAATAAAAATGAGATTATAGATATCACAATGAATACATCTTGAGCTGATCTAGTTTAGAAAACATTAAAATTTCTGGTATATGCCTTTCATTTATACACTATGATTTATCCAAAATAGTAGATAGTAAAACACTAAATCAAAAGGTATCCTAATCAACAAATTAAGCCTAGCGTAACAATATATATTACTGTTTTATTAGCAGCAAGGTGAGATCCATTACTTTCATTGCCATACCGAGATGGTATGCAAGGACGCAATGGTCAGTGGTTGGTTGTAACTAGTACAAATAGTATTGTTCATAAATCCATGGCCAAATTAAATATGTTCTATAAAAGGGTTATCCTTTGGCAGCAAGGAATACACCACAGAAGTGAAAAATATGGAGTGTACATGTTTTCTGGGCCAGACTAGCTATTTTCGGCCAATTAGGCCCCATCAGTGACCCTCAGATATTTTCAAAATTCTACAATGGAATCAACGATCCCAAAGGACAAGAAAATATAATATACACTATGATGTAGGGCAGGGTGACGTTTTACCGCCGCCACACATTCCCACACACCAGCTGTAGTGAAGTTAAATATCTTCTATAAAAGGGTTATCCTTTGGAATCAAGGAATACACCACAGAAGTGAAAAATATGGAGTGCACATGTTTTCTGGGCCAGACTAGCTAGTTTCGGCCAATTAGGCCTCATCAGTGACCCTCAGATATTTTCAAAATTCCACAATGGAATCAATGATCCCAAATGACAAGAAAATATAATCTACACTATGATGTAGGGCAGGGAGACGATTAACCGCCGCCACACATTCCAACACACCAGCTGTAGTGAAGTTAAATATGTTCTATAAAAGAGTTATCCTTTGGAAGCAAGGAATACACCACAGAAGTGAAAAATATGGAGCGTACATGTTTTCTGGGCCAGACTAGCTAGTTTCGGCCAATTAGGCCTCATCAGTGACCCTCAGATATTTTCAAAATTCCACAATGGTATCAATGATCCCAAAGCACAAGAAAATATAATCTACACTATGATGTAGGGCAGGGAGACGTTTTACCGCCGCCACACATTCCCACACACCTTCGATATACTCTGTCTTTATGTACGCTGGATTCTTATCCTAACAAAAAAGTTACAGTAATTATTGGTCAGTATTTCCAAATATCTGAACTGACACTGATATGGAAATTCTGTTGCAAAAAATATCATTGATGAATGCGGCACAGGATATTTGGTGTGAACCTAGCTATTCCATGACCTAGAGGAGTTTTGCTATTGGACAGGGAGAGAAACAGTTTCCTTCCTTACACTACACATGCATAAAATGTCTGTTTTCTGCATTGGAATTGTAACTGTTGACGTTTCTTTAGTATCTTATTATTTTCTGTTTTTACTTTGTCAATATAGCGGTTAATTTATCCGAAGTGAGCTTTTAGTATTTTTTCTGGTTGTAAAACGTTCAACCACTTATTGAATGTTTCTGCTGAATGCAAGTTCACTGTTTTTTTAAGCACTGTTCTTGCTTGCTTTATTGTTCATTAATGATTACCGGTACATTTCTGTGCGATTTATCTCTCAGCTTAGAAAGAGCATTGCAGTGTTTGGACAGAAAAAGCATCACTGTGTATTTATTGAATTTAGTTATAGTTTAGTAGGCTTATCTTACATACATGTAACACATAATTCAGTTGTTTATTTAAAATTCTATATAAAATCTTTTTTTTTAACTTGTAAAGAAGTTGCTGAGCTTGTTGTTCTTTTGCATCGTTGCTGTACTCGTCTTTTGTGAGTTTTCACAGTTTCTTTATGGGTGTTGACTGTTGAGTGTCTTTTAATGTTTGGGTGGACTGCGTCTTATTGATGTGGTTCAGTATGAATTCTTATCACTTTTACTACATGGGAATCAGCTGAAATATATTCAGCTCAATCTGAATTGATATCCCTTTTACTACATGGGCTTTTTAAATTAATGTAGAAATTGTTCTTATTTGTAAGTGTTTTTTGTAATATGTTTTGCTACAGCTGAGAAACATTCGGCTGAGTTTTAGACAAAATGCTTCAGTCAAAGATTACTACTGTATGTGTCCTGCTGGAAAAAGAGCTATCGGCATGTGTGGACACACAGCTAGTATCCATTTTTTTCTCTAACATTCCACAATACAACCAATATCACAGGCCACCCACTCTAAGTCTCCAATGCTTTCATAGAACAAAGGATTGAGCATGCACAAATTACAACAACAACTGCTGAGAACGGTAAATGAAATGAAAAAACAATACAAATATATAGACAATATAATCATGATCACATAAGTTTTGGAACACAGACAGAAGCAGGATCATGTGTTTTCTAAAAGCAAATTTATTCCAATAGCCTTGAAATATAAATTCAGGAAGCCTTTTGGTTTCATTCATAGGGGGCTATACAAAAAGGTAGATTGGCTAGTGCCTAGTGCAGATACAAATACAGAAAACCGTTTAATGGGTCTTAATGCCAAGGAAACGTAATCTCAAGTGTTATTGGTTGTCTCTAGAGTAAACCTTTCTTTTTAAATGGACAGTTAGGGTTAAACAGACAAAAATCAGTTAGACTTGAGAGTCATTTATCTCGAGTCGGATAACAAAGCTCACAAAATCTGAAGCAACATCTAAAATGACTGGTATGCTGTTGATTTGAATGTTAAATCTAAACACCACCTAAGCACCACTACCAAATTAGGCAATACAGACACGAAGAACACTATACACATGATTTCACGGGTGCGTTTGATGATGTTTGTCATCAATACCCTTGCGGTATACCGGTAGTTTGTTTCGGCCATGGCGTTAAACAGGGGGGGGGGCACATTTACCAAACTGGATGTTTTGAAATAATACTTATAATTATGGTATGAACTATTTACACAACCCATACTTTACTCTAGCCTTCCAAAATGAACGCACTAGTAAAGTATTTTTAAACAGCATGACCGAAATATGATAATCATATAATTTCACATTTTGCTGAATCGGGACTATCAGTATTCAGTCTGTTAAACCTCAATGTTACCGGCCCTCAATTTCCATGAAATTTGATCTGCAAAATTCTAAGATATGTGGAAAGTTTCCGTACTAAAATGGTGTCTTGACAAAAATTGGAACATGATAAAATTGCATATAAAATTTTAATGAATACAAAACTTGGAGCTGAAAGATGGGGGTACTATCAAAGAAAACTGAATGCTCAGCCACTATTTCTAGACATATGAGGCCATTCATAGTATCAACTAACTCACAAATTATAGCTTTAATTCATAAACCATTGCATCATTAGATACATGCACCTCTGAATACTGTAGACAGGTTTATGTCAGAGTACTCTCTGTTGTGATAGAGACTTCATAAAATATGTAATAAATTTACTTCGGAAATGGCATTTAAAAGTGAATGCATCGTAATTATAATGGTTATACCCAAGGCAATTATTTGCATAATTTCAACAAATTCCAAGCGTGGGCAGAAAACCAATGTAAATTTCTTATACAATGAAAGACCCCCTTTTGATGAAAACACAACCTGACACCCCAAAATTTTGAAATGAATTCCTACTATATATAATGAGGAGGATTCCATTTGGTACAAAAAGGGTTAGTATGACCCATCTTCTTTCTTATGAATGTTTTCATTGCTCTTAAAGGATCTAATGTAAGATTTTTATTTGCCTTCACTGCAGCTGGTGTTGTGCCGTGTGGCGGCCGTAAAACGTCTCCCCGTACATCAACCATAGTGTAGTTTATATTTTACTTTTGGTCCTTTGAGATCAGCGTGAATATTCTGAGAAATCAGAAATAAATTATTGGTTTAGACTCATGTTCTAGACAGGTTTTTAATTATTTCGACCAATTTTTATTTATATCAGTCTTTGAGTCGACTGCCTATTCGAAATTCGCAAAATTGCAGTATGTTTCCTCTGGCTTTCTTTGCCGGATCATTACAGGGTCACTGATGAGGCTTTATTAGCCGAAACTACCCATCTTCTTTCTTATGAATGTTTTCATTGCTCTAAAAGGATCTCATTTAAGATTTTTATTTATTACACGGACTTGTTAACATGATGAATGCAGTTTGCAATATAGTTTGTGCCTTCTAGCGTATATATGCAAACCAGTTTTTGCCCGCAGGTAAATTTAAGCAAGACTCGTTTTATGAAAAAAGATAATAATAATCAGTTTCATCATTCCAAAGACTGCAACAAAACTAATATAAATGTTGAAATGCTAGGAGACGTTCTGACGCCATCACGTGATATTTACGACCCCCGCACATTGGGGTTTGAAGAAATAAATGGGCTGCATGATGCTTCCACGCAGAGCTGAATCCGATCGCACACGAGTACTGGTAAACCGCTTAGAGGATTAAAGCCTGCCCAGGCAAAGCGGTGCGAGTCGGACCGTCCTTGCTTATAGACGCTTTTGGAAAACAATTGGAAGCAACGTCTCCAAAATGACCTTTATAGTGTTGACGGGAACGTTAAACATCAAATCAAATAAAAACACGCGACATTTTGCACTGACGGTAGGGAATAAAGGTTGATTTTGGAAACGGGGATAAAACATGACAGAATCGGTATTAATGAGACCCTTATTAAGAAGCAAAGTAGTGTGTAACGCTGCTGAAACTAAAGGATCAATCGCCATTGGAAGGACAGTATAAAACAAAACTTCCGCGGGATCGCCATTGGAAGGTTAGTAGAAAATAACTGCTGAGGCATGCTGTGGGGGTAGGAAAAGGTAGCTTCGCTCTTGAGTGTGCAAATATTCAACCATTGCCGTCGCCCTCTATTCATATGCAAATTCATACACCAGAGGCCAAAGTGACCTGGATTAGGCTGATCATGATATGTTATATTGCATCCTGGTGGCCACCTTGACTATCAGATCAGAATACCCACAGCTTAGTCTGCAAGTTGGTTTGATGCCTCTGATTAAGTTTCTCTATCATATGACGTCGCTTCTGAGAATATAATAACGCCATGTCTGATTTCCGATAATCCACTATTGACTTAAATATGCAAATTAGCTAGATACTTCCCGTTACGTGATATGTACGACGACCTTATCGACGTCGCGTTTACTAATAGCGGAATATTGATACTTTTGTTTGTAAAAATTGGTGAATAGAACAGCATTTAAAGGTCATATGATAAATAGAATCTTGCATTCGTGCTCATGTATTATGGATTTATTAAATTTGTTGAGGAAAAAAGACATTAAATGGGCTCTTATTATGTTTGAATTTGTTAAACTCGTTGAGGAAAAGGCATAAACTGCTCGGCATAGCCTCGCATTTTATCCCGTTACCTCAACTCGTTCAATAAATTCAATAATACACGAACACTCATGTAAGATCCTCTATAAACAGTTAAGTTCGTCAGGATTCAGCATGAGATAATGTTCGTACAGAGTAGAGGGTGTACATGTCCATTGAATAATTTCAAATTACGAAAACACGCCTATACAAATACATTGTAAATTTTACCTCCGAAAAACGAAGATTTTATGATGAAAATTGTTATGTTATTCTTATTTCTGCTCGAAATATAGATTGTGGATACACGTTAGAACCGCCTCATCAAGCCGGTTCTAACGAGTACCCACAATGTATATTCTAGAGCGAAATAAGAAAAATAAGGTTTACCCCCATACACCCCAGTTTTACTATAAAGCGGGGTTCAAGGGGGTCAGAATTATATAGGCGTATTTTCGTGATGAAGATGGCTGTCAAATTGGAAATTAGAAAGCTATGATTCTAACTATCCTGAATCTCGATTTCACGCATTGCCTCAAACCAAGTTTCAGTTAAATCCTGCTGACAGTTCGAGAGCTGGTTTAAGAAATCCTCGTCCTTAATTCCGTCGCGATTTAGAAAAATAGTTTGTTCAGTCCGCATAAAGGCGTCCTTACTAATCAGTGCAACATCTCCGAGAACACAAAAATCAAACAACCACAGAGATGAAACAACGGTGAGGACTCGACAGCAAGAAACCACTGAAAGGAATTCAAGAGGTAGCCATGATGGATATCAAAATGCAATATTTTTTAGATATTATTTTATTTTGGGTAGCCTATTGGCCATTTTGTGGGAAAGTGACTGTCCTTTTGGCTATCCGCTATTGACGTTTCCATTAGGGTCTGTTGTTTCATGTCTGTGTTTCTTTCCCTTTGGTGTCTCTGGTGGGAGCTGTGGGTTAATTGTATTGATTCCTGATCATTGCCTCCACTTCTATTAAAGCTTTAAGGCTAGCGTGGCGCCAAAGCAGATAAAAAGAGGTTTAGCATGGAATACGTTATGTTTCGGCCCCGCCCACCGGGGCTTGAAGAAATAGATGGGCTGCATGATGCTTCCACGCAGAGCTGAAACCGACCCTCACACGGGTATTGGTAAACCGCTTAGAGGATCTAAGCCTGTCCAGGCAATGCGATGCGAGTCCATGCTTATAAACCCTATTGGTTTGATTGGGCGGCAGGGCTTGAGATGTCATTTCATCTCATTGTCGGGTAAAGGTCCCACAAAATTGGAAGCAACGTCTCCAAAATGACCTTTACAGTGTTGACGGGGACGTTAAACATCAAATCAAACAAACAAACTTCAAAACATGTTTAACGTCACCGGAATATGCGGCGGTCGTCCAAGGTCTCCCGACCTTCATCCTTGCCTGTTTTATATTTTTGGGGGATCAATGATCGCGGAATTTAAAAAAAAATATTTGAGGGTGAATGATAAGACCCAATTGGTTGAATTTAGCTACCCTTACCCAGAAGAAACTTGGACGCTCCACAGTTTTACTTCGTTGTTGCGGTCTTGGCTTACAAGAATAACCTATAAACAGAACATATATCTGCAGGCTGAATGTTTAACTGCGCGGCGGCACACAGTGGCAAACGCGGATGCTAACGTTCTGGCTAGCAAACGTACATATGCACCGATGTTTTGATTTTGAAATCGAATGTTGTATGTAACGTATTTAGATCATCAGCAACAGTGTTTGTGACTGTCGTTTGTTAAAAAAATTATTATAAGGATGCATGATAATTCAACTACATACATTGGATATGCGGATGGCAACACACATTCCTGGCTCATTATAGTTTGACATTTTTTTTTTTTTTTTCATTTTATTTTACTTGCAGGAAGAAAGAAGAGTGGTCTTGCAAGGTGTGTATTTTGCATTTCCAAAAGCTCAAATATGTAATTATAGGTTATTGACTTTATATTGTGAAATATTCGGCACGAGTTCATATGGCGAAGGACGCACGAGCTTGCGAGTGCGTCTTCGCCATATGAACGAGTGCCGAATATTCCACAATATAAAGTCAATAACCTTTTTATTATATACCAAAACTTGGACTCTGTGCCAGAATTCAGGATTGGCTGGCATGGAAATTTGAACGTAAAATGAGGTTAGACATCTTTAAGTGCATTGAAATGGAAAATAATGCACGTCGTTAAGTGTCTTCCTACACTATGAAAAACCACGCCCAATGGCGCCAAAGTGAAGACGACGTTAACGTCGGTTGACGTGACGTCATTTAAAACATTAACGTTTCCCAACGCAGGACGCCGTGTTTACCGAAGTGTTAGTTTTGTTTCTTTCAAAATACTCTTGATTTTCTAAATGAAATTATTGAATATCTGAACAGATTGCATGTAGGTCATAGTTGCTAGCATAAAATGTGCTTTATGCACCTTGTCAGAGCCTATATTCATTTTGTTTTAGGTTATTTCAGTCGATACGTACGACAAGATGGCTGCCGATTTTTAGTATTTGAAGTGCACAAATTTGAAAGTAGTTCTATTTTGAACGTGACTGCTTATCTACGGGCAATATGAACTTGACTTCGGGCAATATGGAAAAATATTGACCGGTAACTTCTGTACAAAGTGAAGGGGACATTTTCTGGGTATATAATAATGCATAATATTCATCTAACAGATCTTACAGAACAGTAAAAAGTTCGAAGCATTACATTCATCTGTTTAATAGAAGGATAGGTTGGACATCAGGATAATTTACAGGGTATCATAAATCTGTTAAAACTGTTGATATCTGATGTGTCTTTTTGTCTTCAAACAATGATTCGTCGAGCATTTGAGGTGTTGTTCTTGTGAGCACGAACTTTTATTACACCCAACCTTCCTGTGTCTTCAAGGAAGGCATTTTAGGAGACGTAGTATGGTTTATAGAAATTAAATGGGTAAAGATATTTCAGGAACTGGTAGAATAAGAACGCCAAAGGGAAAGATGGACTATCATACCTTAATAAACAACAAAATCACAGGCGACAAGCGAGTTAGCAGCTCTTTTCCAAACAGGGCAACACAGTTACCTTTTCTTAACTAAAACATTTGAACACACATAAGAGTTTAAAAGCATACAAAAATTAAAAATTGAACATCTCCGAACCTAAAACAAATGTAACCGCAACGATAGTTCTATAGTACTACCTTGGGTCGGCCATTAATAATTACCGTGTATGGGGGTAGTGGGGTAAACCAGCTTAATGAGGCCCCAACCATCGTCCTAATCTTCCCCTAGGGTTAACACAATTTAGTTGGCTAAGTGGCTCAATGTCAATTTGGGGGAAAAAAACTATGGTGAAGCAAGCATGAGGAATCGAGATTGTCAAAGTCTTGAGACATCTGGAGATCCCTACGGCGTCAGCAACTTCACTGGACACTGGGGGACAAGAAGACTACCAGTTGAGCGCCGATGGACCTAGCAACAAATACGTGTCTAGTCCCCACCAACCGAATATATAGCTTTATGTTTGGGCTATCATAGAGTCTAAAACCCTTACTAGCATTGAAATCAGCCCAAATGACGTGACGCCCTAGCAAAGCGAATAAGTTGAGAGACATCAACATCATAAGAAGTGGTGTGGGGAACATCACCGTCTAAAAATTGGAAATTGACAATGTCGAGATCAAAATCATCGCGTTTGTCACAGATATCTGATAAAATATATTCGACTAAAACTGATAAATGTAAACCTAAAAACGGGTCTCGGTATCAGAATTATTAGCTTTATTTTACTGCAAATCGGCAGGATAAATATGACTAACTATTCCTTTCAAAATAAGGATTGCCAATATTCAAAGTGTTGCCAAAATAATTACATGTGTTAAATCCATCAATGTAAAAACGGCTTGCGTATCACCAGAAAGAGACATCAGAGAGACTGATTTTATTACAACGACTTTGCGGCCCTTTCAGAAAGGCTCTCAAAAGGGCGTTGAAACAATGTTTATTATTATTATTATTATTATTTAGTATTTAGTTTTACATATTTAGTCATTTTAATGCCACCGAGTTGGAGACATATTGGCTCAGTTATGCTGCTTTGACCGTCTCTCTGAGAATACACTGCGGTAACACATCATACGTGTGACATAGTGCATTCTTTTTTTTTTATCTCAAAACGGTTATTTTTCTAATGAAAATTTGTCATTATTTTCATATAATGACCAAAAACATAGGTTGTGGGTGCTCGTTAGAACCACCTGATTGAGGCGGTTCTAGCAAATACCGATAATCTATATTTTGGAACAGAAATAAGAAGCAAAACGTGTACCCTCGTAAACCCCAATTTTCTCTATACAGAGTGGGGTTTACGGGGGTGTTCATTTTACAGACGTGTTAACTTGATAAGGAAAGATTCTCCGACGGTTGACCCCGAACCAAAAGCCGAATTGACTGGACATTTCAAACATTTACATCATTTTTCAGGCTGATCTGGCCAATTTCTTCAAGATATGTATGACCCGAAATGACACTTTCTAAACTTCTTCAGTTTCTCGCAGTTAGTTCAAACCAAACCGTATTCGTTACATACATTGTAGCACGACATGGGTTTTGGGGGGAAATTCACTGTTTGAATTATCTCAGGATTCCACGCTTTATGGAACAAAATACATTATCTAACTTTGCTTTATGCATTCACAGGTATAAAAGTGAAAACACCTCGAACGTTTACAGAACGGAATTACAAATGGCAACTTCAGAAGGTTTGTGATTATTTGCAGTATCATGGCTAACAAGACAAAAACAACAAAGAACACTTTAACAGGCACAAACCTTTTATTACGAAAACAGACCTATATAAATACATTGTAACCTTTTATCGCCGAAAAAAATGAAAATTTTAAGATGAAAAATGTGATATTTTTCTTATTCATGCTCAAAATATAGATTGTAGGTACCCCTAAGAACCGCCTAATCGAGGCGGTTCTAACGAGTACCCACAATCTATATTTTAGAACAGAAATAAGAGAAATAAGAACAATAAGGTATGCGCCTATATACCCCAATTTTACCATATACAAATGGGGTTCAAGGGGGTTCAAGGGGGTCAAAAGTATATAGGCGTGTTGTCGTCATGTATTAGGCCCAACACACCAATATCAGAGATCAAGCTCTTTTTAATGTTCCATAGTTTCAGAAATATATTCTATAGCGTATTTCTTATTAACACTCTCTATGCATACATTGTGGATCGAGAGAACCGCCTCATGATTCATGATAATTTTAATCTATACATAACTAATTAACCATGTATTTTATCATTACTCACTGTTGAGCTAGAGAACAGAAGTGTAGGCAATGATCAGGAGTCGATACAATTAGTCCACAGCTCCCATCAGAGACACCATAGGGTAAGAAACACAATCATGAAACAACAGACATTAAAGGAAACAACAATAGCGGAAAGCCAAAAGGACAGTTACTTTCCCACAAAATGGCCAATAGGCTATCCAAAATAAACTCATATAAGCGACCAAAACACCAAAAGACAAACCATAACAAAAATAAACCGCGACAGAAGAACCGCCTTGGAAGCCTCTATGCGGATCAATTTGTTATAGCTATTTTGTGTGATACTGTAATGGAACTGAGGGCGAGAGTTGAAATTTCATAAACTCCGGAGGTGAAGCCCCTCCCCAAGAAGTTTTACTACTGACCGTCCCAAGGCAGTCATTATTTTGTTATTTGGCTTTGTGTCATTGGTTAATGTTTCGTTTGTTTTTGTGTTTTCCTCAGTGTTTCTTTCTAAAGGTGACTTGAGACGGCTTCGTGCTTAGATTGTGGTCTTTCGTGAGTGACATTTTCTTACTAGTATGCAGCGAAAGTAAAAAAAATGTCCTATACCCGTTTGAATATTTTTTTTTCCTTTTGCTTTTCCAAACATTTTTCATTTTATCACACACTTCCTTATCATCCAGTCATTTATTTCCTGAGCTCGACCTTTTTTGTGCTATTTATTGTTGTTGTGTTGTTGCAATTAAGGGTAATTTTCTTATGCTTGTTAAGTCAAATGATATTGTTTTAATTTCAAACCCCACAAGGGTCCATAATTGGATAATAAAATCCTATAATATTCTTTTCCTTTAAATAATATCTGCCGCGATGATTGGTAGATAGCTTTGAGGAATTTTGTCTGGTTGGAAAGGTATTTACCCTGCAGGCACAAAACGTTGACTCGACGTTGAACTAACGTTGAAACAACGTTTTCAACGTTGTTTCAACGTTAGTTCAACGTTGAGTGCCTGCTGGGTAGTCACTACCATTGGCAATATCTTCGTCGCCGAGTGTTACATCCTGTTAAAAAAACATAAACGTGTTTGGTTTTCGTTTCAAGATATTCTACTTAGTAGGCGAAGCACCCCAGAATATTTACCAAATGGTTATGACGAAACCAACATAAGCTGCTCCTTGTTGGACAAACATCCATACTCAACAAATGATCCTACCCATAGCAATATTATCGTATATTAAATCCAATTCTCACTCAAACAGTGTAGCTTTAAAGAAACTGTGTGTCAAAACTGCTGAAACCTACTGGAAAATAACCCTATATTAGAACCCCTGCTTATTCTGGAAAATTGCAGAACATTATTAACTGTATCAGTACAAATGTAAGAAGATTCAAGAAGGGCAGTTTTCAGTTTCCGGCGAAAGAGTGTGCATGTACTGGTTAACTGGCCCAGAAAAAAGGTGGATAGCTTAATTGTCCGGCTCAAAAAGATCTAAATTGTGTTGACTGGGCTGTTAAACCCCAATACAAACAAACAAACGTAAGAAACCTTGTACCACAAGCACTTTAAATTAGAAGTGGAGGCAATGATCAGGAATCAATACAATTAACCCACAGCATCCATCAGAGACACCAAAGGGAAAGAAATGCAAACATGAAACAACAGACCCTAATGGAAACATCAATAGCGGAAAGCCAAAAGGACAGTTACTTTCCCACAAAATGGCCAATAGGCTATCCAAAATAAAATAATATAAGCGACACAAACACCCAAAGACAAGCCATAAAAAAAATAAACCGCGACAGAAGAACCGCCTTGGAACGGTCGGCGGAAACGAATTCCATTGGGGGGCTTAAATCTGTTTTACGTGCCCACAATACTCGATCTTACTTCCGTCGCGATTTAGGCAAATAATGTGTTCAGTCCGCATGAAGGCCTCCTAACTCATTAGTGCAACAGGTTGGAGATAAGTTAACCTATAGTCAATCATATTCTATGGAGTTTGAAACAGCATTAGCTCAAAGAACTCTTTAGATCAGGAGTGAATTAGTGTTTGAGTTTTACGTCTCACCAACAGCTAAGGTCATACGGAGATGGGACCTCGATTTAAAGACTCATCTGAAAGTCTGGAGAAGCCCGGGATCGATCCTGCGATCCCTGGTTTACAAGGCGAGTAGCATAACCACTACACACCGGAGGCCTCTCTTTAGATCAGGAAACATGCAGTTTAAAAGTAGATATATTATAAAACTATTACCCAGTCTGCTATGTAAAAGTGTTTCAATATACTTCACTGGAACATTGCAAAGCATTATTAACTGTATCAGTACAAACTTAAGAAGATTCAAGAAGGGCAGTTATCAGTTTCTGGCGAACGAGTGTGCACTGTACTGGTTAACCGCTTACGTATAAGCTTGCCCAGGATAAGTGTGGATAGCTAAACTGACCGGCTCAAAAATGATCTCAATAGTGTTGACTGGGCTGTTAAAATGCCAATACAAACAAGCAAACGTACGCCATCTCTATTTCGTACCACAAGCACTGTAGGCTGGAAAACAATTATCCTATAGTCAATAATATTCTATGGAGTTTGAAGCAACATTAGCTCAAAGAACGCTGTATATGTGGAAACATGAAGTTTAAAAGCAGGTATACGTATTATAATATAACCCTTATCTTGCTGTTCACGACAACCCCTTTCTTTGCAATCAGTGTAGATCCAGATCAGATGGCTTCTGAAGAAGCCATCTGATCAGGATCTACACTGTTTGGCATTCAGTTTATGAATTTGTAGCAATGAATTACATCAAGTAATCTGATTGGTTGATAGACAGAAATGGGTGTGGCTTAAATGAATATTCAGCAAGATAAGGGTTAAGTACCCAGTCTGTTATGTAAAAGTGTTACGATATACTTCAGTGGGACATTGTAGAGCAATATTAACTTAATCAGAACAAACTTAAGAAGATTCAAGAAGGGCAGTTATCAGTTTCTGGCGAACGAGTGTGCACTGTACTGGTTAACCGCTTACGTATAAGCTTGCCCAGGATAAGTGTGGATAGCTAAACTGACCGGCTCAAAAATGATCTCAATAGTGTTGACTGGGCTGTTAAACTCCAATACAAACAAGCAAAGGTACGACATCTCTATTTCATACCACAAGCACTGTAGGCTGGAAAAAATTATCCTATAGTCAATCATATTCTATGGAGTTTGAAGCAACATTAGCTCAAAGAACACTGTGTATGTGGAAACATGAAGTTTAAAAGCAGGTATACGTATTATTATATTAGTAACCAGTCTGCTGTGTAAAAGTGTTACACTATACTTCACTGGGACATTGTAGAGCATTATTAACTGGATCAGAACAAACGTAAGAAGATTCCAGAAGGGCAGTTGTCATTTTCTGGCGAAAGAGTGTGCACTGTGCTGGTTGACAGCTTACATATAAGCTTGCCCAGGAAAAGTGTGGATAGCTAATCTGACCAGCTGAAAAAATGATCTAAATAGTATTTACTTGGCTGTTAAACTCCAATACAAACAAACAAACAAACGCAAGAAACATCTGTTTTGTACCACAAGCACTGTAGGCTGGAGAAAAAAATAATTATCCTGTAGCCAATCATATTCTGTGGAGTTCGAAGCAATATTAGCTCAAAGAACTCTGTAGATGTGGAAACATGAAGTTTTAAAGCAGGTATATTATAATATTATTACCCAGTCTGCTATGTAAAAGTGTTACGATATACCTCTGGCTACGGGATGAGTTTAATCCAGTTTTAACCTGAGTGAACTATATCAAAGTCGATTCTTTTTACTTTGGAACGGTTCTATTGGACGGCCATTTGTCTATATAATACAAGCGATTTGGAATTCCTTTGTGAAACTTGGTTTATCCAAAAACAGTGTTTCAAAGAACTACGGTTAATGTGTTCTTTATATGTGTTGTGTTTAAATACTATTAAAGTCATAATAATGATTGAACAGGGTTGTTTTTATCGAGATCTGAAAGTATCATACCTATTTAAAAAATGCTCATTGATCTCTTATCCAGTGTATTAGATGGATTGGGCAATAAAACAGTAATTTTGTAGAAGCTTGGAGTATTGTCAAAACTATTGCATCTCGAAATTTTGGACAACCTGGTGCACCATTGCCCTCGGCCTTCGGCCTCGGGCAATAGTGTGTCCGGTTTTCTACAGCACCTCGGGTCAATAGTATTGAGTAAACACCAAACTGTCATGAAAGAACTGTAAAATACACCTGTAGTTTTGTTGAAACAAATGTGGGTGGCTTGTGTATTTGCAAAATAGAAGTGAAGGCAATGATCAGGAATCGATATAATTAACACACAGCTCCCATCAGAGACATCAAGTGAAAGAAACACAAAAATGAAACCACTAGACGCTAATGGAAACATCACTAGTGGGAAGCCGAAAGGATAGTTACTATCACACAAAATGGCCAATTGACTATCCAAAACAAAATAATATAAGCGACAAACACACTCAAAGACAAGCCATAACAAAAATAAACCACGACAGAAGAACCGCCTTGGAACAGTCAGTGAAATGAATTTTACTGGTGGGGGTGGGGTGCTTTAATCGATTTTACGTGGCAACAATCCTCGCCATTACTTCCGTCGCGATTTAGAAAAATAATTTGTTCAGTCCGCATGAAAGCCTCCTAACTCATCAGTGCAACATCTCCGTGAGCACAAACATCAATCAACCACAGAGATGAAACAACGGTGAGGACTCGACAGCAAGAAACCACTGGAATGCTGGAGCAAACGAAAACCAACAGTTAGACTCCAATGGGCCCGACCGGAGACAGAGCATCAGGCACAAACCAACATAACATAAAATTAGATTCTCTCAAATTCTCAATAAGCCTTTACGCTGGAACCGTCATAGAATCTGAGGCCTGACCCACCGGCGTGCAATTAAAGAGGGAAGCAAAGTTGTCAACCATGATTGGGTTAACTAACATGCATGCAGTCTGTCGTATAACATTTTTGTTGTACCATATCTTTTTATATCGAAGAATGAAATTGGAAGTCATTGCATTTATATATTTTTCTGAATTTGTATACTTAGTCACCATAAAATTCGGGTTCCGATAGACCTTGTTGCAGAAGAGATTTAAGTCCAACATTGCGTTTTGAAATTAAATCGAAATGACGTCTATGAAATTTTGAAAAGGCTTTCCGTAGTTTATGATACCGATAACCCTGATTAAGAGGTTTAGCAGTTAAAAATTAATTACGGGTGTTTTGCTTGTTTGTTTGATTAAAGTCAGTTACATGACTAGACACTCTGATAAATGGAACAAAAATTGTGAAATATAAGCGCCATAGGATGGCGCAAGAGGAACATCACCATCCAAGAAAGAAAAATTTACAATCTCAAAATCAAAATCATCGCGTTTATCATAAATTTTGTAAGAAACAAATCCATCTGCAATAGATAGGTGTAAATCCAAATACGGGTCCTTGGTATCAGAAGAATTTGCTTTATTTAAATGAAATCCTGGGTGGGGGTAAATTTGACTGATCAAATCATCGAAATAGGTATTATCAATATTTAATAAATCATCCAAATATCTAACAAAGGAGTGTATTAAATGGCGCATTCGTTAGCTATAAACAAATGATTCCAGAATCATTACTAATTTCCGTGTAACGTTTCATGACGAAAAGTCATTGACTTTCATTAGTATACACAGGGATGTTATGTTAACTGCCAGCTGATACGCAAAATTGAAATGACGGCAATGATCAGGAATCGATATAATTAACCTACACCTCCCATCAGAGACACAAATGTCGCAAATTTATGTTCTAGAAAGTGTTATCCTTTGGAAACAAGGAATACACCTAAGAACTGGAAAATATGGAGTGTACATATTTCTGGGCCAGACTAGCTAGTTTCGGCCAATTAGGCCTCATCAGTGACCCTCAAATATTTTCACAATTCAACAATGGAATCAATGATCCAAAGGACAAGAAAATATTTGATGTTGGGCAGGGAGACTTTTTACGGCCGCCACACATTCCCAGACACCAGCTGTACCGACGTTACATATGTTCTAGAAAGTCCTTCTAAGGCGATACCTTTACTGTTGATCTTTTGCTGTTATTTTTGTTGTATGTCTGCGAATTTGTTGCGAGTTGTTGTTTAGTATTTTCTAATGGTCTAATCACCCCGTGTGGGGAAGAGAGGGCTGATTGTTCTATTTCATAAACACTCGTATTTTTTCTTTGGATATAATGTAAATGCTATTCAACAGCACGCATGCATTGTCTTTGACCCAATCACGATCAGACCATATGCTTTCCTCTTTCATTGCACGCCGGTGGATCGGGGTACAGATTCAATGATGTCTTTGGCTAAAAGCTATTTATTAGTTGGTCGGAATCGGAACTTTTATGTCGGTTGCTTGGTCATACGGGATTCTACTGTTGGTTTTCTTTTGCTCCAGTGTTCCTGTGGCGTTGTGTTCAGCACTAGATGACGTGTTTTACTGTCGAGTCCTTATCCTTGTGTCAACTTGGCTTTAATAGTGATTTCTTTGTTTACTGAGTTGATTCAATGAAAAAAATGATTCAATGAAGGTGAGGGTGAGGGTTGAGATCCAGTAAATTTAGTTTAAACCCACCAGTAATGTTTACTGACCTTTCCAAATCGGTACTTTTGCTATGGTTCCTTCATGTTTTTGTTGATGGTTCTGATTTTCTCTCATTTGTTACGTTGCTGATTCTGATTCCCCCTTTTTGTTTGTTCATTGGAGTTTCATTTGTCCTTTCAGTTTAATGTTTGTCATGAGTGAGTTTCAGACTCTTTCCCCATTATGTACATTGCTCTTTTTTAGATAGGTTTGGATATTTTGAGTCACCACCTGTTTGGGAACGAGCTGCTGACTCGGTTTACCTGAGGTCCGTTTTGTTTACTGGTGTCACTCCATGTTTCGACTTCTTTCCCCAGTGATATTATGGGAAGAATTTTGGATTTGATTGCATCGGTTTGTTTCTCTCTTTTATATGTAACATACACACGTACGAGTAACACCCAGCTGCCGCTCCCTCGAAAAAGCTAGAAAGAATGCAGCAAAAATAATAAACAAAAGGCCCATGGGCCACAATGCTAACCAGAGCTCAGGGGGCCACTGCCCACTGGCAGCAATGTATTTTAATTAACAATGGAATCTCTGTGCCCAAGGCTGCTACAGATAAAATTTGGACCCAATCAGCCTAGTGGCTTCAGATTCTGATGTCGCTTGAATTAGTTGATGCAGAACAACAGATGACAATTGACAATTTCCCATCTGTGGCAACAAATAGGCCAAAAAGAACATTATTAAAGGAACAGTTCTATAAAAGTGCGACAAAATATCTTGAAAGGCATTAATGTCATTTTTCAATTTTCCTCATTATAAGTCAATGGAAACTCTTAACTTGCCATGGCAAACAAACCAAAGAGCCAAATATCATAAACCAGAGCTCAGGTGAACACTGCCCAATGGTAGCCATGTATTATAACATGATATGATTTTAATCTACCAATTATAAAAATAGAAGTAAAACAAAGATCAGGAATTGATACAATTAACTTACTCCACCCATAAAAGACACCAAAGGGAAAGAAATACAAACATTAAGCGACCAGACCAAAATGGAAACCTTAACAAAGGAAGGCCATAAGGACAGTTACTTTCCCACAAAATGGCCATATGGCCATCCAAAAATAAAAGACACAAGTGATACACACAGTAAGTAACAAACAACAACATAAATAAATCGCCACAGAAGAGCCGCCTTGGAACGGTCAGTGGAAGATTTCCACTTGGGGGGGGGGGGGGGGGGCTTTAATCGATTTTACGTGGCCACAATAAAGTCTCCCAAACAAACCCCAGGCCCATATGAGCACCCATGTAGACTGTATCTGAAATATTAGGTGTTTAATAAAGTAGAGAGGGTGGGGCATGGATTCAATGGAACCCCGGTTGGTGTCACTAAATGCGTCTTATCAAAAGGAACAGAGATTTATATGGTTTAGCAGTGGGGATATGTATGGTTCCTGAGATGTAAGGCCTTTAAAGCACTGGAGGGATTCGGGCATGGCAGATCCAAACAAAGCCTAAGATTGTTCTCACTGTAAGGACAAAGAGTATATACGGTATGGTTAAACGGTGGGGATCTGAATGGTTTCTGAAATATGAGGCCCTTTTATGAAGTGGCAGGGAGAAAAATGGCCCCTGCGGACCCCACAAGATGGGATGGGGTGACTGAATGTGTCTAATAACAATGAACAAGAATATACATGTATGTGATTATAGGATGGGGATTTGAATGGTTTCTGAGATATATGGCCTATTATGAAGTGGAGTCTTATCATAAGGAACAAGAATATCTATGGTTAAGGGGTGGGGATCTGAACGGTTTCTGAGATATATGGATTTTTATTAAGTGGTGGGGAATGGCCCGTGGCACCCCGGGGGCCGCATGCTGGTGTCACTGATTGCGTCTTATCACAAGAAACAAGAATATATATGGTTTAGGGGTGGGGCTCTGAACAGTTTCTCAGATATATGGTCTTTTGTGAAGTTGTGGGGTGGAGCATGCCCCGGGCACGCCCTGCGTGACCCCTAGGTTTGTGTCACTAAATGTGTCTTAACATAAAGAACAAGAATATATATGGTTTAGGGGTGGGGATCTGTAAGGTTTCTGGAATAGTTGGCCTTTTATGAAGTGGAGGGGGATTGGGCATGGCCCCGGCACATCCCGGGGGACCACCAAGTTGGTGTCGCTGACTGCAACTTGTCATAAGGAATGAGAATATATATGGTTTAGGGGTGGAGATTTCAATGTTTTCTGAAATAAATGGCATTTTATGAAGTGGAGAGGGTGGGGAATGTCCCCGGCACATCCCGGGGGACCCAAAGGCTGGTGTCGTTTAATGTGGCTTATCATAAGGAACAAGAATGTATATGGTTTAGGGGTGGGGATCTGAATGGTTTCTGACATAAATGGTCTTTTATGAAGTGGAGTGGATGGGGCATGTCCCGGCACATCCCGGGGACCCCAGGTTGGTGTCAGTTAATGCATCTATCATAAGGAACAAGAATATATATGGTTTAGGGGTTGGGATATGTAAGGTTTCTGAGATATAAGGCATTTTATGAAGTGGAGGGGGTGGGGCATGGTCCGGCACAACCTAGGGGACCCCCAGGTTCACAAAAAAGCATATGACTAAGAGAAGCTTACTCAAGGGACATTTCTATGTAAATTTTGTCAAAACATCTGCAATGACTTGGCAGTAAATGCCATTTTCAGTTTTCCACATTATAAGTCAATGGAAACTCTAAGTTGCCATAGCAACAAAACTGAAAGACCATATTTCATAAAAAACACAAAACCTGTAAAGGCAAAAATAGTCAATATTTTCATGAAGTCTCAGCCTCCTAGAGCATATGGTTTGTGAGGAGATGAGTTTTCAAGTATTTTTTTTTTCTATTTTTTTGCATTTTGGTTTCCATGGCAACCAACACAAAAATAAGCAGTAGGGCTAAAATCATATGGCAGATAGTAGATTGCCTATGGAACAGTTCTATGGAAGTTTTGTCAAAATATCTGCAATGACTTGGCAGTAATTGCCATTTTTCATTTTTCCCCATTACAAGTCTATGGAAACTCTAACTTGCCATAGCAACCAAACAAAAAAGCCGATTTTCATAAAAAAACACAAACTTTCAATCCCCAAGCCCAAGGATGCTACAGATAAAATTTTGGCCCAATCGGCCCAGTGGCTTCAGAAGAGATGTTGTTTTGAAGGTGTTGACGCACGCAGACGCAGGCGATGGACAACTGCCTATCCTAAAGGCTCCCCCGGAGCCTTCGGCTCTGGTGAGCTAAAAATTTAGATTAATATATATGTTATTCCTTCACTTGGAATGTAAATTTGATATGTCTGGTGGCTCATTTGGGCGCTCATCCGGACGTCGCGGATTCTACTGTCATTCATTTTGTTCCTTTTGGCTTCCTCAAGAAAGGCCATCATAGTATGGGATATGAAAGACACTGATTAGCCCATCATGCAGTTTAAGCTTATTCAGTAAAAGAGTGGAAAGACTCCATACAAAATAGAAGTGAAGGCAATTATAAGGAATAGATACAATTAACCCACAGCTTCCACCAGAGACTAAATGGAAAGAAATACAAACTGAAACATGAAAAAAACAGACCCTTATGGAAACATCAATAGCGGGAAGCCAGAAGGACAGTACCCTTACCACAAAGTGGCCCATTTGGCTATCCAAAACAAAAAATAAGCGATACACACACTCAAAAGACAAACCATTACAAAAATAAACCGCGACAGAAGAACCGCCTTCGAACGGTCAGTGAAACGGATTCCAAGTGTGTGTGTGTAGGGGGAGGGGGAACTTAAATCGATTTTACGCACCGCAACCTCGCCCTTGCTTCCATCGGGACTTAGACAAATAATTTGTTCAGTCTGCATGAAGGCCTCTTAACTCATTAGTGCAACATCTCCGCGAACACAAAAATCAAACAACCACAGAGATGAAACAACGATGAGGACTCGACAGCAAGAAACCACTGAAATGCTCGAGCAAACGAAAACCAACAGTTAGACTCCAATGGGCCCGACCAGAAACACCTATTAAAGTTATGACTAAGCCGTGTAGCAACAACACAACTGAAGACTAAATTAAAAATACATGTCCAAGTTCTTTCAAGTAGACTGGATCCAATCGTTTTTGTTTTATATTTGTCTCTCATTTTTCATATCATTTTTATCCGGTTCCTCTTTAATCCAATTTTAATATACCATTGGTTGAACAAAATTCTTTCTTGCCAAAGGACTGAAGTAAAACAAAATTCGATAAGCTATGCTTTCTTTCTTTCTTTCTACTGATACTGTGTCGGTCACATTTGACCAATATCGCAGGTGTACATTACATACACTCCAGGTTTTGCAAGATGAAAGCCTACACAGTAATCATGTGATCACGGTAGGGTTCTTTAACCTGCACAGGGGATGGTGTTCCCTGCACAGGGGGCCTCCAGTTAACGTCCAGATCCGAAGGACGGTGCACTTTATGACATTCATCCCTGCAAATGATGCCAATGGAGCGTTTTCGGACACCGAAATTTTATCGCTGCTGTCGGGGATCGAACCTCGGACCTCCAGCATCAGAGGCAAGTGCACTTACCACTGAGCTATCACGCTCCAACAAGCTTTATGCCCCCCCCCCCAGAAAAAAAAAAAGAAAAAGAAAGAGAGACGAGAAAGCAAAGAAAGGTCTGGCGCCAGACTAACTTTCAAAGTGCATGTCTAAATGGGTACGAATAATTTGGCTTACGTCTCTCTAGAATAACAGTGGTACGTTACAATTATTTCATATCTGTCAATCAATTATATTTCATATACACAGTAGCAAGCAAAGAAGAAGAACAAGAATGACAGTCCAAAGTCGGTCATTCCTTTGTTGTTTCGTAAATGGACATTGGATTTGTTCATATTGGTTTTGGGCATTTTGTATGTGTCTTCAGGTCACTGACTCACTTTCTTTTCATCACGTGAACAATTCCGTGAGATGAAGACCCCCCTATACCCCACTTTATATAGAGAAAACTGGGGTTTACGGGGTATACATTATTTTTCTTATGTTTGCTCCAATACATAGGTTTGGGTACACGTTAGAACCATTGAGGCGGTTCTAACTAGTACCCACAACCTATGTTTGCAGTATCTATAAGAAAAATATCACGGATTTTCATCAGAAAAGTAGCCATTTTGGAAATGTAAAAAATGCGCTATCTCGCACGGGTGTGTTATCGTTATATTCTGTGACTTGCGATGTTTGTTTTCACTGTTCGTGTTTTTTCCCGGATAACTAATTCGTTCTATTTTACATGAATATTATTATGGGCTAAATGTACTCAAAATTGTCATTTCGGGTGCTAGATTGGCGGTTTTACGGAAATGTCGGTTTACAGCGACGCGATTTACCTCCCAAAATGACAATTTTGCAATACAGTTATCCCCATTCTATTCGATTATGTTGTTAAAAACTGTATTATTCTGTACAAAACGGCAAGCGCTGTGAGCTTCGTAAAATCCAAACAGCAATCAATGAAAAGCAACGTTTTATGATGACGTCGGATTTGCGACAAATATCGCAATAAACTGTCTCAAGTTTGTGACTTTGTGACGTTATCTAGGTACATATGTAAGAATTACAGATTTAAGCCCCCCCCCCCCCCCCCCACAGGTAGAATTCGTTTCACTGACCGTTCCAAGGCGGTTCTTCTGTCGCGGTTTAGTTTTTGTTATGGTCTGTCTTTGAGTGTTTGTAGCGCTATTATTATTTTGCTTTGAATAGCCAGTCGGCCATTTTGTGGGAAAGTAACTGTCCTTTGGCTTTCCGCTGTTGCTGTTTCCATTAGGGTCTGTTGTTTCATGTTTGTGTTTCTTTCCCGGTGTCTCTGATTGGAGCTGTGGGTTAATTGTATCGATTCCTTATAATTACATTCACCTCTATTTTTATCTAGTTAAAAGGAAAACCTGCACGCAAAAGAAATTTGTCGTTTGTCAGTCATTCGTTCCTCATTCATCGACATAGCGTTCGTATGTGTAAATGGCGTTGTTCTTTATGACTGTAGGGTTCCGAATACAATTTATCAACTCAATACACAATTTGCAACACACACACACATTCAGGAACATAAACAATAAACTCTGCCGTCTTAAGCCATCAAAGTAAGATTATTTGATGGCTTGAAGGTACGAAAATAATAAAAAGAAAAACTACTTAAAAATCGTATATCAAGAATGCCGAAAACTGCAACGTAAGATTTAACTATGGGCTAAGCGTCGTGTTGGTTGCTCATTACGTGAACAAGTCCGTGAAATGAACACCCCCTTACACCCCACTTTGTATAGAGAAAACTGGGGTTTACGGGGGTAAACATTATTTTTCTTATTTTTACTCCAAGACATAGGTTGTGGGTACTCGTTAGAACCGCCTCAATGAGGCGGTTCTAACGAGTACCCACAACCTATGTTTGCAGTTTATATAAGAAAAATATCATGGATTTTCATCCGAAAAGTAGTCATTTTGGAATTGTGAAAAATGCACTATGTCGCACGGGTGTGATAGCGTAATGTGCATTCCAAGTTTCGTTCCGGTTGTCGCTTAAACATATAATAAAACGTTTCGGTGATATTTTTTCGAATGTTTCGTTTCCAGATGATTTTCAGTTGATTTTTCGTACTTTCCATCACGGAAACAAGTTCGTGAAATGAAGACCCCCTATACCCCACTTTATATAGAGAAAACTGGGGTTTACGGGGGTATACATTATATCTCGTATTTTTGCTCCAAGACATAGGTTGTGGGTACTCGTTAGAACCGCCTCATTGAGGCGGTTCTAACGAGCACCCATAACCTATGTTTGCAGTATTTATAAGCAAAATATCACGGATTTTCATCAGAAAATTAGCCATTTTGGAGATGTAAAAATGCACTATGTCGCACGGGTGTGTTATCGTAATGCAAGAAAGAAACTAAGATAAGATAAATATTTTATACCTGTATCCTTACAATGATGAAAGTAAAAAAAAAGTTCAGTGGCCAGCTGTTCAAAACTAACGACGTCGTTAGTTAATGAATCGTTAAAACTTTGATCATTTAATACGACAAATATACTAATATTTTTGCAGACAAAATGTAAGCAGTTTTTGCACATGTAAAAGCTGCTTACATTCTTCCAGCACAAATAACAAAATTTTAGATATTGTACTTGCAACAACAGTTAACAATTTGGCCACAAACGAGCTCGTTAAGCTAACGATGCTTTGAACAACTGGCCCCAGGTAGCTATTACGGCTGTCGAAAATATCAGAATTAAACAAATGAATTTGATTCAGAATTGTAACCAATCATATTATGGGGAAACAGTCTCAAGATCACCGATTTAACCTACTGCTTTTACTTAGGTGCGTAATCAATCCAGGGTGCCAAAACCCCTTGCGTTCCACTCATAAGGATGTAATGTTTGCGCAGTCATCTTATTTCTATGTAGCTTGGGTTTGTTAATGGATTTTGTCATTTTACTTAGCCTTTTGCCTTGCAAAACATTTCTTTTCTGTTTTGTTATGTTGTTGACTTGTCCCGTATTCATGAAACGCAGCTGTCTTCTAATATATGTTATGTTATTATAGGTAACGTCCATACTGAAGGCTCTGGAGATAATAATCCAACGTAAGTGGATTTCTAAATAGTCAGTAAATATAATCGATCGTTATTTTCTTGTTAGGAATTGTTCTCTTTTTCTGTAGTCATGTCGATTTTTCTTCTGAGGTACAATGTACAGTGCGCATAATAGTGCGGCAATAATGTCTGTTATAATATTTTCACAATGACCTAAAACCACCGATAGATATATTTTTGCGCTGGTGCGGGCGTAGAACTAAATCGCTAAAAAACTTATAAATGGCCTGCATTAAGCAAACCATAAAATCATAATCATGCTTCTATATACATGTAATTTGTATATTATGATCACATAGATATATGTTATCTTAATTGTTTATATTTGTATATACACTGTAATTATAAATTATATATTTGATAGACCCGGGCATGTATATGACGAACTTCGGAACCCAGCTAGTCCAGCTGAGCATGCATATGGACATCTTGAATCTAATGCAGGTAGGGCTATTACACTGGACTTTGTCATCACATAAAGATAACATAGCTTTGTGAGTAAATGTTTTCTGTCATGTTTATTTATATCCGCACTTTTCGAAGAAATATCGGATATACTGTAATCGGTCCCGTCCGTCAGTCCGTCTGTCAGTCCGTCAGTCAGTCCATCAGTCAGTCCGTCAGTCAGTCAGTGCATATTCCCTTGTAACGCGAACTCTTCCTACACCGGTCGTTGGATGATGTTCACATTTGACAGGTCATAATGCTTGGACCTTATTGTAAAAGTGCGGATATTTGGGATTGGCCCCAATCGACTTTGCTCTAGTTTATATTTGCGATGGATGACAGCTCAACGCTCAGCGCCTGTATAATTTTAATCTGGCCATTCCTATAAGACAACACGTGCACTGCGGCAGTTGGTAGAGCTGTTTTAAAAAGTCTTGCTGAACTATATTATGTACGACTAACACTTGCATTTATCGCATGCGAGCACAGAAAGTTCAAGAGCAAAACCAATACTTAACACCCCTTGTCCGACATCGTAAAAAGTGTTTGGTTTCGCTGACCTTATTGCTGTTGAAGACAAATCAACGTTCTATGCTGGAAAAGGCGCGTATATATTTAAACGGGATCGACCAATGGTAATCGCCATAAAGCAAGATTAATGCTCATAAAGAGTTGCGGATCGTGTTAATATGATACAGATTTACCCATACATGCATATGCCTAGCGTTTCAAATATGGGAAATAAGCAAACAGTGAAGATCCTGATCAGACGCCATAGAACGCTGCGTCTTTCCTGGGTCCTCTCTCTTCGCTTCAAATTAGGAAATTGATGTGAAACTTACAATGAATAAAAAAACTCCCACCTTTATATACACCTGTCCTAGTCTCAAGTTATCTAAAAGAGACGTCTGTGTGGAAGGTACACACTCATTCTGTCTGGCGCCAATACAAATCCTCCCGCCGCGACAACCTGTTCGTAAGTGCCACTTCACAGCTTGGTGGTCTAGACACACGTGGGTAGTCAGCCTGTCTTTGGCCAGATCAGAAAATTCGAATGCACCATCTGACGACATGTGATGTGCGGGATCCTGTTGAACTCCGAACACTCTGCTTCCTGAACCCGAAGCTCCTGCGGAAGACTGGGTCCATCAAGCACTGTATAATTTCAGCCGCTACAAGCAGAAATGTAACTGCGGATATATGCCCTTAGCCATGACTCGGCCACTGTATCTACTCCTAGCATAAGATACCTGTCTGGGGTACGGAAATCTATATAAAAGGACTGATCTGAGTCTTAGCTGCGCACAAATATTTGAAGACGCATGTGTCATTTTGTCTACTTGGTGCTGTAACGGCACCCTTTTGTAACTGACATTTTGACCATTTTTTTGCATAAATGGTGCCTAAGGACGTGAAACACTTGGTACATAAGTACTACAGCTGGATTTTGTCTAAATCAAGTCTTAATTCAGCATTTTGCAACGTGTTTGACAGTTACATCGTTTTGCTCTGAAGTTTTGAAAAACTCGGCATAAAGCAGTGTATGTGCATTTAAGCCATTTTTGATACCAGCTGATTTACAGCTCAAAAGTGTTGAATTCTGCCGCTTGATATTGCTAAATAAGAGTGTAAGTACCATGCAGAATGTTTAAAATATGACCTTTTACCTACCCATTGCCTTTATTATACTGCTTTACAATGTAAAAGGCTAAAGAAATAAGGTTTATTCACTTACACTGTTAAGCGCTAGATGCACTTACACTGTTTTGCGCCTACACAATCGGCACAGGAAGGCTGTGTCAACATTCAAATGCTTAACATCTTTTAACAAATGCCTTTTATTAAACAACCAATCTCACACACAAATGACAGATATCAAGAAATCAACATAAAATTAAGTAACTAGCTTATATGATGGCTTTCTTTGCCATTGTAAAATAAAACAGCTTTTGTCTCTCCTGAAAAGTTGCCATTTTGCACTTACAGGGTTTTGCATCAAGTATACGCTTTCTGAATTCATAAATGCTGTCGTTCTTAGCTAGAGCACGAGTTTTTAAGTAGCTACCGGCTTTCACTGCTTTAGAAATTTGCGTCCGCGAAAAATGTAGCCCGGATTTTGTTCGGTCTTAGGCGCTGATTCACTTATTTGATACCTTTGGATATTTTCTCGCGCTTTCTTATATACAAGTATTGGTTTAAGTTGAAAATTCCAAGAATGCTTTCTGAAAAACGAAAAATAAATACCGACAAAAGTTTCAGCTGAACAAGCGTGTAAGCACCATACAAAGTTTTAAAGCACACGATTTCAGATTTTTTCCCTATTTTACAGAGAATATCAGATTCAGTATTGTATATGTCAACTGATGAATCGCATGATTAATGAAGTCACGTTTTCTGTGACGACATATAAGAAAAAAAATGAAAATAATATCTTGGGGATCGGCTAGGAGCCCTTATCTTTGCTTCATCTCAGTGCTTGAATTTGATTTATGTCTCTGTGATGATGCATTGATTGAGTTAGGAAACCATTATGCAAACCGAATGTGTAATGTTTATTGTTGGGAACAACACCCTAACCTAGGGTGAAGATCCGAACGATAAAAGAGCTTTAATTCCCCAGTGGTATATGCTGCTGACCGTTCTAAGGCGGTAGTTTTGGTGTTGGTCTTTTGCTGTTATTTTTGTTGTATGTCTTCGAATTTGTTGTGAATTGTTGTTTAGTGTTTTAATGGCCTGATCACCCCGTGTGGGGAAGAGAGGGCTGATTGTTCCATTTCATAAACGCTTGTAATTTTTCTTGTTGTATGTATGTTTCCTCTTGGTGTCGAGAGTGGGCTCTGTCTTGTGATTGTGGTGCTCCCTGGGTCTTTCTTTTAATTTTTGCTGTGGTAAACTAGGCAGTTTAATGTTTATCTTTTCACCACAGAGTTTCTGAAATACACTCTCCCATCACTGAATTCTGGACACGTCCAATTTACTATATGTAAATAGGGTAGATAGTCTATATTCGTCAACAAAATAGCAAGCCATGTAGAACCAATAAAGATGACTCATTATGAGCCATCTCATCAGTGTGTATGTTACTGCACCGGGCTACAGGGTTGAAAGGGTTAATATATCAATACGAGACTAAAGACGCGACGCGAGAAACTGCAACCATACAGTGGCAAGCAAAGCAATTATACTCTCTAACCAGTTATCACTTTCCGAATTCTGAATAACTAAAAAGCTGAATTGGCCGAAGCAGCTCTGATATTAGTTAAGTCAAACGCCGCAAAAAGGTGTTTAACTTGATATTAGCGCATGACATAAGATAGGTTATAGACTGGGCTGCGCATTTAACAGGGCCATTTCACAAGCATTAGCTTTTACAAAAAGCTTGAGTCAACGATTAGCACACATTTATTTGTGAGCATAAAATTGGGAAGTAAAATGACAAAATTGCTCATGTGTATGTTTTTAAGTGTGTTTATAACAGCCAACGATTTGTAATATTCACTCCTGTGTGGTATTTACATTTCGATAGCACCCACGCAACATAGTGGATTTGTTCACATATCCAAAATGGCTATTTTTTCTGAAGAAAATCCGTGATATTTTTACACTGCAAACATGGGTTTTAGGTACTCGTTTGAGGCGGCTCTCGATTTAAGCTCCCCAGTGGAAATCCCCAGTGGAAATCTTTCCACTGACCGTTCCAAGGCGGTTCTTCTGTGGCGGTTTATTTATGTTGTTGTTTGTTACTTACTGTGTGTATCACTTGTGTCTTTTTATTTTGGATGGCCATATGGCCATTTTGTGGGAAAGTAACTGTCCTTATGGCCTTCCTTTGTTAAAGTTTCCATTATGGTCTGGTGGCTTAATGTTTGTGTTTCTTTCCCTTTGGTGGCTTTGATGGGTGGAGTAAGTTAATTGTATCGATTCCTGATCTTTGTTTGATCTACTTTCTAACGAGTACCCAAAACATATATCTTGGAGCAGAAATAAGAAAAAAAGTGTATACCCCCGTAAATCCCAGTATATAAGCATGAGCAATTGCGATAAACTTTAAGAAAGAGTACCGGTTCATCCCGGGTTTTAATCCCTTTGGCTAATAAACTAATGGCGTGTCAATAGAAGATAAAATTCACCAAGTCATGTCCTTTTTCTGAAATGCTTCTGGAGCAACAGTAACCCTTATATAGTATTGACAAATTAGAGTGGTCGTTTGGAGTTTAACGACATGTCAACCCTTGTGGGTCATTTTGTGTCGTGTTTCAGAGAAAGGGAGAAAAAAAGAGATATAATATAAAGGAGAGGAGATAAAAGAGAAGGGACAAGGGAGAAAAAACATGAGGGGAAGTGTATAAACAGAAATAACAACCCGCCCCCAAACACACACACACACACACACACACACACACACACACACTAACCTTACCGGCTGCGAGGACAGCAGGCCTTGCCAAACTGTAAGCCAATATCAGTTGGATGCCACAGTGCTGCAAGAAACACTATACCCTTGCCTCACCCACCCACCCTCGTAGACTAGTTAGAGGTAGACAATGAGCGAATCAAATGAGACGCAACGAAAACCCATTGAATATTTTAGCGATGCATGTTATTTATTTCGAAAACTACAAGACTTTAACTGCCCTGAAACTGAAAATTATGGAAACTGAATGTTAAGATTTTCCTGCAATATATTATTACTGAATGCATTTTCTGCAAAATTACACATGTTGACAAAATTCTTACATTACATATCTCTTTTGTATACTTCAAATTACTAATATAACCAGATTACTAATATTTGATTTTGAAAACGTACACATTTTCAGATGAAATATTTCTTTTGAAAATTCGAAACGCCGACATTTCATAATTAAATATTTGCAGAACTGCTTTTCTAAATTTTAAAACCTTTTTGAAAAGGCTTCATGTAAGTAAAGATTTCCATGGTTTTCTCGCCGAATCTACCGTTTCAGTGCCTTTAGCGCTTCGATTATTTCTGTACCGTACCTCGTTCATTTAAATATACATCCAGTATATGTCATTACGCAAACACGCCTATACAAATACATAGCCACCTTTATCGCCGAAAATAAAAAGAAAATTTTATGATGAAAAATTGTGATATTTTTCTTATTTCTGCTCAAAATATAGATTGTGGGCACTCGTCGAGGCGGTTCTAACTAGTACCCACAATCTATGTTTTAGAGCAGAAATAAGAAAAATAAAGTATACCCCAGAAAACCCCAGTTTTACTATATAAAAGTGGGGTTCAAGGGGGTCAAAATTATATAGGCGTGTTTTCGTGATGGGGTGGTTGGTGTAGTGTTCGTGTTTAATTTTTCGGACTCATAAAGGGATGGTATGATAGGACTGACCCAAAAGGGATTGGTTTATATTTTAATTACCACTTTACTATACTAGACGCATAAAGTAAGAATACTACCAGAAATATATCATTCATACATACACTAGCATACAATCTGATTCTATTGGCAGAGCTGCTAAGAGGCGGAGCTATACCACTTACAGGTAATTAATATGCAAAATCTTTGGGTTAGCACTACAGTTGGATGAGGCGAAGGTGCGGTGTATCTTGGGTCAGTCGGCGTCAAACTGGTATTGGTTTACAGCTGGGCAAGACTCTCTATCGTTGCAGCGGGTATAATTCGAACAAATTGACCTGAGACTGGTGAACTCTATTAACATAACTTCACACCCGACTGAATGCATATACATATCTTCGTCGTTTTCCGAAGCTGGCGATATTGTTATACAATACATAGAGGTCCGTAAATTGACCGCTATTCACGTGATGCCGAAAATTCACGAGAAGTTTACGAAGGCCGACGTTTGAGACGATAGAATCGACTAATTTATTCCTTGCATAAAGGTCAGTCTCATGTCACATTGTTCGCACTATATGAGTAGAGGGAAATGTTGTTTTTTTTTTTTCTTTTTCTTCACTTCCAGTTACATGTATCTTCTTTCATTTTCTAGCATGCCCCATACTTTCATCTCCTCTATTGTCTCTTCAATCTCTTTTCTCCCTTTCTCTAGGAGACCAAACAAATTCAACCACAAGGACTGACGGGTCGTTAAAGCACAACAAAATCAATCAATCAATCAATTCAGCTATCGCATACACTATGTTCGTTTACATCACTTGGCTTGTATGTTCCTTTTTTATATCCACCGGGGGGTGGGGGGGGCAAGCATATATGGGCCCCGTCAAGCGATTTTGGTACTTATCGCCTATGCGAGCAGCGAAGGTTCAGGCGAGCCTGCGCATCCGCGCAGTCTCGCCAGAACCTTCGCTGCTCGCTCATACAAGCAGTGAATCAAGAGGAACCTTCAGACAGAAAGCTATATCCCTGGCCCCTCTGAATGGCTGGGCATGCGCCGTTAAAATTTGTCATGACGAAATGCTCGAAGACACAAATTCGCTTGGCGAGGTTCATATCATGTTTCTTTTTCGGGCTATTCACTTTACTAGGCCTACTCATCACTGTGATTTTAACGTTTTGTTTCAGATACAGTTGTGGAAAACTATGAGAACCCTTGACACGGGAGAAGGATATCAGTTATTGACAAAAGGCTTTGTCCGATAGTGAAGTTATGTCACTGAACTGCGCATAAACATAACGCCAAAAGGCTTGCAAATTACACCCATACTATACAAACTTTAGCAGTCAAAATTCGTGAACAACGAACAAACTCGATAGTCAAATACTTTATTCCTGTTTTCCAATCAGCTGGATGTTTGAGATGGAATGTGAGATTATATAAATAAATGATTTTCGATTGTGCTACGTTGTGCCTTGAGATCCGCAAATGGCTAATGCGACTTGCTCTGTCCAGATGGAGCCCATCGGAGTCTAACTGTTGGTTTTCATTTCAGTTATTTCTTGCTGTAGGGACCTCACCGTTGTTTCATTTCTGCGGTTTTTTTTTGTTTTGTTTTTTTGGTTTTGTTTTTTTGTTTTGTTTTTTTTTTTTGGTGTTTTCTTTCTTTTTTTTTCTTTTTTTTTTTTGTTGTTGTTCTTGGGAGTTGTTGCATTGATGAGTTAGGAAGACGGAAGTAAGGGCGAGGATTGCGGCCGCGTAAAATCGATTTAAGCCCCCAGTGATGACCTTTCCAATGCGGTTCTTCTTTTGCGGTTCATTTCTATTATAGTTCGTCTTTTGTGTTGGATAGCAAAGGAAGTAACTGTCCTTAACTTCTGTTTTCTTTCTAAAAGTCAGTACTTGTGACTGATGTCAGCTGGATAATTTTAATTGTTTCCCTTGAAATGTAAAATAATTTTAGAAGTTTTTACTTTAGCCCCCCAGTGGAAATCTTCCACTGACCGTTCCAAGGCGGCTCTTCTGTGGCGATTTATTTATGTTGTTGTTTGTTACTTACTGTGTGTATCACTTGTGTCTTTTAATTTTGGATGGCCATATGGCCATTTTGTGGGAAAGTAACTGTCCATATGGCCTTCCTTTGTTTAGGTTTCCATTATGGTCTGGTCGCTTAATGTTTGTATTTCTTTCCCTTTGGTGTCTTTTATGGATGGAGTAAGTTAATTGTATCAATTCCTGATCTTTGTTTTACTTCTACTTTGCAACATGGTGAATTTTTTAGATAAAAATGATTAGCCACATCACAGGAATTTGAATTTATGTCAAATGAGCATGAAACAAGCCCCATGGGGCGATTTCTAATAGATGAGTCTGAAAGACGAACAAGGAATGAAACACAGTGATTTTCACTTCCGGGTTCAAAAAGTGTTTCGTTGCGATTCAACACGCTGTGTCAACAAATTTTATAAAGACATACCGGCCACCGAATACATAAACATACCCTCTTTTAACCTGCGCAAGACATGTTATCATTGATCCCTTACTGAAGGAAAGTTTAATCTTTTTCAGCGATAATTTGGCACACTTCCTCACAACCGGAGTTCCATTGCTCGATCAGAAGCAATCCGAGTGAATAACCTGACGCGGACTGAATATAAAATAATTAAGCAAATGTCAATATTTACGGATAAAATACTTTAGGGAATAAAAGTTAAATTAAATATTTTTATTACTTGAAATCTGAATTCAAATCCAACATTTTAGTCTGATTTCCCATTTTTATGCTTCAAGCGTTTCGATGATTGCTGCGACGATTCGCCGTAGATTAGTTCGGCCCAGCAACACCCCCAAATACTTAAATGCTTAACATTGCATTAATAGAACATGAAAACGTGATTTGATTTCTGTTTTGTTCTTAGTATTAGGTATTAGATAATACCCTTGTCTAATTCATAATACCTATATACTTCTAAAATGCATTTCAAACCATTTGGGGTTCCTATTTAATGCCTGGTGGTTTGGGTTTTTTGGGTTGTTTCAACGGACCGAGTAATGCTCACGAAACTGAGTAGTAAAGTACCGTTGTACATTTCATCTGTGTACATTTCTGCTTAGAGTCGTGAGTGTGAATTGTATCGTAGTACATAAAAATTCAAAATAAATCATCTATTATGGCTTCTTACATTGACATACGTTGTTGGTAAGTAAGGTGTTTAAACATGTATTTATTATTCAATGCCTAGCTATTGCCTAGCGAATGGACACATTCATCGTAAGAAGACAGGCTGAATCTTTTTGGCTTGCTGCTGTTGCAAAAGTTCGAATTCAACAGCCGAGGTCATGTTAGACTTAGGTGTGACGTCTTTACCTTCATCATAGTCATCACGAAAACACGCGTATATTAATTGTAACCACTTGAACCCTACTTTTATATTGTGAAAGTGAGGTTTACAGGGGTAAACCTAATATTTCATATTGCCCCCACCGAAAATATAGATTGTGGATAATCGTTAGAACCGCCCCGGTGTACACGTCTGTTCTCACGAGTACCCACAATCTATTTTTTGAACTGAAATAAGAAAAATATCGCAGTTTTCATCAAAATTTTAGTTTATTCGGCGGAAAAATTTACAATGTATTTGCATATGCGTGTTCTCGTAATGATGGGCTATATTTCCTTGTCTTTTGAGATCAATTATTCCACTGCAGAGTTTAAGAAATATATGAGGGTTACTGACGAGGCCTTATTGGCAGAAAATGCTTAGTCTGCTCCAGAAACAAATTGTACAATCATGAACACACGCCTATATTATTTTGACCCACTCGAACCCCACTTTCATATAGTAAAACTGGGGTTTACAGGGGTAAACCGTATTATTCATATTTCTGCTCTAAAATATAGATTGTGGGTACTCTTTAGAACCGCCTCGATAGGGCGGTTCTAACGAGTACCCATAATCTATATTTTGAGCAGAAATAAGAAAATAATCGCGATTTTTTATATTAAAATTTTCATTTTATCGTTCGGGTCGATGCGCATGGTGGGCGAAGCTTGCTATCCAAATAATGCTTACTGTCCGCAGACGCCTGATTGCACTCTTCTTTAGTCCATGTCTGTTGATCTGAACATTGATATTTGCAATTTGTCTATGGATTAACAATTTTGGACTAACGCTTTGGTGCTACGACCTAAACTACATAAAGGCTACAGTGTATTTGTATAGGCGTGTTTTCATAATTTTTCATTTTATTCTGTAGTCCTGACTTATAAGGGATTATCGTTTTATAGAACATAATAAGGTCCACAAAACCATTATCCAGTGCTTACCATTAATCTAGGTACCTGTAACATTTTTTTTCTGTAACACTATATGAAGAAATATAAAAATTCAGTTCACATCTACCAAAAAGAGTTATCCTTGTCCTTAACTGGTGTATAGTGAAAGGGGTGAATATATAACTTGGACTTTTTAACATGGCCCCTTCCACGACCCCTTCCACGGCCCCTTCCACGGCCTTTATCTTTCTCCGAAAATGTTGAGCATTTCCATGTGGAAGAAGAATTTTTCAAAAAGGGTTCTGAACCACCAAGCCCTTGACATTTAAAATGAAACCATTGGTTGCACACATCACAAGGGATACTAGCGTCCTCCGGTTTGACAGGATTATCAGGTAAGTGTTTTTTGTTCAATTAGGACACAGGAAAATTTCTTCTTCAGGTATATCACACCTTTTTTTCGGGAAATAGATTCTCTTTCAGTCAATGCTGCAACTTTGGTTTTGGTGGCTTGTTTTTTTTTTTTTTTGTTTTTTTTTTTTCTTGGAAGTTCAGTTTTGAACTGATGCAGTCCTTCCACAAGAGACACCCTTAAAATGTTCAACCACAATGTCATAAAGCTCAGACAACATGGAGATGAAAATTTTGTCTTCTTCGCAGTCATTACTTTCGGGACTATCTTCGAAGGCAAATAAACTGAGCTAAAGCTCGAGAAGTCTTTCATCAGAGTGAAGCTTATGTCTGGTTAAACGGTGAATTTGTTCACCATATAAATGGAAGGCCTTAGGGGATAGTAATTGTAACAGTTGCAATATAGTATTGAGTTGCAGAAAAAAAGTAAAAAACTCTGTCTGTCACATGTAACAACCCTCTTGACTGCCCCTGTCTGGAAACAATCTCTGACATGCTGGTTGGCTCCCTACTCATTTGTTTGGCTTCTTCTTCTGTTATCCTAAGTGATTTCAGAATTCTAAAACAGCGAAAATCCAAATCTCGTTGCGCTCGATGTTTTACGCCATGATTACCAACACTTTTCAATACATTGGAACGAAGTCTGGCCATAATCTTATGAATGCACGCACCTGCAATGTAGCGTATCTTAGCCTTAGCCGCATCACCATGTCTTCTTCATTCATTAGGGATTTCTTCAAATGAAGTTTTTTGAGGTTCAATCACTTTCTGGGCTAACTCATTAATTTTTTGATCAATTAGCCAGAAGTAGAGTTTTGTTGACCATTTCTGTGGTTTGGGTGATAAGGTTAGGGATCTGGCCAAAGAGACATGTTCTTCACTGATAAGGTATATATTTGCTTCCTTAAAAAGTCTGGTGAAATCATCAGGAGTTTTTGCTTTTTTCTTAAATAAACAAACAATATTGGAATATAAGATGTTTGCATGTTCCCAAAAGTGCACTTAAAGCTGTCACTGATCTCTTTTGGCATGTAAGTTTTCCCGTTTTCAGAAGTTATAAAGTCTTCTACATGCCATGGACAGGTGATACATGGTTCAAATGAAGTGCTAGGGCCTGGTTCAGCTTACCGGGAAGTTATAACTTCTGAGTCAGAGTCAGACATGGAAACAACTTTTTCAGATCTTATTCCACAATACTCACGCGTGCAACAGCTTAAATCATCTTTTGGCTCATAACTCTCCCTGAAATAAAAAGTCATACACTTCTTGGGGGTGTTTCAAATTGGCCGCGAAGCTGTTGTAATTTGTGATTGTCAGTCCGCTTTTATTTACAACTCTACCTACTGCGCCCCCAATTTGTCCTGGTGCAAAAAGGGAATAGTAATCAATTTCCAGCTTGTTAAAGGTTTGACCCTGCGCACGATGTACATGCCAGTTTTGGTGGGTACTTAATCCTTGTGGCTAATACTGTACCTGTTGATGGGTCATAGTTTTGAAATTTATTTTTTTAATGTCACGAGTTTACCCCCGAAATTAATCGTTGGTCCATAGTCCGGGCTAAGCGAATATACAATGCCTATAAGTCCATTGAAGAGATTCCCTGATAGGTTCCTTGTTAATATAACCGGTACTCCAACCTTTAAAGACAGAACTTTCTCTGCGCCACAACTGATAAGCAGTCTTCCCTTCCCTGGAATGCATGGGAACATGCGCTATCATCAAAATAGAGGTAGAAACCAGTGCTTCAGCTGAAATGCACGACCCGCCGGATGGTTTTAGCTTTATGAGTGTTACCATATATGGGTATGGCGGCCATTTTGGTCATGTGACTTGGACCTAAAACGGTTCCCCCAATAAATGCGCCTTATCGTAAGAAGCAAAAATATATCTTATACTTTAGTACTGTATTCTGCATCGTTTGCAGGATAAAATGCATTCTCACTTTTCCAATACAAAAGCATATGTGTCAAAGTTTGACATAGACACAAAGAAGGTCAAGGTCAACCCAGGGTCACCATTTTAGCAATTTATGATGGGCCTATGTCCCAGATGCTATTTATCAAGTTTCGTGGAAATCTGCCCAGTGGTTCTGGAGAAGACTATTTTTGAAGGGTTTTTACCATATATGGATTGGCGGCCATTTTGGTCATGTGACCTGGGCCCCATGAGCAAATTTTGGTTTCCCCCATCCCATAGAGGCTCCATATGAAATTTGACTTCAATCGGCCCAACGGTTTCCGGGGAGAAGCATTTCGAAAATTTTCACATTTTTCGCCTCGGCGAAGCTATACTAAATGGAATGTAATATTTCGCAAGTTCATTGGTTAGATCTTATTGATATCTATCAGTATGCCAAAAATTGTTTAAATATTCCAAGCGGTTAAGTCACTATCACCAATTTTCACAAACGGGTTACGGACGGACAGACTGACAGAATGACAGAATGACACGGTGATTTTAGGGCACTCTTAGAAAATCAACCGACTTCAGTCGGTCGCTTTTTCTGCGGGTCGTGCAATAGATTGGGCTGCATGATGCTTCCGCGCAGACGATCGCATATGTGTACTGTTAAACAGATGAGACGTTCTATGTCTGCCCAGGAAAAGTGGTGCAAGTTGGACTGTCCATGCGTATAAATCCTATTGGTTTCATTGGGTGGCAGGGCTTGAGCTGTAATTTCAATTGAATCTCATGTGTATGTCAACCTGTCAGGTCTTCCAGTGCGTGGAGGATTCCGCCTGCTTCTTACACATTACGATGACACACCCGTGCGACATAGTGCATATTTCTCATTTCCAAAATGGCTACTCCCTGATATTTTTCTTATAAATCACAGCAAACATAGGTCGTGGGTGCTCGATAGAACCGCCTCATTGAAGCGGTTCTAACGAGGACCCACAACCTGTGTCTTGGAGTAAAAATAAGAAAAAATAAACCACGTGAACCTCTGTTTGGGGTATAGGGGGTCTTCATTTCACGGACTAGCTCACGTGATGAACTCGGTTTCTTCTCTTCTGTGCTGGTTGTGGCCTGACTGCTTGAACCCGAGCTCCCCTTAACTTTTGTAAAGCACAAATTATTACCAACAAAATAGCCTCAACTGAAATGTTAACAAAAACAACAGTCATTTAAAGCAATACAGAAAACTTAAAGTTCATTAAAAAAAGAAACTTTAAGCAGTGCAAAATTAAATAGTAGCGCCTTAATTGCAACCACTGGGTCGGTATCTCTGCTGGTGGATGATTCGTTCGTCCCCGAGGGTATCATCAGCTCAGTATAAGTTCCTTAGTAGTGGGGTTGATACTGCGGTGTTGACGTCATTACTCAAGTACTGATTTAAATAATTACTGTATCTCTTTAATTTTTACAGTATAAAGGGGGTCTTTCAAGGTAATAGGAAATTTGCATTGGTTTCTGCCCACGCTTGGATTTTGATGAAATTATGCACAATACTTGCCTTGGGTATAACCATTATAATTACGATGCATTCACTTTTAAATTTTATTTCCGTGGTAAATTTATTACATATTTTATGAAGTCTCTATCACAACAGAGAGTGCTCTCATATAAACTTGTCTACAGTATTCAGAGTTTCATATATCTAATGCTGCTATGTTTTATGAATTAAAGCCACAATTCGTGAGTTAGTTGATACTTTGAATGACCTCATATGTCTAGTAATAGTGGCTGGGCATTCAGGTTTCTTTGATTGTGTCCCCATATTTCAGCTCCTATTTTTGTATTCATTAAAATTTTATATGCATTTTTACCATGTTCCAATTTTTGTCGAGACACCATTTTAGCACAAAAAATACCCACATATCTTAGGAACATGTTGATGAATTTTGATGGAAATTGAGGGCCGGTAACATTGTGTTTTAACAGACTGAATACTGATAGTCCTGATTCAGCAAAATTATATGATTATCATGTTTTGGTCATGCTGTTTAATAATACTTTACTATTGCTTTCAATTTGGATGGCTATAGTATAGTATGGTTTGTGTAAGTGGTTCATAGCATAATTGTAAGTATTATTTCAAAACATCCATTTCGGTAAATTTTCCCCCTATGGAACAAACTATTTTGTCTACAGAACTATACCGCAAAGGTTTGATGACAAACGTCATCAAACGCACCCATGTAATCATGTGCACAGTTTTCTTTCTGTCTTTCTTGTCAAATTTGGTAAAGGTGTTAAGGTAATGTTTAGATTTAACATTCATATCAACAACATACCAGTCACTTAAAATTTAGATGTTGCTTCAGATTTTGTGAGATTTGTTATCCGACCCGAGATAAATGACTCTCAAGTCAAACTGCTGTTTGTTTATTTAACCCTAACTGTCCATTTAAAAAGAAAGGTGTACTCTAGGAAAATCAATAACACTTGAGATTACTTTTCCTGGACATTAAGTTTTCAGAATTTGTATCTGCATAGGCACTAGCCAATCTATCTTTTTTGTATAGCCCCTATGAACGAAATCAAACGGCTTCCTGAAGCTGTATTCCAAAGCCATTTGAATTTGCTTTAAGAATTCACATGGTCGTACATTTGTCAGTGTTCCAAAACTTATGTCATCATGATTGTGTTGTCTATATATTTGTATAGGTATTTCATTTCATTTACCTATCTCAGCAGTTCTTACAGTACTTACAAAGCACATTATGTAAGATATCAAGAAGCATTTAAACTGTTGATAATAATTATTCAATCTGTGAGTAGTTATCGCATTACTCATAGGATTTTAAACTATTTCAGTAAATACATTGTGTTGTTGTTTTTTTTGTCCAAACACTGCAATGCTCTTTCTAAGCTGAGAGATACATTGCACAGAAATGTACTTGTAATTATTAATGAACAAAAAGCAAGCAAGAACAGTGCTTAAAAAACAGTGAACTTTCATTCAGCAGAAACATTCAAGAAGTGGTTGAAAGTTTTACAACCAGAAAAAAATACTAAAAGCTCGCTTCCGATAAATCAACCACTATATTGACAAAGTAAATAGAAAAAATAAGACACTAAAGAAACGTCAACAATTACAATACCAATGCAGAAAAGAGACATATTTATGTATGTGTACTATAAGGAAGGAAACTGTTTCTCTCCCTGTCTAATAGCAAAATTTCTCTAGGTCATTGAACAGCTTTGTTTACACCAAATATTCTGCGCCTCATCCATCAATGATATCTTTTGCAACAGAAACTCAATATCAGTGACATTTTGATTTTTGGAAATACTAACCAATAATTACTGTAACTTTTTTGTTAGGATAATAATCCAGCGTTCATAAAGACAAAGTATATCTAAGGCTTAATCTGGCCATGGATTTATCAACAGAACTATTTTTACTAGTAACAACAAACCACTGACCATTACGTCCTTGCATACCAGCAATGGAAATGAAAATAATGGCTCTCCTTGCCTTACAGCTATTTGAGTATCACGACTTATGCAAAGCCATTAAATAAAGTTGCACATGTTCACAATAAGTTTGCTGCTAATAAACAAGCAATATATGTTGTTAAGCTTAATTTGTTGATTAGAATACCTTTTGATTTAGTGTTTTACTATCTACTATTTTGGATAGATCATAGTGTATAAATGAAAGGAAAATATCAGAAATTCTTGATATTTTAATAGTTTCTAAGCTCAATATGTATTCATTTTGATTTGTATAATCTCATTTTTATCACGTAAGTGTTACGAATTGCCTTTTTGTAAGGTTCTTGGATGATTTAAATAAAATAGTAAATTTTGCAGAAACGATTTACATCCATTAAAAGTGAAAAACTACTGTGTTACCGGTTTCTGATTTTCATGAAGTTTGGCATAGCTAAAGAAAATACAATTGGCAAGTTTTCCTAGCAAAATGAAATCTTGACAAAGACTAGAACATATTTATCTTAGGGATTGAATTTTGATAATTTTTAAAAAATTTAATTAAAAAAAGAGATTTTTGATAATTATTTTATCAGAAAATGTAAACTTTAATTAATTCAAAAGGTTTTTTAGTAGCAAAGGAATGCCTATGGAGTTCTGCATTCAATCCAGTACAGATCTTGAAACTAAATAAAACATAAGATTTAATACGCACTTATTTAGAGACAGACAACACCTCATGGAGGGAGTCAGTCAGGGTGGCCTCTTGAGTCCTACTTTGTTTTATATAATTTATTAAATACATTTTTATAGGTTGTATATGCTGAGTTATTAATATACAAAGTTTAAAGGAAAAACATGCATGGGCACAGATGAAAGACCCCCTTTCTAATTTTTTCTAAAACTAAGACTGACTTGTCAGGTGGGACATGTATCTTAGCGGATTTGGTTGCCACTTTTTGTAATATTTTAAATTTTGCATCTCGATACTTTGGACATCTCCTTCCTGATGCCCGGGACATCCGTGGAGTATGGACCATGTTTGCTGATGTTGGCTCGGTGGGGGACGCCTATAAGTCCGCGGGTAGGCGTCTATTGCCTGATGCCTCCAGATGACCTATCTCATGAGCTACGTCGGTCGGTGTGCGCTCGGAGGGGGGTGTGCTGTGTTTGCAGGGTCTTGTTCGTCAGTCGCTTCGGGTTCAAAACTTTGGGGTTGAGACACACTGATGCAGATTAAATATCAGAAAGGCCTCTGTGTCACTAAATTTGGTACAGTTACGCCTTAATAGTTCCACTTTCAAAATTTGTTTTTGTATGTATTAATGTTGTAAACTTCACTTGATTCCAAAGATAAGTTTCTTCTCATTTTTCTAAGTTTTTGATAGCTTTATCTTACAGAATACTATAAGTATGATGAGGGAGGAGACATTTCGCAAACACGCCTATACAAATACATTGCCACCTTTATCGCCGAAAAAATGAAAATTTTATGATGAAAAATTGTGATATTTTTCCTATTTCTGCTCAAAATATAGAGTGTGGGCACTCGTTAGAACCGCCTCATCGAGGCGGTTCTAACGAGTACCCACAATCTATATTTTAGAGCAGAAATAATAAAAATAAGGTATACCCCCGGAAACCCCAGTTTTACTTTATAAAAGTGGGGTTCAAGGGGGTCAAAATTATATAGGCCTGTTTTCGTGATGGATGCCGCTGATCGCTGCGCTCGTAGCTAAGAAAAATAAAACAAAACTAAAAAAATATATATATATATATATTAACCCATTTAGTACCAGAAACCCCAAAACGGGTAGTTTACAAACAGTGCAGGCCCAGATCAGGGCCTCCACTGTTTGCTAAAAGTTCAGTCATTTTCCAAATAAATTTTTGCTGAAAACACAACCTGACACCCCCAAATTTTGAAATTATATAAGGAGGAAGATTCCATTTGGTACAAAAAGGGTTAAACAGTATAATTACACGCGTGTGCCCTCTATACCAGAAACAGCCTCATATTGGTTTTCGGGTAACAGTTATGTATTACGAAAACACGTCTATATAGTTTTACTATTGTAAACTATACCGCCAAAATATGAACAATTTAAGATGAAAAATTGTGAAAATTTTCTTAATTCTGCACATAATATAGATTGTGGATACTCGTTAGAACTGCCCCATCGAGGCGATTCTAACGAGTACACACAAACTGTATCCAATGAGGCGGTTCTAAAGAGTATCGATAATCTATATTGTAGAGCAGAAATAAGAAAATAAGGTAAAATAATAAAATTCTGTAAACCCCAGGTTTAGTATTTAAAAGTGGGGATCAGGGGATCAAATTATATAGATGGTGTCACCCGAACCTACGGGTACGCTCGTTTTCTTAATGATGAAACAATTTTGAATGTGCTTACAAGGGAAAGGCGTTTAAGCAAAAACATTTTTATTCTTCTGATATAGCAGTGAAACCAATAGGGTTTATTAGCATGAACGGTCCCTCCTCGCACCGCGGTTCCTGGACAGGCTAAGATCCTCTAAGCGGTTTACCAGTACTAGTGTGCGGGCCGGATTCCGCCCTGCGTGGAAGCATTATGCATCCCATATATTTCTTCAAGCCCCTACGGGCGTGGTGGGGGGTGGGGTGCATTTTCGCTTAATGTTACTATTGTAACCTAAGCTTGAATAAAGATGAGTTCAGTTGAGAGTTGAGGTATAAAGGTGTTACGAGAATTCAAGACAGACAAGGTTCGTATAAAAGCGTGTTTTGCAACAGGCAACTCACTGATGAGTTCTTTGGATTGGAAGGATGGGGGAGAGTTGGTTCGGTTGCCATGGTTGCTAAAGGAGAATATCTCGGGAGTTCAGTTGGCACGGCTTAGTTGACGTGAGGTCAGTGTTAACAATGTACCTCCCTTCCGTCATCCTCTCATCAGTCAGCTCAGCGGTGGTTCTCAAATCGACTGTTATTAACCCGTGACCTGCTAAATATTTAAATATGCCACACCCACCGCTGATTATCAACCAATCATATTTCTTGATGTAAATGATTGCAACAAATGCAAAAACTGAATGACAAACAATGAAGATCCTGATCAGATGGATTAAGCCATCTGATCTGGATCTACATTGTTTGAAAGCTAAGACATATCCGGGCTCAGCACCACAAGGGTTAATCTGCTGGCGTTTGTTTCGTCAGGCTGGACGTGGATGGTCCAAAATCATAATTTATAAATACCATTACGAAAACACGCCTATATAATTTTGACACCCCCCCCCCCTTGAACCTCACTTTTATATAGTAAAACTGGGGTTTCAGGGGGTATACCTTATTTTTCTTATTTCCGCTCTAACATATAGATTGTGGGTACTCGTTAGAACCGCCTCGATGAGGCGGTTCTTACGAGTGCCCACAAGCTATATTTGGAGCAGAAATAAGAAAAATATTACAATTTTTCATCATAAACTTTTCATTTTTTCGGAGATAAAGATGGCAATGTATTTGTATAGGCGTGTTAACGTAATGCGTAGACACGGTACCGTAAAGTCATTTTACCATTTCTTTCTTTCTTCCGGTTTCGCCTTAACCCCAGAAGGGGACACAGACGGTGTATGTTACATACACTCCAGTTTTGCAGGATGAAAGCCTACATAGTAATCATGTAATTACGGTAGGATTTTTTAACCTGCACAGGGGATGGTTCTCCCTGCCATTTTGTATGCATATGCAAGAGGTCAAACAATGCATACCAAATCCAATTACGTGGCGTCTGATCGGGATCTACACTGTTTACTAGATCCTTCTACATTTTACTCAGCGCTCTGGTGTCACAGGAATAACCATTTCCTTGGATCTTGTACCTGACCAGCGGCAGTCGCGTCATCACGTGAACAAGTCCGTGAAATGAACCCCTCCTAACCTACCCCCCCCCCCCTCCCCCAATTCCCCAATATATAGAGAAAACTGCGGTTGCTCCATTAATTATCTTAGTTCTAATTGCATTTGATTAGAAGCCCCCGTGGTGTAGTGGTTACGCTGCTGGCCTTGTAAACCAGGGATCGCAGGATCGATCCCGGGCTCCGAGGTCCCGTCTCCGTATGACCTTAGCTGTTGTTCGGACGTAAAACTCAAACACTCACTCATTGCATTTGATTATCAAAACATTTTATAAATTTTACAGTATATAGTTCATATATATTTGATTGCTTAAATTATGGAATTGTTTGTGTAAATATGTATATATACTCAGAGGCAATAAAAAGTATACAGTTTTTGATTTGGAATAGCGGATCTTGTATTGCTGTCTGTAATAAAATATGCCTACGTCCGCTTTTCCCAAACGTCTAAGTTTGTAAAAGTCCTATTCTTTTCCTGTTGCAGTCATCCATGATGGAGTTATTGCCCTTAATTGATAATCAATATTTCCAACAAAATGTCGTGTTGTACTTGACATTCAAATCTATGCGCACTGCAAAAGTCATGTACGAATGTTCCTCGACAAGACGCCATCATTACTTTGCCATTTAACCCAAACAAACAGCTTCAAACTCAATTGTAATTTATGCCTGTTCCGGATTATCTCCCTTTCAATTAAAATCATAACGAATTAAATGAGTCTTTTTCTCAAATCGTGTACGAGATATTCATTTGAAACTTTCACATAATTTTTGTTTTCCTCGGCATTTTTATGCTTACTCCATAGCGATGCCTCGAAAATTTCTCAAAGAAAAGTTAATCACCAATACAAATCCCAAAGAAACATAAAGCATTTAATCGAAGGAAGAACGGAAAAGGCGAAAATGACATTTTCTTTGAAAAAAAATGTTGCATTTTACCTTGTGTTTAATTTAAATATTGGATATATTCTTGCCAATCAGTTCCCCTTCTTTGAATCTGTTGCACGAAAAATCATTTATTGCATAACACTTATTCGAAACACATGTTTAAAGGGAAACTACTCAAAACAAATTATTTGATTAGACCCCCCTGTCCATTTCAAGTGACGCAATTTCATTATCCTTTAATCAATTTTAACGGAAGCTGCTGCAAATTATGCGGAAGTGGTTGTTCTTATTTATGATGCCAAATATGTATGTAGAGAGGAAAAACTTGGGACGCAAATCGGCGTCCAGTAACCTGTATACTTACTTTTGCCTCTCAGTATATTATGTCTGTATGTTTTTTTGTTTCCAGAACCACGAGGTAGAATAGTTACTTAATATACTTAATAGCTAATTGTGTCATCCTCGTTAAACAATGTATAACTAAAAAATACATTATGTTTCTTATTTCTGCACCATGGCATACATTACGCAAACACGCCTATACAAATACATTGTCACCTTTACCGCCGAAAAATGAAAATTTTAAGATTGTTATATTTTTCTTATTTGTACTTCAAACATAGGTTGTGGGTGCTAATTAGGACCGCCTCATCGAGGCGGTTCTAACGAGTACCCACAACCTATGCCTAGGAACAGAAATAAGCAAAATAATGTAGACCCCTGTAAACCCCAGTTTTCTCTATATAAAGTGGGGTTTACGGGGGTGTTCATTTCACGGACTTGCTCACGTGATGTGATCTGAGTATACACTATTTGCCAAAGTCAAAACATAATTCGAGTCACGAGTTTTTTGTTTGTTTGTTTGTTTTTTTTTTTGTTGTTTTTTTTTTTCGGCGTAGCTGTAAAAGCTGGCTTTTGACCTACTTATTGATATTAGTCTCGGTTGAATAAAATGTAATTTGCGATTGGTCGAAAATGTGTATACTTCTGCAAACAAGTAACCGGTAGCTTTGCACTAAATATGGGAGGTACCGGATTTTATCACTTTGGGACAGAGCTTTTAGTTGCAGTCTAAATAACAGGCAGGCTTCCATTGGATAAATATCCCATGTTTCATTTCAATTTGAGAAAAGGAGATAGTTATAAGGAAATAAAATGATGTGTGTTTTATAATTATATCTGCAATTTCAAAGAAATTGTTACTGATTTTATATTGTTTTTTTTTTTTTTTTGGTTTGGGTTTTACGGCCCTTTCAAGATTATTTCACTCATATCGAGCCGATCGTTAATCAGAGGTGGGCGAAAACCGGAGTACCCGGAGAAAAACCACCTGACCTTCCGTTGCAGAACTTGGCGTCTCACACGTGATTTTATATTGTTACCTCTCCTTTAAAAATCCGGTGTGTATTCACTGCGAATCTGCATGTAAACAAATATGGTGGACCATAACTTGAAAAGGAGACGGGCTACATGTGGATTTTTTCTCATCAACTTGTTGAGCTAGGATGGCTCTATAAATGAGTAAGGTTTGAAAAGTTTTGTATGTGTGGTTTTTGTGGGAGCATGTAAAAGGTTACTATTGTCGCCTATGGAAAATATTTAGTGGTAAGCTCCTTGCAGCAATTTTTTACTTTACATTAGAACTAAGTCAATTAAAACTCAAACCGGTGTCATAAACTATACGACTTCACATTCCATGTTTCACCACAAATTATTCCTTACGCTACAATATTTCAAAGCTTGTTTCATTTGAAAGAAATTAGGTAAGACTGATGTGAAGGCAATGATTAAGTAAGTCTTATTTATTGGAATAATGTCACTAAGTCATAAAGTGCACAAATGGATTTTTTTTTTCGAAGGGCGGTAATAATAAACAAGAGGCCCATGGGCCACTATGCTCACCAGAGCTGAGGTGGGCACTGCCCAATGGCAGCCATGTATTTTAACATGATATCATTTTAATCTACCAAATGAACCCCCATGTCCAAATGAGCACCCATGTGGTTTCAGTATCTGAAACATTAGGCCTTTTATGAAGTAGAGGGGGTGGGGCATGGACCCAATGGAGCCCTGGTTGGTATCACTAAATGCGTCTTATCATAAGGAACAAGAATATATATGGTTTAGCAGTGGGAATCTGTAAGGCCTCTTAAGTGGTGGAGGGGTTGGGGCATGCCCTGTTGATCCCAGGAAAGCCCAAGATTGTTGTCCCTAAATGTGTCTTATCATAAGGACCAAGGCTATATATGCTTTAGGGGTGGGAATTTGAACGGTTTCTGAGATCTGAGGCCCTTTATGCAGTGGAAAGGATAGGAACGGCCTCTGCGGACCCCCCACAGTAGGTGTGCTAATAATAAGGAACAAGAACATAAATGATTATGGGGTGGGGATTTGAATGGTTTCTGTAATATAAAGCCTTTTATGAAGTGGAAGGGTGGGGCACATTGCCTCAGCACAAAGAGACTTGGTGTGATTGAACGAGTCTTATCATAAGGAACAAGTATATGGTTTAGGGGTGGGGAACTGAACTATTTCTGAGATATATGGCTTTTAATGAAGTAAAGCGATGGGGCATGGCCTGGGCATGCCCCGGGGGCTCCCAATCTGGTGTCACTGAATGCGTCTTATCATTAGAAGATGAATATATATGGTTTAGGGTGGGGCTAAGAATTTACTTAGATATAAGGCCTTTTGTAATTTACCTTTAGCCATGATCGATAGCAATATTTCGCATAGATTTTGTTTGTTTGTTTGGTTTGAGGCTTAACGTCCCCTATGGGCGGGGGCTGATTTCGCATAAATATGTTATCCTAAGTGTATGACTCAAAATCTAGTACACATGTGTTCTCAATACAAAAACACTCAAATCTCACAAAACGGCGAGATTCTCGTTCAGAAATATACCTGTCAGGTAAATCAGAATGCTTCTAATAATACAGGTAAGCGAGACCACTTGTCCCGATGGTCAGCGGTCAACGGGGAAATAACTGGCAATAAAAGATTATGCTTATTTTATGGATTTTATGGATTTAGTTCCCTTGTAGACTGCGTTAAAATAAGTTCGGTATGAGTGGAGGGTTGTGGCAAGGCCCCGGGAGACTCCCAGGTTGGTGTCAATGAATGTGTCTTATCATAAGGGACAAGAATATATATGGTTTAGGGGTAGCCATCTGTAGAGTTTCCCAGATTTTGTGAGATTATGAATGGAGGGGGTGGGGCATGGCCCCAGCACATCCCTTGGGACCCCCAGGTTGGTGTCACTGAATGCGTCTAATCATAATGAACAATAATATATATGGTTTAGGGGTGAGGATCTGAACAGTTTCTGAGATATATGGCCTTTTGTGAAGTGAAGGGGTGGGTCAACCCGGACAAGGGCATCAAGAGCAAATAACTCACAGTATCGTAGGTACCAGTCCTATAGTGATGCCCCGAAAAACTCTTTCTTCCCTAGAACTATTCCTCAGTGGAATAGTCTTCCATCTTCTGCGGTGAATGCCAAGACTGCAGAGGAGTTCAAAGCCCGCACATTATAAGATTGAGACTCAGAGGTATGCGTTTTAGGATACCTCTGTGCTTGGATTGTTAATAGTTTTAAGGACCCATCCAGAGATGATTTTTTTTTGTGTGTGCTAAATTCTAAATTTAGCCACCCACTCAACTGAGGTAATGGCCAAATATGACCGACTCAGTATAGATAGATAGATAGATAGATAGATAGATAGATAGATAGATAGATAGATAGATAGATAGATAGATAGATAGATAGATAGATAGATAGATAGATAGATAGATAGATAGATAGATAGATAGATAGATAGATAGATAGATAGATAGATAGATAGATAGATAGATAGATAGATAGATAGATAGATAGATAGATAGATAGATAGATAGATAGATAGATAGATAGATAGATAGATAGATAGATAGATAGATAGATAGATAGATAGATAGATAGATAGATAGATAGATAGATAGATAGATAGATAGATAGATAGATAGATAGATAGATAGATAGATAGATAGATAGATAGATAGATAGATAGATAGATAGATAGATAGATAGATAGATAGATAGATAGATAGATAGATAGATAGATAGATAGATAGATAGATAGATAGATAGATAGGTAGATAGGTAGGTAGGTAGGTAGGTAGGTAGGTAGATAGATAGATAGATAGATAGATAGATAGATAGATAGATAGATAGATAGATAGATAGAGGTTAAACGTTCCCGTCAACAATGTAAAGGTCATTTTGGAGACGTTGCTTCCAATTTTGTGGGACTTTTACCCGACATTGAGATGAAATGACTTCTCAAGCCCTGTCGCCCAATGAAACCAATAGGGTTTATTAGCACGGACGGTCCGCCTCGCACCGCGGTTCCGGGACAGGCTTAGATCCTCTAAGCGGTTTACCAGTACTAGTGTGCGGGCCGGATTCAGCTCTGCGTGGAAGCATCATGCAGCCCATATATTTCTTCAAGCCCCTATGGGCGAGGGCTTTAATCCGTATTTATAGATATCCATAAATCGAATTATGGATATCCATAATTCGATTTATGGATATTCATTATTCCTCTGATTTATGGATGTCCATAATTCGAATTATGGATATCCATAATTCGATTTATGGGTATCCATAATTCAGATCGATTTATGGATATCCATAATTCGAATTATGGATATCCATAAATCACCGCCAAAGCTTTTGGTTTAATGATTTCTCCCTAAGGCACGTGAAATCTTCAAAATCTTCAAGGTCTTCATCATCGCTGGAAGATGATGGCCAGTCAAAGGGACCTTTCTGCCGTGCAGAATTGTCAGCCCGTAAGGCTTCCAAAGCAACGGACGCCATACGCTGAACGCCCGCCATGTGTGCAGTTAAATATCGGAACCGGCCGTAAGATCTTGAAATTCCGGCCATCTGGATAATTATAATGATCCAAACAGACAATCCGTGCATGCTTTCTGGAGAAAAAAATGCACATGGTCGTTATATATAGTATAAACATATATCCATCGGCCCCCGCCCATCGGGGCTTGGAGAAATAGATAGGCTGCATGATGCTTCAACGCAGAGCTGAAACCGACCGCACATGGGTACTGGTAAACCGTTTAGATAATCTAATAAAAATCAAAAATGAGTTCCTTTAAGAGCAATGAAAACATTCATAAGAAAGAAGATGGGTCATACTACGTAGTTTCTGCACAGGCAAAGCGGTGCGAATCGGACCGTCCATGCTTATAAACCCTATTGGTGTCATTGGGTGACAGTGCTTGATACGTCATTTCATCTCAATGTCGGGCAAAAGTTCCACAAATTGGAAGCAACGTCTCCAAAATGACCTATACAGTGTTGACGGGGACTTTAAACCTCACATCAATCAAACAAACAAACATATATCCGTATAATACTCTACTTTAGATGTATGGAGTACCAGGCAGATTTAAATATATCTCCTGGCCCCCGCCCATTTGGGCTTGGAGAAATAGATTTGGCTGCATGACCTGAGAGTACTGGTAAACCGTTTAGAAGGTCTAAGCCTGTCATAACAAAGTCGTGCGAGTCAATGGGCGACAAGGATTGAGGTGTTTGTTTGTTATTTGTATTTGAGTTTAACGGCCCAGTCAACACTAATTTAGGTCATTTTTTAGCCGGTCAGTTTACCTATCCACACATTTTCCCGGGCAGGCATATTCGTAAGCAGTTAACCAGTACAGTGCACATTCTTTCGCCAGAAACTGACAACTGCCCTTCTTGAGTCAGTGAAAGGGAGAAAATAACCGTAGAAAAGATTTCATGATAAATCTCCACGAAAGAATGTTGCCGACCCTGGCATGTATCGAACCCGCGTCCTCCTGATTACCAGTCAGACGCGCATCCGACTGAGCTACCGAGGCCGGCGGGATTGAGCTGTCATTTCATCTCAATGAAGGCTTAATGCCCAACATAATTGGAAGCAACGTCTCAAAAATGAAGGAGACGTTAAACCTCAAATCAAACAAGACATTTCTCTCCCACACCATAGCCCACCCCTAAGCCTACCATTAATTACCTCCACCTCCATCCCGGCCTTTATTACACACCCAAATCGGAAACCGGACGCGAATAGTAAATTTTTTTTTGTTTGCTTTTTGTTTTGCAAAGGGAGCAGTCATTATTCATTAGGTTTATTTGCAGAGGAGAATTATGGATATCCATAATTCGATTTAAGGATATCCATAAATCAGCCGAATTATGGATATCCATAATTCGAATTAAGGATATCCATAATTCAATTTATGGAAATCCATATTTCGATCTGAATTAATGATATCCATAAATCGATTTATGGATATCCATAATTCGATTTATGGATAACCATAATTTGATTTATGGATATCCATAATTTGATTTATGGATATCCATCAATCAGCTGAATGATGGATATCCATAATTCGATTTATGGATATCCATAAATCGAATAATGGATATCCATTATTCGATTTATGGATATCATTAATTCAGTTCGATTTATGGATATCCATAAATCAGCCGAATTATGCATATCCAAAATTCGAATTAAGGATATCCATAATTCGATTTATGGATATCCATATTTCGATCTAAATTAATGAGATCCATAAATCGATTTATGGATATCCATAATTCGATTTATGGATATCCACAATTTGATTTATGGATATCCATAAATCAGCCGAATGATGGATATCCATAATTTGATTTATGGATATACATAAATCGAATAATTGATATGCATTATTCGATTTATGGATATCATTAATTCAGTTCGATTTATGGATATCCATAATTCGAATTATGGATATCCATAAATAATAAAGGATATCCATAAATAATAATGGATATCCATAATTCGAATTATGGAAATCCATAATTCGAATTGTGGATATCCATTAATAATTATGGATATCTATAAATACGGATTAAATAGTAAAACGGCAACCCATAAAAATGCAACAAAATTGGAAGCAACATCTCCAAAATGACCTAAATAGTGTTGACGGGGACATTAAGTACAAAATCAATCAAAACCATACTTTATACATATACATGGAAGAGAGGCAGCCCAATGTATTTCTCCAAGTCCCGATGGTGGTGGGGATTAGGTGGGGTGGGGCGGGGGCAGACGCCATAATAGCAAACGGTTGTGTTAAGCTTTGGTTGTCTACCAGCCCTTTTCCCGAAGATGACGTCCATATACAGCAATGGGGCACTGTAGCTTCCCAGTCAAGACCCATCTCAAGTGTGCAGAAGACGTATCATCTTGTTAACAAGTCCGTGAAACCAACATCCACTAAACGCCACTTTATACAGAGAAAGCTGGGGTTTACAGGGTAAACATTATTTTTTCTCATTTGTGCTCGAAGACATACATGTAGGTTGTTGATACTCGTTAGAAGCGCCTCAATGAGGCGATTCAAACGAGCACCCACAACCTATGTTTGCAGTATAAGAAAGAATAATGTGACAGATTTTCACCGATCGTGGCCACAAAGAGACTGACTTGATCGACTTCGCAACGGCCTTTGACAAGGTACCTCACAGAAGGCTATTGTATAAATTGGACTACTATGGGATAAGAGGATCAACACATAAGTGGATTAGCTCATTGCGCTCTGGGTGCTCACGGCAAGTTGTCTGATCCAGTCCCTGCCGTCTGATCCACTCACTGTTTTATCTGGTGCCCCCCAAAAAATTCGATCCTTGTGTTAGGCTTTGTGTTTGCCTTCCCTGCAGCTGGTGTTGTGCCGTGTGGCGGCCGTAAAACGTCTCCCCGTACATCAACCATAGTGCAGTTTATATTTTACTTTTGGTCCTTTGAGATCAGCGTGAATATTCTGAGAAATCAGAAATAAATTATTGGTTTAGACTCCTATTCTAGACAGGCTTTTAATTCTTTGGACCCCATTTTGATTTATATCAGTCTTTGAATCGACTGCCTATTCGAAATTCGCAAAATTGCAGTATGTTTCCTCTGGCTTTCTTTGCCGGATCATTACAGGGTCACTGATGAGGCTTTATTAGCCGAAACTACGTAGTATGACCCATTTTCTTTCTTATGAATGTTTTCATTGCTCTTAAAGGAACTCATTTTTTATTTTTATTTGCCTTCACTGCAGCTGGTGTTGTGCCGTGTGGCGGCCGTAAAACGTCTCCCCGTACATCAACCATAGTGCAGTTTATATTTTACTTTTGGTCCGGTGAGATCAGCGTGAATATTCTGAGAAATCAGAAATAAATTATTGGTTTAGACTCCTATTCTAGACAGGCTTTTAATTCTTTGGACCCCATTTTGATTTATATCAGTCTTTAAATCGACTGCCTATTCGAAATTCGCAAAATTGCAGTATGTTTCATCTGGCTTTCTTTGCCGGATCATTACAGGGTCACTGATGAGGCTTTATTAGCCGAAACTACGTAGTATGACCCATTTTCTTTCTTATGAATGTTTTCATTGCTCTTAAAGGAACTCATTTTTTGATTTTTATTTGGTTGTCTACCAGCCCTTTTCCCGAAGATGACGTCCATATACAGTAATGGGGCACTGTAGCTGCCCAGTCAAGACCCATCTCAAGTGTGCAGAAGACGTATCATCTTGTTAACAAGTCCGTGAAACCAACATCCACTAAACCCCACTTTATACAGAGAAAGCTGGGGTTTACAGGGTAAACATTATTTTTTCTCATTTGTGCTCGAAGACATACTTGTAGGCTGTTGATACTCGTTAGAACCGCCTCAATGAGGCGATTCTAACGAGGACCCACAACCTATGTTTGCAGTATAAAAAAGAATAATGTTACAGATTTTCATGAGTAAAGTCACCGATTTGGAGATATGAAAGAATGCACTATGTGTTCAGTGGCAGTTTTTTCCCCAGAATAACACAGGAGGAATTATCGTTCAGCCAAAACAGGTGCACAATTATGATTTTTCATTGAGTTTTGTTTGTTTGATAAGAGGTTTAACGCCCCCGTCAACACTGAAAAGGTCATTTTGGAGACGTTGCTTCCAATTTTGTGGGACTTTTACCCGACATTGAGATGAAATGACATCTCAAGCCCTGTCGCCCAATGAAACCAATAGGGTTTATTAGCATGGACGGTCCGCCTCGCACCGCGGTTCCTGGGCAGGCTTAGATCCTCTAAGCGGTTTACCAGTACTAGTGTGCGGGCCGGATTCAGCTCTGCGTGGAAGCATCATGCAGCCCATATATTTCTTCAAGACCCTATGGGCGGGGACTATATTTTTTTTTTGGCAAAATATTCACCTTAATTACATTACGCTAGGAGATTTACTACTAATTAGACCATTTCAATGAGATTTTGGGTACGAAATATGAGCAAATCTTACAAAAATTATTTCTGCGTATCTCAAGACCTGACTTTCGTCTTCATTGCTTCACTTCAAGAGGGACCGTAGCGGACGACTGCATAGCTAACTGTCAACATGGCTTTCGAAGTCAAATGTCCTGCGAAACTCAATCAGCAATCTGGATGGGGCCATAAATCGTGGCCACAAACATATTGACTTAATCATACGAGTAATGGACTTCGCAACGGCCTTTGACAAGGTACCTCACAGAAGGCTATTGTACAAATTGGACTACTATGGGATAAGAGGATCCACACATAAGTGGATTAGCTCATTGCGCTCTGGGTGCTCACGGCAAGTTGTACTGACGACCTGCCGTTTGATTCAGTCCCTGTTTTATCTGGTGCCCCCCAAAATTAGATCCTTGGACCGGTCCTTTTCTCGGTATTCATTAATGACCTCCCTGATAATATCACTATCAGGTCATCTGTCAGTTTGTTTGCTGATGATTGTGTCCTGTATAGGAACGAGGATCTGACTGTTATTTTACAAGATGACCTGGATCGACTCTTAAGTGGGAGGCCGATTGGCAGATGAAATGAGAGTGTCACGACCGGCAAATTAAGTTTAATTATACAGTACACCAGCAAATTGGTTAGCCCTCAACTTGAATTCGCATCACCCATTTGGACACACATCATAAAGTGGGGTTTAACCACAATCGTACAGTTTTACATAATGAAAGTTAGTACTTCGCAAATAAATGAAGTCAAAACGTTTCAGTTTGTCTTTTTATTTTCAGACAAAATAAAAATGGTCTCTTTTTATAATAATGTTACATACCATAACATATTGAAAATCGAAAATTTTTGAGACAGGCTGTGTTCAGGGCTAGATCTAGCCCCAACATCCACACTGAACACAAGCAAGATAACTGAAAACCTGACTGATTTGATATAATCAAACTGGCATTTGTATATGTTTCAGATAATTTCACAGGTTTTTGTTCTCACGTTAACACAGTTTCTGTTTATACTAAATGTCTATCATTAACTAAAATGTTAAAAGTATTTCAACATCTGCTGGACACCTGTACCCACACCTGCATGGTACTGTGTACTTAAACATTGGCTAAACCGCCCACATGATTGGCATAAACGGAAATAGGCACCCATATGATTGACGTTTGAGCAGATACATTTTAGCTTTTATGTAAGCTTGTTTCTTCCTGCCCAATATAGTTTGATAACAGCACACGTTGTCTACGCATTGAATAATTGAAATGCCAATTCGTTATGTCAATGGTTTTGAACAGGTTCCAACGTAAATATCTCTTATGTATTATGTGGTTTTTCGGTACATTTTGCAGTTTTGTAGATAATGGATAATACTATATTGATAGGTAAAACGTTCCAAAATCTAACTGTAAAAGTTCATAATGTTACAGTGCCCAATCAACATATTCCTAAATACATTTATTTCCCATTCAACATTATGTTGGCCATATGGAGTTCTTACTGCTTATCAACTTTATTTCAACTATTCATGTAACATGCCTGTGCAATACAAATGGCATCTTTTACAATCCATCGATCAACACCATTTGGATAATTAAGATCACATGCCTTTGAAACTATGTTACACACCTCCCATTTTTAGCTCACCAGAGCCAAAGGCTCCGGGGGAGCTTATAGGATAGGCAGTTGTCCGTCGTCGTCGTCGTCGTCGTCGTCTGCGTCGTCTGGTGTCAACACTTTCAAACGACATCTCCTCTGAAGCCACTGGGCCGATTGGGCCCAAATTTTATCTGTAGCATTCTTGGGCTGGGGGATTGAAAGTTTGTGTTTTTTATGAAAATCGGCTCATTAGTTTGGTTGCTATGGCAACTTAGAGTTTCCATAGACTTATAATGGAGAAAATTGGAAAATGGCATTTACTGCCAAGCCTCTGCAGATATTTTGACAAAACTTCATAGAAATGTTTCTTAGGCAATCTACTATCTGCCATATGATTTTAGGCCTACTGCTCATTTTTATTGGTTGCCATGGAAACCAAAATGAAAAAAAAAAATAGAAAAAAAATAGTTAAAAATCATCTCCTCAGAAACCATATGCTCTAGGAGGCTGAGACTTTATGAAAATATTCACCATATTTGCCTTTACAGGTTTTGTCTTTTTTATGAAATTTGGCCTTTTAGTTTTGTTGCTATGGCAACTTAGAGTTTCCATTGACTTATAATGGGGAAAACAGAAAAATGGCATTTACTGCCAAGTCATTGCAGATATTTTGACAAAACTTACATAGGCATGTTCCTTGAGTAAACTTATCTCAGCCATATGCTTTTATGTCAACCTGGGGGTCCCCTAGGTTGTGCCGGGGCCATGCCCCACCCCTCCACTTCATAAAATGCCTTATATCTCAGAAACCTTACAGATCCCAACCCCTAAACCATATATATTCTTGTTCCTTATGATAAGATGCATTAAGTGGCACCAACCTGGGGATCCCCCGGGATGTGCCGGGGACATGCCCTGCCCCCTATATTTCATAAAATGCCATTTATCTCAGAAACCATTCAGATCCCCACCCCTAAACTATATATATTCTTGTTCCTTATGTTAAGATGCATTAAGTGACACCAACCTGGGGGTCCCCCGGGATGTGTCGGGGACATGCCCCACCCCCTCCACTTCAAAAAATGCCATTTATCTCAGAAACCATTGAGATCCCCACCCCTAAACCATATATACTTTTGTTCCTTATGATGAGATGGACTCAGTGACACCAACCTGGGGGTCCCCCGGGATGTACCGGGGCCATGCCCCACCCTCTCCTCTTCATAAAAGGCCCAATATCCCAGTAGCCTTACAGATCCCCACCTCTAAACCATATATATTCTCGTTCCTTATGATAAGTGACATTCAGTGACACCAACTTGGGTGTCCCCCGGCATGTGCGGGGGCCATGCCCAACCCCCTCCACTTCATAAAAGACTAAATATTCCAGAAACCTTACAGATCCCCACCTCAAAACAATATAATTTTATTCTTGTTCCTTATGATAAGACACATTCAGTGACACCAACCTAGGGGTCACCCAGGGTGTGCCCAGGCCACATTCCACCCCTCGACTTCACAAAAGACCATATATCTGAGAAACTGTTCAGAGCCCACCCCTAAACCATATATTTTCTTGTTCCTTATGATAAGACGCAAACAGTGACACGAGCATGGGGGTCTCCCCGGGTTGCCACGGGCCATGCCCCACCCCTTTACTTATTTAAAATATATATATCTCAGAAACCGTTCAGATCCCCACCCCTAAACCATAAATATTCTTGTTCCTGATGATAAGACTCCACGTAATAATAGGCCATATATCTCAAAAACCATTCAAATCCCCATCCTATAATCAAATATATTCTTGTTCATTGTTATTAGACACATTCAGTCAACCCTCTCTTGGGGGTCAGCGGGGCCATTTCTCTCCCTTCCACTTCATATAAGGGCCTCATATCTCAGAAACCGTTCAGATCCCCACCATATATATTCTTGATCTTTATGATAAGACATATTCAGTGACAACAATCTTTGGCTTTTCTGGGATCTGCCATGCCCGAATCCCTCCATTGCTTAAAAGGCCTTACGTCTCGGGAACCATACATATCCCCACCGCTAAACCATATATGTCTCTGTTGCTTTTTATAAGACCCATTTAGTGCCACCAATCAGGGCTCCATTGGGCAGTGCCCACCTGAGCTCTGGTTTATGAAATTTAGCACTTTGGTTTGTTTGTTATGGTAAGTTAAGAGTTTCCATTGACTTATAATGGGGAAAATTGAAAAATGACATTATTGCCTCTCAAGATATTTTGTCAAACTTTCATAGAAATGTTCCTTTAATAATGTTCTTTTTGGCCTATTGCCACAGATGGGAAATTGTCAATTGTCATCTGTTGTCTTCAAGCGACATCAGACCTCTGAAGCCACTAGTCTGATTGGGTCGAGATTTTATCTGTAGCAGCCTTTGGAGCAGGGCTTCCATGGTTAATTAAAATAAATTGCTGCCAGTGGGCAGTGGCCCCCTGAGCTCTGGTGAGCATTGTGGCCCATAGGCCTCTTGTTATAATATTAATTTTCTTGGTGAAATTAATTTAAATACACATTATATACATATGTCCAGTTGATCAAGTCTTCCTTAAACAACTAAGGGTCAGGCCTCAGATTCTATGATGGTTCCAACGTAAAGGCTTATGTTGGTTGGTACCTGATGCTCTGTCTCTGGTCAAGCCCTTCGGATTCAAACTGTTGGTTTTCGTTTGCGCCTGCAGTTCTGTTATTTCTTGCTGTCAAGTCCTCACCGGCGTTTCATCTATGTGGTTGTTTGATTTTTTGTGTTCACGGTGATGTTGCGCTGATGAGTTAGCAGACCTTCATGCGGACTGAACAAATTATTTGTCTTACTCGCGACGGAAGTGCGAGGATTGTGGCCACGTAAAATCAATTTAAGCCCCCAGTGGAATTCGTTTCCGCTGACCGTTCCAAGGCAGTTCTTCTGTCGCGGTTTATTTTTGTTATGGTTTGTCTTTGGGTGTTTGTGTCGCTTATATTATTTTATTTTGGATAGCCTATTCGCCATTTTGTGGGAAAATAACTGTCCTTTTGGCTTTCCGCTGTTGGTGTCTCGATTGGAGTATGTTGCTTCATGTTTGTGTTTCTTTCCCTTTGGTGTCTCTGATGGGATCTGTGGGTTAATTGTATCGATTCCGGAGCATTTCCTCTATTTCTATTTTTCAAAAGAATTCCGTTTTGTCATACAAGACAATTTGCATAACTTAATTTATCTTCGGTGACCATATAAGTTCGTGCATAAAATGCAACAATCTTATATGAAGTAATTAAAGAAATTTTAAAATAACCATCAATAGTAGTGTTGATAGTCAGCAACAAGTTATCCTGAAACCAACATGTTTAAACTATTTATAGCAATGTCTAATGCCATTTTGTCCAAAATGTAATAACGTTTATTCACTTCTGTGGAGTGAATATCTTCCGAAGCTTTAAGCCTTCAGTCTAATTTACTCTAACTAATATTTAAAACTCATAAACAACTTAATAAAAATAATTAAGGCACATTTATAGAGTTTATTGTTAACTGCTTAGCATTTTCACCGTCGTTTGTTGGTTTCATGGGAACTCTATCCATGGGTACCAGCACGCGGTCATCAGGCGACGAACGTTGAGTAAGCTGGTTTACTATCAGGTACATTGGTACAGGAGGAGATCTTCTCATTTTTTCATACGACTCCCTCATCGCTGACACGTCATCTACATGTATGTATGTTGTTGATGACTAGAATGAAAATACAACTCGTGTATTCAACAACTCTATCTGTCTGTTACAATCAATCTTAATCATCAGCTTTACATTTTGTAGATACATTTTAGCTTTTATGTAAGCGTGTACTTATTTCTTCCCGCCCAATCTGGTTTGTAAATAGCATATGCTGTCCACATAATGAATAATTGAAAGGTCAATTCGAAATGTCAATGATTTTGAACCAACAAACGACGGTGAAAATGCTAAGCAGTTAACAATAAACTCTATAAATGTGCCTTAATTATTTTTATTAAGTTGTTTATGAGTTTTAAATATTAGTTAGAGTAAATTAGACTGAAGGCTAAAAGCTTCGGAAGATATTCACTCCACAGAAGTGAATAAACGTTATTACATTTTGGACAAAATGGCATTAGACATTGCTATAAATAGTTTAAACATGTTGGTTTCAGGATAACTTGTTGCTGACTATCAACACTACTATTGATGGTTATTTTAAAATTTCTTTAATTACTTCATATAAGATTGTTGCATTTTATGCACGAACTTATATGGTCACCGAAGATAAATTAAGTTATGCAAATTGTCTTGTATGACAAAACGGAATTCTTTTGAAAAATAGAAATAGAGGAAATGCTCCGGAATCGATACAATTAACCCACAGCTCCCATCAGAGACACCAAAGGGAAAGAAACACAAACATGAAGCAACATACTCCAATCGAGACACCAACAGCGGAAAGCCAAAAGGACAGTTACTTTCCCACAAAATGGCGAATAGGCTATCCAAAATAAAATAATATAAGCGACACAAACACCCAAAGACAAACCATAACAAAAATAAACCGCGACAGAAGAACTGCCTTGGAACGGTCAGCGGAAACGAATTCCACTGGGGGCTTAAATTGATTTTACGTGGCCACAATCCTCGCACTTCCGTCGCGATTAAGACAAATAATTTGTTCAGTCCGCATGAAGGTCTGCTAACTCATCAGCGCAACATCACCGTGAACACAAAAAATCAAACAACCACATAGATGAAACGCCGGTGAGGACTTGACAGCAAGAAATAACAGAAATGCAGGCGCAAACGAAAACCAACAGTTTGGATCCGAAGGGCTTGACCAGAGACAGAGCATCAGGTACCAACCAACATAAGCCTTTACGTTGGAACCATCATAGAATCTGAGGCCTGACCCTTAGTTGTTTAAGGAAGACTTGATCAACTGGACATATGTATATAATGTGTATTTAAATTAATCTCACCAAGAAAATTAATATTATAACAAGAGGCCCATGGGCCACAATGCTCACCAGAGCTCAGGGGGCCACTGCCCACTGGCAGCAATTTATTTTAATTAACCATGGAAGCCCTGCTCCCAAGGCTGCTACAGATAAAATCTCGACCCAATCAGACTAGTGGCTTCAGAGGTCTGATGTCGCTTGAAGACAACAGATGACAATTGACAATTTCCCATCTGTGGCAATAGGCCAAAAAGAATCAAACAACCACATAGATGAAACGCCGGTGAGGACTTGACAGCAAGAAATAACAGAAATGCAGGCGCAAACGAAAACCAACAGTTTGAATCCGAAGGGCTTGACCAGAGACAGAGCATCAGGTACCAACCAACCTAAGCCTTTACGTTGGAACCATCATAGAATCTGAGGCCTGACCCTTAGTTGTTTAAGGAAGACTTGATCAACTGGACATATGTATATAATGTGTATTTAAATTAATTTCACCAAGAAAATTAATATTATAACTAGAGGCCCATGGGCCACAATGCTCACCAGAACTCAGGGGGCCACTGCCCACTGGCAGCAATTTATTTTAATTAACCATTGAAGCCCTGCTCCCAAGGCTGCTACAGATAAAATTTCGACCCAATCAGACTAGTGGCTTCAGAGGTCTGATGTCGCTTGAAGACAACAGATGACAATTGACAATTTCCCATCTGTGGCAATAGGCCAAAAAGAACATTATTAAAGGAACATTTCTATGAAAGTTTGACAAAATATCTTGAGAGGCATTAATGTCATTTTTCAATTTTCCCCATTATAAGTCAATGGAAACTCTTAACTTGCCATAGCAAATAAACCAAAGTGCTAAATTTCATAAACCAGAGCTCAGGTGGGCACTGCCCAATGGAGCCCTGATTGGTGGCACTAAATGGGTCTTATAAAAAGCAACAGAGACATATATGGTTTAGCGGTGGGGATATGTATGGTTCCCGAGACGTAAGGCCTTTTAAGCAATGGAGGGATTCGGGCATGGCAGATCCCAGAAAAGCCAAAGATTGTTGTCACTGAATATGTCTTATCATAAAGATCAAGAATATATATGGTGGGGATCTGAACGGTTTCTGAGATATGAGACCCTTATATGAAGTGGAAGGGAGAGAAATGGCCCCGCTGACCCCCAAGAGAGGGTTGACTGAATGTGTCTAATAACAATGAACAAGAATCTATTTGATTATAGGATGGGGATGTGAATGGTTTCTGAGATATATGGCCTATTATTACGTGGAGTCTTATCATCAGGAACAAGAATATATATGGTTTAGGGGTGGGGATCTGAACGGTTTCTGAGATATATATTTTTTAAATAAGTAAAGGGGTGGGGCATGGCCCGTGGCAACCCGGGGAGACCCCCATGCTCGTGTCACTGTTTGCGTCTTATCATAAGAAACAAGAAAATATATGGTTTAGGGGTGGGCTTTGAACAGTTTCTCAGATATATGGTCTTTTGTGAAGTCGAGGGGTGGAATGTGGCCTGGGCACACCCTGGGTGACCCCTAGGTTGGTGTCACTGAATGTGTCTTATCATAAGGAACAAGAATAAAATTATATTGTTTTGGGGTGGGGATCTGTAAGGTTTCTGGAATATTTAGTCTTTTATGAAGTGGAGGGGGTTGGGCATGGCCCCCGCACATGCCGGGGGACCCCCAAGTTGGTGTCACTGAATGTCACTTATCATAAGGAACGAGAATATATATGGTTTGGAGGTGGGGATCTGTAAGGCTACTGGGATATTGGGCCTTTTATGAAGAGGAGAGGGTGGGGCATGGCCCCGGTACATCCCGGGGGACCCCCAGGTTGGTGTCACTGAGTCCATCTCATCATAAGGAACAAAAGTATATATGGTTTAGGGGTGGGGATCTCAATGGTTTCTGAGATAAATGGCATTTTATGAAGTGGAGGGGGTGGGGCATGTCCCCGACACATCCCGGGGGACCCCCAGGTTGGTGTCACTTAATGCATCTTAACATAAGGAACAAGAATATATATAGTTTAGGGGTGGGGATCTGAATGGTTTCTGAGATAAATGGCATTTTATGAAATAGAGGGGGCAGGGCATGTCCCCGGCACATCCCGGGGGACCCCCAGGTTGGTGCCACTTAATGCATCTTATCATAAGGAACAAGAATATATATGGTTTAGGGGTTGGGATCTGTAAGGTTTCTGAGATATAAGGCATTTTATGAAGTGGAGGGGTGGGGCATGGCCCCGGCACAACCTAGGGGACCCCCAGGTTGACATAAAAGCATACGGCTTAGAGAAGTTTACTCAAGGAACATGCCTATGTAAGTTTTGTCAAAATATCTGCAATGACTTGGCAGTAAATGCCATTTTTCTGTTTTCCCCATTATAAGTCAATGGAAACTCTAAGTTGCCATAGCAACAAAACTAAAAGGCCAAATTTCATAAAAAACACAAACCTGTAAAGGCAAATATGGTGAATATTTTCATAAAGTCTCAGCCTCCTAGAGCATATGGTTTCTGAGGAGATGATTTTTTAAGTATTTTTTTTTTTTTCTATTTTTTTTTTTTTCATTTTGGTTTCCATGGCAACCAATAAAAATGAGCAGTAGGCCTAAAATCATATGGCAGATAGTAGATTGCCTAAGGAACATTTCTATGAAGTTTTGTCAAAATATCTGCAGAGGCTTGGCAGTAAATGCCATTTTCCAATTTTCTCCATTATAAGTCTATGGAAACTCTAAGTTACCATAGCAACCAAACTAATGAGCCGATTTTCATAAAAAACACAAACTTTCAATCCCCCAGCCCAAGAATGCTACAGATAAAATTTGGGCCCAATCGGCCCAGTGGCTTCAGAGGAGATGTCGTTTGAAAGTGTTGACACCAGACGACGCAGACGACGACGACGACGACGACGGACAACTGCCTATCCTATAAGCTCCCCCGGAGCCTTCGGCTCTGGTGAGCTAAAATGGGAGGTGTGTAACATAGTTTCAAAGGCATGTGATCTTAATTATCCAAATGGTGTTGATGGATTGTAAAAGATGCCATTTGTATTGCACAGGCATGTTACATGAATAGTTGAAATAAAGTTGATAAGCAGTAAGAACTCCATATGGCCAACATAATGTTGAATGGGAAATAAATGTATTTAGGAATATGTTGATTGGGCACTGTAACATTATGAACTTTTACAGTTAGATTTTGGAACGTTTTACCTATCAATATAGTATTATCCATTATCTACAAAACTGCAAAATGTACCGAAAAACCACATAATACATAAGAGATATTTACGTTGGAACCTGTTCAAAACCATTGACATTACGAATTGGCATTTCAATTATTCAATGCGTAGACAACGTGTGCTGTTATCAAACTATATTGGGCAGGAAGAAACAAGCTTACATAAAAGCTAAAATATATCTGCTCAAACGTCAATCATATGGGTGCCTATTTCCGTTTATGCCAATCATGTGGGCGGTTTAGCCAATGTTTAAGTACACAGTACCATGCAGGTGTGGGTACAGGTGTCCAGCAGATGTTGAAATACTTTTAACATTTTAGTTAATGATAGACATTTAGTATAAACAGAAACTGTGTTAACGTGAGAACAAAAGCCTGTGAAATTATCTGAAACATATAAAAATGCCAGTTTGATTATATCAAATCAGTCAGGTTTTCAGTTATCTTGCTTGTGTTCAGTGTGGATGTTGGGGCTAGATCTAGCCCTGAACACAGCCTGTCTCAAAAATTTTCGATTTTCAATATGTTATGGTATGTAACATTATTATAAAAAGAGACCATTTTTATTTTGTCTGAAAATAAAAAGACAAACTGAAACGTTTTGACTTCATTTATTTGCGAAGTACTAACTTTCATTATGTAAAACTGTACGATTGTGGTTAAACCCCACTTTATGATGTGTGTCCAAATGGGTGATGCGAATTCAAGTTGAGGGCTAACCAATTTGCTGGTGTACTGTATAATTAAACTTAATTTGCCGGTCGTGACACTCTCATTTCATCTGCCAATCGGCCTCCCACTGTACTAGTCGATCCAGGTCATCTTGTAAAATAACAGTCAGATCCTCGTTCCTATACAGGACACAATCATCAGCAAACAAACGGACAGATGACCTGATAGTGATATTATCAGGGAGGTCATTAATGAATACCGAGAAAAGGACCGGTCCAAGGATCTAATTTTGGGGGGCACCAGATAAAACAGGGACTGGATCAAACGGCAGGTCGTCAGTACAACTTGCCGTGAGCACCCAGAGCGCAATGAGCTAATCCACTTATGTGTGGATCCTCTTATCCCATAGAAGTCCAATTTGTACAATAGCCTTCTGTGAGGTACCTTGTCAAAGGCCGTTGCGAAGTCCATTACTCGTATGATTAAGTCAATATGTTTGTGGCCACGATTTATGGCCCCATCCAGATTGCTGATTGAGTTTCGCAGGACATTTGACTTCGAAAGCCATGTTGACAGTTAGCTATGCAGTCGTCCGCTACGGTCCCTCTTGAAGTGAAGCAATGAAGACGAAAGTCAGGTCTTGAGATACGCAGAAATAATTTTTGTAAGATTTGCTCATATTTCGTACCCAAAATCTCATTGAAATGGTCTAATTAGTAGTAAATCTCCTAGCGAAATGTAATTAAGGTGAATATTTTGCAAAAAAAAAATATAGTCCCCGCCCATAGGGTCTTGAAGAAATATATGGGCTGCATGATGCTTCCACGCAGAGCTGAATCCGGCCCGCACACTAGTACTGGTAAACCGCTTAGAGGATCTAAGCCTGCTCAGGAACCGCGGTGCGAGGCGGACCGTCCATGTTAATAAACCCTATTGGTTTCATTGGGCGACAGGGCTTGAGATGTCATTTCATCTCAATGTCGGGTAAAAGTCCCACAAAATTGGAAGCAACGTCTCCAAAATGACCTTTTCAGTGTTGACGGGGGCGTTAAACCTCTTATCAAACAAACAAAACTCAATGAAAAATCATAATTGTGCACCTGTTTTGGCTGAACGATAATTCCTCCTGTGTTATTCTGGGAAAAAACTGCCACTGAACACATAGTGCATTCTTTCATATCTCCAAATCGGTGACTTTACTCATGAAAATCTGTAACATTATTCTTTTTTATACTGCAAACAAAGGTTGTGGGTCCTCGTTAGAATCGCCTCATTGAGGCGGTTCTAACGGGTATCAACAGCCTACATGTATGTCTTCGAGCACAAATGAGAAAAAATAATGTTTACCCTGTAAACCCAAGCTTTCTCTGTATAAAGTGGGGTTTAGTGGATGTTGGTTTCACGGACTTGTTAACAAGATGATACGTCTTCTGCACACTTGAGATGGGTCTTGACTGGGCAGCTACAGTGCCCCATTGCTGTATATGGACGTCATCTTCGGGAAAAGGGCTGGTAGACAACCAAAGCCTAACACAACCGTTTGCTATTATGGCGTCTGCCCCCGCCCCCGCCCCATCCAACCCAATCCCCACCACCATCGGGGCTTGGAGAAATACATTGGGCTGCCACTCTTCCATGTACATGTATAAAGTATGATTTTGATTGATTTTGTATTTAATGTCAACACTATTTAGGTCATTTTGGAGATGTTGCTTCCAATTTTGTGGCATTTTTATGGGGTGCCGTTTTACTATCTAATCCGTATTTATAGATATCCATAATTATATATGGTTATCCACAATTCGAATTATGGATATCCATAATTCGAATTATGTATATACATTATTATTTACAGATATCCATTATTATTTATGGATATCCATAATTCGAATTATGGATATCCATAAATCGAACTGAATTAATGATATCCATAAATCGAATAATGGATATCCATTATTCGATTTATGGATATCCATAAATCGAATTATGGATATCCATTATTCGGCTGATTTATGGATACCCATAAATCAAACTATGGATATCCATAAATCGAATTATGGATATCCATAAATCGATTTATGGATATCATTAATTTAGATCGAAATATGGATATCCATTAATCGAATTATGGATATCTTTAATTCGAATTATGGATATCCATAATTCGGCTGATTTATGGATATCCATTAATCGAATTATGGATATCCATAATTCTCAACTGCAAATAAACCTAATGAATGATGACTGCTCCCTTTGCAAAAAAAACTCTACTATTCGCGTCAGGTTTCCGATTTGGTCGTGTAATAAAAGCCGGGATGGAGGTGGAGGTAATGTATGGTCGGCTTAGTGGTGGCCTATGGTGTGGGAGAGAAATTTGTTTGATTTGAGGTTTAACGTCTCCTTCATTTTGGAGACGTTGCTTCCAATTATGTTGGGCATTAAGCCTTCGTTGAGATGAAATGACATCTCAATCCCGCCGGCCTCGGTAGCTCAGTCGGATGCGCGTCTGACTGGTGACCAGGAGGACGCCGGTTCGATACCTGCCAGGGTCGGCAACATTCTTTCGTGGAGATTGATCATGAAATCTTTTCTACGGTCATTCTCTACCTTTCGCTGACTCAAGAAGGACAGTTGTCATTTTTTGGCGAAAGAATGTGCACTGTACTGGTTAACTGATTACGAATATGCCTGCCCGGGAAAATGTGTGGATAGGTAAACTGACCGGCTCAAAAATAACCTAAATTAGTGTTGACTGGGCCGTTAAACTCAAATACAAATAAACAAACAAACACCTCAATCCTTGTCGCCCATTGACTCGCACGACTTTGTTAGGACAGGCTTAGACCTTTTAAACGGTTTACCAGTACTCTCAGCTCATGCAGCCAAATCTATTTTTCCAAGTCCCAATTGGCGGGGGCCAGGAGATATATCTGAATCTGCCTGGTACTCCATACATCTAAAGTAGAGTATTATATGGATATATGTTTGTTTGATTGATTTGAGGTTTATTGTCCCCCGTCAACACCGTATAGGTCATTTTGGAGACGTTGCTTCCAATTTAGTGGAACTTTTGCCCGACATTGAGATGAAATGACACATCAAGCCCTGTCGCCCGATGAAACCAATATGGTTTATTAGCATGGACTTGCACCGCATTACCTGGGCAAACCAATAGAGTTTATAAGCATGGACGGTCCGATTCGCACCGCTTTGCCTGGGCAGGCTCCGATTATCTAAGCGGTTTACCAGTACCCATGTGCGGTCGGTTTCAGCTCTGCGTGGAAGCATCATGCAGCCTTTCTATTTCTCCAAGCCCCGATGGGCGGGGGCCGATGGATATATGTTAATACTATATATAACGACCATGTGCATTTTGTTCTCCAGAAAGCATGCACGGATTGCCTGTTTTGATCATTATAATCTGACGTCCGACTTTCAGTGTCTTTAGGTGCGCCGTCTTCATAGAGGTGATTCCAGATGGCCGGAATTTCCAGGGGCCAGTTTCATCAAAGCATCTGCGACGTATTTTCGTCTTAAAAAGATCGTACGAAGTTCTTCCGACAAAAATCCTGTTTCATCAAATGCTCATAATCTGCGATGTTCGCACATTTGGTCGTATTTCTGAGATGAATATTTAGACGTCGCACATTGAAATTTTCGTCTTATCACAGCCATAGCTGAAGAAGAGGTTAAATTGTTAAAAGGATGGTACGCAACATTTCATTTTGTTTATACCTTCGCAGATGACGCCCATTACTTATACAAGCCCACGCAATAAAGATCCCTCGAAACTACACCCTCACCTTGTTATAATCTTTAGGTTTTGGGTGGGGGTTTCTTAGTGTTTTTTTTTTTTTTTTTTTTCTTTGAACAATTGAGATTGAGGGTACTCGTTAGAAGCGCATCGTTGTGGATGTGCTGACGAGTATCCTTAATTTATATTTCATGGTATAACCTAGAATTGACGTTCGCTTTCGACCATCGAGTTTGGCCTGCATAGGGCTTCCGCGCAGAGCTAAAACTGACCAACATTACGAAAACATGCCTATACAAATACATGTAACCTCTATCGCCGAAAAAAAATGATTTTTTTTTCAGATAAAAATTGTGATATTTTTCTTTTTTCTGCTCAATCGAGACCCACGACCTATACTTTAGGCAGAAATAAGAAAAATAAAGTTTACCCCTGTAAACCCCAGTTTTACTGTATAAAAGTGGGGTTCAAGGGGTTTAAAATTATACAGGCGTGATTTCCTGATGATTTGATTACTGGTTTGCCATTTAGAATGTAACAACCTAGCCAAGAAAAGTGGTGCGAGTGGGACCGCTCCTTAAACCCTAGCGGTTTCTTTGGTCGATGGGGCTTAAGATGCCATTCCATCCCAAGGTTGTGTAAAAGCCCCACAAAATCAGAAGTAGCGTCTCCAAAATGACCTATAAACATGTACCAACAGTTGACGGGGCCTTAACAGCAAAATAACCGACGCGACGACCCACAATCTGCGATTAGACTTGTGTTTAAAACGAAGACTCAGTGTTCCTAAAATCGACACATCGAACTAGAATTGTCAATACGACACAGATGCCTCCGCCCGGGGACCATCCTCACCAAGGAAATAAATAATAATAATAATAAATAAATAAATAAATAAATAAATAAATAAAGACAGCATTTCTAGCTTGTAAAACTGTCCCTGAGGATATCGGCGCAGGTGGGGGTAATGTCGTTTGAATCTTGGAAAATGTGTGTATCATCATACCAAATATGAACGAAATCCATAAAAAATAAATTACTAATTCTGTGACATTGTCCTTCAGTTTTGGTTTTAAGGCCTCTTTTATTTTGAGCCTATCATTAATCAGATGTGGGCGAAAAACTAAACGGATTAGCCGGAGAAACGACCTGTATCTTTCATCATACCAAATACGAACTAAATCCATGATATGGATAGGGAAATGCAAGCTCCTGTTTGAATCGTTGACATTAAAATATTCTGAGTCCGTGACATTGACCTTGAGGTCATGGGCATGGACGCGGGTTTGCTGAATAAAACTTTTAATGAGTATCGATCATCGTACTACTTATTAACCAAATCCATTATATGGTTTTAAAAAATTTGAGCTCTTAAGTAATTTCTACATTTAAATTTTTTCAATATGCTTTGACCTAGAGGTTATAGGTATGGGCAAGTGTATTGCTGAATAAACCTATTGGCCTATACCTATCATCACATTTCCATCATATGGTCTGGAAAATATGAGCTCATAAAAGTTTAGGTTCTTCCTGGTACAATGTCTTAACTTGAGGTCAAAGGATCACGTACACACACCCCATACGGAAGGACGTACGTACATGTGCGTGCACTCGTATGTATGAAAAGCTTCACGGCATCATGCAGATGGCACGCGTGGGGGTGGGGGTCATAGTCTTGCGTTCTTTCATTTCGTCTATATTTTGCAGGCGATCGTATAATTGTGTATACATATATGTAGCTATAGAACTTCGTTTCAAGTCAGGTTCTTTGTAATTTAAAATCAGTCATGTTGTAGAATCTATGTTGCAAATGAAATGAATTTATTTTTCACTGAAAGCAAAATCCGCTGGACGGCCTGACAGACGGCAATCAATGAATAATATTTGATAAGACCATTGCCAACAACAAACCGAAGCTGAAAACTGACATACGTTATACACGAAAACTTTCAGAGGCTTTTGATTTGTTTGTTTGATTTGAGATTTAACGTCCCCGTCAACACTGTAATGTTCATTTTTGAGCTGCAGGGTGTAATGACGGCGCTCCATGCTGGGCACCTCCACGCTGGGAACGTTTGCTCCACCGTGGGCACACTCTTTTCCTACAGTTGCAGCTATACTTAGACTGGTTGCTCGGTTCATTAAAATTGGAGCAAATTTTCACAGGGTCTTTTCGGCCCTTGAATTCAAAGAAAACCTACAGAAGCATTAATTATTTGTCATTGCCATTTTCTTAGCTCCCGTTGTGTAGAAGTCAAATTATGACCGTACAACTTAAAGTTGTGGGTGTAGACTTTTATACTTATAGGAATGCGATTGGCACTTTAAAGCCGTTATCAGGTGTATTTATAGCTTCGCAAGGGAGATTACCATAGAATTGGAACCACAAGAAAATGCTATTTAATTTTAAATAGCCGCATTCAGCGTTTGATTTTCTGTAATATCTAAATAAAATAGGATAATGTAAATTTATTTCACAAAAAAATGTTGTTTTAAACGTTTAAGGTACTTTATTTTTCGTATTTTATTATAAATACTTATCAATTTGAGACACCACCTTTACTTAAACAAACATAACGACTGATATATAAATATTGATCTATTTCCATCGCAAACTGCTAGTTTTTTTTTCTTGTTACTGTGGAACATCAACACTAAATTTAAGTCTTACATGCATTAAGGTAAACCGTTTTCAAATCACGTGAAGTAAAATTTATTTCAAGTCGGTTTTAATGTACTGGAAAATTTGCTTGAACTCTGCTTGGCATGGAGCAACAATGGTCCTATTCATGCCGTTGCTCCACCCTGGGAACGTTAGCGTCGTATTGGAGCGTTTCCTTCAACTGTGCTGGACATGTAGTGACTTTCGACCTATTCTTGCTGGTGCTCAACCCTGGGCACAATATCAGTCGTATTGGTACGTTTCCTTGAACTCTGTGCTGGACTGATGGATCGACAACGGACCTATTCCTGTCGTTGCTCCACGCTGGGTACGTTGGCAGTCATAGGGGCACTGTTGCTTAATCTGTGCTGAACATGGTGCGACAATGGACCTATTCCTGCAGCTGCTCAACCCTGTGTAAGTTAGAAGTCGTATTGGAACGTTTCCTTGAACTATGCTGGACATGTAGCGGGAATGGACCTATTCCTGCCATTGCCTCGCTCCGAGCTGGGCACACTAAATATATTTCCAGAGCGCTAGAATGCTCTCTGCTGGGAACAGGCCTGCCTCGCTCCGCGCTGGGCACACTATGTATATTTCCAGAGCGCTCGCATGCTCTGTGCTGGGAACAGAACATCTATAAGACCATTGGCGGCTTTACTCCACGCTGGGCACACTATATATATTACCAGAGTGAGTGCTCGCATGCTCTGTGCTGGAAACAGAACAACTATAAGACCATTGTTGTCCTCGCTCCACGCTGGGCAGACAATATATATTTCCACAGCGCTCGCTTGGTCTGTGCTAGGAACAGAACAACTATAAGACCATTGTTGGCCTCGCTCCACGCTGGGCACACAATATATATATTTCCAGAGCGCTCGCTTGGTCTGTGCTGGTAACAGAACAACTATAAGACCATTGTTGGCCTCGCTCCACGCTGGGCACACTATATATATTTCCAGAGTGCTCGCATGCTCTCTGCTGGGAACTGAACAACTATAAGACCATTGTTGTCCTCGCTCCACGCTGGGCACACAATATATATTTCCAGAGCGCTCGCTTGGTCTGTGCTGGGAACAGAACAACTATAAGACCATTGTTGGCCTCGCTCCACGCTGGGCACACTATATTTATTTCCAGAGTGCTCGCATGCTCTTTGCTGGGAACAGAACAACTATAAGACCATTGTTGGCCTCGCTCCACGCTGGGCACACTATATATCTTTCCAGAGTGCTCGCATGCTCTGTACTGGGAACAGAACAGCTATAAGACCATTGTTGACCTCTCCCAATGCAGGGCACACCATATATATTTCCAGACTGCTCGCATGATCTATGCTGGGAACACAGCACTATAAGACAATTGTTGGCCTCGCTCCACACTGGGTACACTATCTATATTTCCAGAGTGCTCGCATTGTCTGTGCTGGGAACAGAACAACTATAAGACCATTGTCGGCCCCGCTCCACGCTGGGCACACTACATATATTTCCAGAGTGCTGGCATGCTCTGTGCTGGGAACAGAACGACTATAAAACTATTCCCGGCCTCGCTCCACGCCGGGCACACTATATATATTTCCAGAGTGCTCGCATGCTCTGTGCTGGGAACAGAACTTCATTAGACCATTGCCGGCCTCACTACACGCTGGGAACACTATATATATTTCCAAAGTGCATGAATGATCCGTGCTTGGAGCAGAACAACTATAAGCCATTGCCGGCCTCGCTCCACAGTGGGCACAGTATATATATTTCCAGAGTGCTCGCATGCTCTGTGCTGGGAAGAGAACAAATATAAGACCATTGTTGGCCTCGCTCCGCGCTGGGCACAATATATATATTTCCGGAGAGCTCGCATGCTCTGTGCTGATGCTCCTGTGCTGGGAACAGAACAACTATAAGACCATTGTTGGCCGCGCTCCACGCTGGACACACTATATACATCTCAAGGGCGCTCGCTTGCTCTGTGATGGGAACAGAACAACTACAAGACCATTGTTTGCCTCCCTCCATGCTACGCACACTACATATGTTTCCAGAGTGCTCGCATGCTCTGTGCTGGAAACACAACACTATAAGACAATTGTTGGCCTCGTTCCACGCTGGGCACAATATCTATATTTCCAGAGTGCTCGCATTGTCTGTGCTTGGAACAGAACAACTATAAGACCATTGCCGGCCCCACTCCAAGCTGGGCACGCTATATATATTTCCAGAGTGCTGGCATGCTCTGTGCTGGGAACAGAACAACTATAAAACCATTCCCGGCCTCTCTCCAAGCCGGGCACACTATATATATTTCCAGAGTGTTCACATGCTCTGTGCTGGGAACAGAACAACAATAACACCATTGCCGGCCTCGCTTCACGCTGGGCACACTATATATATTTCCAAAGTGCTCGAATGATTCGTGCTTGGAATAGAACAACTATAAACCATTGCCGGCCTCGCTCCACGCTGGGCACATTATATATATTTTCAGAGTGCTCGCATGCTCTGTGCTGGGAACAGAACAAATATAAGACCATTGTTGGCCTCGCTCCACGCTGGCCACACTATATATATTTCTAGAGTGCTTGCATGCTCTGTGCTGGGAACAGAACAACTATAAGACCATTGTTGGCCTCGCTCCACGCTGGGCACATATATAATTCCAGAGCGCTCGCATGCTCTGTGCTTGGAACTGAACAACTATAAGACCATTGTTGGCCTCACTCCACGATGGGCACACTGTATATATTTCCAGACTGCTCGCATGCTCTGTGCTGGGAACAGAACAGCTTTAAGACCACTGTTGGCCTCTCTCCACGCTGGGCACACTATATATATTTCCAGAATGCTCGCATGCTCTGTGCTGGAAGCTGAACAAATATAAGACCATTGTTGGCCTCGCTCCACGCTGGGCACATTATATTTATTTCCAGAATGCTAGCATGCTCTGTGCTGGGAAAAGAAAAACTATCTGACCATTGCCGGCCTCGCTCCTCGCTGTGCATACTATGTATATTTCCAGAGTGTTCGCATGCTCTGTGCTGGGAACGGAACAACTCTTAGACCATTGATGGCCTCGCTCTACGCTTGGCACAATATATATATATTTCCAGATTGCCCGCATCCTCTGTGCTGGGAACAGAACAACTATAAGACCATTGCCGGTCTCGCTCCACGCTGGGCACACTATATATAGTTCCAGAGTGTTCACATGCTCTGTGCTGGGAACAGAACAACTATAAAAGCATTGCCGGCCTCGCTCCACGCTAGGCACACTATATATCTTTCCAGAGTGCTCGTTTGCTCTGTGCTGGAAACAGAACAACTATTAAACCATCGCCGACCTCGCTCCCCGCTGGGCACACTATATATATTTCCAGAGTGCTCACATGCTCTGTGCTGGGAACACAACAACTATAAAACCATTGCCAGCCTCGCTCCACGCTGGGCACACTATATATATATATATATATATATATATATATATATATATATATATATATATATATATATATATATATATATATATATATATATATATATATATATATATATATATATATATATATATATAGAAATTGGTCATGATATGGGGTGGTCGTGTCTAAACCGAGATAAGTGGCGCAAAATTTTAACCGAGATATGAGGCATATATACTATATATATATAAAGCCCCACATTGCAATTTATATATGTCGCCCCACAAACATAATGTTCACGAAAATGTGAATCCTTCGTTTTATGTGTTTTGATTAGTTCCATTACGCAAGCCAGATATCGTTGATCTCTATATCTATACATTTTTTACCTAGCTAAGTGGTAGAAAATGTTAACCCAGATATGAGGCATATATATATTAAACATATATAGAGCCCCACAATACCAACCCAGATATGAGGCATGTATATATTATACATATATAAAGCCCCACAATACCCTTTATATATGTCGCCCCACAAACATTACGTTCATGAAAAATACAAAAAATCCTTGTTTTTATTCGTCTTCTCTAGTGCCATACATCCGCGAATTTCGTAAACGTGTATGCCTCTACGTTACGTGGTTCGGAGTAAAGCCTCAGTCTCACCGTTACGTAGTGAGGGCTATGCTTTACTGCATGTACATTAATTTTGCGCCGTTTTGTAGGGAAGCGATACCAAGCAATAACTACAAAAAAAAAAAAAAAAAAAAACCTGAAACGTAATAAAACGTAGAATAAAACGTAGCAAATATATTAAGGCGTAGGAAACCGATTGTTATGCGTATTATCGCGCTATACTGCTTTTTACGTTTTTATACGTATTGACGTTTTAGTGCGTTTCTTTTCGTACGGGTTTTTGCAAGGTACACGCTACGCTAAGAATTTTAAAGCAAACGCAGTTGGGTCACATATTTAGCCATATACATGTATAACCGTGTGCACTACGCTCGAAATAGCAATTTAGTGGGAAAGTTACTGTCCTGTTGGCTATCCGCTAGATTTCATGATCAATCTTACCGAAAGAATGTTGCCGACCCCAGCAGGTATCGAACCCGCGTCCTCCTGATCAGCAGTCAGACGTGCGTACGACTGAGCTATAGAGGCCGGCGAATACTTTTGTATCACAAAAATTAATCCTGCCCGCGCCCATCAGGCCTGACGAAATAGATGGGCTGCATGATGCTTCAAAGCAGAGCTGAAACCGACCCGTAAACGAGTACTGGTAAGCGGCTTAGATAATCTAAGCCTGCCCAGGCAATGCGGTGCGAGTCGGACCGTCCATGCTTAGACACATTATGGGTTTCATTGGGTGGCCCGGCTTGAGATGTCATTTCATCTCAATGTCGGGTAAAAGTCCCACAAAATTGGACGCAAGGTCTCCAAAATGACCTTTACAGTGTTGACGGGGACGTTAAACCTAAGATCAAACAAACAAAATCTCAACAATTAAATTCAATTTTTGGTCGATTGTTTGTCAAACGACCCAAAGTTATAATGGGTATTAGGTTTTCTTTGCTAAAGTCCACGTGGTTTTATCAAATTTATAGGAAAATAGCCGCGTTGAGGTCAAAGTATTGCGTCAGAGTGTTATCTATAGAATTTGGACTGGAATCAAGTGTTGTGTTTGACAACCAGTGTAGACACAGATCAGACGCCGTTGAACGCGATGTCTGATCATGGTCTACCGTGTTTGCTTACGTACGCGATATCGTATCAGGGTCTATACAAATATCTTACAATGCAGGTCTGTAAAAGTTAGTGTTGACGGGGACGTTAAACTTTAAATTAAACAAGTAAAACTGTAAAAGTTAAGCGAAATGTCAACAGTTTACTTACCGTTCAGGATCATTTTCCAACCTAGACTCAGATACAAGTGCTTCAGTGCTTTGATTTATAAAAGCTTGATAGTTTTCATTATTTCGGCTGCAAATGTAGATTGCGGGTGCTCGTTAGAATCATCCGCAATGGTTCAGTGGTAGTTTTTTTTTCGAATGTAGGAAAAAAAGTCACAGGGGGGGAAAGTTTGGGAAAAACAGTCACGGAAAAACAAGTCACAAAATTTGTTTGAATAATGTTTTCATTAGTGTTATGTGAGTAGCTTACTGAAAAGCATGATTCAAAATTAAGTGTTGACAACGACGAACAACTACAGGCAACGGAGTATTCCATCCTTGTTGATCCCTTAGAGTCTTCCGCCCGTGCCACTGCTAAAATGTCATCTTTCATGTCAGATATAACATAAGTTAGATGGAAACTTTTGAGTCTTTGTTATTTTAGCCTAAATATAGACTATGGGTCGTTGTTAGGACAGCCTCAATGGGGTGGTGCAATCTATGTTTTTGAACCGAAAATAAGGCATATAATGACTGTTATGTGTTATATGAGGTTCTTATTGATAAGTTCGAATCCAGAATATTGGCAATGACTAACGAGGACTGACCACGGGGTTTCCCATCTTTCAAGACACTTAAGAGTCTTGACATTACAATTACATAACGAAAACAGGCCTATATAATTTTGACCCCCCTTGAACCCCACTTTTATATAGTAAAACTGGGGTTTACAGGGGTAAACCTTATTTTTCTTATTCCTGCTCTATAGATTGTGGGTACTCGTTAGAACCGCCTCGATGAGGCGGTGCTAACGAGTGCCCACAATCTATATTTTGAGCATAAATAAGAAAAATATCACAATTTTTCATCTTGAACTTTTTATTTTTTCGGCGATAAAGGTGGCAATGTATTTGTATAGGCGTGTTTGCGTAATGATACGCCCGTGAGATTAAACTTAGCTAGAAGTAGCATTTTTCGGATGAACGCATATTTTCTTATTTCTGTCACAAATATACATCGTGGGTGCTAAATCGAACCGGCTCAGTTAGATATTTCTAACAGGTACCCACAATCTATATTTATAAGCAAAAATGAGGACTGCAATGGATAATCCGTAAACCCCATTTTTCTATATATAGGTTTGGGTTTACCGGGGTATACGCAACAAATTAGGTAGACAGGACCAATATTCACACCTTTGAGCAAGTTATATAAACACTGAACTAATTGACAATAACCAACCATCTTTAACATGGCATCAGAAAAATTGATTAATGTACAATCTTTTATTAGTGGATTTTTTTTCTATATTTTTTATTTGAGAATTTTTTTCCGTGATTTTTTTTTCCTGTGACCAGTTTTTACTACCTCATATTAACTTGACTGTGCATCGAATAACCTTGTAAAAATGATATTATTTTAATCAAACATTATTTGCGAAATTAAATTTTTTTTTGTAGTTTTATATATTTATTATTTTCATTTTTTTTTTATTTATTTATTATTATTTTTTTTTTTTTGTATTTATTTTTATGTATTTGGAGACAATATAAAAGAGTCCTGGCAATGCATTTTCTACACTTATTACATCCAGCAAAGACACATATCAGCCTAAACATCTGGGTTGTCTGATCGGAGTCCTCACTAGGTGCACGAAGAAACAATGGGTCCTACTAAGCATGCCCAAGGTAATTGGTGTGAGTCAGACCGTCCAGTGCACATTAGCCTTTTGGTTTCATTTGGCGGCAGGGCTTGAGCTTTGTCGGGTAAAAGTCCTACAACATTGAAAGGAACGTCTCCAAAATGACCCTTTTAGAGTTTACGGGGACGTCCAATCTCAATTCAGTAAAAAAAATAAACAAAATAAAAAAAAAACTACCCATAATGCGCATCGCGAATGTAGACCTTGCTGTGTTCAGGCTGATTAGTGATGATTATCGTCGATAAAGCAGGTGTCAGTTTCGTAATCGTGTGTATAACGAGCGTTGCTGAGGTTTTGACACTCTACCGCAAACGTGTCATGCTATAATTCTTTCCTATTAATCGACCTTTTGTGTAGTTTGAGTTTTACGTCCCATCAACAGCTAAGGTCATACGGAGACAAGACTATTCCGAACGTCTCGAACACGCGACGCAGACAATTACCTTTGTACTAAGGCATTAAACTGTATATAACAATGCAAAATGCTTCTTGTTTTGTTTGTTTGTTTGTTTTTTTTTTGTTTTTTTTTTTGTTTTTTTCATAAACCTGATGCATTTGTTTTGGCTAAAGCATTTATCCAAAGCAAATACATGAGTGAGCACACACATTCAATGATGTTTTAACTTTCATTCTGCTCTTACTGATTTTGTTTTATTGTTTTAATTTTCTTGTCTTCTTTTCTGGTTTTAATCCTCGTAAATATCGGACAGGAAATGTCCCTTCTTGTGTCGGGGTTGGCAATACTGTTCGGAAAGAAAGGCACTGGAAAAGGCTAATGGAAATAAAGTCACAGATAAAACTTAAAAAAAAAGTCACAAATAGAAAAAATAGAAATCATCCATTTTCAAAATATATAATGAGTAAATAAAAGTAACGTCAACACCTGCAAACCCGACATTTCCCGGTGTCAAACCCTTTGGCCTAAAGATACCAAGAAAACCTGAATTGGAAATTGTTTATCACTGTTTATTCACTCTGCTGCATCTTCTTACAAACTTTTTTAAAAATACTTTTTTTTTTTGGCAAACAGTAAACATTGTAGACTCAGATCAGATTGCTTCACGAAGAGGAGCAAAATATGAAAAAATACGAATACCCCCTGTAAGCCCTACTTTTTATGCCCCCGCCTTTCGAAAAATGGTGGAAGGGCATATAGCATTGCCACTGTCCGTCAGTCCGTTCGTCCGTCCGAAACTTAAAAAGGCGAAGTTGGTTGGTTGATTTGTGGTTTAACGTCCCCGTCAACACTGTAAAGGTCATTTTGGAGACGTTGCTTCCGATTTTGTGGGACTTTTACCCGACATTGAGATGAAATGGCATCTCAAGACCTGTCGCCCAATGAAACGAATAGGGTTTATTAGCATGGACGGTCCGCATCGCACCGCGCTTCCTGGACAGGCTTAGATCCTCTAAGCGGTTAACCAGTAGTAGTGTGCGGGCCGAATTCAGCTCTGCGTGGAAGCATCATGCATCCAATAGATTTCTTCAAGCCCCTATGGGTGGGGGCCGGCTTAAACGAAGTCAATAACTTATTTTGGGATGGATTTTGAAATTACTTTGTAGAATTGTTAATTATTATGAGACGATGTGTCACGTGCAAGACCCAGGTCAGTACCGCCAAGGTCAAGGACATACTTAGAGGTCAAAGTTCCAAAGAGGGTCCGAAACTTAAACGCAGTCAATAACTTTCTTATTCTGGATGGATTTTGAAATTACTTGGCAGAAATGTTGGGCATCATGAGACAATCTGTCTGACACAAAACCAAGGTCCTTACCGCCAAGGTCAATGTCATACTTAGAGGTCAAATGTGGAAAAAAGGGTCCAAAACTTAAACACCGTCAATAACTTTCTATGGATTAATACGAACATAGGCGTATTTTCACGCGGGGGCATCCGTGTCCTTTGGACGCATTTCTAGTCTCTTCATAAAATAGGGGTTAGAGGGGTGTTCATTGCTCAGACTTGTTAACATTATGAATGGCTGTGATTATCACCAACAATTCTAAGAAAAACAAGATAAAAACCATTTCTGTGACTTTTCTTCCATTATTTATTTCCTACCCAAACCTGTGACTTTTTTCCGTTACTTTTTTCTTGTGCCTTTCGCTCCTTTATTCCTTCCTGCCGCATAATAAACGTAGATTGTCGCTGCATATACATGAGCTGTGAAAAGCGGGATTTTCAAATTACAACATGACGGTTCATCATCATCGTCGTCCTCGTGGCCGTTATGGTCGTCGTCATCAACATAATGCTATATGACGACATTCCACAAAAAGCAGTCTCACTTAAATCCATGTTTCAGATATATCAGGAACAGATTTCCTCAGAACTATAACGCAGCCAGAATTGTTGCTCTTGTTCACACTTGATTTGTAAACTTTATCCAGTTCACGTACTGAACCCCTCACAAACCAACTTTATGTAGGCAAAGTGAGTTTTGCAATGTTATATATTTTTATTCATGCTGCTGTCACACATACATCCGAGTCAACACTATTTAGGTCATTTTGGAGACGTTGTTTCCGATTATGTGGAAATTTTTAACATCCCAAAGAAACCGCAGGGGTTTAAGGCTCGGTCAGATTCGCACCAATATGTCTGGGCAGGCTTTGACCTTCTACGCGGTTTACGAAAACTCGAATGTTCAGTCGGTTTTAGCCCTGAACAGTCCAGTCTTAATCTATTTCTTCCAGCTCCAATGGGTGGGGTGAGGACACATGAGATACTATGATTTGAGCAGAAATAAGAACGAAGTATGTTAACGTAGTGCGAGTATCGCAGGCGACGATATTTTGACACAGACGTTTAAACTACGAGGGTAGGCTGAAAAGTTCTGAGCCTGACCAAGAAGCAGGCATCGAACAGCCATGAAATTTTGTATTCATTAAATCCAAACCTTTATTACTTGATTTGACTCAAATGAGTTCAAGTTTACCTGCAATAACGTAGAAACTCTAGACTTTGAAAATTGATACTAGCACGTTTTTGATGAAATGGACAAAATCTGGCATCGTGGTGTCATCAAAAACCTCCATAAAAATGGGTTAGCTCCTAAGGGCATTCATGCCGATATGGTTGCTACATTAGGGGATGATGCTCCTTCGTATGCAACCGTGAAAAGGTGGGCAGCAAATTTTAAGATGGCAAGGACAGCATTGAAGATGATGACTGGTGTGGACGACCCACAACTGCAACAACTGAGGAAACCATCAGCCAAGTGCACAGGGCCGTGATGGATGACAGGCGTTTAACTGTGAATCAGTTAGCTAACACTGTTGGCATCTCCCGTGAACCAATAGAGAACATTCTACACAGTGAATTAGGAATGTCGAAGGTTTCCGCCAGATGGGTGCCACGGCTTTTGACGCCTGACCAAAAGTTGACCAGACTGAACCTGTCACAAGCCAACTTGGCTATTTTTGAAGCAGACCAAGATGGTTTTCTTGACCGTTTTGTCACTCAGGATGAGTGTTGGGTTCATCACTTTGAGCCACAGACCACAAGACAATCCATGCAATGGAAGCACCCTGGCTCACCCCCTCCAAGGAAGGCAAAGGTCGTCTCCTCTGCAGGGAAGGTGATGGCATCAGTGTTCTTGGATGCCAAGGGCATAATATTCATAGATTACTTTCAAAAGGGCAGAACAATTAATGGGGAGTATTATGCAGATCTGCTAAAACAATTGCGAAAAGCAATTAAGGCTAAACGACCCGGAAAATTGACATAAGGGGTCTTGTTCCATCAGGACAATGCGCCTGCTCATAAATCGGTTGTCGCAATGGCTGCTGCGCATGACTGTGGCTTCACACTTGTCGATCACCCTCCGTATTCACCTGATCTAGCTCCATCAGATTATTTCCTGTTTCCAAACATGAAAAAGCACTTGGCTTGGCAGCATTATCGGTCAGGCGAGGAGGTGATAGCTTCTGTGGAGGAGTTTTTCAGGGACCAAGATGAGACCTTATATACCACTGGGATCCAAGGACTCCAGCATCGCTGGAGGAAGTGTGTGGACAGGAAGGGAGACTATGTTGAAAAATAAGGCACTTTCAGCATGGACAAACCATTGGATCTTGGTCAGGCTCAGAACTTTTCAGCCTACCCTCGTATCAAGTACCAAGTCCGTGTAATAACTTCTCTTGTAGACCCCACTTCATATGAAAACTAGGTCTCACACAGATGCATTTTTTCATTATTTAATTCGATAACACAAACGTATGTTAAAAAGAGGATATTACACGAGTGGTCATTTCATATGAAATTTATAAACGAGCCTTTGGCGAGTTTCATATATTTCATATAAAATGACCGCTCATGTAAGGTTCTTTTTATCATATGGACACTTTAAATTGGATTTCATCGCCCTTAAATTTGACAAAAAAATCCACATAAATGCATGGCTGACATGGACGTCGTCCTGGCGTTACCGCTAAAGTGTTGTTTCACGTGTGGTCATACGATTTTTATTACACGACGTTATCCACTGCTTATCAACTTCGTCATAGGATACAAAGAGGGTCTTACATGAATGTTCATGTATTATTGAATTTATTAAATGAATTGAGAAAAGGGATAAAATGCGAGGCTTGCCGAGCATTTATCCCTTTTCCTCAACGAGTTTAAAGAATTCAGTAATACATGAGCACGAATGCACGCTTCTATTTATCATATGTCATTTAAAACGCATTTTATTCACGATTGTTTTACAAAGATATAAATATTCCGCTATTAGTAAACGCGACGTCGTTAAGGACGTCGTGCATGCAACGTAACGGGGCTCATCTTACTAATTTGCATATTTACTCGTAATCCACTAGTGGATTACGGAATTTATTACATGGCGTTATTAAACTCTTAGACGCGACGTCATATGATAAATACAGATCATTCATTCTCCTATTCGAAATATAGAATTTATAAACCTCTGGGGGTAAACCAATCCGATAAAGAAACGAGTGCGAAGCACGAGTTTCTTTATCGGATTGTTTTACCTCCAGAGGTTTAAACATCCCATATTTTAAAACAGGAAAAATGAATAATATGTATTTTACATGCACTTCCATAGACTTTTAGGACAGTTTGGATCTTGAATTTTGGATCTGAATTCCCGTTCAATTGACTGTTTACAGCTCAGGTTAACGGTTCAATCAGCATAGTGTTAGGAAAAAAACTGGATGGGCGCCATTATGAAAGCGCTTTATAGAGTTTTGAACCAAAAAAGAAGAAACAAAGCCCCCGCCCATCGGGATTTGAAGAAATATATTGGCTGCATGATGCTTCCACGCAGAGCTAAAACCAATCCGCCTAGGAGTACTGGTAAGCCGCTTTGAGGATCTAAGCCTGCCCGGGCAAAGTGCTGCGAGTGTCGGACAGTCCATGCTTGTAAACCCTATTAGTTTCATAGGGCGGCAGGGCTTGAGATGTCATTTCATCTCAATGTCGGGAAAAAGTCCCAAAAATTTGAAGCAACGTCTCATAAATGACCTTTAAAGTGTTGACGGAGACGTTAAACCTCCAACCAAACATATAAAAAAGGGGTTTAGTAATACAACAAATTAATTGTGAGATCAAACATCCTATTCAATGACCATATCCCTGTTTTCTTTTTTTCAGCGTTGCATCCGACTCAAACGCCACGTATTATTTAAGAAATGAAATTTATTTTTCTGCAGTTCATGGAAGTATGAACGCAGTGGGTCACGTGCAAAGTAATTGAACCCCGAAGGGGTTCATGTAAACTTTGCTAGCGACCCACTGTCGTTCATACTTTCATGAAAAGCAGAAAAATTAAGTTTATTTTTTATATTTACATTATTTGCCCCGCATCACTGGGCGAAAAAAATGCTTGTAGGGCAAACTTTTAAAGCTGAAAAACATTTACACGCTGTGTTTCTACAATGAGCGGAGCAGCGTTGACGTCATCAACGCCCGTAGAGAACAATGGTTTAGAATGACGTCATTTAACGTCACTGAAAATCATGTGATTCGATGCGTTCATGGAAGTATGAACGCAAATGTTTTCTATAGGTTTACATTAGACTTTACACTGGAAATGTAAATATGAACGTATGTTGATATCGTTTCAGACGTCATTGCAATGACGCAATGAATAACGTCGACGGGACTGAAACTTTCCCGCGTTTGTATATACCGATTTCACCGTAAAAGCGGTATCTTGTATCTTTCATATAAAGTAGTTCCAGCTAAAGGGCTCAGGGGAAATATTTCTGCTTAGCAAAGTTAAGTCATCAGGGTAGAAATCATAGTATAGGGCCAATCTCTCCGTTATGCATGTAATATACTGATTTATCATTATTTGGCGATGCGTTTAAGAATGCAAGGTACCTAAAAGTTTCCAAGATTCTTTCTAGACTGTCTGTGTCGTACCTGGTCGCAAACTGCAACAACAGGTTTTCACAAGGGTTTTCTTTATTAATTATGTTAACTAGTCCGTGAAATGAATACCCTTTAAACCCCACTTTATGTAGAGAAACGGGGCTTTACAGGGGTATACACTATCTTGCTTATTTCTGCTCCAAGACATAGGTTGTGGGTATTCGTTACAATCGCCTCAATGAGGCGGTTCTAACGAGCATCACAACCTGTGTTCTGAGTATAATTAAGGCGTAACTATACCACATGTAGTGACACAGAGGCCTTTCTGATATTTAATCTTCATCAGTTCATCAGTGTGTCTCAGCCCCAAAGTTCTGAAACCGCACCCCCCCCCCCCCCACCCTTTGAGCACACACCGACTAACGTACCTCATGAGACAGGTCAACTGGAGGCATCATGCAAGAGACGCCTACCCTAGGACATATAGGCGTCCCCCACCGAGCCAACGTCAACAAACATGGCCCACACTACACGAAGTCCGGGGCATCAGGAAGGAGATGTCCTAAGTAGCGAGACTTGCAAAAAAAAGATATAACAAAAAGTGGCAACCAAATCCGTTAAGATACATGTCTCACCTGACAAGTCTTAGTTTTAGAAAAATTAGAATTTTATTCTGCCAAAAAGAAATAAAAGTATAACAATAATATAGTTATTTAAATCAGTATTTGAGTTCTGACGTCAGCACCGCATTCAATCTCAGCACTAAGGAACTGATACAGAGCTGATGATACCATCGGGAACGAACGAATCATCCACCAGCAGAGATACCGACCCGCTGGTTGCAATTAAGGCGTAATAAGAAACATATAACAAATAAAGTAGCCTTTTTAGAGGAATGAAAGAATGCACTAGCTCACACGTGTACATTATCGTAATGGATTGACTGCGCTTTCTTGAAGTCTTCAACTTCTGCAAAAAGGTTTGATCACATGATAATGAATACCTTGTTTGGTTTGGTTTGGAATGCATTCGAGGCTGCCAGTTTATCCAATGTTGAAGTTTTATTTTAGAAATAAAGGTAATGGTTGATTTGTAAACACTCGTACAGTAACACCAAACCAAATTGCACATGACTCTTTGTCTATAGTATGTGTTCAACAACCGATCAGTCTCATACGGAACCCTGGAAGGGACAAGCAATTTATTTAATATGTTGTGTGCACACGATATAATCGTGTTTGCACAACATAGATCTTGTGTGGACAACATAAAATATTGTGCACACAGCTTATTATCTTGTTCGCACAAGATATTATCTTGTAATCACACATTATTATCTTGTTCGCCTATTATCTTGTTTTCACAACATAGATCTTGTGCAAAAAACATAATATCTAGTGCGTTCAAGAAATTATCTTGTTCGCAGAACTTAACATCTTGTGTGGACAACATACTATCGCACAAGATATTATCTTGCGCTCACAAGTTATTAAATTGTTCGCATATTATCTTGTTTGCACAACATAGATCTTGTGCAGACAACATAATATCTCGTGCGTACAAGATATTGTCTTGTTCGCACAACTTAGTTAGCACAATTTAATCAGGCGCATAAGATACTATGTTGTCCGCACAAGATCTATGTTGTGTAAACAAGATAATATACTGTGCGAACAAGATAGTATACTGTGCGCACATGATATTTAGTTGTGCGAATAACATTATCTTGTGGGCACAAGATAATATCTTGTTCGCACAACTTAATATCGTGTTCGCTAAACATAATAAAAGAAATACATGTCTCTTCCCAGGTTACGTAGTCTGAGGTACTAGTCCATACATTGGAAACTTAAATACAATAAAATTTGACAAAACAAAATGGAGGAAAATGAGCAATAAGTGTAAGACTTAAGTAGTTGCCCAATATTCGCATCAATATCTAGAAAAAAATATATATATAGCTTGGATCACCTTGGCAAAATAGCCTCTAACCCTTATCCTGCGGAAAATGACAACCTCTATCTTGAAAACAGTGCATTATCCAGATCAGATGGCTTTCGAAGTTGCCATCTGATCAAGATCTCCAGGTACCCATACAACACATAGCAAAGCCTTTTCGGACTACATGAATGCACTGGCTGATCTGAGCTGCATACACTCAAAAACATTTTCACATAGCGCAGTCCGAAACGTTCCCGTCAACACTATTTAGGTTATTTTGGCTGCTTCCTATTTGGGGGGTCTTTTACCAGACATTGTGATGGAATTACATCTCAAGCCCTGCCACCTAGTGAAACCTACATGGTTTTTATTGATGGAACAGTCCGACTCACACAACTTTGCCTTAGACCTTCTAAGAGGTTTACCAGTACTCATGTGCGGTCGGGTTCAGCTCTGCGTGGAAGCATCATGCAGCCCAATCTATTTCTCGAAGCCCCGATGTGCGGGGACCAAGTCCGAATACGTAAAAAAGTGCGGTTTTCGTTAACTAGTATAAATGGCACAAAATATGAAACCAGTGACCCAGCAGACTGCCGTGTTCATTACTTAAAGATCCATGCAAGGCAAATCCTTGTTGATCCGATTTTGAAAAGAGCAAAGTTTGTTTGTGCTGAGATTTTACGTCCCCGTCAACACTATTTAGGTCATTTTGTAGTCGTTGCTTCTGATTGTGAAGGACTTTTACCCGTCAATAGATAAAATGACATCTCAAGCCCTGCCACCAAATGCTACCAAAATGGTTTATATGTAAAGACGGTCCGACTCCCACCACTTTGTGGTTTACCAGTACGGTCTGTTTAAGCTCGACGTGGAAGCACCGTGCAGCCCAATCTATTTCTCCAAGCCTCGATGGGCGGGGACGTAAATTAGAGTAGAAGTAGCAGTGGTAGTTGTAGGAGTAGCAGCAGCAGCCCTACCACTCAAAGAAACCGCTGGGGTTTAAAGAGCGGTCTGACTCGCACCACTTTTTCTGGGCAGGCTTAGTCGTGAGCCGCTTCTCAGCAGTTTCAGCTCTGCGCGGAAGCAACAGCAGCCGAATCTAATAAAGAACATGGTGAACGATACATTGATTTTTATGAGTGCTGACGCAGATCAACATAGAAAACTCGCGTAAAATACATTATAAACCTAACTTTGTTATAGAATAAAGTAGGTCTCTTGCCAAGAACTGTTCCCCCCCCCCCCCAAAAAAAAAAAAAAAAAAAAAAAACAACAACAAAAAAAAAAAAAAAAAAAAATGCACTTCGATATGATAACACCCTTATGAAACGTAAATCGGAGTTTACAAGTGTTAACTTGTCAAAACCTTTACATAAGGAAGAGTAGAACGTTTGTGGTGTTTTTGCCTTCTTTAAAGGAGACGTGACGCCTTAAAGTCCCCATCGAATGAGGGTGACGGTTTTTAAATGCTATTCGCACCATTGTTTAATACACTGAAAAAATGCCTCAATAATAAATTGAAGGTAAGGCTAATTTGTTTTAATGATATCTTTGTCATATAATTTGGCCATTAAGTAAAGGAACTTAATTCCTTCCAAAATGTTTTGAATACCCAGGTGGGCTAAAATAGACGCTGTTTCATTCCTTCCTGGTATATCTGCTTCATCTCTCTAAACACCACATTACATAGAGCAAACTGGGATTTATAGGGGTATTCACTATTTTGCTTATTTCGGCTCCAGGACATAGGTTGTGGGTACTCGTTATAGCCGCCTCAATGAGGCGGTTCTAGCGAGCACGCACAACCCATGTTTTCGAGTTAAAATAAGAAAACAAGAGCTGTCATTGTAAGCGACCAATGCCCTCCGCGGGGACAATTTTTATGTCGGTTAAAGTTTTTGTGACGGACAGACAAACAGACAGACAGGGCAAAAACTATATGCCCCCGAGAATCTCAGTCGTGGGGGGGGGGGGGGGGGGGGGGGGGGTTGCAAAAATATCACAAATTTCCCTCAGAAATATTAACATTTTAGAGAAATGAAAGAGAGCTCTTCTATTTCACACAGATGTGTTATCGTTATGTCTGAACAATTAGTAATGTGCATTCCTACAATAATTACACTTTGAGCGGATATGAGTAAAACTGAATATCGTTTGTTTGTTTGATTTGAGGTTTAACGTCCCCGTCAACACTGTATAGGTCATTTTGAAGACGTTACTTCCAATTGTGTGGGATTTCACCCGACCGTACGTTGAGATGAAAGACATCTCAAGCCCTGTCGCCCAATGAAGCCAATAGGGTTTATACGCGCTTTGCCTGGGTAGGCTTAGATCCTCTAAGCGGTTTTCCAGTATTAATGTGCAGTCAGTTAACGCTCTGCGTGGAAGCATCATGCAATCCATCTATTTCTTCAAGTCCGGATGGGCGGGTGGTCGAAATTGAATATCGTGAAAAATAACTAAATAATGCATTTCAACCAATGAAAGTCTTACAGACTCGGTACTCAATTATAAGCATGTTAGTTAAATGACCCTACTGTCCAGCGGAGGATCACTACTGGTGAGATTAGACCATAGATAATTTGACCAGCCAATGCTAGTGTTAGGAAAAGCAGCATAAACTCCTTAGGTTGGAGACGATTTATGATCGGAGAAAAGCAATCGTTAAAAGCCTTTATTGAGTGTATGGCCATTGAAATTGATAATGCTTAATTTTCATTGTAAACAATATCTCAGCAGTTATTGTGTACCCATAAGTTTGGAGTGGTCCATTTCCAATTATAGGGGTGTCAGGGTTTTTTTGTGTGTAGAAAGTTTCACAAAAATGTAAGTAAGTTAAGCAAAGAGTGTAGACTGAGATCAGACGCCGCGTTGTGCGGCATCTGATCTGGTTCCACACTGTTTGCAAATGACCCAAAAAGGACCGCTAGTCATACATGCGTTAAAGTTTTATATTTCTTCCAAAATTTCTAGTTTAAGGAGAGTAGTTAAATTGTTGCGGAAAGTGTTCATTTGCTTTCCGAAAAGTTCATAAAAACTGAACAGTCGTCGAGTGGTCAAGAATATTCTTACCACTTTTATACCAAGAATGTATATACGGGGGTGTGCATGTTTTTCAGTTTGCAGAAACATAAGTAAGGCGATACTGACAATATCCGAACAGTTCTAAAGGTGTTAAATTTTGCTACAGAATAGAACAGAATATATTTTATTTGGTACTGTAGGTCTCCGGACCATATTACAACATATACACACAAACCGACCACAGAGTTACTTTGTTTACGGAAAAGTGACCCAAAATGAGTTGAAAATGAGATTCGCCTTAGTTAATTAAGTTCTTTTTTGTGGGAGTAGGGGTGCGTTACGGCCCTTCAAGATTATTTTAAATAATAATAAAAAACAAAAATAACAAGAATTTCACCACAGGCTATGTTCAGTCTGAGATAGTAGTTCTTGAGAAGTGGACTTGAACATTTGGGTTAGCGCAAATGTTCAGGGATTGTCCAACGGACGAACGAACGTACGGAAAACCGGTCTCCTTTGTCGCGCCCTGCCAATAGCAGGTGCTTGAGAAAAAAAAAACGAAAGAAAAGTTTAAGTTCAATTTCATAGATTTGCACTGCCATCACGAACATGCCTATATAATTTTGACCCCCTTAACCATTTTTTTATATTAAAACTGAGGTTTACAGTGGTAAATATTCTTTTTTCTAATTTCTTAGATTGTGGATACTCCTTAGAACTGCCTCGTCGATGCGGTTCTAACGAGTACCCACAATCTATGTTTTGAGACGAAATATCGGATTTTTTTTTATCTGAAAATGTTCGTTTTTGGTGGCTAAACTGTCAACATATTTGAATAGGCGCGTTTTCGTAATGCTAAGAAGCGTGACATAGTGCTCAGGCACGTACAAAGTCTTACAGTCAGGAGAAGAAACTAATAAATAAAGTCTTTTACACATGCAACCTTGTACAGTGAAGACTGTACCATTGATGAGTGACGAATTAAGGTTTTTTTGTTGTTTTTTTTCATAATAAGTGCAATGCAGTTTGCTTAAAATTGTACATCTTTAAAATATATTGAAAATAAGAATATTTTTATATAAAATATAACAAGATGTGGCATTCCTCCGAATGCACCCTATACGTTATATACAGGATTTTAAATATCTAGGGGTGTATTTTACCAAAAGAAGAAGTTTTTGTAAAGCTAAAAAACATAACTATGACCAAGCTAGAAAAGCTCTGCACCTTTTGTATAAAAGAATAAGAACCTTAAACCTACCAATTGACCTACAGCTACAACTCTTTGAACATACTATTTTGCCAATAGCTTTGTATGGTTGTGAAATTTGGGCATTTGAAAATAACGCATTAATTGAAAAACTCCAAAATGAATTTTTAAGACACATTACAGAATCTAAGAAGTCTACTCCCATATATATGCTACACGCCGAGCTTGGTTGTATGCCCGTTGACATTAAAATTAAAAACCGTATGATAGGCTTTTGGTTGAATATTGTAAACGGTAAAGAAACAAAGCTATCAAAATTAATGTACACTATTCTACATGACGAGTATAACAAAGGCAGTTGTCATCACAAGTGGATACACTGCATAAAAGAAATACTTATCTCTGTCGGGCGATTCGACCTCTTCAACAAGGATGTAATTGAGAACCCCAAATCAGTTAAGTCACAGATATCTAAAACTTTGCATGATCTCTACATACAGGAATGGCACACTAAGGTTAATGCTTCATCAAAGGGTAGAACATATTATCTTTTTAAACAAAACATAGTGTTAGAAGATTACCTTATTACGCTCAACAAAAAATACTGTTCTACTCTGTTAAAGTTTCGATTCAGCAATCATCGTCTCCCAGTTGAAACTGGCCGCTGGGAAAATATCCCTCTAGCAGAGAGAAACTGTCACATATGTAAAGCAAATGATATTGGAGATGAGTTTCATTATTTGTTCGTATGTGAGTATTTTAAGTTTGAAAGAAAAGAATATCTTAAACATTATTTCTATAGGAGACCTAACATTATAAAATTTAAGGAACTGTTAACATCTAAAAATGTTAAACAACTCCTTAAGTTATCCAAATTTGCAGAACTTATTATGAAATGTTTTTCACATTGTAACAGTTAAATTGTTCAGTCTCCCATTACCTTTCGAAATGACTGCATTTCGACCATGAAAACACACCTATTAAATCTTACAACGGATAATGAAGATTTTCAGATGAACGATTCTGATAGTTTTTTCATATTTCGGCCCGGGCATGGGTTGTGGGTGCTCGTTAGAACCGCCTCGGCAAGGCGGTTTTAACGGATAGCCGCGGCTTGTGGGTTTGGGCGGAAATGGGAAAACAATGTATACCCCTGTAAACCCCAGTTTTAGTTTAAATGACGAGCGTAAATGGGCCAAAACTATATAGGCGTGTTTTCGTGATGCTTTCGTTATTTTGTCATTTACTTGTTCATGTATGTGCATGTGTGTAAATGTTTGTACAAATTCATTCTCTTACGCCACCTGTGAGTGGCCTGAGAAGCAGTTAGTTAAATAAAGTTTTGTTCTGTTCTGTTCTATAAGTCAAAATAATAAATAAATCCATTTGCTTGCAGAACTGCGCGTACCCATGTTACAATGCGTGTCTGTAATTAATCATTGGCGTAGTGTTTATGCATCACAGTTGATTTTATTGCTCAGGTACTCAGAATTGACCATTAGTTAATTTTATTGGTCAGCTAGTTCCGTGCCAAAGCCCCCCACCCAGTATTTTTTTTTTCTAACTGACAGTTCCAAGGCGGTTCTTCTGTTTTTGTTTTGTTATTATTATGATTATATTGTTATTATTATTGTCTGGAGACCCCACGACCCTTGGTTTGTGAGGCCACTACACCACGGTGTCTTCTGAACACCCTAATCTATAAAGCCACAATTTATATGAAAAACGGGGTGTCCATATATCACCCCTTATTCTGTCTGATATTTAAGCCCCCGCCCATAGGGGCTTGAAGAAATATATGGGCTGCATGATGCTTCCACGCAGAGCTGAATCCGGCCCGCACACTAGTACTGGTAAACCGCTTGGGGGATCTAAGCCTGTCCAGGAACCGCGGTGCGAGGCGGACCGTCCATGCTAATAAACCCTATTGGTTTCATTGGGCGACAGGGCTTGAGATGTCATTTCATCTCCATGTCGGGTAAAAGTCCCACAAAATTGGAAGCAACGTCTCCAAAATGACCTTTACAGTGTTGACGGGGACGTTAAACCTCAAATTATACTGTCTGATATTTAATTGTACGAATTTGAAGTGCTATACAGACTTAGGTATACACCCCGTATTTTATATCCTTTGTAAATCCACGAGTTTAGAGAAATTAACGAGCAAAAGTTGTTGGACTGTTATCTAGTCCATCAACAACAACAACGACAATAAAATATGACAAGATCGTGAGTTTACAGTTATGATCTGAATAGACCTAAACATAATTGTAACATTAAAAATATCCACGGAAAATATTAGGGACGATTGTTTTTTTTTTTTTTTTTTTTTTTCATTCATAATTAGTGGATTGCATTAAAGGTGAATGATAGCAACACTGGAATAAAATTGGTCCTTCTATTATATTTAGCAACTGGTTCCATCAAACAGATTGCAAGCTCAAAAATGTCAAAGTCAGAAATAAAACTCTTCCCATCAAATTAAAAAAAATGAGGAATGCGTCATCGAATATATACATGTATTTACAAGATATGAGGTGTCGATATACAGCCTAGTTAAGTGGTATTTTAACCGAAATATCAGGCGCATATATTGCATATATAAAGCCCCGCAATGTCATTTGTATATGGCATCCACCGTTTGACACAGTGATTTCTTTGCTATCTCCAAAAATAGTTACATTTCTAACGAAAATGTGTGATATTCTTCTTCTTCTTATATTCCAAACATATGTTGTGGTTGCTCGTACGGCGATTATAACGAGTTTTTGTTTGTCTGATTTGAGGTTTAACGTCCCCGTCAACACTGTACACGTCATTTTTGAGACGTTCATCACTTGAACAAGTCCGTGATATAAAGACGCCCCCAACCCCACTTCATATAGAGAAAACGGGGGTTTACGGGGTTTAACATTATTTTCCTTATTTCTGCTCCAAGACAGGTTGTGGGTACTTGTTAGAACCGGCTCGATGGGGCGGTTCTAACAAGCACCCAAAACCTCTGTTTGGAGTATAAATAAGAAAAATGTCACAAATTTTCATCAGAAAAAAATTGCCTTTTCGAGATTTGAAAATGCAATATAGCACACGGATGTGTTATCGTTTTGTGGGACTTTTACCCGACATTGAGATGAAATTACATCTCAAGCCCTGTCGCACAATGAAACCAATAGAGTTTAAAAACATGGACGGTCCGACACGCACCGCTTTGCCTGGGCAGGCTTAGATCCTCTAGGCTGTTTACCAGTACTCATGTGCGGCCAGTTTCAGCTCTGCGTGGAATCATCATGCAGCCCATCTATTTCTTCAAGCCCCGATGGGCGGGGGCAGGATTATAACGAGTATCCACAACTTATGATAAAGAAACATAATGTATATACCTATAAACCCCTTAATTTTCACTACAGAATGAGATATAAAGGGGTGTCCATTACACGGTCCTGTTATCATGCTGAGCTTTTGGTTCATAAAAACTACAATTTTTACCTTTTCTATGTATTTCCTTTAGTTCTGTACACAAGACCTACGTCGGTGAACATACAGCTACTACAGACTGCTACAACTTATACAAAATATATACTGATTCTTTTTTTTTTTTTTCATTATTATTATTGGTTCAAAATTTGCCAAAAAACCAAGCCATTTGGTCCCCCATTTATCACTTTATCAGTGGCGTTATTTTCTTTGTTTTTGTTTGTTTGTTTAATATTATTATTGTTTTTGTTTTACGGCCCTTTCAAGATAATTTAACTTACATCGAGCCGATCGTTACTCAGAGGTGGGCGAAAAACCGAGTTCCAGGAGAAAAAACTCCACATTACCTTCGGTTGCAGAACTTGGCGTCTAACATGTGACCCGAGCCAGGCTCGAACCACAGCGGTGAGAGTCCTAATGATTAAGAGTCATTATCCACTGTGACGTTATGACAGATGTCGGCCCCCGCCCATAGGGGCTTGAAGAAATATATGGGCTGCATGATGCTTCCACGCAGAGCTGAATCGATCCGGCCCGCACACTAGTACTGGTAAACCGCTTAGAGGATCTAAGCCTGCAAAGGAACCGCGGTGCGAGGCGGGACCGTCCATGCTAATAAACCCTATTGGTTTCATTGGGCGACAGGGCTTGAGATGTCATTTCATCTCAATGTCGGGTAAAAGTCCCACACAATTGGAAGCAACGTCTCCAAAATGACCTTTACAGTGTTGACGGGAACATTAAACCTCAAATCAAACAAACGTTGTGACAGATGTGTGCCTTGCGTTGAGGTTTACAAGTACATTGGGTAGTTTCATTATATTTTCGTAAGTATGTCATAAATGACATAAATGACGCATACAAATTATTGTATATAGAAAGTAAAGTCGACATGACAATCTATATCCACCAAACTGATGGTGCAAAAGAACTTGCATTTACATCTTTGAATACGCCTTCGCCTTAAACCAGAAAGGTGGGGCGTACAAACCGCCACTAAAGATAAAAAAAATCGGTGGCTCTTACATGATGAAAAAATAAAAATAAATAATACACAACAAACTCAGTGAGTATTATGTAACAAGTATTTGGATGCTCGTTTGAAATATCCATATCCTAATCAGGAAAATAAGGTTTTCCTACGTAACCCTCTTTGTATTTAAAGTGGAGTTTACAACGGGCCTCCATGGCCTATTTGTTAAGAGCGCTGACTCTTAATCATGAAGTCTCTCACCGCTGTGGTTCGAGCCTACTCGGGTGGAAATGCGAAGTTCTGCAACGGAAGGTCATGTCGTGTTTCTCCGGGTACTACCGTTTTCACCCACTTCTGATTAACAATCAGCTCGAAATAAGTGAAAATATCTTGAACGGGCCGTAAAACCAACGCAAAAAGTGGGGATTACAAGACCGTTCATAACAAGCGATTCTAACGAATAATAACCATTATACAGGGAATAGCGTGGCTTACAAAGATCTACAGTGTTGACTGTGCTTCTGCTCTGAGTCACAGACTGTGGGTAAACCAAGTAAACCTCACTTTCAACAGAAAAGATTGTGTTTACCAGGTATTTCCACATTTCTGCTCAAAATAGTAACTGTGGCTGTCAGTTAATTAAACTAAGACACTAATCACAATTTTTCGCTAGATCTGGGACCAAGTAAATGTAAATTAGGTCCGTGGCTAGATGTGTGTCTTTTTCAGAGACTTTAAAGGGTAACAGTGTCTGAAATTAATGATATGCTCGTAACCCTCAGAAACATTAAAACGCCACGACTTTTCGCCTGAAAAATGACATTCATCCCAAACAAGCCTATATAATGTTGGGCCCCTTTAACCCCACTTTTATGTAGTGTACATTATTTTTCTTATTTGCACTCAAAACATAGAATATTGGTACTCATTGGAACCGCCTTGGCACGGCAGTTCTAAAGAGTACCCACAATGTCTGTTTTAGCACAAATGTGAAAAATATCAGAATTTTGTATTTGGAAATTTTAAGATTTGGTATTAAAATCTCAATATATTTGAAGGCCCCCGCCCATCGGGGCTTGAAGAAATAGAAAGGTGCCATGATGCTTCCACGCAGAGCTGAAACCGACCGCACACGAGTACTGGTAAACCGCTTTGACGATCTAAGCCTGTCCAGGCAAAGTCGGTCTGTCCATGCTTATAAACCCTACTGGTTTCATTGGACGACAGGACTTGAGATATCATTTCATCTCAATGTCGGATAAATGGCGCACAAAATTGGAAGCAACGTCTCCAAAATGACCTATACTGTGTTGACGGGGACGTTAAACCTCAAATCAAACAAACAACCAAACAATATATTTGAATAGTTGTGTTTTGAAGACAAACACTTTCATGTGTGTGTGTGTGAATTCGGGTTTAACGTCGCTTTCAACAATTTTTCAGTTATATCACGACGGTGTCTGGTTGCGACAGGGAGCTCAATGCTCACTTTTATAGTGCTGCCTCACTGAAGTATCATGTCCCAGACACATTACATGATACTACACCCAGTCACATTATCCTGACACTGGGTCGACCAGTCCTAGCTCTACCCCGTAAATCTGAGTGCCAAGCGAGGAGCAGCTAGTACCATTTTTAACGACTTTGGTATGTCGCGGCCCGGGATCGAACCCGACCAAAACTTTCATCATGTTTACAAGTCCATATAATGAGCATTCTTGTAAGCCCACCTTCTATAGGGAAATGTCTGTTTTAATGAGTACAATGGTTTCCGTCTTAATATTTAGTGCGTGGGTAGTCATTAGAACCGCCTCAACGAGGCGGTACATGTACATGAACAAAGGCACACCTAAAGTCTATATCTAGAAAAGAAAAAAAAAAGAAAAAAAAAGAAAGAAAATGAAACAAATTATTTGAAGAGATATGAAATACAATATTACAGTAGTGGTTTGCATCTGTAAATTTGCTTCTATTCAGATTTTATTAGACATCTGATATTTGTCGGTTATGTAGTTTTCACGCAGCGATAACGTCTCCCAAATGGCAATTAAGCCACGTTTACCGTAATCTGACCCCCTTCCAACCTGCAAATATGTTACATGTATAAATAATTATGACCTGAGAGTAGCATTCCGAACTTTGTCCAAAATACCGCAAAATTCGAGAAGTACATGTATGTTTGTTAGACAACAAAAATTTGATTAGAGGTTAACGTCTCGGTCAACACTATAAAGGTCATTTTAGAGACGTTGCTCCCCATTTTGTGGGATTTTTACCTGACATTGAGATGAAATGACATCTCAAGCCCTGTCGCCCAATGAAACCAATAGGGTTAATAAGCATGGACGGGCCGATTCGCACCGCTTTGCCTGGGTAGGCTTAGTTCCTCTAAGCGGTTTACCACAACTCGTGTGCGGGTCGGTTTAAGCTCTAGGTTGAAGCATCATGCAGCCCATATACTTGTTCGCGCCCCTATGGGCGGGGCCGATTCTTCAGTCCAGATTCTCGACGTTTATAAGCATTAGGCTTAAACATTGAGTGCACAACGTGCTTCTTCTTCTTCTTATTCTTCTTCTTCTTCTTCTTCTTCTTCACCCGCTTTTGAAGTCAAATTATTAAACGCACTGGATGGTCGATTGTCCCTGCGTTTAGGCTGGAAAAGGGATCCTAAGCTTGAACCCAATTCGCTGAACCCTTAATTCGATCAGAGGAGATTCTGATGAACCGCCGTATTCGATTGCGACTGATCCCAGCTTTTGTGAGAATAGTTCCCACCCTGGTCTTGCAGTGTTTCTAGCTTAAGATTTTAGAGAATTTAATTTTATGTAATGCTTGTTGGTGCCTGATGCTCTGTCTCTGGTCGGGCCCATCGGAGTCTAAATGTAGTTTTTCTTTTGCTCCAGCATTTCAAGTTCTTCTTGCTGTTGAGAACTCAACGTTGTTTCATCTCTGTGGTTGTTCTCTGAGATGTTGCACTGATGCGTTAGGTGGCATTCATGCGGATTGTTAAATCGCATTGCGGGCGCGTAAAATCGATTTAAGGCCCAGCGGTGCGTCTGTTTTGTTCTTATACTTCATCGGCATGTGTATGTCGCTGGTGTCGTTTTGGTTTTGGATAGCTGCTTGCCCTTGTTCACAGCCGGCCAACCGGAGTTCGTCCGTTGGTTAATATTTCAGTTGTTCTGTGCTGTATTTGACTAATGCGGTGGTCACAAAGATCGGCCGGTATCCGGGGATAGGGGTAATCGTGAGTACACCGGTGGTTTTGGCATTTTTTTCTGACATCGGACAACACCGGTCATAAAATTTGTCACACATCATTTACATAAATGGCACCGTCCGGAGGCCGTGCGGAGGCCGTCCGAAAACCGCCTCGTAATCGTACGGCATCTGTTTCCAAAGAGAAATCTTTTGGGGGCCGGCGAGGCAGTGAATACCGACCGAACATCTAATGCTAATCGGCAGATTATCCTATGATGTCCGAGTGATAACCGGCCTATTCACCGGACATCGTACGAATATCGCCCGAGTATCCTACGGACAACGAACGATGCTTGTACCAGGCCTGGCCGAATGTCGGGCGATTGCCGGGCGGTGTGATGGAAACGCGCTATAATGATGTACACGGCGACTGATTGGGGTTTATATATTCCGCCCGATGTCCGGTTCTAGCCGGCCGGTGACCGGACGATGTTTGTAACATATCTGGTCCACACCGGTTCAAGCCGATCGGACATCGATGGGTTACTTTCCAATGTGTAAACAGACATCGGCCGGATATCGGCCCATGTCCGGTCCCAAAAATTTCTCCTCTGAGGCTACATACACCGGCCGATTACCCCTCGATTCCCGACCGGATATCGGACGATACTTAAACGATGTGTGAAGGAGATGTGGCCAATTATGAAAATGTACGGGACACCGGAGAAATTTTAACTTCGAGTTAAAACTCTTCGGGCACCTCTCCGATACTGCCTGAGAGCCCCGCCACCGGCCGGCCATGTCTGGAGTCCGGCCGGGGACCAGGCCAAAATGGCTAAAAATCAATCCGGGTGTACATCCTAAGCCTAATCGGAATGGATTGTGACCAAAGCATAAACCATGACAGAAGTAAGGGCGAGGATTGCGGCATTTAAGCCTCGCAGTGGCATTCTGTTCACTGACCGTTCCCATGCGGTTCTTCTGTCGCGGTTTACTTTTTGTTATGGTTTGTCTTTGAGTGTGTGTTTTGTATGCATTTTTTTTTTTTTTTTTTTTTTTTTTGGTTAGCCAATTGGCTATTTTGTGGGAAAGTGACTGTCCTTTTGGCTTTCCGCTATTGGTGTTTCCATTAGGGTCTAGTTATTTCAGGTTTTTTTGTTGTTTTTTTTCAAGGGATCTGTGGGTTAATTGCATCGATTCCTGATCACTGCCTTCACTTCTATTTAATAGAAGCCTCCGTGGTGCAGTGGTTACGCTACCCGCCTTGTAAACCAGGGATCGAAGGATCCATCCCGGGCTTCTCCAGACTTTCGAATGAGTGTTCAAAACCGAGGTTCCGTCTCCGTATGACCTTAGCTGTTGGTGGGACGTAAAACTCAAACACTCACTCACTTCTATTTATTAATGATTGTTTTGATTGCAGTTAGTACAGTCCTGGAATTTCATTTTGGAATGGTCTAAAAATTAAAATTCAGTTTTTGAAATAGATGTCGGTATGTCTATGGTTGTTTGAAATCGATGACAATATTCCTACACAGAATATACAATCTCCCGTTTTAAATTATCCGTTTTGATTCCAGTCCATGTTATATCTTGCCTCTCGGAACAGCAAGAAAAGTTTTCCCTACGGGCCTCCGTGGCCTAGTGGATAAGAGCGCCGACTCTTAGTCATTAGGTCTCTCACCGCCGTAGGTTCGAGCCTCGCTCGGGCCACGTGTGAGACGCCAAGTTCTGCAACGGAAGGTCAGGTGGTTTTTCTCCGGGTACTCCGGTTTTCGCCCACCTCTGATTAACGATCGGCTCGATATGAGTGAAATAATCTTGAAAGGGCCGTAAAACCCAAACCAAAAAAAAAAAAAAAGTAATCCCTTACAACCCTGAAACCCGGTCCAGATACTTATGCAAACAGTGTAAATCCTGACGTGATGGCTCTGAGCAATCTAATCGGGATATATATTGCGTACCATAAAATGGGCGTACCCATCCAACTTCATTGATGGAAGAGTGCACTCGTGAATCTCACGGGTGGGCGGATTTGAGGGTAAAGAAATCAAAGCATTGGCCGCACTGTTTGACCGATTGACTCAGAGCGCTGGTTGTGTAAAATGGCCGTGGACTTGGACTTTTTCGGTATACCCTTCGGTTCTTGTTCCTAATGCAGACAGTGTAGACCCTGATCAGACGCCACATTATGTGACGTCTGATCTGGTCTACACTGTTTGCCAAACCAAACACATGATTCCAGTCCAGATTTTACAGATAACTCTCTTACATGTACGCAGCCATCTGACGTCATAGTGGAACACATAACACGGCTTGTTTTAGGTCGATTGGATTGTCAATCGACCCTAAGTTGCTAAGCCGAAAAGCTTTTCCGTGCTAAAGTACACGTGGCTATCACAGTCTTGTCGGAATAACTATTTTATCGAAATTATTCGCAGTGAGATCAGAGTGTTGCGTAAGATAGTTATATTGGAATCAAAGGTTTTGCTTGGCAAAAAAATGTAGACCAAGACCAGACGCCACAGAACGCGACATTTCATCAAGATATACACTAATTGCTTAAAGCAACATATTTTTAAGGTTAAAATAAACATTGACCCAAAATTATTATAAGCATAGACCAAGTTACTATTACTGATTTGAAAGAAATCCAATTAACCTATTTATAGACTAAGGTATTACTAATTAAATGCATAAGAACACAGAACACATGTTTTTTTTTTCTTTTCATTGTTTAACTGCAGTTCTGTTCCGAAGTTAGCAGACATATGTGCGAGTTTTTACGTCTCTTACCAGACTGAAATATCATGCGGGTAGAAGTTGTATGGATACTAATGCCTAGAAGGGACATGCGATGTGCGAACAAGATAATATCTTCTACGCACAACTTAATATCTCGAGCGCACAAGATCTTGTGCGGACAGCATTATATTTTGTGAACACAACTTATTAGCTTGTTTGTACAAGATAATATCTTTAATCATGGTCTTTGGTTCCTCGGGGCTTTTTAAACAATACATTGAAAATCGGTGTTTTCTCGGGGTTTAAGTATGGATTTCTTCGTTCATACGCATTATAGGGTTGAAATATCGCTTTATGGTCGAATATCAAAATTGTAATGTGTCCGAATCATTTTGTCCCCTAAAGGGTTTCCTAGGAGGTTCTTCTGTCGTGGTTTATTAAAGTCAGTATAGTTCGTTTTTGAATAAAAAAAAATCCTGGTTGATAGTTATATCCCGATTGTGTGCCGCGGTTGATATTCGTATGTGGTAACATTTTTCACCATCACCTTCTCATACGCGATCTTCGTAAAATATATTATAAAACAGATATTAATCTACGTATAAAAAGGGAGTAGGCAGTCAACTCTTATTTTTCTTTTTACTAAAAATATATGTTTTGAATTGATACGGGATGACTAAAATCAACCCTTACATAACGATGCATGTGAATATAAAATGTGAGGTGAGAAGAGTTGGATAGTTTAGTTAAAGTCTTAAAACAGTGAACTACTTTTGCTTTATATCATCCTGAAACGGTGGATCTACAATTTATATAAGATACGGGGTGTTTCAATTGCACCATTTTTATACCCCAATCACAAAGTGGGGAGGGGCATATAGGTTTGCCCTTGTCCGTATTATATACGTACGTACGTACGTACGTCGGTACGTCACATTTTGTAGTAATATTCCTGCCTCCGCAACTCCTCCTACAGTATTTGATGCAGGGCATTGAAACTTGCAACACTTTTAAGACACATTGGACATGTACATAAAGGAAACAGGATCCCGATCCAGCCCCTTATTCTAGAATTATGTTCCCTTGAAAAACTTAATCATTTTGTAGACTGGGAGGTTAAATAGTAAAGTTCGCGTCTCCGCAACTCCTCCTACAGTATTTGATGCAGGGCATTGGAACTTGCAACACAGTTCAGACATGCATTGAACATGTGCATAAAAGAAACAGGATTCTAATCCCCGCATAATTGCTGAATTATGTCCCCTAGAACGACAATTATTTTGGCCATATCAGGGTGTTAAATATATTGTGCTGTTCGTGTCCCCACGACTCCACCTACAGTATTTGATGCAGGACACTGAAACTTGTAACACAGTTCAGACATGCAATAAACATGTGCATAAAGGAAAGCCTGGGAAGGCTTTGTTCTTCTAAGTCATGTGATGCGTGGGGTTTATGTCCAAAAACATCTAAGGTCATACGGAAACTGGACCTCGGTTTAAAGTCTCGTTAAATGTTAATGCAAATTTAGATTGGACGACATGGCATGTTTGTTTCTTTTTGGATACAATAGCCTAGACAACACTATCCAAGATCCGAGGTTATAATTTTTTTATCTCACCTGAGCATGAAATTGGTCCTGCTCACAAATTTTAAAATGCCAACAATGTTGGCATTTTAAACAAATTTTAAAATGCCAACAATGTTGGCATTTTAAAATTTGTGAGCAGGACACATGTCATTCTCTGCTCTCTGAGAAAGGAAAATCGCTCAACTTCTTAGTATTTTAATTTTTATGAGCACCACAAGTTTCATGCTCAGCTGAGTTGAGCATAAAAAAGTTTTATAACCTGGGGGCCAGGTCACCTTCTTCCTGAGCAGGCTTTTGTCATACTGTACATACATTATATATATTTCATAGTCGTTTAGGTGTGCTGATGAAGCGTAAAGTAGCTAGTCTACCCCTCCCCCGCCCTCACACATACACAAAAAAATAATAATCATAAAATAAAATAAAATAAAAATGAAAACTTCACATATTTCAGTTCTATGGTGTTTTGTTTGTTTCGGTTCAGCTTTAACCTCCCAACACTAGTTAGGTCTTTTTGAGATGCTCTTCCAATTTCGTAGGACTCACCGGATATTGGGATGAAATGACTTCTCGAGCCCTGCTGCCCAAACAGACTGTTCACATGCAACGTCAAAACATATTTTCTCTGAGAAATAGTAATAAAAAGAAAGAAAATAAAATATATTTGAAACTGACGCCGGCAAACGTCCTGATTGGCAGTTAAATGGGATAAACCAACATTTGAAACCTCATATTTCTTTCCCGTAAATTCGTACAGTAAAGGACAGATGAATTGGCATGCCATTTGAAATTATACCCTTTAATATTAGAGAGGAAGACAGCATTCGAAAAATCTTGCCCGCCCGCTAAGGTGTAGTCACCCACATCCTATGTTTGAGACCAAAAATAAGGAAAATAAGGCATTGGTATTCCCATGCAAACTCTCCTTGTACTTAAAGTGGGGTTAACAACGGGCCCCATAGTCTTTGGGGTAAAAGCGATAACTCCTAATGTCGGAGTCTCATAACTCTGCGGTTCGATCCTAACTCGGGTCACGTGAAATGTCAACGGAAGGTCAGGTGGTGTTTCTACGGGTACTCCGGTTTTCGCCCACTTCTGATAAACGATGGCTTCGCAACAAATGAAATATATTGAAAGGCCCATAAAACCAAATCAATCACAAGTGGGATTTATAAGGTCGTTCACAACTGAGGCAATTCTTACGCGTACCTACAACCATTATATAGGGAATAGCGGTGTTTACGAAGATCTACAGTATTGCTCGTATTTCTGTCGATAAACCCCATCATGTAGATAAAGTTGGATTTACCAGGGCTTTATAAAGGCCTCAAAGGGCAGCAGTGTCTCAAATGGATGAATTATTCGTTACCCTAGACAAATGTGAAAAATATCAGAAAATTTGTATCTGAAAATTTTTATTTTGCGTGGAAAAATATTTGGACAAGCCTGCTTTCGTTATGGTAGAAAAAAATGAAGCTTTACTTTCCTGAAGAAGCCCAAAGCTCTCATCGTCTTTACAAGCCCATACGATGAACTATCTTATAAACACCACTTTATATAGGTAAATCTTTCGATAAAATGGGTATCAATAGTATCCGTTTCGTTCTAAAAATATTGAGCGTGGGTAGTTGTTAGAACCGCCTCATTGAGGCAAACGTCTATATCCAGAAAAATAAAAATAAAACTAAAGCGATTAGTTTGAAGAGATATGAAATGCAACATCATAGCTACGAATGTCGTTATGGATTGCATTGGTATCCAGAACAGATTTCCTTTATACGGATGTGCGATAGAGATTAATGGATAAGTTGTCTTATACTTAGGTTCTTTTCTGATATCGGTCGGTAGTGCAGTTCTCAGCTACATGTAATGATCAGGTGCAGCGATAACGTCTCCCAAATGGCAATTATCCCATCAGTTACCTACAAATAAGTTACAATGACATGATCTGATATTACCATGAAATCCGAGAAGTGCATATGTTTGCGATGCTACAAAAAATGCTGTGTTTTCTTCTTCTTTTTCTTTTTTTTCTTCTTCTTCTTCTTCTTCTTCTTCTTCTTCTTCTTCTTCTCCTTCTTCTTCTTCTTCTTCTGCTTAGAAGCCTCCGTGGTGCAGTGGTTACGCTACTCGCCTTGTAAACCAGGGATCGCAGGATCGATCCCGGGCTTCTCCAGACTTTCGGATGAGTCTTTAAACCGAGGTCCCGTCTCCGTATGACCTTAGCTGTTGGTGGGACGTAAAACTAAAACTTACTCACTCACACTCTTCTTCTTCTTCATTTGAAGTCAAATTACTTAACGCACTGGTTGGTCGATTGTCCCCGAGTTTAGCAAGAGCTTGAACCCATTTCGTTGAACCCTTCTAAAGCTTTACTTTATGCGAACATATTAGAACCTGATCAGCCGCCGCATTCGACTGATCCCGAGCAATTATTCCCGGTCGTTCAGTGTTTCTAGCTTAGACATTCTCGCAGAGAGAGAGAGAGAGAGAGAGAGAGAGAGAGAGAGAGAGAGAGAGAGAGAGAGAGAGAGAGGGAGAGAGAGAACGTAAACGAGTGCGTATAAATGGCCTTGTTTATCCCACTGTATACTGAGTATTGTGAGTACTCAATGAGATGGTTCCAACTTGGCGAGCACCCACAATATATGCTAGGAACATAAATAAGTATTATCCCACTGTATACTGAGTACAAGAGGATATATTTTCTATTTCTACCAATTGTTAATTGTGAGTACTCAGTAAGGCGGCTCATACAAGCAGGTCCAGCACCTACAACTTTTGTTAGAGTAAAAGGAAAGTATCTCAATATTTCACCAGAAAAACGTTTTTGAACTGTGCAGGATTTGTTATCGTTACAAGAGAGAGAGAGAGAGAGAGAGAGAGAGAGAGAGAGAGAGAGAGAGAGAGAGAGAGAGAGAGAGAGAGAGAAAGAGAGTATGAGAGAGAACATGTCCGTGTAGTAAGTACCTCTCTAAACACCTTTCATATATAGAAAACTGGGGTATACAAGGATATGCATCATTATGACGCGATTATAACGAGCATATAATCTATGTTTGGAGAAAAAAAAGGAAAAATATCACGCTTTTTATCAGAAAAGTCACCATTTTCGAGTGATTAAAGAATGCACTACGTCGCACGGATGTATTATCGTAAGAGAGAGAGAGAGAGAGAGAGAGAGAGAGAGAGAGAGAGAGAGAGAGAGAGAGAGAGAGAGAGAGAGAGGGAGTTTGCTTTATATCCCTTAGTTATGTGTTAGGAATGTCAATACTAGAACTAGAAGCATCAGCTAAAATGAAAGATGGAATTTACAAGTGAAAATGTTATTTCCCTTCTTTGTTCCAAGCGATGATCTCAACCGTGAGGCGTCACTTTTGCAGATACTAAGAGCAAAATTACAGAAATGTAACAATAATTATTATGTTCAAATTTTGACAAGTTTTAAATCCCCATCAGTTCACCCGACAGTTCTGCGAGTGCTTTGATTATGCGGGGAATGTGCTCTCCCACCTAAGGTAGGTTGCATTAAGCTAATAGTTCGGTCTTCGAGACCGCTTATAGATATATGGGTCTGATAAAAGTGTATATATGTGGGTCTGGTATAAGTGTACATGTTTTGATTTGATTGTTTGTTGATTTGAGGTAAAACGTCCCCGTCAACACCGTAAAGGTCATTTTGGAGACAGTGCTTCCAATTTAGTGGGACTTTTACCGACATTGAAATAAAATGACATTTCAAGCCCTGTCGCCCAATGAAACCAATAGGGTTTATAAGCATAGACGGTCCGACTCGTACGCAACGCTTTGCCCGGGCAGGCTTAGACCCCCAAGCGGCGGTTCACCAGTACTCGTGCGCGGGTCGGAATCAGGTCTGCGTGGAAGCATCATGCAGCCCATATATTTCTTCAAGCTCCGAGGGGCGCGAGGAGGGGGGGGGGGGCAAGTGTACATATTAATTTACAATTTAAACGAAGTACAAAGCGAATGTGGATGACATGTCATGCCGACGGCCCATCATGAACCCACGCCTATAAAATTTTGATCCCCTTAAACCCCACTTTTATATACTCAAACTAAGTTTACAGTGGTATACATTATTTTACACGGCCCCCGCCCATCGGGGCTTGAAGAGATAGATGGGCTGCACGATGCTTCCACGCAGAGCTGAAACTGACCCGCACATGAGTACTGGCAAACCGCTTAGAGGATCTAAGCCTGCCCAGGTAAAGTGGTGCGAGTCGGACCGTCCATGCTTATAAACCCTATTGGTTTCATTGGGCGACAGGGCTTGAGACGTCATTTCATCTCAATGTCGGGTAAAAGTCCCACGGAATTGGAAGCAACGTCTCCAAAATGACCTATACAGTGTTGACGGGGACGTTAAACCACAAATCAAACAAAACAAACATTATTTTACACATTGTGAGGAATCGCAGGATTTTATCTGAAACAAAATGGTGGTTAAATTTTGCCAATGTATTTAAATATTAGGCGTGTGTTCGTTGTGTATATTTTTATAATTCCTCTTAATAGTTAGTAAAGTTCGAGTGAGCCTGCACATAAATTTAACATTTCGATTAAAAAAAAAAACACAAAAAAAAAAAACGTTTACTTCGTTATTTTTATCTATAGCCTTGCTTTTACGGTCCTTTCAAGACTATTTCATTTTTTCTACCCGAATCTTCATCAAAGGTGGGCGAAAACCGGATGCCTGGAGAAAAACAACCTTAACTTCCGATACAGAACTTGCCCCCCCCCCCCCCCCCCCCCCCTCAACTGCCCCTATCATGGACTACAATGGTACCGTTCATACCTGTACAACCACCATTGTTAGATTATTGAGAAGATTCATTATGTATTTCCTTATTTCAAATGTGTATCCTCGTTATAACCGCCTCAGTTAGTACCCAAACCTACGCTTCAGAGCACAAACAAGGAAACTCACAGGCCATATAAAGATTTAAGTGGTTTTAGAATTGAAGAAAGATAATAATCAGATATGAAATCGAAATAAACGCAGAGTACATGTAATTATTTTGAGTAAAATTTAACCCATTTGTACCAGAAACCCCAAAACGGTTATCCTGGCAAACAGTGCAGGCCCAGATCAGACATCACAGAACGCGGCGTCTGATCAGGGCCTCCGCAGTTTGCTTAAAGTTTAGTCATTTTCAAAATATTTTTTGAAGAAAACACAACCTGTCACCCCTAAATTTTGAAATGGACTCCTGCTATATATAAGGAGGAAGATTCCATTGGGTACAAAAAGGGGCTAAAGCAAATAATAATTATGATCGATGTAACGGTCTATTTCCCTGTTCTTGTTTTCATTTTTCGGAGACACTAATATTTTGAGGTAGGATGACAAGTTCTGCAACGGATTGGCAAGTATTTTTTTCTCCAATACTCCGGTTTGCGGCCAACTCCAATTAATGATCAGCTCAAACAAGTCAAATAGTATAAAAATGCCGAAAATCCAAAACCACCACAAAAGTTGTAAACGCACTGCATAATAACGTTTCGAAGGAGAACATTTTCCAAACTGTTATCTTTTGCTGCGCAATGTGGCCGTCAGAACAAGAAATCGATACCACCCACAGCTAAATGAGTTTTGTTGTCGGGTGTTATATATACTACAGGTACGTTTACGAGGTGATATATATTCTTATCTTGAAGTTAAATACGCTCTTGTGCTAACCGACACAAGGGAGACTACCGTGAAACCCCATATATATATAATCGCTACAAAACCGTGTTGCTAGCCAACAACCTAGGGAAAGTAAACTTGATGCCCTGAATCCACTGCAGGGCATGAGAAAATGCGGGGTGGTATGAACACCCCGCAATTTTTTCACACCCCACAAAAAAGGTTTTATATAGAAAAACACCCCGTATCTGGCAACTTTCTTAGTATATATATATATATATATATATATATATATATATATATATATATATATATATATATATATATATATATATATATATATATATATATCTAGTGTGCTTGCATGCTCTGTGCGGGGAACAGAACAACTTAAAGACCATTGCCGGCCTCGCTCCACGCTTGGCACACTATATATATTTCCAGAGTGCCCGCATCCTCTGTGCTGGGAACAGAACAACTATAAGACCATTGCCGGCCTCGCTCCACGCTGGGCACACTATATATATTTTGCAGAGTGCTCGCATGCTCTGTGATGGGAACAGAACAACTATAAGACCATTGTCGGCCTCGCTCCACGCTGGGCACACTATATATATTTCCAGAGTGCTCGCATGCTCTGAACTGGGAACAGAACAGCTGTAAGACCATTGTTGACCTCCCCCTATGCTGGGCACACCATATATATTTCCAGACTGCTCGCATGATCTGTGCTGGGAACACAACACTATAAGACAATTGTTGGATTCGCTCCACACTGGGCACACTATATATAGTTCCAGAGTGCTCGCATTGTCTGTGCTGGGAACAGAATAACTATAAGACCATTGCCGGCCCCGCTCCACGCTGGGCACACTACATATATTTCAAGAGTGCTGGCATGCTCTGTGCTGGGAACAGAGCGACTATAAAACTATTCCCGGCCTCGCTCCACGCAGGGCACACTATATATATTTCCAGAGTGCTCGCATGCTCTGTGCTGGGAACAGAACTTCATAAGACCATTGCCGTCCTCGCTCCACGCTGGGCACACTATATATATTTCAAAAGTGTACGAATGATCCGTGCTTGGAGCAGAACAACTATAATCCATTGCCGGCCTCACTCCACGCTGGGCACAGTATATATATTTCCAAAGTGCTCGAATGATTCGTGCTTGGAATAGAACAACTATAAACCACTGCCGGCCTCGCTCCACGCTGGGCACACTAAATATATTTCCAGAGTGCTCGCATGCTCTGTGCTGGGAACAGAACAAATATAAGACCATTGTTGACCTCGCTCCACGCTGGACACACTATATATATATTTCTAGAGTCCTCGCATGCTCTGTGCTGGGAACAGAACAACTATAAGACCATTGTTGGCCTCGCTTCACGCTGGGCACATTATATATAATTACAGAGTGCTCGCATGCTCTGTGCTTGGAACTGAACAACTATAAGACCATTGTTGGCCTCACTCCACGCTGGGCACACTATATATATTTCCAGACTGCTCGCATGCTCTATGCTGGGAACAGAACAGCTTTAAGACCATTGTTGGCCTCTCTCCGCGCTGGGCACACTATATATATTTCCAGAATGCTCGCATGCTCTGTGCTGGAAACTGAATAAATATAAGACCATTGTTGGCCTCGCTCCATGCTGGGCACACTATATTTATTTCCAGAATGCTAGCATGCTCTGTGCTGGGAAAAGAAAAACTCACCATTGCCGGCCTCGCTCCTCGCTGGTCACACTATGTATATTTCTAGAGTGTTCGCATGCTCTGTGCTGGGAACAGAACAACTATAAGACCATTGACGGCCTCGCTCTACGCTTGGCACACTTTATATATTTCCAGAGTTCCCGCATACTCTGTGCTGGGAACAGAACAACTATAAGACCATTGCCGGCCTCGCTCCACGCTGGGCACACTATATATATTTCCAGAGTGTTCGCATGCTCTGTGCTGGGAACAGAACAACTATAAAAGCATTGCCGGCCTCGCTCCAAACTGGGCACACTATATATCTTTCCATAGTGCTCGTATGCTCTGTGCTGGAAACAGAACAACTATTAAACCATCGCCGACTTCGCTCCCCGCTGGGCACACTATATATATTTCCAGAGTGCTCACATGCTCTGTGCTGGGAACACAGCAACTATAAAACCATTGCCAGCCTCGCTCCACGCTGGGCACACTATATATATTTCTAGTTTGCTTGCATGCTCTGTGCGGGGAACAGAACAACTTAAAGACCATTGCCGGCCTCGCTCCACGCTTGGCACACTATATATATTTCCAGAGTGCCCGCATCCTCTGTGCTGGAAACAGAACAACTATAAGACCATTGCCGGCCTCGCTCCACGCTGGGCCACTATATATATTTTGCAGAGTGTTCGAATGCTCTGTGATGGGAACAGAACAACTATAAGACCATTGTCGGCCTCGCTCCACGCTGGGCACACTATATATATTTCCAGAGTGCTCGCATGCTCTGTACTGGGAACAGAACGGCTATAAGAACATTGTTGACCTCCCCCTATGCTGGGCACACCATATATATTTCCAGACTGCTCGCATGATCTGTGCTGGGAACACAACACTATAAGACAATTGTTGGATTCGCTCCACACTGGGCACACTATCTATATTTCCAGAGTGCTCGCATTGTCTGTGCTTGGAACAGAATAACTATAAGACCATTGCCGGCCCCGCTCCACGCTGGGCACACTACATATATTTCCAGAGTGCTGGCATGCTCTGTGCTGGGAACAGAACGACTATAAAACTATTCCCGGCCTCGCTCCACGCAGGGCACACTATATATATTTCCAGAGTGCTCGCATGCTCTGTGCTGGGAACAGAACTTCATAAGACCATTGCCGGCCTCGCTCCACGCTGGGCACACTATATATATTTCCAAAGTGTACGGATGATCCGTGCTTGGAGCAGAACAACTATAAGCCATTGCCGGGCTCGCTCCACGCAGGGCACAGTATATATATTTTCAGAGTGCTCGCATGCTCTGTGCTGGGAAGAGAACAAATATAAGACCATTGTTTGCCTCGCTCCGCGCTGGGCACAATATATATATATTTCCGGAGCGCTCGCATGCTCTGTGCTGGGAACAGAACAAATATAACACCATTGTCGGCCTCGCTCCACGCCGGGCACACTATATATATTTCCAGAGTGTTCACATGCTCTGTGCTGGGAACAGAACAAGTATAAGACCATTGCCGGCCTCGCTCCACGCTGGGCACACTATATATCTTTCCAGAGTGCTCGTATGCTCTGTGCTGGAAACAGAACAACTATTAAACCATCGCCGACCTCGCTCCCCGCTGGGCACACTAAATATATTTCCAGAGTGCTCACATGCTCTGTGCTGGGAACACAACTATAAAACCATTGCCAGCCTCGCTCCACGCTGGGCACACTATATATATTTCTAGTGTGCTTGCATGCTCTGTGCGGGGAACAGAACAACTTCAAGACCATCGCCGGCCTCGCTCCACGCTGGGCACACAATAAATATTTCCAGAGTGCTCGCATGCTCTGTGATGGGAACAGAACAACTATAAGACCATTGCCGGCCCCGCTCCACGCCTGGCACACTACATATATTTCCAGAGTGCTGGCATGCTCTATGCTGGGAACAGAACAGCTATAAAACTATTCCCGGCCTCGCTCCACGCCGGGCACACTATATATATTTCCAGAGTGCTTGCATGCTCTGTGCTGGCCAGGTCGCTTGAATTATGCTGGAGGTGGAGCGACAAGTATCCCTACTCCTGCCACTGCTCCACGCTGTGCACTTTCACAATCTTAATGGCATTGTCGCACAGAGCGTGTGGCAGATCCAGTAGAATATGTACCGCTCCCAGCGTGGAGTATTAGCAGGAATAGGTATTATACGCTCCAATAATGCCGCCGCTCCATGCTGGGCACCTCCACTCTCAGAAAGGCCACTCATTTGTCCAATAGAACGGTTGATTTATTGACTTCATATTCACCCACCCGTATCGAGACCATTAAACTACAGGACCTTAATAATCCTGAGCTGTTGGGCACGTTAGCAGTCGTACCAGAGTACTGTAGCGTTCGCTTGAACTGTGCTAGGCGAGGAGCAACTATAACACCTATTCCTGTCATTGCTCCACGCTGAAGTCGTACTGGATCGTTTGCTTGATATATGCTTGATTGTAGCGACTGTTAGACCTATTAGGCTATCCTTTCTCTACTCTGGGCAAGTTATTAGTCGTACTGAAGCAATCTCTTGAACTCTGCTCAACATAAAATGACTTAAGACCTATTTCTCCCTGTTTCTACCCTTGCTCCACGCACGGCACGTTAGCATCAAACTGGAGCGTTTGATTTAACGGTGCTATTGATGGAGCGACTCTAAGACCCTTCTTCAGCCCTTGCTCAATGCTGGGTGTGTTAGCAATCGAAATGGAGCATTTGCGTTCACAGTTCTGGACATGGAGCGACTTTAGACCTGTGAGGGCCTGAGAGCAAAATATGAGGATTTTATATTTAAAGCTTTTACTTGTAGCAATGTTACTTATTTGGGTTGTTTCCCTTGTTTTATTGGTGGACTGAACGTGTTATTTTATGGAAATTCGTAAACGATCTGATTTATATTTGATTATCCTGCATTTGTTGGCATTATATTTGTTTGTATGCCTATTGCTCAATGTTTAGATTGACTTTGGCAGACAAATGTTACTCAAAGTATTGCAAACGGATGCAAGGTTTCCAAATCATGCTTATAAGATTCATTTAATATATATATATATGTTGAGTGCAGCAGGGTTAGAAACAGCTATATTGACACAATTTATAACATGCGGCTATTCCTGCCGTTGCTTTGAGAAGTAGAAGTAGAACAAAGACCAGGAATTGATACAATTAACTTACTCCACCCATAAAAGACACCAAAGGGAAAGAAATACAAACATTAAGCGACCAGACCATAATGGAAACCTAAACAAAGGAAGGCCATAAGGACAGTTACTTTCCAACAAAATGACCATATGGCCATCCAAAACCAAAAGACACAAGTGATACATACAGTAAGTAACAAACAACAACATAAATAAATCGCCACAGAAGAGCCGCCTTGGAACGGTCAGTGGAAGATTTCCACTGGGGGGCTTAAATCGATTTTACGTGGCCACAATCCTCGTTCAGTCCGCATGAAGGCCTCCTAACTCATCAGTGCAACATCTCCGTGAACACAAAAATCAAAGAACCACAGAGGTGAGACAACGGTGAGGACTCGACAGCAAGAAACCACTGAAATGCTGGAGCAAAAGAAAACCAACAGTTAGACTCCAATGAGCCCGACCAGAGACAGAGCATCAGGCACCAACCAACATTATCTCTCTAATTTTCAATAAGCCTTTACGTTGGAGCCGTCATAGAAACTGAGGCCTGACCCACCGGCGTGCAATTAAAGAGGGAAGCAAAGTTGCCAACCGTGATTGGGTTAACTACCATGCATGCAGTCTATATTGTCATATTGGTTTTTTTTTTTGTAATTAGAGGTTTAACGTCCCCTTCAAAACTGTAAAGGTCATTTTGGAGATGTTGCTTCCAATTTTGTGGGACTTTTATAGTAGTCGCAGATAAGATCGAATGGGTGGAGCTATTCAGGTGTTGTCAATATGTCAAATTCGCTGAGTCCGCCGAGTGCCTTTCGCACGCTTTCTTCAAGCAATCGAAATGGTCATATACTCTGAGTACGCCACAGCTATGCCTGTGTTACAGTTGAATTCATAGAATCGGGTGACTTGGATTACCTTTTTGTTAATGGAATATTCCTAAGGCAGGTACAAACGATAGCTTCGCCTAGTCAATCTTATCTGCGAGTACAATACCCGACATTGAGATGAAATGACATCTCAAGCCCAATGTAACAAATAGGGTTTATTTGCATGGACGGTCCACCTCGCACCGCGATTCCTGGACAGGCTTAGAGTCTCTAAGCGGTTTACCGGTACTAGTGTGCTGGCCGGATTCATCTCTGCGTGGAAGCATCATGCAGCCCATATATTTCTTCAAGCCCCTATGCGCGGGGGCCGGCGGATTCTAACTGCAATTGAGCGACAATGGGCCTATTCCTGCCGTTGCTCCACCCTGGGAATGTTAGCAGTCGCATTGGTACGTAGACTTGAACTTCACGTGCCGTGGTGCGACAATGAGCCTATTCCTGCCGTTGCTTCACCTTGGGATGGGTGTTTTTTTAGTTTAAGTCCCACCAACAGCTAAGGTGATACGGAGACGGGACCTCGGTTTAAAGACTCATCCGAAAGTCTGGAGAAGCCCGGGATCGATCCTTCGATCCCTGGTTTACAAGGCGAGTAGCGTAAACACTGCACCACGGAGGTTTCTATGCTCCACCTTGGGAAAGTTAGCAGTCGGATTGGTACGTAGGCTTGAACTATACCTGTCGTAATGCGACAATACGCCCTTCCTGTCGTTGCTCAACCCTGGGAACCTGGGCAGTCGTATTGGTGCGTTCCCAGCAGGCACATGACGAAATTGCGACGTCAGATCAACGGCGATGCAACGTCATGACGTTCATACAACGTCGCATGAACGTCGGTTGACGTTACACCGACGTTGATTTGACGTTGCCCTGGCGAAGTGTGCTTTCAGGGTTAGCATTAACTGTATCTCTGATGGAACGACAATGGGCCGATTTCTTGCCGTTGCTCCACCCTGGGAACGTTGGCAGTGGTATTGGAAAGTAAGCTTGAACTGTACCTATCATGGAGCGATAATGGACCTAGTCCTGTCGTTGCTCCACGCTGGGAACGTTAGGAGTCGTATTGGTACGTTAGCTTGAATTGTTCCTGTCGTGGAGCGACAATGGGCCATTCCTGTCGTTGCTCCACCCTGGGAACGTTAGAAGCCGTATTGGTACGTTAGCTTGAGTTGTTCCGGTCGTTGAGCGACAATGGTACTATTCCTGCCATTGCTCCACCCTGGGATCGTTTGTGTTTTGTGTTGGAGTTTATCGGCCCAGTCAAAACGATTTAGGTCATTTTTGAGGCGGTCAGTTTACGTACCCAACCACACTTTCCTGGGCAGGCTTTTACGTAAGCGGATAACCAGTTCAGTGCACATTCTTCAGCCAGAAACTGAAAACCGCAATTTCTTGAATCAGCGGAAGGGAGAGAATGACCGTAGAAAAGATTTCATGATCGATCTCCACGAAAGAATGTTGACGACCCCGGCAGGAATCGAACCCGCGTCCTCCTGATCACCAGTCAGACGCGCATCCGACTTAGCTACCGAGGCCGGCCTGCGATCGTTGGGAGTGGTTATTCCAACTCTACCTGTCATAGAACGACAATGGGCCTATTCCTGTTGTTACTCCACCCTGGGAACGTTGGGATTGGTTCTGGCACGTTAGCTTGAACAGCACCTGTTATCTGCCTGCAGGGTGTAATGACGGCGCTCCATGCTGGGCACCTCCACGCTGGGAACGTTTGCTCCACCGTGGGCACACTTTTTTCCTACAGTTGCAGCTATACATAGACTGCTCGGTTCATTAAAATTTGAGCACATTTTCACAGTGTCGTTTCGTCCATTATAATTGAAAAAAAAAATCTATAGAAGCATTAATTATTTTTGATTGCAAGGTTTATAAGCTCCCGTTGAGTAGAAGTCAAATTATGAAGGTTCAATCTAAAGATGTAGATGTAAACTATTATATGATTGGCACTTTCAAGTTATCATTAGAAAAAGTTGATACTTGTACCTGAACAAGGGAGACAACAATAGAATCGGAACAACAAGAAAAGTTATTCATTATTAAATAGCTATTTTCTCCGTTTCATTTTCAACAATTTATGAAAAATAGAAACATAAACAAACAATATTCGTTCAAATGTGCTGTTTTAAATGTGATAGTTTTTTGTCTTTCCTTTTGTTTTGTTTTTCGATGAATACTTGTAAGTTTATGAGACACCAGCCTTACTGCAACATACAAATTGACTAATATATATATTGTCGGCCTCGCTCCACGCTGGGCACACTATCTATATTTCCAGAGTGCCCGCATGCTCTGTGCTGGGAACAGAACAACTATAAGACCATTGCCGGCCTCCCTCCACGCTGGGCACACTATCTATATTTCCAGACACCTCGCATTTTCTGTGCTTGGAACAGAACAACTATAAGACCATTGCCGGCCCCGCTCCACGCTGGGCACACTATATATATTTCCAGAGTGCTCACATGCTCTGTGCTGGGAACAGAACAACCATGAGACCATTGCCGGCCTCGCTCTACGCTGGGCACACTATATATATTTTCATTGAGCTCGCATACTCTGTGCTGGGAACAGAACAACTATAAGACCATTGCCGGCCTCGCTCCACGATGGGTACACTATATATATTTCCAGAGTGCTCGCATGATCTGTGCTGGAAACAGAACAAATATAAGACCATTGTTGGCCTCGCTCCACGCTGGGCACACTTTATATATTTCCGGAGCGTTCGCATGCTCTGTGCCGGGACAAATACAGCTATAAGACCATTGTTGGTCTCGCTCCACGCTGGGCACACTATATATATTTCAAGAGCGCTCGAGTGCTCTGTGCTGGGAATAGGCCGGCCTCGCTCCGCGCTGGGTACTCTATATATATTTCCAGAGCGCTCGCATGCTCTGTGCTGGGAACAGAACAACTATAAAACCATTGGCGGCTTTGGTCCATTGCCGGGCTCGCTCTATATATATAACCAGGTGCTTGCATGCTCTGTGCGGGGAACAGAGCAACTAAAAGAACATTGCCGGCCCCGCCCCATGCTGGGCACACTATATAAATTTCCAGAGTGCCCGCATCCTCTGTGCTGGGAACAGAACAACTATAAGACCATTGCCGGCCTCGCTCCACGCTGGACACACTATATATATTTCCAGAGTGTTCGCATGCTCTGTGCTGGGAACAGAACAACTATAAGACCATTGTTGGCCTCGCTCCACGCTGGGCACAGTATATATATATTTCCAGAGTGCTCGCATGCTCTGTGCTGGGAACAGAACAGCTATAAGACCATTGTTGGCGTCGCTCCACGCTGGGCACACCATGTATATTTCCAGAGTGCTCGCATGCTCTGTGCTGGGAACAGAACAACTTTAAGACCATTGTTGGCCTCGCTCCACGCTGGGCACCTTATATATATTTCCAGAGTGCTCGCATGCTCTGTGCTGGGAACAGAACAGCTATAAGACCATTGTTGGCCTCGCTCCACGCTGGGCACACCATGTATATTGCCAGAGTGCTCGCATGCTCTGTGCTGGGAAACAGAACAGCTATCAGACCATTGTTGGCCTCGCTCCACGCTGGGCACATCATGTATATTTCTATTAAACCTTCGCCGACCTCGCTCCCCGCTGGGCACACTTTATATATTTCCAGAGTGCTCACATGCTCTGTGCTGGCTACACAATAACTATAAAACCATTGCCGGCCTCGCTCCACGCTGGGCACACTATATATATTTCCAAAGTTCTCGAATGCTATGTGCTTTGAACAGAACAACTCTAAACCATTGCCGGCCTCGCTCCACGTTGTGCACAGTATATATATTTCCAGAGTGCTCGCATGCTCTGTCCTGGGAACAGAACAACTATAAGACCATTGCCGGCCGCGCTCCACGCTGGGCACACTATATATATTTCCGGAGCGCTCGCATGCTCTGTGCTGGGAACAGAACAGCTATAAGACCATTGTTGGTCTCGCTCCACGCTGGGCACACTATATATATTTCCAGAGCTCTCGAATGCTCTGTGCTTGGAATAGGCAGGCCTCGCTCCGCGCTTGGCACACTATATATATTTCCAGAGCGCTCGCATGCTCTGTGCTGGGAACAGAACAACTATATGACCATTGGCGGCTTTACTCCACGCTGGGCACACTATATATATTTCCAGAGTGCTGGCATGCTCTGTGCTGGGAACAGAACAACTATAAAACCATTGCCTGGCTCGCTTCTCGCTGGGCACACTATATATATTTCCAGAGTGCTTGAATGCTTTGTGCGGGGCTAAAAGACCATTGCTGGCGTCGCTCCATGCTAGACACACTATATATATTTCCAGAATGCCCGCATCCTCTGTGCTGGGAACAGAACAACTATAAGACCATTGCCGGCCTCGCTCCACGCTGGACACACTATATATATTTCCAGAGTGCTCGCATGCTTTGTGCTGGGAACAGAACAACAATAAGACAAGTGTTGGTCTCGCTCCACGCTGGGCACGCTATATATATTTCCAGAGTGCTCGCATTCTCTGTGCTGGAAACAGAACATCTATAAGACCATTGATGGCCTCGCTCCACGCTTGGCACACCATGTATATTTCCAGAGTGCTCGCATGCTCTGTCCTGGAAACAGAAAAACTAAAAGACCATTGTTGGCCTCGCTCGACGCTGGGCACACTATCTATAATTCCAGAGTGCTCGCATTGTCTGTGCTGGGAACAGAACAACTATAATACCATTGCCGGTCCCGCTCCACGCTGGGCACATTATATATATTTTCAGAGAGCTCGCATGATCTGTGCTTGGAACAGAACAACCATTAGATCTTTGCAGGCCTCACTCCACGCTGGGCACACTATATATATATTTCCAAAGTGCTCGAATGCTATGTGCTTGGAAAAGAACAACTATAAACCATTGCCGGCCTCGCTCCACGCTGTGCACAGTATATATATTTCCAGAGTGCTCGCGTGCTCTGTGCTTGAAACAGAACAACTATAAGACCACTGTTGGCCTCGCTCCACGCTTGGCACACCATGTATATATCCAGAGTGATCGCATGCTCTTTGCTGGGAACAGAACAACTATAAGACCATTGTTGGCCTCGCTCCACGCTGGGCAAACTATCTATATTTCCAGAGTGCTCGATTCTCTGCGCTGGGACCAGAACAACTATAAGACCATTGCCGGCCCCGCTCCACGCTGGGCACTCTATATATATTTCCAGAGTGCTCGAATGCTCTGTGCTCGGAACAGAACAACTATAAAACCATTGCCGGCCTCCCTCGACGCAGGGCACACTATATATATTTTCAGAGAGCTCGCATGCTCTGTGCTGGGAATAGAAAAACTATAAAACCATTGCCGGCCTCGCTCCACGCTGGGCACACTATATATATTTCCAGAGTGCTCGCATGCTCTGTGCTGGAAACAGAACAAATATAAGACCATTGTTGGCCTCGCTCCACGCTGGGTACACCATATATATTTCCGGAGCGCTCGCATGCTCTGTGCTGGGAACAGAACAGCTATAAGACCATTGTTGATCTCGCTCCACGCTGGGCAACTATATATATTTCCAGAGCGCTCGAATGCTCTGTGCTGTGAACAGGCCGGCCTTGCTGGGCACCCTATATATATTTCCAGAGCGCTAACATGCTCTGTGCTGGGAACAGAACATATATAAGACCATTGGCGGCTTTGCTCCAAGCTGGGCACAATATATATATTTCCAGAGTGCTGGCATGCTCATTGCTGGGAACAGAACAACTATAAAACCATTGCCGGGCTCGCTCCACGCTGGGAACACTATATATATTTCCACAGAGCTTGCATGCTCTGTGCGGGGAACAGAGCAACTAAAAGACCATTGCCGGCCTCGCTCCATGCTGGGCACACTATATATATTTCCAGAGTGCCCGCATCCTCTGTGCTGGGAACAGAACAACTGTAAGACCATTCCCGGCCTCGCGCTACGATTGACACACTATATATATTTCCAGAGTGCTCGCATGCTCTGTGCTGGGAACAGAACAACAATAAGACCATTTTTGGCCTCGCTCCTCGCTGGGCACACTATATATATTTCCAGAGTGCTCGCATGCTCTGTGCTGGGAACAGAACATCTATAAGACCATTGTTGGCCTCGCTCCACGCTGGGCACACCATGGATATTTACAGTGTGCTCGCATGCTCTGTGCTGGGAACAGAACAACTAAAAGACCATTGTTGGCCTCGCTCCACGCTGGGCACACTATCTATATTTCCAGATTGCTCTCTGTGCTGGGAACAGAACAACTATAAAACCATTGCCGGCCCCGCTCCACGCTGGGCACACTATATATATTTCCAGAGAGCTCATATGCTATGTGTTTGGAACAGAACAACTATAAACCATTGCCGGCCTCGCTCCAGGCTGTGCACAGTATATATATTTCCAGAGTGCTCGCATTCTCTGTGCTGGAAACAGAACAAATATCAAACCATTGTTGGCCTTGCTCCATGCTTGGCACATTATATATATTTCCGGAGCGCTCGCATGCTCTGTGCTGGGAACAGAATTGCTATAAGACCATTGATGGTCTTGCTCCACGCTGGGCAAACTATATATATATATCCAGAGCGCTCGAATGCTCTGTGCTGGGAGCAGGCCGGCTTCGCTCCGCGCTGGGCACACTATATATATTTCCAAAGCGCTCGCATGCTCTATGCTTGGAACAGAACAACTGTATGACCATTGGCGGCTTTGCTCCACGCTGGGCACACTATATATATTTCCAGAGTGCTGGCATGCTCTGTGCTGCGACCAGAACAACTATAAAACCACTGCCAGGCTCGCTCCACGCTGGGCATACTATATATATTTCCAGAGTGCTCGCATGCTCTATGCTGGGAACAGAACAACTGTAAGACCATTGGCGGCTTTGCTCCACGCTGGGCACACTATATATATTTCCAGAGTGCTTGCATGCTCTGTGCGGGGAACAGAGCAACTAAAATACCATTGCCGGCCTCGCTCCATGCTGGGTACACTATATATATTTCCAGAGTGCCCGCATCCTCTGTGCTGGGAACAGAATAACTATAAGACCATTGCCGGCCTCGCTCCACGCTGGACACACTATATATATTTCCAGACTGCTCGCATGCTCTGTGCTTTGAATAGAACAACTATAAGACCATTGTTGGTCTCGCTCCACCACGCTGGGCACACTATATATATTTCCAGAGTGCTCGCATGCTCTGTGCTGGGAACAGAACAGCTATAAGACCATTGTTGGCCTCGCTCCACGCTGTGCACACCATGTATATTTCCAGAGTGCTCGCATGCTTTGTGCTGGGAACAGAACAACTATAAGACCATTGTTGGCCTCGCTCCACGCTGGGCACACTATATATATTTCCAGAATGCCCGCATGCTCTGTGCTGGGAACAGAACAGTTATAAGACCATTGCCGGCCCCGCTCCACGCTGGGCCCACTATATATTCCAGAGTGCTCGCATGCTCTGTGCTGGGAACAGAACAACTATAAAACCATTCCCGGCATCGCTCCACGCCCGGCGCACTATATATATTTTCAGAGAGCTCGCATGCTCTGTGCTGGGAAGAGAACAACTATAAGACCATTGCCGGCCTCGCTCCACGCTGGGCACACTATATATATATATATTTCCAAAGTGCTGGAATGCCGTGTGCTTGGAACAGAACAACTATAAACCATTGCCGGCCTCGCTCCACACTGTGCACAGTATATATATTTCCAGAGTGCTCGCATGCTCTGTGCTGGAAACAGAACAAATATATGACCATTGTTGACCTCGCTCCACGCTGGGCACACTATATATATTTCCAGAGTGCTCGAATGCTCTGTGCTGGGAACAGAACAACTATAAAACCATTGCCGGCCTCCCTCCACGCAGGGCACACTATATATATTTTCAGAGAGCTCGCATGCTCTGTGCTTGGAACAGAAAAATTATAAGATCATTGCCGGCCTCGCTCCACGCAGAGCACACTATATATATTTCCAAAGTGCTCGAATGCTTTGTGCTTGGAACAGAACAACTATAAACCATTGCCGGCCTCGCTCCACGCTGTGCACAGTATATATATTTCCAGAGTGCTCGCATGCTCTGTGCTGGAAACAGAACAAATATAAGACCATTGTTGGCCTCGCTCCACGCTGGGTACACTATATATATTTCCGGAGCGCTCGCATGCTCTGTGCTGGGAACACAACAGCTATAAGACCATTGTTGGTCTCGCTCCACGCTGGGCACACTATATATATTTCAAGAGCTCTCGAATGCTCTGTGCTGGGAACAGGCCGGCCTCGCTGGGCACCCTATATATATTTCCACAGCGCTCACATGCTCTGTGCTGGGAACAGAACAAATATAAGACCATTGGCGGCTTTGCTCCACACTGGGCACACTATATATATTTCCAGAGTGCTGGCATGCTCTGTGCTGGGAAGAGAACAACTATTAAACAATTGCCGGACTCGCTCCACGCTGGGAACACTATATATATTTCCAGAGTGCTTGCATCCTCTTTGCGGGGAACAGAGCAACTAAAAGACCATTGCCGGCCTCGCCCCATGCTTGACACACTATATATATATCCAAATGCCCGCATCCTCTGTGCTGGGAACAGAACAACTATAAGACCATTCTCGGCCTCGCTCCGGGATTGACACACTATATATATTTCCAGAGTGCTCGCATGCTCTGTGCTGGGAACAGAAAAGCGTTAAGACCATTGTTGACGTCGCTCCACGCTGGGCACACCATGTATATTTCCAGAGTGCTCGCATGCTCTGTGCTGGGAACAGAACAACTATAAGACCATTATTGGTCTCGCTCCACCACGCTGGGCACACTATATATATTTCCAGAGTGCTCGCATGCTCTGTGCTGGGAACAGAACAGCTATAAGACCATTGTTGGCCTCGCTCCACGCTGTGCACACCATGTATATTTCCAGAGTGCTCGCATGCTTTGTGCTGGGAACAGAACAACTATAAGACCATTGTTGGCCTCGCTCCACGCTGGGCACACTATATATATTTCCAGAGTGCCCGCATGCTCTGTGCTGGGAACAGAACAGTTATAAGACCATTGCCGGCCCCGCTCCACGCTGGGCCCACTATATATTCCAGAGTGCTCGCATGCTCTGTGCTGGGAACAGAACAACTATAAAACCATTCCCGGCATCGCTCCACGCCCGGCGCACTATATATATTTTCAGAGAGCTCGCATGCTCTGTGCTGGGAAGAGAACAACTATAAGACCATTGCCGGCCTCGCTCCACGCTGGGCACACTATATATATATATATTTCCAAAGTGCTGGAATGCCGTGTGCTTGGAACAGAACAACAATAAACCATTGCCGGCCTCGCTCCACACTGTGCACAGTATATATATTTCCAGAGTGCTCGGATGCTCTGTGCTGGAAACAGAACAAATATATGACCATTGTTGACCTCGCTCCACGCTGGGCACACTATATATATTTCCAGAGTGATCGAATGCTCTGTGCTGGGAACAGAACAACTATAAAACCATTGCCGGCCTCCCTCCACGCAGGGCACACTATATATATTTTCAGAGAGCTCGCATGCTCTGTGCTGGGAACAGAAAAATTATAAGACCATTGCCGGCCTCGCTCCACGCAGAGCACACTATATATATTTCCAAAGTGCTCGAATGCTTTGTGCTTGGAACAGAACAACTATAAACCATTGCCGGCCTCGCTCCACGCTGTGCACAGTATATATATTTCCAGAGTGCTCGCATGCTCTGTGCTGGAAACAGAACAAATATAAGACCATTGTTGGCCTCGCTCCACGCTGGGTACACTATATATATTTCCGGAGCGCTCGCATGCTCTGTGCTGGGAACATAACAGCTATTAGACCATTGTTGGTCTCGCTCCACGCTGGGCACACTATATATATTTCCAGAGCTCTCGAATGCTCTGTGCTGGGAACAGGCCGGCCTCGCTGGGCACCCTATATATATTTCCACAGCGCTCACATGCTCTGTGCTGGGAACAGAACAAATATAAGATCATTGGCGGCTTTGCTCCACACTGGGCACACTATATATATTTCCAGAGTGCTGGCATGCTCTGTGCTGGGAAGAGAACAACTATAAAACAATTGCCGGACTCGCTCCACGCTGGGAACACTATATATATTTCCAGAGTGCTTGCATGCTCTGTGCGGGGAACAGAGCAACTAAAAGACCATTGCCGGCCTCGCCCCATGCTTGACACACTATATATATATCCAAATGTCCGCATCCTCTGTGCTGGGAACAGAACAACTATAAGACCATTCAAGGCCTCGCTCCGGGATTGACACACTATATATATTTCCAGAGTGCTCGCATGCTCTGTGCTGGGAACAGAAAAGCGTTAAGACCATTGTTGACGTCGCTCCACGCTGGGCACACCATGTATATTTCCAGAGTGCTCGCATGCTCTGTGCTGGGAACAGAACAACTATAAGACCATTATTGGCCTCGCTCCATGCTGGGCACACTATATATATTTCCAGAGTGCTCGCATGCTCTGTGCCGGGAACAGAAAAGCTTTAAGACCATTGTTGGCCTCGCTCCACGCTGGGCACACCATGTATATTTCAAGATTGCTCGCATGCTCTGTGCTGGGAACAGAACAGCTATAAGACCATTGCCGGCTGCGCTCCATGCTGGGTACACTATATATATTTCCAGAGTGCTCGCATTCTCTGTGCTGGGAACAGAACAACTATAAGACCATTGTTGGCCTCGCTCCACACTGGGCACACTATATATATATTTCCAGAGTGTTCGCCTGCTCTTTTATGGGAACAGAACGACTATAAAGCCATTGCCGGCCTCGCTCCATGCTGGGCACACTATATATATTTCCAGAGTACTCGCATGCTCTGTGCTGGGAGGAACAAATATAATACCATTGCAGGCCTCGCTCCACGCTAGGCACACCCTTTATATTTCTAGGGTGCTCGCATGCTCTGTGCTTGGAATAGAAAAACGAATAAAACCATTGCCGGCCTCTTTCCATGCTGGGCACACTATATATATATTTCCACAGTGCTCGCAAGCTCTGAGCTGGAAAAAGAACGACTATAAGACAATCTCTAGCCTCGCACTTCGCTGGGCACACTATATATATTTTCAGAGTGCTCGCATGCTCTGTGCTGGGATCAGAACAGCTATAAGACCATTGTTGGCCTCGCTCCACGCTGGGCACATTTTATATATATCCAGAGTGCTCGCATGCTCTGTGCTGGGAACAGAACAACTAGAAGACCATTGCCGGCCTCGCTCCACGCTGGGCACACAATATATATATTTCCAGAGTGCTCGCATGCTCTGTGCTTGGAATAGAACAGCTATAAGACCATTGCCGGCCTTGCTCCACGCTGGGCACACTATATATTTTTCCAGAGTGCTACCATGCTCTGTGCTGGAAACAGAACAGCTATATGTCCATTGCCGAACTCGCTCCACGCTGGTCCCACTATATATATTTCCAGATCGCTCGCATGCTCTGTGTTGGAACTGAACAACTATAAGACCATTGTTGACGTCGCTCCACGCTGGGCACACTATATATATATCCAGAGTGCTCGCATGCTCTGTGCTGTGAACATAACAACTATAAACCATTGTTGACTCGACCAACACTGGGCACACTATATATATTTCCAGAGTGCACGCCTGCTCTGTGCTGGGAACAAAACGACTATAAAGCCATTGCCGGCCTCGCTCCATGCTGGGCACACTATATATATTTCCAGAGTACTCGCATGCTCTGTGCTGGGAACGGAACAAATATAATACCATTGCAGGCCTCGCTCCACGCTAGGCACACCCTTTATATTTCTAGGGTGCTCGCATGCTCTGTGCTTGGAACAGAACAACTGTAAGAACATTGCCAGCCTCGCTCCAGCCTGGGCACACTATATATATTTCCAGAGTGCTCGCATGCTCTGTGCTGGACACACTATATATATATATCCAGAGTGTTCGCATGCTCTGTGCTTGGAATACAACAACTATAAGACCATTGCCGGCCTTGCTCCACGTTGGGCACACTATATATTTTTCCAGAGTGCTACCATGCTCTGTGCTTGAAACAGAACAGCTATATGTCCATTGCCGAACTCGCTCCACGCTGGGCACACTATATATATTTCCAGATTGCTCGCATGCTCTGTGCTGGGCACAGAGCAGCTATAAAACCATTGCCGGCCTCGCTCAACGCTGGACACACTATATATATATATTTCCAGAGTGCTCGCATGCTCTGTGCTGGGAAGAGAAAAACTATTAAACCATTGCCGGCCTCGCTCCACGCTGGGCACACTATATATATTTCCAGAGTACTCGCACGATCTGTGCTGGGAACGGAACATATATAAGACCATTGCCGGCCTCGCTCCATGCTAGGCACACTCTGTATATTTCTAGAGTGCTCGCATGCTCTGTGCTGGGAACAGAACAACTATAAACCATTGCCGGCCTCACTCAACGCTGGGCACACTATATATATATATATTTCCAGAGTGCTAGCATGCTCTGAGCTGGAAACAGAACGACTATAAGACCATTTCTAGCCTCGCACTACGCTGGTCACACTTTATATATTTCCACAGTGCTCGCATGCTCTGTGATGTGATCAGGACAGCTGTAAGACCATTGTTGGCCTCGCTCCACGCTGGGCACACAATATGTATATTTCCAGTGTGCACGCATGCTCTGTGCTGGGAACAGAACACTTATACGTCCATTGTTGGCCTCGCTCCACGCTGGGCACACTATATATACTGACAGAGCGCTCGCATGCCCTGTGCTGGGAAAAGAACAACTATAAGACCATTATTGGCCTCGCTCCACGCTGGGCACACTATATATATTTTCAGAGTGCTCGCATGCTCTGTGCTGGGAACAGAACACCTATAAGACCATTGCCGGCCTTGCATCACGCTGGGCATACTGTATATATTTTCGGAGCGCTCGTATGCTCTATGCTCGAAACAGAACAACTATAAGTCCCATTGTAGGCCTCGCTCCACGCTGGGCACGTTTTATTTTCTTCCGGAGCTCTGGCTTGCTCTGTGCTGGGCACGCTATGTTTTTTTCCGGGACGCACGCATGCTCTCTGCTGGCACGGAGCAACTGGGTACGTTATAGGCCCTATATACCATTCTCGGGGTATAGGTCTTATATTACTTCGTAGCACAGATCAAGCAACGTAGAATGCGTAATGTTCCCAGCGTGGAGCAAGGGCAGGTTGCTCCGTATCCCTGCTCCCGTATCCAGCACAGAGCAAGCAACTGATTCAGTGTAATACATAACGAAAGCAGAGTGGAGTAAGGGCAGGAATATGTCTTAAAGTTCTTCGCTCACAGCACAGAGCAAGTGACCGCTCCAATACAATATGCAACGTTCCCAGCGTGGAGCAGGGACAGAAATAGATCTTATATCCAGCGAAAGATCCAGTAGAACACGTGTCGTCCCCAGCGTAGAGCAAGGCAAGAAATAGGTCTTCCTTATTGTTGATCCGTGCCCAGCACAGAGCAAGTGACCTCTTCAGTATAGAACTTAATGTGCCCGGCTTGCTTAGGGCAAGTTCGGGTATAGGCGAATGCTTCAGTATAATATACTGTATACTTAAAGTTCCCAGCATGGAGCAATGGTAGGAATGGTATAATAGTTATTCCGTGCCCAGCACAGACCAAGCGACCGCTCCTATACAATATGTAACGTTTCCAGCACGGAGCAAGGACAGGAATATGTCTCAATACGTAACGTTCCCAGCGAGGAGCAAGCGGCCGCTTCAGTAAAATGTAACGTGTCCAACGTGGAGCAAGGACATAAATAGGTCTTGTAGCGTGTAGCGAGGCCAGCTGTAGGTCTTACAGTTGTTGTGTTTCCTACACATTAGTACTGTCAACGTGTCCAATGTGGAGCGAGGCAAGCTGTAGGTCTCGCTTGCTGTGTTTCCGGCAGAGGAAGCGACTGCTCAGCGGGTAGTACTGTCAATGTGTCCCGCATGGAGCGAGGACAGCTGTAGGCTGAGACGGGGCACAGCGATTCTAACGCTCCTTAGAGCTACCTATAGAATCTGAAATGCTACTGGTGTCACGTCAAATGGCATTCATACACTAGGCTTTTTTATATAAGAAACTGAAGTGATATTTTCAGGTGGCCTCTGAAAAACTATGTTGACTGTTTTGTAAAAGTTAAAGCTTGAAATAGTCGGATTTCCTCCCTTGTAAAAGTCTAATTTTATTAGATTAAATTAAGTGTGGAAAATAGTTATTAGTGTTCAAATTATTCTTTTTTTTTTTTACAGTGAGAATATTTTGAGAATATTTTCTGATGTTCTTGTGGCAATATTGATGAAATAGTGATAATATTTTAATTTTGTTTTCCCAAGGGTTGTGAATGATATGATGTTACCTCTTTGATATAAAGTTTTAGTAATATTTTATACATAATTCCACAGATGCTTGGGGTCAGGTCACTTGCTAATGTTTTTTCAAAGTTATTTTTGCATTTTGCTATTATTGGAACACTTACCGTCATCATAAAACATCTTTAGGAACTTCTAGACAAAGTTTTAAAAAACGTCCTTTTTACTATCAAGGCTCAAATAAGTAAAGATAACACTCTTTTTGAAAACGAAAGTAGACATCCAAGCAGAAACTATGAAACATGCACAAAACAAACAAACACAACTACAACTTACTTACATCATTCGATTAGGTACACATCTGCCTTGACAATGCAGGTTACACCACATTCTGATTTTTTAATACAGCTGAGAAATATTCCAAAAACATCTCATTCCAGTAGAATGAAGCATCTATTATCTGTTGTCAAAGCGTGGCTTCCGGTGTATCTCCATGTACTGCAATAAAGCGGGTAACCAGCCTAGACTGGTTTTGTTTTGTACTAATTTCTAAAGACAAATGACTTGATACAAAACAAAATCCTTCTAGACTGGTTACCCGCTTTACATGGAAAGAATGCATAGTAACTGGGTGCCATGCTTTGACCCCAGTTTTGGTACAGACAAGAAGTGCTTTATTTATTAGATTGTGTTATTTTTGGAATATTTCTCAGCTGTATTTCAAGATCAGAAAGTAGTGTAACCTGCTTTGTGAAGGCAAATGTTTACCTAATCGAATGATGTAAGTAAGTTGTAGTTGTGTTTGTTTGTTTTGTGCATGTTTCATAGTTTCTGCATGGATGTCTACTTTCGTTTTCAAAAAGAGTGTTATCTTTACTTATTTGAGCCTTGATAGTAAAAAGGACATTTTTTAAAACTTTGTCTAGAAGTTCCTAAAGATGTTTTATGATGATGGTAAGTGTTCCAATTATAGCAAAATGCAAAAATAACTTTGAAAAAACATTAGCAAGTGACCTGACCCCAAGCATCTGTGCATAATTCCAGTGTAGCCCCTATGTTTTGTTTTTTTTCCAGTTTCTCCGTGTCGCGGGTCGACCCCACCAGCTGACGACCCGCGACATGGGGAAACTGGAAACAACAACAATAGCCCCTATGTGCTTTTAGCGCCCGGTTACCTTACAAAATCTATCAAGTCATATACTGATAAATGATACACTTCGTAAAAATAGGTCTTATAAAGCATTGGTTTGCACATATGTCTGCTGTTCATGCATCCGTCTTGGAAGGTCTCTAATTGTCCGTCCGTCTGTTTGTTCAGCTCGTCATTTTGGTTGGTTGTTGGGGCAATGGTAGCACTGGTAACTAGTTATTATGAATGTTTCGACAAGTTTGTTCGAATCCCGTAGGGCATACGGACGATGGGTATATTTGTTGTTAAGCCTGAGCTGGCAGACTTTCAGCCTTCTTGAAGTCTGGCCGTCTGGAACACTAATATATTTATTAAAATGTTAAACCTTTCCTTTAAAGAGCAGAAGCATTTTTTATTGTTTTTCTTTGACATAATTCTGACCCTATAGTATGTTGACACGTAGTGTTGTAAACTCTTACACGAGTGATCATTTCATATGGGATTTTATGGTTTATCACATAACGGTGTTAAATCGGGTTTTATTGCTGAAAACGTTAAAGAGAAAAATAGAGTTGTCATGGATGGCGTCGTGAGGTTACGCGTCAGTAGCCATGTGTTATTACAAGTGTGGTCGTGTGATTTTTATTACATGACGTTATCCACTGTTTAACAGCGGCGTTATGTAATAAATATATGTAGCCGGCCTGACTGAGGTGTGTCTTTATTTGCTAAATATTGTGGAGTTTTCAGGGATTTACAGGTCTCTGAAAATGTATCGAGCTATTTATCCTATTTAGTATGATTTAAGCATACATAATTTCTGTTTGAAGAAGTTTTACACATCCTTCCGATTTTGTGGTATGTGAGATAAAATGACACCTAAAGCCCCACTGCCCTATGAAACCGCGGATGTTCAAGTGTAGTGGCTCCGTATTGCAACACTTTTGCCATGGAGGCGTGGAATGTTCTAGCGGTTTATCTGTACGCCATTGACGCGGAAGCAGCATGCAGCTCAGTCTATTTCTCCTAGTCCCGATTGGCGGGGGCCCTAAGCACAGAAAAGAAACAAGAGGGTCATAATGGTCCTATATCGCTCACCTGAGCTAAGAGATTTCCATACTATAAACTGAAGTTTCACATGGTAGATTGCTCTAAGACTTGGTATAAATCGTTTGACCCCAGGGGTATTATCTGAACAATCTTGGTAGAGGTCCACTTTTGGAAGCTAAAAGCCAAAGATCAAAGGCCAGGATCTTCTGATTATTTATATCCGGGCCTTCTGGGTTCAGACAAGAAGATTTTAAAGGTTTCTCTATATAGACAAGGTGTGTTTGTGAAACACTAACATGTCCCCGGGTAGGTTCATTTTTCCTTTGAAGTAGATCACTGGACAAGGTCAAGGTCACAGGTCAAAATTTACATACGAGTTGGAAGCCCTTGTCAAAAGTCACCTACATGCCAAAAATTAAGGCTCTATCTCAAACGGTTCAAAAGTTACAATAATGTAGGTCAGGGTCAAGGGCACAGGTCAAAATGTATGAGTGAGAAGGCCATTTCACAAGGAACCTACATGCCAAATATGAGGGCTCTATCTCAAACGGTTCAAAAGTTATGACCAGTATTTTTTTTAAAGTGTGTGTGTTTTAGATATACGTCCCACCAACAACTAAGGTCATACGGAAACGGGACCTCGGTTTAAAGACATCCGAAAGTCTGGAGAAGCCAAGGAGGATCAATCCTGCGGTCCCTGGTTTATCAGGCGAGTAGTATAACCACAAAACCACAAAGGCTTATTTGTCTTTAAAGTAGTAAAAAGGTCATGATCAAGGTCAAACAATTTTGTAGCAGTGGGAAGCTCTTGCCACAAGAAACTTATGTGCTAATTAAGAAGGCCCTACCTCAAACGGTTCAAAAGATATGACAAATGTTAGTTTTTCTTTAAAGTAGGTCACATGTCCAGGTCAAGGTCAAAGGTTAAATTTTTTATATAAGTGGGAAGCCCTTTTCATAAGGAACCTGCCTGTCAAAAATGAAGGCTCTATCTCAAACAGTTCTGAAGTTATGGTCAATGTATTTTTTTTAAAGTAAGTCACAGACCAAGATCAAGGTCATAGGTCAAATTTTTTGTTTGAATTGAAAGCCCTTGTCCCAAGGAACTTATAAGCCAAATGTGAAGGCTATATCTCAAACGGTTAAGAAGTTATGACAAAAGTTATTTGTTTCTTTAAAGTAGATCACAGGTAAAAGTCAAGGACACAGGTCATCACAGGTCCTGGTGTATGAATGTCATTTGACGTGTCACCAGTAACAATTCTGATTCTGATTCTGATCAATTTTTTTTATGAATCGAAAGCCCTGGTCTTAAGGAACTTATAAGCCAGATATGAAGGCTATAACTCAAACGACTCAGAAGTTATGACCAATGTTTTTTTGTTTTGTTTTTTATAAAGTAGGTAACAGGTCAAGGTCAAGGTCATAGGTAAAACATGTTTGGTATGAGTCGGAAGCCCTTTTCCCGAGGAACTTACATGCCAAAAATGAAGGCTCTATCTCAAACCGTTCAACAGTTATGACCAATGATAAAGTTGAACAACCAGCAAATAGATAAATAAATAAACAAACAGACAGGACAAAAACAGTATGTCCCCGCTATCGCTACCGAGGACAAGGAAGGCAATGTTCAGGAATCCATACAATTAACCCATACCTCCCATCATTCACCAACAAACAAGTGGGCCCCGAGTATTTGAACAATCTCGGTAGAAGTCCACTAGATCAAGCTACATACCAAATATCAAAGACCTGGGCCGTCTGGTTTCAGACAAGTTTTTTAAAGGTTTTCCCTTCGTATCTCTACGGAAAACATGTGGGATCCAGTGCGGGGCCATTTTTTTGCTCCGGGACTATAAATTGAATAATCTTGGTAGAGGTCCACTAGATGAAGCTACATATCAAATATCAAAGGCCTGGGCCTTCTCGTTTCGGACAAGAGGATTCTTAAAGGAGTTCCCTATATGAGTCTATGTAAAACTAGTGGGCCCAGGGCGGGGCCATTTTTGGCCACAAGGCTATAATTTGAGCAATCTTTGTAGAGGTCCACTAGAAAAAGCTACATGCCAAATATCAAAGACCTGGAATTTCTGGTTTCAGACAAGAAGATTTTAAAGGGTTTTCCCTATATGGGTCTACGTAAAACATGTGACCCCTAAGGCGGGGACAACTGTGATCCCAGAGCGATAATATGAATAACTTTGGTAGAGGTCCATTAGTTGAAGCTTCATACAAAATATCAAAGAACTGGGACTTCTGTTTCAGACAATATTTTTAAATGCTTCCCTATATAAGTCTTAAGACAAGAAGCTTTTTAAAGGGTTTCCCTATGTATGTCTATGTGAACCCAGTGGGCCTAGCCCCAGGGCCATTTTTGGCACCAGGGCTATTATTTGAACAATCTTGGTAGATGTCATCTAGAAGTAGCTTCATAACAAATACTGAAGACCTAGGCCTTTTGGTTTCAGACATGAAGATTTTTAACTGGTTTCCCTATGTATGTCTATGTAAACCCAGTGGGCCCCGCCAAGGGGCCAATTTTGCCTGAGGGTTATGATTTGAACAATTTTGGTAGAAGTCCACTAGAAAGAGCTTCATACCAAATATCAATCAAAGACTAGAGCCTTCTAGTTTCAGACATGAAGATTTTAAAATGTTTTCCCTATGTATGTCTATGTAAACCCACTGGGCCCTGTCCCTGGGCCATTTCTGACCCCAGGGCTTTAATTTGAACAATTTTGGTAGAGATCTACTAATTGAAGTTTCAAACCAAATATCAAAGATCTGGGCCTTCTGACCTCAGACAAGAAGATTTTGTAATGTTTTTTTCCTATATACATCTGTGTAAACCCAGTGGATCCCGCCACGGGGCTATAATCGACCCCAGGGCTATGATTTGAACCATCTTGGTAGAGGTCCACTGGAAGAAGCTTTATTCCAAATATCAAACACCTGGGCTTCTGGTTTCAGACAATAAGATTTTTAAAGGCTCTTCCTATACATAAGTCAATGTAAACAGTGGGCCCCGCGCCGGGGCCATTTTGGACCCAGGGCTATACTTTGAACAATCTTGTTAGAGGTGCACTAGATGAAGCTTCATACCAAATATAGAAGAAATATTGGAGTGTGCCTTCTGCAGCTGGTTTCAGACAAGAAGATTTTTAAGGGTTTTTCCTATAAAAGTCTATAAAAACAAATTGGGCCCCGCCCCGGTGCAACTTTTGGCAAGGAATACACCACAGAACTTGAAAATATGAAGCCTATTCCTGCTATTGCTCTGCAGAGCATGCGAGCACTCTGGGAAAATATATAGTGTGCCCAGCGTGGAGCGAGGCCAACAGTGGTCTTATAGATGTTCTGTTCCCAGCACAGTGCGTGCGAGCACTCTGGAAGCATATATAGTGTGCCCGGCATGGAGAGAGGCCAACAATGGTCTTATAGTTGTTCTGTTAAGAGCACAGAGCATGCAAGCACTCTTGAAATATATATAGTGTGCCCAGCGTGGCGCGAGGCCAACACTGGTCGTATAGTTGTTCTGCTCCCAGCACAGAGCATGAAAGCACTCTGGAAATATATAAAGTGTGTCCAGCGTGGAGCGAGGCCAACAATGGTTTTACAGTTGTTCTGTTTCCAGCAGAGAGCATGCTAGCTATCTGGACATATAAAAAGTGTGCCCAGCGTGGAGCGAGGCCAACAATGGTCTTATAGTTGTTCTGTTCCCAGCACAGAGCATGCGAGCACTCTGGAAATATATATAGTGTGCCTAGCGTGGAGCGAGGTCGGCAATGGACTTATAGTTGTTCTGTTCCCACCACAAAGCATGCGAGCACTCTGGAAATATATATAGTTTCTCCAGCGTGGAGCGAGGCCAACAATGGTCTTATAGTTGTTCAGTTCCCAGCACCGAGCATGCGAGCGCTCTTGAAATAAATATAGTGTGCCTAGCGTGTATCGAGGCCAACAATGGTCTTATAGTTGTTCTGTTCACAGCACAGAGCATGCGAGCGCTCCGGAAATATATATAGTGTGCCCAGTGCGGAGCGAGTCCAACAAAGGTCTCATATTTGTTATGTTCCCAGCACAGAGCATGCGAACACTCTGGAAACCTATATACTGTGCCCAGCGTGGAGCGAGGCCGGCAATGGTTTATAGTTGTTCTGTTCCATGCACGGATCATTCGAGCACTTTGGAAATATATATAGTGTGCCCAGCGTGGATCGAGGCCGGCAATGATCTTATAGTTGTTCTGTTCCCAGCACAGAGCAAGCGAGCACGCTGGAAATATATATAGTGTGCCCGGTTTGGTGCGAGGCCGGGAATGGTTGTATAGTTGTTCTGTTCCCAGCACAGGTCATGCCAGCACTCTGGATATATGTACATGTATAGTGTGCCCAGCGTGGAGCGGGGCCGGCAATGGTCTTTTAGTTGGTTTGTTCCCAGTACAGGCGATGCGAGCACTCTGGAAATATAGATAGTGTGCGTAGCGTGGAGCGAGGCCAACAATTGTCTTATAGTGTTCTGTTCACTGCACAGAGCATGTGAGCACTCTGGAAATATATATGGTGTGCCCAGCATGGAGCGAGGCCAACAATGGTCTTATAGCTGCTGTGTTCCCAGCACAGAGCATGCGAGCACACCGGAAATATATACTGTGTGCCCAGCGTGAAGCGAGGCCAACAATGGTCTTATATTTGTTCTGTTCCCAGCACAGAGCATACGAGCACTCTGGAAATATATATATACTGTGCCCAGCGTGGAGCTAGTGCGGCAATGGTTTATAGTTATTCTATTCCAAGCACATAGCATTCGAGCATTTTGGAAATATATATATAGTGTGCCCAGCGTTGAGCGAGGCTGATAATGGTCTTATAATTGTTTTGTTCCCAGCAGAGTGCATGCGAGCACTCTGAAAGTATATATAGTGTGCCCGGCGTGGAGCGAGGCCGGCAATGGTTTTATAGTTGTTCTGTTCCCAGCACAGAGCATGCCAGCACTCTGGAAATATATATAGTGTGCCCAGCGTGGAGCGGGGCCGGCAATGGTCTTATAGTTGTTCTGTTTGCGAGCACTCTGGAAATATAGATAGTGTGCCCGGCGTGGAGCGAGGCCAACAATGGTCTTATAGTTGTTCTGTTCCCAGCACAGAGCATGCGAGCATTCTGGAAATATATGTAGTGTATCCAGCGTGGAGCGAGGCCAACAATGGTCTTATAGTTGTTCTGTTCCCAGCACAGAGCATGCGAGCGCTCTGGAAATATATATAGTGTGCCCAGCGTGGAGCGAGGCCGGCAATGGATTTTTAGTTGTTCTGTTCCCCGCACAGACATAGGCCTCGCTCCACACTGGGCACGTTTTATTTTCTTCCGGAGCTCTAGCTTGCTCTGTGCTGGGCACGCTATGTTTTCTTCCGGGACGCTGGATTGCTCTCTGCTGGCACGGTGCAACGAAGTACGCTATAGGCCCTATATACTTCCGGTGCGCCAATTCTCGGGGTATAGGTCTTATATTTCTTCGTGTCTAGCACAGCTCCCGCTCCAGTAGAATGCGTAACGTGCCCAGCGTGGAGCAAGGGCAGGTTGTTCCGTATTCAGCGCAGAGCAAGAAACAAATTCAGTATAATAACGAACGCAGAGTGGAGTAAGGGCAGGAATATGTCTTAAAGTTCTCCGCTCACAGCACAGAGCAAGTGACTGCTCCAGTACAATATGCAACGTTCCCAGCGTGGAGCAGGGACAAGAATAGATCTTATATCCAGCGAAACATCCAGTAGAACACGTGACGTCCCCAGCGTGGAGCAAGGCAAGAAATAGGTCTTTCTTATTGTTGATCCGTGCCCAGCACAGAGCAAGTGACCGTTTCACTATAGTACGTAACGTGCTCAGCTTGGAGCAAGGGCAGGTTTAGGTCTTAAGTTGCTCGGTGCTCCTGAATGCTTCAGTATAATATATACTGAAAGTTCCCAGCATGGAGCAAGGGCAGGAATGTATAATAGTTATTCCGTGCCCAGCACAGACCAAGCGACCGCTCCCATGCAAGCACAGCCACACTTCATCTTAATTTGTGTTCACTTTGAAGTAGTATTTCTAAGCTGAAATGTTTCCATGTAAGGCCCTATATAGTCGGTAGAAAAAGCTTTAACTTGTAAAAACTATACCGAGTTAAAATAGATTTTTCTTGACTTGAAAAACGGTTTGGTGTATAATCAAGACTTATTTATTGACGATATGGTATGACATTTTTATGCTCACAAAACAATATATATATATTACTCACTATGTATTTTTAAGTAAGGCTGGTGCCTCATGGCCGATAAGTATTCGATAGATAAAATACGAAAAACAAAACTACCACGATTAAAACAACACTCTTGAAAAAAATATTGTTTTTTTTTTTTTTTTGGAATTTATTATTCACATTGTTGAAAGTCAAACACAGACATTAGCTGTTTAACATGAAATAACCTTTTCTTGTGGTTCCGATTCTATTGTTGTCTCCCTTGCCAGGTTCAAGCATCAACTTTTGCTAATGATAACTTGAAAGTGACAAGATGCATGCTCTCCAATCGTATTTCTATAAAGTATAATAGGCTACATCTACATCGTTACATTAAATCGTCATAATTTGACTTCTACTCAACGGGAGCTAATAAATTGACAATGATAAATATAACTATTGCTTCAAAGTATAGCTGCAACTGCAGGAAAAGAGTGTGTCCACGGTGGAGCAAATGAGGTGCCCAGCATGGATCGCCGGCCTGTCCTTGCTCCACGCTGGGGACGTTGCATACTGTATTGGAGCAGTCGCTTCTCTGTGTTGTGAGCGGAGCATTTCTAAAACTGATTCCTCCCTTGCTCCACGCTGGGAACGTTTCGCATTCTACTGGACACTTTGACAGTACTATCTGAGCAGTCGCTTCCTCTTTGCCGGAAACATAGCGGCTATAAGCTCTTTTTCTGCACTTGCTCCACGCTGGGAACGTTACGTGTCCTACTGGATCGGTCGCTAGCTCTTTTGCTAGGCACAGAACAAGTATAATACCTTTTCCTGCTTATGCTCCACGCTGGGAGCGGTACATATTCTACTGGATCTGTCGCATGCTCTGTGCGACAACGCCATTAAGATTGTGAAAGTGCCCAGCGTGGAGCAGTGGCAAGAGTAGGCATAACAGTCGCTCCACCTCCGGCACAATTCAAGCGACCTGGCCAGCACAGAGCATGCGAGCACTCTGGAAATATATATAGTGTGCCCGGCGTGGAGTGAGGCCGGGAATAGTTTTATAGTCGTTCTGTTCCCAGCACAGAGCATGCCAGCACTCTGGAAATATATGTAGTGTGCCCAGCGTGGAGCGGGGCCGGCAATGGTCTTATAGTTGTTCTGTTCCCAGCGCCGACAATGCGAGCACTCTGGAAATATAGATAGTGTACCCAGTGTGGAGCGAGGCAAACAATTGTCTTATATTGTTGTGTTCCCAGCGCAGATCATGCGAGCAGTCTGGAAATATATATGGTGTGCCCAGCATTGGGGGAGGTCAAAAATGGTCTTATAGCTGCTCTGTTCCCAGTACAGAGCATACGAGCATGCGAGCACTCTGGAAATATATATAGTGTGCCCAGCGTGGAGCGAGGCCGGCAATGGTCTTATAGTTGTTCTGTTCCCAGCACAGAGGATGCGGGCACTCTGGAAATATATATAGTGTGCCCAGCGTGGAGCGAGGCCGCAATGATCTTTAAGTTGTTCTGTTCCCCGCACAGAGCATGCAAGCACACTAGAAATATATATAGTGTGCCCAGCGTGGAGCGAGGCTGGCAATGGTTTTATAGTTGTTGTGTTCCCAGCACAGAGCATGTGAGCACTCTGGAAATATATATAGTGTTCCCAGCGGGGAGCGGGGTCGGCGATGGTTTAATAAGTGTTCTGTTTCCAGCACAGAGCATACGAGCACACTGGAAAGATATATAGTGTGCCCAGCGTGGAGCGATGCCGGCAATGCTTTTATAGTTGTTCTGTTCCCAGCACAGAGCATGCGAACACTCTGGAAATATATATAGTGCGCCCAGCGTGGAGCGAGGCCGGCAATGGTCATAAAGTTGTTCTTTTCCCAGCACAGAGGATGCGGGCACTCTGGAAATATATATAGTGTGCCAAGCGTAGAACGAGGCCGTCAATGGTCTTATAGTTGTTCTGTTCCAAGCACAATGCATGCGAACACTCTGGAAATATACATAGTGTGCCCAGCGAGGAGCGAGGCCGGCAATGGTCAGATAATTTTTCTTTTCCCAGCACAGAGCATGCTAGCATTCTGGAAATAAATATAGTGTGCCCAGCGTGGAGCGAGGCCAACAATGGTCTTAATTTGTTCAGTTTCCAGCACAGAGAATGCGAGCATTCTGGAAAATATATATAGTGTACCCAGCATGGAGAGAGGCCAACAATGGTCTTAAAGCTGTTCTGTTCCCAGCACAGAGCATGCGAGCAGTCTGGAAATATATAAAGTGTACCCAGCGTGGAGTGAGGTCAACAATTGTCTTATAGTTGTTCAGTTCCAAGCACAGAGCATACGAGCGCTCTGGAATTATATATAATGTGCCCAGCGTGGAGCGAGGCCAACAATGGTCTTATAATAGTTTGTAGTAGGTCTGGTCTGACCGTAACCGTTACAATTTAGGATATTGCAAGGCAAACTGTCATGACATGACACATGTTTCAGTTATCTTTCATATTTGACATCAGTTTTCTGGCTGTACATAATAGCCCGTTGTAGTTGTATGACAGTCACGAATTCGGGTGTCGATATGAATGCTAACACTTACTTAATAAGTCATTTTGACCTTAAAAGTCAAGCATTCTGGAAGAATTATAAGTTTGACATTTTGTCTTCGTAAGGAGGCAGACATGTTGCTAAATTGACCGAAGTTTTATACAAGACGCCTTTTCATTGGTCAGTCGATAATCTGACGAGCCAATCAGCGTACCCTTCCTTAAACTTGATCGTCGCTTAATTCCGTAAGTATACGGAAAGCAACGAATATTTTGTATTGAACTGAATTACCAAACTTGACCGATTGATTAACTTCGATTACCTTTCTTTTGTTTTAATGGCTAACCTCAGTATTATGCTGATTTAGCTATTTTTATATCCAGTCCCTTAATCCTGGAGTGTAAAATCTGCCTATTTACTCCAATAATAAAGAAATACTTATTTAATTATTTATCATACTTTGGGTTGCATTACTAGCTAGTATGACCATCTTTTTAAAGCGGAATCTGGTATATTCTGCCTCTTTTCCATAATAAACTTTGGGTCATATAAAATCATGATCCAAGTTCGTCAAACTGTCCAATATCGCTCAGCGAACCTTTATGGCTCATCTGAGGTAGGATATCTCTGAACTCGTTCATCGAGCATTTCTTATGTTCGTACCATTTTTTTTCGCGAGGCTCATCGAGTTTTTCTTAAACTCGTACTTGCCTTCCAATTTTTATTAGGCTTTAAAACTGGACATTTTGGGATCATTTTTCTTTTTGTTAATCTTTAGGTTTTTCATTCAGCTGACAACTTTCACTTCAATCTTAAGAATACTTGTTATTTTTCTGTCTCCATAGAGCTATGGGATTCATCGCCTAATCACATCATGAGTATTTGAAATTAATTGTAAATTATATTAAATTAGGAAATTTATATTTTGTTTTGATCTGCATGCAAACAGTCTGGCATTAGTGGTCGAATCTTCCTGTACGATCAACGGGAGTGCCCTTTTTGTAAAGGACACTCTAGGTGACGTTATAGCGTTTGTCTGTCTGTCCGCCAGGTTTATCCAGGTGCCAATTCGTCCGTCTGTTCGAGGCTGAGCCTGACGGACTGATCATACGCCACAAGCTTTAGTGCTGTAATGCATTTATATTTACACTTGTGAAGCCTGTGCGTACGCGCCTGTGACGTGTTCGCATATACACGTGTGACGCATACGCATTCACACCTGTTGTGCTTACGCATTCACACCCGTGACGCATACGTATTCACGTATATAGTATTAATATGAGGAAACTACATTAGTGCTGTGGTCCACACAAACGTCCACCTACCACATTTGGTGCCGTGACCAATGCCTGTTCTGTTTTGATATGTAGATTTTAAATTCAGTGATTCATAAAATAGTTTTGTTATGTTTCTTTAGTTATATGAAAAAAAAGTTGTGTGAAAAGAATAGTGCGGTTTGATTTTTTTTTGGAAAAAAAAAAAAAAAAGTGCAATTGAGGAAGTGTTATGTGTTTATAATTTAAGAGTACAGTTTATATAGTGTTTAAAGTTTGAATTGGAATTTGTCAGCATGTCATATTCAGGATCAGATATGGTTCTAGAAGAGATAGATTTTTCTCGGTTTTCGCCTGTGCCACAGAGCACGGCAGTTACACAAATTATTTCACCAGTGGAATCATACACTGTTTCCCCGGTACATTCAAGTATTTCACCAGTATATATGAGTACTGGAAATCAAACACATGTACTAAATCAGCCAACCGGTCCGTCTATGGGCCGATTGTCGTCTGATACGTGGCTAGATTCAACATACACAAGAAGTGTGCAGAATGTACAAGACCCCCACGTCATCCAAGCGGGCCAGTCGAGCGTAGTAGGTAAGACCGTGTCCTTCCAAACCAGTGTAGCAACACAGTCGCCTACTGCGAGGGATTCAGGTATGATAGATGATAAGTTTGATAGTTTTGGAAATTACCAGACTAGGGCTGATATCAAGTTTTGGGAACGGGATTTCAGGGGGACAATGAGAGGCAACGTTGATACGCCGTCTTCTCAAGAATTTAATGTCCCGACTAGGGATTATAACGGGGTATCTGGAGCAACAAGTATTGACTTTCAGATTCCCTCTTATGATCACTCTGGTTCCCGAGACTTACGTTTATCTGCAAATGTTGAGCAGGTAAGCCATGAAAATAGGGGCTCGCCCTACTCGAATCAACTTCTGATACCCAGTCAGTCAACATCGCATGAACGGATCTTTAAGACAGACGTAGATAATACGTCATGTACACCGGTGACGGCATGGAATTCGGCACGTGCGCATATGCAAATGCCAGTGGGTCCTAGCGGCGGGACGGTGAACCCGGTGGTCCAGGGTTCGGCGCCTGTCGCTGCTGGGATTGCACCTTCAGAAAGCGCCTACGTGCCGGGTTCATCCGACACTACATATTTATCTGACAAACATGCTGAATTATTACATCGTATGCAAAGTTTGTCACTTAGACACGGTCCTGCTCTCACAGCAACCAATGCAAACATGGTAGGGCCTGTCTCTAGCATGAGTGCCGGTGCGATGCATGGTAGAAATACGCCTATGTTAGATCAGGAATTAGGGCATGGTTCAACTGTTAGTAACAGAAGAGTGATAAATCATGGTAGATTTATATCAGAATCCGATCCGGCATATGCGTCTCAACAGGCAATATTTTTGGGTCAAAATGCATTCGCCCCGGTGACTGCTAGCGTAGACACCTTTAGTTCAAATAGAAATTGTCAGCAATACAGAAGTCAGCCGTCTTCAAATCGGCTTGAAATGGCTTCTATGCCTGCTAACAATAGCTTACGGTTTCAAACCTATAACACACAGGCATCTAATTATCCTATTTGTTATTCTAAGGTACCACAACAAACGGCTAGAACTAGCAATGTAAACCCCAACTTTACATTTAGTCAGGAAAATCCTGCAAGCAGACATGCATATCAAAGTTCAGGCATAAACATGGGAGACATTGCTCCGCGACCCATAGGCCCAGTGTCTCTAATACACCCAGTGCAAGGGTCGGTAGAGACTAATGTGCCGAACCTACCAAACAATATTGCACCACAGATTCAAACCTCTGAGCATTATTTTCCCCAAAGTCATAGGCCTTATGAGGTACCCACAGTAAGTGAGTTAGCACTAAGAAATTTTGAGCAATCACTTCCAAGGCCAGGTGAAACTTATTTTTCTGATAATACCAGCCATTCAGCATTACAGGCTCAGGCATCAAGGCCGTATTGTTTTCCGCCGCAAAGAATAGGGGAAGCCGATAATTTAAGTTACATGGGGCGGCATGTTCTCCCATCAGGGACTACATTACCATTGTTGGGGGCAAATACAATAAGCGGGGTAGGCGCGGGTAATACTGCACCATATTCCGCACAGCATACCTCAACATATGCTGCACCATATACCGCACAGAACACTGCACCACAAATGCAACTTTTGGGCACAACCCCACAACATAACTTCGGGGTTGCTATAACAAATAGCGCTCAGCAAAACCCGGCATTAGGCAGCAGACAAATGGGGATCACCGCGCCCACATCATGTCCAAGTGGCTCGGAAACGCAGCACAATACACAGCAGTCATGCAGTCAAGCTTTACCATCGCAGACTTGCAACCAAGCAGCTAATGATAATTCAGAAAATCCACAAACGACCATGTTACCACAGTCGGGGGGCTCGGAAAACCCATCCAAACCCACCAGCAACATCCTAAGTGCTAGCAAGAATAAAATGTTAGAGCCTGAAACTTTTGACGGCACTTCAAGCGCAGAATGGTCGGAATACATCATTCACTTTGAGCAGATTGCTGAATGGAACAATTGGTCAGATAGTCAAAAAGCTAAAATGCTTTCAATTAAACTGAGGGGAGAAGCTCAGAAATTATTGGGCAGTTTATCTGCAGATCAATACAATAACTATTCAGTCTTGAAAACCACTTTGTCGCATAGGTTTAACCCACAAGAGAGAGAAAGTGCATATCGCTGTGAATTTCGAAATCGTAGGCGCATGAAGGATGAAAGTCCTAGTGACTTTGGGTTTGCTTTACGGCGACTTAGTCTGAAAGCATTTCCTACGCTGCCATATGCAGCATTGGAAACCCATATCTTAGACCAATCATAGCTGGTTTAGGCTCTGTAGAGCTGCAGAAATTTGTTCAATTTCAGCATCCAAAGACATTAGAAGCCGCGATCAATTTGGCTATTGAATACACCGCGTTCGTCGGTAATCTCGACAAAATAGTTAAGCCGCCGCTTGATAAAGAAGGGGAGGTAACCAGTACAATAAATGACATTGAGTCAAAATCGCTTACTTCCCTTAGACCGCTCGAACTTTGGCAAAATTTTTCGAAACAGGATTTAGAGAAAACCATTGAAGAAATTGTTTCGAAGAAATTTGAAAAACTGGAAAGACAAATTGGGAATATTATGAGCACCCTCAACAATTCCAAAATGAGTAGTAACCTTCAGACCCCAAATCAAAATCAGGGATCGGTTACCTCAAATCAAAATCAGGGATCGTATACCTCACTCCCGCGAGGTAGGTCTCCCATTCGACCGGGAGGCAGATCTCCCACTCGGAAAGGGGACGCTACTCCAAATAGCTTAAGGTCTAGGAGTGGTTCTTTGGGTAGACCCGCGTCACAAGAGTATAGAACTTTTGAACCCAGACCGATAATTTGCACTTATTGCAATAAACGGGGACATGTAGAAAATAGGTGTTATAGCAAAATGAGAGATCTTGAGAGAAATTCTTCCTTAAAGGGAGATTTAAACTAAATGGGGTTGTCCCTAGGGCCGAGCGGTCAACCCAATCAGGAACATTTAAGCAAAGGCCACCCAATGAAAACTCAGACTTAACCAAAACAACAGAACCACATGTTCCCTTACAACAAATACCCACAATCAAAATTCACCCACCTGAGGAAGGAAAAAAATGTCAAGGTCCTAAAAATTTAAATGGCAACTTGGAAATAAATCCTCAGAATTGTTATGGGTCAGAAGGGTATCAGTCTAGCTTTACAAATGAGCAGAAGCAAAATAAGTCAATAATACCCACAATTAAAATTCACCCACCGGAGGAAGAAAAAAAATGTCAAGGTCCTAAAAATTTAAATGACAACTTGAAAATAAATCCTCAGGATAGTTATGGGTCAGAAGGGTATCAGTCTAGCCTTACAAATGAGCAGAAGCAAAACAAGTCAAATCAGTCCTTGGCATTTCAAAGTCAAATTTCTAATAAAATGTCAAGGTCTGGTAAAGAACAAAATATAGGGGATATTTTTCCTATCTCAAATGACTTCGAATTTGGCGGGGATGAAACAGACAGAATTCAATATATCAGTGCAGCTTGTTATTATGTAACAGGAAAAGTTGGACCTGTAAAAGGGAAATTTCTGATAGACACGGGATCTAGCATTTGCGTTCTTTCGGAAAAGGTTTTAGATAGACTGAATCAAGAGGAAATAACTCTGCACCCTACAAATCGCCAAGTACGCACTGCTGATGGCTCTTGTTTAAAAATAAGGGGTATTTGCTCTTTGCAGATACAGCTAGATCATATTTTGTTCAATCAAGAATTCATTGTTGCCAATATTGAGGAGTCACTTGGGATTTTAGGAATTAATTTTTTAGATCTATATCAGGCTGACGTTAAGGTTAGGAAGAAAGTCCTGAAAACAAATCAAGGAAAACTTAAATTACATAGACATGACACTGAGGTGTGCAGCAGGATTCAACTCTGTGAAAATGTTATCATTCCACCTCAATCTGAGACATATGTAAAGACTTATACTTCTCAGAATTGTGCTGCACACTTAAATATTGTAGACCCTTCAAATAGGTTTATAGAACAGGGCTTACTGGTTAGTAAGACACTTGTTGATACCTCTCAAGCTCAGATGACAGTTTCAATACTCAATACTAGTCAAAAGAGTGTAAAATTGAGGCAGGATGTTACTTTGGGAACTATTCATCCTATTGAACATATTTCTATTTGTGACCCCAATGACATTGAAAAGGTCAAGGTCACCTCATCTGAAATTCACCTGCCTGATCACTTGAAGTCGTTAGTTGAAAATACTTCATCTGAATTGAATTCTGAAGAAAAACATAAGTTGTCATCTTTGCTTGTGGAGTTTCAGGATGTGTTTATGGCTCCTGATGGAAAACTTGGTCAGACAAATCTGGCTGAGCATTACATAGATACAGGGGACACTAAGCCATTTAAAATGCCTTGTCGTAGAATACCTTTGTTTAAAAGACATATTGTAGAGGCTGAGATAAAGAAAATGCTTGATCAGAATGTTATTGAACCGAGTACCAGTCCTTGGAATTCACCCATTTGTCTGGTAGCTAAGAAGTCTGGGGAATGGAGATTTTGTGTTGATTTACGTGCATTAAATGCCGTCACAAAACTAGATAGCTTTCCTTTACCCAGGATAGATGAAACATTAGACAGGCTCTCTGGATCTCGCTTCTTTAGTACCTTAGATATGGCTTGTGGTTATTGGCAGTTGTCCTTGAGCTCTCTTGATCGAGAGAAGACAAGTTTTGCGGTTCCGGGCATAGGTACCTTCATGTTCAAAGTCATGTGTTTTGGACTAAAAAATGCGCCCAGTTCGTTCTCTCGTTTGATGGAAGCTGTATTAAAACAGCTACAATTTGACAAATGCTTGGTCTATTTAGATGACATCATTGTTTTGGGTAAAGACTTTGACACTGCTTTGGAAAATTTAAAAGCTGTATTTTTGAGATTCAGACAGGCAAATCTAAAATTAAAAATTTCAAAATGTAAATTACTACAAAAGCAGGTAGTGTTTTTGGGACATTTAGTTTCTGAAAAGGGAATAACTTGTGACCCCGATAAGATAAGGGAGATAGAAACTTGGCCAAGTCCAGAAGACAAGACTGAAGTTAAAAGCTTTCTTGGTTTAGTTGGATACTACCGTAAAATGGTGCCAGAATTTGCAGAACTAGCTGTTCCATTAACTAGACTTACAAAGAAAAAGGTCATATTTGAGTGGGGCTCGGAGCAAGAGGCTGCCTTCCTCGTTCTTAAGGAAAAGCTTATGCAACCTCCAATTCTAGCATTTCCTTTGGAAACAGGGGGCAAATTCATCTTAGATACAGATGCTAGTGGACTAGCCATAGGGGCAGTTCTTTCACAATATCAAAATAATGAGGAAAAAGTTATAGCTTATGGCAGTCATACTCTGAACCCCGCTCAACAAAATTATTGTACCACCAAAAGAGAGTTATACAGTGTTGTGTATTTTGTACAACATTACAAGCATTATTTGCTGGGACGGAAATTCATTCTGCGCACTGATCATAGGCCATTGGTATGGCTCAGCAATTTTAAAGACTGTTCAGGTGTCTTGGCACGGTGGATCAGTATACTGGGGTCTTATGACTATGATACTATCTTCCGTGCTGGTCACTTACATGGAAATGCTGACAGTTTAAGTAGAAAACGCAAGCGTTCATGTCCATTTTTGGAATGTCAGGAGTGCAACCAGTCACCTCAGTCCGCAGATCCATGTGAAATCACTCAGCAACTACCTATTGGTGCTTTAAGTAATGGTGCAAATCTTGCAGAGAGTGCAGACTTGACCCCAAATTGGTTAAATGTTTGGACACATGATGAGATAGTACGGTTTCAACAGCATGACTTATGCATTAGTGAAGTCTTGCGGTTGAAACAGTCATCTGAAAACAAGCCAGAAAAATCTGAAATAAGACAGGTTCACAAAGACATCATTACTTTATGGCATCAGTGGGAAATGCTTACTATTCATAATAATCTAGTGTATAGGCAAACTAAAGATGAGTTAGGAGCAATACAGAATCAATTGTTGGCACCTAAAGAAATTAGAGACACCATTTTCACTCATCTGCATGAACACCGCCTAGCAGGCCACCTAGGTAGAGATAGAACATTAGCTGCAATTAAGAAGAAGTTTTATTGGCCTGGAATGAGTGAAGATGTTGCTCGTTGGTGTCAGGAGTGTCAGATGTGTGCTCGTAGGAAACCCGGACCTGGCAAAGGAAAATCTGCTTTACAACAGTTTAAAGTTTTCCAGCCAATGTCAGTTATGGCTGTAGATATTTTGGGTCCATTGCCAAAAAGTAATAATCAAAATGAGTACATCATAGTTTGTGGCTGTTATTTTACTAAATGGAAAGAAGCTTTTGCTGTACCTAACCATACAGCAGGCACTGTAGCGGATAAATTAGTACAAGAGGTGTTTTTAAGGTTCGGATTTCCTACTCAGATACACAGCGATCAAGGCCGTGAGTTCGAAAGTGAGCTATTTAGAACCATATGTGAACTATTAGAGGTAGAAAAGACCAGGACTGTAAGTTATAATCCAAAATCTGACGGAATGATCGAAAGGTTCAACCGTACTCTTCTTTCTATGCTCGCAATGTACGTTGATAAAAATCAGAAAGACTGGGATGACCATCTTCCATATGTTATGGCAGCTTATAGGGCCACCCAGCATAAAAGTAGTGGGGTCACACCAAATTTGCTAATGTTAAATAGAGAACTTAACTACCCTCTAGACCTAATGGTAGGCCCACCCCCAGATCAATCAATTACAGAATGTCCAATCAAGTATATTGAATGGGTAAGACATGCTATGCAGGATGCATTTTCATTTGCACATGGACAATTGGGCATAGCTGCTAAACGTCAAAAGAAAAATTATGACCGTGGATTGAAACCCAGAGAATTTAATGAAGGGTCATGGGTCTGGCGGTGGTATCCTCCCACAGGTTCACAAAAATTAGGGCTAGGATGGATTGGACCATACTTGGTTATAAAACGTATCTCATATTTAACATACAGAATTCAAAAGAGCCAAGACAGTACCCCTATTGTGGCTCATGTAGACCAAATTAAACCCTTTCAGGGAGGAAAACCCCCTAAGAATTGGTTAACTGAGGCTCAACAAATGCCTCAGGTTACAGAAAATGAAACTCAGATTCCTCAAAATAAGGAAGTGGCTTCAAACCAGCCTGCTCCGTCTGAAATGCCTGTGCAGATTAGGAGTAGACGAGAGAGGGTGGTAAAGCCTAGAGAAATATACTCACCATAATGATGACAAAATATAGATTAGATCAGTAGAATATATTTAATCTATATAATGATAATATATTTATATATATTATTAAAAAATTCATATATAATAAAAAAAAAAAAAATCATAAATGGAAAAAAAATGTTAATGTAGAAGTAGTAATGTAATTGATATAGTTTGTTTCTTTTGATTTATTCAAGAGATAATAAGTTCTTGACCTCTTGAGGCTTTATGAGCCTGAATTATAGCTGTTTCATGTATTTTGTCAAAGATGGATAAGTGTTCATAGAATAAGATTGTTAGCTGTAAGTTATGGTAGCGTTTATAAGAATAATGACCAGTATGATTTCTGACATCAGCATAGCAGCTATTATAACCTTGTTACCTGTAAAAATACTTTTAACTTGAGAAATTACAGTGCATTTGAGTCACTGTGGCCTGTATTTGTCTAAAGTATGAGTCACTGTGACCTATATCTGAATGGGGATTTGACCCATTTAAAATTGTGCTGTGTACGATGTCATTAGAGCTGTTAGGATGCTGGTCCTTATTAGTTTTATTAGTTAATATCCACCTATAGTATTTTTTTTTTTGCAAATAAGAATTTATTTTCTTTTTCTTTTTCTCAGCTGCGTGTACAATAGTTGGGCATGCAGATGTGAGAAAGAGGTAGACATAAGATTTTCAATTTAACCCGAGTGTTGGCAAGATATTACTTGAAAAGTTTAGATGAAAATATTATACAGAAAATTGTCTACTCTACTTCAGAAGCATGGAAAATCAACGGGTAGTGATGTTTCCCCCTCAGGGCATAGCCTGCCCTGAGCCGGGATGTTCTACTCCCGTGTATACAAATTACACGTCGATGGTGCGCCATTGGAAGGCTGTACATGAGAGAGAGGTAGAGATTTACAAGTGCCGGACTTGTAGGAAGTCATTTAAGAGGAGGGCGGATGCAAATCGACATCTGAAAAGCCATGGTTCTGGGGTGGAGGCATGTAAGTATCCCAACAGGGATTTTATTCCTCCCCAGGGTGTGATGCCTAAAAAAATTGGCATCATTACCCTGGAGAGCACATTGCAGCCGGAGGACCCTGCAAGGCGTAGGTCTAGAGACCTGGAGCGGCTCCAGGCTCAGACCGAGCGCCTTCGCATCAGAGAGGAGGCTGAGCGGGGTCCTCTTGCTGCGATGGAAAACAGGGAGAGGGATAACTGTCTTACCCTAGAGCCTGACCACTCAGACATGGAGCTGCACTATTATGACTGTATTGAATATTAACCGCATACGTTAATGCATATGGACAGTAGCTGCATTCTTAAACCTCCTGTGTAATCAACATCTATGGTAAATGGTAATCAACTCTTATGGAACTACAAACAACCTAATCGGAATGTCCAATTATATGATACTCCGTTTCTATCCTGTGATCTACATCTGTGTAAGATGGAACTAAAATTTAATTATACACTACAACGGTAGTGAAGAATGTTCAACGTTATCAGTTATAACGACATATGATATTCTGTTTCTATCTTGAGATCTACATTCATGGTTACTGGTTATCAACGTTACTGGTTATCAACATAACACCGTTTGCTTCGATACCGCTGAAGCACATCTGATGTAATCAGAATATAACGATATATGATATTCTGTTTCTGTCCTGTGATCTACGCCCGTGGTATATAACTACGCCCATGGTTAGATGTGTATTTGTGCAGCTGCTGTCCAACTATCTACGCTATGGTAGAGAATAAATGATGTGATTATCTGTTAGGGTTGATGATTTATTTTTTTTTGCAAATATTGTAACAGCTGGATTATTTTATTTTTGTATTGTTATTTTTATTCTTACAGTATGATTTGAAACTCCTTAAAAAAATATTTGTACCAAATATTTTTTTTCAATAAGGAAAGGCTAATGTAGTAGGTCTGGTCTGACCGTAACCGTTACAATTTAGGATATTGCAAGGCAAACTGTCATGACATGACACATGTTTCAGTTATCTTTCATATTTGACATCAGTTTTCTGGCTGTACATAATAGCCCGTTGTAGTTGTATGACAGTCACGAATTCGGGTGTCGATATGAATGCTAACACTTACTTAATAAGTCATTTTGACCTTAAAAGTCAAGCATTCTGAAAGAATTATAAGTTTGACATTTTGTCTTCGTAAGGAGGCAGACATGTTGCTAAATTGACCGAAGTTTTATACAAGACGCCTTTTCATTGGTCAGTCGATAATCTGACGAGCCAATCAGCGTACCCTTCCTTAAACTTGATCGTCGCTTAATTCCGTAAGTATACGGAAAGCAACGAATATTTTGTATTGAACTGAATTACCAAACTTGACCGATTGATTAACTTCGATTACCTTTCTTTTGTTTTAATGGCTAACCTCAGTATTATGCTGATTTAGCTATTTTTATATCCAGTCCCTTAATCCTGGAGTGTAAAATCTGCCTATTTACTCCAATAATAAAGAAATACTTATTTAATTATTTATCATACTTTGGGTTGCATTACTAGCTAGTATGACCATCTTTTTAAAGCGGAATCTGGTATATTCTGCCTCTTTTCCATAATAAACTTTGGGTCATATAAAATCATGATCCAAGTTCGTCAAACTGTCCAATATCGCTCAGCGAACCTTTATGGCTCATCTGAGGTAGGATATCTCTGAACTCGTTCATCGAGCATTTCTTATGTTCGTACCATTTTTTTTCGCGAGGCTCATCGAGTTTTTCTTAAACTCGTACTTGCCTTCCAATTTTTATTAGGCTTTAAAACTGGACATTTTGGGATCATTTTTCTTTTTGTTAATCTTTAGGTTTTTCATTCAGCTGACAACTTTCACTTCAATCTTAAGAATACTTGTTATTTTTCTGTCTCCATAGAGCTATGGGATTCATCGCCTAATCACATCATGAGTATTTGAAATTAATTGTAAATTATATTAAATTAGGAAATTTATATTTTGTTTTGATCTGCATGCAAACAGTCTGGCATTAGTGGTCGAATCTTCCTGTACGATCAACGGGAGTGCCCTTTTTGTAAAGGACACTCTAGGTGACGTTATAGCGTTTGTCTGTCTGTCCGCCAGGTTTATCCAGGTGCCAATTCGTCCGTCTGTTCGAGGCTGAGCCTGACGGACTGATCATACGCCACAAGCTTTAGTGCTGTAATGCATTTATATTTACACTTGTGAAGCCTGTGCGTACGCGCCTGTGACGTGTTCGCATATACACGTGTGACGCATACGCATTCACACCTGTTGTGCTTACGCATTCACACCCGTGACGCATACGTATTCACGTATATAGTATTAATATGAGGAAACTACATTAGTGCTGTGGTCCACACAAACGTCCACCTACCACAAGTTGTTCTGTTCCCAGCAAAGAGCATGCGATCACTCTAGAAATATATATAGTGTGTCCAGCGTGGAGCGAGGCCAACAATGGTCTTATATTTGTTCTGTTCCCAACACAGAGCATGCGAGCACTCTGGAAATATATATAATGTGCCCAGCGTGGAGCGAGGCCGGCAATGGTTTATAGTTGTTCTATTCCAAGCAAGAATCATTCGAGCACTTTGGAAATATATATAATGTGCCCAGCGTGAAGCGAGGCCGGCAATGGTCTTATTGTTGTTCTGTTCCCAGCACAGAGCATGTGAGCACTCATGAAATATATATAGTGTGCCCGGCGTGGAGAGAGGCCGGGAATGGTTTTATAGTTGGAATAGTTGTTCTCTTCCCAGCACAGATCATGTCAGCACTCTGGAAATATAAATAGTGTGCCCAGCGTGGAGCGGGGCCGGCAATGGTCTTATAGTTGTTCTGTTCCCAGCACAGACAATGCAAGCACTCTGGAAATATAGATAGTGTGCCCAACGTGGAGCGAGTCCAACAATTGTCTTATAGTGTTGTGTTCCCAGCACAGAGCATGCGAGAACTCTGGAAACATATGTAGTGTGCCCAGCATGGAGGGAGGCCAACAATGGTCTTGTAGTTGTTCTGTTCCCATCACAGAGCAAGCGAGCGCCCTGTTGATATATATAGTGTGTCCAGCGTGGAGCGCGGCCAACAATGGTCTTATAATTGTTCTTTTCCCAGCACAGAGCATGCGAGCGCTCCGAAAATATGTATATTGTGCCCAGCGCGGAGCTAGGCCAACAATGATCTTATATTTGTTCTCTTCCCAGCACAGAGCATGCGAGCACTCTGGAAATATATATACTGTGCCCAGCGTGGAGCGAGGCCGGCAATGGCTTATAATTGTTCTGTTCCAAGCACGGATCATTCGTGCACTTTGGAAATATATATAGTGTGCCCAGCGTGGAGCGAGGCCGGCAATGGTATTATAGTTGTTCTGTTCCCAGCACAGAGCATGCGAGCACTCTGGAAATATATATAGTGTGCCGGGCGTTGAGCGAGGCCGGGAATAGTTTTATAGTCGTTCTGTTCCCCGCACAGAGCATGCCAGCAATCTGGAAATATATGTAGTGTGCCCAGCGTGGAGCGGGGCCGGCAATTGTCTTATAGTTGTTCTGTTCCCAGCACAGACAATGCGAGCACTCTGGAAATATAGACAGTGTGCCCTGTGTGGAGCGAGGCCAACAATTGTCTTATAGCTGTTCTGTTCCCAGTACAGAGCATGCGAGCACTCTGGAAATATATATATTGTGCCCAGCGCGGAGCGAGGCCAACAATGATCTTATATTTGTTCTCTTCCCAGCACAGAGCATGCGAGCACTCTGGAAATATATAGTGTGCCCGGCGTTGAGCGAGACCGGGAATAGTTTTATTGTCGTTCTGTTCCCCGCACTGAGCATGCCAGCAATCTGGAAATATATGTAGTGTGCCCAGCGTGGAGCGGGGCCGGCAATTGTCTTATAGTTGTTCTGTTCCCAGCACAGACAATGCGAGCACTCTGGAAATATAGACAGTGTGCCCTGTATGGAGCGAGGCCAACAATTGTCTTATAGCTGTTCTGTTCCCAGTACAGAGCATGCGAGCACTCTGGAAATATATATATTGTGCCCAGCGCGGAGCGAGGCCAACAATGATCTTATATTTGTTCTCTTCCCAGCACAGAGCATGCGAGCACTCTGGAAATATTGTGCCCAGCGTGGAGCGAGGCCGGCAATGGCTTGTAATTGTTCTGTTCCAAGCACGGATCATTCGTGCACTTTGGAAAAATATATAGTGTGTCCAGCGTGGAGCGAGGCCGGCAATGGTATTATAGTTGTTCTGTTCCCAGCACAGAGCATGCGAGCACTCTGGAAATATATATACTGTGCCCAGCGTGGAGCGAGGCCGGCAATGGCTTATAATTGTTCTGTTCCAAGCACGGATCATTCGTGCACTTTGGAAATATATATTGTTTGCCCAGCGTGAAGCGAGGCCGGCAATGGTATTATAGTTGTTCTGTTCCCAGCACAGAGCATGCGAACACTCTGGAAATATATATAGTGTGCCCGGCGTGGAGCGAGGCCGGGAATAGTTTTATAGTCGTTCTGTTCCCAGCACAGAGCATGCCAGCAATCTGGAAATATATGTAGTGTGCCCAGCGTTTAGCGGGGCCGGCAATTGTCTTATAGTTGCTCTGTTCCCAGCACAGACAATGCGAGCACTCTGGAAATATAGATAGTGTGCCCTGTGTGGAGCGAGGCCAACAATGGTCTTATAGTTGTTCTGTTCCCAGCAAAGAGCATGCGAGCACTCTGGAAATATATATAGTGTGCCCAGCGTGGAGCAAGGCCGGAAATGGTCTTATAGTTGTTCTGTTCCCAGCAAAGAGCATGCGAGCACTCTGGAAATATATATAGTGTGCCCAGCGTGGAGCAAGGCCGGAAATGGTCTTATAGTTGTTCTGTTCCAAGCACAGAGGAGGCGGGCACTCTGGAAATATATATAGTGTGCCCAGCGTGGAGCGAGGCCAACAATGGTCTTATAGTTGTTCTGTTCCCAGCAAAGAGCATGCGAGCACTCTGGAAATATATATAGTGTGCCCAGCGTAGAGCAAGGCCGGAAATGGTCTTATAGTTGTTCTGTTCCAAGCACAGAGGAGGCGGGCACTCTGGAAATATAGATAGTGTGCCCAGTGTGGAGCGAGGCCAACAATGGTCTTATAGTTGTTCTGTTCCCAGCAAAGAGCATGCGAGCACTCTGGAAATATATATAGTGTGCCCAGCGTGGAGCGAGGCCGGCAATGGTCTTTACGTTGTTCTGTTCCCCGCACAGAGCATGCAAGCACACTATATATATATAGTGTGCCCGGCACGGAGCGAGGCTGGCAATGGTTTTATAGTTGTTGTGTTCCCAGCACAGAGCATGTGAGCACTCTGGAAATATATATAGTATGCCCAGCGGGGAGCGAGGTCGGCGGTGGTTTAATAGTTGTTCTGTTTCCAGCACAGAGCATACGAGCACTGGAAATATATATAGTGTGCCCAGCGTGGAGCGAGGCCGGCAATGCTTTTATAGTTGTTCTGTTTCAAGCACAGAGCATACGAACACTCTGGAAATATAAATAGTGTGCCCAGCGTGGAGCGAGGCCGGCAATGGTCTTACAGTTGTTCTGTTCCCCGCACAGAGCATGCAAGCACACTAGAAATATATATAGTGTGCCCAGCGTTGAGCGAGGCTGGCAATGGTCTTATAGATGTTGTGTTCTCAGCACAGAGCATGTTAGCACTCTGGAAAAATATATATAGTGTTCCCAGCGGGGAGCGGGGTCGGCGATGGTTTAATAGTTGTTCTGTTTCCAGCACAGAGCATACGAGCACTCTGGAAAGATATATAGTGTGCCAGCGTGGAGCGAGGCCGGCAATGCTTTTATAGTTTTTCTGTTCCCAGCACAGAGCAGGCGAAGACTCTGGAAATATATATAGTGTGCCCAGCGTGGAGCGAGGCCGGCAATGGTCTTATAGTTGTTCTGTTCCCAGCACAGAGGATGCGGGCACTCTGGAAATATATACAGTGTGCCAAGCGTGGAGCGAGGCCGGCAATGGTCTTTAAGTTGTTCTGTTCCCCGCACAGAGCATGCAAGCACACTAGAAATATATATAGTGTGCCCAGCGTGGAGCGATGCTGGCAATGGTTTTATAGTTGTTGTGTTCCCAGCACAGAGCATGTGAGCACTCTGGAAATATATATAGTGTGCCCAGCGGGGAGCGGGGTCGGCGATGGTTTAATAGTTGTTCTGTTTCCAGCACAGAGCATACGAGCACTCTGGAAAGATATATAGTGTGCCCAGCGTGGAGCGAGGCCGGCAATGCTTTTATAGTTGTTCTGTTCCCAGCACAGAGCATGCGAACACTCTGGAAATATACATAGTGTGCCCAGCGAGGAGCGAGGCCGGCAATGGTCAGATAGTTTTTCTTTTCTCACCACAGAGCATGCGAGCACTCTGGAAATATATATTGTGTGCCCAGCGTGGTGTAAACCACTTAGAGATTCTAAGCCTGTCCAGGAACCGCGGTGCGAGGCGGACCGTCCATGCTAATAGACATTGGGCGACATAACTTGAGATGTCATTCCATCTCAATGTCGGGTAAAAAAAAACCCACAAAATTGGAAGCAAGGTTCTAAAACGACCTTTACACTTTTGACGGGGACGTTAAACCTCAAATCACACACTAAAAACAATACGACTCGTAAAGAAACGGCAGGAATAGCCGCATGGTATATAGAGTGTGTAGCTAATTCTAACCCCGCTTGACGCAAACTATATATATTAAATGAATCTTATAAGCATGCTGTGGTAACCTTGCATCCGTTTGCAATACTTTGAGTAACATTTGTCTGCCAAAGTCAATCTAAACATTGAGCAATAGGCATACAAACCAATATATGATGCAAACAAATTCAGGATAATCAAATATAAATCAGATCGTTTACGAATTTCCATAAAATAACACGTTAAGTCAACCAATAAAACAAGGGAAACAACTCAAATAAGTAACGTTGCTACAAGTAAAAGCTTTAAATATAAAAAAGCTCATATTTTGCTCTCAGACCCTCACGGGTCTAAATTCGCTCCATGTCCAGAACTGTTAACGCAAACGCTCCAGTTCGATTGCTAACACACCCAGCATTGAGCAATCGCTGAAAAGGGTCTTATAGTCGCTCCATCAATAGCACCGTTAAAGCAAACCCTCCAGTTTGATAAGGGTAGAAATAGGGAGAAATAGGTCTTACTAAAGTCATTTTATGTTGAGCAGAGTTCAAGAGATTGCTTCAGTACGACTACTTACTTGCCCATCGTGGAGAAAGGACAGCCTAATAGGTCTAACAGTCGCTACAATCCAGCATATTTCAAGCAAACGACCCAGTACGACTGCTACGTGCCCAGCGTGGAGCAATGACAGGAACAAGTGTTATAGTTGCTCCTCGCCTAGCACAGTTTAAGCGAACGCTAGAGCTCTGGTACGACTGCTAACGTGCCCAACAGCTCAGGATTATTAAGGTCCTGTAGTTTAATGGTCTCGATACGGGTGGGTTAATATGAAATTAATAAATCAACCGTTCTATTGGACACAAAGGAGTGGCCGTTCTGGGCGTGGAGGTGCCCAGCATGGAGCACCGGCATTATTGGAAAGTTCCCAGCGTGGAGCGAACGGACAGAACCTGATATACATTTAAAACTGTTTTGCAATGAAAGGCCAGGTTTTTTTTTCTGCGGATACTCAGGTTTTTCAAACAATTCTTATTAACGATAGTGAAAGGGCCTAAAAACAAAATGTTAGTAATAAAAAGTAACATTTGCGATTCGCCCCGGTAATGTAAAACAAATTGAACCAGTCTAGTATAACTGAAACTGCAATTTTCGAGCGACTCCACGGTGGAGCAAAACGTTCCCTGCGTGGAGGTGCCCAGGATGGAGTGCCGGCATTACACCCTACTCTTTTTGAGACGTTGTTTCCAATTTTGTGGGACTATTACCCGACATTGAGATGAAATGACATCTCAAGCTCTGCCCCAATGAAACCATTAGGGTTTATAAGCATGGAAGGGCCGACTCGCACCGCATTGCCTGGGCAGGCTTAGTTGTCTGATTGGCCGAAACTAGCTAGTTGCCCCAGAAAACATGGACACTCAATATTTTCCAGTTTTGTGGTGTATTCATTGCTTCCAAAGGATAATCATTTTATATTTGACGTCACTACAGCTGATGTGTGGGAATGTGTGGCGGCCGCAAAATGTCTCCCTGCCCAACATCATAGTGTAGTTTATATTTTCTTGTCCTTTGGGATCATTGATTCCATTGCGGAATTTTGAAAATATTTTGAGGGTCACTGATGAGGCTTAATTGTCCGAAACTAGCAAGTCTGGCGCAGGAAACATGGACACTCCATATTTTCCAGTTATGTGGTGTATTCCTTGCTTCCAAAGGATAACCCTTTTATAGAACATATTAGATCCTCGAAGCGGTTTACCAGTACTCGTGTGCGGGTCGGTTTCAGCTCTGCGTGGAAGCATCATGCAGCCCATGTATTTCACGTTACGTTATTTGCGGCGTCTTTGTTAAACGACGTCATGCATTGACCTTTTGTGTTAAAATCGTGCGTAAACTGTGTTTTAAGTTCATAAGATAAATTGAATCTTGTATTCATGCCCTTGCATTACTGGATTTATTAAGGTAATAAAATGCTCAGCGAGGTCGCATCGTGATGTCATTCCTTTTCCTCAACTTATATTATAAACTCAACGATATACGTGCACCCATGGAAGAGGCCCGCCCGCATATACTTACAAACGTGCTTGTGAAAGGTTCATTATAACGTTACAGGTATATCAACGCTTATCTGACGTCACGACGTCCACAAACAGCTCAACTCGCCAGTGGTAAAGAGGGAAGGGGTCCAGACAATTAACACCTGTATCTTACGACAATGAAATGGCTTCACAAGTTTGAAGCAACATAGAATCAACGTTGATTCAACGTTGTTTGTACTGAATATTCATCTAGGTCCACAGGAAAAATAATTTTAAAGCGTGTAATCTACCTTACACGGCTATTTCAAGACGGCACGTGATCATGCATGTGACAAGTAGTGGCCCTGTTTAAGCGCATGTTCAAAATTACGACTTATTTTAGTGAAACGCAAATTTAGCTCGTGCGAACACTTTGCGATGTTTTGATAAAACTGACGTACGCAGTTCTTTAAAAAGTGCGTAAGAGCAATTTAAGATTAATCGTACGATGTTTATTGATGAAACTGGCCCCAGATCTTACGGCCGGTTCCGATATTTAACTGCAGACATGGCGGGCGTTCAGCGTATGGCGTCCGTTGCTTTGGAAGCCTTACGGGCTGACAATTCTGCACGGCAGAAAGGTCCCTTTGACTGGCCATCATCTTCGAGCAATGATGAAGACCTTGAAGATTTTGAAGATTTCACGTCTCTTAGGGAGAAACCATTAAATCAAAAGCTTTGGCGGTGATTTATGGATATCCATAATTCGATTTATGGATATCCATAAATCGATCTGAATTATGGATATCCATAAATCGAATTATGGATATCCATGATTCGAATTATGGATATCCATAAATCAGAGGAATAATGGATATCCATAAATCGAATTATGGATATCCATAATTCGATTTATGGATATCTATAAATACGGATTATGGATATCCATTATTCGGCTGATTTATGGATATGCATAAATGGAAGTATGGATATCTATAATTCGATTTATGGATATCTATAAATACGGATTATGGATATCCATTATTCGGCTGATTTATGGATATGCATAAATGGAAGTATGGATATCTATAATTCGATTTATGGATATCTATAAATACGGATTAAAAAGTTAAACGGCGCCCCAAACATTTTTGCCGGACCTTTAGATGAAATGACATGAAACCAAAAAGGTTTATATGCATGGCGGTCCAACACCCCACCCCCCCCCCCACACACACACACTTTGCTTGGTCAGGCTTATACCTTCTAAGGGGCTAACCAGTACTCATTTCGTCCCGCCCATAGAGGCTTGAAGAAATATATGGGCTGCATGATGCTTCCACGCAGAGCTGAATTCGGCCCGCATACTAGTACTGGTAAACGGCTTAGAGGATCTAAGCCTGTCCAGGAACCGCGGTGGGAGGTGGACCGTCCATGCTAATAAACCCTATTGGTTTCATTGGGCGACAGGGCTTGAGATGTCATTTCATCTCAATGTCGGGTAAAAGTCCCACAAAATCCGAAGCAACGTCTCCAAAATGACCTTTACAGTGTTGACGGGGACGTTAAACCTCAAATCAAACAAACAAAACCAGTACTCATGTTATGTTAGAGTTACCTCCTTTTGTGTGTGTATCCATTCGCCTTAAATAGTCCCATGCATTGGGCAGTGAGAGAAGTTCACGACTAGGCGATTGAACTGTTGATTAATCTTTTTATCTCATTGGTCGATGGTTGCATGATTTTTACATGCCTTCTTGTTCTTGTATTTTTTCAATGGCTCAGAAAGAAAGAAATGGAGAAAGTGTAATCATCGTCACTGTAGAAGACAGAAGATATTTTGCTAGATGAGGGAGGAGATGTGTGTTAGTAAGTTGGCTTAAATTGTTTTTATCAGGTTTGTCTGGTCGTTGTTAGTACACTTGCCTCTGATGCTAGAGGCCCCGGTTCGATCCCCGGCAGTGGCGATAAAATTTTGGTGTCTGAAATGAGATCATAGACTCTGTCACGCAATGATCAGATGGAACCATTAGTATAATGTTCATATGCAACAACGGTCCGACTAGTACCACTTTGAATGGGCAGACTAAAGCCTGCTAAGCGGTTTACTAGTACCCTGGTGGACCTATCGTAGTAAGAGTAGTAGGTCCGAATGGAATATAGATATTTGAGCCGGGGCACAGCTCTTTCTTCAATTTACATATGCGCCCTGGGAAGAATCAGATCAGCCTGCGCAGCCATAGTCTGACCAGAGATTTCCCTTGCTGCATATAGGATCACAGAGCCCTCAGCTATCCTTAGAGCGCACTATGAAGACTTTGATCAGACTGCGCGGATGCGCAGGCTGATCCGAGTCTTCGCTGGGTGCACATGTAAATTGTAGGCAATATTGTGCCCCTGCTCATCTCATTAACAGTATTTCTCCTTGTAATCCCCAATGATTCTTTGTATGTTTGTTTGATTTGAAGTTGAACGTCCCCGTCAATACTGTAAAGGTCATTTTTGAGACGTTGCTTCCAATTTTGTGGGACTTTTACCCGACATTGAGATGAAATGACATCTCAAGCCCTGCCGCCCGATGAAACCAATATGGTTTATTAGCATGGTCTTGCACCGCATTACCTTGTCAGGCTTAGATCCTCAAAGCGGTTTACCAGTACTCGTGTGCGGGTCGGTTTCAGCTCTGCGTGGTAGCATCATGCAGCCCAGCTATTTCTTCAAGCCCCGATGGGCGGGGGGCTATCCAATAATTCTCATTGAGTTTTGACAGCAAATGAAGACATTTACATTCGAAGAAGCTGTGGGGGCATATTGCTTCGGCCATGTTCGTCCGTGCGTCCGTCCTTCCACCCTTCCGTTCGTCAAGCACCTTTTACTGCAGAGAGTAACTTTTGAACCGTACAGGCTAGGTTTTTTGAAATTTCATATATGGATTCCTTATGAAAACCTTAAAGACCAGTGTTCGTACTCATCAGGATTATGCCCCTTTCTGGAGTTATGCCCTTTTGCAAAAATGCTATGAAATCTTATAAGCAAGACAACTCAACAACATTTTTTTTCTTTTTTTTTTCTCCTATTACTGCTACTCGCTCACATCTGAGCATTACGAGCAGGATTTCCTGGGTGGTAACCAGTACTTTCTGTACACCCAACAACATTAGAGCAATTGCGCTGAAAATTTACAAACTGATTGGGATGGTGAGCAGATGAAATGATTAACTTTTTGAAAAAAAAAATCTGATTGTTTTTACTCGGGTTATGGCCCTTTGAAACTTTGGCCGTTTTAAGCTTGTACGCCAGACATCTTAAACACGTTTTGAGTTATTTCCCTGAAACTTTACAGACTGATTAGGGACGATGAGAAGATGAACTGATCAATTTTTGAAAAAAAAAATCAAGATTCTTTTTCTTGACATGACCGTCTGAAATTTGGGATATTTTAACCCTTATCTTGCTGAATATTCTTTTAATCCCATTTCTGACTTTGAACCAATCAAATTACTTGATGTAATGTATTGCTACAAATTCAAACACTGAAGGCCAAACGCTGTAGATCCTGATCAGAAGCCATCTGATCTGCATCTACACTGTTTGCAAAGATAGGGGTTGTCGTGAACAGCAAGACAAGGGTTAAGCTTGTAAGCAAGATATCTAAAATGACTTGAGCTGCTGTCCTGAATCTTTACAACACTTTTGAACCGTGCATGCTAGGATTTTGAAATTTCATATATGGATGCCTTGACCCGTGTTTTTTTTTTTTCCATCAGAATTATGCCCCCCCCCCCCCCACCCCTTATTTTTAGTTATTTATTCATTTTATGCGCCCGCCTACCTTGGCAGGAGTGGGGCATATAGCGTTTCGCCGTGATGTTACGTGCGTACGTGCGTATGTCACGTTGGTAACCACCTCGGACTGAAATGTCGAGCTCAAACCTCGGGCTCGCATTGGTGCTCATAATTGTTTTACCTGTTGTGCTACAAAGTTGAAATTAGGTATGACATTTACTCAGACCAAGACCCATCAGTTCATGTTTAACTTGACCCAGGGTCATGCCCCTGGGTGGGTCCAGGGGTCAGATTGCGTAACAGGTCAAACTTGTCATATAGAAATTTGTATGCAAAACTGTCAATATGTTTAATTATCTTGAAAATTAATCAGATTCGAACACCTAAACCATATATATTATTGTTCCTTATGATATGACACATTCCATGACACAGACTTAAGGTCCCTATATACGGTCACCGCTGGGCCATGCCCCGCCCCCTTTGCTTCATTAAAGTCTTTATATCTCAGGAACTATCCATATCCCTACCCCTTAACCATGTATATTATTGTTCCTTATGATAAAAGCCACCCGACTAGTGAAAAGCATACAACATTTGAGCTACCCGGAGAGACTTAGATCCTTAGGACTCCCTTCCCTGGAATATAGACGAGACAGAGCAGATTTGATACAAGTATATAAAATATTACACGATATTGACAAAGTAGACAAGGACAAATTGTTCACAAGGAGTACATATACATCAACGCGTGGTCACTCGTTAAAACTATTCAAAAAACGGTTTCGTTTACAAATACGGGCAAACTCCTTTTCAAATCGTGTGGTTGAAAACTGGAATTCCCTGTCAGAGGACATAGTGAATACACCCTCCCTAAACGCGTTCAAATCCCGGCTCAACCGCTTTTGGCACCAACACCCGTGCAAGTTTAACCCATCTTGCTACGCACCCGGACCCACTTCCAGAGGAGCACGAACATTCAACCAGAATGCATCAACAGAGGCCAACAGGCCTGTTTAGATGTCGACATAGGTATTAAAGTATTAGGTATTAAAGGTATAAGATGCATTGACTGATACAGACATTGGGTCCATCCCGGACCCCCCCCCCCCCCGCGACACACACACACACACACGCGTTATATAGAAATGTGTATGCAAAACTGTCAAAAGTCTATTTATCTTGAAAATTAATCAGATTCGAACACCTAAACCATATATATTTTTGTAACTTATGATATGACACATTCCAAGACACAGACTTTGGGTCCCTCCTGTCACCCCATGGTCATGCCCCCCCCCCCACCCCCCCCCCCCCACGTTATATAGAAATTTGTATGCAGAACTGTCAAAATGTCTAACTATCTTGAAAATTAATCAGATTCGAACACCTAAACCATATATATTATTGTTACTTATGATGACACATTCCAAGACACGTATGTCACGTTCGTAACCACATCGGCCGGAAATGTCGAGCTCAAACCTCGGGCTCGCATTGGAGCTCATATTTTTTTTACCTGTTGTGCTATAAAGTTGAAATTTGGTATGACATTTACTCAGACCAAGACCTATCAGTTCATGTTCAAGTTGACCCAGGATCGTGCGTAACAGGTAAAAATTGTCATATAGGAATTTGTATGCAAAACTGTCAAAATGTCTAATTATCTTGAAAATTAATCAGATTCGAACACCTAAACTATATATATTATTGTTTCTTATGATATGACACATTCCATGACACAGACTTTGGGTCCCTACGGTCACCCCTGGGCCATGCCCCGCCCCCTTTGCTTCATTAAAGTCTTTATATCTCAGAAACTATCCATATCCCCACCCCTTAATCATATATATTATTGTTCCTTATGATGAGATGCATTGACTGATACAGACATTGGGTCCATCCCGACCCCCTCCCCCTCGTTATATAGAAATTTGTATGCAAAACTGTCAAAATGTCTACTTATCTTGAAAATTAATCATATTCGAACACCTAAACCATAAATATTATTGTTACTTATGATATGACACATTCCAAGACACAGATTTGGGTCCCCCGGTCACCCCCGGGCCATGCCCCGCCCCCTTGAATTCATGAAAGGCCTTATATCTCAGAAACAGTTCATATCCCTACCACTTAACCATATATATTATTGTTCCTTATGATAAGATGCATTCACTGACACAGACCTTGGGTCCCTGTGGACAGCTACGGGTCCATCCGGACACCCCCGGTCCATTCTAGAGGAACGGCACAAGCCATATCGACAAAGATATATGGCGGGGGCATCTGTGTACTTTGGACACATGTCTAGTTTTTTTTTTTTATTATTTTCGTTTTACGGCCCTTTCAAGATTATTTCATTCATATCGAGCCGATCGTTAATCAGAGGTGGGCGAAACCGGAGTACCCGGAGGAAAAAAACACCTGACCTTCTGTTGCAGTACTTGGCGTCTCATATGTGACATGAGCCAGGCTCGAACCCACAGCGGCGAAAGACCTAATGATTAAGAGTCAGCGCGCTCTTATCAACTAGCGGTCCCCGCCCATAGGGGCTTGAAGAAATATATGGGCTGCATGATGCTTCCACGCAGAGCTGAATCCGGCCAACACACTAGTACTGGTAAACCGCATAGAGGATCTAAGCCTGTCAAGGAACCGCGGTGCGAGGCGGACCGTCCATGCTAATAAACCCTATTGGTTTCATTGGGCGACAGGGCTTGAGATGTCATTTCATCTCAATGTCGGGTAAAAGTCCCATAAAATTGGAAGCAACCTCTCCAAAATGACCTTTACAGTACTGACGGGGACGTTAAACCTCAAATCAAACAAAATCTTATCGACTAGGCCACGGAGGTCCGAGTTATGCCCCTTTGCAAAAAATGCTATTAAATCTTGTAAGCAATATATCTCAAAAACCATTAGAGCTATTGTGCTGAAACTTTACATACTGATTGTGGATGATGAGGAGATTAACTGATTGACTTTTAAAAAGAACATATGATTTTTTGTTCTTGAGCTATTGTTCTTTGAAACTTTGGGCGTTTTAAGCTTGCAAGCAAGATATCTCAAAAACGATTTGAGCTATTGCCCTGAGTCTGTACAGACAGATTCGGGAGTTGATGAGTAGATTAACCGATTGCCTTTGAAAAAAGAAATCCGACTTTTTTTTTTTTTTTAGTTTTGGCCCTTTGGAACTTGGGGCATGTTAAGCGTTTAAGCAAGATATCTCGAAAACATTACAGCTATTGCCCTGAAACTTTACAGACTGATTGGGGGCGATGGGAAGATGAATTGATTAACTTTTGAATAAAAATCCGATTTGTTTTTCTTGAGTTATGGGCCTTTGAAATTTTAAGCTTGTAAGCAGGATATCTAAAATGATTTGAGCTACTGCCCTGAATCTTTACAGAATGATTGGGGCTGATGAGTAGATGAACTGATTAACTTTTGGAAAAAAAATGATATGGCTCTTTTGAGCTTTGGGCATTTTAAGCTTGTAAGCAGAACAGAATAGAACAGAACTTTATTTTCAGTAACTCTCAGGCTATACCAGTTAGCACTATGAGAAAAGGTATTTAAAGACGTACATGGAATTACAAACATAACATGCTATATTAAACAATTACACTGCGGCATATGTTTACAACAACTATGGAGACTGTTGGAGAGAAAATTTTGATAATGTGTGTGTGGGGTGCAAAGCGATGCTACGTTAACGCAGTGTCGCTTTGACGCGTATATTTGAAAACCACAGTGTTTCCAGGAGTATGCATTTAAGTAACCGCATCCTTTCGGCGATGTACTTATTCGGTCAACACTGTACTTTGGACAGGCAAAACGTTTATTCTCTCAAGATATATAGCATGACATGTGAGGGGAATACGCTTTGATACACGGTAGCGGAGGTGCTTTAGCTTTTAGTTGTTACCCAGCGGACGCATGACGTATTTGTGACACGGGTGGTAATCAGGGGAACTAGCTCGAAAATGAGTCAATGGAAATTTGTTCCCTCGACAAATCCGGGAACTCTCGAGCTAGCTCCATCACCAAGAAACTCGTAAACAAAGGTAGGTCTCGAAGAGTTTTATCACCATTTTTTTCTTTGTAAGCTATGTATAAAAAAATCCGGCAATGCAGTTCCACATAGAAATGATTTAACTTTGTACTCCGCTAGAATTTGCCATGGAAATTTGCAGCGCTGGAGTATGAATGAAACCCAAACTTTTTATCACGGACCGGAAAAATTGTCAATTTATGTCATTGCGGAGATTTTGACCGAAGATTTTTCATTTTCCGTCAAAAGTACGCCCTTGGCACCCACAGAAACAACATCCCTGGTGAAATGAAACATGGAAAGTGTGAAATAAGCAAAAAAATATGGCAGTGATTACGTAACTTGCGAGTAATGACGAAATTACTGTCCGAGCTAGTCTTCTCGACAAGGAGCTAGTTCACTCGACATAAAAAAGAAAATGAAACGTTCATCAGATTTGATGTCTTTCTATGGTCCCACCCAGGTTATCCAACTGGTTTCTTTACCTCTGGCTAACAAAGGTAGGTCTCGAATAGTTTTATCACCATTTTTTTTCTTTGTAAGCTATTTATAAAATAAATCCGGCAATGCAGTTCCACATAGAAATGATTTAACTTTGTACTCCGCTAGAATTTGCCATGGAAATTTGCAGCGCTGGAGTATGAATGAAAGTAAACTTTTTATTACGGACCTGAAAAATTGTTAATTAATGTCATTACGGAGATTTTGGCCGACGACTTTTCATTTTCCGTCAAAAGTACGCCCTTCACACCCATAGAAACAACATTCCTGGTGAAATAAAACAGAGTCTTATCATAAGGAACAATGATATATATGGTTTAGGGGTTGGGAGCTGAATTATTTTCAAAATATTAGACATTTTGAGTTTTCCATACAAATGCCTATATGTCAATTTTACGTTTTATGTAATTTTACCCCAAGGCCCATCCAGGGGCAATTGTATCATGAACGGAAAGTTCTTTGGCTGAGTAAGTGTCATGCGAAATTTCAACTTTGTAGCATAACAGAAACGGGAATTATGGGCTCCAAGAGAAACGCGAACGTTAACTTTAACGTTTGTTAGACTCTGGTTAGGACTCTTGGGCAATGGCATCTGACACTCGGACACGCTCAGGAGCATGGCCCTGGGACAATCGTATCATGAACAGAAAGGTCACGGTCTGAGTAAGCGTCATACCGATTTTCAATTTTGTAGTATAACATAAATGGAAGTTATGGGCTCCAAGAGAAAGGCAGACGTAAACTTCGAAATTTGTTAGACTCTGTTTATGAACGCGACTTTCCATTGCAGAACTAGGACATCCATATATGACTCAAGAGAGGCTCGAACCACACCGACAGGATACCTAATCGACATAGATTCATGTTGTTAGGTGATTAGTTGCTTAATAGATCACTGTCTGTCGGGCACAAGTGCAGAGATCACTCGCGCTACGCGCCCGTGATCACTCGCGCTACGCGCTCATGATCTATTCACTATAACGACTGACTTCCAGTCTGTGATATATTAAGCAACTAATAAGCACCATCTTATCTTTCAACAATTTAGTCGAAAACTGTGTTGAGCATTTATGGGTATAGGGGAAACGATAGTTTGTTCGAGGCATCTGGGTCACATGACCAAGATGGTTACCATGCCCATATATGGTGAAACCATTAAAAATCTTCTCTAGAACCAGTGGGCTGATTTCAAGAAACTTGTAGTACCTAGGACTGCAGCACAACATAATTTGTATAAACGATGACTTTAGGTTTATTAAAAATAATCAGATCACCTGCGGGAACAATATGTGATTTCTGAGTGAAACAAAAATCATCAAAAAGATTACCGGTAGGAATCAAATACTTCATTTATTTAATCCAACCATTACACGACACTGACATTTGTGTGCATATATATTTTCTCTCTTTTTCCATCCATCCTTCCATCCATCTACCCACCGACCAATCCATCCATCCGTCCGTCTGTCTGTCCGTCTATATGTTCGTTCGTCCATCCGTCCTCCAATTGACCCATCCTTCCAAATACCCACTCATCCCTTTCTATTGTGCACCCATCCATCCATCCATCCATCCATCAATCATTCCATCCATCCATCCATCCAACATCCATTGATCCGCTCCAAATGGGAGGGGGCGAAGCAACTAGGTGGGCGAAATGACTAAGGGGGGCGAAAAGACCAGGCTCTGTTGGCAAAACAGGGGTGTAAAATGGGGCAATGGGGGCAAAACGAACAGGGAGAAACGACTGGGGGACGCCTTTGGGGCATAGCATCTTGTTACCCAACTAGCCAGAGGTAAAGAAACCAGTTGGATAACCTAGGTGGGACCATAGAAAGACATCGAATCTGATGAATGTTTCATTTTCTTTTTTATGTCGAGTGAACTAGCTCCTTGTCGAGAAGACTAGCTCGGACAGTAATTTCGTAATAAGTCGCAAGTTACGTAATCACGGCAAACAATTTTTTTGCTAATTTCAAACTGTCCATGTTCCATTTCACCAGGGATGTTGTTTCTGTGGGTGTGAAGGGCGTACTTTTGACGGATAATGAAAAATCGTCGGCCAAAATCTCCGTAATGACATAAATTGACAATTTGTCCGGTCCGTGATAAAAAGTTTGGGTTTCATTCATACTCCAGCGCTGCAAATTTCCATGGCAAATTCTAGCGGAGTACAAAGTTAAATCATTTCTATGTGGAACTGCATTGACGGATTTTTTTATACATAGCTTACAAAGAAAAAAATGGTGATAAAACTCTTCGAGACCTACCTTTGTTTACGAGTTTCTTGGTGATGGAGCTAGCTCGAGAGTTCCCGGATTTGTCGAGGGAACAAATTTCCATTGACTCATTTTCGAGCTAGTTCCCCTGATTACCACCCGTGTCTGTGCAACGTCTCAATGAATGTGCAACGTCACATCCACGTCGTTGCCGACGTTGATTTGACGTTGTCCTCGCGACGTGTGCCTGCTGGGTAGTGGATACGAGGACCAGGCATATTTAGACAGGACCAGGCGACGTGTGTGAATAACAAATTACGCAAACACGCCTATACAAATAAATTGCCACCTTTATCGCCGAAAAAATGAAAATTTTATGATGAAAAATTGTGATATTTTTCTTTTTCTGCTCAAAATACAGAAATAAGAAAACTAAGGTTTACCACTGGAAACCCCAGTTTTACTATATAAAAGTGGGGTTCAAGGGGATCAAAATTATATGATGTATCACTCATTGTGTTCATTACGGGGGAGAATATGCATTTTCTATCTTTTTTTTTTTCTTTGGTAACACAAATATCAATTTTCCTCCCAAGTCTGCAGAATCATCTAAAAGTTTACTACAGCTTCAATGAAAGCAAACGGCCCCCGCCAATAGGGGCTTGAAGAAATATATGGGCTGCGTGATGCTTCCACGCAGAGCTGAATCCGGCCCGCACACTAGTACTGGTAAACCGCTATGGGGGGTCTAAGCCTAACCAGGAACTGCGGTGCGAGGCGGACCGTCCATGCTAATAAACTCTATTGGTTTCATTGGGCGACAGGGCTTGAGATGTCATTTCATCTCAATGTCGGGTAAAAGTCCCACAAAATTGGAAGTAACGTCTCCAAAATGACCTTTACAGTGTTGACGGGGACGTCAAACCTCAAATCAAACAAAACAAACAATGAAAGCAAAGCAAAAGTGCTGTGCTAAAAGGGAGTGGCTAAATTAACGTCCAATAAGTGATTTAACGAAGGCAGTTCGTAAACTCATTCAATAAATTATCAGGCCATATTACACTGAAGTGTGACATTTCCGCACGGGCTTTTCATGCTTGACATTTAAAAAGAACTCTACATCTATATGGAAAAGCGGGTTCGTGCGATTTTACCAGATTGTAGCTGTAGCTGCATTGAAAGGGAGTGGTGGGGAAGGAGGATAAGGAATTCACTAATTTTTCTCGGATTAATACCTCATAGGTGGATAATGAGCAGGTGTGTATCGAAAAACCGAATCAACGCCGAAACATATGCTAATACCACGTGCATAATGAAACTGTATGTAGCTGTAAGGGAAGGGCCGTAACTAATGTCGAGAGAACTTGTGGCCCAACCCCGTTGCTTATTATTATTATGCAATAAAATATGATTAAACTAAATATGAATTCAGCAATCAAAATGTCATAAGGCCAAACCTTCCATTAAAAAGTAACTTCGACCGTCTGGTGGTTGTTAATTTCACTTTTATTGAAATTCCAAGAATTTACCAAACGTTAGAGGGTGTAACCTTGTACCCACAAAATATATTTTCAAGTATTGGTATAAAATAAGCACGAATATCAATAATAAAGTCAATAACGACCGGCGCTGAATCGACGGTGACCCAACGTTATAGCACGTCCATATATATGGACGCTGACTCGACGTCGAATTCATCGCATCTGCCCAATGAGACTTGTTGCGGGCTGCCTGCTGGGTGGCAGTATAAGAATCTTATATGGGTGCGAGGAGTGGATTGAAAAATCCGTCCCGAGGGACACTGTCCGGCATCACGAGGCTTGCCGAGTGATGCCGGACTGATCCCGAGGGACGGATTTTTCTATCCACCCCTCACACCCATTTTGGATTCTTTTTCTTGCATACCTTTCATTTCTATTGCGAATTTTTAATGCTGCTGTCACTTCGGTTACCGATGTCCGCCATTTTGTGATGACACAACAGGAATGTTTCGTGACGTCGTCATTTTCGTGACGTCACGCATGACGACGTCGTGCATGAGGTTGTAATCAACCAGTGCATTTATCAAACACGCGATTATATTCGATTTGGGGTCGGAACACCAGGGTCAGAACATAAATTTCTATCCCAGGGTAAAATCACGGATAACCTTGTCTGGTGTGCAAGAATAACTATTCCGTAAGAGCGCTCATGTTGAGAGAGAGAGAGAGAGAGAGAGAGAGAGAGAGAGAGAGAGAGAGAGAGAGAGAGAGAGAGAGAGAGAGAGATGAAATAAAACTTCAACAATCAGATCCGGGTCATGTTATTAAACCAGACGTACACCTCCGAAACATGTATGTACCGAGCCAATGTTCGACGCCGATTGGACGCTGCTCCACTGCCCGCAGCGCGCCTGGCGAGTATCTTTTGATGCACCGTTATGCGGCATGGGAGGCGCACGCCGGTGACACAGCGTTAAGCCAGCGTCCATCAGGAGTAGGTTGGAAGACGCTCCGCTGCAGTGCGTCTATCAAATTGAAGGTTGGTATATGTTACCGGTACCGCTGCTGCACATCATGAGCACGCCGCCGGAACAGCGTGATATCTCAAAAACGATTACATCTATTGCTTCACGTGAACAAGTCCGAGAAATGAAGACCCCCTTTACCCCACTTTATATAGAGAAAACTGATGTTTACGGGGGTATACATTTTTTTTCTTATTTTTGCTCCAATACATAGGCTGTGGGTACTCGTTAGAACCGCCTCAATGAGGCGGTTCTAACGAATACCCACAACTGACGTTTGCAGTTTTTATAAGAAAAATATCAAGGATTTTCATCAGAAAAATGGCCGTTTTGGAGATTTGAAAAATGCACTATGTTGGACGGGTGTGTTATCGTAATGGTCCTGAAACTTTACAGACTGACTATGAACAGATTAATTTGTTTACAAAAAATCTGAATTTTGTCTTCAGTTTTGCCCTTTGGAATTTTGGGCATTTTAAGCTTGTACGCAAGATGCCTCAAAAACAATTTGAGCTAGTGCCCTGAAACTTTACAGACTGATTGGGGATGATAAGAAGATGGATTGATTAACTTTTGGAAAAAAAAAATCTGAAATTGTTTTCTTGAGTTAGGGCGCTTTGTAACCAAATTGCAACCAAATAAAGACTAGTGTATATATCTCAATAACATACCAGTACGTATGACTGGATCCCGCAATGGTCTTCCTTTGGTCAACCAGGAGATCCGTCGTCTCATGCGTAAGAGAGACAGACACTACAAGCGCGGGTGTAGGTACAATATACCTACTGACCACAAGAAATTCTCCCTGAATATAAACATCTAGTGCGTTGCGTGACTGATAGAGCTTATGAAAAATATAAAGGGGATATCTTAGGATTAAACACGGACGCCGATGACCTAACCTCACCTCCAAAGGTCAACACCAAAAAACTTTATTCATTGCTTAAGCACTCGAAACAAGACTCCAGGGGCATCTCGTCTTTAAAGGCAAACGGGAACACATTCTCCTCAGGCCCAGACATAGCTACATGCAATACACTGAATCAACAGTTTCAGTCTATATTTAGCTCCCAGTCCCCAACTTCTCTTAAATCTTTAGCACAAAGGAAACTGCAGGACTAACATGACTCATCAGGAATAAATTTACTTTTCAGTCCGAGCCCTTTTTCCAAAATGCCAAATATACAGATATCAACCGATGGAGTTGAAAAACTACTCAAACAGCTAAATCCTCACAAGGCAGCATGGACCTGACCAACTCAAGCCAGTCGTGCTTCAGACCCTCCATGCAGAGTTAGCCCTAATCCTTCAGGTAATATTCCAACGGGCCATTGACCAAGCGAAATTACCTAATATATGGAAAGATGCCAACGTGTCCCCCCTATTTAAAAAGGGAGACAGGACTGAGCCCTGTAACTATCGCCCAATCTCACATGTGTTCTCTGTAAGGTGCTGGAATACATTGTAGCCACCAGTCTCTCTAAGCATTTCTCACACCAGAATGTACCTTATGACCTGCAGAATGGTTTCCGAGAAAAGAGATCTTGCGAGACTCAGCTGATCATGCTCGTCGACGAACTATACAAAAATATGCGAATGGGGTTGCAAACAGATCTGATTCCACTAGATTTAGTTAAGGCTTTCGATAAGGTTTCACGTGAAAAAAAAACTTCTCCAAATATTGCACTGCTACGGTATTAGGGGGACAACTCTCAAGTTTTATAACAGAAAACAATCAATATAGTTATTAATGGTATCACATCCGACAGCATTCTTGTAGCTTCTGGAGTCCCGCAGGGCTATGTGCTCGGACTAATCCTCTTTCTGGCATACATTAACGACCTCCCTGAGCAGATCCGCTCCAGAGTTAGGCTTTTTGCCGATGGTATGGCCATGTACCTGGCAATTACTTTACTGTCCGAGTCCAACACCCTCCAAGATGATCTCCTGACCCTTGGGCAATGAGAAAAATGAGAAAAAATCCTTGGATATGAGCTTCAATCCCTAAAAATGACAGGTCCTACACATTGCCCGGTTAAAACAACCTATCCCATCCAAGTATTTCCTGCATGGCATTGAGTTGGAAAGTGTTTCTGCTGCCAAGTACCTCGGGGTCACCATTGTAGATGATCTCAGCTGGGGTACCCACATAGATAACATCGCAAAGAAAGGCAACCAAACACTGGGGTTTCCAAACCGGAACATTAGAGTGCATAACCACACACTAAAATTAACAGCATACAAGACAATCCTTAGACCACAGTTGGAATATGCCTCCACTGTTTGGTCACCACACACAGTCACTGACATTTAAAAATTAGATGCTGCCAGATGGGTCTCTCGTGATCACAGGTATATATCTAGTGTTACCGATATGCTAAACAACATTCAGTGGTGTCCATTAGATCAGAGACGCATAGACAGCCAACTCACTATGCTACACATATGACCTTGTTGCCATTCCTGCAACAGAATGCCTCATTCCACGTATCAGGAGGGACTCTAGACAAAACCACCTTTTGGCATACAGACTCATTCATCACCTCCCCTACAAACTACCACAAATTTTCATTCTTTTCCAGAACCATTTTTCATTGGAATGCTCTACCCCGCCAAATAGTTATATGCTCCCCACCCTAAAGCTATCAAAATACAGTTGACTCTCATTATGTCAAACACATATTTCAAACTACAACAATATTTTTGGAGCTTTTGTTGACATTTTTCTAAATATTAAACGTTCATCACCTTTTATCTCAAACTACTGTTACTTCAACAGCCCCCGCCCATCGGGGCTTGAAGAAATAGATGGGCTGCATGATGCTTCCACACAGAGCTGAAGCCGACCCTCACACGATTACTGGTAAACCGCTTAGAGGATCTAACCCTGCCCGGGCAAAGCGGTGCGAGTTGGCCCGTCCATGCTTATTAACCCTATTGGTTTCATTGGGCGGCAGGGCTTGAGATGTCATTTCATCTCAATGTCGGGTAAAATGCCAACAAAATTGAAAGCAACGTCTCCAAAATGACCTTTACAGTGTTGACGGGGACGTTCAACCTCAAATAAAAAAAAAATAGTCTTAAGGACAAACAAACAAAATATATCGTTTGAATAAATAGAAAAAAAAACTAAAACAACAGTTCCTTCCCTTCGACCACAAATGCCGTGAAACTCCACAAAAAGGGAGAAAATATATGTCAGATGAGTTTCGCACTGCCGTCATTTCATTTTCGCGCATTTTACTGATTTTAGCTGTCAAAAAAATCTGTCTGTCGAAGCGAGTGGTCGGTATACGTTGACAAAATTATACAAGCGTTATCCCCATCATTTACATATAAATCTTATTACAAACCTGTTTTTTGAGAACCCTTCAATTATGGTTGGATGAATTTAAGTAAATAAAAGACAACTATATAATTTGCAGTTGCACATTATTAATGAATATTCCACAAATAACGTCCAAATTGCTATAAATAGCAAAGTGCGATTTTTCTTTTTCACACCATTTTCATGATTTGATTTGTGTCAGTCTTTAAATTTGCAGACAGTCTTTAAATTTGTAGACCGCCTTTTAATAAAAACAACTTTCTTAGACCTGTTGAAGTCGCGCAGGCACATTGATTTGGATGCGTTCTTTTCTGTACCTACGGTAGGGTAAAACGTTGCATTGAACTGTTTTTTTCTTAACTTTTAATCTTTACTTATAATCATTACGAAAGCACGCCTATACAAATACATGGCCACCTTTATCGCCGAAAAAAATGAAGTTTTTAAGATGAAAAAATACGACATATGTCTTATTTCTGCTGAAAATATAGACTGTGGGTACTCGTTATGAAACGGCTCATCGAGGAGGTTCTAACGAGTACCCACAATCTATATTTAGGAGCAGAAATAAGAAAAATAAGTTTTACCCCCTGCAAACCCCAGTTTTACTTTATACTGTTTTGTTCTTAACCCTTATCTTGCTGTTCACGATAATCCCTATCTTTGCAAACAGTGTAGATCCAGAAGAAGCCATCTGATCTGGATCTACACTGTTTTGCATTCAGTTTATGAATTTGTAGCAGTAAATTACATCAAGTAATTTGATTGGTTGATAGACAGAAATGGGTGTGGCTTAAATGAATATTCAGCAAGATAAGGGTTAACTTTTAATGTTTACTTATAATGATATGTGGCTCCATGACCTAAATGGTACTATCGCTGACTCTCAATCATTGGGTCTCTCATCTGGCCACATGTGAGGTGCCAAGTCCTGAAACAGGTCAGGCAGTTTTTCTCCAGGGACTCCGGTTTTTGGCCATCTCTGAATTATGATCAGCTCGAAATGAGTAAAATAATCTTGAACAAACAAAACTTAACAATTTGAGTACCTATTCCGTATTGCAACAAAATATGTTAACATATCATTCTAGTTCAATTACTCTCTCGCCCACGCCCATCGGGGCATGAAGAAATAGATGGGCTGCATGATGCTTCCACGCAGAGCTGAAACCAACCGCAAGTGAGTACGTGTAAACCGCTTAGTGGTTCTAAGCATGAACAGGAAAAGTGGCACGAGTTGGACAGTTCATGCATATAAACCCTATTGGGCAGCAGGGCTTGATGTCATTTCATCTCAATGTCTGGTAAAAGTCCTTTAAACTTGGAAGCTACGTCTCTAAAATGACCTATACAATGTTGATGAGGACGTTAAACCACAATTCAAACAAACAAACAAAATCAATTACCTGAAGATATCTTTACACGAAATTTGATCTCAAAATGCATGATTGTATTCTGTTTTCAAATTATATGATTATTTTCTGAACTTCTTAAGAATTTATAATTAATAGTTTAATAATAGAAATCAAAATGGCAATAAATTATAAATTAAATACAGCAAAAACAAAATATTCCTACTTTGTTCCGATCCTCAGTTTTGAGCAGGGGCAATTCCGGACTTGTCTTGCGCATGGAAGGAATTCTCATTTTGCGCAACAAATTGAGAATTCCTGCTTTGCGCAGGACAATTCCGGAATTGTTGTATAAAATAAATGAAAAAAGGTTAATTTGGAAACAAAGAATACATATTAGAATGAAAACCGGAAACTCGGTTTTATTGAGTTTCTTCATAAACAGTACTGTTGTATGCAAGGCTGAATACGCCCCTAGCATCGATTTCAGCGGTACTCGATTTTCAAATTACCAGCAATGGACGAGAAGTATCCAAAGAAAATAAAAATATAATCTGCACTATGATGCACTATAAACCCTACTTTGCACAGAACTACGGAACCCGGTAAGTGACATGATTTTTTTTTAATATGTTGTGCGAACAACATATTTATTAAGTTGTGCGAACAAGATATCTTGTGCGGACAAGATAATATGTTGTCCGCACAAGATATTATCTTGTGCGGACAACATAATTTATCTTGTGCGGACAACTTTATATCTTGTCCGCACAAGATATTATCTTGTTCGCACAACATATTATCTTGTTTGCACAACTTAGATCTTGGGAAGTTGAGCGAACAAGATATTATCTTGTGCGGACAAGATATTATCTTGTTCGCACAACATATTATCTTGTGAGAACAATATAATATCCTGTGCGCACAAGATAATAAGTTGTGCGAACAAGATAATATACAGGCCGCACAAGATCTATGTTGTGCAGACAAGATATTATCTTGTGCGGACAAGATATCTTGATCGCACAACTTGATATCTTGTGCTGACAAGTAAATATCTTGTCTGCACAAGATAAAATGTTGTCCGCCGAGATAATATCTTGTGCGCACAAGATAATATGTTGTGCAGACAATATATGTTGTCCGCCCAAGATAATATCTAGTGCGCACATGATATTTTGTCCGAACAAGATATCTTGTCCGCACAAGATATTATCTTGTGCGCACAACTTATAAAATAAAAAAAATCATGTCCCTTCCCTACGGAACCCGGGAAGGGACATTGATTTTCAATATATATTATGTTGTGCGAACAAGATAATATCTTGAGCGGACAAGATATTATCTTGTTCGGACAACATATTATCCTGTGCGGACAAGATATTATCTTGTGCAGACAAGATAATATCTTGTCCGCACAAGATATTATCTTGTTCGTACAACTTAATATCTTGTCCGCACAAGATAATATGTTGTGCGAACAAGATAATATCTTGTCCGCACAAGATAATATCTTGTTTGCACAACTTCCCAATATCTATGTTGTGCAAACAAGATAATATGTTGTGCGAACAAGATAATATCTTGTCCGCACAAGATTTTAAGTTGTGCAAACAAGATATTATCTTGTCCGCACAAGATATGTTTTCCGCAGAACATAAATTATGTTGTCCGCACAAGATAATATCTTGTCCGCACAACATATTATCTTGTGCGCACAAGATAATATCTTGTTCGCACAAAATATTAAAAAAAATGTCCCTTCCCGGGTTCCATACAGAACAGATATAGTGGATTTTAGATGTGTGTTCGTTGTACGCGATATCAATCGCCTAGACGATTCGCCTGACATGTCAAGCAAATTGTTTTTTTTGTGTTTTTTTTTTGTGTTTTTTTTTTTTTTTTTTTAATATCAGTTTGTTTGATATTTTAAGTGTTTGGTTTCAATTTCAGGGTAAGTGCTTGCTGATTGAATACTACATTAAATAGTTGACCAGAACTATTGAATGCTGTTTGTGCTGACTCACTTATTTTCAAGGTAGGAATTGTTTTTGTAAACTTATTGCATGTTGGCTTTGAACTGTGTAATCATCACGAAAACACGCCTATATAATTTTGACCCCCTTGAACCCCAACTTTTATATAGTAAACTGGGGTTCCCGGGGGTATACCTTATTTTTCTTATTTCTGCTCTAAAATATAGATTGTGGGTACTCGTTAGAACCGCCTCGATGAGGCGGTTCTAACGAGTGCCCACAATCTATATTTTGAGCAGAAATAAGAAAAATATCACAATTTTTTATCATAAAATTTTCATTTTTTTTTTCGGCGATAAAGGTGGCAATATATTTGTATAGGCGTGTTTGCGTAATGTTAAGGTAAACTAACCATACCGGCACTTTACCCTATTTATGTTGGATGAACCCTTCTACTCCATTGTTTGCAGGTCCATTTCCAACTTCCTTAAGATTTGTTTGTTTGATTTGAGGTTTAACGTCCCAGTCAACAATATTTAGATCATTGAAGAAGTTGCTTTCAATTTTGTAGGACTTTAACAAGCAACTGAGATGAAATGACATCTCAAACGTGGCGCACAGTGAACCAACAGGGTTTATATACATGGGCGGTCCGACTCGCACCACTTTGCCTGGGCAGATGTTAACCTTCTAAGCGGTTTACCAGCACTCATGTGCGGTCGATTTCATCATGCAGCCCAATCTATCTCATCAAGCACCGATTGTCTTCTTATAGCTCAGTGGTTAGCGTCTTCGACCAATGATCCAGAGGTTGTGGGTTCGAATCCGGCCACGGGAGGCTAATTATGTCTTTTGGGAAGACGTGAAATGCCACTGCCCCACTCCACCCAGTTGTAAATGGGTAGCAGGTGTAAAAATAAAAGATATAGAAGCTTATTTAACGTCGCATATATAAACTCTATAGGACAAAGTATCCTTTAACGAATACTTAATTGCCTTCATTTATCTTCCTAGGACTATCCCTGATAATGCGAGCGTCTGCCATTTTCACGCATTTGGTATGGCATGGTCGGGGATGAACCCGTGACCTCCCATTCCCGAAGTGGACGCTCTACCACTGAGCTATTGGGACCGGTACTGAGTGTTGCCGGTGTTAAAGTCACTGCCTCCCTCTCGTGCGCATGATAAAATCCTGAATGAGTGTTTGAGAGCGATTCAAATAAGCTCGAAGCTTTCATTGCAATCGATCAAAAATAAATGAGTATAATCTATGACGTGCCTAGATAATTTTGATTTATTTAACGGGGATTCTTGTCGTTCTAATCTTAGGACTTCTTGTCGTTCTGATCTCATACTTTGTTTCACACCTCTTCACCTGTGTCTTCACTATTTATTGCCGTTATATATTATATGAATGAATTTTTATCGATCTGTAAACTCGGGCGAATCACTGTCAAACTACATAAAGCCCGAATGGAAGGGCTTTATGCTAAGTTTGTCAGTGATTCGCCGGGGAATGTACAAAAATGATAATCATTTTCTTATAATTCCAACTTTGACATTGAAATGTTAAAAGTGCTACAAAAATGGTAAATTGGCCCCCGCCCATCGGGGCTTGAAGAAATATATGGGCTGCATGATGCTTCCACGCCGAGCTGAATCCGGCCCGCACACTAGTACTGGTAAACTGCTTAGTGGATCTAAGCCTGTCCAGGAACCGCGGGGCAAGGCGGACCGTCCATGCTAATAAACCCTATTGGTTTCATTGGGCGACAGGGCTTGAAATGTCATTTCATCTCAATGTCGGGTAAAAAGTTCCACAAAATTGGAAGCAACGTCTCCAAAATGACCTTTACAGTATTGACGGGGACGTTAAACCTTAAATCAAACAAACAAACAAACAAAAATGGTAAATTTTAGGAATTCTTTCGAAAGCGTAAGATTGGACCACAGGAGCTTGAAGTTATGTCAATTAGTAATTCATAAGGTTCAAAATCAAAAGTGACACTAACTTTGACTAAGCCATTTCATAATGGCTTAGTGTCACTTTTGATTTTTAACCATATGAACTACTTATGGACAGAACTTCAAGCTCCTGTGATTGGACTAACCAACGGCCACGCGGCGGAATGACTATTCAATAAGAAAGCCCCCCCCCCCCCCCCTCGCCCGTCGGGGCTTAAAGAAATAGTGGGTGGCATGATGCTTCCACGTAGAGCTGAAACAGACCGCACACAAGTACTGGTAAATCACTTAGGAGATCTAAGCCTGCCCAGGCAAAGCGGTGTGAATCTAACGGTCCATGCTTATAAACCTTATTGGTTTCGTTGGGCGACAGGGCTTGAGATGTCATTTCATCTCAATGTCGGGTAAAAGTCCGAAAAAATGGAAGCAACGTCCCCAAAAATGACATATACAGTGTTGATGGGGACGTTAAACCACAAATCAAAGAAATTCAATACGAAACTTTGAAAGAAACCCATGCGAAAAAATAAAACATAAAGTCTTAGACCACTATAGTGGCACAGGTCCAATTTTGGGCCACATGTGTAATTACGTTCAGTGTCAGAGAGCAGTCCTGGAACATTACTTTTAACCCTTCTCTTGCTGAATATTCATTTTAGCCGCACCCATCTCTGACTTTGAACCAATCAGATTACTTGATGGAATTTATTCCTACAAATTCATAAACTGTCTGTCAAACAGTGTAGATCCTGATCAGATGGCTTCTTCAGAAGCCATCTGATCTGGATTTACACTGTTAGCAAAGATAGGGGTTGTCGTGAACAGCAAGATAAGAGTTAAATTATTAATAAAGATGGAAAGATAACTGCGAGGTAAAAATCTCAATGTTACCGAAATTATCCTAAGTATTGGAACAATGCAAACCCAGATCAGACTGCTCCTGAAAGAGAAGCAGTCTGATCAGGATCTACACTGTTTCCATTCTTTCTACACATTTTGGCCTCCTTGCTTGTGAAACGTTTCGGGGAATTACGACAAGTTCGCAATAAGTCAAGCTCCTAGACCTTGATGTCATATTAACCAATGTCCAACATTCCTGTGTGTTTCTGAAACATTGTTAGACTTTGATCATGTCTCATACATCTTCCCCAAGATAAAACAAGTTGCTATCAGAGAGGGAAAATTTGTTTGTTTGTTTGATTTGAGGTTTAACGTCCCCGTCAACACTGTAAAGGTCATTTTGGAGACGTTACTTCCAATTTTGTGGGACTTTTACCCGACATTGAGATGAAATGACATCTCAAGCCCTGTCGCCCAATGAAAACCAATAGGGTTTATTAGCATGGACGGTCCGCCTCGCACCGCGGTTCCTGGACAGGCTTAGATCCTCTAAACGATTTACCGGTACTAATGTGCGGGCCGGATTCAGCTCTGCGTGGAAGCATCATGCAGCCCATATATTTCTTTAAGCCCCTATGGGCGGGAGGCAATCAGAGAGGGAAAAAGAAATAGAAGCACATTACTTATTAACTTAAAAATATGATATCCGACTAGCAGCTATTCTAGTTCTCAAGGTATCCGAATTTTTAAGATTTTACGATATCCGAACATTCTCCATGTAGCAAGAGCTTGAGATGTAATTTCATCTCAATGTGGGTAAAAGTCCCACAAAGTTGGAGGCAACGTTCCCAAAATGACCCATACAGTGTTGGCGGGGACGTTAAACCTCAAATGAAACTACTGACGTAAACAACGTTAACGTCTCAACAGGTAAACATAAACCGACAACGTCTAAACCGACAACGTTAGACGTTGTCATTAGACGTTGTTTATCGAAAACGTCAATGTCGTGCACATTTGGCAATTCCTAAAAGAATTTGCTTGGCTTAAATTCAGTTTATTTGACGTCTGGCATTTTTTCTCTCCCCCCATCCCCGGACTATTAGGGATAGGAATGCCCTTCCTGATTCGATTATGTCAACGACTGAAGATGCGGAGGATTGTGTAGCTAAGTTTACCTCTAACTTCCCATCACAGGCCCTTGTGTATGAATGTCATTTGACGTGTCACCATTAACAGTTCTGATTCTTATTCTGTCTAACGTTTACGTTTTTAATAGTATCCCATCTTTTGATCGGCGCTGTTGAGGTCGGTTCATAAACAATGGCATAACGCGCGGTTTCTTAACACTGTCTTAGACGTCGCGTTTTATTACTACATGGCGCTGTGTGCAATAGTTCTGAGATTGGTCAAATGACTTAAACTTTAAACGCGCAAACTGTATTGCTATTGGTCACACGACTATTACTGACAAATGAAGTTAAAACGTGCAAACTGTATTTCTATTGGTCAGATGACTGTCACTAACGAATGAATTAAAATTGCCATACTGTATTGCTATTTGTCGCATGACTCTTCACTGTTATATAGGGTTTAAATGACATTGGTCACATGGCTGTCACTGACTAATGAAGTTAAAACTTCCAAACTGAATTGTCATTGTTAGCACATCTGACGAAGGTCATGGTGAACTTTTGTGACTGTGAGATGTACGGCGTCGTCGTGCTTCGTCCGTCGTCCGCGCGTAAAATTTTATTTTGAACACGCTAGAAGCCAAAACTGAGGCCAAAGTTTTGGCCAAATCATCATCAAATTTGCTCAGAATGATCACCATGACAATATCTCAGTCAAGTTCGAATACGGGTCATGTCGGGTCCAAAGGTTGGTCAGTAGATTAAATCTTAGAAGAACCCTGTCAACACACTAGCGGTCACAGTTTTGGTCCTTGCACAGAATGACAATATCTCGATCAAGTTGGAATATGTATCATGTCGGGTCAAAAATAGGTCAGCAGGTCAAATCATAGAAAAACCTAGTGGTCTCTAGAGATCACACTTTTGTACAATCATCATCAAGCGTGCTCATAATGACCATCTTGACAATATCTCGGTCCAGATCGAATATAGGCTATGTCGGGTCAATAAGTAGAACAGTAGATCAAATCATTGAAAAACTTTGTGAACTTAGAGGTCAAAGTTTTGGCGCGATCGTCATCAAACTTGCTAAGAGTGATCATCTTAGCAATATCACGATCAGGTTCGAATATGGGTTCTGTAGTGTTAAAAAGTAGGTTAGTAGGTCAAATCATAGAAAAAACCTTGTGAATACTTTAGAGGCTACACTTTTGATCCAATCATCATCAAACTTGCTCAGAATAATCATCTTGACAATATCTTAGTCAAGTGTGAATATGCGTATTGTCGGGTCAAAAAGTAGTTCAGTGCGTCATTATAGAAACAAACCTTGTGAACACACTAGAGGCCACAGTTGTGATGTGATAATCATCAAACTTGCTTAGAATGATCATCGTGACAATATCTCGGTCAAGTGCGAATATGGGTCATGTCAGATTAAAAAAGTAGGTCCGTAGGTGAAATAATAGAAAACCCTTGTGAACAATCTAGAGGCTACACTTTTGATCCAATCATCATCAAACTTGCTCATAATAATCATCTTGACAATATCTCTGCCAAGTTCGAATATGGGTCGTGTCGGCAAAAGGTAGGTCAGTTGGCCAAATTATAGAAAAACCTTGTAAACACAATAGAGAGCAGTCCAGTCCATTCATCATCAAACTTGCTCAGACTGATCATCTTGGCAATATCTTGTTCAAGTTTGAATACGAGTCATGTCGGGACGAAAAGAAGGTCAGTATGTCGGATCAAAACCTTGTGAACACTGTACAGGCTTGGTCCAGTCCTTGAACAATCATCCTGACAATATCTCACTCAAGTTCGAATATTGGTCACGTCGGGTCAAACAGTATGTCAGTAGGTCAGATCATAGAAAAACCTTGTGAACACTCTAGAGGCCACAGTTGTGGTCCAATTATCATAAATCTTGCTCTGAATGATCATCTCGAAAATACCTTGGTCAAATTCGAATGTGGCTCATGTCGAATCAAAACGCAGATCAGTAGGTCACTTTGAAATACCTTTTGAACCGTTTGAGATAGTCTTCATAATTGGCACAAGTTCTTGTGACAATCGCTTCCCACAAATACCAAAAATGACCTGTGACCTTGACCTGTGACCTACTTTATCATAACGTGAAGCATTTGAGATGAGCCTTCATATTTGGCATGTATGTTCCATGTGTCAAGGTATTGTCACCCGTACAAACAATTTTGACCCATGACCTTGACCTTTGACCTACTGTGTCATAACTTTTAAAGCATTAGAGATAGAGCCTTCATATTTGACATGTATGTTCCTTGTGACAAGGGCTTTCTATTCACATATAACTATTACATGTGCCATTGGCTTTGACATGTGACCTACTTAATTATAAATTTAACCGTTCGTGATAAAGCCTTCATATTTGACATGTATGCTCCTTGTGTCAAGGACTTCCCACACATACAAAACGTTTGACCTGTGACCGTTACCTTTGACCTACTTTTTCATAACTTTTGAACAATCTAAGATAGAGCCTTCATATTTAAGATAGCGCTTTTATATTTTGCATGTATGTTCCTTGTGACAAGGGCTTCCCACCCTTATAAACATTTTGACCTGTAACCTTGACCTCGGACCTACTTTTTCATAACTTGTGAACTATTTGAGATAGTGCCTTCATCTTTGGGATGTAGGTTTCTTTTGACAAGGGCGTCCCACTCATGCAAAACCATTTTGACCTGTGACCTTGACCTGCGACCTACATTATAACTGAACAATTTTTGATAGAACCATTATATTTTGCATATAACTTCTTTTTGACGAGGGTTTCCTACCTATACAAAAAGTTTGACCCGTGACCTGGACCTTTGACCTACTTTATCTTAACTTTTGAACTATTTGAGATAGAGCTTCTATTTTGGCATGTATGATCCTTCTGACAAGGGCCTCCCACCCATACAAAAATTTGACATGTGACCTTGAGCTTTGATCTTCCTTGTCATAACTTTTGATCCATGCTGGAATGAATGTTTCTGTGACAAGTCTAGGCCCCTACCGCCCAGTCACTATAACTAAAAAATATGCAATTAAGAAAATAACTTCTACTCCAAAATATACAAAATAATGTCAAAGAAATGTTTCTTGGGTCACTGTTATCTTGTTGAATATTCATTTAAGCCACACCCATTTCTGTCTATCAACCTATCAAATTACTTGATGTAATTTATTGCTACAATTCATAAACTGAATGCCAAACAGTGTAGATCCTGATCAGATGGCTTCTTCAGAAGCCATCTGATCTGGATCTTCACTGTTTGCAAAGATAGGGGTTGTCGTGAACAGCAAGATAAGGGTTAAAACCATAATTGCTCAAATCATCCAATTCACCTTACATTACCTTCTGCTTTATTTCTACAATAATGATCAAGTTAGCGATCCAGGGCCGCTATAGTCCTCTTGTTTTCTTGACTGTTACAAATCAATAAAACGTCCAAACTGTATTGCTATTGGTCACATGACTGTCGCTGACCAATAAAGTTAAAGCGTTCAAACTGTATTTCAATTGGTCACTTGACAGACACAAACCAAAAGAGTCAAAACGTTCAAACTGTATTTCTATTGACCACATGACCGTCACAAACCAAAAAGGTAAAAATAATCAAACCGCCCAAACTGTGTTGCTATTGGTCACTTGACTGTCACAAACAAAAAAAAAAGTCAAAACGTCTAAAGTCTATTTCTATTGATCACATGGCAGTCACAAACCATAAACGTCACAACGTCCAGACTGTTTTTCTGTTGGTCACATGACTGTAACAAACCAAAACGGTCAAAACGCTCAAACTGTACTGCTTTTGATCACTTGACTGTCACTGACCAATAAAGTTAAAATGGATGAACTTTATAACTATTTGTCGCATGACTGTTACTGACCAACGAAGTTGAATGACGGTCCCATGACTCCCCGCCCCTCCCCCATTAAATTTAAAAGGTCCAAATTGTATTTTCAAATGTTCAAACAGTATTACTGTTGGTCACATGACTATCAGCGACCAATAATTTAAAACGTCCAAACAGCATTGCAGTTGGTCACGTAACTATCACTAACCAATAAATATAAAAAGTCCAAACTCTATTGCTGTTGGTCACAGGAATGTCACATACAAATAAAGTTGAAACATCCTTACTGTACTACTATTGGTCACATGACTTTCCCTGACCAATAAAGTAAAGTATCAAAACTTTATTGCTATGGACCAATAAAGTGAAATCGTCCAAAGTGTATTGCTACTGAGCACATGATTGTCACTGACCCGATAAGTAAAACGTCCAAATTATATTGCTGTTCGTCATATATCTGACACTAAAGTAAAAGCATCCTTATTGTGTTGCTATAATAATAATAACCATTACTGACAATGACAAGTCATAATCACATTTGCGAAATTTTACTGTATGTGTATTTTAAGATGACTGAGGCGTAAAAAACACGTGTTCCTACTATAATGCAACAAAAGTTTGGTCAGTAGGTGGAAGAAGCTTTCATTTCTTATGTCTCCCCACTGTCCTGGGAGACCTATTATTTTTCCACTATCTGTCTGTCTGTCTGTCCATCTGTCTGTCACAAAATCATGTACGCCCTATAACTTAAAAACCGTTCAAGCTATCTTCACGAAACTTCATGTAAATATTAATCAACATTAGACGACGTGCACAGCGCAAGAACAATAAATCTCACATTAATACTTTTTGAGTTATATTCCTTGGAAGTTTGTGACCGGTCACAAAATCGTGTATACATGTATGGGCAAATCGTGGCCGGTCAATAAATTTCCTTCTTTTTTTGGATGGATTTTGAAATTTCTTGGGAGAAATGTTAATCACCATGAGACGATGTGTCGCGCGCCATACTGACCAATAAAGATAACACACACGTTCTATGAAGCCCCCGCCCATAGGGGCTTGAAGAAATATATGCATGATGCTTCCACTCAGAGCTGAATCCGGCCCGCACACTAGTACTGGTAAACCGCTTAGAGGATCTAAGCCTGTCCAGGAACCGCGGTGCGAGGCGGACCGTCCATGCTAATAAACCCTATTGGTTTCATTGGGCGACAGGGCTTGAGATGTCATTTCATCTCAATGTCGGGTAAAAGTCCCACAAAATTGGAAGCAACGTCTCCAAAATGACCTTTACAGTGTTGACGGGGACGTTAAACCTCAAATCAAACAAACAAACAAACAAACACGCTTTCTATGTTGATAATTGTCACGTGTAAGTCACTGACCAATAAAGATAATACACCCTTGCTGTTCAGATATTGAAGTTATGAATTCCACTTAACAATAACGATAACACACTCTTACTGCATTGATAAAGGTCTCATTATTGTATTTAACAACAAAGATAACACACAATTGTTGTATTGATATTGGTTTCATGTCTGTCACTGACCAATGAAGACAGAATTGATGCTGTTCTCATTATTAACACTGACTAATAAAGATAATCTCGTATTATCGCTAATTAATCCACATAGCACATCCTTACTGTATTGATATTGTTCTCATTATTGACTCGAACAATAAAGCAATAACACGCTAACTGTATTGATATTGGTCTCATTTTTTCACTGACCAATAAAGATAGCACATTGTTACTGTATTGACATAGGTCACATTATAGTTATTGACCAATAAAGACAACACACCCTTACTCCATTGATATAGGTCTCATTATTGTCACTGACTAATAACACATTTCTTACTGTATTGATATTGCCGCCCCCGCCCATAGGGGCTTGGAGAAATAAAACCCATGTCAACTGAACTCCCGAGATATTCTCCCTCAGCAACCATGGCAACAGAACCAACCCTTCCCCATCCTTCCAATCCAAAGAACTCATCAATGAGTTGCCTGTTACAAAACGCGCTTTTATACGAACCTTACCTGTCTTGAATTCTCGCAACACCTTTATACCTCAACTCTCAACTCAACTCTTCTTTATTCAAGCTTAGTTAAACAATAGTGTCATTAAGCGAAAATGCCCCCCCCCCCCCGCGCATAGGGGCTTGAAGAAATATATGGGCTGCATGATGCTTCCACGCAGAGCCGAATTTGGCCCGTACACTAGTAACCGCTTAGGGGATCTAAGCCTGTCCAGGAACCGCCGTGCGAGGCGGACCGTCCATGCAAAAACCCCTATTCGTTTCATTGGGCGACAGGGCTTGAGATGTCATTTTATCTCAATGTCGGGTAAAAGTTCCACAAAATTGGAAGCAACGCCTCGAAAATGACCTTTACAGTGTTGACGGGGACGATAACCTCAAATCAAACAAACAAAACTGTATTGATATTGGTCTTATGATTGTCACTTACCGATTCTTACTGTATTGATAATGGTCGGATATTTGTCACTAAGCAACCTTACTGTATTGTTATTGGTCTCATTATTGTCACTTACCGATCCTTACTGTATTGATAATGGTCGCATATTTGTCACTAAGCAATAAAGATAACACAAACAATAACAAAATAAACCACAACAGAAGAACCGCATTGGAACGGTCAGCGGAGACGATTCCACCGTGACGCTTAAATCGATTACGTGGCCACAATCCTCGCCCTTACTTCCGTCGCGATTTAGACAAATGATTTGTTCAGTCCGCATAAAGGCCTCCTAACTCATCAGTGCAACATCTCCGTGAACACAAATGATTAAACAACCACAGAGATGAAACAACGACGAGGACTCGACAGCAAGATACCACTGGAATGCTGGAGAAAAAGAAAACCAACAGTTAGACTCCGATGGGCCCGACCAGAGACAGAGCATCAGGCACCAACCAACATTACTTTGAATTAGATCTCTCTAATTCTCAATAAGCCTTTACGCTGGAACCGTCATAAAATCTCAGGCGTGCAATTAAAGAACGAAGCAAAGTTTTCAACCGTGATTGGGTTAACTACCATGCATGCAGTCTGTCGTATAACATTTATGTTGTACCCAATCTTTTTATATAGAAGAATGATTTTACGAATTTGAGCGCTGAAGTCATTGCGCTATTTTTCTGAATTAATATACTAATTCCGGTTCCGATAGACCTTGTTGCAGAAGAGATTTAAGTCCAATATTGAATTTTGAAATTAAATCGGAATGACGTCTCGTATAAAATTTGAAAATGCTTTGCGTAGTTTATGGTACCGATAACCCTGATTAAAAAGTTTAGCCGTTAACAATTTATTACGCGTGTTGAAGTCAGTTACATAACTACACACTCTGCAAATCGATTTATTTGCGAAATATAAACGCCATAGGATGGCGAACGAGGAACATCACCAAAATCTCAAAATCAAAATCATCGCGTTTATCATAAATTTTGCACGAAACAAACCCATCTACAATAGATAGATGTAAATCCAAAAAACGGGGCCTCGGTATCAGAAGAATTTGCTTTATTTAACTGAAGTTGTGGGAGGGGGGGACTTGACTGGTCAAACCATCAAAATATATATTATCAAAATTTAATAAATCATCAGAATATCTAGAAGTGGAGCAAAAAGTTTCAATGATTTCAGACTGGTTTTCAGCAGAAAAGGACATCATGAAGTCTCTCATAACAAAACAAAAGCAGATCGGCCACAAGTGGTGCGCAATTAGTACCCATCGGAATACCAGCGACTTGTCTAAATAACTTAGTACAAACTCTTATGTAAATATTGTCAAGTAGAAAGTTGAGAGCTTCACACACTTTCTGACATGACAATAAAGTATAATTCGTATGCTCTTCAGAAGTGAAAAAAGCATTTCTTACATTACATGCAAGATAGAGGGAGTCTTCCCTTAAATCAGTAAGTCTTTCTTTTATAAGATTATGTGGGAGTGTAGTGTAAAGGGTGGAAAAATCATAAGTTGACAGACTTGAAGCACGAAAACGCCTGGATTTAAATTTATTTAAAACTTTATTAGAATTTTTTATAGACCAAAACAGATTTCTACCTGATCTATCGAAGACTTTGTGTCACAATATTTTATCACATGTTTTTTGATGGCAGTAAAACGTGAAGTTAATAATTTGGAGAGTTCAGTTGTGGTACAAGAGCTTGAATTTGCAATAAACCGTGCTTTATAGGGTCTTTTATGAAGTTTAGGTAACCAATATAGCGTAAGAAGCTTGTCTTGGCCTTCTGTAACACAGACAGCAAACTTGGTGGCTAAATGAATACAGCGATCATTAATTAAAGCACTCTCTACAGCTTAAGGTTGAAGTTCATAGGCCTTAGTACCATCAAGTCTTTGCTGATGAGTGTTAACATAGTGAAGCCGTCAAGCAACGACCACATTGTTAGCGGCCTTATCAGCTGGAGCCAAAACAAACTTCTTATGAAATTCTTGAATACCTAGTTTAAGGTGACGTAAAGACGTCTTAGGTTTAGGGGGTAATACGTTCGTATTTTGCGAATAAAAAGAAATACGTTTGTTCACTAGTTAGCAAGCTTTTCTGTATTGATATAGGTCTCATTTTTGTACCGACCAACAATAACAAACCCTTAATATATTGCTATTGGTCTCATGGCTGTCATTGTCCAATGATGAGAACACTTTCTTACTGTATTGGTATAGGTCTCATTGTTGTCCCTGAAGAATAGAGGTTGTCAAGTCTGGAAGATTTGCTCAAATCCACAGATCCTGGCTGATAAACAGTCCCAAATCTTTATAATTGCATGATTCAAACCGTAGACAGATACATGTAGTCAGACAATTTTCTCTCTCTCTCTCTCTCTCTCTCTCTCTCTCTCTCTCTCTCTCTCTCTCTCTCTCTCTCTCTCTCTCTCTCTCTTTCATTCCCTCGTTTATTTATATTCAATATTTATTTTCAGTCATTCCATTCAGTTATGCTGTATATTCTTATTTGTGTTCGGGTGATGACACTTATAAGCTTGCTAGCTTACAGTCAGATCCTTCTACCATGTCTTATGTGTGATTGTATTTGATATTTGTTTCTAATGGGCCCCGTCAAGCGATTTTGATACTTATCGCCTATGCGAGCAGCGAAGGTTCAGGCGAGCCTGCGCATCCGCGCAGTCTCGCCAGAACATTCGCTGCTCGCTCATACAAGCAGTGAATCAAGAGGAACCTTCAGGCATAAAGCCATATCCCTGGCCCCTCTGAATGGCTGGGCATGCGCAGTTAAAATTTGTCATGACGGAATGCTCGAAGACACAAATTCGCTTGGCGGGGCTCTAAAAAAAATATTGTTTAAAGCAACAATAAAGATAATCAGTACGATAACAAGACCGTGCGACATAGTGCTTTTTTCACATCTCAAAAATAGCTACTTTTCTGATGAATATGATTTTGCCTCACCTTTATTCCAAACATAGGGCGTGGGTGCCCATCAGGGCCGCTTCATTGAGGTGGTTCTAACGAGTACCCACAGCCTTTGTCTTGGAGAAGAAAAAGGGAAAATGAATGTACAAGTTTTCTCTATATGCAAGGTTTCGTTATATTTTCCAGTTTTGTGGTGTATTCTTTGCTTTCAAAGGATAACCATTTTATAGAACATAGCTGACGTCACTACAGCTGATGTCTGGGAATGTTTGGCGGCCGAAAAAAGTCTTTTTGCCCTACATCATAGTGTAGTTTATATTTTCTTGTCTTTTGGGAACATTGATTCCATTGTGGGATTTTGAAAATATTTGAGTGTCATTGAAGAGGCTTAATTGGCCGAAACTAACTAGTCTGGCCCAGAAAACATGTACACTTCATATTTTCCAGTTCTTTGGTGCATTCCTTGCTTCCAAAGAATAACACTTTGATAGAAAATATTTGACGTCACCACAGCTGATGTCTGGGAATGTTTGGCGGTCGTAAAACGTCTACCTGCCCTACATCATAGTGTCGTTTATATATTCTTGTCCTTTGGGATCATTGATTCCATTTAGGGATTTTGAAAATATTTGAGGGTCATTGAAGAGGCCTAACTGGCCGAAACTAGCTATTCTGGCCCAGAAAACATGTACACTTCATGTTTTCCAGTCCGATGGTGTATTCCTTGCTTCCAAGGGGTAACCCTATTTTAAAACATATTAAAGGGGATGTTCATCTCACGGTCTTGTTCACGTGATGACAGCCTTACTGTATTGATATTGGTCTCATTATTGTCACTGACCAATAATGATAATACACTTTTACTGTTTTGATACTGGTCTCATTATTGTCACAGACCAATAAAGATTAACACTTAAAATATTGTTAGAAGCCTCCGTGGTCGAGTGGTTACGCTACTCGCCTTGTACACCTGGGGTCGCAGGTTCGATCCCGGGCTTCTCCAGATTTTCGGATGAGTCTTTAAACCGAGGTCCCGTCTCCGTATGACATTATCTATTGGTGGGACGTAAACTGAAACACTCACTCACTTAAAGTATTGTTAGAGGTCTCATTATTGTCACTGACCAATAAAGATGGTGCACACTTAACTGTATTGATATTGGTCTCATTTTGTCACTGACCAATAAAGATAAAAAAAATTTAACTGTATTGATATCTGTCTCATTTTTGTCAGTGACCAATAAGATGACACATTGTTACTATATTGACATGGGTCTCATTATTGTCACCGACCAATATACTGTAATGTTATTGGTCTCATTAATGTCACCAACCGATAAAGATAACACATTTTTATTGTATTCATATAGGTCTCATTATTGTCACCGACCAATATAGTGTTATGTTATTGGTTTCATTATTGTCAGTAACTGATAAAGAGATAGGTCTCATTTTTGTCACCGACCAATATACTGTAATGTTATTGGTCTCATTATTGTCACTAACCGATAAAGATAACACATTTTTATTGTATTCATATAGGTCTCATTATTGTCACCGACCAATATAGTGTTATGTTATTGGTCTCATTATTGTCAGTAACTGATAAAGAGATAGGTCTCATTTTTGTCACCGACCAATATACTGTAATGTTATTGGTCTCATTATTGTCACTAACCGATAAAGATAACACATTTTTATTGTATTCATATAGGTCTCATTATTGTCACCGACCAATATAGTGTTATGTTATTGGTCTCATTATTGTCAGTAACTGACCAATCTTACTGTATTGTTATGTGTCGCATTATTGTCATTGACAAATCAAGATAGCACAGCCTTACTCTATTGATATTGGTCTCTTTAATGTCACTGAACAGTAAAGATAAACAATACGATAACACAACCGTGCGACATAGTGCATTGTTTTCACATCTCCAAAATGGCTACTTTTCTTAAGAATTGATTTTTGTCTCACCTTTATTCCAAACATAGGTAGTGGGTGCTCATTAGAGCCACGTCATTGAGGTGGTTCTAACTAGTACCCACAGCCTTTGTCTTGGCGAAGAAAAATGGAAAATGAATGTACAAGTTTTCTCTATATACAAGTTTTCGTTATATTTTCCAGTTTTGTGGTGTATTCTTTGCTTTCAAAGGATAACCCTTTTATAGAACATAGTTGACGTCACTACAGCTGATGTCTGGGAATGTTTGGCGGCCGAAAAAAGTCTCCTTGCCCTACATCATAGTGTAGTTTATATTTTCTTGTCCTTTGGGATCTCTGATTCCATTGTTGGATTTGAAAATATTTGAGGGTCATTAAAGAGGCCTAATTGGCCGAAACTAGCTATTCTGGCCCAGAAAACATGTACACTTCATATTTTCCAGTTCTTTTGTGTATTCCTTGCTTCCAAAGAATAACACTTTTATAGAACATATTTGACGTCACTACAGCTGATGTCTGGGAATGTGTGGCGGCCTTAAAATGTCTCCCTGTCCTGCATCATAGTGTAGTTTATATTTTCTTTATATCATTGATTCCATTGTGGGATTTTGAAAATATTTGAGGGTCATTGAAGAGGCCTAATTGGCCGAAACTAGCTATTCTGGCCCAGAAAACATGTACACTTCATATTTTCCAGTTCTGTGGTGTATTCCTTGCTTCCAAGGGATAACCCTTTTTTAAAACATATTAAAGGGGATGTTCATCTCGCGGTCTTGTTCACGTGATGACAGCCTTACTGTATTGATATTGGTCTCAATATTGTCACTAATCAATAATGATAATACACTTTTACTGTTTTGATATTGGTATCATTATTGTCACAGACCAATAAAGATTAACACTCTTAAAATATTGTTAGAAGCCTCCGTGGTCGAGTGGTTACGCTACTCGCCTTGTACACCAGGGGTCGCAGGTTCGATCCCGGGCTTCTCCAGACTTTCGGATGAGTCTTTAAACCGAGGTCCCGTCACCGTATGACATTAGCTATTGGTGGGACGTAAAACTGAAACACTCACTCACTCCCTAAAAATTTTTAGAGACCTCATTATTATCACTGACCAATAAAGATAATACACACTTAACTGTATTGATATTGGTCTCATTTTGTCACTGACCAATAGAGATAAAAAAATCTTACTGTATTGATATCTGTCTCATTTTTGTCACTGACCAATAAAATGACACATTGCTACTATATTGACATAGGTCTCATTATTGTCACCGACCAATATACTGTAATGTTATTGGTCTCATTAATGTCACTAACCGATGAAGATAACACATTTTTATTGTATTCATATAGGTCTCATTATTGTCACCGACCAATATAGTGTTATGTTATTGGTTTCATTATTGTCAGTAACTGATGAAGACATAGGTCTCATTTTTGTCACCGACCAATATACTGTAATATTATTGGTCTCATTATTGTCACTAACCGATAACGATAACACATTTTTATTGTATTCATATAGGTTTCATTATTGTCACCGACCAATATAGTGTTATGTTATTGGTCTCATTATTGTCAGTAACTGACCAATCTTACTGTATTGTTATATGTGTCGCATTATTGTCACTGACCAATCGAGATAGCACAACCTTAATCTATTGATATTGGTCTCTTAAATGTCACTGAACAATAAAGATAACCAATACGATAACACAACCGTGCGACATAGTGCATTGTTTTCACATCTCCAAAATGGCTACTTTTCTGAAGAATTGATTTTTGTCTCACCTTTATTCCAAACATAGGTTGTGGGTGCTCATTAGAGCCACGTCATTGAGGTGGTTCTAACTAGTACCCACAGCCTTTGTCTAGGAGAAGAAAAATGGAAAATGAATGTACAAGTTTTCTCTATATACAAGTTTTCGTTATATTTTCAGTTTTGTGGTGTATTCTTTGCTTTCAAAGGATAACCCTTTTATAGAACATAGTTGACGTCACTACAGCTGATGTCTGGGAATGTTTGGCGGCCGTAAAAAGTCTCCTTGTCCTACATCATAGTGTAGTTTATATTTTCTTGTCCTTTGGGATCACTGATTCCATTGTTGGATTTTGAAAATATTTGAGGGTCATTAAAGAGGCCTAATTGGCCGAAACTAGCTATTCTGGCCCAGAAAACATGTACACTTCATATTTTCCAGTTCTTTTGTGTATTCCTTGCTTCCAAAGAATAACACTTTTAAGAACATATTTGACGTCACTACAACTGATGTCTGGGAATGTGTGGTGGCCTTAAAGAATCTCCATGCCCTACATCATAGTGTAGTTTATATTTTCTTGTCCTTTGGGATCATTGATTCCATTGTGGAATTTTGAAAATATTTGAGGGTCATTGGAGAGGCCTAATTGGCCGAAACTAGATATTCTGGCACAGAAAACATGTACACTTCATATTTTCCAGCTCTGTGGTGTATTCCTTGCTTCCAAGGGATAACCCTTTTTTAAAACATATTAAAGGGGATGTTCATCTAACGGTCTTGTTCACGTGATGACAGCCTTACTGTATTGATATTGGTCTCATTTCTGTCACTGACCAATAATGATAATACACTTTGACTGTTTTGATATTGGTCTCATTATTGTCACTGACCAATAAAGATTAACACTTAAAATATTTTTAGAAGCCTCCGTGGTCGAGTGGTTACGCTACTCGCCTTGTACACAAGGGATCGCAGGTTCGATCCCGGGCTTCACCAGATTTTCGGATGAGTCTTTAAACCGACGTCCCGTCTCCGTATGACATTAGCTATTGGTGGGACGTAAAACTGAAACACTCACTCACTCACTTAAAATATTGTTAGAGACTTCATTATTGTCACTGACCAATAAAGATAATACACACTTAACTGTATTGATATTGGTCTCATTTTGCCACTGACCAATAAAGATAAAAAAAAGTCTTACTGTATTGATATCTGTCTCATTATTGTCACTAACCGATAAAGATAACACATTTTATCGTATTCATATAGGTCTCATTATTGTCACCGACCGATATAGTGTTATGTTATTGGTCTCATTATTGTCTGTAACTGACCAATCTTACTGTATTGTTATATGTGTCGCATTATTGTCACTGACCAATCGAGATAGCACAGCCTTAATCTATTGATATTGGTCTCTTTAATGTCACTGAACAATAAAGATAACCTATACGATAACACAACCGTGCGACATAGTGCATTGTTTTCTCATCTCCAAAATGGCTACTATTCTGAAGAATTTGATTTTTGTCTCATTTTATTCCAAACATAGGTTGTGGGTGCTCATTAGAGCCACGTCATTGAGGTGGTTCTAACTAGTACCCACAGTCTTTGTCTTGGAGAAGAAAAAGGGAAAATGAATGTACAGGTTTTCTCTATATACAAGTTTTCGCTATATTTTCCAGTTTTGTGGTGTATTCTTTGCTTTCAAAGGATAACACTTTTACAGCAGATAGTTGACGTCACTACAGCTGATGTCTGGGAATGTTTGGCAGCCGTAAAAAGTCTCCTTGCCCTACATCATAGTGTAGTTTATATTTTCTTGTCCTTTGGATCACTGATTCCATTGTGAGATTTTGAAAATATTTGAGGGTCATTGAAGAGGCTTAATTGGCCGAAACTAGCTATTCCGGCCCAGAAAACACGTACACTTCATAATTTCCAGTTCTTTTGTGTATTCCTTGCTTCCAAAGAATAAGACACATATTTGACGTCACTACAACTGATGTCTGGGAATGTGTGGCGGCCTTAAAACGTCTCCCTGCCCTACATCATAGTGTAGTTTATATTTTCGTGTCCTGTGGGATCACTTATTCCATTGTGGGATTTTGAAAATATTTGAGGGTCATTGAAGAGGCCTTATTGGCCGAAACTAGCTATTCTGGCCTAGAAAACATGTACACTTCATATTTTCCAGTTCTGTGGTGTATTCCTTGCTTCCAAGGGATATCCCTTTTTTAAAACATATTAAAGGGGATGTTCATCTAACGGTCTTGTTCACGTGATGACAGCCTTACTGTAATGATATTGGTCTCATTTCTGTCACTGACCAATAATGATAATACACTTTTACTGTTTTGATATTGGTCTCATTATTGTCACAGACCAATAAAGATTAGCACTCTTAAAGTATTGTTAGAAGCCTCCGTGGTCGAGTGGTTACGCTACTCGCCTTGTACACCTGGGGTCGCAGGTTCGATCCCGGGCTTCTCCAAACTTTCGGATGAGTCTATAAACCGAGGTCTTGTCTCCGTATGACATTAGCTATTGGTGGGACGTAAAACTGAAACACTCACTCACTCACTTAAAATTTTTTAGAGACCTCATTATTGTCACTGACCAATAAAGATAATACACACTTAACTGTATTGATATTGGTCTCATTTTGCCACTGACCAATAAAGATAAAAAAAATCAAACTGTATTGATATCTGTCTCATTTTTGTCACTGACCAATAAGATGACACATTGTTACTTTATTGACATAGGTCTCATTATTGTCACCGACCAATATACTGTAATGTTATTGGTCTCATTATTGTCACTAACCGATGAAGATAACACATTTTTATTGTATTCATATAGGTCTCATTATTGTCACCGACCAATATAGTGTTATGTTATTGGTTTCATTATTGTCAGTAACTGATGAAGACATAGATCTCATTTTTGTCACCGACCAATATACTGTAATGTTATTGGTCTCATTATTGTCACTAACCGATAAAGATCACACATTTTTATCGTATTCATATAGGTCTCATTATTGTCACCGACCAATATAGTGTTATGTCATTGGTCTCATTATTGTCAGTAACTGACCAATCTTACTGTATTGTTATATGTGTCGCATTATTGTCACTGACCAATCGAGATAGCACAGCCTTAATCATTTGAGATTGGTCTCTTTAATGTCACTGAACAATAAAGATAACCAATACGATAACACAACCGTGCGACATAGTGCATTGTTTTCACATCTCCAAAATGGCTACTTTTCTGAAGAATATGATTTTTGTCTCACCTTTATTCCAAACATAGGTTGTGGGCGCTCATTAGAGCCACGTCATTGAGGTGGATCTAACTAGTACCCACAGCCTTTGTCTTGGAGAAGAAAAAGGGAAAATGAATGTACAGGTTTTCTCTATATACAAGTTTTCGCTATATTTTCCAGTTTTGTGGTGTATTCTTTGCTTTCAAAGGATAACCCTTTTATAGAACATAGTTGACGTCACTACAGCTGATGTCTGGGAATGTTTGGCGGCCGTAAAAAGTCTCCTTGCCCTACATCATAGTGTAGTTTATATTTTCGTGTCCTTTGGATCACTGATTCCATTGTGGGATTTTGAAAATATTTGAGGGTCATTGAAGAGGCCTAATTGGCCGAAACTAGCTATTCTGGCCCAGGAAACACGTACACTTTATATTTTCCAGTTCTTTTGTGTATTCCTTGCTTCGAAAGAATAGCACAAACATATTTGACGTCACTACAACTGACGTCTGGGAATGTGTGGCGACCTTAAAACGTCTCCCTGCCCTACATCATAGTGTAGTTTATATGTTCGTGTCCTTTGGGATCACTGATTCCATTGTGGGATTTTGAAAATATTTGAGGGTCATTGAAGTGGCCTAATTGGCCGAAACTAGCTAATCTGGCACAGAAAACATGTACACTTCATATTTTCCAGTTCTGTGGTGTATTCCTTGCTTCCAAGGGATAACCCTTTTTTAAAACATATTAAAGGGGATGTTCATCTAACGGTCTTGTTCACGTGATGACAGCCTTACTGTATTGATATTGGTCTCATATCTGTCACTGACCAATAATTATAATACACTTTAACTGTTTTGATATTGGTCTCATTATTGTCACAGACCAATAAAGATTAACACTCTTAAAATATTGTAAGAAGCCTCCGTGGTCGAGTGGTTACGCTACTCGCCTTGTACACCAGGGGTCGCAGGTTCGATCCCGGGCTTCTCCAGACTTTCGGATGAGTCTTTAAACCGAGGTCCCGTCACCGTATGACATTAGTTATTGGTGGGACGTAAAACTGAAACACTCACTCACTCACTTAAAATTTTTTTAGAGACCTCATTATTATCACTGACCAATAAAGATAATACACACTTAACTGTATTGATATTGGTCTCATTTTGCCACTGACCAATAAAGATAAAAAAAAATCTTACTGTATTGATATCTATCTCATTTTTGTCACTGACCAATAAGATGACACATTGTTACTTTATTGACATAGGTCTCATTATTGTCACCGACCAATATACTGTAATGTTATTGGTCTCATTATTGTCACTAACCGATGAAGATAACACATTTTTATTGTATTCATATAGGTCTCATTATTGTCACCGACCAATATAGTGTTATGTTATTGGTTTCATTATTGTCAGTAACTGATGAAGACATAGGTCTCATTTTTGTCACCGACCAATCTACTGTAATGTTATTGGTCTCATTATTGTCACTAACCGATAAAGATAACACATTTTTATCGTATTCATATAGGTCTCATTATTGTCACCGACCAATATAGTGTTATGTTATTGGTCTCATTATTGTCAGTAACTGACCAATCTTACTGTATTGTTATATGTGTCGCATTATTGTCACTGACCAATCGAGATAGCACAGCCTTAATCTATTGATATTGGTCTCTTTAATGTCACTGAACAATAAAGATAACCTATACGATAACACAACCGTGCGACATAGTGCATTGTTTTCACATCTCCAAAATGGCTACTTTTCTGAAGAATATGATTTTTGTCTCACCTTTATTCCAAACATAGGTTGTGGGTGCTCATTAGAGCCACGTCATTGAGGTGGTTCTAACTAGTACTCACAGCCTTTGTCTTGGAGAAGAAAAAGGGAAAATGAATGTACAGGTTTTCTCTATATACAAGTTTTCGCTATATTTTCCAGTTTTGTGGTGTATTCTTTGCTTTCAAAGGATAACCCTTTTATAGAAGATAGTTGACGTCACTACAGCTGATGTCTGGGAATGTTTGGCGGCCTTAAAAAGTCTCATTGCCCTACATCATAGTGTAGTTTATATTTTCGTGTCCTTTGGATCACTGATTCAATTGTGGGATTTTGAAAATAATTGAGGGTCATTGAAGAGGCCTAATTTGCCGAAACTAGCTATTCTGGCCCAGAAAACACGTATACTTCATATTTTCCAGTTCTTTTGTGTATTCCTTGCTTCCAAAGAATAACACTTTTATAGAACATATTTGATGTCACTACAACTGATGTCTGGGAATGTGTGGCGGCCTTAAAATGTCTCCCTGCCCTACATCATAGTGTAGTTTATATTTTCGTGTCCTTTGGGATCACTGATTCCATTGTGGGATTTTGAAAATATTTGAAGGTCATTGAAGAGGCCAAATTGGCCGAAACTAGCTATTCTGGCCCAGAAAACATGTACACTTCATATTTTCCAGTTCTGTGGTGCATTCCTTGCTTCCAAGGGATAACCCTTTTTTAAAACATATTAAAGGGGATGTTCATCTAACGGTCTTGTTCACGTGATGACAGCCTTACTGTATTTATATTGGTCTCATATCTGTCACTGACCAATAATGATAATTCACTTTTACTGTTTTGATATTGGTCTCATTATTGTCACTGACCAATAAAGATTAACACTCTTAAAATATTGTTAGAAGCCTCCGTGGTCGAGTGGTTACGCTACTCGCCTTGTACACCAGGGGTCGCAGGTTCGATCCCGGGCTTCTCCAGACTTTCGGATGAGTCTTTAAACCGAGGTCCCGTCTCCGTATGACATTAGCTATTGGTGGGACGTAAAACTGAAACACTCACTCACTTAAATATTGTTAGAGACCTCATTATTGTCACTGAACAATAAAGATAATACACACTTAACTGTATTGATATTGGTCTCATTTTGCCACTGACCAATAAAGATAACAAAATGTTACTGTATTGATATCTGTCTCATTTTTGTCACTGACCAATAAGATTACACATTGTTACTTTATTGACATAGGTCTCATTATTGTCACCGACCAATATACTGTAATGTTATTGGTCTCATTATTGTCACTAACCGATGAAGATAACACATTTTTATTGTATTCATATAGGTCTCATTGTTGTCACCGACCAATATAGTGTTATGTTATTGGTTTCATTATTGTCAGTAACTGATGAAGACATAGGTCTCATTTTTGTCACCGACCAATATACTGTAATGTTATTGGTCTCATTATTGTCACTAACCGATAAAGATAACACATTTTTATCGTATTCATATAGGTCTCATTATTGTCACCGACCAATATAGTGTTATGTTATTGGTCTCGTTATTGTCAGTAACTGACCAATCTTACTGTATTGTTATATGTGTCGCATTATTGTCACTGACCAATCGAGATAGCACAGCCTTAATCTATTGATATTGGTCTCTTTAATGTCACTGAACAATAAAGATAACCTATACGATAACACATACGTGCGACATAGTGCATTGTTTTCACATCTCCAAAATGGCTACTTTTCTGAAGAATATGATGTTTGTCTCACCTTTATTCCAAACATAGGTTGTGGGTGCTCATTAGAGCCACGTCATTGAGGTGGTTCTAACTAGTACCCACAGCCTTTGTCTTGGAGAAGAAAAAGGGAAAATGAATGTACAGGTTTTCTCTATATACAAGTTTTCGCTATATTTTCCAGTTTTGTGGTGTATTCTTTGCTTTCAAAGGATAACCCTTTTATAGAAGATAGTTGACGTCACTACAGCTGATGTCTGGGAATGTTTGGCGGCCTTCAAAAGTCTCCTTGCCCTACATCATAGTGTAGTTTATATTTTCGTGTCCTTTGGATCACTGATTCAATTGTGGGATTTTGAAAATATTTGAGGGTCATTGAAGAGGCCTAATTTGCCGATACTAGCTATTCTGGCCAAGAAAACACGTATACTTCATATTTTCCAGTTCTTTTGTGTATTCCTTGCTTCCAAAGAATAACACTTTTATAGAACATATTTGATGTCACTACAACTGATGTCTGGGAATGTGTGGCGGCCTTAAAATGTCTCCCTGCCCTACACCATAGTGTAGTTTATATTTTCGTGTCCTTTGGGATCACTGATTCCATTGTGGGATTTTGAAAATATTTGAGGGTCATTGAAGAGGCCTAATAGGCCGAAACTAGCTATTCTGGCCCAGAAAACATGTACACTTCATATTTTCCAGTTCTGTGGTGTATTCCTTGCTTCCAAGGGATAACCCTTTTTTAAAACATATTAAAGGGGATGTTCATCTAACGGTCTTGTTCACGTGATGACAGCCTTACTGTATTTATATTGGTCTCATATCTGTCACTGACCAATAATGATAATTCACTTTTACTGTTTTGATATTGGTCTCATTATTGTCACTGACCAATAAAGATTAACACTCTTAAAATATTGTTAGAAGCCTCCGTGGTCGAGTGGTTACGCTACTCGCCTTGTACACCAGGGGTCGCAGGTTCGATCCCGGGCTTCTCCAGACTTTCGGATGAGTCTTTAAACCGAGGTCCCGTCTCCGTATGACATTAGCTATTGGTGGGACGTAAAACTGAAACACTCACTCACTCACTTAAAATATTGTTAGAGACCTCATTATTGTCACTGAACAATAAAGATAATACACACTTAACTGTATTGATATTGGTCTCATTTTGCCACTGACCAATAAAGATAACAAAATGTTACTGTATTGATATCTGTCTCATTTTTGTCACTGACCAATAAGATGACACATTGTTACTTTATTGACATAGGTCTCATTATTGTCACCGACCAATATACTGTAATGTTATTGGTCTCATTATTGTCACTAACCGATGAAGATAACACATTTTTATTGTATTCATATAGGTCTCATTATTGTCACCGACCAATATAGTGTTATGTTATTGGTTTCATTATTGTCAGTAACTGATGAAGACATAGGTCTCATTTTTGTCACCGACCAATATACTGTAATGTTATTGGTCTCATTATTGTCACTAACCGATAAAGATAACACATTTTTATCGTATTCATATAGGTCTCATTATTGTCACCGACCAATATAGTGTTATGTTATTGGTCTCATTATTGTCAGTAACTGACCAATCTTACTGTATTGTTATATGTGTCGCATTATTGTCACTGACCAATCGAGATAGCACAGCCTTAATCTATTGATATTGGTCTCTTTAATGTCACTGAACAATAAAGATAACCTATACGATAACACATACGTGCGACATAGTGCATTGTTTTCACATCTCCAAAATGGCTACTTTTCTGAAGAATATGATTTTTGTCTCACCTTTATTCCAAACATAGGTTGTGGGTGCTCATTAGAGCCACGTCATTGAGGTGGTTCTAACTAGTACCCACAGCCTTTGTCTTGGAGAAGAAAAAGGGAAAATGAATGTACAGGTTTTCTCTATATACAAGTTTTCGCTATATTTTCCAGTTTTGTGGTGTATTCTTTGCTTTCAAAGGATAACCCTTTTATAGAAGATAGTTGACGTCACTACAGCTGATGTCTGGGAATGTTTGGCGGCCTTAAAAAGTCTCCTTGCCCTACATCATAGTGTAGTTTATATTTTCGTGTCCTTTGGATCACTGATTCAATTGTGGGATTTTGAAAATATTTGAGGGTCATTGAAGAGGCCTAATTTGCCGAAACTAGCTATTCTGGCCAAGAAAACACGTATACTTCATATTTTCCAGTTCTTTTGTGTATTCCTTGCTTCCAAAGAATAACACTTTTATAGAACATATTTGATGTCACTACAACTGATGTCTGGGAATGTGTGGCGGCCTTAAAATGTCTCCCTGCCCTACACCATAGTGTAGTTTATATTTTCGTGTCCTTTGGGATCACTGATTCCATTGTGGGATTTTGAAAATATTTGAGGGTCATTGAAGAGGCCTAATAGGCCGAAACTAGCTATTCTGGCCCAGAAAACATGTACACTTCATATTTTCCAGTTCTGTGGTGTATTCCTTGCTTCCAAGGGATAACCCTTTTTTAAAACATATTAAAGGGGATGTTCATCTAACGGTCTTGTTCACGTGATGACAGCCTTACTGTATTTATATTGGTCTCATATCTGTCACTGACCAATAATGATAATTCACTTTTACTGTTTTGATATTGGTCTCATTATTGTCACTGACCAATAAAGATTAACACTCTTAAAATATTGTTAGAAGCCTCCGTGGTCGAGTGGTTACGCTACTCGCCTTGTACACCAGGGGTCGCAGGTTCGATCCCGGGCTTCTCCAGACTTTCGGATGAGTCTTTAAACCGAGGTCCCGTCTCCGTATGACATTAGCTATTGGTGGGACGTAAAACTGAAACACTCACTCACTCACTTAAAATATTGTTAGAGACCTCATTATTGTCACTGAACAATAAAGATAATACACACTTAACTGTATTGATATTGGTCTCATTTTGCCACTGACCAATAAAGATAACAAAATGTTACTGTATTGATATCTGTCTCATTTTTGTCACTGACCAATAAGATGACACATTGTTAATTTATTGACATAGGTCTCATTATTGTCACCGACCAATATACTGTAATGTTATTGGTCTCATTATTGTCACTAACCGATGAAGATAACACATTTTTATTGTATTCATATAGGTCTCATTATTGTCACCGACCAATATAGTGTTATGTTATTGGTTTCATTATTGTCAGTAACTGATGAAGACATAGGTCTCATTTTTGTCACCGACCAATATACTGTAATGTTATTGGTCTCATTATTGTCACTAACCGATAAAGATAACACATTTTTATTGTATTCATATAGGTCTCATTATTGTCACCGACCATTATAGTGTTATGTTATTGGTCTCATTATTGTCAGTAACTGACCAATCTTACTGTATTGTTATATGTGTCGCATTATTGTCACTGACCAATCGAGATAGCACAGCCTTAATCTATTGATATTGGTCTCTTTAATGTCACTGAACAATAAAGATAACCTATACGATAACACATACGTGCGACATAGTGCATTGTTTTCACATCTCCAAAATGGCTACTTTTCTGAAGAATATGATTTTTGTCTCACCTTTATTCCAAACATAGGTTGTGGGTGCTCATTAGAGCCACGTCATTGAGGTGGTTCTAACTAGTACCCACAGCCTTTGTCTTGGAGAAGAAAAAGGGAAAATGAATGTACAGGTTTTCTCTATATACAAGTTTTCGCTATATTTTCCAGTTTTGTGGTGTATTCTTTGCTTTCAAAGGATAACACTTTTACAGCAGATAGTTGACGTCACTACAGCTGATGTCTGGGAATGTTTGGCGGCCTTAAAAAGTCTCCTTGCCCTACATCATAGTGTAGTTTATATTTTCGTGTCCTTTGGATCACTGATTCCATTGTGGGATTTTGAAAATATTTGAGGGTCATTGAAGAGGCCTAATTGGCCGAAACTAGCTATTCTGGCCCAGAAAACACGTATACTTCATATTTTCCAGTTTTTTTTGTGTATTCCTTGCTTCCAAAGAATAACACTTTTATAGAACATATTTGATGTCACTACAACTGATGTCTGGGAATGTGTGGCGGCCTTAAAATGTCTCCCTGCCCTACATCATAGTGTAGTTTATATTTTCGTGTCCTTTGGGATCACTGATTCCATTGTGGGATTTTGAAAATATTTGAGGGTCTTTGAAGAGGCCTAATTGGCCGAAACTAGCTATTCTGGCCCAGAAAACATGTACACTTCATATTTTCCAGTTCTGTGGTGTATTCCTTGCTTCCAAGGGATAACCCTTTTTTAAAACATATTAAAGGGGATGTTCATCTAACGGTCTTGTTCACGTGATGACAGCCTTACTGTATTTATATTGGTCTCATATCTGTCACTGACCAATAATGATAATACACTTTTACTGTTTTGATATTGGTCTCATTATTGTCACTGACCAATAAATATTAACACTCTTAAAATATTGTTAGAAGCCTCCGTGGTCGAGTGGTTACGCTACTCGCCTTGTACACCAGGGGTCGCAGGTTCGATCCCGGGCTTCTCCAGACTTTCGGATGAGTCTTTAAACCGAGGTCCCGTCTCCGTATGACATTAGCTATTGGTGGGACGTAAAACTGAAACACTCACTCACTCACTTAAAATATTGTTAGAGACCTCATTATTGTCACTGACCAATAAAAATAATACACACTTAACTGTATTGATATTGGTCTCATTTTGCCACTGACCAATAAAGATAAAAAAAATCTTACTGTATTGATATCTGTCTCATTTTTGTCACTGACCAATAAGATGACACATTGTTACTTTATTGACATAGGTCTCATTATTGTCACCGACCAATATACTGTAATGTTATTGGTCTCATTATTGTCACTAACCGATGAAGATAACACATTTTTATTGTATTCACATATAGGTCTCATTATTGTCACCGACCAATATAGTGTTATGTTATTAGTTTCATTATTGTCAGTAACTGATGAAGACATAGGTCTCATTTTTGTCACCGACCAATATACTGTAATGTTATTGGTCTCATTATTGTCACTAACCGATAAAGATAACACATTTTTATCGTATTCATATAGGTCTCATTATTGTCACCGACCAATATAGTGTTATGTTATTGGTCTCATTATTGTCAGTAACTGACCAATCTTACTGTATTGTTATATGTGTCGCATTATTGTCACTGACCAATCGAGATAGCACAGCCTTAATCTATTGATATTGGTCTCTTTAATGTCACTGAACAATAAAGATAACCTATACGATAACACAGCCGTGCGACATAGTGCATTGTTTTCACATCTCCAAAATGGCTACTTTTCTGAAGAATATGATTTTTGTCTCACCTTTATTCCAAACATAGGTTGTGGGTGCTCATTAGAGCCACCTCATTGAGGTGGTACTAACTAGTACCCACAGCCTTTGTCTTGGAGAAGAAAAAGGGAAAATGAATGTACAGGTTTTCTCTATATACAAGTTTTCGCTATATTTTCCAGTTTTGTGGTGTATTCTTTGCTTTCAAAGGATAACCCTTTTATAGAAGATAGTTGACGTCACTACAGCTGATGTCTGGGAATGTTTGGCGGCCTTAAAAAGTCTCCTTGCCCTACATCATAGTGTAGTTTATATTTTCGTGTCCTTTGGATCACTGATTCCATTGTGGGATTTTGAAAATATTTGAGGGTCATTGAAGAGGCCTAATTGGCCGAATCTAGCTATTCTGACCCAGAAAACACGTACACTTCATATTTTCCAGTTCTTTTGTGTATTCCTTGCTTCCAAAGAATAGCACTTTTATAGAACATATTTGACGTCACTACAACTGATGTCTGGGAATGTGTGGCGGCCTTAAAACGTCTCCCTGCCCTACATTATAGTGTAGTTTATATTTTCGTGTCCTTTGGGATCACTGATTCCATTGTGGGATTTTGAAAATATTTGAGGGTCATTGAAGAGGCCAAATTGGCCGAAACTAGCTATTCTGGCCCAGAAAACATGTACACTTCATATTTTCCAGTTCTGTGGTGTATTCCTTGCTTCCAAGGGATAACCCTTTTTTAAAACATATTAAAGGGGATGTTCATCTAACGGTCTTGTTCACGTGATGACAGCCTTACTGTATTGATATTGGTCTCATGTCTGTCACTGACCAATAAATATAATACACTTTTACTGTTTTGATATTGGTCTCATTATTGTCACTGACCAATAAAGATTAACACTCTTAAAATATTGTTAGAAGCCTCCATGGTCGAGTGGTTACGCTACTTGCCTTGTACACCAGGGGTCGCAGGTTCGATCCCGGGCTTCTCCAGACTTTCGGATGAGTCTTTAAACCGAGGTCCCGTCTCCGTATGACATTAGCTATTGGTGGGACGTAAAACTGAAACACTCACTCACTCACTTAAAATATTGTTAGAGACCTCATTATTGTCACTGACCAATAAAAATAATACACACTTAACTGTATTGATATTGGTCTCATTTTGCCACTGACCAATAAAGATAAAAAAATCTTACTTTACTGATATCTGTCTCATTTTTGTCACTGACCAATAAGATGACACATTGTTACTTTATTGACATAGGTCTCATTATTGTCACCGACCAATATACTGTAATGTTATTGGTCTCATTATTGTCACTAACCGATGAAGATAACACATTTTTATTGTATTCATATAGGTCTCATTATTGTCACCGACCAATATAGTGTTCTGTTATTAGTTTCATTATTGTCAGTAACTGATGAAGACATAGGTCTCATTTTTGTCACCGACCAATATACTGTAATGTGATTTGTCTCATTATTGTCACTAACCGATAAAGATAACACATTTTTATCGTATTCATATAGGTCTCATTATTGTCACCGACCAATATAGTGTTATGTTATTGGTCTCATTATTGTCAGTAACTGACCAATCTTACTGTATTGTTATATGTGTCGCATTATTGTCACTGACCAATCGAGATAGCACAGCCTTAATCTATTGATATTGGTCTCTTTAATGTCACTGAACAATAAAGATAACCTATACGATAACACAACCGTGCGACATAGTGCATTGTTTTCACATCTCCAAAATGGCTACTTTTCTGAAGAATATGATTTTTGTCTCACCTTTATTCCAAACATAGGTTTTGGGTGCTCATTAGAGCCACGTCATTGAGGTGGTTCTAACTAGTACCCACAGCCTTTGTCTTGGAGAAGAAAAAGGGAAAATGAATGTACAGGTTTTCTCTATATACAAGTTTTCGCTATATTTTCCAGTTTTGTGGTGTATTCTTTGCTTTCAAAGGATAACACTTTTATAACAGATAGTTGACGTCACTCCAGCTGATGTCTGGGAATGTTTGGCGGCCTTAAAAAGTCTCCTTGCCCTACATCATAGTGTAGCTTATATTTTCGTGTCCTTTGGATCACTGATTCCATTGTGGGATTTTGAAAATATTTGAGGGTCATTGAAGAGGCCTAATTGGCCAAATCTAGCTATTCTGGCCCAGAAAACACGTTCACTTCATATTTTCCAGTTCTTTTGTGTATTCCTTGCTTCCAAAGAATAACAATTTTATAGAACGTATTTGACGTCACTGCAACTGATGTCTGGGAATGTGTGGCCGCCTTAAAATGTCTCCCTGCCCTACATCATAGTGTAGTTTATATTTTCGTGTCCTTTGGGATCACTGATTCCATTGTGGGATTTTGAAAATATTTGAGGGTCATTGAAGAGGCCTAATTGGCCGAAACTAGCTATTCTGGCCCAGAAAACATGTACACTTCATATTTTCCAGTTCTGTGGTGTATTCCTTGCTTCCAAGGGATAACCCTTTTTAAAAACATATTAAAGGGGATGTTCATCTAACGGTCTTGTGCACGTGATGACAGCCTTACTGTATTGATATTGGTCTCATATCTGTCACTGACCAATAATGATAATACACTTTTACTGTTTTGATATTGGTCTCATTATTGTCACTGACCAATAAAGATTAACACTCTTAAAATATTGTTAGAAGCCTCCGTGGTCGAGTGGTTACGCTACTCGTCTTGTACACCAGGGGTCGCAGGTTCGATCCCGGGCTTCTCCAGACTTTCGGATGAGTCTTTAAACCAAGGTCCCGTCTCCGTATGACATTAGATATTGGTGGGACGTAAAACTGAAACACTCACTCACTTAAAATATTGTTAGAGACCTCATTATTGTCACTGACCAATAAAGATAATACACACTTAACTGTATTGATATTGGTCTCATTTTGCCACTGACCAATAAAGATAAAAAAATGATACTGTATTGATATCTGTCTCATTTTTGTCACTGACCAATAAGATGACACATTGTTACTTTATTGACATATGTCTCATTATTGTCACCGACCAATATACTGTAATGTTATTGGTCTCATTATTGTCACTAACCGATGAAGATAACACATTTTTATTGTATTCATATAGGTCTCATTATTGTCACCGACCAATATAGTGTTATGTTATTGGTTTCATTATTGTCAGTAACTGATGAAGACATAGGTCTCTATTTTGTCACCGACCAATATACTGTAATGTGATTTGTCTCAATATTGTCACTAACCGATAATGATAACTCATTTTTATTGTATTCATATAGGTCTCATTGTTGTCACCGACCAATATAGTGTTATGTTATTGGTCTCATTATTTTCAGTAACTGACCAATCTTACTGTATTGTTATATGTGTCGCATTATTGTCACTGACCAATCGAGATAGCACAGCCTTAATCTATTGATATTGGTCTCTTTAATGTCACTGTACAATAAAGATAACCTATACGATAACACAACCGTGCGACTTAGTGCATTGTTTTCACATCTCCAAAATGGCTACTTTTCTGAAGAATATGATTTTTGTCTCACCTTTATTCCAAACATAGGTTGTGGGTGCTCATTAGAGCCACGTCATTGAGGTGGTTCTAACTAGTACCCACAGCCTTTGTCTTGGAGAAGAAAAAGGGAAAATGAATGTACAGGTTTTCTCTATATACAAGTTTTCGCTATATTTCCAGTTTTGTGGTGTATTCTTTGCTTCAAAGGATAACACTTTTATAGAAGATAGTTGACGTCACTACAGCTGATGTCTGGGAATGTTTGTCGGACTTAAAAAGTGTCCTTGCCCTACATCATAGTGTAGTTTATATTTTCGTGTCCTTTGGATCACTGAATCCATTGTTGGATTTTGAAAATATTTGAGGGTCATTGAAGAGGCCTAATTGGCCGAAACTAGCTATTCTGGCCCAGAAAACACGTACACTTCATATTTTCCAGTTCTTTTGTGTATTCCTTGCTTCCAAAGAATAACAATTTTAAAGAACATATTTGACGTCACTACAACTGATGTCTGGGAATGTGTGGCGGCCTTAAAACGTCTCCCTGCCCTACATCATAGTGTAGTTTATATTTTCGTGTCCTTTGGGATCACTGATTCCATTGTGGGATTTTGAAAATATTTGAGGGTCATTGAAGAGGCCAAATTGGCCGAAACTAGCTATTCTGGCCCAGAAAACATGTACACTTCATATTTTCCAGTTCTGTGGTGTATTCCTTGCTTCCAAGGAATAACCCATTTTTAAAACATATTAAAGGGGATGTTCATCTCACGGTCTTGTTCACGTGATGACAGCCTTACTGTATTGATATTGGTCTCATTTTTGTCACTGACCAATAATTATAATTCACTTTTACTGTTTTGATATTGGTCTCATTATTGTCAATGACCAATAAAGATTAACACTCTTAAAATATTGTTAGAAGCCTCCGTGGTCGAGTGGTTACGCTTCTCGCCTTGAACACCAGGGTTCGTAGGTTCGATCCCGGGCTTCTTCAGGCTTTCGGACGAGTCTTGAAACCGAGGTCCCGTCTCCGTATGACATTAGCTATTGGTGGGACGTAAAACTGAAACCCTCACTCACTCACTTAAAATATTGTTAGAGACCTCATTATTGTCACTGACCAATAAAGATAATACACACTTAACTGTATTGATATTGGTCTCATTTTGCCACTGACCAATGAAGATAAAACAATCTTACTGTATTGATATCTGTCTCATTTTTGTCACTGACCAATAAGATGACACATTGTTACTATATTGACATAGGTCTCATTATTGTCACCGACCAATATACTGTAATGTTATTGGTCTCATTATTGTAGCTAACCGATGAAGATAACACATTTTTATTGTATTCATATAGGTCTCATTATTGTCACCGACCAATATAGTGTTATGTTATTGGTTTCATTATTGTCAGTAACTGATGAAGACAAAGGTCTCATTTTTGTCACCGACCAATATACTGTAATGTTATTGGTCTCATTATTGTCACTAACCGATAAAGATAACACATTTTTATTGTTTTCATATAGGTCTCATTATTGTCACCGACCAATATAGTGCTATGTTATTGGTCTCATTATTGTCAGTAACTGACCAATCTTACTGTATTGTTATTTGTGTCGCATTATTGTCACTGACCAATCAAGATAGCACAGCCTAACCTTTATTGATATTGGTCTCTTTAATGTCACTGAACAATAAAGATAACCAATACGGTAACACAACCGTGCGACATAGTGCATTGTTCTCACATCTCCAAAATGGCACCTTTTCTGAAGAGTATGATTTTTGTCTCACCTTTTCTCCAAACATAGGTTGTGGGTGCTCATTAGAGCCACTTCATTGAGGTGGTTCTAACTAGTACCCACAGCCTTTGTCTTTGAGAAGAAAAAGGGAAAATGAATGTACAAGTTTTCTCTATATACAAGTTTTCGTTATATTTTCCAGTTTTGTGGTGTATTCCTTGCTTTCAAAGGATAACCCTTTTATAGAACATAGTTGACGTCACTACAGCTGATGTCTGGGAATGTTTGGCGGCCGTAAAAAGTCTCCTTGCCCTACATCATAGTGTAGTTTATATTTTCTTGTCCTTTGGGATCACTGATTCCATTGTGGGATTTGAAATATTTGAGGGTCATTGAAGAGGCCTAATTGGCCGAAACTAGCTATTCTGGCCCAGAAAACACGTACACTTCATATTTTCCAGTTCTTTTGTGTATTCCTTGCTTCCAAAGAATAACACTTTTATAGAACATATTTGAAGTCACTACAACTTACGTCTGGGAATGTGCGGGGGCCTTAAAAAGTCTCCCTGCCCTACATCATAGTGTGGTTTATATTTTCTTGTCATTTGGGATCATTGATTCCATTGTGGGAGTTTAAAAATATTTGAGGGGGAACTTTAAAACATATTAAAGGGGATGTTCATCTCACGGTCTTGTTCACGTGATGCATCCTTACTGTATTGATATTGGTCTCTTTTTTGTCACTGACCAATAATGATAATACACTTTTACTGTTTTGATATTGGTCTCATTATTGTCACAGACCAATAAAGATTAACACTCTTAAAATATTGTTAGAAGTGGTTACGCTACTCGCCTTGTGCACAGGGGTCGCAGGTTCGATTCCGGGCTTCTCCAGACTTTCGGATGAGTCTTTAAACCGAGGTCCCGTCTCTGTATGACATTAGCTATTGGCGGGACTTAAAACTGAAACACTCACTCACTCACTTATAATATTGTTAGATGTCTCACTATTGTCACTGACCAATACAGATAATACACACTTAACTGTATTGATAGTGGTCTCATTTTGTCACTGAACAATAAAGATAAAAAAATCTTACTGTATTGATATTGGTCTTATTTTTGTCACTGACCAATAAGATAACACATTGTTACTATATTGACATAGGTCTCATTATTGTCACCGACCAATAAAGATAACACACTCTTACTGTAATGTTATTGGTCTCATTATTGTCACTAACCGATAAAGATAACACATTTTTATTGTATTTATATAGGTCTCATTATTGCCATTGACCAATCTAATTGTATTGTTGTATGTCACTGACCAATCAAGATAGCACAGCCTTACTCTATTGATATTGGTCTCTTTAATGTCACTGAACAATAAAGATAAACAATACGATAACACAACCGTGCGACATAGTGCGTTGTTTTCTCATCTCCAAAATGGCTACTTTTCTGAAGAATATGATTTTTGTCTCACCTTTATTCCAAACATAGGTTGTGGGTGCTCGTGAGAGCCGCGTCATTGAGGTGGTTCTAACTAGTACCCACAGCCTTTGTCTTGGAGAAGAAAAAGGGAAAATGAGAGTACCAGTTTGTCTCTATATACATGTTTCAGTTATATTTTTCAGTTTTGTGGTGTATTCCTTGCTTTCAGAGGATAACTCTTTTATAGAACATAGTTTACGTCACTACAACTGATGTCTGGGAATGTTTGGCGGCCGTAAAAGTCTCCTTGCCCTACATCATAGTGTAGTTTATATTTTCTTTTCATTTAGGATCATTGATTCCATTGTGGAATTTTGAAAATATTTCAGGGTCACTTCATGTTTTATTGCCATCAAAAACATGTGATAAATATTGCGACAAAGTCTTTGAAAGATCAGGTAGAAATCTGTTTTGGTCTATACAATTTCTAATGAAGTTTTAAATAAATTGAAATCCAGGCGTTTTCTTGCTTAAAGTCTGTCTACCTATGATTTTTTCACCCTTTACACTACACTTCCTCATAATCTTATAAAAAAAAATTATTATTTAATTGAATGGAAGACTCCCTTTATTTTGCATGTAATGTAAGAAATGTTTTTTAACTTCTTAAGAGCATAAAACTTATACTTTATGGTCATGTCAGAAAGTGTGTGAAGCTCGACAATATTTACATAAGAGTTGGTACTAAGTTATTTAGACAAGTTGTGGGTATTCCGATGGGTACTAATTGCGCACCACTAGTGGCTGATCTGTTTTTGTTTTGAAATGAGAGAGACTTCATGATCTCTCTTTCTGCTGAAAACCAGTCTGAAATCATTGAAGCTTCTACTCCATTTCTAGATATTTGGATAGTTTATTAAAAATTGAATGGTTTGATCAGTCAAATTTACCCCCAGGAACTTCAGTTAAATAAAGCAAATTCTTCTGATACCGAGGCCCCGTTTTTGGATTTACATCTTTCTATTGTAGATGGGTTTGTTTCGTGCAAAATTTATGATAAACGCGATGACTTTGATTTTGAGATTGTAAATTTTCCTTTGTAGCTCACCGTCACGAAGTGACGAGGTGAGCTTTAGGGATCACTTTTTGTCCGTCGTGCATCCGTGCGTCCGTGCGTAAACGTTTTCTTCAAACGACATCTATTCCTAAACAACTGATCGGATTTTGACCAAACTTCACATTAACGATCCTTAGGTAGTCCCCTTCCAAAGTTGTTCAAATGGTTTCGGTCCGTTGCACATCTAGGTCACAGGAGCCAAAAATATTTTTTTTCACCAAAAACTTACAAAATCTTTTTCTCTGAAATCACAAGGTCCAGGTCTTTGATATTTGGTATGATTCTTCGCCTTGTGGACACCTACAAAGATTGTTCAAATTATAGTGCTGGGGCCAAAAATGCCCCCCGCCCCGAGTCCCTTTGGTTTTATATAGGATTATATAGGAAAAATTTTAAAATTCTTCTTCCCTGGAACCTCAAGGCCCAGTTCTTTGATATTTGGCATGAAGCTTCATGTATTGGACCTCTACAAAGATTGTTCAAATTATGGTGCTTGGGCCAAAAATACCCCCCCCCCGCCCCGGGTCCCTTTGGTTTTACATAGGATTATATAGGAAAAATCTTTAAAACTCTTCTTCTATGAAACCTCAAGGCCCAGTTTTTTATATTTGGCATGAAGCTTCATCTATTGGATCTCTACCAAGATTGTTCAAATTATGGTGCTGGGGCCAAATATGCCCCGCCCCGGGGCCCTTTGGTTTGACATAGACTTATATAGGGAAAATCTTTAAAAATCTTCTTCTCTGAAACAACAAGACCCAGGTCTTTGATATTTGGTGTGAAGCTTCATCTAGTGGACCTCTATCAAGATTGTTTAAATTATAGCCCTGAGGCCAAAAATGCCCCTGCCCCAGGGCCATTTGGTTTCACATAGGCTTGTGTAGGGAATATAATTAAAAAAATCTTTTCTGAAACTGCAAGGCCCAGGTCTTTGATATTTGGTGTGTAGCTTCTTCTATTAGACCTTGGCCAAGATTGTTCAAATTATAGCATTGTTTGAAATTTGGTATGAAGCTTCACCTTTTGCGACCTCCCTCACCATTAGCACATTATATAGCCCTGGGGTCAATAATGATCCTCCCCGGGACCCATTTGTTATTCTATGGGTCAGGTTAGCGATGCCATCATGGCCCTCTTGTTTGGATGGTGATGTTCCTCGTGCGCCATCCTATGGCGTTTATATTTCGCAATGAATTCGATTTGCCAGAGTGTGTTGTCATGTTACTTACTTCAACACTCGTACTAAATTGTTAACGGCTAAACTTCTTAATCAGGGTTATCGGTACCATAAACTACGCAAAGCCTTTTCAGATTTTTAGACGCTATTCTGATTTTATTTCAAAATTCAATATTGGGATTAAATATCTTCTGCAACAAAGTCTGTCGGAATCCGAATTTTATTGTAACTGAGTATATAAATTCAGAAGAATATATAACTGCAATGATTTCAGCACCCAATTTCGTAAAATCATTCTTCAGTATAAAAAGATTGGGCACAACATAAATGTTATACGACAGACTGCATGCATGGTAGTTAACCCAATCACGGTTGACAACTTTGCGTCTCTCTTTAATTGCACACGGTGGGTCAGGCCTCAGAATCTATGACGGTTCCAGCGTAAAGTCTTATTGAGAATTAGAGATATCTAATTCAAGGTAATTTTAGTTGATGCCTGATGCTCCGTCTCTGGTCGGGCTTTTCTTTTGCTCCAGCATTTCAGTGGTTTCTTGCTGTCGAGTCCTCACCGATGTTTCATTACGGTTTTTAAAATGTGTCTTTTAATTTTGGATGGCCGTATGGCCATTTTGTGGGAAAGTAACTGTCCATATGGCCTTCCTTTGTTTAGGTTTCCATTGTGGTCTGGTCGCTTGGTGTTTGTGTTTCTTTCCCTTTGGTGTCTTTTATGGATGGGGTGGGTTGATTGTATCAATTCCTGATCTTTGTTTTACTTCTACTTTATGCAACCGCCTATTCGAAGAATAGCGGAAGGGCATTAAGTTTTACCACTGTCCGTCCGTTCGTTCGTTCGTCCGTTCGTTCGTCCGGTGACATCGTGTCCGGGCCATACCTCCTAAACCTTATGGAATATATTCATGAAACTTCACAGTTGCATTTATCACACTGAAGCGATGTGTCATGAACAAGGAAGACAACTCTTGCATTTTTGGTTCTTGAATAATCTGCCCTTGACTTAGTACCATTTAGTAAACCGTGTCCGGGCCATAACTCCTAAAACGTATGGAATATATTCATGAAACTTCACAGGTGCATTCATCACACTGAGACGATGTGTCATGAACAAGGAAGACAACTCTTGCATTTTTGGTTTTTGAATTATCTGCCCTTGACTCAGTACCATATAGTAAACCGTGTCCGGGCCATAACTACTAAACTGTATGGAATATATTCATGAAACTTCACAGTTGCATTCATCACACTAAGACGATGTGTCATGAACAAGGAAGACAATTCTTGCATTTTTACTTTTTGAATTATCTGCCCTTGACTTACTGCCATATTGTAAACCGTGTCCGGGCCATAACTCCTAAACCGTATGGAATATAATCATGAAACTTCACAGGTGCATCCATCATACTTGGACGATGTGTCATGAACAAGGAAGACAACTCCTGCTTGTTTAGTGTTTGAGTTATCTGCCCTTGACTTACATCCATATATAGTCAAATGGTATGTCGTGTCCGGACCATAACTCCTAAACCGTATGGAATATATTCATGAAACTTCACAGGTGCATTCATCACACTTAGACGATGTGTCATGAACAAGGAAGACAACCTTTGCATTTTAGGTTTTTGAATTATCTGCCCTTGACTTAGTACCATATAGTAAACTGTGTCCGGGCCATAACTCCTTAACCGTATGGAATATAATCATGAAACTTCACAGGTGCATCTATCATACTTACGATGTGCCATGAACAAGGAATACAACTTGTTTAGTTTTTGAATTATCTGCCCTTGACTTACATCCATATATAGTCAAATGGTATGTCGTGTCCGGACCATAACTCCTAAACCGTATGGAATATATTCATGAATCTTCACAGGTGCATTCATCACACTTAGACGATGTGTCATGAATAAGGAAGACAACTCTTGCATTTTTTGTTATTGAATTATCTGCCCTTGACTTAGTACCATATAGTAAACCGTGTCCGGGCCATAACTCCTAAACCGTATGGAATATATTCATGAAACTTCACAGGTGCATTCATCACACTGAGACGATGTGTCATGAACAAGGAAGATAACTCCTGCTTGTTTAGTTTTTGAATTATCTGCCCTTGACTTACATCCATATATAGTCAAATGGTATGTCGTGTCCGGACCATAACTCCTAAACCGTATGGAATATATTCATGAAAATTCACAGGTGCATTCATCACACTGAGATGATGTGTCATGAACAAGGAAGACAACTCTTGCATTTTTGGTTTTTGAATTATCTGCCCTTAACTTAATACCATATAGTAAACCGTGTCCGGGCCATAACTCCTAAACCGTATGGAATATATTCATGAAACTTCACAGGTGCATTCATCACACTGAGACGATGTGTCATGAACAAGGAAGACAACTCTTGCATTTTTGGACGGGTTTTTTAAAAAAAAATCCGTCTCTTAAAATAGCGATGTCCGGCTGGGCGGGCGTCCTGCGGGCGGGCGGGCGGGCGGACGGGCGGGCGGGCGGGCGTCGTCCCAGGTTTACCTTTTGGTTAACCTTTTTTCAAAGTGATATTTTTCATCTATTCTGCAGCAGATTGTTTTAATATCAGGACTGATGCATAAGTGGAGGTACCGCTTTCATGTATTATCCATAAATGGCGCAAAAGACTAAAATTTTGGCGGAAATTGTCATTTTTCAAACTTGCATTTTTCAGGTTTACCTTTTGGTTAACCTTTTTTCAAATGCCAGTGTAGTGGATAGAGTGCTGGACTACGGATCCTATTGTTGACTATGAATCTGAGGGGCGTGAGTTCAAACCCCGGTGGAGACATTTTTTTTTTTTTTTCTGTTCTTTTTTTTTTCTTTCTTTTTTCATTCTTTTTTTTTCTTTATTTTTCTTTTCTTCTCCATAAACACACATAGAAGCCTCCGTGGTGTAGTGGTTACGCTACTCGACTTGTAAACCAGGGATCACAGGATCGATCCTGGGCTTCTCCAGACTTTCGGATGAGTCTTTAAACCGAGGTCCCGTCTCCATATGACCATAGCACTCACTCACTCTCCATAAACACATATGAACAATTATTATCTTCCTCCCCTGATAGTTGCTAGTAATAATACATACATGCATGCACAGGCATGGAATTTTCTTTTTTTTTTTTTTTTTTTTTTTTTTTTTTTCGTTCTTTTTTTAGCTCACCTGAGCACGAGGTGAGTTGATGTCCGTCGTCCGTCAACAGTTTCTTTAAACGACATCTCCTCCTGGGATAATGGCCCGATTTCAAAATTATTTTACAGAAATGTTCATTAGGTGACCCTTTTTCAAAATTGCTAAAATCAGTGGCCACTAGAGCTAAAAATAGAGCTAAAAATAGAAAAAACTTTTTTTTTTTCTTCGTAAAACACAAACAAATCACCCCCCCCCACACACACACACACACACACAAAAAGTTGTTACTGGGTTAGGATATTGCATTTGTTCTGTACATACATGCATACTTAGTTTTATATACATACCCTACCCACCCCACCCTACCCTAGCATACCCTACCCTACCCCACAACCCCACCCCACCCCCATCCCAAAACAACCCCAATCCACCCCCAACCCAACCCCATCCCACCATTCCCCACCTTACCCGACCTCACCCCATCCCACCCACGCAAGCCCACCCCACAACCCCACCACACCCCATCACACCCCACACCCCACCCCACCACAAATTCCACCCCATCCCACCCGACTCCTAACCCATTCCACCCCACCCTACCCCACACCAGCACACCCCACCCTACCCCACCCATGCCACCACCATCCTAACCATACTGAAAAAAAAAAACCGTCCATAATGCCATTAGGCATTTTTCTTGTTGGTTTTTGGATTATCTGCCCTTGATGCATATATTTTATGATTGATTTGAAGTACATTTGTAATATTTGTATCCCTCTTACAACATAGTTGTGAGGGGGGATATAGCATAACTTCATACAAAGGTTCCTTATAAAAAAATCTCGAGTGAGTTCGACTTTCAAGGTCATGACCTCAAGGTCACTGTGGCTATTTTTTAGAAAAACTTTGTCATTGCTCTAGCGCCTACATTTCTTCACCAATTTCATTATAACTTCACACAAATGTTCCTTATAAAAAATCTCCAGCGAGTTAGACTTTCAAGGTCATGACCTTAAGGTCAAGGTCACTGTGGCTATTTTTAGAAAAAACTTTGTCATCGATCTAGCGCCTTCATTTCTTCACCATTTTCAATAGAACTTCACACAAATGTTCCTTATAAAAAAATCTCGAGCGGTTCGACTTTCAAGGTCATGACCTCCAGGTCAAGGTCACTGTGGCTATTTTTAGGAAAAACTTTGTCTTCGCTCTAGCGCCTACATTTCTTCACTGATTTCAATATAACTTCACACAAATGTTTCTTATGATAATATCTCGAGCGAGTTCGACTTTCAAGGTCTTGATCTCAAGGTCAAGGTCACTGTGGCTATTTTTAGAAAAACTTTGTCATCTCTCTAGCTCCTACATTTCTCCAAAGATTTCAATATAACTTCACACAAATGTTTCTTATGACAATATCTCGAGCGAGTTCGACTTTCAAGGTCATGACCTCAAGGTCAAGGACACTGTGACTATTTTTTAAAAAAAACTTTGACATCGCTCCAGCGCCTACATTTCTTCACTGATTTCAATATTACTGCACAGAAATGTTTCTTATGACAATATCTCTAGCGAGTTCGACTTTCAAGGTCATGACCTCAAGGTCAAGGTCACTGTGGCTATTTTTAGAAAAACTTTGTCATCGCTCTAGCGCCTACATTTTTTAACTGATTTCAATATAACTTCACACAAATGTTCCTTTTGACAATATCTCGTGCGATATCGACTTTCAAGGTCAAGGTCACTGTGGCTATTTTTAGAAAAAATTTGTCATTGCTCTAGCGCTTACATTTTTTTACCAATTTCAATATTGCTTCACACAAATGTTCCTTATGACAATATCTCGAGCGAGTTCCACTTTCAAGGTCAAGGTCACTGTGGCTATTTTTAGAAAAACTTTTCATCGCTCTAGCGCTTACATTTCTTCACCGATTTCAATATAACTTCACACAAATGTTCCTTATGACAATATCTCAAGCCATATCGACTTTCAAGGTCAGGATCACAATGGCTATTTTTAGAAAAACTTTGTCATCGCTCCAGCGCTTACATTTCTTCACCGATTTCAATATAACTTCACACAAATGTTCCTTATGACAATACCTCAAACGAGTTTGACTTTCAAGGTCAAGGTCACTGTGGCTATTTTTGAAAAACTTTGTCATTGCTCTAGCGCTTACATTTTTTTACCCATTTCAGTATTGCTTCACACAAATGTTCCTTATGACAATATCTGTAGCGAGTTCCACTTTCAAGCTCACTGTGGCTATTTTTAGAAAAACTTTGTCATGGCGCTAGCGCTTACATTTCTTAACCGATTTCAGTATAACTTCACACAAATGTTCCTTATGACAATATCTCGAGCTATTTCAACTTTCAAGGTCAAGGTCACTGTGGCTATTTTTAGAAAAACTTTGTCATCGCTCTAGTGCATATATTTATTGATGAATGTTAATAGAACTTCACACAAATGTTTCTTATGATAACCAGTGCTTCAGCTGAAGTGCACGACCCGCTGGATGCTTTTAGCTTTATGAGTGTTACCATATATGGGTATGGCGGCCATTTTGGTCATGTGACCTGGACCTAAAACGGTTACCCCAATAAATGCGCCTTATCATAAGGAGCAAAAATATATCTTATACTTTAGTACTGTATTCTTTATCGTTTGCAGGATAAAATGCATTCCCACTTTTCCAATACAAACGCATATGCGTCAAAGTTTGACCCAGGCACAAAGAAGGTCAACGTCAACCCAGGGTCACCATTTTAGCAATTTATGATGGGCCTACGTCCCAGATGCTATTTATCAAGTTTCGTGGTAATCTGCCCAGTGGTTCTGGAGAAGACTATTTTTAAAAGGGTGTTTACCATATATGGCTTGGCGGCCATTTTGGTCATGTGACCTGGACCCCATGAGCAAATTTTGGTTTCCCCCATCCCATAGAGGCTCCATATGAAATTTGATTTCAATCGGCCCAACGGTTTCCAGTGAGAAGCAGTTCGAAAAATTTTACATTTTTCGCCTAAGCGAGGCTTTACTAAATGAAATGTAATACTTCGCAAGTTCATTGGTTAGATCTCATTGATATCTATCAGTATGCCAAAAATTGTGTAAATATTCCAAGCGGTTAAGTCACTATCACCAATTTTCACAAACGGGTTACAGACTGACAAACAGACAGACCATATATGGCTTGGCGGCCATTTTGGTCATTTGACCTGGACCCCATGAGCAAATTTTGGTTTCCCCCTTCCCATAGAGGCTCCATATGAAATTTGACTTCCATCGGCCCAACGGTTTCCGAGGAGAAGCAGTTTGAAAATTTTCACATTTTTCGCCTCGGCGAGGCTATACTAAATGGAATGTAATATTTCGCAAGTTCATTGGTTAGATCTCATTACTTTAGAACTGTATTCTGAATCGTTTGCAGGATAAAATGCATTCTCATTTTTCCAATACACAAGCATATGTGTCAAAGTTTGACCTAGGCACAAAGAAGGTCAAGGTCAACCCAGGGTCACTATTTTAGCAATTTATGATGGGCCTACGTCCCAGATGCTATTTATCAAGTTTCGTGGAAATCTGCCCAGTGGTTCTGGAGAAGACTATTTTTGAAGGGTTTTTACCATATATGGCTTGGCGGCCATTTTGGTCATGTGACCTAGACCCCATGAGCAAATTTTGGTTTCCCCCATCACATAGAGGCTCCATATGAAATTTGACTTCAATCGGCCCAACGGTTTCCAATGGGAAGCAGTTCGAAAATTTTCACATTTTTCACCTCGGCGAGGCTATACTAAATGGAATGTAATATTTTGCAAGCTCATTGGTTAGATCTCATTGATATCTATCAGTATGCCAAAAATTGTTTAAATATTCCGAGCGGTTAAGTCACTATCAACAATTTTCACAAACGGGTTAAGGACGGACAGACAGACAGACCATACACGGCTTGACGGCCATTTTGGTCATGTGACCTGGACCCCATGAGCAAATTTTGGTTTCCCCCCTTCCCATAGAGGCTCCATATGAAATTTGACTTCAATCGGCCCAACGGTTTCCTAGGAGAAGCAGTTCGAAATTTTTCACAATTTTCGCTTCGGCGAGGCTATACTAAATGGAATGTAATATTTTGCAAGTTCATTGGTGAGATCTCATTGATATCTATCAGTATGCCAAAAATTGTTTAAATATTCCAAGCAGTTAAGTCACTATCACCAATTTTCACAAACGGGTTACGGACGGACAGACAGATTGACAGAATGACAGACTGACAGAATGACAGAATGATACGGTGATTTTAGGGCACTCTAGAAAATCAACCGACTTCAGTCGGTCGCTTTTTCTGCGGGTCGTGCAATATCTCGAGTTGCTTTGATTTTCAAGGTCATGACCTCAAGGTCAAGGTCACTGTGGCTATTTTTAGAAAAACTTTGTCATCGCTCTACCGCCTACATTTATGATTTTAATATAATTTATGATTGATTTGAAGTACATTTGTAATATTTTTTATGAATGGCATTTGGCGGGGGCATCCGTGTCCTATGGACACTTTTTCTAGATGGTTTTTGAATTATCTGCCCTTGACTCAGTACCATATAGTAAACCGTGTCCGGGCCATAACTCCTAAACCGTATGGAATACATTCATGAAACTTCACAGGTGCATTCACACACTTAGACGATGTATCATGGACAAATAAGACAACTCTTGCATTTTTTTGTTTTCGAATTATCTGCCCTTGACTTAGTACCATATAGTTAACCGTGTCCGGGTCATAACTCCTAAACCGTATGGAATATATTCATGAAACTTCACAGGTGCATTCATCACACTGAGACGATGTGTCATGAACAAGGAAGACAACCCTTGGTGTTTTGTTTTTTGAATTATCTGCCCTTGACTTAGTACCGTAAAGTAAACCGTGTCCGGGCCATAACTCCTTAACCGTATGGAATATAATCATGAAACTTCACAGGTACATCCATCATACTTTGACGATGTGTCATGAACAAGGAAGACAACTCCTGCTTGTTTAGTTTTTTAATTATCTGCCCTTGACTTACATCCATATATAGTCAAATGGTATGTCGTGTCCGGGCCATAACTCCTAAACCGTATGGAATATATTCATGAAACTTCACAGGTGCATTCATCACACTGAGATGATGTGTCATGAACAAGAAAGACAACCATTGCATTTTTGGTTTTTGAATATCTGCCCTTGACTGAGTACCATATAGTAAACCGTGTCCGGGCCATAACTCCTAAACCGTATGGAATATAATCATGAAAATTCACAGGTGCATCCATCATACTTGGACGATGTGTCATGATCAAGGAAGACAACTCCTGCTTGTTTAGTTTTTTAATTATCTGCCCTTGACTTACATCCATATATAGTCAAATGGTGTGCCGTGTCCAGACCATAACTCCTAAACCGTATGGAATATATTCATGAATCTTCACAGCTGCATTCTTCACACTTAGACGATGTGTCATGAATAAGGAAGACAACTCTTACATTTTTGGTTTTTGAATTATCTGCCCTTGACTTAGTACCATGTAGTAAACCGTGTCCGGGCCATAACTCCTAAACCGTATGGAATATATTCATGGAACATCACAGGTGCATTCATCACACTGAGACTATGTGTCATGAACAAGGAAGACAACTCTTACATTTTTGGTTTTTGAATTATCTGCCCTTGACTTAGTACCATGTAGTAAACCGTGTCCGGGCCATAACTCCTAAACCGTATGGAATATATTCATGGAACTTCACAGGTGCATTCATCACACTGAGACGATGTGTCATGAACAAGGAAGACAACTCTTGCATTTTTTGGTTTTTGGATTATTTGCCCTTGATGCATATATTTTATGATTGATTTGAAGTACATTTGTAATATTTTTTATGAATGGCATTTGGCGGGGGCATCCGTGTCCTATGGACACTTTTTCTAGTTTTATTATTTGTGTTCACGGAGATGTTGCACTGATGAGTTAGGAGGCATTCATACGGACTGAACAAATTATTTGTCTAAATCGCGACGGAAGTAAGGGCGAAGATTGTGGCCACCTAAAATCGATTTAAGCACCCCACCTCACCCCCAGCGGAATTCGTATCCGCTGACCGTTGCAAGGCGGTTCTTCTGCCGCGGAGGGTCCCCGCAAATAGGGGCTTGAAGAAATATATGGGCTGCATGATGCTTCCACGCAGAGCTGAATCCGGCCCGCACACTAGTGCTTGTAAACCGCTCAGAGGATCTAAGCCTGTCCAGGGACCGCGATGCGAGGCGGACAGTCCATGCTAATAAACCCTATTGGTTTCATTGGGCGACAGGGCTTGAGATGTAATATCATCTCTTTGTCGGGTAAAAGTCGCACAAAATTAGAAGCAACTTCTCCAAAATGACCTTTACAGTGTTGACGGGGACTTCAAACCTCAAACCAAACAAACAAAATCTTCTGTCGCGGGTTGTTTTTGTTAGGTTTGTCTTTGGGTGTTTCTGTCGCTTATATTATTTTATTTTGGAGAGCCTATTGACCAATTTGTGGAAAAACTGTCCTTCTGGCTTTCCGCTGTTGATATTTCCATTGGCGTCTGTTGTTTCATGTTCGTTTTTCTTTCCCTTAGGTGCCTTAATTGAGAGCTCTTTGTTAATTGTATCGATTCCTGACCGTTGCCCTCACTTCTATTTTAGACCTAAGCTGTTTACCACTACTTAAGTTCGGTCGATTTCAGTTCTGCGTGGAAGCGACATTTTTTGTCCAGGCCGCGATAGGTGTCTCCATTTCCGGACCACAGGGCTTGTACTTTTGTACTTGGGCTGCTACATGTATGTCTCTTGAATGGAGGAGCCTATGATCATATGTCGTCTCTCCATTTAAACTGATGTCTTTGATTCTGATCAGGACCCAAGAGTCCAACAAGCGGTTTCTTTTATTATAGCATTTGTTTTTGTCTCGGAGGGCTTTACTTTCATTTGTTCTGACTTCATGTCGTTCTTTTTGTCGCGCCTGCAATTAGCATGGCGCGATAAAGGCGCCCGGTTTTCCGTCCGTTCGTTCGTCTGTTCGTCCGTCCATTCGTCAAGGCGTCAACATTTGCGACCACCCTAGCGTTCACCCTAAGGTTCAAGTTTACCACAGGCGCGACATAGCCTTCGGCGGAATTCTTGTTTTCTTATTGTTTTTGTTTGTTTGAACTTCCTGAGTCATTACCAATTACCATAACCTGCTATCATTCCAGGTTAGTCTCTTGCCTCGTGGTTCTGATTCAGGTGACTGACTTCTATGCCTAGTAAAAGCTATATCTATTGGTCAATTACGGTCATGTGACCAATAGCAATAAAGTTTGGATGTTTAACTTTATTGGCCAGTGACAGTCAAGTGACTATTAGCAACGCAGTTTATTTGGTTTAAATGTTTTATTGGTCAATGACAGTCATGTGACCAATTGCAGTTCAGCAATGGTGTTTTAACTTTATTTGTCAGTGACAGTCATGCGACCAATAGCAATATAATTTGGACGCTTTACTTCATTGGTCATTGACAGTAATTTGACCGAAAGCAATACATTCTGATGTTTAAATTTTTTGGTCAGTGAGTCATGTAACCAATAGCAATACAGTGGGGATGTTTTAACTTCATTGGCCAGAGGCAGTCATTTGACCAATAGCATCAAGACCGGATGTTTTATTTATTGGTCAGTGCCTGTTATGTGACCAATAGCAAAACAGTTTGTACGATGTTACTTTATTGGTCAGTGACAGTCATGTGACCAAACCAGAGAGTTCAGATCTTTTGCCTTATTTGTCAGTGTCAATATCAATACAAATTAAACGGTTAATATTTATTATGTCTCCCCCGAAAAAACTTTTTTCGGAGAGACATATTGTTTTTCCCCCGGGCGTCTGTCTGTCCGTCTGTCCGTCTTGTCACACATTCGTGTCCGCTCTATAACTTGAAAACCGTTCGAGCTATCTTCACGAAACTTAGTAGCAGCCTTCGTGGTGCAGTGGTTACGCTACTCGTCTTGCAAACCAGGGATCGCAGGATCGATTCCGGGCTTCTCCAGACTTTCGGATGAGTCTTTAAACCGAGGTCCCGTCCCTGTATGACCTTAGTTGTTGGTGGGACGTAAAACTTAAACTCACTCACTCACTCACGAAACTTAGTATAAATATTAATCAGCATTAGACGACGTGCAGTGCGCAAGAACTATAACTCTTGCATTTATACTTTTGAATTATCTCCCTTGGAAGTTTGTCGGTCAATAACTTTCTTATTTTCAGATGGATTTTAAAATTACTTGGCAGAAATATTAACAACCATAAGACGATGTGTGGTGCGCATGAGGCAGGTCGGTACCTCAAAGGTCAAGGTCATACTTAGAGGTTAAAGGTAAAAAAGGGGCCTTTTTTCGTATTTGGTCAATAACTTTCTTATTTTGAGATGGATTTTAAAATTACCTGGCAGAAATATTAACAACCATGAGACGATGTGTGGTGCGCATGAGACAGGTCAGTTTCTCGAAGGTCAAGGTCATACTTAGAGGTCAAAAGTCAAAAAGAGGCCTTTTTTCGTGTTTGGTCAATAACTTTCTTATTTTAAGATGGATTTTTAAATCACTTGGCAGAAATGTTAACCAATATAAGACAATGTGTTGCGTGCATGAGGCAGGTCGGTACCTCAAAGATCAAGGTCATACTTAGAGGTCAAATGTTAAAAAAGGGCCTTTTTTCGGGTTTTATCAATAACTTGCTTATTTTTAGATAGAATTTGAAGTTACTCGGCAAAAATGTTAACTATCATGAGACGATGTGTTGCATGCATGATTCAGTTTGGTATCTCAAATGTCAAGGTCATACATAGAGGTCAAAGGTCAAAAAAAGGGGCCTTTTTTCGTGTTTGGTCAATAACTTTCTTATTTTTAGATGGATTTTGAAATTGCTGGGCAGAAATGTAAACCACCATGAAATGATGTGTTGCACGCATGACCCAGTTTGGTACATGAAAGGTCAAGGTCATACATAGATTTTAAATGTCAAAAAGGGGCCTTTTTGTGTTCTGTCAATAACTTTCTTATTTTTAGATGGATTTTAAAATTACTTGGCAGAAATGTTAATAACCATGAGACGATGTGTTGCGTGCATGACCTAAGTTGATACCTCAAATGTCAAGGTCGTACTAAGAGGTCAAAGGACAAAAAGGGGCCTTTTTTAGTGTTCAGTCAATAACTTTCTTATTCCTGGATAGATTGTGAAATTACTTGGCAGAAATGTAACCATCATGAGACAATGTGGTGCACGCTAGAACCAGGTCGGTATCTCAAAGATCTCCAAGATCAAGGTCATACTAAGAGGTCAGAGGTAAAAAAAAGTTTGTTTTTTTTTTGTGTCTAGTCAATAACTTTTTATTTCTGGATGGACTTTATAAAGTAACCATGCAGAAATGTTCACCGTCATTAGACCATGAGTCATGTGCAAGACCAAGGTCCATATACCTCCAATGTCAAGGTCATACCTAGAGGTCAAAGGTAAATAAAGGGACAGTCAACTTCCTTATTCTTTGATGGATTATGAAATTACTTGGCAGAAATGTTAACCATCATGAGCCGATGGGTTGTACCTCAAAGGTCAAAGGTAAAAAGGGCTTTTTTTGTGTATGGCCAATAATTTTTTTATTTTTCTACGAACATTTTTAAAGTTACTTTGCAGAAATGTTTATCTTCATTAGATGATGTGTTGCACACAAGACCCAGCTCAATACCTCCAATGTCAAGGTTATACTAAGAGGTCAAAAACGGGGGAGACATCTGTGTTTTTGTAGAAAAACAAATTCTAGTTGATATTTATTGGTCAGTGACTATCAAGTGCCCATTAGCAATACAGTTTTAGATGTTTTACTGGTCAATGACAGTCATGTGACCAATAGCAATACAGTAATTGTGTTTTAATTTTGTCAGTGGCAGTCATGTGACCAAAAGCAATATAGGTTGGACGTTTTACTTTATTGGTCAGTGACAGTCATTTGACCAATAGCAACAAAGTTTGGATGTTTTACTTTATTGGTCAGTGACAGTCAGGTGACCAAATTCAATACAGTTTGGATGTTTTACTTGGTCAGTGACAGTCAAGTGACCAACAGTTAAACAATTTGGATATTTTACTTTATTTGTCTGTGACAGTCAACTGACCATTAGCAAAACAGTTTGCATGTTTTACATTTACTGGACAATGATAGCCATGTGACCAACAGCAATACAGTAAGGTTGTTTTAACTTTATTTGTCACTGGCAGTCGTGTGACAAATAGCAATAAAATAGAATTTGGATTTTCTTTTCGTATCTTTTGTGCTGCATACTGCACAGTTGTCGGCAGGTTATACGTGATGTGAGTGATATTGCGCTTCAAGAATAGAAATTTACTCTTCACAAAGGCTAGACTTCCCATGATATGTTGTAAAAGGCTCCCACGGCACGGGTCGCTGCAAACGGATGGATGTTTGCCGCAGCCCTATGCATATGCTGGCAGGTCATGCCTGATTTGAGTTTCATGGCCCTTAAGAATACAATTTTTCCGGTTAGTAAGGCTAGCCTTAGTAGGTGATGTTGACGAATTCTCCATGGCGCGGGGCGCTGCCCACGGATGAATGGGTAATGTTTGTCTAATTTGTGTGCTGTAGTACTGTACATACGTTTTTAGGATATATCTGATTTCAGTTTTATTACCCATCAAATATATAACGTTCCCCATTACAGAGACCAGGCTTACTATGTTATGTTGAAGATGACACGTCAGACAGGGCCTTTGTTGCTACTGGGCAAGCGGCATACAGAATCAGTACAACCTGTATCATGATTGGTGTTGTCGCGTTGTAAACGTGTGCGAAGACGCGTTGTGGGGTGCTGCCCATGGTTGGATTTCATTTTTAGCTCACCTGACCGAAGGTCATGGTGAGCTTTTGTGACAGTAAGATGTCCGGCGTCGTCGTGCGTCGTGCGTCGTCCGTCGTCCGTCGTCCGTCGTGCGTCGTCCGTGCGTAAACTTTTTCTTGTGAACACACTAGAGGCCACAGTTTTGGTCCAATTATCATCAAACTTGCTCAGAATGATAATCATGACAATATCTCGGTCAAGTTCGAATTTGGGTCATGTCGGGTAAAAAAGTAGGTCAGTAGGTCAAATCATAGAAAAACCTTGTGAACACTCGAGAGGCCACAATTTTGGTCCAATCATCATCAAACTTGCTCAGAATGATCATTGTGACAATATTTTAGTGAAGTTTGAATATGGATCATGTCGGCTTAAAAAGTAGGTCAGCGGGTCAAATCATAGAAAAACCTTGTGAACACCCTAGAGGCCACAATTTTGGTCCAATCATAATCAAACTTGCTCAGAATGATCATCATGACAATATCTTGGTCAAGTTCGAATATGGGTCATGTCCGGTCAAAAAGTAGGTCAGTAGGTCAAATCATAGAAAAACCTTGTGAACACTCTGAAGGCCACTGTTTTGGTCCAATTATCATGAAACTTGCTCAGAATGACCATTGTGACAATATTTCAGTCCAGTTCGAATATGGGTCATATCGGGTTAAAAAGTAGGTCAGCGGGTCAAATCATATAAAAACCTTGTGAACACCCTAGGGGCCACAATTTTGGTCCAATCTTAATCAAACTTGCTCAGAATGATCATCATGACAATATCTCGGTCAAGTTTGAATATGGGTCAAATGGTTCCGGTCCGTTGCACATCTAGGTCACAGGAGCCAAAAACAGATTTTTTTCACCAAAAACTTAAAAAATCTTCTTCTCTGAAACCACAAGGCCCAGGTCTTTGTTATTTGGTATGAAGCTTCATCTAGTGGACCCCTACCAAGATTGTTCAAATTATAGTGCTGGGGCCAAAAATGCCCCCGCACGGGGGCCCTTTGGTTTTACATAGGCTTATATAGGGAAAATCTTTAAAAATCTTCTTCTCTGAAACCACAAGGCCCAGGACTTTGATATTTGGTATGAAGCTTCATCTAGTGGACCCCTACCAAGATTGTTCAAATTTGAGTGCTGGGACGAAAAATGCCCCCGCCACGGGGCCCTTTGGTTTTACATTGGCTTATATAGGGAAAATCTTTAAAAATCTTCTTCTCTGAAACCACAAGGCCCAGGTCTTTGATATTTGGTATGAAGCTTCATCTAGTGGACCCCTACCAAGATTGTTCAAATTATAGTGCTGGGGCCAAAAATGCCCCCGCCCCAGGGCCCTTTGGTTTTACATAGGCTTATATAGGGAAAATCTTCAAAAATCTTCTACTCTGAAACCACAAGGCCCAGGACTTTGATATTTGGTATGAAGCTTCATCTAGTGGACCCCTACCAAGATTGTTCAAATTATAGTGCTGGGACAAAAAATGCCCCCGCCACGGGGCCCTTTGGTTTTACATTGGCTTATATAGGGAAAATCTTTAAAAATCTTCTTCTCTGAAACCACAAGGCCCAGGTCTTTGATATTTGGTATGAAGCTTCATCTAGTTGACCCCTACCAAGATTGTTCAAATTACAGTGCTGGGGCCAAAAATGCCCCCGCCCCGGGGCCCTTTGGTTTTACATAGGCTTATATAGGGAAAATCTTAAAAAATCTTCTTCTCTGAAACCACAAGGCCCAGGTCTTTGATATTTGGTATGAAGCTTCATCTAGTGGACCCCTACCAAGATTGTTCAAATTTTAGTGCTGGGACAAAAAATGCCCCCGCCACGGGGCCCTTTGGTTTTACATGGGCTTATATAGGGAAAATCTTTAAAAATTTTCTTTTCTGAAACCACAAGGCCCAGGACTTTGATATTTGGTATGAAGCTTCATCTAGTGGACCCCTACCAAGATTGTTCAAATTTTAGTGCTGGGACAAAAATGCCCCCGCCACGGGGCCCTTTGCTTTTACATTGGCTTATATAGGGAAAATTTTTAAAAATCTTCTTCTCTGAAACCACAAGGCCCAGGTCTTATATATTTGGTATGAAGCTTCATCTAGTGGACCCCTACCAAGATTGTTCAAATTATAGTGCTGGGGCCAAAAATGCCCCCGCCACGGGGCCCTTTGGTTTTACATAGGCTTATATAGGGAAAATCTTTAAAAATTTTCTTCTCTAAAACCACAAGGCCCAGGACTTTGATATTTGGTATGAAGCTTCATCTAGTGGACCCCTACCAAGATTGTTCCAATTTTAGTGCTGGGGCCAAAAATGCCCCTGCCCCGGGGCCCTTTGGTTTTACATAGGCTTATATAGGGAAAATCTTTAAAAATCTTCTTCTCTGAAACCACAAGGCCCAGGACTTTGATATTTGGTATGAAGCTTCGTCTAGTGGACCCCTACCAAGATTGTTCAAATTATAGTGCTGGGACAAAAAATCCCCCCCTGCCACGGGGCCCTTTGGTTTTACATAGGCTTATATAGGGAAAATCTTTAAAAATCTTCTTCTCTGAAACCACAAGGCCCAGGACTTTGATATTTGGTATGAAGCTTCGTCTAGTGGACCCCTACCAAGATTGTTCAAATTATAGTGCTGGGACAAAAAATCCCCCCCTGCCACGGGGCCCTTTGGTTTTACATAGGCTTATATAGGGAAAATCTTTAAAAATCTTCTTCTCTGAAACCACAAGGCCCAGAACTTTGATATTTGGTATGAAGCTTCATCTAGTGGACCCCTACCAAGATTGTTCAAACTATAGTGCTGGGGCAAAAAATGCCCCTGTCCCGGGGCCCTTTGATTTTACATAGGCTTATATAGGCAAAATCTTTAAAAATCTTCTTCTCTGAAACCGCTAGGCCCAGGTCTTTGATATTTGATGTGTAGCTTCATCTAGTGGACCTTTGACAAGATTGTTCAAATTTTAGCCTTTGTTGATGTTTGGTATGAAGCTTCACCTTTAAGACCTCCCTCAACATTATGTACATTAAAGCCCTGGGGCCAATAATGGCCCTCTCTGGGGCCCACTTGTTACACTATGGATCAGGTGAGCGATCCAGGGCCATCATGGCCCTCTTGTTTCTGGATGGACTTTATAAAGTAACCATGCAGAAATGTTCACCGTCATTAGACCATGAGTCATGTACAAGACCAAGGTCCATATACCTCCAATGTCAAGGTCATACCTAGAGGTCAAAGGTAAAAAAAGGGACAGTCAATAACTTCCTTATTCTTTGATGGATTTTGAAATTACTTGACTGAAAGGTTAACCATCATGGGACGATGTGTTGTACCTCAAAGGACAAGGCCATACTTAGAGGTCAAAGGTAAAAAAGGGCTTTTTTGTGTATGGCCAATAACTTTTTAGCTCACCAGAGCCGAAGGCTCCGGGGGAGCTTATAGGATAGGCAGTTGTCCGGCGTCGTCATCGTCGTTGTCGTCGTCGTCGTTTTTTATGAAAATTGGCCCATTAGTTTGGTTGCTATAGCAACTTAGAGCTCCCATAGACTTATAATGGGGAAAATTGAAAAATGGCATTTACTGCCAAGCCACTGCAGATATTTTGACAAAACTTTCATAGAAATATTCCTTAGGCAATCTACTATCTGCCATATGAGTTTAGGCCTACTGCTCATTTGTATTGGTTGCCATGGAAACCAAAATGAAAAAATAGAAAAAAAAATACTTAAAAAATCATCTCCTCAGAAACCATATGCTCTATGAGGCTGAAAGTTTATGGAAATATTCACCATATTTGCCTTTACAGGTTTTGTGTTTTTAGCTCACCGTCACATAGTGACGAGGTGAGCTTTTGGGATCACTTTTCGTCCGTCGTGCGTCCGTGCGTCCGTCCGTGCGTGCGTCCGTAAACAATTTCTTTAAACGACATCTCCTCCTAAACCACTGATCGGATTTTGACCAAACTTCACAGGAATGATCCTTAGGTGGTCCCCTTTCAAAGTTGTTCAAATGGTTCCGGTCCGTTGCACATCTAGGTTTTTGGGGCCAAAAATAGTTTTTTTTCACCAAAAACTTAAAAAATCTTCTTCTCTGAAACCACAAGGCCCAGGTCTTTGATATTTGGTCTGAAGCTTCATCTAGTGGACCCCTACCAAGATTGTTCAAATTATAGTGCTGGGGCCAAAAATGCCCCCGCTCCGGGGCCCTGTGGTTTTACATGGGCTTATATAGGGAAAATCTTTAAAAATCTTCTTCTCTGAAACCGTAAGGCCCAGGTCTTTGATATTTGGTATGAAGCTTCATCTAGTGGACCCCTACCAAGATTGTTCAAATTATAGTGCTGGGGCCAAAAATGCCCCCGCCCCGGGGCCCTTTGGTTTTACATGGGCTTATATAGGGAAAATCTTTAAAAATCTTCTTCTCTGAAACCGTAAGGCCCAGGTCTTTGATATTTGGTATGAAGCTTCATCTAGTGGACCCCTACCAAGATTGTTCAAATTATAGTGCTGGGGCCAAAAATGCCCCCGCTCCGGGGCCCTTTGGTTTTACGTGGGCTTATATAGGGAAAATCTTTAAAAATCTTCTTCTCTGAAACCGCAAGGCCCAGGTCTTTGATATTTGGTATGAAGCTTCATCTAGTGGACCCCTACCAAGATTGTTAAAATTATAGTGCTGGGGCCAAAAATGCCCCAGCTCCAGGGCCCTTTGGTTTTACATGGGCTTATATAGTGAAGAGCTTTAAAAATCTTCTTCTCTGAAACCGTAAGGCCCAGGTCTTTGATATTTGGTATGGAGCTTCATCTAGGGGACCCCTACCAAGATTGTTCAAATTATAGTGCTGGGGTCAAATATGCCCCCGCTCAGGGCCCCTTTGGTTTTACATGGGCTTATATAGGGAAAATCTTTAAAAATTTTCTTCTCTGGAACCGTAAGGCCCTTGTCTTTGATATTTGGTATGAAGCTTCATCCCACAAGGCCATGGTCCTTCTCCCCCCCCCCTCCCCCCCTCCCCCCCACTCCGGGGCCCTTTGGTTTTAAATGGGCTTATATAGGGAAAATCTTTAAAAATCTTCTTCTCTGAAACCGCAAGGCCCAGGTCTTTGCTATTTGGTATGAAGCTTCATCTAGTGGACTCCTACCAAGATTGTTCAAATTATAGTGCTTGGGCTAAAAATGCCACCGCCCCGGGGCCCTATGGTTTTACATGGGCTTATATGGGGAAAATCTTTAAAAATCTTCTTCTCGGAAACCCCAAGGGCCAGGTCTTTGCTATTTGGTATGAAGCTTCATCTAGTGGACCCCTACCAAGATTGTTCAAATTATAGTGCTAGGGCCAAAACTGCCCCCGACCTGGGGCCCTTTGGTTTTACATAGACTTATATAGAGATATTCCTTAAAAATCTTCTTCTGAAACAGCAAGGCCATGGTCTTTGATATTTGGTGTGAAGCTTCCTCTAGTGGACCTCTATCAAGATGGTTTAAATTATAGCCCTGAGGCCAAAAACGCCTCCGCCCCAGAGCCATTTGGTTTTTCATAGGCTTATGTAGGGAATATCTTTAATAAAAATCTTCTTCTCTGAAACCGTTAGGCCCAGGTCTTTGATATTTGGTATGTAGCATATCTAGTGGACCTTTGCCAAGATTGTTCAAATTATAGCCTTTGTTGATATTTGGTATGAAGCTTCACCTTTTTAGACGTCTCTGAACATTATGCACATTATAGCCCTGGGGTTAGTAATGGCCCTCTCCGGGTCCCACTTGTTACTCTATGGATCAGGTGAGCGATCCAGGGCCATAATGGCCCTCTTGTTTCATTTTGTTTTTGGTGTTGCAGTATTAGCTGTGAGGTTTCACCTTATTTGAGAACTATGACCCTTCGTGAATTCGTGAGCTATTTCTTCTGCACAAGGGCTAGACTTCCCCGGCTATGTTAAAGAATGCTAAAATGGCGCTTCGCACAGATGATTGTTATTTTTGTATGTGTGCTGCAGCCCTGTATATATGTTAGTAGGTTGGGACATTTGAGTGTAATCGTCTTGCTGTGCCACTATGGAGTAAGTCCGTGGGACCATGGAGACGTTAAACACCAGAACTCTACTACTACTACATTTGAGTGTAATGGGCCTTCAAGAATATAAATTTTCCCTACACAAAGGCTAGTCTTCCTTTGTTAGATTGCAGAATTCTCCCATGGCGTGGCACGCTGCGTACGGTGTTTTTTTGTGTTTCTTTTTTTTTTTTTTTTTTTTTTTTTGTTTTTTAGATACAGTGCTGCACATTGGCGGGTAGGTTACATCTGATTTGAGTACTATAGTCTTTCAAGAATATAAATTTCCCCTGCACAAACGCTAGACTTCCCATGGCATGTTTAAGAAGAAGACTCCCATAGCACGGGTCGCTGCGCACGGATGTTTTTTTTTTTTTTTTTTTTTGCTGCAGCCTTGCACACATACATATCCTGGTAGGTTATGTCTTTGTGTTTTATGGCCCTTCAAGAATATAAATTTCTTCAATACAATGGTTAGCCTTCCCGTGTTATGCTGAAGAATTATCCGATTGCACGGGACGCTCTGCACGGATGGATGAGTTTTGTTTTTTCTGTTTTGACTTTTGAGACCTATAGTACTTACATAAAACTGGTGGGATATGTCTGTTTTAAGTACTACGGCCTTGCTATGTTATGTTGAAATTTTCCAGCTTATCACACCAAGTAAGATGGGGCATGGTTTGTAACTGTCCTTATGACTTTCCTTTGTTTAGGTTTTCATTATGGTCTGGTCGCTTCATGTTTGTGTATCTTTCCCTTTGATGTCTTTGATGGGTGGAGTAAGTTAATTGTATCGATTCCTTATCTTTGTTTTACTTCTACTTTGTTTTGTTCGCTTTATCTAATTGTGCTGCAGTAATGTATGTAAACAAGTAGGCTATATGATTTCAGACGTGTGCGCTTCAAAAATATAAATTTCCCCTGCACTAAGTCTCAAATTCCTATGGCATTTTGAAGAAGCTTCCATGGCATGTGGCGCTGCGCACAGATTTGAATCATGCAGTCCTGTACATCTGTTTTAAAGGCCGATCTTGGTGGCACTCAAGCCCTCTCTCTCAGAAAAAATGGCTGTTAACATGATATTGATGGATATTTATTAGTCTCTGGACACCAAGCCTGAAACTGATAATTCCTGCAGTTTTACATGCATATCAGCCAGTCAAGAATCAGATTATAAATTTGATCCCGCAAATGTATTGAGCTATTTTATGTGTAATTATAGACCTTTTTATGTAGGCCATTTGCCCTAAACATAGAGAAAAAATTGTTGTTGCTTTCTTGTTTTGCTATACTTACACAGCAACACTAAATATTCCAAACATTGGCGGAGACATGGTTCTTTGCCGGCTCGTGTGTCTATAAAAGGATAGGCGTTGGTGAGTCTGCCCATATGCACAGGCTCGCCCGAGGGGTCTGCTTTTCACCTATATCATACGACCTTGTTCACAAAGGTGGGCTGAAATTAATCTGTGGTAAAATAAAAAGCGGTCATGCTGAAGTAGCTCAACCTGGGGCATGTTTAAAAGGCTTTGGCCCAGAAAACATGCACACTCCATTTTTTCAGTTCTGGGATGTATCCCTTGCTTTCAAAGGATAACCCTTTAATAGAACATATTTGAATAGTTTCTTTGATTTTTAGCTCACCGTCACGTAGTGACGAGGTGAGCTTTTGGATCACTTTTTGTCCGTCGTGCTTCCGTCCGTGTGTCCGTGCGTCCGTCCGTAAACAATTTCTTCAAACGACATCTCCTCCTAAACCACTGATCGGATTTTGACCAAACTTCACAGGAATGATCCTTAGGTGGTCCCCCTTTCAAAGTTATTCAAATGGTTCCGGTCCGTTGCACATCTAGGTCACAGGAGCAAAAAAAAAAGATTTTTTTTCACCGAAAACTTAAACAATCTTCTTATCTGAAACCACAAGGCCCATATCTTTGATATTTGGTATGAAGCTTCATCTAGCCCCTCCCCGGGTCCCTTTGGTTTCATATAGGATTTTATAGGGAAAATCTTTAAAAAAAATCTTCTCTGAAACCGTAAGGCCCAGGTCTTTGCTATTTGGAACGAAGTTTCATCTAGTGGACCCCTACCAAGATTGTTCAAATTATAGTGCTGGGGCCAAAAATGCCCCTGCCCCGTGGCCCTTTGGTTTAACATAGGCTTATATAGGGAAAACCTTTAAAAATCTTCTTCGCTGAAACCGCAAGGCCTCGGTCTTTGATATTTGGTATGAAGCTTCATCTTGTGGACCTCTACCAAGATTGTTCAAATTATAGCCCTGGGACCAAAAATGTCCCCGCTCCGGGGCCCTTTAGTTTTACATAGACTTATATAGGGAACATCTTTAAATATCTTCTTCTGTGAAACCACAAGGCCTAGGTCTTTGATATTTGGTCTGAAATTTCATCTAGTGGAACTCTATCAAGATTGTTCAAACTATAGCCCTGGGGCCAAAAATGCCCCCGCCCCGAGACCCTTTGGTTTTACATAGACTTATATCGGGAAATATTTAAAACTCTTCTAATCTGAAACTGCAAGGCCCATGTCTTTGATATTTGGTATGGGGCCTTATCTAGTGGACTTCTACCAAGATTGTTCAAATTATAGCCCTCGGGCGACAAATGCCCCCGCCCCGGGGCCCTTTGGTTTTACATAGACTTATAGAGATAATCTTTGAAAATCTTCTCTGAAACGGCAAGGCCCAGGTCTTTGATATTTGGTGTGAAGCTTCATCTAGTGGACCACTATCAAGTTTGTTTAAATTATAGCACTGAGGCCAAAAATGCCCCCGCCCCGTGACCATTTGGTTTAACATGAAACCGCAATGCCCAGGTCTTTGATATTTGGTGTGTAGCTTCATCTAGTGGACATTTGCCAAGATTGTTCCAACTATAGCCTTTGTTGATATTTGATATGAAGCTTTACCTTTTTAGACCTCCCTCAACATTATGCACATTATAGCCCTGGGGTCAATAATGGACCTCCCCAGGGCCCACTTTTTCCTCTATGGATCAGGTCAGCGATCCAGGGCCATCATGGCCCTGTTGTTGAGCGTTGCCAGTATTGCATTACTGATTCTCTATGTCAACCAGCTGAAGCACAATATTCTGACATGCCTTTTACACATGAACTCAGGTTGAAAATGGTGTTGTTTACACATAGGTAGCACCAAGTTTCTTCACTGAACGGCCCTTTGAATTTAAGGCCTTTCATGTGTGGAAACTGCCAGCCTAATTTCAGAAATGAAAGAAATATCAGAAATATAAAACACGTAATATTTCAACAGAAACAAAAATATACAAAACTATAACAAACATTTTTCATGCAATAGAATCTATACAAAATATTTCCCGACGAAAATGCAGTTATGCAAAATGTCTATTTTCTGATTACGAATCGAAAACACGTATATTCAGATGTATTGGACCACCCCACCCACGCCAAAAAGGAAATTTCAGATAAAAAAATCTGATATGATCCAAACATAGACTGTGGGAACTCATTAGAACCATATAGATCAAACTAGTATCCATAATCTATGTTTTTAGAAGAAATAAGAAAAAGAACGTTTACCCCTAAAACCCAGTTTTAAAAGTGGAGTTTAATGGGGTCAAATTTATATAGGTGTGCTAACGTGATGATTTATATGGTCACAATATGTTAAAAGGTCCATGAAAATGTATACTCCGCTGTGTGCAATGAAACAAGTGGTTTATGTGGGCAATACATTTTTTTTTGTATCAAGATCTGCCTCATTACCACCTCATTGAGACAATTCTAATGAAACCCACGTTTTTACATTTACAGATGTGAAAAATAGACCCATTAGACATAGTGCGTTCTTTGATATCTCCAAAGTGTTATTTTATCGGATAAAAATTTTATAGTATTCCTATATATATTCCAAACATTGTTTTTGATGCTCGTTAGACCCGCCTAAATGAGGCGGTGCTAACGAGTACCAATAACCTATTTCTATAAAAGAAAGAACGGAAACCCCTATCTATAACCCCAGTTTCCATATAAAGTGAGGTTTAGAGGAGTGGTCATTCCATGGACTTATACTGCTCTGTGTCTACACTGGTTGCCATTAAGTACATTTTGTTGATCAAACAGGAAATATGGATTACATTTTACTACCGGCTTTTTCCAGCACACACATAGTTCAGTAATCTGTACAGGTACTTGACCTGCTAGTCAGTAGTTATTCCAGACCACTGAAGTGCTGGGTGTTTAATGGCATATAGCTGATTAAAATAAGAGATTCTATCAATCAAATTTCAGTTCTACAGTGGCACCAGGATCGGCCTTTAAGTGCGTGCCATTGCCCTTCACGAATGTAAATTTTCCTTGCACAAACGCTAGAATTCAATTGATATTTTGAAGACTCTCATGGCACGGGTCGCAGCGCACGGATGGGTGTTATTTTTGTGCTGCAGCGTTGTACATATGCTGGTAGGTTTTGTCTAATTTGGGTGTAATTGCCCTTCAAGAATATAAATTTTCCCTATTTCAGGCACAGCCTTCCTATATTATGTTGGAGAATCCTCCCAATGACGCGGGATGCTACAAACGGATGGATGTTTTTTTTTCCTTGTAAAGTAGATCAGGAAATCCATAGCTTGGGACAGAAATTCTGTTCTAACCCTGATGTTCTTACCCCAAATCGAATATTCTGGCGTGTTTGATAAATGCACTGGTTGAATACGAACTCGTATGCACCGTCGTTAAGGTTTACGTCACAGCACGTTACGTGAAGTCACTAAACACTGTAGTGTCATCACAATATGGCGGACGTCGGAAACCGAAGTGACTGCAGCATTAAAAATCCGCGCTAAAAATGGAAGGTATGCAAGAAAAAGAACTCTATATGGGTGTGAGGGGTGGATAGATAAAACTGTTCCTAGGGATCTCTGTCCGGCATCACTCGATAAGCCTCGTGATGCCAGACAGTGACCCTCGGGACGGATTTTTCCAGCAACCCCTCACACCCATATAAGATTTGTATATTCTTTTTTGTACTGTACATATGCTAGTAGGTTATGCCTGATTTGAGTACTAGGTTCTTAAAGAATGTAAGAAACTTATATGGGTGTAAGGGGTTGATGGAAAATCCGTCCCAAGGGTCACTGTCCGGCATCACAAGGCTTGCCGAGTGATGCCGGACAGTAATCCCGAGGGGTGGATTTTTTCATCCACCACTCACACCCATATAGGAGTCTTTTTCTTGCATACCGTCAAATTCTTAGCGCTGATTTTTAATGCTGCAGTCACTTCGGTTACCAACGTCCGCCATATTGTGTTGACACTGCAGGAATGTTTAGTGACGTCACCAAAGTGCCGTGACGCTAACCTTACGAGGTCGTAATCAACCAGTGCATTTATCAAATACGCGATTATATTCGATTTTGGGTCGGAACACCAGGGTCAGAACATAAATTTCTATCCCAGGGTCAGACACGGAATTCCTGGTCTGGCTGGCAAGAATATGAATTTCACCTTTGCAAAGGGTGGCCTTGCTAAGTTATGTTGAGGGACGGTTTCAGCTTGTCGGTTTTTTAGACTCGACTTGTCGTGCTACTGGGTAAAATCAGGTTAACCTTTATCATCCTGGGTGGTGTCGCGTTGTACAAGGTGCGGCATGGCGCACTACGAAGTACTGCGCATGGAGGGTGTGTTTTTGTTTTATTTTTGTGTTGCAGTACTGTAATTTAGCTGATAGTTGATATGTAAGTATTATCGCCATTCAAGAATATAATTCAATAGCACGGGTCACTGCGCAAGAATGGACGTTTTTCTTGTGCTGCAGCCATGTACATATGTCTGATTTGAGCGTCACGGCCCTCAAAATATGTATTTCCCCTAAATAGGATAGCCTTTAAGAATCGCCCAATGCCGCCGGGCGCTGCGCAAGGAGGGTGGCTTATGTATGCTGCAGTATTATGCACTTGCAGGAAGGTTAAGTAGGTTAAGAATATAGATTTCCCCTATTCACCTTATTTGCATTATTTGCTGGATCCCAGCTTGCACATTGTCAATATTAGAAAAACAGGTAACCAGACCCCAGAGACCTTGAAAGGTCATGGGGGTCTGGTTACCTGTTTTCCCAACACTGATAATCCTCAGACTAGGAACCAGCAAACAATGCAAATAAGGTCAATACAAAGGACACCTTTGCTATGTGCTGTTTCCAGCTTTTCAGGTCAGGTTTGACCATGAGTAATTAATACAACCTGTATCATGGTGGGTGTTGTCACGTGTGCAATGGTCAGGTGCGTGGCGCTGCACACGGAAGGCTGATTTTCTTATTCTTTTTTTAGTACTGAACATAATCTGGTAGGTTACGTCTGATTTGAGTACTTTGGCCCTCCTAGAATACACATTCACTACAATGCACAGGACCCCCCGTAGGTATTATGTTTTTGATGCAGCCCTTTGCATTTGCCGATATGTCTGATTTGGGTGTTATAGCCCTTCAAGAATATAAAATGTCTCCTATACCAAGGATATGTAGAAGTCTCCCATTGCACGGGGTACTGCGTACCGTCGTATTTGATTTGTTTATATTTTTGTACTGCAGTACTTTACACATGCTGGTAGATTGTGTCTAATATGGGTACTATGGCCTTACAAGAACATAAATGTCGCTTGTCAAAGGCTCGCCTTCCTATGTTAAAAAAAGAGGAGAGTTGATTTTGTTTTTCCTTTATTGTTTTGTGCTGCAGTACTGTTAACTATTAGCTGGTAGGTTACATATGATTTAAGTGCTATGACCTTTCGTGAATATGAAGTTCCCTTGAACAAAGTCTTGACTTCCCATTGTACGTTGAAGAAGGCTCCCTTGGCATGGGCCCCTCGCACAGATGCGTGTACTCTAGCATTTGCTAGTAGGTAACATCCGACTTGCGTGCGCCCTCCAAGAATATCGATCACTCCTGTTGAAGGCTAGACTTCAGATTGTATGATGAAGGAACCTCCTATCATAGGTTTTATTTTTGTGTTGCAGTACTGTACTTTAGCTGATAGGTGATATGAGTATTATCGCCATTCACATGTAATTCAATGGCACGGGTCACTGCGCAAGAATGGGTGTTTTTCTTGTGGTTCAGCCATGTATATATATCTGATTTGAGCGTCACGGCCCTCAAAATATTTATTTCCCCTAAAAAAAGGCTAGCCGTCTATGTTTAAGAATCGTCCAATGACGCGGGGCGCTGCGCAAGGCGGGTGGGTTATGTATGCTGCAGAACTATGCACTTAATGGTAGGTTAAGAATATAGATTTCCCCTATACAAAGGACACATTTGCTATGCGCTGTTTCCAGCTTTTCATGTCAGATTTGACCCTGAGGAACTAATATTAGGTGGTGTCACGTGGTGCAACGTGCGCCATGGCCAAGTGCACGGCGCTGCACACGGAAGGTGGATTTTCTTTTTCATTTCTTAGTACTGAGTGAGTGTGTTTTACGTCCCACCAACAGCTAAGGTCATACGGAGACGGGACCTCGGTTTAAAGACTCATCCGAAAGTCTGGAGAAGCCCGGGATCGATCCTGCGATCCCTGGTTTACAAGGCGAGTAGCGTAACCACTGCACCACGGAGGCTTCTTTCTTAGTACTGAACATTATCTGGTAGGTTACGACTGATTTATTTAGTACTTTGGCTTTTCTAGAATACAAATTCACTCTGAATAAAGTCTCGACATTCCATGGTATGTTGAAGAAGACTCCCAATGCACAGGACCCCGCGTACAGAAATTGTTTTGATGCAGCCCTGTGCATTTGCCGATATGTCTGATTTTGGTGTTATAGCCCTTCAAGAATATAAAATGTCTCCCATACCAAGGATATGTCGAAGTCTTCCATGGCACGGGGTACTGCGTACGGTGCTGTGGATTTGTTTATATTTTTTGTACTGTAGTACTTTACACATGCTGGTAGGTTGTGTCTAATATGGGTGCTATGGCCTTACAAGAATGTAAATATCGCTTGTCAAAGGCTAGCCTTCCTATGTTATAAAAGAGGAGGGTTGATTTTGTTTTTCCTTTATTGTTTTGTGCTGCAGTACTGTACACTATTAGCTGGTAGGTTACATATGATTTAAATGCTATGACCTTTCAAGATTATGAAGTTCCCTTGAACAAAGTCTAGACTTCCCATTGTACGTTGAAGAAGGCACCCTTGGCATGGGACCCCTCGCACAGATGCATGTACTCTTACATATGCTAGTAGGTAACATCCGACTTGCGTGCGCCCTCCAAGAGTATTGATTACTCCTGTTGAAGGGCTAGACTTCAGATTGTATGGTGAAGGAACCTCCTATCATAGGTTTTATTTTTGTTTTGCAGCACTGTACTTTAGCTGATAGTTGATATATTAGTATTATCGCCATTCAAAAATATACATGTAATTCAATGGCACGGGTCACTGCGCAAGAATGGGTGTTTTTCTTGTGGTGCAGCCATGTACATATGTCTGATTTGAGCGTCACGGCCCTCAAAATATTTATTTCCCCCTAAAAAAGGCTAGCTGTCTATGTTTAAGAATCGTCCAATGACGCGGGAAGCTGCGCAATGCGGGTGGGTTATGTATACTGCAGAACTATGCATTTATTGGTAGATTAAGAATATAGATTCCCCTATACAAAGGACACATTTGCTATGCGCTGTTTCCAGCTTTTCCTGTCAAGTTTGACCATGAGGAACTAATACAACCTGTATCATGATGGGTGGTGTCACGTGGAGCAACGTGCGCCATGGACAGGTGCACGGCGCTGCACACGGAAGGTGGATTTTCTTTTTCTTTTCTTAGTACTGAACATTATATTGTAGATTACGTCTGATTTGAGTACTTTGGCTCTCCTAGAATACAAATTCACTCTGAATAAAAAGTAGAAGTAAAACAAAGATCAGGAATTGATACAATTAACTTACTCCACCCATAAAAGACACCAAAGGGAAAGAAATACAAACATTAAGCGACCAGACCATAATGGAAACCATAAAGTCTCGACATTCCATGGTATGTTGAAGAAGACTCCCAATGCACAGGACCACGCGTACGGATACACATGCTGGTAGGTTGTGTCTAATATGGATGCTATGGCCTTACAAGAACATAAATGTCGCTTGTCAAAGGCTAGCATTCCTATGTTATAAAAGAGGAGGGTTGATTTTGTTTTTCCTTTATTGTTTTGTGCTGCAGTACTGTAAACTATTAGCTGGTAGGTTACATATGATTTAAGTGCTATGACCTTTCAAAAATATGAAGTTCCCTTGAACAAAGTCTAGACTTCCCATTGTACGTTGAAGAAGGCTCCATTGGCATGGGACCCCTAGCACAGTTGCGTGTACTCTTACATTTGCTAGTAGGTAACATCCGACTTGCGTGCGCCCTCCAAAAATATTGATCACTCCTGTTGAAGGGCTAGACTTTAGATTGTATGATGAAGGAACCTCCTATCATAGGTTTTATTTTTGTGTTGCAGCACTCTACTTTAGCTGATAGTTGATATATGAGTATTATTGGCATTCAAAAATAAACATGTAATCCAATGGCACGGGTCACTGCGCAAGAATGGGTGTTTTTCTTTTGGTTCAGCCATGTACATATGTCTGATTTGAGCGCCACGTCCCTCAAAATATTTATTTCCCCTAAAAAAGGCTAAACGTCTATGTTTAAGAATCGTCCAATGACTCGGGGCGCTGCGCAAGGCGGATGGGTTATGTATGCTACAGAACTATGCATTTACTGGTAGGTTTAGAATATAGATTTCCCCTATACAAAGGACACATTTGCTAAGTGCTGTTTCCAGCTTTTCATGTCAGATTTGACCATGAGGAACTAATACAACCCCTATCATGGTGGGTGGTGTCACGTGGTGCAATGAAGTTCCCTTGAACAAGTCTAGACTTCCCATTGTACGTTGAAGAAGGCTCCCTTGGCATGGGACCCCTAGCACAGATGCGTGTACTCTTACATTTGCCAGTAGGTAACATCCGACTTGCGTGCGCCCTCCAAGAATATTGATCACTCCTGTTGAAGGGCTAGACTTCAGATTGAATGATGAAGGAACCTCCTGTCATTGGTTTTATTTTTGTGTTGCAGCACTGTACTTTAGCTGATAGTTGACATATGAGTATTATCGCCATTCAAAAATATAAATGTAATTCAATTGCCCGGGTCACTGCGCAAGAATGGGTGTCTTTCTTGTGGTGCAGCCATGGACATATATCTGATTTGAGCGTCACGGCCCTCAAAATATTTATTTCCCCTAAAAAAGGCTAGCCGTCTATGTTTAAGAATCGTCCAATGACGCGGGGCGCTGCGCAAGGCGGATGGGTTATGTATGCTACAGAACTATGCATTTACTGGTAGGTTAAGAATATAGATTTCCCCTATACCAAGGACTCATTTGCTAAGTGCTGTTTCCAGCTTTTCATGTCAGATTTGACCATGAGGAACTAATACAACTCCTATCATGGTGGGTGGTGTCACGTGGTGCAACGTGCGCCATGGCCAGGTGCACGGCGCTGCACACGGAAGGTGGATTTTCTTTTTCTTTTCTTAGTACTGAACATTTCTGGTAGGTTACGTCTGATTTGAGTACTTTGGCTCTCCTAGAATACAAATTCGCTCTGAATAAAGTCTCGACATTCCATGGTATGTTGAAGAAGACTCCCAATGCACAGGACCCCGCGTACGGATATTGTTTTGATGCAGCCCTGTGCATTGCCGATATGTCTGATTTTGGTGTAATAGCCCTTCAAGAATATAAAATGTCTCCCATACCAAGGATATGTTGAAGAAGTCTCCCATGGAACAGGGTACTGCGTTCGGTGGTGTTGGATTTGTTTATATTTTTTGGTACTGCAGTACTTTACACATGCTGGTAGGTTGTGTCTAATATGGGTGCTATGGCCTTACAAAAACATAAATGTCGCTTGTCAAAGACTAGCCTTCCTATGTTATAGAAGAGGAGGGTTGATTTTGTTTTTCCTTTATTGTTTTGTGCTGCAGTACTGTACACTATTAGCTGGTAGGTTACATATGATTTAAGTGCAATGACCTTTCGTGAATATGAAGTTCCCTTGAACAAAGTCTAGACTTCCAATTGTACGTTGAAGAAGGCTCCCTTGGCATGGGACCCCTCGCACATATGCGTGTACTCTGACATTTGCTAGTAGGTAACATCCGACTTGCGTGCGCCCTCCAAGAATATTGATCACTCCTGTTGAAGGGCTAGACTTCAGATTGTATGATGAAGGAACCTCCTATCATAGGTTTTATTTTTGTGTTGTAGTACTGTACTTTAGCTGATAGTTTCTATATGAGTATTATCGCCATTCAAAAATATACATGTAATTCAATGGCATGGATCACTGTGCAAGAATGGATGTTTTTCTTGTGGTGCAGCCATGTACAAATGTCTGATTTGAGTGTCACGGCCCTCAAAATATTAATTTCCCCTACAAAAAAAGGCTAGCCGTCTATGTTTAAGAATCGTCTTATGACGCGGGGCGCTGCGCAAGGCGGGTGGGTTATGTATGCTGCAGAACTATGCACTTACTGGTAGGTTAAGAATATAGATTTCCCCTATACAAAGGACACATTTGCTATACGCTGTTTCCAGTTTTTCATGTCAGATTTGACCATGAGGAACTAAGACAACCTGTATCATGGTGGGTGGTGTCACGTGGTGTAACTTTCGCCATGGCCAGGTGCACGGCGCTGCACACGGAAGGTGGATTTTCTTTTACTTTTCTTAGTACTGAACATTATCTGGTAGGTTACGTCTGATTTGAGTTCTTTGGCTCTCCTAGAATACAAATTTACTCTGAATAAAGTCTCGACATTCAGTGGTATGTTGAAGAATACTCCCAATGCACAGGACCCCACGTACGGATATTGTTTTGATGCAGCCCTGTGCATTTGCCGATATGTCTGATTTTGGTGTTATAGCCCTTCAAGAATATAAAATGTCTCCCATTACCAAGGATATGTTGAAGAAGTCTCCCATGGCACGGGGTACTGCGTACGGTCGTGTTGGATTTGTTTATATTTTTGTACTGCAGTACTTTACACATGTTGGTAGGTTGTGTCTAATATGGGTGCTATGGCCTTACAAAACATAAATGTCGCTTGTCGAAGGCTAGCCTTCCTATGTTATTAAAGAGGAGGGTTGATTTTGTTTTTCCTTTATTGTTTTGTGCTGCAGTACCATACACTATTAGCTGGTTGGTTACATATGATTTAAGTGCCATGACCTTTCAAGAATATGAAGTTCCCTTCAACAAAGTCTAGACTCCCCATTGTACGTTGAAGAAGGCTCCCTTGGCATGGGATCCCTCGCACAGATGCGTGTACCTTTACATTTGCTAGTAGGTAACATCCGACTTGCGTGCTCCCTCCAAGAATAATGTTCACTCCTGTTGAAGGGCTAGACTTCAGATTGTATGATGAAGGAACCTCCTATCATATGTTTTATTTTTGTGTTGCAGCACTGTACTTTAGCTGATATATGAGTATTATCGCCATTCAAAGATATACATGTAATTCAATGGCACGGGTCACTGCGCAAGAATGGGTGTTTTTCTTGTGGTGCAGCCATGAACATATGTCCGATTTGAGCGTCACGGCCCTCAAAATATTTATTTCCCCTAAAAAAAGGCTAGCCGTCTATGTTTAAGAATCGTCCAATGACGCGGGGCGCTGCGCAAGGCGGGTGGGTTATGTATGCTGCAGAACTATGCACTTACTGTTAGGTTACGAATATAGATTTCCCCTATACAAAGGACACATTTGCTATGCGCTGTTTCTAGGTTTTACTGTCAGATTTGACCCTGAGGAACTAAGACAACCTGTATCATGGTGGATGGTGTCACGTGGTCAGGTGCACATGGCCAGGTGCACGGCGCTGCACACGGAAGGTGGATTTTCTTTTTCTTTTCTTAGTACTGAACATTATCTGGTAGGTTACGTCTGATTTCAGTACTTTGGCTCTCCTAGAATACAAATTCACTCTGAATAAAGTCTCGACATTCCATGGTATGTTGAAGAAGACTCCCAATGCACAGGACCCCGAGTACGGTAATTTTTTTGATGCAGCCCTGTGCATTTGCCGATATGTCTGATTTTGGTGTTATAGCCCTTCAAGAATATAAAATGTCTCCCATTACCAAGGATATGTTGACGAAGTCTCCCATGGCACGGGGTACTGCGTACGGTCGTGTTGCATTTGTTTATATTTTTTGTACTGCAGTACTTTACAAATGTTGGTAGGTTGTGTCTTATATGGGTGCTATGGCCTTACAAGAACATAAATGTCGCTTGTCAAAGGCTAGCCTTCCTATGTTATAAAAGAGGAGGGTTGATTTTGTTTTTCATTTATTGTTTTGTGCAGCAGTACTGTACACAATTAGCTGGTAGGTTACATATGATTTAAGTGTTATGACCTTTCAAGAATATGAAGTTCCCTTGAACAAAGTCTTGACTTCCCATTGTACGTTGATGAAGGCTCCCTTGGCATGGGACCCCTCGCACAGGTGCGTGTACTCTTACATTTGCTAGTAGGTAACATCCGACTTGCGTGCTCCCTCCAAGAATATTGATCATCCTGTTGAAGGACTAGACTTCAGATTGTATGATAAAGGAACCTCCTGTCATATGTTTTGTTTTTGTGTTGCAGCACTGTACTTTAGCTGATAGTTGATATATGAGTATTATCGCTATTCAAAAATATACATGTAATTCAATGGCACGGGTCACTGCGCAAGAATGGGTGTTTTATTTGTGGTGCAGCCATGTACATATGTCTGATTTGAGCGTCACGGCCCTCAAAATTTTATATGTTGTTTTAACATAAATATTTGTGATCTATACTCACGACAATGTAACTTATGCTACCCTCTATTCCCCCAGAAGCGCCGACAATGACTACCAGCCGTTCAAGACCACCGCAACCTTTATTCCCCACTTATCACCCAGTGACTGAAATCACTAACCGTAAAATCACGGACTTCGTGACAACACACCGGTAAAATAACCTCTTTGCGAGGAAATAAAACAGATTAGCGGGGAGGTTGGGAGTTTATATAAATATATAAATACGGGCCGTGTCGTTACATTGTCGTGAGTATAGATCACAAATATTTATGTTAAAACAACATATAAATTTTGTTTCTCTAGTACTCACGACAATGTAACTAATGCTAATTATATTTAATCTCACATGGATGGTGGGGAAATCTGATAAATTCACAATAAATTAAGAATAAAGGAACTTACCGATTTCTCATGAGGTAACGTTGTGCAACTGAAGGTGGTCCGATTATTAGGACGACAATGGATCGTATGTAAGGAGACTCCAGGCTGGTAAAGGGCAAGATGCCCGAAAACCCGGTCATGTCGAATTAGACAGTCATGTCGAATTTGACACTTACAATTAGGACTTTAGAAAAAACATGCGTGCTGTTTTCCCGGAAAGTCAAGACCCAAAGCAGCGTTGCGAAATCACTCCCCTAAAGAGGAGTGAACAATAAAACGAAACCCCAAAACAAAATAAGCGAAAAAAACGCTCAAAAATGGTCAAAATAAACTACTTTCATTTTTTGACCACAAATGTATTAATCTGCTGTGCATAATTATGACGTCACAGAAGGCGGAACTAAAATTGTTACACGGTGTTCAACCGTACGGTCAATGATCACCGGACAAGAATTAAACAGAAGAAAAATTCCTGTCTGTGATGCCACAACAGGGCCCAGAGAAAATAACTTCCCATTGATTCCTGCTGTATCTCTTAGATAAAACCTAATGAGGGAATTCTCAGAGCGCCAAAAACCGGCTCTGAGAACAGCATCCAAGGGGACCCCACTTAGCCAAGCAAAACTTGCACTCAAAGCCCTTAGCTCATGAGCACAAATCTTGTAAGATTTGGAACTGCCTTTTTGATCATAAGCAAAACGAACAGTCTCCACAATCCACCTGGATATAGTAGAATGACTTATTTCCTTGTCATAATTCTTAACATAGGAAATAAAGAGTCTTTCTCTTTTTCTCCGAAAACTTTTTGTCCTTCTCGATTAAAAACGCAAAGCACGAACTGGACACAGAAATGTGCCAGAACGACCTTTATCCATAGAAAGAGCTGGAATTTCAACGGGAATTCCTGCTACTGAAGGAACCTGAAATTTAGCCAAAAACCCAGGGAAAATGAAGTTTAACAGAATTTTCGTCTGCCGAAAAATTTACAGAGCCGGAAGAGGCAGATAGTGTATGAATTTCACTACGCCTCCGACCTGAAGCAAGGGCGATCAGAAAAACTGTTTTCTGAGTCAAGCATTAGAGTGAACAAGAAGACATCGGCTCAAAGGGAGACTCTTTGAGACAGTCTAAAACAAGAGAAAGATCCCAATGAGGAACAACCCTGCTGACAACTGGTTTTCCAATTTCATACTCTTTATCATATGAGAGAGAACAGGATCGGAGGAAAAATCGACTGAAGATAAAAGCTTCAGCGTGGATGAAATGGCTGACCTGTACCCTTTAACAGAAACAGGAGACAGCTTCTTCTCTTCAAACAGGAAGATAAGGAAGTCTGCCAAAACCATTACAGATAGATGGATGGGATCCATCACCCGTTCGAGACACCAATCCATCCAAGCGTTCCAACGGTAATTGTAGAGAGACTGTGTGGAAGCTCTTTTAGCGGCACAGAATCTCACGGCAGACGTTTTAGAAAATCCTGCCTTCTCGAGACCTCCCTGCAGCACAACCAAGCGTGCAGGTTGAATATTTCCGGTTTCGGATGAGCCAGACGAGAGTGTGGTTGGATCGAAAGATCCCGCCGACAAGGGAGTTTGATCGCTGGAGCAACCAGCAGAGACAACAGCACTGGAAAGCACGGGTGACTTTCCCAGCATGGAGCTATCAGAATGACCAAACATGTCTCTTCTCCATTTTCAATAGCACCTTCAAAAGAAGGGGAATAGGCGGGTATGCGTACGCTAACTTTCCCTCCCAAGACTGGGGCATCGCATCCACTGCCCAAGCTAAAGGGTCGTGAAATGGAGACACAAAGGTCGGAAGTTGATTGTTTAGTCTTGTTGCAAACAGATCTATATGAGGGACTTCCCAGAAGTGAAAAATCTGAGACAGTGTGTCCCTGTGGAGCATCCCCTCTGTATGAATGATCTGCCCTTTCCTCGACAGAGAATCCGCGAGACCGTTCAGTTTGCTTGGAACGAATTTGGCTGTGAGAGACACCTGTCGCTTCGCACACCATGCTAGCAGCTTGGTTGCCATAAACGACAGGGTTCGAGACCTGCCCCCCCCCCCTCCTTTGTTCAGATAAGCCGCCACGGTTGTGTTGTCTGTCGACAACAACACCTGGCAGCCCGAAATTATCTGACAAAAGGACTTCAGAGCTAACCAAACTGCTCGGAGTTCAAGAACATTTATGTGTTCTTTGCTCCATTGAACAGACCATTGGCCTGAAACTGAGCGATCGTCCAAATGGGCACCCCATCCCACCAGACTCGCATCCGTGAACAGATAGAAATCTGGTTGTGGCTGAACCAGCGGAACCATAGCATGAATAAATTCCTTGTTCAGCCATTGCTCTACTGCTTGTCTGAACCAAGGACCCAGCGAAATACGGAAGTCCCAAGATTGAGTTGCCTGAGACCAACGGTCTTTCACATGCCATTGTAGTAAACGTTTGTGAGCCCGGTCATAAGGTAGAAGACGGGCCACAGATTCCATCTGTCCGAGTAAAGAATGAACTTCCCGGGCAGACGCTGACTGAGAAGCAAGCATCTTCTGTATACTTGCTTGCAATCTCACTATCCTGTCCAGAGAAGGTCCGATCACACCCTTCTCCAGATCGAAACGAGCACCCAGGAAACAGAATATTTGACTGGGAATTAGCTCTGATTTGTCCCAATTCGGGACAAATCCGAGGTTCAAAACCGTCCTCAGTAACCGATCGCGGTGCTGAATGGACAGGAACTGAGAGGCTGAAGGCTAAAGCCAATCGTCCATGTATGCATGCAAACGCATTCCCTGGAGACGACAGTGCTTCACTACCGTTTTCACTACTCTGATGAAAACGTAGGGGGCTGGAGAAAGCCCGAACGCTAGTGCTCGAAATTGGTATGTTCTCCCCATAAAATGGAAGCGGAGATACCTCCTGGACTTGCGGTGGATCCGAATGTGGAAGTATGCATCCTTTAAGTCCACTGATATGGCCAAGTCGTTCTTCCGTAATGCAAGACCAACTGAGTTTTCAGTTTCCATTTTTAAATGAGGAGCAAGAATGTACCGGTTCAATCTGGAAAGATCGATTACCGGTCTTAATCCTCCCGATTTCTTCTGAACCAGAAATAATCGGCGGTAAAAGCCCCCCATTCGGGTGATGTGAAGCGACTGGTTCTATGGCACCTTTTTCCAGCATGGATTCTATCTCCTCTTGAAGGAGTCGAATTTTCTCTGGATCTGCTGGAGGTTTCCTAAAAAAAAATGAGGAACTACTCTGGCTAATTTTGGTTGGACATGAAATTGAATTCGAAACCCGCTTCTTATCACAGACTGTGTCGACTGGTCTGTGGTGATCTTTTGCCAGGCCTGACAAAAGTAATACAGTCTGCCACCGGTGGGAATGTCCGGTTTTGGCAAACTGTACTTGATCGAGCCCGATGACTCCAAAGAGTCCGGGCAGGCCTTGCAGAAGCGGGCACCCCTATTTTGATTCTTGTTCCTCTTCCCTTTAGGTTTTCTAAACCTGCTGGGTTGAGAACTTTGCTGCGGAGCTTGGGTGGAGGCGGTCCGTTTGGAAATAACCTGACGCTGTCCACTCTCTGAAGAGCTAACAACTAATTTGACATCTTCAGACTTAGCTCCGGTCTTTCTTTTCTTCTTAGGGTGAGGCGGTGCCGCTGCCCTCTGCAGACTTCTCCTTGTCAAGTCCTCCTTATAAGATTTTGCCACTTCTGGAATCTTAGAGCAAAAAAGGGTTGAAGACTCCAAAGGCTGAACTCTAAGTGAGGCTTTTATTGAAGAATCTAAGGCACACTTGTCAAGATACGCATCGCGTCTGGCAAGCAATGGACCACTAGCCAGTCTAACCAATACATCAAACAGATGCATATGTGACTGTGCTAGAGCTTCCAAATACCTACGCACTTCCGCCAGGTCTGACTGAGAAGGCGTTGAGCTCCCCAATGCTGAGAGAATGCCATACAGAAACATATCTGCATGGGAAGTAACATGTACACCTGTTCTTGCCAATTTCTCCCAAATCTCCAGGTGCGACAGCTGGATATTGTGAGAAGTAGGCATTGATGCCCCTGCTTAAGAACCTCTCTGAACGATAGATCTATTGGGGGAGGATTTAGTTGTAAAGTAGGATCCGCTATTCTATACGAATCTTGACCAAACACTAGGTTTCATCATCAAACTGGGAAACCTATTGGTCCCCATGCCCTTAGGATAACTGTCCAATGGTGATCCTTGAATAGGATTGGGTCCTTGGATTTTCGAATTAATTTTAGAAATTTGCTCAAAAATTAAACGACTTGGAGGAAGGACCGGTTGAACAGTTTCCGTGGATTTCTTAGTAAAGAAGTCCAAGGCCGACGCACCTGATTGGGGTTCAGGTTGAGCCACTTCGGGACAAAGTTGAGGACCTAGCCTTCTGCGTAGCGAGTCCAAGGCCTCAACATATGACAATTGTGCAGCCAATGAAGGTTATACCAAATTGACAGCCTCATTCTCTTGATCACACGATTCATCCGCCGAATCGTCAATTTTCTCTCCAGGTTCCGGCCTGTGAAATATTTCCGGTTCCTGAATAACAGAGAGAATATCATCAGAGGACTCTGTAACCACTGGGGATTTAGCCCTTGGGCCCTTATCCCTAACGTCAGTACTATCCTCATTACAAGTTGACTGACAGTTTTTATCCACGTGTGATGGATTAGAAAGAGATGAAGAATTTCTTCTAACCCTTCTATCACGATCTTCCGATGAAGAAAGGGATCAAGACCTTTTCCGACTGGCGGTATTGGTACTCAATTCTTCGGACAAAATTTGACGAATCAAATTTCGCATATCCGGTTGTACACCGTGAACCAAATTTTCACGAGTACTACTAGAACATGAAAACCCACTCGCTGTGCTTACAGAAACCAGCGGGGGATTACTTCATTCTGGAACCTAAGCCTTCTTGTTGGTTCCAGAAAAGGTTGACTTGAACCGCTCGAAGGTGAGCGGGAAATCTGCCTACGACCATGCGAAGGGGAGCGTCTGTCCCTATGACGGCTGGTCGTTTTAGAGCGTGAACGTTGGTCTCGAGGAGACCCGTGGACACGCCTGGAGCGACGGCTATGTCTACGCCTGGAGCGGCGGCCATGGCTACCCCTGGAGCAGCGGCTATGGCTACGCTTGGGTCGCGAGCCATGATTGCTGAAAGAAACCGTGCTTGATCTTGAAAATCTCCGAGAGCAAGATCTAGAGCGACGGTTCTTCGTAGTACTATTTGAGCGGTAACGGCCGCGGCTACGGGAACGAATAGCCGAGCGGCTTTTACCACGGCTTCGAGAGCGGTAGGCTCTTGGACGCCGGTAAGTACTTAAAGACGGGGAACGATGGGCCCGCCTCGAGCGAGAACGGGAGCCATGGACCCTATCATCGTGTCGAATGGCCAGACGTCTCAATGGTGATTGAGAAGGTCTTTGCCGCTGGTCACCTGAATTACCTTCAGATTCTCTTCGACACGTAGACTGGGAAGAGTTTCCAGTACCGTTTCCAGCTGTGGAACACTCAGGAAGAGGAGCCCAAAGGTTTGAACCAGCGGTCAAAGCAAAGGAGGAGGGAACTTCCACATCACTAACCGTTTGGTCGGTGACAACAGGAGCCTCGTTAACCTCTTGCAGGGGTCGGGAGAACTCCCTAGAAGCACCCTCCGTCAGCACCTTTTCCCCAGTCTTGTCTAAGTTAGACCGTCTGGACAACTTAGACATGGCCTTAATAGATTTGGACCATGTCAATGTTGACCAGTCGGAACAAACATCACAGGGATTATCCTGAGAACAATCCCTGCATGAATGACAAAGAAGGTGGTTGTCCCACTCCGCGAGGAAGCGAGAACAACCCCTTCCTTGCTTACCTGAACATCTATTAAGCATTTCAAACTGAACTCTGAAATAAAACAGAAAAAAGAGAAAACAGCACGGCAATAATAATAAGTCTAAACAAAATAATTTTAAACCAAACGGGGGGTAATAGGGCTGCTCGAGCCTAGGAATACCCTGGATAAATTATCCAACACGTCCTATCACTTCGAAAAGCGCCGAGCAAAGAGGATATTTTACCGGTGTGTTGTCACGAAGTCCGTGATTTTACGGTTAGTGATTTCAGTCACTGGGTGACAAGAAGGGAATAAAGGTTGCGGTGGTCTTGAACGGCTGGTAGTCATAGTCGGCGCTTCTGAGGTAATAGAGGGTAGCATTAGTTACAATGTCGTGAGTACTAGAGAAACAAATATTTATTTCCCCTAAAAAAAGGCTAGCCGTCTATGTGTAAGAATCGTCCAATGACGCGGGGCGCTGCGCAAGGCGGGTGGGTTATGTATGCTGCAGAACTATGCACTTACTGGAAGGTTAAGAATATAGATTTCCCCTATACAAAGGACACATTTGCTATGCGCTGTTTCCAGCTTTTCATGTCAGATTTGACCATGAGGAACTAATACAACATGTATCATGGTGGGTGGTGTCACGTGGTGCAACGTGCGCCATGGCCAGGTGCAAGGCGCTGCACACGGAAGGTGGAATTTCTTTGTCTTTTCTTAGTACTGAACATTATCTGGTAGGTAACGTCTGATTTGAGTACTTTGGCTCTCCTAGAATACAAATTCACTCTGAATAAAGTCTCGACATTCCATGGTATGTTGAAGAAGACTCCCAATGCACAGGACCCCGCGTACGGATATTGTTTTGATGCAGCCCTGTGCATTTGCCGATATGTCTGATTTTTTGTGTTATAGCCCTTCAAGAATATAAAATGTTTCCCATTAACAAGGATATGTTGAAGAAGTCTCCCATGGCACGGGGTACTGCCTACGGTCGTGTTGGATTTGTTTATATTTTTTGTACTGCAGTACTTAACACATGCTGGTAGGTTGTGTCTAATATGGGTGCTATGGCCTTACAAGAACATAAATGTCGCTTGTCAAAGGCTAGCCTCCCTATGTTATAAAAGAGGAGGGTTGATTTTGTTTTTCCTTTATTGTTTTGTGCTGCAGTACTGTACACTATTAGCTGGTAGGTTACATATGATTTAAGTGCTATGACCTTTCAAGAATATGAAGTTCCCTTCAACAAAGTCTAGACTTCCCATTGTTCGTTGAAGAAGGCTCCCTTGGCAGGGGACCCCTTGCACAGATGCGTGTACTTTTACACTTGCTAGTAGGTAACATCCGACTTGCGTGCGCCCTCCAAGAATATTGATCACTCCTGTTGAAGGGCTAGACTTCAGATTGTATGATGAAGGAACCTCCTATCATAGGTTTTATTTTTGTGTTGCAGCACTGTACTTTAGCTGATAGTTGACATATGAGTATTATCGCCATTCAAAAATATACATGTAATTCAATGACACGGGTCACTGCGCAAGAATGGGTGTTTTTCTTGTGGTGCAGCCATGTACATATGTCTGATTTGAGCGTCACGGCCCTCAAAATATTTATTTCCCCTAAAAAAGGCTAGCCGTCTGTGTTTAAAAATCGTCCAATGACGCGGGGCGCTGCGCAAGGCGGGTGGGTTATGTATGCTGCAGAACTATGAATTTACTGGTAGGTTAAGAATATAGATTTCCCCTATACAAAGGACACATTTGCTATGCGCTGTTTCCAGCTTTTCATATCAGATTTGACCATGAGGAACTAAACCCCTATCATGGTGGGTGGTGTCACGTGGTGCAACGTGCGCCATGGCCAGATGCACGGCGCTGCACACGGAAGCTGGATTTTCTTTCTTTGCTTAGTACTGAACGTTATCTGGTAGGTAACGTCTGATTTGAGTACTTTGGCTCTCCTAGAATTCAAATTCACTCTAAATAAAGTCTCGACATTCCATGGTATGTTGAAGAAGACTCCCAATGCACAGGACCCCGCGTACGGATATGTTTTGATGCACCCCTGTGCATTTGCCGATATGTCTGATTTTGGTGTTATAGCCCTTAAAGAATATACAAATGTCTCCCATACCAAGGATATGTTGAAGAAGTCTCCCATGGCACGGGGTACTGCGTACGGTCGTGTTGGATTTGTTTATATTTTTTACTGCAGTTCTTGCTGGTAGGTTGTGTCTAATATGGGTGCTATGGCCTTACAAGAACATAAATGTCGCTTGTCAAAGGCTAGTCTTCCTATGTTATAAAAGAGGAGGGTTGATTTTGTTTTTCCTTTATTGTTTTGTGCTGCAGTACTGTACACTATTAGCTGGTAGGTTACATATAATTTAAGTGCTATGACCTTTCTTATAACTTTCTTATCTCTGGATGGATTTTGAAATTATTTGGCAGAAATGTTGGCCATCATGTGACAATCTGCCTCACACAAAACCAAGGTCCTTACCTATTAGGTCAAGGTCATACTTAGAGGTCAAACGTGAAAAAAAGGGTCCAAAACTTAAACACGGTCAATAACTTTCTCTTGATGAATACGAACAGAATTATTTTCAGGCGGGGGCATCCGTGTCCTATGGACGCATTTCTAGTTTTTATTTTCTTAGTACTGAACATTGTCTGGTAGGTTACATCTGATTTGAGTACTTTGGCTCTCCTAGAATACAAATTCACTCTGAATAAAAAAAGTAGAAGTAAAAAAAAGATCAGGAATTGATACAATTAACTTACACCACCCATAAAAGACACCAAAGGGAAAGAAATACAAACATTAAGCGACCAGACCATAATGGAAACCTAAACAAAGGAAGGCCATAAGGACAGTTACTTTCTCACAAAATGGCTATATGGCCATCCAAAATTAAAAGACACAAGTGATACACACAGTAAGTAACAAACAACAACATAAATAAATCGCCACAGAAGAGCCGCCTTGGAACGGTCAGTGGAAGATTTCCACTGGGGGGTTTAAATCGATTTTAAGTGGCCACAATCCTCGCCCTTACTTCTGTCGCGATTTAGACAAAAAATTTGTTCAGTCCGCATGAAGGCCTCCTAACTCATCAGTGCAACACCCCCGTGAACACAAAAATCAAAGAACCACCGAGGTGAGACAACGGTTAGGACTCGACAGCAAGAAACCACTAAAATGCTGGAGCAAAAGAAAACCAACAGATAGACTCCGATGGGCCCGACCAGAGACAGAGCATCAGGCACCAACCAACATTACCTTGAATTAGATCTCTCTAATTCTTAATAAGCCTTTACGTTGGAGCCGTCATAGAATCTGAGGCCTGACCCTTCGGCGTGCAATTAAAGAGGGAAGCAAAGTTGCCAACCGTGATTGGGTTAACTACCATGCATGCAGTCTGTCGTATAATATCCATGTTGTACCCAATCTTTTTATATCGAAGAATGATTTTACGAAATTGGGTGCTGAAGTCATTGCGGTTATATATTTTTCTGAATTTATATACTAAGTCACCATAAAATTCGGGTTCCGATAGACCTTGTTGCAGAAGAGATTTAAGTCCAATATTGAATTTTGAAATTAAATCAGAATGGCGTCTATAAAATTTTGAAAAGGCTTTGCGTAGTTTATGGTACCGATAACCCTGATTAAGGAGTTTAGCCGTTAATAATTTATTACGAGTGTTGAAGTCAGTTACATGACTACACACTCTAGCAAATCGAATTAATTGCGAAATATAAACGCCATAGGATGGCGCACGAGGAACATCACCATCCAAAAAAGGAAAATTTACAATCTCAAAATCAAAGTCATCGCGTTTATCATAAATTTTGCACAAAACAAATCCATCTACAATAGATAGATGTAAATCCAAAAACGGGGCCTCGGTATCAGAAGAATTTGCTTTATTTAACTGAAGTTCTAGGGGGTAAATCTGACTGATCAAACCATCAAAATATGTATTATCAATATTTAATAAATCATCTAAATATCTAGAAGTGGAGCTAAAAGCTTCAATAATTTCAGATTGGTTATCAATGGAAAGCGACAAAATGAAGTCTCTTTCATAACAATACAAGAACAGATCAGCCACAAGAGGTGCGCAATTAGTACCCATCGAAATACCCACAATTTGTCTAAATAACTTAGTACCGAATCTAATATAAATATTGTCAAGTTGAAAGGTGAGGGCATCACACACTTTCTGACATGACCAAAGTGTATAATTCTTTTGCTCTTTAGTAATGAAAAATGCATTTCTGGCATTACATGCAATATAGAGAGAATCTTCTCTGTGAAAAGCCCATTCAATTAAATCATTAAGCTTTTCTTCTATAAGATTATGAGGAAGTTTAGTGTAAAGAGTGGAAAAATCGTAAGTAGACAGACTAGAAGCACGAAAATGTCTGGATTTCAATTTATTTAAAACCTCATTCGAATTTTTTATAGACCAAAACAGATTTCTTCCTGATCTTTCAAAGACTTTATCACAATATTTAATTACATGCGTTTTAATAGCAGTAAGACAGGAAGTTAATAATTTAGAAAGTTCAGTGGTAGTGCAAGAGCTAGAATTTGCAATAAACCGTGCTTTGTAAGGTCTTTTATGAAGTTTTGGTAACCAGTATAGCGTAGGAAGCTTGTCTTGGCCTTCGTTAACACACACAGCAAACTTGGTGGCTGAAAGACAAACATGTTTATCTACTATAGCTCTCTCTTCAGCTAAAGGCTGAAGTTCATAGGCCTTAGTACCACCAAGCTCCTGCTTAAGCGTGTTAACATAGTGGAGCCGTCACACAACGACGACGTTGTTAGCGGCCTTGTCTGCAGAGGCCAAAACAAACTTCTTATGAAATTCTTGAATACCTAGTTTAAGATGATGAAGGAACCTCCTATCATATGTTTTATTTTTGTGTTGCAGCACTGTACTTTAGCTGATAGTTGATATACAATGTATGAGTATTTCCGCCATTCAAACATATACATGTAATTCAATGGCACGGGTCACTGCGCAAGAATTGGTGTTTTTCTTGTGGTGCAGCCATGTACATATGTCTGATTTGAACGTCACGGCCCTCAAAATATTTATTTCCCCTAAAAAAGGCTAGCCGTCTTTTTTTAAGAATCGTCCAATGACACGGTGCGCTGCGCAAGGCGGGTGGGTTATGTATGCTGCAGTATTATGCACTTACTGGTAGGTTAAGAATATAGATTTCCCCTATACAAAGGACACATTTGCTATGCGCTGTTTCCAGCTTTTCATGTCAGATTTGACCATGAAGAGATAATACTACCTGTATCATGGTGGGTGGTGTCACGTGGTGCAACATACGCCATGGCCAGGTGCACGGCGCTGCACACGGAAGGTGGATTTTCTTTTTCTTTTCGTAGTACTAAAATTATCTGGTAGGTTACGTCTGATTTGAGTACTTTGGCTCTCCTAGAATACAAATTCACTCTGAATAAAGTCTCGACATTCAATGGTATGTTGAAGAAGACTCCCAATGCACAGGACCCCGCGTACGGATATTGTTTTGATGCAGCCCTGTGCATTTGCCGATATGTCTGATTTTGGTGTTATAGCCCTTCAAGAATATAAAATGTCTCCCATTACCAAGGATTTGTTGTAGAAGTCTCCCATGGCACGGGGTACTGCGTACGGTCGTGTTGGATTTGTTTATATTTTTGTACTGCAGTACTTTACACATGCTGGTAGGTTGTGTCTAATATGGGTGCTATGGCCTTACAAGAACATAAATGTCGCTTGTCAAAGGCTAGCCTTCCTATGTTATAAAAGAGGAGGGTTGATTTTGTTTTTCCTTTATTGTTTTGTGCTGCAGTACTGTACACTATTAGCTGGTAGGTTACATATGATTTAAGTGCTATGACCTTTCAAGAATATGACGTTCCCTTGAACAAAGTCTAGACTTCCCATTGTACGTTGAAGAAGGCTCCCTTGGCATGGGACCCCTCGCACAGATGCGTGTACTCTTACATTTGCTAGTAGGTAACATCCGACTTGCGTGCGCCCTCCAAGAATATTGATCACTCCTGTTGAAGGGCTAGACTTCAGATTGTATGATGAAGGAACCTCCTATCATAGGTTTTATTTTTGTGTTGCAGCACTGTACTTTAGCTGATAGTTGATATATGAGTATTATCGCCATTCAAAAATATACATTTATTCAATGACAAGGGTCACTGCGCAAGAACGGGTGTTTTTCTTGTGGTGCAGCCATGTACATATGTCTGATTTGAGCGTCACGCCCCTCAAAATATTTAATTCCCCTAAAAAAAGGATAACCGTCTATGTTTAAGAACCGTCCAATGACGCGGGGCGCTGCGCAAGGCGGGTGGGTTATGAATGCTGCAGAACTATGCATTTACTGGAAGGTTAAAAATAGAGATTTCCCCTATACAAAGGACACATTTGCTATGCGCTGTTTCCAGCTTTTCATGTCAGATTTGACCATGAGGAACTAATACAACCTGTATCATGGTGGGTGGTGTCACGTGGTGCAACGTGCGCCATGGCCAGGTGCACGGCGCTGCACACGGAAGGTGGATTTTCTTTTTATGCCCCCGGAATCTAAGAGATTCGGGGGCATATAGTTTTTGGTCTGTCCGTCTGTTTGTCCGTTTGTCTGTTTGTCCGTTTGTCCGTTTGTCCGTCTGCAAAAACTTTAACATTGGGCATAACTTTTGAATGGTAGTAGATAGAGCTTTCATATTTCACATGTGTATACCTTATCACAAGACCTTTCCAGTGGTACCATAATTTTTGATCTCGTGACCTTGAACTTGACCTTTGACCTATTTTTTTCAAAATTTTTAAAAACATTAACATTGGCGCTGTCCGGGGGCATCAGTGTTTCACAAACACATCTTGTTCTTTTCGTAGTACTAAAATTATCTGGTAGGTTACGTCTGATTTGAGTACTTTGGCTCTCCTAGAATACAAATTCACTCTGAATAAAGTCTCGACATTCAATGGTATGTTGAAGAAAACTCCCAATGCACAGGACCCCGCGTACGGATATTGTTTTGATGCAGCCCTGTGCATTTGCCGATATGTCTGATTTTGGTGTTATAGCCCTTCAAGAATATAAAATGTCTCCCATTACCATGGATATGTTGTAGAAGTCTCCCATGGCACGGGGTACTGCGTACGGTCGTGTTGGATTTGTTTATATTTTTTGTACTGCAGTACTTTACACATGCTGGTAGGTTGTGTCTCATATGGGTGCTATGGCCTTACAAGAACATAAATGTCGCTTGTCAAAGGCTAGCCTTCCTATGTAATAAAACAGGAGGGTTGATTTTGTTTTTCCTTTATTGTTTTGTGCTGCAGTACTGTACACTATTAGCTGGTAGGTTACATATGATTTAAGTGCTATGACCTTTCAAGAATATGAAGTTCCCTTGAACAAAGTCTAGACTTCCCACTGTACGTTGAAGAAGGCTCCCTTGGCATGGGACCCCTCGCACAGATGCGTGTACTCTTACATTTGCTAGTAGGTAACATCCGACTTGCGTGCGCCCTCCAAAAATATTGATCACTCCTGTTGAAGGGCTAGACTTCAGATTGTATGATGAAGGAACCTCCTATCATAGGTTTTATTTTTGTGTTGCAGCACTCTACTTTAGCTGATAGTTGATATATGAGTATTATCGCCATTCAAAAATATACATTTATTCAATGACACGGGTCACTGCGCAAGAATGGGTGTTTTTCTTGTGGTGCAGCCATGTACATATGTCTGATTTGAGCGTCACGCCCCTCAAAATATTTATTTCCCCTAAAAAAAGGATAGCCGTCTATGTTTTAGAACCGTCCAATGACGCGGGGCGCTGCGCAAGGCGGGTGGGTTATGAATGCTGCAGAACTATGCATTTACTGGTAGGTTAAGAATAGAGATTTCTCCTATACAAAGGACACATTTGCTATGCGCTGTTTCCAGCTTTTCAAGTCAGATTTGACCATGAGGAACTAATACAACCTGTATCATGGTGGGTGGTGTCACGTGGTGCAACGTGAGCAACGGCCAGGTGCACGGCGCTGCACACGGAAGGTGGATTTTCTTTTTCTTTTCTCAGTACTGAACATTATCTGGTAGGTTACGTCTGATTTGAGTACTTTGGCTCTCCTAGAATACAAATTCACTCTGAATAAAGTCTCGACATTCCATGGCATGTTGAAGAAGACTCCCAATGCACAGGACCCCGCATACGGATATTGTTTTGATGCAGCCCTGTGCATTTGTCGATATGTCTGATTTTGGTGTAATAGCCCTTCAAGAATATAAAATGTCTCCCGTTACCAAGGATATGTTGAAGAAGTCTCCCATGGCACGGGGTTCTGCGTACGGTCGTGTTGGATTTGTTTACATTTTTTGTACTGCAGTACTTTACACATGCTGGTAGGTTGTGTCTAATATGGGTGCAATGGCCTTACAAGAACATAAATGTCGCTTGTCAGAGGCTAGCCTTCCTATGTTATAAAAGAGGAGGGTTGATTTTGTTTTACCGTCCAATGACGCGGGGCGCTGCGCAAGGCGGGTGGGTTATGTATGCTGCAGAACTATGCACTTACTGGTAGGTTAAGAATATAGATTCCCCCTATACAAAGGACACATTTCCTATGCGCTGTTTCCAGCTTTTCATGTCAGATTTGACCATGAGGAACTAATACAACCTGTATCATGGTGGGTGGTGTCACGTGGTGCAACGTGCGCCATGGCCAGGTGCACGGCGCTGCACACGGAAGGTGGATTTTCTTTTTCTTTTCGTAGTACTAAAATTATCTGGTAGGTTACGTCTGATTTGAGTACTTTGGCTCTCCTAGAATACAAATTCACTCTGAATAAAGTCTCGACATTCAATGGTATGTTGAAGAAGACTCCCAATGCACAGGACCCCGCGTACGGATATTGTTTTGATGCAGCCCTGTGCATTTGCCGATATGTCTGATTTTGGTGTTATAGCCCTTCAAGAATATAAAATGTCTCCCATTACCAAGGATATGTTGTAGAAGTCTCTCATGGCACGGGGTACTGCGTACGGTCGTGTTGGATTTGTTTATATTTTTTGTACTGCAGTACTTTACAAATGCTGGTATGTTGTGTCTTATATGGGTGCTATGGCCTTACAAGAACATAAATGTCGCTTGTCAAAGGCTAGCCTTCCTATGTTATAAAACAGGAGGGTTGATTTTGTTTTTCCTTTATTGTTTTGTGCTGCAGTACTGTACACTATTAGCTGGTAGGTTACATATTATTTAAGTGCTATGACCTTTCAAGAATATGAAGTTCCCTTGAACAAAGTCTAGACTTCCCATTGTACGTTGAAGAAGGCTCCCTTGGCATGGGACCCCTCGCACAGATGCGTGTACTCTTACATTTGCTAGTAGGTAACATCCGACTTGCGTGCGCCCTCCAAAAATATTGATCACTTCTGTTGAAGGGCTAGACTTCAGATTGTATGATGAAGGAACCTCCTATCATAGGTTTTATTTTTGTGTTGCAGAACTGTACTTTAGCTGATAGTTGATATATGAGTATTATCGCCATTCAAAAATATACATTTATTCAATGACACGGGTCACTGCGCATGAATGGGTGTTTTTCTTGTGGTGCAGCCATGTACATATGTCTGATTTGAGCGTCACGCCCCTCAAAATATTTATTTCCCCTAAAAAAAGGATAGCCGTCTATGTTTTAGAACCGTCCAATGACGCGGGGCGCTGCGCAAGGCGGGTGGGTTATGAATGCTGCAGAACTATGCATTTACTGGTAGGTTAAGAATAGAGATTTCCCCTATACAAAGGACACATTTGCTATGCGCTGTTTCCAGCTTTTCATGTCAGATTTGACCATGAGGAACTAATACAACCTGTATCATGGTGGGTGGTGTCACGTGGTGCAACGTGAGCCATGGCCAGGTGCACGGCGCTGCACACGGAAGGTGGATTTTCTTTTTCTTTTCTCAGTACTGAACATTATCTGGTAGGTTACGTCTGATTTGAGTACTTTGGCTCTCCTAGAATACAAATTCACTCTGAATAAAGTCTCGACATTCCATGGCATGTTGAAGAAGACTCCCAATGCACAGGACCCCGCATACGGATATTGTTTTGATGCAGCCCTGTGCATTTGTCGATATGTCTGATTTTGGTGTTATAGCCCTTCAAGAATATAAAATGTCTCCCATTACCAAGGATATGTTGAAGAAGTCTCCCATGGCACGGGGTTCTGCGTACGGTCGTGTTGGATTTGTTTATATTTTTTGTACTGCAGTACTTTACACATGCTGGTAGGTTGTGTCTAATATGGGTGCAATGGTCTTACAAGAACATAAATGTCGCTTGTCAAAGGCTAGCCTTCCTATGTTATAAAAGAGGAGGGTTGATTTTGTTTTACCGTCCAATGACGCGGGGCGCTGCGCAAGGCGGGTGGGTTATATATGCTGCAGAACTATGCACTTACTGGTAGGTTAAGAATATAGATTCCCCCTGTACAAAGGACACATTTCCTATGCGCTGTTTCCAGCTTTTCATGTCAGATTTGACCATGAGAAACTAATACAACCTGTATCATGGTGGGTGGTGTCACGTGGTGCAACGTGCGCCATGGCCAGGTGCACGGCGCTGACCACGGAAGGTGGATTTTCTGTTTATTTTCTTAGTACTGAACATTATCTGGTAGGTTACGTCTGATTTGAGTACTTTGGCTCTCCTAGAATACAAATTCACTCTGAATAAAGTCTCGACATTCAATGGTATGTTGAAGAAGACTCCCAATGCACAGGACCCCGCGTACGGATATTGTTTTGATGCAGCCTTGTGCATTTGCTGATATGTCTGATTTTGGTGGTATAGCCCTTCAAGAATATAAAATGTCTCCCATTACCAAGGATATGTTGAAGAAGTCTCCCATGGCACGGGGTACTGCGTACGGTCGTGTTGGATTTGTTTATATTTTTTGTACTGTAGTACTTTACACATGCTGGTAGGTTGTGTCTAATATGTGTGCTATGGCCTTCCAAGAACAAAAAAGTCGCTTGTCAAAGGCTAGCCTTCCTATGTTATAAAAGAGGAGGGTTGATTTTATTGTTCCTTTATTGTTTTGTGCTGCAGTACTGTACTCTATTAGCTGGTAGGTTACATATTATTTAAGTGCTATGACCTTTCAAGAATATGAAGTTCCCTTGAACAAAGTCTAGACTTCCCATTGTACGTTGAAGAAGGCTCCCTTGGCATGGGACCTCTCGCACAGATGCGTGTACTCTTACATTTGCTAGTAGGTAATATCCGACTTGCGTGCGCCCTCCAAGAATATTGATCACTTCTGTTGAAGGGCTAGACTTCAGATTGTATGATGAAGGAACCTCCTATCATAGGTTTTATTTTTGTGTTGCAGCACTGTACTTTAGCTGATAGTTGATATATGAGTATTATCGCCATTCAAAAATATACATGTAATTCAATGGCACGGGTCACTGCGCAAGAATGGGTGTTTTACTTGTGGTGCAGCCATGTACATATGTCTGATTTGAGCGTCACGGCCCTCAAAATATTTATTTCCCCTAAAAAAAGGCTAGCCGTCTATGTGTAAGAATCGTCCAATGACGCGGGGCGCTGCGCAAGGCGGGTGGGTTATGTATGCTGCAGAACTATGCACTTACTGGTAGGTTAAGAATATAGATTTCCCCTATCCAAAGGACACATTTGCTATGCGCTGTTTCCAGCAGCTGTCGAGTTCTCACCTTTGTCTCGACTCTGTGGTTCTTTGATTTTTTGTGTTCACGGAGGTGTTGCACTGATGAGTTAGGAGGCCTTCATGCGGACTGAACAAATTATTTGTCTAGATCGCGACGGAAGTAAGGGCGAGTATTGTAGCCACGTAAAATCGATTTAAGCCCCCCCCCCCCCCTCCCAGTGGAAATCTTTCCACTGACCGTTCCAAGGCGGTTCTTCTGTGGCGGTTTATTTATGTTGTTATTACTTACTATGTGTATTACTTGTGTCTTTTTATTTTGGATGGCCATATGGCCATTTTGTGGGAAAGTAACTGTCCTTATGGCCTTCCTTTGTTTAGGTTTCCATTATGGTCTTGTCGCTTAATGTTTGTTTCTTTCCCTTTGGTGTCTTTGATGGGTGGAGTAAGTTAATTGTATTGATTCCTGATCTTTGTTTTACTTCTACTTTTCATGTCAGATTTGACCATGAGGAACTTATACAACCTGTATCTTGGTGGGTAGTTTTACGTGTTGCAACGTGCGCCATGGCCAGGTGCACGGCGCTGCACACGGAAGGTGGATTTTCTTTTTCTTTTCTTGGTACTGAACATTATCTGGTAGGTTACGTCTGAGTTGAGTACTCTGCTCTCCTAGAATACAAATTCACTCTGAATAAAGTCTCGACATGCCATGGTATGTTGAAGAAGACTCCCAATGCACAGGACCCCGCGTACGGATATTGTTTTGATGAACCCCTGTGCATTTGCCGATATGTCTGATTTTGGTGTTATAGCCCTTCAAGAATATTAAATGTCTCCCATTACCAAGGATATGTTGGAGAAGTCTCCCGTGGCACGGGGTACTGCGTACGGTCGTGTTGGATTTGTTTATATTTTTGTACTGCAGTACTTTACACATGCTGGTAGGTTGTGTCTATAGTCTTTCAAAACGCAGTGAGACATGGCTGCGCTTTTAATTTTGGACTAGTACGTGTTTTAGGTAAGTCGCCTTTAGTTGAGATTTTACATTGGGAGATATAGTTTAACAGAGACCTGTACTGCATCAAACTAACCACTTGGCGAGATTTCTACATAATGACATTATCAAAAAAAAATTTATATTTTTAAAATCCTGTGAAAAAAGAAATCCGAAGTAGAAGTAAAACAAAGATCAGGAATTGATACAATTAACTTACTCCATCCATAAAGGACACCAAAGGGAAAGAAATACAAACATTAAGCGACCAGACCATAATGGAAACCTAAACAAAGGAAGGCCATATGGACAGTTACTTTCCCACAAAATGGCCATATGGCCATCCAAAATTAAAAGACACAAGTGATACACACAGTAAGTAACAAACAACAACATAAATAAATCGCCACAGAAGAGCCGCCTTGGAACGGTCAGTGGAAGATTTCCACTGGGGGGCTTAAATCGATTTTACGTGGCCACAATCCTCGCCCTTACTTCCGTCGCGATTTAGACAAAAAATTTGTTCAGTCCGCATGAAGGCCTCCTAACTCATCAGTGCAACATCTCCGTGAACACAGAAATCAAAGAACCACAGAGGTGAGACAACGGTGAGGACTCGACAGCAAGAAACCACTGAAATGCTGGAGCAAAAGAAAACCAACAGTTAGACTTCGATGAGCCCGACCAGAGACAGAGCATCAGGCACCAACCAACATTATCTCTTTAATTTTCAATAAGCCTTTACGTTGGAGCCGTCATAGAAACTGAGGCCTGACCCACCGGCGTGCAATTAAAGAGGGAAGCAAAGTTGCCAACCGTGATTGGGTTAACTTCCATGCATGCAGTCTGTCGTATAATATCCATGTTGTACCCAATCTTTTTATATCGAAGAATGATTTTACGAAATTGGGTGCTGAGGTCATTGGGGTTATATATTTTTCTGAATTTATATACTAAGTCACCATAAAATTCGGGTTCCGATAGACCTTGTTGCAGAAGAGATTCAAGTCCAATATTGAATTTTGAAATTAAATCAGAATGGCGTCTATAAAATTTTGAAAAGGCTTTGCGTAGTTTATGGTACCGATAACCCTGATTAAGGAGTTTAGCCGTTAATAATTTATTACGAGTGTTGAAGTCAGTTACATGACTACACACTCTAGCAAATCGAATTAATTGCGAAATATAAACGCCATAGGATGGCGCACGAGGAACATCACCATCCAAAAAAGGAAACCTGCTTCCCCTAAAACATGGAATAGTCTTGCCACGCTTGAACGTTGAACTCTCAAAGGTCGTTGATAAACTATAATATGGGTGCTATGGCCTAACAAGAACATAAATGCCGCTTGTCAAAGGCTAGCCTTCCTATGTTATAAAAGAAGAGGGTTGATTTTGTTTTACCTTTATTGTATTTTGCTGCAGTGCTGTACACTATTAGCTGGTAGGTTACATATGATTTAAGTGCTATGACCTTTCAAGAATATGAAGTTCCCTTGAACAAAGTCTAGACTTCCCATTGTACGCTGAAGAAGGCTCCCTTGGCATGGGACCCCTCGCACAGATGCGTGTACTCTTACATTTGCTAGTAGGTAACATCCGACTTGCGTGCGCCCTCCAAGAATATTGATCACTCCTGTTTAAGGGCTAGACTTCAGATTGTATGATGAAGGAACCTCCTATCATAGGTTTTATTTTTGTTTTGCAGCACCGTACTTTAGCTGATAGTTGATATATCAGTATTATCGCCATTCAAAACATACATGTAATTCAATGGCACGGGTCACTGCGCAAGAATGGGTGTTTTTTCTTGTGGTGCAGCCATGTACATATGTCTGATTTGAGCGTCACGGCCCTAAAAATATTTATTTCCCCTAAAAACAGGCTTGCCGTCTATGTTTAAGAATCGTCCAATGACGCGGGGCGCTGCGCAAGGCGGGTGGGTTATGTATGCTGCAGAACTATGCATTTACTGGAAGGTTAAGAATATAGATTTCCCCTATACAAAGGACACATTTACTATGCGCTGTTACCAGTTTTTCATGTCAGATTTGACCATGAGGAACTAATACAACCTGTATCATGGTGGGTGGTGTCACGTGGTGCAACGTGCGCCATGGCCAGGTGCACGGCGCTGCACAAGGAAGGTGGATTTTCTTTTTCTATTCTTAGTACTGAACATTATCTGGTAGGTTACGTCTGATTTGAGTATTTTGGCACTCCTAGAATACAAATTCACTCTGAATAAAGTCTCGACATTCCATGGCATGTTGAAGAAGACTCCCAATGCACAGGACCCCGCGTACGGATATTGTTTTGATGCAGCCCTGTGCATTTGTCGATATGTCTGATTTTGGTTTTATAGCCCTTCAAGAATATAAAATGTCTCCCATTACCAAGGATATGTTGAAGAAGTCTCCCATGGCACGGGGTAATGCATACGGCCGTGTTATATTTGTTTATATTTTTTGTACTCCAGTACTTTACACATGCTGGTAGGTTGTGTCTAATATGGGTGCTATGGCCTAACAAGAAAATAAATGTCGCTTGTCAAAGGCTAGCCTTCCTATGTTATAAAACAGGAGGGTTGATTTTGTTTTTCCTTTATTGTTTTGTGCTGCAGGACTGTACACTATTAGCTGGTAGGTTACATATGATTTAAGTGCTATGACCTTTCAAGAATATGAAGTTCCCTTCAACAAAGTCTAGACTTCCCATTGTACGTTGAAGAAGGCTCCCTTGGCATGGGACCCCTCGCACAGATGCGTGTACTCTTACATTTGCTAGTAGGTAACATCCGACTTGCGTGCGCTCTCCAAGAATATTGATCACTCCTGTTGAAGGGCTAGACTTCAGATTGTATGATGAAGGAATCTCCTATCATAGGTTTTTTTTTTGTGTTGCAGCACTCTACTTTAGCTGATAGTTGATATATGAGTATTATCGCCATTCAAAAATATACATTTATTCAATGACACGGGTCACTGCGCAAGAATGGGTGTTTTTCTTGTGGTGCAGCCATGTACATATGTCTGATTTGAGCGTCACGCCCCTCAAAATATTTATTTCCCCTAAAAAAGGATAGCCGTCTATGTTTAAGAACAGTCCAATGACGCGGGGCGCTCCGCAAGGCGGGTGGGTTATGTATGCTGCAGAACTATGAACTTACTGGTAGGTTAAGAATATAGATTTCCCCTATACAAAGGACACATTTGCTATGCGCTGTATCCATCTTTTCATGTCAGATTTGACCATGAGGAACTAATACAACATGTATCATGGTGGGTGGTGTCACGTGGTTCAACGTGCGCCATGGCAAGGTGCACGGCGCTGCACACGGAAGGTGGATTTTCTTTTTCTTTTCTTAGTACTGAACATTATCTGGTAGGTTACGTCTGATTTGAGTACTTTGGCTCTCCTAGAATACAAATTCACTCTGAATAAAGTCTCGACATTCCCTGGCATGTTGAAGAAGACTCCCAATGCACAGGACCCCGCATACGGATATTGTTTTGATGCAGCCCTGTGCATTTGTCGATATGTCTGATTTTGGTGTTATAGCCCTTCAAGAATATAAAATGTCTCCCATTACCAAGGATATGTTGAAGAAGTCTCCCATGGCACGGGGTTCTGCGTACGGTCGTGTTGGATTTGTTTATATTTTTTGTACTGCAGTACTTTACACATGCTGGTAGGTTGTGTCTAATATGGGTGCAATGGCCTTACAAGAACATAAATGTCGCTTGTCAAAGGCTAGCCTTCCTATGTTATAGAGGAGGGTTGATTTTGTTTTACCGTCCAATGACGCGGGGCGCTGCGCAAGGCGGGTGGGTTATGTATGCTGCAGAACTATGCACTTACTGGTAGGTTAAGAATATAGATTCCCCCTATACAAAGGTCACATTTCCTATGCGCTGTTTCCAGCTTTTCATGTCAGATTTGACCATGAGGAACTAATACAACCTGTATCATGGTGGGTGGTGTCACGCGGTGCAACGTGCGCCATGGCCAGGTGCACGGCGCTGACCACGGAAGGTGGATTTTCTGTTTATTTTCTTAGTACTGAACATTATCTGGTAGGTTACGTCTGATTTGAGTACTTTGGCTCTCCTAGAATACAAATTCACTCTGATTAAAGTCTCGACATTCCATGGTATGTTGAAGACGACTCCCAATGCACAGGACCCCGCGTACGGATATTGTTTTGATGCAGCCCTGTGCATTTGCCGATATGTCTGATTTTGGTGTTATAGCCCTTCAAGAATATAAAATGTCTCCCATTACCAAGGATATGTTGAAGAAGTCTCCCATGGCACGGGGTACGCGAACTGTCGTGTTGGATTTGTTAGGTTGTGTCTAATATGGATGCTATGGCCTTACAAGAACATAAATGTCGCTTGTCAAAGGCTAGCCTTCCTTTGTTATAAAAGAGGAGGGTTGATTTTGTTTTTCCTTTATTGTTTTGTGCTGCAGTACTGTACAATATTAGCTGGTAGGTTACATATGATTTAAGTGCTATGACCTTTCAAGAAATGAAGTTCCCTTGAACAAAGTCTAGACTTCCCATTGTACGTTGAAGAAGGCTCCTTTGGCATGGGACCCCTCGCACAGATGCGTGTACTCTTACATTTGCTAGTAGGTAACATCCGACATGCTAGCGCCCTCCAAGAATATTGATCACTCCTGTTGAAGGGCTAGACATCAGATTGTATGAAGAAGGAACCTCCTATCACAGGTTTTATTTTTGTGTTGCAGCACTGTACTTAAGCTGATAGTTGATATATGAGTATTATCGCCATTCAAAAATATACATGCAATTCAATGGCACGGGTCAATGCGCAAGAATGGTTGTTTTTCTTGTGGTGCAGCCATGTACATATGTCTGATTTGAGCGTCCCGGCCCTCAAAATATTTATTTCCCCTAAAAAAGGCTAGCCGTCTTTTTTTAAGAATCGTCCAATGACGCGGGGCGCTGCGCAAGGCGGGTAGGTTATGTATGCTGCAGAACTATGCACTTACTGGTAGGTTAAGAATATAGATTTTCCCTATACAAAGGACACATTTGCTATGCGCTGTTTCCAGCTTTTCATGTCAGATTTGACCATGAGGAACTAAAACAACCTGTATCATGGTGGGTGGTATCACGTGGTGCAGCGTGCGCCATGGCCAGGTGCACGGCACACGGAAGGTGGATTTTCCTTTTCTTTTCTTAGTACTGAACATTATCTTGTAGGTTACGTCTGATTTGAGTACTTTGGCTCTCCTAAAATACAAATTCACTCTGAATAAAGTCTCGACATTCCATGGAATGTTGAAAAAGACTCCCAATGCACAGGACCCCGTGTACGGATATTGTTTTGATGCAGCCCTGTGCATTTCCCGATATGTCTGATTTTGGTGTTATAGCCCTTCAAGAATATAAAATGTATCCCATTACCAAGGATATGTTGAAGAAGTCTCCCATGGCACAGGGTAAGCGTACGGTCGTGTGTGTCTAATATGGGTGCTATGGCCTTACAAGAACATAAATGTCGCTTGTCAAAGGCTAGCCTTCCTATGTTATAAAAGAGGAGGGTTGATTTTGTTTTTCCTTTATTGTTTTGTGCTGCAGTACTGTACATTATTAGCTGGTAGATTACATATGATTTAAATGCTATGACCTTTCAAGAATATGAAGTTCCCTTGAACAAAGTCTAGACTTCCCATTGTACGTTGAAGAAGGCTCCCTTGGCATGGGACCCCTCGCACAGATGCGTATTCTCTTACATTTGCTAGTAGGTAACATCCGACTTGCGTGCGCCCTCCAAGAATATTGATCACTCCTGTTGAAGGGCTTGACTTCAGATTGTATGATGAAGGAACCTCCTATCATAGGTTTAATTTTTGTGTTGCAGTACTGTACGTTAGCTGACAGTTGATATATGAGTACTATCGCCATTCAAAAATATACATGTAATTCAATGGCACGGGTCACTGCGCAAGAATGGGTGTTTTTCTTGTGGTGCAGCCATGTACATATGTCTGATTTGCGCGTCACGGCCCTCAAAATATTTATTTCCCCTAAAAAAAGGCTAGCCGTCTATGTTTAAGAATCGTCCAATGACGCGGGCGCTGCGTAAGGCGGGTGAGTTATGTATGCTGCAGAACTATGCACTTACTGATAGGTTAAGAATATAGATTTCCCCTATACAAAGGACACATTGGCTGTGCGCTGTTTCCAGCTTTTCATGTCAGATTTGACCTGGAGGAACTAATTCAACCAGTATCATGGTGGGTGGTGTCACGTGGTGCAACGTGCGCCATGGCCAGGTGCACGGCGCTGCAAACGGAAGGTAGATTTTCTTTTTCTTTTCTTAGTACTGAACATTATCTGGTAGGTTACGTTTGATTTGAGTACTTTGGCTCTCCTAGAATACAATTTCACTCTGAATAAATCTCGACATTCCATGGTATTTTGAAGAAGACTCCCAATGCACAGGACCCCGCATACGGATATTTTGATGCAGCCCTGTGCATTTGCCGATATGTCTGATTATGGTGTTATAGCCCTTCAAGAATATAAAATGTCTCCTATTACCAAGGATATGTTGAAGAAGTCTCCCATGGCACGGGGTAATGCGTACGGTCATGTTTGATTTATTTATATATTTTGTACTGCAGTACTTTACACATGCTGGTAGGTTGTCTAATATGGGTGCTATGGCCTTACAAGAACATAAATGTCGCTTTTCAAAGGCTAGCCTTCCTATGTTATAAAAGAGGAGGGTTGATTCTGTTTTTCCGTTATTGTTTTGTGCTGCAGTACTGTACACTATTAGCTGGTAGGTTCCATATGATTTAAGTGCTATGACCTTTCAAGAATATGAAGTTCCCTTGAACAAAGTCTAGTCTTCCCATTGTACGTTGAAGAAGGCTCCCTTGGCATGGGACCCCTCGCACAGATGCGTGTACTCTTACATTTGCTAGTAGTAGCATCCGACTTACGTGCGCCCTACAAGAATATTGATCACTCCTGTTGAAGGGCTAGACTTCAGATTGTATGATGAAGGAACCTCCTATCATAGGTTTTATTTTTGTGTTGCAGCAGTGTACTTTAGCTGATAGTTGATAAATGAGTATTATCGCCATTCAAAAATATACATGTAGTTCAATGACACGGGTCACTGCGCAAGAATGGGTGTTTTTCTTGTGGTGCAGCAATGTACATATGTCTGATTTGAGCGTCACGGCCCTCAAAATATTTATTTCCCCTAAAAAAATGCTAGCCTTTAATGTTTAAGAATCGTCCAATGACGCGGGGCGCTGCCCAAGGCGTTGGGTTTTGTATGCTGCAGAACTATGCACTTACTGGTAGGTTAAGAATATAGATTTCCCCTATACAAAGGACACATTTGCTATGCGCATTTTCCAGCTTTTTATGTCAGATTTGACAATGAGGAACTAATTCAACCTGTATCATGGTGGGTGGTGTCACGTGGTGCAACGTGAGCCATGGCCAGGTGCACGGCACTGCACACGGAAGGTGGATTTTCTTTTTCTTTTCTTAGTACTGAACATTATTTGGTATGTTACCTCTGATTTGAGTACTTTGGCTCTCCTAGAATACAAATTCACTCTGAATAAAGTCACGACATTCCATGGTATGTTGAAGACGACTCCCAATGCACAGGACCCCGCGTACGGATATTGTTTTGATGCAGCCCTGTGCATTTGCCGAAATGTCTGATTTTGGTGTTATAGCCCTTCAAGAATATAACATGTCTCCCATTACCAAGGATATGTTGAAGAAGTCTCCCATGGCACGGGGTACGCGTACGGTCGTGTTGGATTTGTTTATATTTTTGTACTGCAGTACTTTACACATGCTGGTTGGTTGTGTCTAATATGGATGCTATGGCCTTACAAGAACATAAATGTCGCTTGTCAAAGGCTAGCCTTCCGATGTTATCAAAGAGGAGGGTTGATTTTGTTTTTCCTTTATTGTTTTGTGCTGCAGTACTGTACAATATTAGCTGGTAGGTTACATATGATTTAAGTGCTTTGACCTTTCAAGAATATGAAGTTCCCTTGAACAAAGTCTAGACTCCCCATTGTACGTTGAAGAAGGCTCCCTTGGCATGGGACCCCTCGCACAGATGCGTATTCTCTTACATTTGCTAGTAGGTATCATCCGACTTGCGTGCGCCCTCCAAGAATATTGAGCACTCCTGTTGAAGGGCTAGACTTCAGATTGTATGAAGAAGGAACCTCCTATCACAGGTTTTATTTTTGTGTTGCAGCACTGTACTTAATCTGATATTTGATATATGAGTATTATCGCCATTCAAAAATATACATGTAAATCAATGGCACGGGTCACTGCGCAAGAATGGGTGTTTTTCTTGTGGTGCAGCCATGTACATATGTCTGATTTGAGCGTCACGGCCCTCAAAATATTTATTTCCCCTAAAAAAGGCTAGCCGTCTATGTTTAAGAATCGTTCAATAACGCAGGGCGCTGCGCAAGGCGGTGGGTTATGTATGCTGCAGAACCATGCACTTACTGGTAGGTTAACAATATAGATTTCCCCTATACAAAGGACACATTTGCTATGCGCTGTTTCCAGCTTTTCATGTCAGATTTGACAACGAGGAACTAGTTCAACCTGTATCATGGTGGGTGGTGTCACGTGGTGCAACGTGAGCCATGGCCAGGTGCACGGCGCTGCACACGGAAGGTGGATTTTCTTTTTCTTTTCTTAGTACTGAACATTATCTGGTAGGTTACGTCTGATTTGAGTACTTTGGCTCTCCTAGAATACAAATTCACTCTGAATAAAGTCTCGACATCCCATGGTATGTTGAAGACGACTCCCAATGCACAGGACCCCGCGTACGGATATTGTTTTGATGCAGCCCTATGCATTTGCCGATATGTCTGATTTTGGTGTTACAGCCCTTCAAGAATATAAAATGTCTCCCATTACCAAGGATATGTTGGAAGAAGTCTCCCATGGCACGGGGTACGCGTACGGTCGTGTTGGATTTGTTTATATTTTTGTACTGCAGTACTTTACTCATGCTGGTAGGTTGTGTCTAATATGGATGCTATGGCCTTACAAGAACATAAATGTCGCTTGTCAAAGGGTAGCCTTCCGATGTTATTAAAGAGGAGGGTTGATTTTGTTTTTCCTTTATTGTTTTGTGCTGCAGTACTGTACAATATTAGCTGGTAGGTTACATATGATTTAAGTGCTATGACCTTTCAGGAATATGAAGTTCCCTTGAACAAAGTCTAGACTTCCCATTGTACGTTGAAGAAGGCTCCCTTGGCATGGGACCCCTCGCACAGATGCGTGTACTCTTACTTTTGCTAGTAGGTAACATCCGACATGCTAGCGCCCTCCAAGAATATTGATCACTCCTGTTGAAGGGCTAGACATCAGATTGTATGATGAAGGAACCTCCTATCACAGGTTTTATTTTTGTGTTGCAGCACTGTACTTAAGCTGATAGTTGATATATGAGTATTATCGCCATTCAAAAATATACATGTAATTCAATGGCACGGGTCACTGCGCAAGAATGGGTGTTTTTCTTGTGGTGCAGCCAGGTACATATGTCTGATTTGAGCGTCACGGCCCTCAAAATATTTATTTCCCCTAAAAAAGGCTAGCCGTCTATTTCTAAGAATCGTCCAATGACGCGGAGTGCTGCGCAAGGCGGGTAGGTTATGTATACTGCAGAACTATGCACTTACTGGTAGGTTAAGAACATAGATTTCCCCTATACAAAGGACACATTTGCTACGCGCTGTTTCCAGCGTTTCATGTCAGATTTGACAATGAGGAACTAATACAACCTGTATCATGGTGGTTGGTGTCACGTGGTGCAACGTGCGCCATGGCCAGGTGCACGGCACTGCACACGGAAGGTGGATTTTCCTTTCCTTTTCTTTTCTTAGTACTGAACATTATCTGGTAGGTTACGTCTGATTTGAGTACTTTGGCTCTCCTAGAATACAAATTCACCCTGAATAAAGTCTCGACATTCCATGGTATGTTGAAAAAGACTCCCAATGCACAGGACCCCGTGTACGGATATTGTTTTAATGCAGCCCTGTGCATTTGCCGATATATCTGATTTTGGTGTTATAGCCCTTCAAGAATATAAAATGTCTCCCATTACCAAGGATATGTTGAATAAGTCTCCCATGGCACGGGGTACTGCGTACGGTCGTGTGTGTCTAATATGGGTGCTATGGCCTTTCAAGAACATAAATGTCGCTTGTCAAAGGCTATCCTTCCTATGTTATAAAAGAGGAGGGTTGATTTTGTTTTTCCTTTATTGTTTTGTGCTGCAGTACTGTACATTATTAGCTGGTAGGTTACATATGATTTCAATGCTATGACCTTTCAAGAATATGAAGTTCCCTTGAACAAAGTCTAGACTTCCCATTGTACGTTGAAGAAGGCACCCTTTGCATGGGACCCCTCGCACAGATGCGTATTCTCTTACATTTGCTAGTAGGTAGCATCCGACTTGCGTGCGCCCTCCAAGAATATTGATCACTCCTGTTGAAGGGCTAGACTTCAGATTGTATGATGAAGGAACCTTCTATCATAGGTTTAATTTTTGTGTTGCAGTACTGTACGTTAGCTGATAGTTGATATATGAGTACTATCGCCATTCAAAAATATACATGTAATTCAATGGCACGTGTCACTGCGCAAGAATGGGTGTTTTTCTTGTGGTGCAGCCATGTACATATGTCTGATTTGAGCGTCACGGCCCTCAAAATATTTATTTCCCCTAAAAAAAGGCTAGCCGTCTATGTTTAAGAATCGTCCAATGACGCGGGCGCTGCGTAAGGCGGGTGGGTTATGTATGCTGCAGAACTATGCACTTACTGGTAGGTTATGAATATAGATTTCCCCTATACAAAGGACACATTTGCTATGCGTTGTTTCCAGCTTTTCATGTCAGATTTGACCATGAGGAACTAATTCAACCAGTATCATGGTGGGTGGTGTCACGTGGTGCAACGTGCGCCATGGCCAGGTGCACGGCGCTGCACACGGAAGGTAGATTTTCTTTTTCTTTTCTTAGTACTGAACATTATCTGGTAGGTAACGTTTGATTTGAGTACTTTGGCTCTCCTAGAATACAAATTCACCCTGAATAAATCTCGACATTCCATGGTATGTTGAAGAAGACTCCCAATGCACAGGACCCCGCGTACGGATATTGTTTTGATGCAGCCCTGTGCATTTGCCGATATGTCTGATTTCTGTGTTATAGCCCTTCAAGAATATAAAATGTCTCCTATTACCAAGGATATGTTGAAGAAGTCTCCCATGCCACGGGGTAATGCGTACGGTCATGTTGGATTTGTTTATATATTTTGTACTGCAGAACTTTACACATGCTGGTAGGTTGTGTCTAATATGGGTGCTATGGCCTTACAAGAACATAAATGTCGCTTTTCAAAGGCTAGCCTTCCTATGTTATAAAAGAGGAGGGTTGATTTTGTTTTTCCTTTATTGTTTTGTGCTGCAGTACTGTACACTATTAGCTGGTAGGTTACATATGATTTAAGTGCTATGACCTTTCAAGAATATGAAGTACCCTTGAACAAAGTCTAGACTTCCCATTGTACGTTGAAGAAGGCTCCCTTGGCATGGGACCCCTCGAACAGATGTGTGTACTCTTACATTTGCTAGTAGGTAGCATCCGACTTGCGTGCGCCCTCCAAGAATATTGATCACTCCTGTTGAAGGGTTATACTTCAGATTGTATGATGAAGGAACCTCCAATCATAGGTTTTATTTTTGTGTTTCAGCACTGTACTTTAGCTGATAGTTGATAAATGAGTATTATCGCCATTCAAATATATACATGTAATTCAATGACACGGGTCACTGCGCAAGAATGGGTGTTTTTCTTGTGGTGCAGCCATGTATATATGTCTGATTTGAGCGTCACGGCCCTCTAAATATTTATTTCCCCCCAAAAAAATGCTAGCCGTCTATGTTTAAGAATCGTCCAATGACGCGGGGCGCTACGCAAGGCGGGTGGGTTATGCATGCTGCAGAACTATGCACTTACTGGTAGGTTAAGAATATAGATTTCCCCTATACAAAGGACACATTTGCTATGCGCTGTTTCCAGCTTTTCATGTCAGATTTGACCATGAGGAACTAATTCAACCTGTATCATGGTGGATGGTGTCACGTGGTGCAACGTGAGTCATGGCCAGGTGCACGGCACTGCACACGGAAGGTGGATTTTCTTTTTATTTTCTTAGTACTGAACATTATCTTGTAGGTTACGTCTGATTTGAGTACTTTGGCTCTCCTAGAATACAAATTCACTCTGAATAAAGTCTCGACATTCCATGGTATGTTGAAGACGACTCCCAATGCACAGGACCCCGCGTACGGATATTGTTTTGATGCAGCCCTGTGCATTTGCCGATATGTCTGATTTTGGAGTTAAAGCCCTTCAAGAATATAAAAAATGTCTCCAATTACCAAGGATATGTTGAAGAAGTCTCCAATGGCACGGGGTACGCGTGCGGTCGTGTTGGATTTGTTTATAGTTTTGTACTGCAGTACTTTACACATGCTGGTAGGTTGTGTCTAATATGGATGCTTTTGCCTTACAAGAACATAAATGTCGCTTGTCAAAGCTAGCCTTCCTATGTTATAAAAGAGGAGGGTTGATTTTGTTTTTCCTTTATTGTTTTGTGCTGCAGTACTGTACACTATTAGCTGGTATATATGAGTATTATCGCCATTCAAAAATATACATGTAATTCAATGGCACGGGTCACTGCGCAAGAATGGGTGTTTTTCTTCTGGTGCAGCCATGTACATATGTCTGATTTGAGCGTCACGGCCCTCAAAATATTTATTTCCCCTGAACTAAGGCTAGCCGTCTATGTTTGACAATCGTCCAATGACGCGGGGCGCTGCGCAAGGCGGGTAGGTTATGTATGCTGCAGAACTATGCACTTACTGGTAGGTTAAGAATATAGATTTCCCCTATACAAAGGACACATTTGCTATGCGCTGTTTCCAGCTTTTCATGTCAGATTTGACCATGAGGAACTAATCCAACCTGTATAATGGTGGGTGGTGTCACGTGGTGCAACGTGCGCCATGGCCAGGTGCACGGCACTGCACACAGAAGGTGGATTTTCCTTTTCTTTTCTTAGTACTGAACATTATCTGGTAGGTTACGTCTGATTTGAGTACTTTGGCTCTCCTAGAATACAAATTCACTCTGAATAAAGTCTCGCCATTCCATGGAATGTTGAAAAAGACTCCCAATGCACAGGACCCCGTGTACGGATATTGTTTTGATGCAGCCCTGTGCATTTGCCGATATGTCTGATTTTGGTGTTATAGCCCTTCAAGAATATAAAATGTCTCCCATTACCAAGGATATGTTGAAGAAGTCTCCCATGGCACGGGGTACTGCGTACGGTCGTGTGTGTCTAATATGGGTGCTATGGCCTTACAAGAACATAAATGTCGCTTGTCAAAGGCTAGCCTTCCTATGTTATAAAAGAGGAGGGTTGATTTTGTTTTTCCTTTATTGTTTTGTGCTGCAGTACTGTACATTATTAGCTGGTAGGTTACATATGATTTAAAATCTATGACCTTTCAAGAATATGAAGTTCCCTTGAACAAAGTCTAGACTTCCCATTGTACGTTGAAGAAGGCTCCCTTGGCATCGGACCCTTTTCACAGATGCGTATTCTCTTACATTTGCTAGTAGGTAACATCCGACTTTCGTGCGCCCTCCAAGAATATTGATCACTCCTGTTGAAGGGCTAGACTTCAGATTGTATGATGAAGGAACCTCCTATCATAGGTTTTATTTTTGTGTTGCAGTACTGTACGTTAGCTGATAGTTGATATATGAGTATTATCGCCATTCAAAAATATACATGTAATTCAATGGCACGGGTCACTGCGCAAGAATGTGTGTTTTCCTTGTGGTGCAGCCATGTACATATGTCTGATTTGAGCGTCACGGCCCTCAAAATATTTATTTCCCCTAAAAAAGGCTAGCCGTCTGTGTTTAAGAATCGTGCACTTACTGGTACGTTAAGAATATAGATTTCCCCTATACAAAGGACACATTTGCTATGCGCTGTTTCCAGCTTTTCATGTCAGATTTGACCATGAGGAACTAATTCAACCTGTATCATGGTGTGTGGTCTCACATGGTGCAACGTGCGCCATGGCAAGGTGCACGGCGCTGCACACGGAAGGTGACTCCCAATGCACAGGACCCCGCGTACGGATATTGTTTTGATGCAGCCCTGTGCATTTGCCGATATGTCTGGTTTTGGTGTTATAGCCCTTCAAGAATATAAAATGTCTCCTATTACCAAGGATATGTTGAAGAAGTCTCCCATGGCACGAGGTACTGCGTACGGTCACGTTGGATTTGTTTATATATTTTGTACTGCAGTACTTTACACATGCTGGTAGGTTGTGTCTAATAAGGGTGCTATGGCCTTACAAGAACATAAGTGTCGCTTTTCAAAGGCTAGCCTTCCTATGTTATAAAAGAGGAGGGTTGATTTTGTTTTTCCTTTATTGTTTTGTGCTGCAATACTGTACACTATTAGCTGGTAGGTTACATATGATTTAAGTGCTATGACCTTTCATGAATATGAAGTTCCCTTGAACAAAGTCTAGACTTCCCATTGTACGTTGAAGAAGGCTCCCTTGGCATGGGACCTCTCGCACAGATGCGTATTCTCTTACATTTGCTAGTAGGTAACATCCGACGTGCGTGCGCCCTCCAAGAATATTGATCACTCCTGTTGAAGGGCTAGACTTCAGATTGTATGATGAAGGAACCTCCTATCATAGGTTTTATTTTTGTGTTGCAGCACTGTACTTTAGATGATAGTTGATATATGAGTATTATCGCAATTCAAAAATATACATGTAATTCAATGGCACGGGTCACTGCGCAAGAATGTGTGTTTTTCTTGTGGTGCAGCCATGTACATATGTCTGATTTGAGCGTCACGGCCCTCAAAATATTTATTTCCCCTAAAAAAGGCTAGCCGTCTATGTTTAAGAATCGTCCAATGACGCGGGGCGCTGCGCAAGGCGGTGGGTTATGTATGCTGCAGAACTATGCATTTACTGCTAGGTTAAGATATAGATTTCCCCTATACAAAGGACACATTTGCTATGCGCTGTTTCCAGCTTTTCATGTCAGATTTGACCACGAGGAACTAATACAACCTGTATCATGGTGGGTGGTGTCACGTGGTGCAACGTGCGCCATGGCCAGGTGCACGGCGCTGCACACGGAAGGTGGATTTTCTTTTTCTTTTTTTAGTACTGACCATTACCTGGTAGATTACGTCTGATTTGAGTACTTTGGCTCTCCTAGAATACAAATTCACTCTGAATAAAGTCTCGACTTTCCATGGTATGTTGAAGAAGACTCCCAATGCACAGGACCCCGTGTACGGAAATTGTTTTGATGCAGCCCTGTGCATTTGCCGATATGTCTGATTTTTGTGTTATAGCCCTTCAAGAATATAAAATGTTTCCCATTTCCAAGGATATGTTGAAGAAGTCTCCTATGGCACGGGGTACTGCGTACGGTCGTGTGTGTCTAATATGGATGTTATGGACTTACAAGAACATAAATGTCGCTTGTCAAAGGCTAGCCTTCCTATGTTATAAAAGAGGAGGGTTGATTTTGTTTTTCCTGTCTAGTTTTGTGCTGCAGTACTGTACATTATAAGCTAGTAGGTTGCATATGATTTAAATGCTATGACCTTTCAAGAATATGAAGTTCCCTTGAAAAAAGTCTAGACTTCCCATTGTACGTTGAAGAAGGCTCCCTTGGCATGGGACCCCTCGCACAGATGCGAGTCCATACATTTGCTAGTAGGTAACATCCGACTTACGTGCGCCCTCCAAGAATATTTATCACTCCTGTTGAAGGGTTCGACTTCAGATTGTATGATGAAGGAACCTCCTATCATAGGTTTTATTTTTGTGTTACAGCACTGTTCTTTAGCTGATAGTTGATATATGAGTATTATCGCCATTCAAAAAATATACATGTAATTCAATGGCACGGGTCACTGCGCAAGAATGGGAGTTTTTTTCTTGTGGTGCAGCCATGTACATATGTCTGATTTGAGCGTCACGGCCCTCAAAATATTTATTTCCCCTAAAAAAAGGCTAACCGTCTATGTTTAAGAATCGTCCAATGACGCGGGGCGCTGCGCAAGGCGCTTGGGTTAAGTATGCTGCAGAACTATGCACTTACTGGTAGGTTAAGAATATAGATTTCCCCTATACAAAGGACACATTTGCTATGCGCTGTTTTCAGCTTTTCATGTCAGATTTGACCATGAGGAACTAATACAACCTGTATCATGGTGGGTGGTGTCACGTGGTACAACGTGCGTCATGGCCAGGTGCACGGCGCTGCACACTGAAGGTGGATTTTCCTTCTTTTCTTTTCTTAGTGCTGAACATTATCTGGTAGGTTACGTCTGATTTGAGCACTTTGGCTCTCCTAGAATACAAATTCACTCTGAATAAAGTCTCGACATTTCATGGTTTGTTGAAGAAGACTCCCAATGCACAGGACCCCTCGTACGGATATTGTTTTGATGCAGCCCTGTGCATTTGCCGATATATCTGATTTTGGTGTTATAGCCCTTCAAGAATATAAAATGTCTCCCATTACCAACGATATGTTGAAGAAGTCTCCCATGGCACGGGGTACTGCGTACGGTCGTGTTGGATTTGTTTATATTTTTGTTCTGCAGTACTTTACACATGCTGGTAGGTTGTGTCTAATATGGGTGCTATGGCCTCACAAGAACATAAATGTCGCTTGTCAAAGGCTAGCCTTCCTATGTTATAAAAGAGGAGGGTTGATTTTGTTTTTTCCTTTATTGTTTTGTGCTGCAGTACTGTACACTATTAGCTGGTAGGTTACATATGATTTAAGTGCTATGACCTTTCAAGAATATTAAGTTCCCTTGAACAAAGTCTAGACTTCCCATTGTACGTTGAAGAAGGCTCCCTTGGCATGGGACCCCTCGGACAGATGCGTGTACTCTTACATTTGCTAGTAGATAACATCCGACTTGCGTGCGCCCTCCAAGAATATTGATCACTCCTGTTGAAGGGCTAGACTTCAGATTGTATGATGAAGGAACCTCCTATCATAGGTTTTATGTTTGTGTTGCAGCACTGTACTTTAGCTGATAGTTGATATATGAGTATTATCGCCATTTAAAATACACATGTAATTCAATGGCACGGGTCACTGCGCAAGAATGGGAGTTTTTTTCTTGTGGTGCAGCCATGAACATATGTCTGATTTGAGCGTCACGGCCCTCAAAATATTTATTTCCCCTAAAAAAAGGCTAGCCGTCTATGTTTAAGAAACTTCCAATGACGCGGGGTGCTGCGCAAGGCGGGTGGGTTATGTATGCTGCAGAACTATGCACTTACTGGTTGGTTAAGAATATAGATTTCCCCTATACAAAGGACACATTTGCTATGCGCTGTTTTCAGCTTTTCATGTCAGATTTGACCATGAGGAACTAATACAACCTGTATAATGGTGGGTTGTGTCACGTGGTGCAACGTGCGCCATGGCAAGGTGCATCGCACTGCACACGGAAGGTGGATTTTCTTTTTCTTTTCTTAGTACTGAACATTATCTGGTAGGTTACGTCTGATTTTAGTACTTTGGCTCTCCTAGAATACAAATTCACTCTGAATAAAGTCTCGACATTCCATGGTATGTTGAAGAAGACTCCCAATGCACAGGACCCCGCGTACGGATATTGTTTTTGATGCAGCCCTGTGCATTTGCCGATATGTCTGATTTTGGTGTTATAGCCCTTCAAGAATATAAAATGTCTCCCATACCTAGGATATGTTGAAGAAGTCTCCGATTGCACGGGTTACTGCGTACGGTCGTGTTGATTTTGATTATATTTTTTGTACTGAAGTACTTTACACATGCTGGTAAGTTGTGTCTAATATGGTACTATGGCCCTACAAGAACATAAATGTCCCTTTTCAAAGGCTAGCCTTCCTATGTGATAAAAGAGAAGGGTTGGTTTTGTTTTTCCTTTGTTTTGTGCTGCAGTACTGTACACTATTAGTTGGTAGGTTACATATGATTTAAGTGCTATGACCTTTCAAGAATATAAAGTTCCCTTGAACAAAGGCTAGACTTCCCATGGTACGTTGAAGAAGGCTCCCTTGGCATGGGATCCCTCGCACAGATGCGTGTACTCTTACATTTGCTAGTAGGTAACATCTTACTTGCTTGCGCCCTTCAAGAATATTGATTACTCCTGTTGAAGGGCTAGACTTCAGATTGTATGATGAAGGAACCGCCTATGGCATGGGGCGCTGTGCATTAATGGGTGTATTTGGTAATTATCTCGTAAGTTAGTGAAATAGAAAGTCATGGCTCTTCAAGACTATAAATCTCCCAACCCCTACAAAGGCAACCCTTTCTATGTTACCTTGAAAATGGCTCCAATGGAGCTAGGCGCTGTACACGAACGGATGTTTTTTATGCCCCCGGAATCTAAGATTCTGGGGGGCATATAGTTTTTGGTCTGTCCGTCTGTTTGTCTGTTTGTCCGTTTGTCTGTTTGTCCGTTTCTCCGTCTGCAAAAACTTTAACATTGGGCATAACTTTTGAATGGTAAGTGATACAGCTTTCATACTTCACATGTGCATTCCTTGTCACAAGACCTTTCAAGAGGTACCATAAATTTTGACCTCGTGACCTTCACCTTGAGATTTGACCTACTTTTGGCCTCATTTTTAAAAACTTTAACATTGGCCATAACTTTTGATTGGTAAGTGATAGAGCTTTCATATTTCACATGTGCATTCCTTGTCACAAGACCTTTCTATTGGTACTATAATTTTTGACCTCATGACCTTGACCTTGGCATATGACCTACTTTTTTAAAAACTTTAACATTGGCCATAACTTTTGATTGGTAAGTGATAGAGCTTTCATATTTCACATGTGCATTCCTTGTCACAAGACCTTTCTATTGGTACTATAATTTTTGACCTCATGACCTTGACCTTGGCATTTGACCTACTTTTTAAAAACTTTAACATTGGCCGTAACGTTTGATTGGTAAATGGTAGAGCTTTCATATTTCACATGTGCATTCCTTGTCACAAGACCTTTCTATTGGTACTATAATTTTTGACCTCATGACCTTGACCTTGGCATTTGACCTACTTTTTAAAAACTTTAACATTGGCCGTAACGTTTGATTGGTAAATGGTAGAGCTTTCATATTTCACATGTGCATTCCTTGTCACAAGACCTTTCTAATGGTACCATAATTTTTGACCTCATGACCTTGACCTTGATGTTTGACCTACTTTTTAAAAACTTTAACATTGGCCATAACTTTTGATTGGTAAATGGTAGGGCTTTCATATTTCACATGTGCATTCCTTGTCACAAGACCTTTCTAGTGGTACTATAATTTTTGACCTTGTGACTTTGACCTTGATGTTTGACCTACTTTTTAAAAACTTTAATATAGTCCATAACTTTTGATTGGTAAGTGATAGAGCTTTCATATTTCACATGTGTATTCTTTCTCACAAGACCTTTCCAGTGGTACCATAATTTTTTACCTCGTGACCTTGTGGCCTCAACCATGACATAATTTAGTGATGGGGCTTTCATATTGCACAGGCGCTGTCCGGGGGCATCGGTGTTTCACAAACACATCTTGTTTTTTCTTTCTTGTGCTACAGTACATTTGCCGGTAGGTTATTCCTGATCTGAGTGCCCTTCAAGCATGTAATTTTCTCCTGAACAAAGGCTAGACTTTCCATGGTATCTTGAAGAATGCTTCTTTGGCACGAGGCGCTGCGCACGGATAGATGTTTTAGGCGTTGCATCCCTCTTCACACACGCCGGTAGGTCACAAATGATTTCAGGGCTATAGCCCTTCAAGAATATAAATTTCCCCTGTACAAAGTCTAGACTTTTCTGGTATATTGAAGAAGGCTCCCAAATAAAATCGTAAAATCGATTTAAGCCCCCCAGTGGAAATCTTCCACTGACCGTTCCAAGGCGGCTCTTCTGTGGCGATTTATTTATGTTGTTGTTTGTTACTTATCACTTGTGTCTTTTGGTTTTGGATGGCCATATGGCCATTTTGTGGGAAAGTAACTGTCCTTATGGCCTTCCTTTGTTTAGGTTTCCATTATGGTCTGGTCGCTTAATGTTTGTATTTCTTTCCCTTTGGTGTCTTTTGTGGGTGGAGTAAGTTAATTGTATCAATTCCTGATCTTTGTTTTACTTCTACTTCCCAAGGCATGAGGCTCTGCCCATTGAAGTTAGTTTAGGTGCTACAGTCAATACATATGCAGGTAGGTTATAAATTCCGCGGCCGTTCAGGAATATAAATTTCACATATACAAAAGCTAGCCTTCCTCCTTTATGTTGAAGAAGGCACCCAAGGTGCTGGGCGCTGTACATGGCTTGCTACTTGGGAATAGCCATGCAGAACCAGTACAACGTGTATCCTGGTGTATGATGTCGCATTATACAACGAACGCCTTGGTGTGATGCGGAAAACTGTTGTTCTTTGTGGTATTGTATATAAGGTAGTAGGTGACGTCTGTTGAGTGCCATGGCAATTTCACCTGTACAAAGACTAGAATTTCCAGGGTATGTTGAAGAAGGTTCCAATGTCAGGGGGCGCTGCGCATGGGTGCGTGTTTTTGTGCTGCTGCCCTGCCAATATGCTGGTTGATTGTTTGATTTGAGAGCTATGGCCTTTCAAGAATATAAATTTCTCTGTACAAAGACTACGTTTCCAATGATATTTTGAAGAGGGCTCCTATGACATGGAGCGCTATGAATGAATGAGAGTTTTTGTACATAAGCTTGTAGGTTATAGCTGATTTGCGTGCGACGGCCAATCAAAAAAATATACATTTAGTCTATACAAAGCCTGGCCTTCATTTGTTGTTGAAGAAGGCTCGCGTGACATAAGAGCTGCGCATGGACGGTTTTGTGTTTATTTTTTGTGTAATGCAGTAATGTACATATGTCAGTGGACTGTCTAAATTTTTTTTTATTTTAACTTTTAAGGAATAAGGAAATGCCCTGTACATAGGTTAGCAGTCTTTAGTTATGCAGTCTGTCAGGTTCTGGCTTGCTGCTGGTAAGTGTCCTGAAACCAGTACAGCCTGTTTCATGGTCGGGGTACTGTGTTGTACAACGGGCGCCATGGTACGATGCGGGGCACTTCGTACGGAGGGCAGTGTTGTTTGTATGTTTTTTTTTTTTCCTTTTTTTGTGCTGCAGTAGTTTTCAGTGCTCTGTGCCACAAGAATATAAATTTACAATTGCATGAATTCCCATGGTTTGTTGAAAAAGCCTCTAACGGCACGGGGCGGTGAGCACATGTGGATGTACATGTATTTGTTTTGTTTCAGTTCAGTATATATGCAGATAGGTTATGTCTAATTGCCATGCCTTTCAAGAATATAAATTTGCACTATCTAAGATACGTGATGCATGTTAGCTACCCCGAATTCCTATAGAGTTCAGATCAGCCTTTCTTGCACACAAGACAAGGAAATCCGTGATTTTACCCTGGGATAGAAATATATGTTCTGACCCTGGTGGTCCGACCCCAAATCGAAAATAATCGCGTGTTTGATAAATGCACTGGTTGATTACAACCTCATGCGCGACGTCGTCATGCGTGACGTCACTAAACATTCCTGTTGTGTCATCACAAAATGGCGGACGTCGGTAACCTAAGTACGGCAGCAAAAAAAATTCGCAATAGAAATGGAAGGTATGCAAGAAAAAGAATCAAATATGGGTGTGGGGGATGGATAGAAGCAAGCCTCGTGATGCCGGACAGTGTCCCTCGGGACGGATTTTTCAATCCACCCCTCACACCCATATAAGATTCTTATAGTCTCGGTATTGTCTCTGTTCTGCTGGTGTTGCTTTTATCCGTTCTTTCCGATCTCTTGTTTTCTATCATCTAGCACCCACTACTCCAGGGCTTTAAAATTTCACAGATGTCCTGGTCTTGCCAAAGGAGTAATTATCTTCTGTAACCGAGTTGAAGCAAAGACTACATCACGAAACTGTAAATTGCGGGGTTCGAACGTTTTTATATGCCGCCCGTTGTATTGTTAAAACGTTTTCCGACCAGCCGTGAGTTCGTCCGGAATATTCTGACCAAATTTGAGTATGAGGTCAAGATAGCGTGTCAGATACAAAAACAAAATGCTCACTATTTCTTAGTTTTGGACTTTATTCACTCCTGTTTTCAGACCACCCTTGTGTGCGCCATAGCTAGATAATTATATCTGAAAGACACTTCGTTGCAATAACTATGAGGTACAAGGTCGTAATTTAACTTATTACCCCCATTGGCGAGCTGTTCTCTCCTGACTCCCTTGGTTAAGTTGTGTTATTATTTGGTCATTTTTGGCTCATTTTATGTTTGTCGTTGCGTTCATTGTTGAGTTGGTCTGTGTCTTTTTTGTCACGTGTGTTATTATTTTGTCATTTTATGGGCTCTTTTGATGTTGGCCGTTGTGTTCATTACTGACTTACCGAATCCTTCTTAGGTCATTTGTCCTTTTTAGGGGCGTGTAGAGTGTTGCTTACTTCAATAACGGTGTTTATGTGCGTAACGTGGTCTTTTCTTCTGTTTGTGTTTCTTAAGGTGATAATTTTGCTTCTTTGGCTTTTTAAGTTTGTTGTTAGAGGTTTCTGCTTTTGGACTTTTGGTGTTTTGTTTGTTGGTTTATCAGGCATGTTTTAATGGTTTTGTTGCTTGAGTTGGTCTTGGAAAGGTCGGATTTGCTTTAGAAGGTCTTAGATTTGTGTGTATTTGGATTGTGTTTCTTGTGTTAGTATTTCGGACTTTGGTTGCGACGAGGTCTTCATTGAGTTACGTCATGAATATGTTTTTCGTCTGTCGGTGTTAAATTGACCATTTTTTGTTCGCATTGTTTTCAGTTATATCCAAAATAGAAGTAGAGGCAATGAAGAAGGCCAAAGTTGTTTCGTTTTTAATGTTTCATCTTTTTGTACACATGTGTTTATGAATGTTTGCGGGTAATTAGAATGGAAATCTATATCATTTATATGTATCTATTGTATGTCATTTACATGTATATGTATTTGTTTTGCCATTCATAAATATTTGTTGCAAATGCTTTCCATCCATTTGTGCATCCATATGTTTGTTCGCTAAGACCTCACCTTTGTTATAACCTTACTGTTCATCCTTAGGTTGAAGTGCATACAAGCGAAACATACCCTTCGCAGGAATTCTTGTTCTTAATAATTGCTTTGTTTTACTTATTGTTACATTTACTTAATTCAGCTTTGCATTTCAGGCTCCGTATAATTTACTTTTGCTTGCAAAATTCTGTTGATCCTGCTTTAGTAAGTCACGAAAACATGCCTATATAATTTTGACCCATTAAAGCCCCACGTTTATATAATAAAAATGGGTTTACAGGGACATTCATTATTTTCTCATTTGTGCTCAAAAGCATAGATTGTGATCACTTGTAAGAACCACCACAAAACCATTGTGGTTACTAGTAAGAACCAGCTCGCCATGGCGATTCTAACGAGTCCCCACAATATATGTTTTGTTTGTTTGTAGTGGTGTTAAATGGCCCAGTGAACACTATTTAGGTCATTGTTGAGCCGGTCAATTTACCTATCAACAATTTTCCTAGGCAGGCTTATACGTAAGCGGTTAGCCTGTACAGTGCACATTCTTTCGCCAGAAACAGACAGGGGAAGAGAGAGAATGACCGTAGAAAATAATCCATGACAATCTCAACGAAAGAATGTTGCCGACGCCAGCAGGTATCGAACCCGTGTCCACCTGATCACCAGTAAGACGCGCATCCGACTGAGCTACCGAGGCCGACACAATTTATGTTTAAAGGCTTTTTTTGTATTGCATATCAGGATATGGGTTTTCCAGCGTTAATTCAAACATCAAGCAATCAGTAGCCTACAGCTGTAGCTCCATCGGACGCGCGTCTGACTGGTGATCAGGACGACGTGGAGATTGATCATGAAATATTTTCTCCGGTCATTCGCTCCCTTCTGCTGATTCAATAATGGTAGTTGTCAGTTTCTGGTGAAAGAATGTGTATTGTACTGGTTAGCCGCTTACTTAAAAGCTTGCCCAGGAAAAGTGTGGAGGTATGAGCTAAAAAGTGTTGACTGGGCCATTAAACTCTTAAACAAACAAAAAAAAATAAACATTCGCGGCACAATTCAAATCATGCAGGATGGACATAACCTTCGGTGCATCTGGGGAAACACGTCTTTTCAAACATAGTGAAACGCCTACCAAAAAAGAGAATTTTTTTTAGATAACGATTCTGATTGTTTTCTTATTTCTGCCAAAAAAAAAAGAAAAAAAAAACAAAAAAACATAGACTGTGGGTACTCGTTTAAATCGCCTTGATGAGATTGAGATAACCAGTATCCACAATTTATATTTCTAAATAAAATAAGAGAAACATGAAAATTATATACCCTTGTATACCCCAGTTTAACTATAAAAAAGTGGGGTTTCAAGGGGTCAAAATTATATGCGTGTTTTCTTGATTGGAATTCTTGTTCCAACTAATACTTTACTTTATTACATGACGTCGTTGATAAGCAGTGGTTAAGCCTTGTTATAAATATCGTATGAGCTCACGTTCAATTACACATTGGCGGGATTAAGTAACGTCAAGACGACGTCCATGTCAACAATGCATGTTTTTGCAAAAACAATTTGAAAGTCAAATTCAAAGGCGATAAAATCCTTTTTAAAGTGGTCATATGATAAACAGAACCTTGCATTCGTTGTCATTTCATATGAAATTTATGAAATGCACCAAAGACTCGTTTCATAAACATCATATAAAATGGTTACTCGTGAAAAAATCCTCTATTTTCAAGTTGCTGTTTTTGCTTAACTCAGCTTTGCATTTCAGGCTCTGTGTATTGTGCTTCGCTATTTTTGTTGTATCTATTTTAAGTGTGGCATTATATAGGCGTTCATTTTCCCACCGTTCGTTTATCAAGCGGTCAACATTTGCGACAACCCCTCGCATTAACGTTAAAGTCCATAAGGCACAACATTGCCATCTGCGGATTTCTTGTTTAACAATATTTGGTTCCTTTTGTGGCGGCAGTTATCAGGAATAGATAGCATCACGTGAGCAAGACGGTGAAATGAACACCCCTAAACCCAATGTTATGCAGAGAAAACTGGGGTTTACGGAGGTAGACATTATGTTTCCTATTTATGCTCCAAGACTTAGGTTGTTGGTACTCATTAGAGCCGCCTCAATGAGGCGGTTCTTACGAGCACCCACAACATATGTTTGAAGTAAAAATGACAAAAATAGCACAAGATTTTCGTCTGAAAAGTAGCCATTTTGGAGATGAGAAAAAAGCATTATGTCGTACGGATGTGTTATCGTTTCGGAATTACCTCACACCTCCAATAAAAGACACCAAAGGGAAAGAAATACAACTTAAAATAACGTCACCATAATGAAAAAGGTCACAAGTGAAAAGCCACAAGGACAGTAACTTTACCGCAAAATGCCCGAAAGGCTATTAAAATATTTATCGGAAAATTTGTCTTGTCGTTAACAACGCAGTGTAGTATAGTCAGGTAGAGGTTTTGTGTGATTGTTTGATTTGAGGTTTAATGTCCCCGTCAACGCTTTAAAGGTCATTTTGGGGACGTTGCTTCCAATTTTGTGGGACTTTTACCCGACATTGAGATGAAATTACATCTCAAGCCCTGCCGCCCAATGAAACCAATATGGTTTAAAAGCATGGACGGGCCGACACGCACCGCTTTGCCTGGGCAGGCTTAGATACTCTAAGCGGTTTACCAGTACTCGTGTGCGGGTCGTTTTCAGCTCTGCGTGAAAGCACCATGCAGCACATATATTTCTTCAAGCCCCGATGGGCGGGGGCGAGAGTCAGGTAGAGGTAGTTACCGTGATGTGTAGAATAGTTCGATTTAGTGGTCAGTTTCTAAAGTGTACAGTTCACAATTTAATTTTGTATTGATAGGCTCATTTAGGTTACGCTATCGGCAGCTTGATCTAAAGTTGACAAATGATCACCTGTTTCAACAAAAATCCACTCTGCAACAAATTGCGCGTTATGAATGTATCATATTTGAGAGAAACATCGTGTTCTGCAAACGTTAACAATTGCATTTATAATTCAGACATTCGTGTATAAATCTAATATGTTGTCACACACAGTCCTCAGGTAATGTCAGAAAATATCGAATTATTATTTCCACAACGCCTTTGTTTCAACGATTACTACGTACTCTTTGTCCATTAGGTGCGTCAATAGTCGGAAGTTAACCCTTGTCTTGCTGTTCAAGACAACCCCTATCTTTGCAAACAGTGTAGATCCAGATCAGATGGCTTCTGAAGAAGCCATCTGATCTGGATCTACACTGTTTGGCATTTAGTTTATAAATTTGTAGCAATAGATTACATCAAGTAATTTGATTGGTTGATAGACAGAAATGGGTGTGGCTTAAATGAATATTCAGCAAGAGAAGGGTTAAGACGAGACATTAGCAATACAAATATGCAAAGACGAGCTATAGCAAAATAAACCACAAAAGTTTAACCGCCTTGGTAAGGTCAGTAAACAATTTGTATTTATTTTACGTAGTCATAATCCTCTTCCTTGCTTCAGTCGTGGTTAACCCTTCTCTACCTGAATAATCATTTAAGCCACACCCATTTCTGTCTATCAACCAATCAAATTACTTGATGTAATTTATTGCTACAAATTCATAAACTAAATGCCAAACAGTGTAGATCCTGATCAGATGGCTTCTTCAGAAGCCATCTGATCTGGATCTACACTGTTTGCAAAGATAGGGGTTGTCGTGAACAGCAGGATAAGGGCTAAGACAATTTGTTCAGTCCGCATGAAGGATTTGTTACCCATCAGTGCAACATTCCCGAGAACATTAAATTAAACGAATACAAAGATGAAACAACGATCAGGAACCATAAATGCTGGACCAAAAGAAAACCAATTGTTGGACACCGGTGGGCTCGACTACTTTTGTCTCCTTACCAGCCAGGGGCATTCTGGCTTTCTGCAGATGTGCATGTCTGCAAAGAGGCTGGGCACTTCCTTGCATGCCACTTCCTAATTACCTTTTTCGCCGAAGCTCGCAGTGAAGTTCTACTTGAGGTAATGCAGTAATTCCTGTGTCATAGTTACAAATGGGTTCTCTTTACTGATGACGGTCGTTCCTCACGTCAGGGTCTGAGGTCAGAATTGGAAAACGGAACACCATCAAGGAATTTGTCTATCCCCAGTGGACACACAACGTTGAAATGACGTATCAACGTCGGAGTGATGTCATCTCATCGCATCGATGTTGATAGGACGTCATTTTAACGCTGAGTGCCTGCTGGGTCTTATGGCTAATACCAGTCTGCTTAGCCATTGCAACAGCCCTCTGTTGCCAGCAACTATGTTGCCAATGCACCAGTATGTCTGTTTCCAGCCTGCATCCGGTCCGTGGGGACTACGAAAGCAGGGTCCTCGTCCCAGTCCCCGGGTACAATTGTTTACGATGCTGTCATGAAATTAATTTGATGTTGTTTAGAAGCAGTTGATCATTAATAGGACCAATCTGGAATTTCTTATTCTAAATATATGTTTTGTTTGTATATATTTTAGAAAATGGAATATTTTAATAATAATTTAAGAGCATCGTTAAACAATTGTAGCGAATGCTTTCATAATTGATACCTTAAGGCATGTTAGAGATAGAATATTTTGCAAGGCATAACTTTGTTTGTTTTACGGCACTTTCAAGATAATAAGCCCCTGATTTCGAGGTGGGCGAAACCTGGGTATCCGGAGAAAAACAACCTGAGCTTTCGTCTCACATGTGACCCGAGCCGTAACCGCTCTTAACCCCTCATTAGCTTACCCATCAGGTCACTCTAGCTTACAAATTGATGATGCTGAAAGACTGGCGAATACCGTCAAGATTTTTTTCGGCACTCAACCGTTTTGGCGATATGTAGAATGTATTTTGTCGCACATATTTGTTATCATGATGCTGTGTTTTGACAAGTTTTTTTTTTTTTTTTGTGTGTGTGTGTGTGTTCTCGGAGTTGTGGGGATGAGTTTGAAATCCTTCATGCAGCCTTAACGAATTATTAAGGCAGAACTAAGGGCGTGGATTGTGGTCAAGTCAAATCCTATTTTAGCCCCCATCACGAAAACACGCTATATAATTCTGACCCCCTTGAACCCTACGTTTATATTGTAAAACTGGGGTTTACATGGGTAATCCATATTTTTTCTTATTTCTGCTCTAAAATAAAGATTGTTTTACCCGGTTAGGTGGTTCTAACGTGTACTCTCAATCTATATTTTGAGAGGAATTTTTCATCTGAAAATTATTTTGTCGGCGGTGAACTTTGCAATGAATTTGAATAATCGTGTTTCGGTTAAGCGGAGCTTTTGGTGTTGTTTATTATATGAGCCCCGCCAAGCGAATTTGTGTCTTCGAGCATTCCGTCATGACAACTTTTAACTGCGCATGCCCAGCCATTCAGAGGGGCCAGGGGTATGGCTTTGTCTGAAGGTTCCTCTGGTTCACTGCTTGTATGAGCGAGCAGCGAAGGTTCTGGCGAGACTGCGCGGATGCGCAGGCTCGCATGAACCTTCACTGCTCGCATAGGCGATAAGTACCAAAATCGCTTGACGGGGCCCATATTGTCATACCTCGTCTTCGCATGCAATATGCAGTGCTATCTCTTTATTTTTGATAGCCATTTTGGCAATTTGTGGACCGGCCCCGATAGCTCAGTTGATAGTGTCCGCTCCGGGGAACGGGAGGTCACGGGTTGGATCCCGGGCCGCGACATACCAAAGTCGTTAAAAATGGTATTAGCTGATCCTCGCTTGGCACTCAGATTTACGGGGTAGAACTAGGACCGGTCGACCCAGTGTCAGGATAATGTGACTGGGTGTGGTATCATGTAATGTGTCTGGGACATGATACTTCAGTGAGGCAGCACTATAAAAGTGAGCATTGAGCATTGAGCTCCCTGTCACAACCAGACGCCGTCGTGAAATGACTGAAAAATTGTTGAAAGCCGCATTTACGGCAAACAGTGTTGATCCCTTTCAGACACTAACAAATTCTGTTTAGAATAGATAAAAATCTTCCTGTTTTTAGTTAGCTGTTTTTAATGTAATGAATTTGTGATAAACGTAATGTTTAGTGTTGGTATTGTTGCATATAGATACTGTAAATAATTTGTGTTGTTCATATAATATCTTACTTGTGCCTTACCCCACAGCTGTCCCTTCACCTGTCAGAGATCACCCTGGGTTGTCTTGTCAGCATGGGGGTTTGCGGGACGCCGTAAACCCACATGTAACACCCACATCCTAATGGGTAGAGGAAATAAATGCAAATTGAGATGTCATGTTAACGCTGTATACGCGTGTGACGTACATCGACAACAGACCGCATCGTGTCCTTGAGGAAATCTACATGTATAATGCCCATCGGAGAAGCACTTCTAAGCGACTTGTGAAAGCTACATGTACACGTATGATGAAGTGCTGAGCCATTGCGCTCTTAACTTGAATGAGAAATCTAAAAGGTATACTGAGATTGGTGTTATTATCTTTTCCTCTGATCCTAATTATTAAAGTCATCGCTGAATGCTTTTTTCGTGTCCCTGATCAGCCTAGTCTTATCCATTAAGAAAACACGCCTATACAAATACAGTGTTACCTCAATAGCCGAAAAAATGAAAATTTTTAGATGAAAAATTGTGACATTTTTCTTATTTCTGCTCAAAATATAGATTGTGGGTACTCGTTAGAACCGCCTCATCGAGGCGTTCTTATTTCTGCTCAAAATGTAGATTGTGGGTACTCGTTAGAACCGCCGCCGCCTCATCGAGGCGGTTCTGACGAGTACCCACAATCTATATTTTAGAGCAGAAATAAGAAAAATAAGGTTTACCCCTGTAAACCCCAGTTTTTCTATATAAAAGTGGGGTTGGAGGGGGTCAAAATTATATAGGCGTGTTTTCGTGATGCGCTAAATAGTTTGTCATGAGTGTCCCCGATAACTATCCATTGTCTTGGTGCTTTTTATTAAGTAGTCCCATTTTTAGTTCTGTTCTTGTTCATGACGTCACGTAGGTCTCACGTCATAATGACGTAAGAGTAGGGTTGTTACTGAAGTTAATCAGTATCATTGTGTTTTTATGCGAGGCGCAGCTTCCACATCTGTGAATTTATGACGTACGTAACGCATTTGACGTTATTGTATACGTTTGTCCTGAATTAAGATGGCTTAACGACCTTTAAGTAGCTTCTTCGATCAACATTTTATCTGATCTTGTTAGCAAGATATATAAGTAGCAAAAATGTTTGTTACTTTTATAGCAATTGCCATTAGTATTTTGACTGACGTGTGATTATACGTCACTTCAAAATGGACAATTTATTAGAGCAGGGAAATCGTTTAGGATATGAGTGGGAAAGAACTTCAGGATTGGATTAACGAGCAGCAGGCAAATGAAATGAAGAAAAAGGGCGCGCGTAAGGGAAGAAAAGGAAAAGGAATTAAGGTTGGATTAATTAGCACAGGTAGAAAAATAAACAGAAAAGGAAAGGGAATTGGAGTTGGATTTAGCTAGGTTAAGCAGGAATAGGGAATTGAAGTTTGCTAAATGAGCTCAGGTAGAAAAGGAAAGAGATTAAGAGATGACCAAATTGGCCCACGAGAAGGAGTTTGCAGAGTTAAACTCAATGTTTGGTGGCGAGCGTTTGCAGTCAAACGTAGAAATCGCACATGAGAAGACTTAAAAAGCAGCGCGAGCTATGGATCCTTAAGTTGTCTTACTTTGACGAGGCAAATGATAAGATGGATAGCTATACTTCGCGGTTTGAGAAATACGCGACCGCGAATAAATGGGAAACAGATCTTTTGGCTTTAAATCTTAGCGCATTGTTAGAAGGACGTGCTCTGGAAGTTTATGTTATAGAGGATCTTACATGAGTGCTCATGTATTATTGAATTTATTAAACGAGTTGAGGAAAAGTGATAAAATGCGAGGCTGTGCCGAGCATTTTATCACTTTTTCTCAACGAGTTTAATAAATTCAATAATACATGAGCACGAATGCAAGATTCTATTTATCATATGACATTAAAACGCATTTTATTCACAACTGTTTACGAAAATATCAATATTCCGCCATTAGTAAACGCGACGTCGTTAAGGACGTCGTACATGTAACGTTACGGGACGTATCTAGCTAATTTGCAAATTTAATCCACCAGTGGATTATCGAAAATATTACATGGCGTTATTACACTCTCATACGCGACGTCATATGATAAAGGCTTTTAAATAAAGATGCAAATGATTATATTAAGCTTAAAGTAGCTCTGTTGAAAAATTTTACATGACTGAAAGCGGTGTCGGTAAAACGTTTCATTACGAGAGACAAGTGAAGATTGAGACGTTTATGCAGTTTAGTAGCAGACTGAGTTATTTTGATGAGTCGTTTTTGACATGATATAAGCCCCGCCAAGCGAATTTGGGTCTTCGAGCATTCCGTCATGACAAATTTTAACTGCGCATGCCCGGCCATTCAGAGGGGCTAGGGATTTGGCTTTCTGTCTGAAGGTTCCTTTTGATTCACTGCTTGTATGAGTGAGCAGCGAAGGTTCTGGCGAGACTGCGCGGATGCGCAGGCTCGCCTGAACCTTCGCTGCTCGCATAGACGATAAGTACCAAAATCGCTTGGCGGGGCCCATATGACGCAGTATGTGATTTGATGGCAAGGGATCAGTTTTTGTAGTGTTGCAGTAGATTTGTATGTTCATTTGAAGTTAATGGAATTTGAAAGACTATCTGACATGGCTAGGGAAGCTGATCCTTTCAGGAGGCGAGAGGCGGTGTCCTTAACCGTGTGTGAAAGGCAGCACTAGGCAGAAACGAGTTGTCCAAGAGCAAGCCCAACGATCTAAGTAAGAGCAGTGAGGGGGGATACCGGTAAGAAACCGGATATAAAGAGAGGGTTATGCCGTAAGGCGCACTTAACAATTAAGTTCTGGGACCTTCTAGCCATATTCGAGCGAGTATATTCAGGATAATAAAACGGCTGACAATACTGCTGACATAACATTGGTCGTGGTGCTATCGCGGTCGTGGAAGAGGTAGGGGAGATTATCACGAACGCGTCAGAAGCAAAGCAATAGTGCAACTACGGTAGATAATCAAATAAGCTTTTGCAGTGCTACAAGTAAGAATATATAGATATTTGCGTTTCAATTTCTGTACCTTTCATCGTATGGGCATATAACCGCGTGACGATTTATATACCGTGTATGACTGCGATTGTTTATTAGCACGTACGCAGAACATGCACGCACGCATGCACACATTGTTGGCAATGTAATTAATGTAGATTCTGATCAGGCGCAGTTTAAGGTCACGAACATCACTCGTTATTATGCCTTTTAATGCATTGAGGGTCCTGAACAGACGCAGCATTGAATTATTCAGCAATGTACATTTTTGTCCTTCATTGAATTAAGACTCTGATAAAATGCAACGACAGGTTATGAAGAAATATTGTTAATGTACATTTTTGTGCGAAGATCCTGATCAGACGTCACGGGCGTCTTGATGCACTATGTTTTTAACGATCATGTGGCTCCATTACAAAAACACGCCTACACAAATACATTGCCACCTTTATCGCCAAAAAAAATGAAAATTTTAAGATGAAAAATTCTGATTTTTTTCTTATTTCTGCTCAAAATATAGATTGTGGGCACTCGTTAGAACCGACTCATCGAGGCAGTTATAACGAGTACCTACAATCTATATTTTAGAGCAGAAATAATAAAAATAAGGTATACCCCCGGAAACCTCAGTTTTACTATATAAAAGTTTGGTTCAAGGGGGTAACAATTATATAGACGTGTTTGCGTGATGCTAGTTATTGATTTGAGGGAGTTTCCATGTGCTCGCCGTTCCAGAATGTAGGACTGGAGCGATTACACTGTACTCGCCGTTGGCTGTCAAAATTGTATACTTTACTCGTCATCGGTTGGCAAGGTTGGTATGAGTACCCAGCATACACTGTTGGTTGCCAGTACGAGTAAGTACCCTTCACTCCTCGATTGAGGCGGTGTACTCGTATCAGATTACCCTCGGGCGACTCGTTGTGGATGTGATGATTATATGAGATTGATGCACTTATGTTTTCTGGTTTCTGCTTTTGAGTGCAGATTGTGGGTACTCATTAGAACGGTCTCACCAGTGACACCGTTCTAACGTGTGGGTGCGGTCCGTGCTCGGTGTAGAAATAGGAAACGATATCAAATTCTTCCACCGTCATTTATAGACGTGTTTCGTTGAAAAACCTTAACTGGGGTGGTGCATTTTTAGTTTGCGCACCTTCTTCAATTTTTTAGAAGTAAACAGTTTATGTATTTGTGTATGTAAAAGTTTGTCTTAAATGTCGTAAGATTTTGGTGCACAAACGAGGCTATATCGGTCCCACAACGTGTATACGACTGCAACGTCGTGGCGTCAAATTTACGTTGACGTCATAAAAGTTGACTTCAAATATACGTTGATATAACGCTCGCTTGCACCACTCCTAGTGATCTGTGTACGAAGGTCGGCCGTGCAAAATTGGAAGCGGCTGTTTGTCAAAGGTTAAATCAACATTGGCCAGCTTTAGACAGCTATGTGACCCCGCAACCTAAAGGGTAGAGGCAGTAAGACTCAATTCCTTCCTGCTGATATGGTGCCTTGCTGCTAATACGGTGCCTTCCTGCTGATATGGTGCCAGCAGTTGCAGTTATAGATATTTTGTTAAGAGTTGCCTAAAATCGTACTTCACGGTGTCTAACCATGCAGATAGTGTCGGATGTTTTTTTCCTTTGTTTGGTTTTTGTTTTACGGCTCTTTAGATTATTTCACTCATATCAGTATTGGATGATAACCGGAGTCCCCGTTTGATTTGATGCTTAACGTCCCCGTCAACACTATAAAGATCATTTTGGAGACGTTGCTTCCAATTTTGTGGGACTTTTACCCGACTTTGAGATGAAATGACATCTCAAGCCCTGTCGCCCAATGAAACCAATAGGGTTTATAAGCATGGACGGCCCGACTCGCACCACTTTGCCAGGGCAGGCTTAGATCCGCTGAGCGGTTTAACAGTACTCGTGTGCGGTCGGATTCAGCTCTGCGTGGAAGCATAATGCAGCCAATTGTTTTCTTCAAGCCCCAAAGGGCGGTGGCCGCATCGAGGAGGTGAAACTGCTGAAGACGTATAAAAACTGATAAGTTCTACATTACACATTCAGACCTCACCCCTGGCTCACTGCCTTAGGCATAACTGATGGATAAGTTCAACTAACCCAGACGCACCTGGTTACTCGATGCAACTTCCATGGCAACTGCCACACAAATACTTTATATGTCGGTGCCAAAGCATTCTACATATCTGTTGGCTCGGTGGCACTGCCTCAGACAACAACTGATTCGGGGCCTAAGCCACAGACGTGCCTGCTGGCTCGATGCTGCTGCCTCACACATAACTGCAGGGTCGCTGCCATTTGCTAAGACATGACGCTGGCTCGGTTCCACTGGCTCAGACATAACTGCTGATTCGGTGCCTAAGCCACAGTCGTGCCTGCTGCCTCCGTGCCAATGCCCCAGGCATGCCTGCTGACTCGATTCCACTGCTTCAGACATACCTGCAAGATCTTTGCCATTGGCTCAGACATTCCCGTTGGCTCAATGTCACTGCCTCAGACAAAACCGATGGATAAGTGCTTCTGCCTCAGGGGTACCTGGTTGCTTGATGCCACTGCGACTGACTTGTAAATAGACTTAGAGCCACTGCCACCAAAATACTGTATGGATCGTTGCCAAGGCATCAGACACATATGCTGTCGCAAAAGTTACTACCTCGGATATGCCTGCTGACTCGTGCCACTGCATTAGACTTAACTTCTGAGTCCTTGCCCAAATCACAGACGCGCCTGTTTGCTTGGTCAAGCTGCTTCAGACATAGCTGCTGATCCCGTTCTCAAGCCACAGACATACCTGCTGGCTCGGTGCCACTTCCACATGCATGCCTGCTGGCTCGGTTCCACTGCCTCAGACATACCTGCGGGGTCGTTGTCACTGCCTCGGTGCCAAGGCATCAGACATATCTGCTGCCTCAAAGTCACTGTCTCGGGCATACCTGCTAACTCGATGCCACTGCATCAGACATAACTTCTGATTCCTTGCCTAAATCACAGACGTGCCTGCAGGCTCGATGTCACTGCCTCTGACACAACTGCTGATTCCGTGCCTAAACCAAATATGTGCGTGCTGCATCTGTCCCGCTGCCTTTATCATAACTGCTGATTCATTGTCTAAGCCATAGACGCGCCTGCTGGCTCGGTCTCGTTTGCTAAGATATAATTACTGATTCGGTGCCTAAGCCATAGACGTGGCTGCTGGCTCAGTGTCGCTGCCTCAGACATAACTGCTGATGCGGTGCTATACCACAGACGTGCCTGCTGGCTCGGTGCCACTTCCACAGGCATGTCTGCAGGCTCGGTTCCACTGACTCAGAGATACCTGCAGGGTCGGTGTCAATCGCTGTCCCAGTGCCGCTGCCTCAGGCTATACCGAAGGATCTGTGCCACTGCCTCAAACATATCTGGTTGCTCGATTCCACTGTGGCTCTCATGCCTAATGAATTAGAGTTACACAAATACATTATGGATCTGTGGCAGGGCATCAGACATGTCTGCTGGATCACAGTCACTGCCTCAGAAGTCCTGCTGGCCGCGTGCCTCTGCCTCAGACATAACTACTGATTCAGTGTCTAAGCCACAGACGTTCCTGCTGGCTCGGTGCCGCTGCTCAGACATGGCTGGTGATTCAGTGCCTAAGCCACAGACGCCCTTGCTGGCTCGGACCCGCAGCCTCAGATATAACTGCTGATTCGTTGCCTAAGCCATAGACTTGCATGCTGGCTCGGTGCCTCTGCCTGAGACATAACTGCTGATTCAGTGCCTAAGCCACAGACGTGCCTATTGACTCGGTAACAGCTCCACATGCATGTCTGCTGGCCTGGTCCTACTGTTTTATAGATAAACGCAGGGTCGTTGCCACTGGCTTGAAGGATCAGTGCGACTGCGACTGCTATGCCTAATGACTAAATGTCACTGTAACATAGATACTCTATGAATCGGCGGCAAGGCAAGATATGTCAGCAGTCATGTGTGAGGCAGGGTCGTTGCCTCTTGCTCAGACATGCCCGCTGGCTCAGACATGACCGAATCCTTTCCTAAACCACAGGCGCGCCTGCTGGCTCGAACACGATGCCTCAGATGAAACTATGATTCGGTGCCTAAGCCACAGATTTGCCTGCTGGCTCGGTGCCGCTGTCTTTGATATAACTGCTACGTCAGACATAACTGCAGATTCGGTGCCCAAGCCACAGATGTACCTGCTGGCTCGGTGCCACATCCATAGGTATGCCTGCATGCTCGATTCCACTGCCTCAGAGATAGCTGCAGGGTCGTTGTCACTCGCAGCGACAAGCCCGCTGTCCCAGTGCCATGCACTGCCACAGGCTAAACTGATGGATCTGTGTCACAGCCTCAAATGTATCTTGTTGCTCGATGCTACTGTCTGTCATGCCTAATTATTTAGTGTCACTGACACACACATACTTTATTGATCGGCGACAGGGCATCAGGCATGTCAGCTGGCACATAGTCACAGCCTCAGAAGGCCTGATGGCTGTGTACCACTGCCTCAGATATAACTGCTGATTCGGTGCCTAAGCCATAGACGTGTCTGCTGGCTCGGTGCTGCTGCCTCATACACGGCTGCTGAATCGGTGCCTAAGCCACAGACGCGCCGTTCGGCTCGGACCCGCTACCTCAGTCATAACTGCTAATTCCGTGTCTAAACCACAAATGCGGCTGCTGCCACGGCCACACTGCTTCAGATATAACTGCTGATTCGGTGCCTAAGATGTAGATTTGCCTGCTGGCTCGTTGGCTCTGCCTGGGAGATAACTGCTGATTGAGTGCCTAAGCCACAGACGTGCCTGCTGGCTCGGTGCCACTTCCACATGCATGCCTGTTGGCTCGGTTCCACTGCCTCAGAGATTCCTGCAGGGTTGTTGTCACTTGTTGAGACATTCTCCCTGGCTCAGTGCCACTGACTAATGCTAAACTGACGGATCAGTGCCACTGCCCCAGACGTACCTGGTTGCTCGATGCCACTACGGCCGTCATGGCAAATGACTAAGTACCACTGCCACACAAGTACTTTATGGATCGGTGGCAAAGCATCAAACATGCCTGAAGGCGGAATATCACTGCCTAGGACATGCCTGCTAGCTCGGTGCTACTGTCTCCGACATAACAGCTGAATCGGTGCATGCTGGCTAGATGCTGCTGCCAAACACATTACTACATGGTCGTTGACACTGGCTAAGATATGCCCGCTGGCTCGGTTCCACTGCCTTAGAGTTAACTGCTGATTCAGTGCCTAAGCCAAATTCATGCCTGCTGCATCGGTGCTGCTGCCTCAGGCATGCCTGCTGGCTCGGTTCCATTGCCTCAGACATATCAGCAGGATCGCTGGACCGCTGACTAAGTGTCCCTGCCTCAGACATAACCTTTAATTCAGTGCTTCTTCCACAGGTTGCTCGATGCTACTGCGACTGACAAGCCAATATACTTAATGCCACTGCCACCAAAAATACTTAATGGTTCGGTGCCAAAGCAGCAGACATAGCTGCTGGCTGCAGACAGTCACTTCCTCAAACAGGCCTGCTGGCTCGGTGCCACAGTCTTAGGCAAAGCACTGATTTGGTGCCTAAGCCATGCCACAGACGGGCCTGCTGGCTAGGTGCAACTGCCTCAGGCATGCCTGCTGGCTCGGTTCAGCTGCCTCAGATATACCTGCTGTGTTTTTGCCAATGGCTCAGACATGCCTGTTGGCTCAGTACCACTGCTTCAGACATAACTGATGGATGAGTGCCCAGACGTACTTGGTTGCTCGCCTGTCATGCCAAATTACTTACTGCCACTACAACACAAGAGTACTTTATTGCTCGGTACCAAGGCATCAGGCATGTCTACTTGCTGAACGTCACTGCTTCGGACATGCCTGCTGGCTCTGAAACACTGCCTCAGACAAAACTGCTGATTCGGAGCTTAAACCACAAACGTACCTGCTGGCTCAGTGCCACTGCCTCAGGCACAGCTGCTGAGTCAGTACAAAAGCCAAAGACATGCCTGCGCGCCTGCTGGCTAGGTACCGCTGCCTCGGGTTTAACTGCTGATTAGGTGCAAAAGCCAAAGTCATGCCTGTTAGCTAAGTGCCACTGCTGTAGGCTTACCTGCCGGCTCGGCTCCACTGCCTCAGATATACTTGCAGTGTCTTTGCCACTGGTTCAGACATGCCCGCTGGCACAGCGCGACAGTCTCAGACTAACTGATGGACCATTGCCAATGCCTCAGACGTATCTGGCTGCTCGACGCCATTGCGTTTTTATGACGTAACCCGCGCCTTAAAGTGGGCTTTAACCACAATTGTATAGTTTTACATTCATTCTACATAACTGCCGATTCGGTACCTAAGCCTTTATGAATCGGTGGCAAGGCATCGGTGGCAAGACATGTTAACAGAAATGTCTAAGGCAGGGCCTTTGCCACTTGCTCAGACATTCCCGTTGGATCAGTGTCAATGCCTCAGATCAGACGTACCTGGCTGCTCAATACTATTTCGTTTGTCATGCCACACAAATTTATTACTTTATGATTCGGTGCCAAGGCATCAGACAAGGCATCCGCTGCCTCAAAGTCACTGACTCGGACATGCCTGCTGACTCAGTCCAGCTGCCCTTGACTGCTGATTGGGTGCCTTAGCCACATACATGCCTGCTGGCTGGATGCCACTGCCTCAGCTAGGTCTGCTGGCTCGGTTTCACTGCCTCAGACATATCTGCAGGGTAGTTGTCACCGGCTCGATGCGAAGACATCTGACATATCTCCTGCCTCAAAGTCTTGTCCTCGGTCATGCCTGCTGACTCGGCGTCACTGTATGAGAGATATCTTACGTAAATCACAGGCACACCTGGTGGCTCGGTTCCGCTGCCTCAGACATAATCGCTGGTTCCATGCCGAAGCCACAGAGGTGCATGATTGCACGGTGCCGCTGCCTCTGACATAACTGCTGATTCAGTACCGAAATCACAGACGCGCCTGATGCCTCTGTCCCGCTGCCTCAGTCATAACCGCTGATTCACTGTCTACACCACAGACACGCAGGCTGGATCGGTTCCCCTTCCTTAGATATAACTACTGATTCGATGCCTAAGCCATAGACGTGCCTACTGGCTCGGTGTCGCTGCCTCAGATTAAGCCATAGACGTGCCTGCTGCCTCATACATAACTGTTGAATGGGTGCCTAAGCCACAGATGCGTCTGCTGGTTGGGTGTCACTGCTCAAGCATGCCTACAGGCTCCGTTCCACTGCCTCCGAGATACCTGTAGGGTCGTTGACCCTCGCTGAGACAAGTCCAGCCCACTGCTCCTGGCTAAACTAATGGATCTATGCCACGGCCTCAAACGTATCTGTTTGCTCGATGTCATTGTGACTGTCATGCCTAACGACTGAGTGTCACTGCCGCACAAATAATTTATCGATCGGTGGCAGGGCATCAGGCATGTCTGCTGGCTCACAGTCATTGCCATGGGACTGCTGATTCGGTGCTTAAGTCACAGACACGTCTGCTGGATGGGACCAGCAGCCTCAGTTATAACTGCTTATTCCTTGCCAAAATTGTTGGCTCGGTCCCGCTGCCTCAGATATAACTGCAGAATCAGAGCCTAAGCCACAGACCTGCCTGCCGGCTCGGTGCCACATCCACACGCATGCCTGCTTGCTCGGTACCACTGCCTCAGAGATACCTACAGGGTCGTTGTCACTGACTCAGTGCCACTGTCTGATTCTAAACTGACTGATATGTGCCGCTGCCTCAAACGTATCTGGTTGCACTGCCACCCAAATACTTTATGGATCGGTGGCAAGGCATCAGGCATGTCTGCTGAAGGAAAGTGACTGCCTCGGCCAAGCCTGCTAGCTCGTTGCCACCACCTTCTAAATAACTGCTGTTTCGGTGCCGTCGCCACCGAAGTGCCTGCTTGCTCGATGCTGCCGCCACACGCATAACTGCAGGGTCTTAACTACTCGTTAGGACATGCCCGCTGGCTCGATTTCACTGTCTCAGGCATAACTGCTGATTCGGTGCCTCAGTCATGCCGGCTGCCTCGCCACCACTGACTCCGGCATGCCTGCTGGCTCGGTTCAATCGCCTCAGACATACCTGTAGGATCCTTGCCAATGTCTCAGGAAATCCCGCTGGCTCAGTGCCACTGCCTCGGACAAAAACCGATGGTTCAGTGCTTCTGCATCAGACGTACCTGGTTGCTTGATGCCACTGCGACAGACATGCAAATAGACTTAGTGCCACTGTCACCAAAATACTTTATGGATCGGTGCAAACGCATCAGACACGCATGCTGGTTCAAAGTCACTGCCTCCAAAAGGCCTGCTGACTCGGTGCCACAGCCTAAGACATAAATGCAGATTCGGTGCCTACGCCACAGACGTGCCTCCTGGTAAGGTGCAACGGCCTAAGGCATACCTGCTGGCTCAGTTCAGGCATACCTCCAGTGTCGTTGCCAATGGCTCAGATATGCCTGTACTGCGTCAAACATAACTGATGGATCAGCGCAACTGATTCATAAGTCGCTGCCTCGGGCCTGCCTGCTGGCTCGGAGTCACTGCCTCAGACATAACTGCTTATTCAGAGCCTAAACCATAGACGCGCCGGCTCAGTCGGTGCAGCTGCCTTTGTCATAACTACTAATTCATTGCCTAAACCCTAGACGCGCGTGCTGGCTCGGTCCCGCTTCCTCCAGTGCCTAAGCAATAGACATACTTGCTGGCTCGATTCCGCGGCCTCACATATAACTGCTGGTTCGGTGCCTAAGCCATAGACGTGCATACTGGCTCGGTGCTGCTGCCTTCGACAAAACTTCTGATTCGGTGCCTAAGGCACAGACCTGCCTGCTCTGTGCTTCTTCCAAAGGAATGTCTGAACTAGGGGCGCCTAGCTAGCAGGCATGTCTATGGCTTAGGCACCAAATCAACAGATATGCCTGTGGCAGCGGCACCGATTCAGCAGGCGCATCTGTGGTTTAAGTTCCAAATCAGCTGTTTTGTCTGAGGCAGGCATTTCCGAGGCAGTGACATTGAGCAAGCAGACATGTATAACGTCTTGCCCAGCAGGCTAGTCTGTGGCTTAGGCACCGATTCAGCCGTTTTGTCTGTGACAGTGGCTCCGAGCCAGCAGGCATGTTTGAGGCAGTGACTTTGAGCAAGCACAAATGTCTAATGTCTTGTCCAGTCGGCCCATCTGAGGCTTAGGCGCGTCTATAATTCGGTGCCCCTGCCTCAGACAGAACTGCTTATTCAGAGCCTAAACCACAGACGCGCCTGCTCGGTCGGTTCCGCTGCCTTTAGCACAGCTGCCGATTCCGTGCCTAAGCTAAGGAGATGCATGCTATATAGGAGCCTATGCCACAGACATGCCTGTCGGCACGGTTCCATATCCTAAGACATACCTGCGGGCTCGTTGCTACTGGCTCAGGCATGCACGCTGGCTCAGTGACACAGCTTGGATTAGTGCCAATGCCCCAGAGGTACCTGGCTTCTCGATGTCATTGCGTTTGTATTGTCACATAAATAATTAATGGTTTGTTGTCATTACTGCTGATTCGGTGCCTAAACCACAGACGCGCCTGCTGCCTCTGTACCGTTGTCTCAGTCTTAACTGCTAAGTCCTTGTTTAAACCATAGACGCGCCTGCCGGCTCGGTCCCGCTTCCTCCAGTGCCTAAGCAATAGACCAACCTGCTTGCACGGGTACGCTGCCTCAGATATAACTGCTAATTTGGTGCCTAAGCCATAGACGTGCACGCTGGCTCGATGCCGCTGCCTCCGACATAACAGCTGATTCGGTGCCTAGGCCCCAGACCTGCCTGCTGGCTCTGCGCCACTCCTAAAGGAATGTCTGAAGCAGTGACGCCTAGCTAGCAGGCATGTCTATGGCTTAATCAACAGATATGCCTGCGGCAGCGCCACCGATCCAGTAGGCGCATCTGTGGTTTAAGTTCCATATCAGCTATTTTGTCTGTGGCAGTTGCTCCGAGCCAGCATGCATGTTTGAGGGATTGACCTTGAGCAAGCACACATGTCTAATGCCTTGTCCCGTCGGCCCATCCGAGGCTGAGGCGCGTCTATAATTCGGTACCGATGCCTCAGACAGAACTGGTTATTCAGAGCCTAAACCACAGACGCGCCTGCTCGGTCGGTGCCGCTGCCTTTGGCACAGCTGCTGATCCGGTGCTTAAGCTAACAAGATGCATGCTAGTTAGGTTCCACTGCCACAGACAGGCCTGTCGGAACGGTTCCATTGCCTTAGACATACCTGCAGGCTCGTTGCTACTGGCTCATGCAGGCATGCGCGCTGGCTCAGTGCGACAGCTTCAGATATAACTGATGGATCGCATGCCTGCTGGCACGGTTCCGCTGCCTCAGAAATAACACCTAATTCCGTGCCTAAGGCATAGACGTACATGCTGGCTCGGTGCCGCTGCCTCCGACATAACTGGTGATTCAGTGCCTAAGCAACAGACCTGCCTGCTAGCTCTGTGCCACTTCCAAAGGAATGTCTGAAGCAATGGCGCCTAGCTAGCAGGCATGTCTATGGCTAAGGCACCAAATCAACAGATTTGCCCGCGGCCGTGGCAACGATCCAGCAAGCGCATCTGTAGTTTAAGTTCCAAATCAACTGTTTTGCATGAGGCAGGCATTTCCGAGGCAGTGAAGTTGAGCACTGTACCTGGCTGCTCGATGCCATTGCGTTTGTCATGCCACATAAATAATCAATGGTTTGGTGCCATTACTGCTGATTCGGTGCCTAAAACACAGACGCGCCTGCTGCCTCTGTACCGTTGTCTCAGTCATAACTGCTCATTCCTTGCATAAACCATAGACGCGCCTGCTGGCTCGGCCCCGCTTCCTCCAGTGCCTAAGCAATAGACATGCCTGCTGGCTCGGTTCCGCTGCCTCAGATATAACTGCTGATTCGGTGCCTAAGCCATATACGTGCATGCTGGCTCGGTGCCGCTGCCTCCGACATAACTGTTGATTCGGTGCCTAAGCCATATGGGACTGCTTGACCTCAGTGGGTATAATATTCCAAGCTCTTACAGTCGTATGTAGAAAAGAATTATAGAATAGATTTGTTCGTGAATCAATAGTCTGTTAGTGATCAGAATTGCGAAAAATATACCGTGATATACAGATGGAGGAATAAGAGAAGCTAAGTTCCTGGGAGTTAGATTAGAAAACATTTTATAAAATAGAGTTAATTTGTGTGTTTGTCTTCTCTGGTCAAGTGGCTCCCATCTAGCTTCCTTGTACAAAGCAGCAACATAAATAAGCTTTGTTGTCCCAGTGGCTATGCGAGCTGCTTTTAGTTGGATCTTTTCTAACTCATGTTTTTCGTATTGTGAACATTTGTCCCATATTACATCCCCGTATTCCAAAAGGGGTCGGATGAAAGCAGTATAGATTGTTTCAAAGGATTTACGATCTAATTTACATTTAAGGTTTCTCATTACATTGACTCTACTCCAGGCTTTCTCTGAAATATATTTTATATGATACTGCCATTTGCAATCGTTCGATAAATAGATCCTAAGATGCTTGTGAAACTCTTCTTCGGTTATTTGAAGATTTTGCATCATGATTATTGGATGATTAAGTCTGTTTAGTTTACGCGAGCTGTTTTGTCTGTGGCAGTGGCTCCGAGCCAGCAGGCATGTTTGAGGCAGTGACTTTGAGCAAGCAAAAATGTCTAATGCCTTTTCCAGTCGGCCCATTTGAGGCTTAGGGGCGTCTATAATTCGGTGACGCTGCCTCAGAGAGAACTGCTTATTCAGAGCCTAAACCACAGACGCGCCTGCTCGGTCGGTGCCGCTGCCTTTGGCACAGCTGCTGATCCGGTTCATAAGCTAAAGAGATGCATGCTAATTAGGTGTCACTGCCACAGACATGCCTGTCGGCACGGTTCCATTGCCTTAGACATACCTGCAGGCCCGTTGCTACTGGCTCAGAAATGCGCGCTGGCTCAGTGTGACAGCTTCAGATATAACTGATGGATCAGTTTGTCTCAGTCATAACTGCTAATTACTTGCCTAAACCATAGACGCGCCTGTTGGCTCGGTCCCGCTTCCTCCAGTGCCTAAGCAATAGACATTCCTGCCAGCTCGGTTCCGCTGCCTCAGATATGACTGCTGATTCGGTGCCTAAGCCATAGACGTGCATGTTGGCTCGTCGCCGCTGCTTCCGACATAACTGCTGATTCGGTGCCTAAACCACAGACCTGCCTGCTGGCTCTGTGCCACTTCCAAAGGAATGTTTGAAGCAGTGGCGCCTAGCTAGCAGGTATGTCTATGGCAAAGGCTCCAAAGCAACAGAGATGCTTGCGGCAGCGGCAGCGGCATCGATCCAGCTGGCGCATCTGTGGTTAAAGTTCCAAATAATGGCTTTGTCTGAGGCAGGCATTTCCGAGGCAGTGACGTTGAGCAAGCAGACATGTATAACGTCTTGCCCAGCAGGCGTGTCTGTGGATTAGGCACCGAATCAGCTGTTTTGTCTGTGGCAGTGGCTCTGATCCAGCAGCTATGTTAGAGGCAGTGACTTTGAGCAAGCAGACATGTCCAATGCCTTGTCCAATCAGCCCATCTGAGGCTTAGGCGCGTCTATAATTCGGTGCCGCTGCCTCAGACAGAACTGCTAATCAGAGCCTAAACCACAGACGAGCCTGCTCGGTCGGTGCCGCTGCAATTGGCACAGCTGTTAATTTGGTGCCTAAGCTAAAGAGATGCATGCTACTAAGGTGCCACTGCCACAGACATGCCTATCGGCACGGTTCCATTGCCTTAGACATACCTGCAGGCTCGTTGTTACTGGCTCAGGCATGCGCGCTGGCTCAGTGCGACAGCTCCAGATATAACTGACGGATCAGTGCCAATTCCTCAGAAGCACCTGGCTGCACGATGCCATTGCTTTTGTCATGTCACATAAATAATCAATGGTTTGGTGCCATTACTGCTGATTCGTTGCCTAAACCACAGACGCACCTGCTGCCCCTGTACCGTTGTCTCAGTCTTAACTACTAATTCCTTGCCTAAACCATAGATGCGCCTACTGGATCGGTCCCGCTTCCTCCAGTGCCTAAGCAATAGAAATGCCTGCTGGCTCGGTTCCGCTGCCTCAGATATAACTGCTGATTCGGCGCCTAAGCCATAGACGCGCATGTTGGCTCGGTGCCGCTGCCTCCGACATAACTGCTGATTCGGTGCCTAAGCCACAGACCTGCCTGTTGGCTCTGTGCCACTTCCAAAGGAAGGTCTGAAGCAGTGGCGCCTAGCTAGCAGCAACTCTATGGCTTAGGCACCAAATCAACAGATATGCCTGCGGCAGCGGCGTCGGTCCTGCAGGAACATCTGTGGTTTAAGTTCAAAATCAACTGTTTTGTCTGAGGCAGGCATTCTCGAGGCAGTGCCGTTGAGCAAGCAGACATGTTTAACGTTTTGCCCAGCAGGCGTGTCTGTGGCTTAGGCACCGAATCAGCTGTTTTTTTCTGTGGCAGTGGCTCCGAGCCATGTTTGAGGCAGTGACTTTGAGCAAGCAAACACGTCTAATGCCTTGTCCAATCGACCCATCGGAGGCTAAGGCGCGTCTATAATTCGTTGCCGCTGCTTCAGACAGAACTGCTTAATCAAAGCCTAAACCACAAACGCGCCTGCTCGGTCGGTGCCGCTGCGATTTGTACAGCTGTTGAATTGGTTCCTAAGCTAAAGAGATGCATGCTAGTTAGCCACCACTGCCACAGACATGCCTGTCGGGGCGGTTTCATGGCCTTAGACATACATGCAGGCTCGTTGTTACTGGCTCAGGCATGCGCGATGGCTCAGTGCGACCGCTTTAGATATAACTGATAGATCAGTGCCAATGCCTCAGAAGTACCTGGCTGCTCGATGCCATTGCTTTTGTCATGTCACATAAATAATCAATTGTTTTGTGCCATTACTGCTGATTCGTTGCCTAAACCACAGACGCGCCTGCTGCCTCTGTTATCTCAGTCTTAACTACTAATTTCTTGCCTAAACCATAGACGCGCCAACTGGATCGGTCCCGCTTTCTCCAGTGCCTAAGCAATAGACATGCCTGCTGGCTCGGTTCCGCTGCCTCAGATATAACTGCTGATTCGGCGCCTGAGCCATAGACGCGCATGCCTGCTGGCTCGGTTCCGCTGCCTCAGATATAACTGCTGATTCGGCGCCTGAGCCATAGACGCGCATGCTGGTTCGGTGCCGCTGCCTCCGACATAACTGCTGATTCGGTGCCTGAGCCACAGACCTGCCTGCTGGCTCTGTGCCATTTCCAAAGGAAGGTCTGAAGCAGTGGCGCCTAGCTAGCAGGCTTGCTAGCTGCCTCCGACATAACTGCTGATTCGGTGCCTAAGCCACAGACCTGCCTTTTGGCTCTGTGCCACTTCCAAAGGAAGGTCTGAAGCAGTGGCGCCTAGCTAGCAGCAAGTATATGGCTTAGGCACCAAATCAACAGATATGCCTGCGATAGCGGCACCGGTCCAGCAGGCGCATCTGTGGTTTAAGTTCCAAATCAGCTGTTTTGTCTGAGGCAGGCATTCCCGAGGCAGTGACGTTAAGAAAGCAGACAGGTATAACGACTTGCCCAGCAGACGTCACTGTTGCTTAGGCACCGAATCCGCTGTTTTGTCTGTGGCAGTGGCTCCGAGCCAGCAGGCATTTTGAGGCAGTGACTTTGAGCAAGCAAACATGTCTAATGCTTTGTCCAGTCGGTTCATCTGAGGCTAAGGTGCGTCTATAATTCGGTGCCGCTGCCTAAGACAGAACTACTTATACCTAGCCTAAACCACAGACGCGCCTGCTCGGTCGGTGCCGCTGCCTTTGGCACAGTTGCTGATTCGGTGCCTAAGCTAAAGAGATGCATGCTATTTCAGTGCCACTGCCACAGACATGCCTGTCGGCACGGTTCCAATTGCCTTAGATATACCTGCAGGCTCGTTACTGGCTCAGGCATGCGCGCTGGCTCAGTGTGACAGCTTCAGATATTACTGATGGATCAGTGGCAATGCCCTAGAGGTACCTGGCTGCTCGATGCCATTGCGTTTGTCATGTCACATAAATAATCAATGGTTTGGTGCCATTACTGCTGATTCGGTGCCTAAACCACAGACGCGCCTGCTTCCTCTGTACCGTTGTCTAAGTCATAACTGCTAATTCCTTGCCTAAACCAAAGACGCGCCTGCTGGCTCGGTCCCGATTCCTGCAGTGCCTAAACAAAAGACATGCCTGCTGGCACGGTTCCGCTTACTGCTGATTCGGTACCTAAGCCATAGACGTGCATGCTGCCTCGGTGCCGCTGGCCCCGACATAACTGCTGATTCCGTGCCTAAGCCACAGACCTGCCTGCTGGCTATGTGCCACTTCAAAAGGAATGTCTGAAGCAGTGGCGCCTAGCTAACAGGCATGTCTATGGCCTAGGCACCAAATCAACAGATATGCCTGCGGCAGCGCACCGATCCAGCAGGCGCAGCTGTGGTTTAAGTTCCAAGTCAGCTGTTTTGTATGAGGCAGGCATTACCGAGGCAGTGACGTTGAGCAAGGAGACATGTACATTGTCTTGCCTATCAGGCGTGTCTGTGGATTAGGCACCGAATCAGCTGTTTTGTCTGTGGCGTGGCTCCGAGCCAGCAGGCATGGTTGAGGCAGTGTTTTTGAGCAAGCAAACATGTCTAATGCCTTGTCCAATCGGCCCATCTGTGGCTTAGGCCCGTCTATAATTCGAAGCCGCTGCCTCAGACAGAACTGCTTAATCAGAGCCTAAACCACAGACACGCCTGCTCGGACGGTGCCGCTGCGATTTGCGCATGCTATTGATTTTGGTACCTAAGCTAAAGAGATGCATGCTAGTTAGGTGCCACTGCCACAGACATGCCTGTCGGCACGGTCCCATGGCCTTAGACATACATGCAGGCTCTATGCTACTGGCTCAGGCATGCGCGCTGGCTCAGTGCGACAGCTTCAGATAACTGATGGATCAGTGCCAATCCCTCAGAAGTACCTGGCTGCTCGATGCCATTGCTTTTGTCATGACACATAAATAATCAATAGTTTGGTGTCATTACCGCCGGTTTTAATTACCTTAACCACAGACGCGCCTGCTGCCTCTGTACCGTTGTCTAACTACTAATTCCTTGCCTAAACCATAGACGCGCCTACTGGATCGGCCCCGCTTCCTACAGTGCCTAAGCAATAGACATGCCTGCTGGCTCGGTTCCGCTGCCTCAGATATAACTGCTGATTCGGCGCCAAAGCCATAGACGCGCATGCTGGTTCAGTGCCGCTGCTTCCGACATAATTGCTGATTCGGTGCCTAAGCCACAGATCTGCCTGCTGGCTCTGTGCCGCTTCCAAAGGAATGTCTGAAGCAGTGGCGCCTAGCTAGCAGGCATGTCTATGGCTAAGGCACCACATCAACAGATATGCCTGCGGCAGCGGCACCCGTCCAGCAGGCGCATCTGTGGTTTAAGTTCCAAATCAGCTGTTTTGTCTGAGGCAGGCATTCCCGAGGCAGTGACGTTGAGCAAGCAGACAGGTATAACGTCTTGCCCAGCAGACGTCTCTGTTGCTTAGGCACCGAATCCGCTGTTTTGTCTGTGGCAGTGGCTCCGAGCCAGCAGGCATGTTTGAGGCAGTGACTTTGAGCAAGCAAACATGTCTAATGCTTTGTCCAGTCGGTTCATCTGAGGCTTAGGTGCGTCTTTCATTCGGTGCCGCTGCCTTAGACAGAACTGCTCATTCAGAGCCTAAACCACAGACGCGCCTGCTCGGTCGGTGCCGCTGCCTTTGGCACAGCTGCTTATTCGGTGCCTAAGCTAAAGAGATGCATGCTATTTAAGTGCCACTGCCACAGACATGCCTGTCGGCACGGTTCCATTGCCTTAGATATACCTGCAGACTCGTTGCTACTGGCTCAGGCATGCGCGCTGGCTCAGTGCGACAGCTTCAGATATAACTGATGGATCAGTGCCAATGCCCCAGAGGTACCTGGCTGCTCGATGCCATTGCGTTTGTCACTTAATATTCAATGGTTTGGTGCCATTACTGCTGATTCGGTGCTTAAACCACAGACGCGCCTGCTGCCTCTGTACCGTTGTCTCAGTCATAACTGCTAATTCCTTGCCTAAACCATAGACGCGCCTGCTGGCACGGTTCCGCTGCCTCAGATATAACTGCTGATTCGGTGCCTAAGCCATAGACGTGCATGCTTTCCGGTGCCGCTGCCTCCAACATAACTGCTGATTCCGTGCCTAAGCCACAGACCTACCTGCTGGCTCTATGCCACTTCCAAAGGAATATCTGAAGCAGTGGCGCCTAGCTAGCAGGCATGTCTATGGCTTAGGCACCAAATCAACAGATATGCCTGCGACAGCGGCACCGATCCAGCAGGCGCATCTGTGGTTTAAGTTCCAAATCGGCTGTTTGATATGAGGCAGGAATTTCCGAGCCAGTGACCATGAGCAAGCAGACATGTTTTGTCTGTTGCAGTGGCTCCGATCCAGCAGCCATGTTTGAGGCAGTGACTTTGAGCAAGCAAACATGTCTAATGCCTTGTCAAATCGGCCCATCTGTGGCTTAGGCGCGTCTATAATTCGGTGCCGCTGCCTCAGACAAAACGGCTTAATCAGAGCCTAAAACAAAGACGCGCCTGCTCGGTCGGTGCCGCTGCGATTAGCACAGCTGTTGATATGATGCCTAAGCTAAAGAGATGCATGCTAGTTAGGTGCCACTGACACAGACATGCCTGTCGGCACGGTTCAATGGCCTTAGACATACCTGCAGGCTCGTTGTTACTGGCTCATGCATGCGCACTGGCTCAGTGCGACAGCTTCAGATATAACTGATGGATCAGTGCCAATGCCTCAGAAGTAACTGGCTGCTCGATGCCATTGCTTTTGTCATGTCACATAAATAATCAATGGTTTGGTGCCATTACTGCTAATTCGTTGCCTAAACCACAGACGCGCCTGCTGCCTCTGTACCGTTGTCTCAGTCTTAACTACTAATTCCTTGCCTAAACCATAGACGCGCCTACTGGATCGGTCCCGCTTCCTCCAGTGCCTAAGCAATAGACATGCCTGCTGGTCGGTTCCGCTGCCTCAGATAAAACTGCTGATTCGGCGCCTAAGCCATATACGCGCATGTTGGCTCGGTGCCGCTGCCTCCGACATAACTGATGATTCGGTGCCTAAGCCACAGACCTGCCTGCTGGCTCTGTGCCGCTTCCAAAGGAATATCTGAAGCAGTGGCGCCTAGCTAGCAGCAAGTCTATGGCTTAGGCACCAAATCAAAAGATATGCCTGCGGCAGCGGCACCGGTCCAGCAGGCACATCTGTTGTTTAAATTCCAAATCAACAGTTTTGTCTGAGGCAGGCATTCCCGAGGCAGTGACGTTGAGCAAGCAGACATGTATAACGTTTTGCCCAGCAGGCGTGTCTGTGGTTTAGGCACCGAATCAGCTGTTTTTTCTGTGGCAGTGGCTCAGAGCCATGTTTGAGGCAGTCACTATAAGCAAGCAAACACGTCTAATGCCTTGTCCAATCGGCCAATCTGAGGCTTAGGCGCGTCTATAATACGGTGCCGCTGCCTCAGACATAACTGTTTAATCAGAGCCTAAACCACAGACGCGCCTGCTCGGTCGGTGCAGCTGCGATTGGCAAAGCTGTTGATTTGGTGCCTAAGCTAAAAAGATGCATGCTAGTTAGGTGCCACTGCCACAGACATGCCTGTCGGGGCGGTTTCATGGCCTTAGACATACATGCAGGCTCGTTGTTACTGGCTCAGGCATGCGCGCTGGCTCAGTGCGACAGCTTCAGATATAACTGATGGATCAGTGCCAATGCCTCAGAAGTACCTGGCTGCTCGATGCCATTGCTTTTGTCATGTCACATAAATAATCATTACCGCCGGTTTTAATTACCTTAACCACAGACACGCCTGCTGCCTCTGTACCGTTGTCCAACTAATAATTTCTTGCCTACACCATAGACGCGCCTACTGGATCGGCCCCGCTTCCTCCAGTACCTAAGCAACAGGCATGCCTGCTGGCTCGGTTCCGCTGCCTCAGATGTAACTGCTGATTCGGCGCCTAAGCCATAGACGCGCATGCTGGTTAGTGCCGCTGCCTCCGACATAACTGCTGATTCGGTGCCTAAGCCACATATCTGCCTGCTGGCTCTGTGCCACTTCCAAAGGAAGGTCTGAAGCAGTGGCGCCGAGCTAGCAGGCATGTCTATGGCTAAGGCACCACATCAACAGATATGCCTGCGGCAGCGGCACCCGTCCAGCAGGCGCATCTGTGGTTTAAGTTCCAAATCAGCTGTTTTGTCTGAGGCAGGCATTCCCGAGGCAGTGACGTTGAGCAAGCAGCAAGTATAACGTCTTGCCCAGCAGGCGTCACTGTTGCTTAGGCACCGAATCCGCTGTTTTGTCTGTGGCAGTGGCTCCGAGCCAGCAGGCATGTTTGAGGCAGTGACTTTGAGCAAGCAAACATGTCTAATGCTTTGTCCAGTCGGTTCATCTGAGCCTTAGGTGCGTCTATAATTCGGTGCCGCTGCCTTAGACAGAACTGCTCATTCATAGCCTAAACCACAGACGCGCCTGCTCGGTCGGTGCCGCTGCCTTTGGCACAGCTGCTGATTCGGTGCCTAAGCTAAAGAGATGCATGCTATTTAAGTGCCACTGCCACAGACATGCCTGTCGGCACGGTTCCATTGCCTTAGATATACCTGCAGGCTCGTTGCTACTGGCTCAGGCATGCGCGCTGGCTGAGTGCGACAGCTTCAGATATAACTGATGGATCAGTGCCAATGCCCCAGAGGTACCTGGCTGCTCGATGCCATTGCGCTTGTCATGTCACATAAATAATCAATGGTTTGGTGCCATTACTGCTGATTCGGTGCCTAAACCATAGACGCGCCTGCTGGCTCGGTCCCGATTCCTGCAGTGCCTAAACAAAAGACATGCCTGCTGGCACGGTTCCGCTGCCTCAGATATAACTGCTGATTCCGTGCCTAAGCCATAGCCGTGCATGCTGCCTCGGTACCTCTGCCTCCAACATAACTGCTGTTTTCGTGCCTAAGCCACAGACCTACCTGTTGGCTCTGTGCCACTTCCAAAGGAATGTCTGAAGCGGTGGCGCCTAGCTAGCAGGCATGTCTATGGCTTAGGCACCAAATCAACAGATATGCCTGCGACAGCGGCACCGATCCAGCAGGCGCATCTGTGGTTTAAGTTCCAAATCAGCTGTTTGATATGAGGCAGGCATTTCCGAGGCAGTGACCATGAGCAAGCAGACATGTTTAACATCTTGCCCAGCAGGTGTGTCTGTGGCATAGGCACCGAATCAGCTGTTTTGTCTGTGGCAGTGGCTCCGAGCCAGCAGACATGTTTGAGGCAGTGACTTTGAGCAAGCAAACATGTCTAATGCCTTGTCCAGTCGGCCCATCTGAGGCTTAGGCGGGCCTATAATTCGGCACCGCTTCCTCAGACAGAACTGCTTATTCAGAGCCTAAACCACAGTCGCGCCTCTTCGGTCGGTGCCGCTGCCTTTGGCACAGCTGCTGATCCGGTGCCTAAGCTAAAGAGATGAATGCTAATTAGGTGCAATTGCCACAGACATGCCTTTCGGCACGGTTCCATTGCCTTAGACATACATGCAGGCTCGTTGCTACTGGCTCAGGCATGCGCGCTGTCTCAGTGCGACAGCTTCAGATATAACTGATGGATCAGTGCCAATGCCTCAGAAGTACCTGGCTGCTCGATGCCATTGCTTTTGTCATGTCACATAAATAATCAATTGTTTTGGTGCCATTACTGCTGATTCGTTGCCTAAACCACAGACGTGCCTGCTGCCTCGATACCGTTGTCTCAGTCTAAACTACTAATTCCTTGCCTAAACAATAGACGCGCCAACTGGATCGGTCCCGCTTCCTCCAGTGCCTAAGCAATAGACATGCCTGCTGGCTCGGTTACGCTGCCTCAGATATAACTGCTGATTCGGCGCCGGAGCCATAGACGCGCATGCTGGTTCGGTGCCGCTGCCTCCGACATAACTGCTGATTCGGTGCCTAAGCCACAGACCTGCCTGCTGGCTCTGTGCCATTTCCTAAGGAAGGTCTGAAGCAGTGGCGCTTAGCTAGCAGGTATGCTAGCTGCCTCCGACATAACTGCTGATTCGGTGTCTATGCCACAGACCTGCCTGCTGGCTCTGTGCCACTTCCAAAGGAAGGTCTGAAGCAGTGGCGCCTAGCTAGCAGCAAGTCTATGGCTTAGGCACCAAACCAACAGATATGCCTGCGGCAGCGGCACCGGTCCAGCGGGCGCATCTGTGGTTTAAGTTCAAAATCAGCTGTTTTGTCTGAGGCAGGCATTCCCGAGGCAGACACGTTGAGAAAGCAGATAAGTATAACAACTTGCCCCGCAGGCGTCACTGTTGCTTAGGCACCGAATCCGCTGTTTTGTCTGTGGCAGTGGCTCCGAGCCAGCAGGCATTTTGTGGCAGTGACTTTGAGCAAGCAAACATGTCTAATGCTTTGTCCAGTCGGTTCATCTGAGGCTTAGGTGCGTCTATAATTCGGTGCCGCTGCCTAAGACAGAACTGCTTATTCCGAGCCTAAACCACAGACGCGCCTGCTCGGTCGGTGCCGCTGCGATTGGCACAGCTGTTGATTCGGTGCCTAAGCTAAAGAGATGCATGCTATTTCAGTGCCACTGCTACAGACATGCCTGTCGGCACGGTTCCAATTGCCTTAGATATACCTGCAGGCTCGTTGCTACTGGCTCAGGCATGCGCGCTGGCTCAGTGCGACAGCTTCAGATATTACTGATGGATCAGTGCCAATGCCCTAGAGGTACCTGGCTGCTCGATGCCATTGCGTTTGTCATGTCACATAAATAATCAATGGTTTGGTGCCATTACTGCTGATTCGTTGCCTAAATCACAGACGCGCCTGCTTCCTCTCTACCGTTGTCTAAGTCATAACTGCTAATTCCTTGCCTAAACCAAAGACGCGCCTGCTGGCTCGGCCCGTTTCCTGCAGTGCCTAAACAAAAGACATGCCTGCTGGCACGGTTCCGCTGCCTCAGATATAACTGCTGATTCGGTGCCTAAGCCATAGACGTGCATGCTGCCTCGGTGCCGCTGTCTCTGACATAACTGCTGATTCCGTGCCTAAGCCACAGACCTGCCTGCTGGCTATGTGCCACTTGAAAAGGAATGTTTGAAGCTGTGGCGCCTAGCTAACAGGCATGTCTATGGCTTAGTCACCAAATCAACAGATATGCCTACGGCAGCGCACCGATCCAGCAGGCGCAGCTGTGGTTTAAGTTCCAAATCAGCTGTTTTGTCTGAGGCAGGCATTTCCGAGGCAGTGACGTCGAGCAAGCAGACATGAACAATGCCTTGCCTAGCAGGCGTGTCTGTGGATTAGGCACCGAATCAGCTGTTTTGTCTGTGGCGTGGCTCCGACCCAGCAGTCATGGTTGAGGCAGTGACTTTGAGAAAGCAAACATGTCTAATGCCTTGTCCAATAGGCCCATCTGTGGCTTAGGCGCGTCTATAATTCGGTGCCGCAGCCTCAGACAGAACTGCTTAATCAGAGTCTAAACCACAGACGGGCCTGCTCGGTCGGTGCCGCTGCGATTTGCACAGATGTTGATTTGGTGCCTTAGCTAAAGAGATGCATGCTAGTTAGGTGCCACTGCCACAGTCATGCCTGTCGGCACGGCATGGCCTTAGAATACATGCAGGCTCGTTGGTACTGGCTCAGGCATGCGCGCTGGCTCAGTGTGACAGCTTCAGATATAACTGATGGATCAGTACCAATGCATCAGAGGTACCTGGCTGCTCGATGCGATTGCGTGTGTCATGTCACATAAATAATCAATGGTTTGGTTCCATTACTGCTGATTTGGTGCCTTAACCACAGACACGCTTGCTGCCTCTGTAACGTTGTCTCAGAAATAACTGCTGGCTCGGTCCCGCTTCCTCCAGTGCCTAAGCAATAGACAAGCCTGCTAGCTCATCTGAGGCTTAGATGCGTCTATAATTCGGTGCCGTTGTCTCGGACAGAACTGCTTATTCCGACCCTAAACCACAGACGCGCCTGCTGGGTCGGTGCCGCTGCCTTTGGCACAGTTGTTGATTTGGTGCCTAAGCTAAAGAGATGCATGCTATTTAAGTGCCACTGCCACAGACATGCCTGTCAGCACGGTTCCATTGCCTTAGATATACCTGCAGGCTCGTTGCTACTGGCTCAGGCATGCGCGCTGGCTCAGTGCGACAGCTTCAGATATAACTGATGGATCAGTGCAAATGCCCCAGAGGTATCTGGCTGCTCGATGCCATTGCGTTTGTCATGTCACATAAATAATCAATGGTTTGGTGCCATTACTGCTGATTCGGTGCCTAAACCACAGACGCGCCTGCTGCCTCTGTACCGTTGTCTCAGTCATAACTGCTAATTTCTTGCCTTAACCATAGACGCGCCTGCTGGCTCGGTCCCGATTCCTGCAGTGACTAAACAAAAGACATGCCTGCTGGCACGGTTCCGCTGCCTCAGATATAACTGCTGATTCGGTGCCTAAGCCATAGACGTGCATGTTGCCTCGGTGCCGCTGCCTCTGACATAACTGCTGATTCCGTGCCTAAGCCACAGACCTGCCTGCTGACTATGTGCCACTTCAAAAGGAATGTCTGGAGAAGTGGGGCCTAGCTAACAGTCAAGTCTATAGCTTAGGCCTCAAATCAACAGATATGCCTTCGGCAGCGGCACCAATCCTGCAGGCGCAGCTGTTCCAAATCAGCTGTTTTGTCTGAGGCAGGCATTTCCGAGGCAGTGACGTTGAGCAATCAGACATGTATAACGTGTTACCTAGCAGGCGTGTCTGGGGATTAGGCACCGAATCAACTGTTTTGTCTGTTGCAGTGGCTCCGATCCAGACGCCATGTTTGAGGCAGTGACTTTGAGTAAGCAAACATGTCTAATGCCTTGTCCAATCGGCCCATCTGTGGCTTAGGCGCGGCTATAATTCGGTGCCGCTGCCTCAGACAGAACTGCTTAATCAGAGCCATAAAACAAAGACGCGCCTGCTCGGTCGGAGCCGCTGCGATTGGCACAGCTGTTGATTTGGTGCCTAAGCTAAAGAGATGCATGCTAGTTAGGTGCCACTGCCACAGACATGCCTGTCGGCACGGTTCAATGGCCTTAGACATACCTGCAGGCTCGTTGTTACTGGCTCATGCATGCGCACTGGCTCAGTGCGACAGCTTCAGATATAACTGATGGATTAGTGCCAATGCCTCAGAAGTAACTTGCTGCTCGATGCCATTGCTTTTGTCATGTCACATAAATAATCAATGGTTTGGTGCCATTACTGCGAATTCGTTGCCTAAACCACAGACGCGCCTGCTGCCTCTGTACCGTTGTCTAAGTCTTAATTACTAATTCCTTGCCTAAACCATAGACGCGCCTACTGGATCGGTCCCGCTTCCTTCAGTGCCTAAGCAATAGACATGCCTGCTGGTCCCGTTCCGCTGCCTCAGATATAACTGCTGATTCGGCGCCTAATTTATAGACGCGCATGTTGGCTCGGTGCCGCTGCCTCCGACATAACTGCTGATTCGGTGCCTAAGCCACAGACCTGCCTGCTGGCTCTGTGCCACTTCCAAAGGAAGGTCTGAAGCAGTGGCGCCTAGCTAGCAGCAAGTCTATGGCACCAAAACAAAAGATATGCCTTCGGCAGCGGCACCGGTCCAGCAGGCACATCTGTGGTTTAAGATCCAAATCAACTGTTTTGTCTGAGGCAGGCATTCCCGAGGCAGTGACGTTCAGCAAGCAGACATGTGTAACGTTTTGCCCAGCAGGCGTGTCTGTGGCTTAGGCACCGAATCAGCTGTTTTTTCTGTGGCAGTGGCTCCGAGCCATGTTTGAGGCAGTGACTTTGAGCAAGCAAACACGTCTAATGCCTTGTCCAATCGGCCCATCTGAGGCTTAGGCGCGTCAATAATTAGGTGCCGCTGCCTCAGACAGAACTGCTTAATCAGAGCCTAAACCACAGACACGCCTGCTCGGTCGGTGCCGCTGCGATTGGCACAGCTGTTGATTTGGTGCCTAAGCTAAAGAGATGCATTCTAGTTAGGTGCCACAGACATGCCTGTCGGGGCGGTTTCATGGCCTTAGACATACATGCAGGCTCGTTGTTACTGGCTCAGGCATGCGCGCTGGCTCAATGCGACAGCTTCAGATATAACTGATGGATCAGTGCCAATGCCTCAGAAGTACCTGGCTGCTCGATGCTATTGCTTTTGTCATGTCACATAAATAATCAATTGTTTGGTGCCATTACTGCTGATTCGTTGCCTAAACCACAGACGCGTCTGCTGCCTCTGTACCGTTGTTTCAGTCTTAACTACTAATTCCTTGCCTAAATCATAGACGCGCCAACTGGCTCGGTTCCGCTGCCTCAGATATAACTGCTGATTCGGCGCCTAAGCCATAGACGCGCATGCTGGTTCAGTGCCGCTGCCTCCGACATAACTGCTGATTCGGTGCCTAAGCCACAGATTTGCCTGCTGGCTCTGTGCCACTTCTAAAGGAAGGTCTGAAGCAGTGGCGCCTAGCTATTAGGCATCTCTATGACTAAGGCACCAAATCAACAGATATGCCTGCGGCAACGGCAGCGGCACCCGTCCAGCAGGCGCATCTGTGGTTATATTTCCAAATTAGCTGTTTTGTCTGAGGCAGGCGTTCCCGAGGCAGTGACGTTGTGCAAGCAGACAGGTATAACGTCTTGCCCATCAGGCGTCACTGTTGCTTAGGCACCGAATCCGCTGTTTTGTCTGTGGTAGTGGCTCCGAGGCAGTGGCTCCGAGCCAGCAGGCATGTTTGAGGCAGTGACTTTGAGCAAGCAAACATGTCTAATGCTTTGTCCAGTCGGTTCATCTGAGGCTTAGGTGCGTCTATAATTCGGTGCCGCTGCCTAAGACAGAACTGCTTATTCCGAGCCTAAACCACAGACGCGCCTGCTCGGTCGGTGCCGCTGCGATTGGCACAGCTGTTGATTCGGTGCCTAAGCTAAAGAGATGCATGCTATTTCAGTGCCACTGCTACAGACATGCCTGTCGGCACGGTTCCAATTGCCTTAGATATACCTGCAGGCTCGTTGCTACTGGCTCAGGTATAACGACTTGCCCCGCAGGCGTCACTGTTGCTTAGGCACCGAATCCGCTGTTTTGTCTGTGGCAGTGGCTCCGAGCCAGCAGGCATTTTGTGGCAGTGACTTTGAGCAAGCAAACATGTCTAATGCTTTGTCCAGTCGGTTCATCTGAGGCTTAGGTGCGTCTATAATTCGGTGCCGCTGCCTAAGACAGAACTGCTTATTCCGAGCCTAAACCACAGACGCGCCTGCTCGGTCGGTGCCGCTGCGATTGGCACAGCTGTTGATTCGGTGCCTAAGCTAAAGAGATGCATGCTATTTCAGTGCCACTGCTACAGACATGCCTGTCGGCACGGTTCCAATTGCCTTAGATATACCTGCAGGCTCGTTGCTACTGGCTCAGGCATGCGCGCTGGCTCAGTGCGACAGCTTCAGATATTACTGATGGATCAGTGCCAATGCCCTAGAGGTACCTGGCTGCTCGATGCCATTGCGTTTGTCATGTCACATAAATAATCAATGGTTTGGTGCCATTACTGCTGATTCGTTGCCTAAATCACAGACGCGCCTGCTTCCTCTCTACCGTTGTCTAAGTCATAACTGCTAATTCCTTGCCTAAACCAAAGACGCGCCTGCTGGCTCGGCCCGTTTCCTGCAGTGCCTAAACAAAAGACATGCCTGCTGGCACGGTTCCGCTGCCTCAGATATAACTGCTGATTCGGTGCCTAAGCCATAGACGTGCATGCTGCCTCGGTGCCGCTGTCTCTGACATATCTGCTGATTCCGTGCCTAAGCCACAGACCTGCCTGCTGGCTATGTGCCACTTGAAAAGGAATGTTTGAAGCTGTGGCGCCTAGCTAACAGGCATGTCTATGGCTTAGTCACCAAATCAACAGATATGCCTACGGCAGCGCACCGATCCAGCAGGCGCAGCTGTGGTTTAAGTTCCAAATCAGCTGTTTTGTCTGAGGCAGGCATTTCCGAGGCAGTGACGTCGAGCAAGCAGACATGAACAATGCCTTGCCTAGCAGGCGTGTCTGTGGATTAGGCACCGAATCAGCTGTTTTGTCTGTGGCGTGGCTCCGACCCAGCAGTCATGGTTGAGGCAGTGACTTTGAGAAAGCAAACATGTCTAATGCCTTGTCCAATAGGCCCATCTGTGGCTTAGGCGCGTCTATAATTCGGTGCCGCAGCCTCAGACAGAACTGCTTAATCAGAGTCTAAACCACAGACGGGCCTGCTCGGTCGGTGCCGCTGCGATTTGCACAGATGTTGATTTGGTGCCTTAGCTAAAGAGATGCATGCTAGTTAGGTGCCACTGCCACAGTCATGCCTGTCGGCACGGCATGGCCTTAGAATACATGCAGGCTCGTTGGTACTGGCTCAGGCATGCGCGCTGGCTCAGTGTGACAGCTTCAGATATAACTGATGGATCAGTACCAATGCATCAGAGGTACCTGGCTGCTCGATGCGATTGCGTGTGTCATGTCACATAAATAATCAATGGTTTGGTTCCATTACTGCTGATTTGGTGCCTTAACCACAGACACGCTTGCTGCCTCTGTAACGTTGTCTCAGAAATAACTGCTGGCTCGGTCCCGCTTCCTCCAGTGCCTAAGCAATAGACAAGCCTGCTAGCTCATCTGAGGCTTAGATGCGTCTATAATTCGGTGCCGTTGTCTCGGACAGAACTGCTTATTCCGACCCTAAACCACAGACGCGCCTGCTGGGTCGGTGCCGCTGCCTTTGGCACAGTTGTTGATTTGGTGCCTAAGCTAAAGAGATGCATGCTATTTAAGTGCCACTGCCACAGACATGCCTGTCAGCACGGTTCCATTGCCTTAGATATACCTGCAGGCTCGTTGCTACTGGCTCAGGCATGCGCGCTGGCTCAGTGCGACAGCTTCAGATATAACTGATGGATCAGTGCAAATGCCCCAGAGGTATCTGGCTGCTCGATGCCATTGCGTTTGTCATGTCACATAAATAATCAATGGTTTGGTGCCATTACTGCTGATTCGGTGCCTAAACCACAGACGCGCCTGCTTCCTCTGTACCGTTGTCCTAGTCATAACTGCTAATTTCTTGCCTTAACCATAGACGCGCCTGCTGGCTCGGTCCCGATTCCTGCAGTGACTAAACAAAAGACATGCCTGCTGGCACGGTTCCGCTGCCTCAGATATAACTGCTGATTCGGTGCCTAAGCCATAGACGTGCATGTTGCCTCGGTGCCGCTGCCTCTGACATAACTGCTGATTCCGTGCCTAAGCCACAGACCTGCCTGCTGACTATGTGCCACTTCAAAAGGAATGTCTGGAGAAGTGGGGCCTAGCTAACAGTCAAGTCTATAGCTTAGGCCTCAAATCAACAGATATGCCTTCGGCAGCGGCACCAATCCTGCAGGCGCAGCTGTTCCAAATCAGCTGTTTTGTCTGAGGCAGGCATTTCCGAGGCAGTGACGTTGAGCAATCAGACATGTATAACGTGTTACCTAGCAGGCGTGTCTGGGGATTAGGCACCGAATCAACTGTTTTGTCTGTTGCAGTGGCTCCGATCCAGACGCCATGTTTGAGGCAGTGACTTTGAGTAAGCAAACATGTCTAATGCCTTGTCCAATCGGCCCATCTGTGGCTTAGGCGCGGCTATAATTCGGTGCCGCTGCCTCAGACAGAACTGCTTAATCAGAGCCATAAAACAAAGACGCGCCTGCTCGGTCGGAGCCGCTGCGATTGGCACAGCTGTTGATTTGGTGCCTAATCTAAAGAGATGCATGCTAGTTAGGTGCCACTGCCACAGACATGCCTGTCGGCACGGTTCAATGGCCTTAGACATACCTGCAGGCTCGTTGTTACTGGTTCATGCATGCGCACTGGCTCAGTGCGACAGCTTCAGATATAACTGATGGATTAGTGCCAATGCCTCAGAAGTAACTTGCTGCTCGATGCCATTGCTTTTGTCATGTCACATAAATAATCAATGGTTTGGTGCCATTACTGCGAATTCGTTGCCTAAACCACAGACGCGCCTGCTGCCTCTGTACCGTTGTCTAAGTCTTAATTACTAATTCCTTGCCTAAACCATAGACGCGCCTACTGGATCGGTCCCGCTTCCTTCAGTGCCTAAGCAATAGACATGCCTGCTGGTCCCGTTCCGCTGCCTCAGATATAACTGCTGATTCGGCGCCTAATTTATAGACGCGCATGTTGGCTCGGTGCCGCTGCCTCCGACATAACTGCTGATTCGGTGCCTAAGCCACAGACCTGCCTGCTGGCTCTGTGCCACTTCCAAAGGAAGGTCTGAAGCAGTGGCGCCTAGCTAGCAGCAAGTCTATGGCACCAAAACAAAAGATATGCCTGCGGCAGCGGCACCGGTCCAGCAGGCACATCTGTGGTTTAAGATCCAAATCAACTGTTTTGTCTGAGGCAGGCATTCCCGAGGCAGTGACGTTCAGCAAGCAGACATGTGTAACGTTTTGCCCAGCAGGCGTGTCTGTGGCTTAGGCACCGAATCAGCTGTTTTTTCTGTGGCAGTGGCTCCGAGCCATGTTTGAGGCAGTGACTTTGAGCAAGCAAACACGTCTAATGCCTTGTCCAATCGGCCCATCTGAGGCTTAGGCGCGTCAATAATTAGGTGCCGCTGCCTCAGACAGAACTGCTTAATCAGAGCCTAAACCACAGACACGCCTGCTCGGTCGGTGCCGCTGCGATTGGCACAGCTGTTGATTTGGTGCCTAAGCTAAAGAGATGCATTCTAGTTAGGTGCCACAGACATGCCTGTCGGGGCGGTTTCATGGCCTTAGACATACATGCAGGCTCGTTGTTACTGGCTCAGGCATGCGCGCTGGCTCAATGCGACAGCTTCAGATATAACTGATGGATCAGTGCCAATGCCTCAGAAGTACCTGGCTGCTCGATGCTATTGCTTTTGTCATGTCACATAAATAATCAATTATTTGGTGCCATTACTGCTGATTCGTTGCCTAAACCACAGACGCGTCTGCTGCCTCTGTACCGTTGTTTCAGTCTTAACTACTAATTCCTTGCCTAAATCATAGACGCGCCAACTGGCTCGGTTCCGCTGCCTCAGATATAACTGCTGATTCGGCGCCTAAGCCATAGACGCGCATGCTGGTTCAGTGCCGCTGCCTCCGACATAACTGCTGATTCGGTGCCTAAGCCACAGATTTGCCTGCTGGCTCTGTGCCACTTCTAAAGGAAGGTCTGAAGCAGTGGCGCCTAGCTATTAGGCATCTCTATGACTAAGGCACCAAATCAACAGATACGCCTGCGGCAACGGCAGCGGCACCCGTCCAGCAGGCGCATCTGTGGTTATATTTCCAAATTAGCTGTTTTGTCTGAGGCAGGCGTTCCCGAGGCAGTGACGTTGTGCAAGCAGACAGGTATAACGTCTTGCCCATCAGGCGTCACTGTTGCTTAGGCACCGAATCCGCTGTTTTGTCTGTGGTAGTGGCTCCGAGGCAGTGGCTCCGAGCCAGCAGGCATGTTTGAGGCAGTGACTTTGAGCAAGCAAACATGTCTAATGCTTTGTCCAGTCGGTTCATCTGAGCCTTAGGTGCGTCTATAATTCGGTGCCGCTGCCTAAGACAGAACTGCTCATTCATAGCCTAAACCACAGACGCGCCTGCTCGGTCGGTGCCGCTGCCTTTGGCACCGCTGCTGATTCGGTGCCTTAGCTAAAGAGATGCATGCTATTTCAGTGCCACTGCCACAGACATGCCTGTCGGCACGGTTCCATTGCCTTAAATATACCTGCAGGCTCGTTGCTACTGGCTCAGGCATGCGCGCTGGCTCCGTGCGACAGCTTCGGATATAACTGATTGATCAGTGCCAATGCCCCAGAGGTACCTGGCTGCTCGATGCCATTGCGTTTGTCAAGTCACATAAATAATCAGTGGTTTGATGCCATTACTGCTGATTCGGTGCCTAAACCACAGACGCGCCTGCTGCCTCTGTACCGTTGTCTCAGTCATAACTGCTAATTCCTTTCCTAAACCATTGACTCGCCTGCTGGCTCGGTCCCGATTCCTGCAGTGCCTAAACAAAAGAATGCCTGCTGGCACGGTTCCGCTGCCTCAGATATAACTGCTGATTCGGTGCCTAAGCCGTAGACGTGCCTCGGTGCCGTTGCCTCTGACATAACTGCTGGTTCCGTTCCTAAGCCACAGACCTACCTGCTGGCTCTGTGCCACTTCCAAAGGAATGTCGGAAGCAGTGGCGCCTAGCTAGCAGGCATGTCTATGGCTTAGGCACCAAATCAACAGATATGTCTGCGACAGCGGCACCGATCCAGCAGGCGCACCTGTGGTTTAAGTTCCAAATCAGCTGTTTTATATGAGGCAGCCATTTCCGAGGCAGTGACCATGAGCAAGCAGACATGTATAACATCTTGCCCAGCAGGCGTGTCTGTGGCATAGGCACCGAATCAGCTGTTTTGTCTGTGGCAGTGGCTCCGAGCCAGCAGACATGTTTGAGGCAGTGACTTTGAGCAAGCAAACATGTCTAATGCCTTGTCCAGTCGGCCCATCTGAGGCTTAGGCGCGTCTATAATTCGGCGCCGCTTCCTCCGAGAGAACTGCTTATTCAGAGCCTAAACCACAGTCGCGCCTCTTCGGTCGGTGCGCTGCCTTTGGCACAGCTGCTGATCTGGTGCCTAAGCTAAAGAGATGAATGCTAATTAGCTGCCACTGCGACAGACATGCCTGTCGCCACGGTTCCATTGCCTTAGACATACATGCGGGCTCGTTGCTACTGGCTCAGGCATGCGCGCTGGCTCAGTGTGACAGCTTCAGATATAACTGATGGATCACTACTAATGGCTCAGAGGTACCTGGCTGCTCGATGCGATTGCGTTTGTCAAGTCACATAAATAATCAATGGCTTGGTGCCATTACTGCTGATTCGGAGCCTTAACCACAGACGCGCCTGCTGTCTCTGTAACGTTGTCTCAGTCATAACTGCTGGCTCGGTCCCGCTTCCTCCAGTGCCTAAGCAATAGACATGCCTGCTGGCTCGGTTCTGCTGCCTCAGATATAACTACTGATTCGGTGTCTAAGCCATAGACGTGCATGCTGGCTCGGTGCCGCTGCCTCCGACATAACTGCTGATTCGGTGCCTAAGCGACAGACCTGCCTGCTGGCTCTGTGCCACTTCCAAAAGAATGTCTGAAGCAGTGGCGCCTAGCTATCAGGCATGTCTATGGCTTAGGCACCAAATTAACAGATATGCCTGCGGCAGCGGCACCGGTCCAGCAGACGCATCTGTGGTTTAAGTTGCAGATCAGCTGTTTTGTCTGAGGCAGGCATCTCCGAGGCAGTGACGTTGAGCATGCAGACATGTATAACGTCTTGCCAAGCAGGCGAGTCTGTGGCTTAGGCACCGAATCAACTGTTTTGTCTGTGACAGTGGCTACGAGCCAGCAGTCATGTTTGAGGCAGTGACTTTGAGCAAGCAAACATGTCTAATGCCTTTTCCAGTCGGCCCATTTGAGGCTACGGGCCGTCTATAATTCGGTGACGCTGCCTCAGAGAGAACTGCTTATTCAGAGCCTAAACCACAGACGCGCCTGCTCGGTCGGTGCCGCTGCCTTTGGCACAGCTGCTGATCCGGAGCCTTAGCTAAAGAGATGCATGCTAGTTAGGTGCCACTGCCACAGACATGACTGTCGGGACGGTTCCATAGCCTTAGACATACCTGCAGGCTCGTTGTTACTGGCTTAGGCTTGCGCGCTAGCTCAGTGGGACAGCTTCAGATATAACTGATGGATCAGTGCCAATGCCCCAGAGGTACCTGGCTGCTCGATGCCATTGCATTTGTCATGTCACATAAATAATCAATGGTTTGGTGCCTTTACTGCTGATTCGGTGCCTAAACCACAGACATGCTTGCTGCCTCTGTACCGTTGTCTCAGTCATAACTGCTAATTCCTTGCCTAAACCATAGACGCCCCTCCTGGCTCGGTCCCGCTTCCTTTAGTGCCTAAGCAATTGACATGCCTGCTGGCACGGTTCCGCTGCCTCAGATATAACTGCTGATTCGGCGCCTAAGCCAAAGACGCGCATGCTGGCTCGGTGCCGCTGCCTCCGACATAACTGCTGATTCGGTGCCTTAGCGACAGGCCAGCCTGCTGGCTCTGTGCCACTTCCAAAGGAATATCTGAAGCAGTGGCGCCTAGCTAGCAGGCATGTCTATGGCTAAGGCACCAAATCAACAGATATGCCTGCGACAGCGGCACCGACCCAGCTGACGCATCTGTGATTTAAGTTGCAAATCAGCTGTTTTGTCTGAGGCAGGCATTTCCGAGGCAGTGACATTGAGCAAGCAGACATGTATGACGTCTTGCCTGGCAGGCGTGTCTGTGGCTTAGGCTCCGAATCAGGTGTATTGTCTGTTGCAGTGGCTCCGAGCCAGCAGGCATGTTTGAGGCAATGTGAGCAAGCAAACATGTCTAATGCTTTTTCCAGTCTGCCCATTTGAGGCTTAGGGGCGTCTTTAATTCGGTGCCGCAGCCTCAGACAGAACTGCTTATGCAGAACCTAAACCACAGACGCGCCTGCCCGGTCGGTGCCGCTGCCTTTGGCATAGCTTCTGATCCGGTGCCTAAGCTAAAGAGATGCATGCTAATCAGATGCCACTGCCACAGACATGCCTGTCGCCAAGGTTCCATTGCCTTAGACATACACGCAGGCTCGTTGCTACTGGCTAAGACATGCGCCATTGCTCAGTGCGACAGCTTCAGATATAACTGATGGATCAGTGCCAATGTCCCAGAGGTACCTGGCTGCTCGATGTCATTGCGTTTGTCATGTCACATAAATAATCAATGGTTTTGGTGCCAATACTGCTGATTCGGTACCTAAACAACAGACGCGCCTGCTGGCACGGTCCGCTGCTTCAGAAGTAACTACTGATTCGGTGCCTAAGGCATAGACGTACATCTGGCTGCTCGATGCCATTGCTTTTGTCATGTCACATAAATAATCAATGGTTTTGTGCCATTACTGCTGGTTCGGTGCCTAAACCACAGATGCGCCTGCTACCTCTGTACCGTTGTCTCAGTCACAACTGCTAATTCCTTGCCTAAACCATAGACGCACCAACTGGATCGGTCCCGCTTCCTGCAGTGCTTAAGCAATAGACATGCCTGCTGGTCCCGTCCCGCTGCCTCAGATATAACTGGTGATTCGGCGCCTAAGCCATAGACGCGCAAGTTGGCTCGGTGCCGCTGCCTCCGACATAACTGCTGATTCGGTGCCTAAGCCACAGACCTGCCTGCTGGCTCTGTGCATCCTCCAATGGAAGGTCTGAAGCAGTGGCGCCTAGCTAGCAGGCATGTCTATTGCTTAGGCACCAAATCAACAGATATGCCTGCGGCAGCGGCAGCGGCACCGGTCCAGCAGGCGTATCTGTGGTTTAAGTTCCAAATCAGCTGTTTTGTCTGAGGCAGGCATTCCCGAGGCAGTGACGTTAAGCAAGCCGACATGTGTAACGGTTTGCCCAACAGGCGTGTCTGTGGCTTAGGCACCGAATCAGCTGTTTTGTCTGTGGCAATGGCTACGAGCCAGCAGGCATGCTTGAGGCAGTGACTTTGAGCAAACAAACGTGTCTAATGCCTTGTCCAGTCGGCCCATCTGAGACTTAGTAGCGTCTATAATTCGGTGCCGCTGCCTCAGACAGAACTGCTTATTCAGAGCCTAAATAACAGACGCGCCTGTTCGGTCAGTGCCGCTGCCTTTAGCACAGCTGCTGATTCAGTGTCTAAACTTAAGAGATGCGCCTGCTGCCTCTTTACCCTTGTTTTAGTCATAACTGCTAATTCCCTGCTTAAACCATATACGCGGCTGCTGGCTCGGTCCCGCTTCCTGCAGTGCCCAAACAAAAGGCATGCCTGCTGGCACGGTTTTGCTGCTTGAGATATAACTACTGGTTCCGTGCCTAAGGCATAGACGTACATGCTGGCTAGGTGCCGCTGCAACCGGCATAACTGCTGATTCGGTGCCTAAGCCACAGGCCTGCCTGCTGGCTCTTTGCCACTTCCAAAGGAAGGTCTAAAGCAGTGGCGCCTAGCTAGCAGGCATGTCTATGACTTAGGCACCAATTCAACAGATATGCCTGCGGCAGTGGGAACGATTCAGCAGGCGCATCTGTGGTTTAAGTTCTAAATCAGCTGTTTTGTATGAGGCAGGCATTTCCGAGGCAGTGACGTTGAGCAAGCAGACATGTGCAACGTCTTGCCAAGCAGGCGTGTCTGTGGCTTAGGCAACAAATCAGCTGTTTTGTCTGTGGCAGTGTCTCCGAGACAGCAGGCATTTTTGAGGCAGTGACTTTGAACAAGAAACATGTCTAATGCGTTGTCCAGTCGGCCCTTCTGAGGCTTACGATCGTCTATAATTCGGCGCCGCTGCCTCAAACAGAACTGCCTATTCAAAGCCTAAACAACAGACGCGCCTGTTCGGTCGGTGCCGCTGCCTTTGGCACAGCTGCTGATTCGGTGCCTAAGCTAAAGAGATGCACGCCAGTTAGGTGCCACTGTCACCAACATGACTGTCGGGACGGTTCCATTTTTTTGACTTACCTGCAGGCTCCTTGCTACTTGCTCAGGCATGCGCGCTGGCTCAGTGCGACAGCTTCAGATATAACTGATGGAAGAGTGTCAATGCCTCAAAGGTACCTGGCTGCTCGATGCCATTGAGTTTGTCATGTCACATAAATAATCAATGGTTTGGCGCCATTACTGCTGATTCGGTATCTAGACGCGCCTGCTGCCTCTGTACCGTTGTCTCAGTCATAACTGCTAATTCCTTGCCTAAACAATAGACGCGCCTGCTGGCTCGGTTCTGCTGCCTAAGATATAACTGCTGATTCGGTGCCTAAGCCATAGACGTGCATGCTGCCTCGGTGCCGCTGCCTCCGACATAACTGCTGATTCCGTGCCTAAGCCATAGACCTGCCTGCTGGCTCTGTGTCATTTCCAAAGGAATGTCTGAAGCAGTGGCGCCTAGCTGGCAGGCATCTCTATGGCTTAGGCACCAAATCAACAGATATGCCTGCGGCAACGGCACCGATCCAGCAGGCGCAGCTGTGGTTTAAGTTCCAAATCAGCTGTTTTATATGAGGCAGGCATTTCCGAGGCAGTTACGTTGAGCAAGCAGACATGTATAACATCTTGCCCAGCAGGCGTGTCTGTGGCTTAGGCACCGGTTCAGCTGTTTTGTCTGTGGCAGTTGCTCCGAGCCAGCGGGCATGTGTGAGGCAGTGACTTTGAGCAAGCAAAATGTCTAATGCCTTGTCCAGTCGGCCAATCTGAGTCTAAGGCGCGTCTATAATTCGGCGCCGCTTCCTCAGACAGAACTGCTTATTCAGAGCCTAAACCACAGACGCGCCTCTTCGGTCGGTGCCGCTGCCTTTGGCACAGCTGCTGATCCGGTGCCTAAGCTAAAGAGATGCATGCTAATTAGGTGCCACTGCCACAGACATGCCTGTCGGCACGGTTCCATTGCCTTAGACATACATGCAGGCTCGTTGCTACCAGCTCAGGCATGCGCGCTGGCTCAGTGTGACAGCTTCAGATATAGCTGATGGATCAGTACCAATGCCTCAGAGGTACCTGGCTGCTCGATGCGATTGCGTTTGTCATGTCACATAAATAATCAATGGTTTGGTTCAATTACTGCTGATTCGGTGCCTTAACCACAGACGCGCCTGCTGCCTCTGTAACGTTGTCTCAGTCATAACTGCTGGCTCGGTCCCGCTTCCTCCAGTACCTAAGCAATAGACACGCCTGCTGGCTCGGTTCCGCTGCCCCAGATATAACTGCTGATTCGGTGCCTAAGCCATAGACGTGCATGCTGGCTCGGTGCCGCTGCCTTCAACATAACTGCTGATTCGGTGCCAGACGCGCCTGCTCGGTCGGTGCCGTTGCCTTTGGCACAGCTGCTGATTCGGTGCCTAAGCTAAAAATAGCCATCGGAAGAGATGGCAAATCCCCCGACCAAAAGCCAATATGGCCTTCAGAAGATTGTTCACCAATAGAAAGTGCACCAGAATTAAACCACATATCACAAAAGTATTGCAGTTATGGCCATCGCAAGATTATACTGTCAGGGGAGATAACTTAAAAACCAGGGCACTCAGAAATGTAGTTCTTGCGCATGACATGCCTGCTTAAGCTCATGTATTTCTGCACAAAGTACCATCAATATGTCTCAAAAGGTATTGGAGATATAGTGATCACAAGCTGGTCATACTGTTATATTGGAAGGGTAGATAACTCAAATACCACAGCAACAACAGTTGTGGTTCTTGCACATGACATCCCTTCTGTACCTTGTATACAATTGTGCCAAGTTCCTTCAATATATCTCAAAGGGAGTTGGAGTTATGGCCATCACTAGGTTATATTGCCAGGGGAGATAACTAAAAAACCAGAGCACCCAGAGTTGTATTTCTTGAGCATGACACACCTGCTTAACCTCATGTACATCTGCATCAAGTACCACCAATATGTCTCAAAGGGTATCGGAGGTACGGTGGTCACAAGGTTGTCATACTGTTATATTGGAAGGGGAGATAACTCAAATATCATAGCACCCAGAGTTGTGGTTCTTAGGCATGAAGCGCCGTCTCAACGTTGTATACAATTGTGCCAAGTACCATTAACATATCTCAAAGGGTATTTGAGTTATGGCCATCACAAGGTTATATTGTCAGGGGAGATAATTAAAAAAACCAGGGCATCCAGAGTTGTGGTTCTTGCACGTGACACACCTGCTTAACCTCATGTACAACTGTACCAAGTATCATCAATATATCTCAAAGAGTGTTGGAGATGTGGCCATCACAAGGTAGTGATTCTATATTATTGGAAGGGGAGATAACTAAAAAAACACAGCACCCAGAGTTGTGGTTCTTGTGCATGACACACTGTCTCGGCCTTGTGAACAACTGTGCCAGGTATCATCAATATATCTTCAAGGGTATTGGAATTATGGCCATCACAAGGTTGTCACTCTATTTTATTGGAAGGGGAGATAACTCCAAAACCATGGCAACCAGAGTTGTGGTTCTTGTGCATGACATGTGAACAACTGTGCCAGGTACCATCAATATATCTCAAAGGGTATTGGAGTTATGGCCATCACAAAGTAGCATTCTATTTTATTAAAAGGGGAGATAACTAAAAAAGTATGGCATCCAGAGTTCTGGTTCTTGCGCATGACACGCCGTCTCAGCCTTGTGAACAATTGTGCCAAGAACCATCAATGAATCTCAAAGGGTATAGGAGTTATGGCCATCACAAGGTTGTCACTCTATTTTATTGGAAGGGGAGATAACTCCAAAACCGTAGCAACCAGAGTTGTGGTTCTTGTGCATGACACGCCGTCTCAGCCTTGTGAACAACTGTGCCAGGTACCATCAATATATCTCAAAGGGTATTGGAGTTATGGCCACCACAAAGTAGTCATTCTATTTTATTAAAAGGGGAGATAACTAAAAAAGTATGGCATCCAGAGTTCTGGTTCTTGCGCATGACACGCCGTCTCGGCCTTGTGAACAATTGTGCCAAGAACCATCAATTATTCTCAAAGGGTATAGGAGTTATGGCCATCACAAGGTTGCGTCTACGGACGGACGGACGGACGGACGGACGTTCTCACAAATGGATACTTATGTGGCTATTTTGAGCAAGATTGATACTTAGGTGGCTAATTTTAACCACATAACAGACCTTTTATGTGTCTAACGGAATAAATCGCACTTTCTCTCATTGACTTACATTGATTCTGTCCAAGTTCATAGCCACCTATCTATCCATTTGTGTGTACGGACCGACGGCAGACGGACGGACGGACGCCAGGCTGATCGCTATATCCCCCGAACCTATTCGGTCGGGGGATAAAAATGTATGCTAGTTAGGTGCCACTGCCACACACATGCCTGTCGACACGGTTCCATTGCCTTAGATATACCTGGAGACTCGTTGCTACTGGCTAAGGCATGCGAGCTGGCTCGGTGCGACAGCTTCACATATAGCTGATGGAAGAGTGTCAATGCCTCAAAGGTACCTGGCTGCTCGATGCCATTGCGTTTGTCATGTCACATAAATAAGCAATGGTTTGGTGCCATTTCTGCTGATACAGACGCGCCGGCTGTCTCTGTACCGCTGTCTCAGTCATAACTGCTAAACCTTGCCTAAACCATAGACGCGTCTGCTGGCTCGGTCCCGCTTCCTCCAGTGCCTAAACAATAGACAATCCTTCTGGCTCGGCTCCGCTGCCTCATTTATAACAGCTTATTCGGTGCCTAAGCCATAGATGTGCATACTGGCTCGGTGCCGCTGCCTCCGACATAACGGCTGATTCGGTGCCTAAGTCACTGACCTCCCTGCCGGCTCCGTGCCACTTGCAAAGGAATGTCTGGAGCAGTTGCGCCTAGCTAGCTGGCATGTCTATGGCTAAGGCACCAAGTCAACCGATATGCCTGCGGCAGCGGCTCCGATCCACCAGGCGCATCTGTGGTTTAAGTTCAAAATCAGTTGTTTTGTCTGAGGCAGGCATTTCCGAGGCAGTGACGTTGAGCAAGCAGACATGTATAACGTCTTGCCCAGCAGGCGTGTCTGAGGCACCGAATCAGCTGTTTTGTCTGTGACATTGGCTCCGAGTCAGCAGGCATGTTTGAGGCAGTGTCTTTGAGCAAACAAACATGTCTAATGCCTTGTCCAGTCGGCCCATTTGAGGCTTAGGGGCGTCTATAATTCGGTGCCGCTGCCTCAGACAGAACTGCTTATTCAGCTGCTGATCCGGTGCCTACCGGCCCCAATAGCTCAGCTGGTAGAGTTCCGCTCCGGGGAACGGGAGGTCACGTGTTCGATCCCGGGCCGCGACATACCAAAGTCGTTAAAATGGTACTAGCTGCTCCTCGCTTGGCTATCAGATTTACGGGTAGAGCTAGGACTGGTCGACCCAGTGTCAGGATAATGTGACTAGGTTTGGTATCATGTAATGTGTCTGGGACATGATACTTCAGTGAGGCAGCACTATAAAAGTGAGCATTGAGCTCCCTGTCGCAACCAGACACCGTCGTGATATGACGGAAAAATTGTTGAAAGCGACGTAAACCCCAAATTCACACACACACACACACACACACACACACACACACACACACACACACACACACACACACACACACACACACACACACACACACACACACTGATCCGGAGCCTAAGCTAAAGAGATGCATGCTTATATGGAGCCACTGCCACAGACATGCCTTTCCGCACGGTTCCGTTGCCTTAGGCATACCTGCCGACTAGTTGCTACTGGCTCAGTCATGGGCGCTGTCTCAGTGTGACAGCTTCAGGATATACTTGACGGATCAGTGCCAATGCCTCAGAGGTACCTGCTGCTCGATGCAATTGCGTTTGTCTCATGTCGCATAAATAATCAAATGTTTGGTGCAATTACTGCTGAGGCGGTGCCTAAACCACACACGCGCCTGTTGCCTCTGTACCGTTATCTCAGTCATAGCTGCTATTTCATTGCCTAAACCATAGACGCGACTGTTGGCTCGGTCCCGCTTCCTCCAGTGCCGAAGCAATAGACATGCCTGCTGGCTCGGTTCCGCTGCCTCAGATATATCTGCTGATTCGTTGCCTAAGCCGTAGGCATTCATGCTGGCTCGGTGCCGCTGCCTCCGACAAAACTGCTGTTTCGTTGCATGAGCCACAGACCTGCCTGCTGGCTCAGTACCACTTCAAAAGAAAATTTTGAAGCAGTGGCGCCTAACTATCAGGCATGTCTATGACTTTGGCACCAAAGTTCCGAATCAGCTGTTTTGTCTGAGGCAGGCATTTCCGAGGCAGTGACGTTGAGCAAGCAGATATGTATAACGTCTTGCCAAGCAGGCGTGTCTGTGCCTTAGGCACCATATCCGCTGTTTTGTCTGTGGGAGGGGCACCGAGCAAGCAGGCAAGTTTGAAGCAGCGACTTTGTGCAAGTAAACATGTCTAATGCCTTGTCCAGTTGGCCCATCTGAGGCTTAGGCGCGTCTATAATTTGGTGCCGCTGCCTCAGACAGAACTGCTCATTCAGAGCCTAAACCACAGACGCGCCTGCTCGGTCGATGTCGCTGCCTTTGGCACAGCTACTGATTCGGTGCATAAGCTAGCCAGTCGGCACTGTTCCATTGCCTTAGACATACCTACTGATTCGGCGCCTAAACCACAGAAGTGTCTGCTGGCTGGATACCGATGCCTCTGACATAACTGCTAATTCGGTGCATATCCCACTTGCCTGCTGGCTCGATGTCACTGCCTCGGCCATGTCTGGTAGCTCGGTTCCATTGCTGACTGGCTGAGACATTCTCGCTGGCTCCGTGCCACTGCCTTTGACTAAACTGTTGTATCTGTGCCACTGCCTCAGACGTACCTGGCCGCTTGTTGCAACAGCCATTGTTTTGAATCACTGCCACACAGATACTTAATAGATCGGTGGCAGGGCACCAGACATGTCTGCTGGCTAAAAGTTACTGCCTCAGACAGGCCTAGTGGCTCGGTGTCACTGCCTCAGACATAACTGCTGATTCGGTGCCTAAGCCACAGACATGACTGCTGGCTCGGTACCGCTGCCCGAGACATGACTGTTGCTGATTCGGTGCCTATGCCACAGACGTGACTGCTGGCTCGGTGACACTGCCCCAGGCATACCTGCTGGCTAAGTTCCACTGCCTCAGGCATACCTGTAGGGTCGTTGCCACTCGCTCAGACATGCACACTTGCTCAGTGCCACTGCCTCAGACATAACTGATAGATCCGTTCCAATGCCTCAGAAGTTGTTCGATGTCACTGTGTCTGTCACGCCTTTTGACTTTAAGGCTCGGTGTCAAGGCATCAGGTATGTCTGTTGCATCACAATGGAAGTAAAACAAAGATCAGGAATCGATACAATTAACTTACTCCACCCATCAAAGACACCAAAGGGAAAGAAACACAAACATGAAGCGACCAGACCATAATGGAAACCTAAACGAAAGAAAGCCATAAGGACAGTTACTTTCCCACAAAATGGCCAAATGAACATCCAAAATAAAAAGTCTCTATCTCGGACATGCCTGCTGACTCGGTGCCACTGCCTCATACATAACTGCAAATACGGTGCCTAAACCACAGACGCGCCAGCTTCCTCGGTCCCGCTGCCTCATTCATAACTTTTGATTCCTTGCCTAAACCACAGACGCTCCTGATGCCTCTGTCCCGCTGCCTCAGACATAACTGCTGATTCCTTGCCTAAACTACAGACGCGCCTGCGTGCTCGGTCCCGCTTCCTGAGACAAAACTACTGATTCGGTGTCTAAAACATAGGTCTGCCTGCTGGCTCGTCCCCGCTGCCTCAGATATAACTGTTGATTCGGTGCCTATGCCATAGACGTACCTGTTGGGTCGTTGCTGCTGCCCAAGACATAACTGCTGATTCGGTGTTCAAGCCCCAAAGTACCTGTTTGCTCGATGACACTTTCACAGGCATGCCTGCAGGCTCAGTTCCACTGCCCCCGAGATGCCTGCAGGGTCCCTTGTCACTGGCTGACACAAGCACGCTGACTCAGTGCCATTGACTCAGGCTAAACTGATGGATTTGTGCCACTGCTTCAAACGTTCCTGGTTGCTCGATGCCACTGTGACTGTCAATGACTGTCACACAAACACGTTATGAATCGGCGGCAGGGCATCAGACAAGTCTGCTGATTCGGTGCCTGCTGACTGGCGCCACAGACATGACTGATGATCCGGCGTCTAAGCCACGCGCCTGCTGGCTCGGAACCACTGCCTCAGTCATAACTTGTAATTCCGCACCTCAACCACAGATACGCCTGCTGGCTGGGTCCCGCTGCCTCAGATATAACCGCTGATTCGGTGCCTTAGACATACACTTGCCTGCTGACTCGGTGCCTCTGCCTGAAACAAGACTGCCTACATCTCAGACGTGCCCCTGGTTCGGTTCTACATCACTGCTGGCTCGGTTCCATTGCATCAGAGATACCTGCAGGATCGTCGTCACTGGCTGAGACATTCTCACTGACTCAGTGCCACTTCCTGATGCTAAACTAACGAACCAGCGCCACTGCCTAACATGTACCGGGTTGTTCGACGCCACTGTGAATGTCATGCCTAATGACTCAGTGTCATTGCCACAAAAATATTTTATGGATCGCTGGAAAGGCATCAGACATCTCTGATGGCTATGTCAGTGTCTCGGACATGCCTGCTCACTCGTGCCCACTGCTTCAGACGAAAAGGCTGATTCGGGCACAAGGCCACAGACGTCCCTGCTGGTTTGATACTGCTGCATCACACTGGCTAAGACTTGCACGGTCGGTCAGTTCCACTGCCTCAGACATAACTGATGATTCGGTGCCTAAGCTAAAGTCGTGCCTGCTGCCTTGGTGCCACTGCCTCAGGCATGTCTGCTGGCTCGGTTCCACTTCCTCAGACATACCTGCAGGATCATTGCAAATGGCTCCGACATTCCCGCTAGCTCAGTGCCATTGCCTCAGACATAACTTTTGGATCAGTGCTTCTGCCTCAAGCGTACCCGGTTGTTCGATGTCACTGCCACTGACATGTCAATAGGCGTAGGGCCACTGCAACCAAACATACTTAATGGCTCGGTGCCAAAGCATCGGACATGCCTGCTGGCTCAAACTGACTGTCGGTAACAGGCCTGCTGCCTTGGAGCAACTGTTTGACACATAACTACTGATTCGGCGACTTAGCCACAGACGTGCATGGTCGCTCATTAGATGCCACTACCTAAGGCATGCCTGCTCGTACGGTTCTACTGACTCAGACATGCCTGCAGTGTTGTTGCCAAAATGGCTCAGCCATGTTCGTTAGTTCAGTACCACGCCTCAGTCATAACTGATAGGTCAGTGCCACTGCCTCATACGTACTTGGTTGCTCGATGCCACTGCAATTGTCATGTCTAATGACTTATTGCCACTGCCACACAAATACTTTATTGCTCGTCGCGAAGGCATTAGACATGTCTGTTTGCTCAACACCACTGTCTCGGACATGCCTGCTTGCTCGGAGCGACTGCCTCAGACAAAACTGCTGATTGGGAGCCTAAACCCCAGACGCGCCTGCTGGTTCGAAGCCGCAGCCTCAGGCATACCTGCTGATTCGATTACTGAGCCGTAGGTGGCCCCTGCCCATAGTAGTTTGAAGAAATAGATGGGCTGCTTCAACGCAGAGCTGAAACCGACCCGCGCACGAGTACTGGTAAACCGCTTAGAGGATCTAAGCCTGACCAGGCAAAGAGGTGCGTGTCGGCCCATCCATGCTTATAAACCCTATTGGTGTCAGGGATCTCAATGTCGGGTAAAAGTTCCACAAAATTTGAAGCAACGTCTCGATTTAAACCCCCTAGTGGAATTCGTTTCAATGACCGTTCCAAGGCGATTCTGCTGTCGTGGTTTATTTTTGTTATGACTTGTCTTTGAGTGTGTGTATTGCTTATATTATTTTGCTTTGGATAGCCAATTGGCCATTTTGTGGGAGTAACTGTCCTTTTGGCTTTCCGCTAGTGATGTTTCCATTAGGGTCTAGTTGTTTCATGTTTTTTGTTTCTTTCCCATGGTGTCTCTGATTGGAGCCGTGGGTTAATTGTATCGATTCCTGATCATCGCCTTCACTGCTATTTTATATATCGACAGGAACTATAACAGCAGGTCCTATCCAGTTACATACCTACAGGGACCATAACAGACGGTTCAATCCAGCTACACACAGTCTACATACCGATAGTGGACTCGACAGCAAGTTCTAATCAGTTATATACTCACAGGGACCATAACAGCATGTCCGCTCAGGTTACATACCTACAGGGAACATTACAGCAGGTCAGCCTACAGTGACTATAACAGCAGGCCAGCTCAGTTTACATACCTACATGGAGACTAACAGCAGGTCCTATTCAGTTATATACCTACAGGGACCGTTAAGGCGGGTCAGCTCAGTTTACCCTTCTATAGGGCAAATAACAGCTAGGCATTATCTTTCAATAACTACATGGATCAAATCAGCAATTCCATTTAGTTTATACTAATTTATTTTAGTTCGATTGCGATGGAAGCCTCACGCTTATGTAATCGCTAACGAACACTCGTTCCGGATGTTTTCACGCTCGCGCGAGAGAGGCAGTGACTATTACATCACTGCTACCCATTTACACCAGGGTGGAGTGAGGCAGTGTCATTACGTGTCTTGCCCAAGAACACACCTCGTTAATGGGTGCCGGATTCGAACGCACAATTTCTCGATCATGAGTCGAATGCGTTGACCACTGCGCTATCCATTTACATACCTACAGCGGCCGTAAGAGCAACTCCATGCCAGTTATAACCTACAGGCACCGTAACAGCAGGTCCAATCCAGTTATATACCTACATTGACCATTACAGCAGCTCCGATAAGGTATCATTCCTACATAGACTGTAACAGCCGTTCGGCATTGGTTGCATACCTACAGGGGGAATAACAGCAGAACCTATCCAGTCATATACGTACATCGACCATCAAAGGCCCGCCCGCTAAAGTCATAGTCAGTTACATACCTACTCACCATAACAGCAAGTCCTATCCAGTTGCATACCTTCAGGGTCCATAACAGCAAGTTCTCTCCATTTAAATACCTACATGGACCATAACAGCAGAACCGCTCATGTTTCCTAACTACAGGTACCATAACAGCATGTCGACTCAGCTTACATAATTACAGGGACCATAACAGTAGGCTCTATCTATTGACATTACTACAGGAACCATATCAGCAGGAACGCTAAAGATCGCTCATATTACATACCTACAAGGACAATGACAGCATGTCCACTCAGGTAACATAACAACAGGGACAATTACAGCATGTCCTATCCAGTAACATTTCTAAAGGGACTATAACAGGCGGTCCTAACATGTCATATACCTACATGGGCCACAAAAAGGTCCGTTCAGCTTGGTTGGTGCCTGATACTCTGTCTCTGGTCGGGCCCATCGGAGTCTAACTGTTGGTTTTCTTTTGCTCCAGCATTTCAGTGGTTTCTTGCTGTCGAGTCCTCACCGTCTCACCTCTGTGGTTCTTTGATTATTTATGTTCACGGAGATGTTGCACTGATGAGTTAGGAGGCCTTCATGCGGACTGAACAAAATATTTGTCTAAATCGCGACGGAAGTAAGGGCGAGGATTGTGGCCACGTAAATTCGATTTAAGCGCCCCCCCCCGCCCAGTGGAAATCTTTCCACTGACCGTTCCAAGGCGATTCTTCTGTGGCGATTTATTTATGTTGTTGTTTGTTACTTACTGTGTGTATCACTTGTGTCTTTTTATTTTTGATGGCCATATGGCCATTTTGTGGGAAAGTAACTGTCCTTATGGCCTTCCTTTGTTGAGGTTTCCATTATGGTCTGGTCGCTTAATGTTTGTGTTTCTTTCCTTTTGGTGTCTTTGATGGGTGAAGTAAGTTAATTGTATCGATTCCTGATCTTTGTTTTACTTCTACTTTTCATAATGAAAAGAAAATTCAAGTGAGGTTACTCTTAGAGGAAAATAGGTCTGTATCATATATAAATCAGCATAACTTAAGAACGAATGGGAATCTTTCATGGGGTTTTCAATAAAACGACCCTCTTTGCATATGCTTTCACCGTGCTTCATACTAAATTTTTCTTAAATTTCTTTCTACTTGCTCTTTTACATTATCCGGTGTAACAGGCCGGTTCTTCCCCCAAGTCAGTTTCTTCCCCGGGGAAGAACTGGGCCGGCCCGTTTCTTCCCCGGGGAAGAAACTGACTAGTCAGTTTCTTCCCCACTGACTAGTCAGTTTCTTCCCCACCCAGTCAGTTTCTTCCCCACCTGAAATTTTTAGAACCATAGAGAACGAGTAATTTATGCCTCACAAATTGTTAAAAATTCAAAAAGAAACCATTCTGAATTAGTTTTGAGTATTTACAGCGTGAATGACAAACTTTTCTCTATGCCATACAAAAATGGAGATCCAAGGACATTTTCAACCCAATTCCAGCATCTATGATTAATTTTCTTAGCTTTTAATGACATTAATTGGTATTAACTAAACAGATATAATAAGCAACAACCCTTTAGCGCTCCAATCTAAATATTATTCGGAAAGTGGGGGTGGGGAAGAACTGGGCCGGCCCATTTCTTCCCCACCCCAGATTTTTCTGTTTACTACAAATTCTTGTAATAAATGTTCTTCACTTTTAAAGACATAAATTGGTATTAACTACAGAGCTATAATAAGCAACAAATGTTTGGCCCTTTGATTTCAATAGAATTCGGAGACTGGGGGGTGGGGAAGAACTGAGCCGGCCCAGTTCTTCCCCACCCCAGATGTTTCTGTTTACTAATTATTCTTGTGATAAATTTCCTTTGCTTTTAAGGACAAAAATTGGTATAAACTAAAAATATATAATAAGCAAAAAATGTTTGGAGCTTTATTATCAAGAATATTTGGAGACTGGGGTGGGGAAGAGCTGGGCCGGCCCAGTTCTTCCCTACCCCAAATGTTTCTGCTTACTAATAATTCTGGTGATAAATTTCCTTTGCTTTTTAAGACATAAATTAGTATAAACTAAACAGATATAATAAGCAACAAATGTTTGGCGCTCAAATCTTTATATAATTTGGAGACTGGGGGTGGGGAAGAACTGGGCCGGCCCGTTTCGTCCCCACCTCAGATGTTTCTGTTTACTAAAAATTCTTGTGATAAATTTTCTTCACTTTTAAAGACATAAATTGGTATTAACTAAACAGATATAATAAGCAACAAATGTTTGGCACTTAAATTTCTATAGAATTCGGAAACTCGGGGGTGGGGAAGAACTGAGCCGGCCTGTTTCATCCCCACCCTTGGGTTGTGTTGTACACTTATTTCAGTTATATTGCTGAAGATGTCTTGGGTGGGGAAGAAACGGGCGGCCCAGTCCTGTGAGGAAACGGGTTGGGAAGGACTTGGCCGCCCGTTGCTTCCCCACCCTTGGTAAGTGTTGTACTGTTAAGTCAATTATGACGTTGAAGGTGTCTGGGGTGGGGAAGAACTGAGTCTGCCCGTTTCTTCTCCACCCTTGGCTAGTGTTGTACAGTTATGTCAGTTATATTAGAGGATGTCTGAGACATGAAAGAACTGGGGCGACCCGCTTCTCTCCACCCTTGTGTAGTGATGTACAATTAAATTAGTTATGATGTTGAAAGGTAAAAGTAAAACAAAGATCAGGAATCGATACAATTAACTTACACCACCCACCAAAGACACCAAAGGGAAAGAAACACAAACATTAAGCGACCAGACCATAATGGAAACAAAGAACCACAGAGGTGAGACAACGGTGAGGACTCGACAGCAAGAAACCACTGAAATGCTGGCGCAAAAGAAAACCAACAGTTAGACTCCGATGGGTTGTCTGTGGTAGGGAAGAACTAGGCCGGCCCAGTTCTTCCCCGCCCCAGTCTCCAAATCCTATTTAGATTCAATATGATGATGATGATGATGATTTCGTGTTTAACGACGCGTCAACCCTCTTGGTGGGTCATAAGCGTCAGTCGGTTAATGGTTAAACGGCATGAATAATTATGACGATATTAAAAGTAACAAGTCAGAATGATAATGTATAAAAATCTGAAACAGTTAAATTTTATGAAAAAGACCAATTTCTTTTAAGAATAAAATAATGTTATCAACAGGTACATCTCGAAACAGTTTTTGCAAAGTGTCAGCTTTGAAATATAAAATACGTGAGGGTGAAAAGTCAACACAGTCAATTAAGATATGTTTCACAGTGAATGGCTGATCACAACTTACACAAGAAGGCTGATCATCACCATTAAAAATATAAGAATGAGTAACTCTAGTATGGCCGATGCGCAGTCGTGTTAATACTACGTCCTCTTTTCTGGAAAACTGTGGAGGAGAGCATTTTGTACTAACGACAGGTTTAATGGCATGGAGTTTGTTATTTATTGCACGGTCCCATTCGCCTTGCCATTCCGACAAGCGCCAAACATTACAATATCTTTTTAGTTTATATCAACTTTTGTCTTAAAATGCAAAGAACATTTGTTGCTTATTATATCTTTTTAGTTTATACCAGTTTTTGTCTTAAAAATCAAAGGAAATTTATCACAAGAATTATTAGTAGACAGAAAATTCTGGGGTGGCCCAGTTCTTCCCCACCCCCAGTCTCCAAATTCTATTTAGATTTGAGCGTCAAACATTTGTGGCTTATTATATCTGTTTAGTTAATACTTATTTATGTCTTAAAAAGCAAAGAAAATTCATCAAAGATGCTTGAATTGGGATGCATATTTTATTGCATTTCCATGAATGGTGGAGCATAGAGCAAACTTTGTCATTCAAGCTAAAAGAACTCAGACCTTATTCAGAATGGTCTCTTTTCTCATTTATAACAAATTGTGAGCTGAAAATTATTCGTTGACAATTGTTCTGAAAAAAATTCAGGTGGGGAAGAAACTAACTAGTCAGTTTCTTCTACCGGCGAAGAAACGGGCCGGCCCAGTTCTTCCCCGGGGAAGAACCGGGCCGGGGGAAGAATTTGACCGTTACACCGGGTCCAGAGGAAGCTCTTTGAGGCCGCCAGGTCGAATGTTCAAATATCTTACGAGGGATCCGGCAAATATTAATGCTATGAAATAACCACTGATTATTGTTGTCCTTGCATAACGTACGACTACAAGGCCAAATCGGGACAAAAACGTCCCAAAATTCCATATAAATTCTTCAAATGCGACCGGTATACCAGTATGACGGCTAATTCAGAACGTTGTTTACAATGACGATGTTGCGCTTTAACCATCTGTCATCATCATAGACCGCTAAACGCTACGTTCAGGGCGATAACGTTACGTCGCTTAAAGTTACGTAAACAAAGCAAGGCCCGTTTGGTGATATCAGAAGCTCAAAATACATGTTCAAACAGCAGGCGATTTGCGCATGCTTCTTGTTGTTTGGGCACAGCTTTTGGTCCATTTAACAATGGCTTCAAACAGCCATGTGCACATGAATTTCGGCAAAAATAGTATTATTGCTTAGTGTTTACACCTACCGTGACCATGACAGCAAACCTACGTAGTTTACATGCCTATGAAGACCATAATATCTGACCCGCTGAGATAACATTCCTGCAAGGTCCGCTTAGTTTACATACGTACCTACATGAACCTCAACAGCAATAGTTATAGGGACTAAAACAGCAACTCAATCGAGTCTGCATAACTATCCGGACAACAACAACAGGTTCATTCATTTTTAACATATGTTCAAAGAATTTAACAACAGATCAGCTTAATTGACCTTTATACAACAACCATAACAGCAGGTCCCCGAAGTTTACACTCTTACAGCGTCCTCTTAGTTTGTATCGAGATACATTCCTACCTCGAGTTTGTATCGAGTTTGCATACCTACAGGGACCATAACAGCAGGACCTCTCAGGCTACATACCGACAATGACCATGACAGTGAGTTATATTGAGTTACAAACTCATAGGGACCAAAACAGCAGGTCCGCTCATGTTACATGCAGGGACTTTAAGAGCCTGCCAGTCACATACATACAGGATATATGCAAGCCAATCCAATGAAGCCTCAGAGACATGCAAAATAGAAGTGAAGGCAATGATCAGGAATCGATACAATTAACTAACAGCTGCCTTCAGAGACACCAATGGAAGGAAACACAAACACGAAACAACCAGACCCCAACGGAAACATCACCAGCGGAAAGCCAAAAGGACAGTTACTTTCCAACAAAATTGCCAATTGGCTTTCCAAAGCAAAATAATATAAGCGATACATACATTCAAAGACAAACCATAACAAAAATAAAGCACGACAGAAGAACCGCCTTGGAACAGACTGCTTTCTAAGCAAAGGGGCTGATAAAACCCAGTCATTTGCACACAGAAAGGATATGAAGAAGTTCTTTGATGCACTTAATACAGTTTATAGTCCCCTGAGCTCAGGATCCACTCCTCTCCTCTGTGCAGATGTAACTAGTCTTACGACTGACAAAGAAGCCATCTGGAAAAAATGGGCTGAGCACTTTGATAGTGTTCTTAATCGGCTATCCTCTATCACTGATGAGGCTATCAACAGACTACCACAGGTTGAATGTAATCTGCTGCTTGACGAGTTCCAAATCGTTACGGAAACAGTGAAAGCAATAAAACGTCTGCCATCTTGCAAGACCCCAGGACCAGATGCAATACCTGCTGAGATTTACAAAGCAGGAAGCACTCCAGTTGCAAAGAAGTTTGTATAGTTATTTCACACTATGTGGAGAAAAGAAACCATCCCTCAAGAACTCAAGGATGTGTCAATTATCCACCTATTCAAACGGAAAAGGAACCCTCAGATCTGTGACAATCACGGTGGCATCTCTTTATTGTCAATTGCTTGAAAAGGCCTTGTGCGAGTCCTACTTAACTGAGTGAATGAACACCTTTAACATTCAGTGCTTCTAACAGAAAGCCAATTTGGGTTTAGGAAGGACAGAGGAACAATTGACATGATTTTCACAGCAAGGCAGCTGCAAGAGAATTGCCAAGAACAGAACATGGACCTATGCATGACCTTTGTTGACCTCACCAAAGCATTTGACACAGTCATTCGTGAGGGCCTGTGGAAGATCATGGTGATGTTTGGATGTCCAACCAAGTTCATAGCAATGGTGAGACAGTTCAACGATGGGTTGCTTGCACGGATCCAAAATGCTGGTGACTGTGTTCGGATCCATTCCCTGTGACAAACGATGTCCAGCAATGATGTGTCTTAGCCCCATCACTGTTCAGCATGATGTTTTCTGCCATGCACAGAGATGCTTTCCAGGATGTGGACAATGACATACCTATTAGGTATCGCTTTGATGGGAAGCTTTTCAATCTCAGAAGGTGGTTGCAAGCCAAAACCAAGGTGCAGACAAAGGTGCTAGATGAGTTCCTCTTTGCTGATGACAAAGCAAAGGGTGCTCAAACAGACGAGAAGATGAAAACATGTATAGATCAAGTATCCGACTCCTGTGACAGCTACGATCTCACAATCAAAAAGACTGAAGCAGTCTATCAGCCAGCACCTGGCAAACCTTACAGAGCCCACCATCACAGTGAAGGTCAAATATTGCAATTGATAGACAAGTTCACCAACCTCGGGAGCACAATGTCAAGAGCCCTGCACATTGATGATGAAGTCAATGCCAGGATTGTCAGAACACCAGCAGCATTTGACTGACTACGTGGCAGTGTCTGGGACCGAAGAGGAATAAGGGGTGTTCATGTACACTTCATATTTTCCAGTTCTATGGTGTATTCCTTGCTTCCACTGGATAAACATTTTACAGAACATATTGGAACGGTCAGCAAAATTACTAGTGGGTTTAAGTTAACTTTATGGGATCCCAGCCCTCACCCTCACTTTCTCTGTGGTTCAACAAAGTATTTGTTTCGCGTGAAGGTTTTCTATCTCATCAGTGAATCAACTCTGTAAACAAAGAAATCACAATTAAAGCCAAGTTGACACAAGGATGAGGATTCGACAGTGAAACGCGCTGAGTCATCCGACGCTGAACACAACGCCACAATAACATTAAGGTAACGTCCCTACAGGGACTATAACAGCAGGTCCGCTCATGTACATGCAGGGACAATAACAGCTATTCTACATACAAGGACTATAACAGCACGTCTGTCCAGGTTACATACCTAAAGGGACAATTAAAGCAGGTCCTATCCAGTAATATTCCTAAAGGACCAGAACAGGCGGTCCGAACAGTTTATCTTCCTACCGGGACAATAACAGAAGGTCAGCTCAGCTAACACAATGACAGGGACCATAACAGCAGGACAAATCCAGTTACATACCTTTAGCGAACTTAACAGCAGGTCCGCTCAAGTTATAAACCTTCAGGGACCATAACAGCATATCCGCTTTGGTTACATACCAACACGGACCTAAGCATCTAGTCCCCTCAGCTTATACAATTACAATAACAGCAGGCCCTGTCCAGTTACATACCTGAAGGGACCTAAACAGCAGATCTGCTCAAGTTACATACCAATAGGGACTATAACAGGAAATCCTATTCAGTTAAATACCTACAGGAACCATAACAGCAGGTTCTACCCAGTTACATTCGTACAGGGACCATTACAGCAAGTCCTATCTAGTAACATACCTACAGGAACCATAACAGCAGGTCCACCAAGGTTACATACCTCATGGACAATTACAACAGGTCCTATCCATTAACATATACCTACAGGGACACATAACAGCCGGTCCTCTCCAGCTGCATACATACAGGGGCTACAACAGCATTGCCGCCCAGGTTACATACGCAAAGGGACCGTAGCAGCCAAGTCCTATCAAGTTACATACATACATGGACCAAAACAGCAGGTCCACTCAGGTTACATTCCTACAGGTACAATAACAGCAAGTCCACTGAAGTAACATCCCTACAGGGACTTTGACAGCAGGTCCGCTAAAGTTACATATCTGGAGGGAGTATAACAGTAGGTCCTATCCAATTAGATATCTACAGGGAAAATAACAGCAATTCCTATCCAGTTACATACTTACAGGAACCATAACAGCAAGTCCTATCCTGTTACATACCTACAGGGACAATGACAGCAATTCCTATTCAGTTACACACTTACAGGGACCATTACAGCAGGTCCAATCTAGTAACATACCTAGAGGAAGAATAACAAACAGGGTCTCTAACAGCTTGTCGGCTCAGGTTACATAAAAAACAGGGAGCATAACAGAAGGTCCTATCCAGTTACCTCCGTACAGGGACCATAACACATTCCGCTAAGTTTACATACCTACAGGGACCACAACAGCCGGTCCTATCCAGTTACATACCTACAGGGACTATTACAGAAGGTCCGCTCAGTCCTATTCATTTAAATACTTACATGGCCTATAGCAGTAAGTCCTATCCAATTTCATTCCTCAAGGGACCTTAACAGGCGGTCCTAACAGGTCACATACCTACAGGGACTATAACAGCAGATACGCCCATGTTACATTCTACAGGGGCCATAACAGCATTGCCGTTCAGGTTACATACCTACAGGTAACAAACTAGCAAGTCCGCCCAGCTTATATTATTTACAGCAGGTCACATCCAGTTAAATACCTACAAGGAACGTAACAGCAGATCCTCTCTGGTTACATACCTACAGGACGATAACAGCAAAGGGAACAATAACAACAAGTCCTGTCCAGTAACATACCTACAGGGACCATAAAAGCAGGTCTTATCCAGTTTCATACCTACAGGGACTGTAACAGCAGGTTCAATCCAGTTACACTACTGGACCCTAACGGCAGGTCTACCCAGGTTACATATATACAGTGATCTTAACACCATGTCCACTCCGGTTACATACATACAGGGACAAAATAGGACAGGTCCGCTCAGCTTATATTATTACAGGGACCATAACAGAAGATCTTATCCAGTTACATACATAAGAGACCATAACAGCAGGTCCGCCAAGGAGTCATACAGGGACAATTATAGCAGGACTATCCAGTAACATTCCTAAAGAAACATAACAGGCGGTCCGCACAGTTTACATATCTACAAGGAGAATAACAGTACTATCGAATAACATACCTACAGGGACCGTAACAACAGGTAACACCAAGTCCGCTCAGATTTCCTATCTACAGGGACCATAACAGCAGTTCCTATCGAGTTATATAACTTCGGATACAATAACAGCAAATCCGATCCAGTGAATGGCTAATGGGACCACACGAGCAGATCCAATCCAGATGCCTACCTACAGGGACGATAACAGCAGATACTATCCTGTTACAATGCTACAGGGACTATAACAGCAAGTCCGCTAAGGTAACATTCCTACAGCGACAGTAACCGCCGCCCCGCTCAGGTTACATACCTACAGGGAGAATAACAGCAGGTCCTGTCCAGTTACATACAAACAGGGGCAATAAATTCAGGTACGCTCAGGTTATATACCTACAGGCTTCATAACAGCCGGTCATATTCAATTACATACCTATAGGGACCATAACAGCAGGTCTTTCCACTTACATACCTACAGGGAGAATAAAAGCAAGTTCTATCCAGTTTCATACCTACAGGGAACATAACAGCAAGTCCTATCCAGTTATATACCTGCAGGGACATAGCATCAAGTCCTATCCAGGTATATACATACAGGAAACATAACAGCAAGTCCTATCTAATAACATACCTGCAGGGACTATAACCCATTTCCGCTCAGGTAACATACCTACATTGACCATAACAGCTGGTCCGCTTAGGTTACATACCTTAAGGGACAATGACAGCATGTCCACTCATGTAACATACCCACAGGGACAACAGCAGATCCGCTGAGCTAACATCATTACAGGGACCATAACATCAGGTCCTATCCAGTTTCATACCTAAAGGGACCATAACAGCAGGTGCGTTAATGTAACGTCCCTATGGATACAATAACAGCATGTCCGCTCAGATTCCATACCTACAGGGACCAAAACAGCAGGTCCGCTCATGTTATATACCTGCAGCAACAATTACAGCAAGTCTACTTACAGAAACCATAACAGCAGGTCCGCCCAGGATACATACCTTCAGTTTATATTAGGGCAAGTCCCGCCCATCGAGACTTGAAGAAATAGATTGGCTGCATGGTGCTTCCTCGCAGAGCTGAAACAGACCAAGCACGAGTACTGGTAAACCGCTTAGAGGATCTAAGCCTGCCCAGGCATAGCGGTTTGAGTTGGACCGTCCATGTTTATAAACCCTATTGGTTTCATTGGGCGACAGGGCTTGAGATGTCATTTCATCTCAGTGTCGGTTCAACGTCCCACAAAATTCGAAGCAACGCCTCCAAAATGGCATATACAGTGTTGACGGGGATGTTAAACCTCAAATCAAACTAAACCAAACCTGTACAGTCAGATTCCTAAAGGGGCCGAACAGGTTACATAATGAAAGGAACAAAAACATCGGGTCCTATCAAGTAACATACCTACAAGGAACAGTTCCGCTCAGGAAACATACCTACCCGAACCATAACAGCATGTCTGCTCAGGTAACATTAAAGATGGGACCAAATAAGCAGGCCCACTCAGCTTACATAATTACAGGGACCATGACAAAAGGCCCTATCCAGTAACATACCTACATGGACCACAACAGCTGGCCAGCTCAGGCTACATACCTCCAGCGACTATGACAGTGCTATCTAGTTAAAGACCCACAAGTCCGCTCAGGTTTAAAAAATCAGGGACTATAACAGCAGGTCCTATCAAGTTACATATCTACAGGGACCATAACAGCAGTTCCTATCCAGTTTCATAGCTACAATGACAATTACAGCAAGTCCTATCCAGCTACATACCTATAAGAACCATAACAGCAGGTCCACTCACGATACATACCTACAGGAACAATTACATCAGGTCCTATCCAGTAAAATATCTAAAGGGACCATAACAGGCGGTACGAATAGGTGTCATACCTACAGGGACCATTACAGCATGACCTATCCAGTAAAATACCTACAGACACCATGCCAGCCAGATCTATGCCGCTACAATTATACAGGGACCATACTCCAGGTCCACTCAGGTTACATACTAATAGGGAGTATAACATTTGGCCCAGTTACATACCTGCAGGGACAGTAACCAGAGGTTTGCTCAGGTAATCTACTTACTTGGCCCATAACAGCAAGTCCTATCAAATTATCAACATACAGGGACCATAACATCAAGTTCTATCCTCTAACATATAACAGCAATTCCTATCCCGTTTTATACCTACAAGGACCATAACAGCAAGTCCTATCCAGATACAAACCTACAGGTAACATAACAGCAGGTCAAATCCTCTTCTATAACTACAGGGACGATAACAGCATATCCGATCCAGCTACACTGCTACAGGGACCATAACAGCATGTCCGCTTAGGTAACATTACTAGAAGAACTGTATATCAGTTCCGGTAGGCTTAAATACCTGCAGGGAGCATAACAGCAGTTCCTATCCAGTTACATACACACAGGGACCACAACAACAGGTCTTCTCCAGTAACATACCCACAGGAACCATTACACCAATTCCTATTTAGTTACATAAAACAGGGACCATAACAGCCGGTCTGCCCAGCTAACATACATACAGCAGGTCCTATCCAGTAACATACCTAAAGGAACCGTAACAGACGGTCCGAACATATTACATACCTACAGGACCATAACAGCAGGACAGGCCCGGTCATCTTACATAATGACATGAACCATAATAGCAGGGTCTATCCAGTTACATTCCTACAGGGACCATAACAGCAGATCTTCTCAGGTTACATACCTACAGGGACCATAACAGCATGTCCGCATAGGATACATATCTCCAGGGACCAAACCAGTAAGTCCGCTCAAAATATACTTAACAGCAGGCCCTATCCAGTTTAAAGCCTACGGGGATCAAAACAGACGGTCAGCTCAGGTAACATGCCTACAGGGACCATAACAGCCTGTCCTATTCATTAACATACCTAGAGGGACCATATCAGCAGGTCCTATTAACCGACATACCTAAAGTGACAATAACAGCAAGTGCTATCATGTTACGTACCTTCAGGGACCACAACAGCAAATCCTATTCAGTTCAATACCTGCACCACAATAGCAAGTCTTATCCAGTTTCAAACCTACAAAGGCCATAACACAACGTCCGCTTAGGATACATATCTACAGGGACCAAACCAGCAAGTCCGCTCAGAATATACTTAACAAAAGGTCCTATCCAGTTTGCAGCCTACGGGGATCAAAACAGACGATCCACTCAGCTAACAAGCCTACAGGGACAATAACAGCAAGTCCTATCCTGTTACGTACCTTCAGGGACCACAACAGTAAGTCCTATTCAGTTCAATACCTGCACCACAACAACACGTCCTATTGAGTTTCATATCTAGAGGGACCATAAAAGCAGGTCCGCTCAGGTTATATAAATACCGGGATCATAACAGCATATCCGCTCAGGTTACATACCTAATGGGACAAAAACAGCGTACATAATTACAGTTATCATATTAGCAATTCCTATCCAGTCACATAACTACAGGGACTAAGACAGCATGTCCCCTCAGGTTACATACCTACCGGGACCATACCAGCATGAGCAATCAAGTATTTACTTACAGGAACCAGCCAGCAGGTCCTATCCATACCTACAGGGACCATAACTGCAGGTCCGCCCAGGTAAATACCTACAGGGACAATAACAGCAAGTCCTATACAGTAAAATACCTACAGGTACCATAAAAGCCGGTCCTATCCATTCACATATCAACTGGGAAAATAACAGCAAGTTCTATCCAGGAATTTTACCTACAAGTACCACACCAGCAAGCCCTCTAAGACATATCCCTACAGGGACTGTAACAGCATGTTCGCTGAGGTTACATATCTACAGCGAGAAAAACAGTAGGTCTCGTCCAGGTACATATCCCGTTAAATATATACACGGACCATAAAAGCAGGTCCTTTCAGGTAACATACCTACAGGGACCATAACAGCAGGTCCTCTAAGGAAAATCCCCACAGGGACTTAACAGCAGGTTGGCTCAGGTTACATATCTACAGCGAGGATAACAGTAGGTCCTATCAAGCTAATACCTACAGAGACAGTAACAGCAGGTCCTCTCAGGCTTCTTTCCTACAGGGACCATTACAGCAAATCATATCCTGTTACATACCTACAGGGACCATAGCAGCAGGTCCTCTAAGGAATATCCCTGCCAGGACTGTTACAGCAGGTTCGCTCAGGTTACATATCTAAAGCGAGGATAACACTGTAGGTCCTATCCAGTCATATACCCTCAGGAAGCGTAACAGCAGGTCCTCTCAGGTTTCCTACCTACAGGGAACATAACAGCAAGTCCTTTCCTGTTACATAACCACAGGGACCTTAGCAGCCTATCCAGTTATATACTACAGACGCCATAACAGTAATTATCATACATTAAAATAGCTACCGGGACCATGCGAGCAGGTCCAATCCGGTTTCATACCTACAGGGCCTATAACAGCAGTTCCTATCCAGGTACACTGCTACAGGGACCATAACAGCAGGCCCGCTAAGGCTACATTCTTACAGGGACTGTAACAGCCGGTCCGCTTAGGTTACATACCTACAGGGCGAATAACAGCAAGTCCCATCCAGTTACATGCGTTTAGGGATCAAAGCGGGTCTGCAAAGATTACATACCTACAGGGACCATAACAACCGGTCCTATTCAGTTACATACCTACAGGGACCTTAACAGCTGGTCCTATTCACTTACATTCCTACCGGGACAATAACAGCAAGTTCTATCCAGTTACATACCTACAGGGACAATAACAGCAAGTCCTATCCAATTACATACTTACAGGAACATTACAGCAAGTCCTATCCAGTTACATACCTACAGGGAACATAACAGCAAGTCCTATCCAGTTACATGTCTACAGGTAGAATACCCCAGGTCTACCTACAGGGACAATAAATACCTTCAGGGACCTTAACAGCAGGTCAGCTCCGGTTACATATCTACAGAGAAAACAACAGCAGGTCCGCTGAGCTAACATTATTACATTGGCCATAACAGCAGGTCTTATCCAGTTACATAGCTACAGGGACCGCAACAGCAGGACCGGACCGCAACAGCAGGTCCGGACCGCAACAGCAGGTCCCCTAAGAAATATCCCTACAGGGACTGTAACAGCAGGTTCGCTCAGGTTACAGCGAGGATTACAGTAGGTCTCATCCAGTAACATACCTACAGGAACCGCAACATGTCCGCTACGGTTAACTTTCTACAGGGACCATAACAGCAATTCCTATCCAGTTACATATTTCAGATACCACAACAGCAACTCTTATCCAGTTAAATAGCTACAGGGACCATACGAGCAGTCCAATCTAATTTCATACTCACAGGGACGATAAAAGCAGGTCCTATCCAGTTACACTACTACAGGGACCATAACAGCAGGTCCGCTAAGGTAACCTTCCTACGGGGACTGTTACAGCCGGTCTGCTAAGGTTACATACCTACAGGGAGAATAACAGCAGGTCCTACAGGGCCCTTTACAGCCGTTCCTATTCAGTTACATACTTGCAGGGACCTTAATAGCAGGTCCTATTCACTTACATATCTTCCGGGGCAATAACAAGTCCTATTAAGTACATACCTACAGGAATATAACAGTTTCCAATTATATTCACACATAGAACATAACAGCAAGTCCTGTGCTGTTTCATACCTACAGGGAACATAACAGCAAGTCCTATCCAGTTATATACCTACAGGAACATAACAGCATGTTAAATCCAGTAACACACATACAACATAGAAGTGGAGGCAATGATCAGGAATCGATACAATTAACCCACAGTTCCCATCAGAGACACCAAAGGGAAAGAAACACAAACACGAAACAACAGACCCCAATTGAAACGTCAACAGCAGAAAGCCAAAAAGACAGTTACTTTCCCACAAAATGGCCAATAGGCTAAGTACATAACAACAAGTCCTATCCAGTTACATGCTTACAAGAACCATACCCTAGGTCCGCTCAGGTTAAATACCTCCAGGAACCATAATAGCAGGTCCGTGAAGGTTACATACCTACAGGGACCATAACAGCATGACCGCACAGGTTACATACCTACTGGGACAACAACAACAGGTCCACTGAACTGACATCATTACCGGGACCATAACAGCAGGTCCTTTCCAGTTACATACGTATAGGGAACATAAGAGCAGGTACGCTAATGTTACGTCTGCAGGGACTATAACAGCATTTCGGTTAAGATTACATGCCTACAGGGACCAAAACAGAAGGTCCGCTTATGTTACATACATACAGCGGCAATGACAGCCAGTCTTCCTACAGGGACCATAACAACAGGTTCGCCCAGGTTACATTCCTACAGGTACAATTGCAGTAGGTCCTATCCCGTAACATTCCTAAAGGGGCCAAACAGGCGGTCCGAACAGGTTGCATACCTACAGGGAGCATCACAGCAGGTCCGCTCAGCTTTCATAATGAAAGGAACAATAACAGCTGGTCCTATCAAGTTATATAACTACAGGGACAATAACAGCAGGTCCGTTCAGGTAACATACCCAGCCGGACCTTAACAGCATGTCCGCCCAGGTTACAAACCTGCGGGTACAATACCAACAGGTCCTATCCAGTGACATACCTACATAGACCACACAAAAGCAGGATAGCCTCGGCTAAATACCTACAGCGACCATGACAGCAAGTCCTATACAGTAATAGACCCACAGGGACCATAACAGCAGGTCCGCTCGGGTTATAAACGCACAGGGACCAGGTCCTATCCAGTAAAATACCTACAATTACCATTAGAGTAAGTCCTTTCCAGTTACATACCTACAATGACTGTAACAGCAGGTAGGCTCCGGTTACATACTTACAGGGACCATAGCAGCAAGTCCTAACCAGTAACACACCTACACGGGCCATAACAGCAGGCCCAGTTACAACCCTGAGGGGTCAGTAACAGCAGGTTCACTCTGGTTATCTACCTACAAGGACCATAACAGCAAGTCCTATCGTGTTATCTAGCTACAGGGACCATAACAGCAAGTTCTATCCTGTTACATATGACAGCAATTCATATCCCGTGACATACCTACAGGGACGATAACAGCAGGTCCGATCCAGTTACACTGCTACAGGGACCATAACAGCAGGTCCGCTTAGGTACCATTACCAGAGGAACTGTAACAGCAGGTCCGCTAAGGTTACAATAACAGCAGGTCGTATCCAGTCACATACGTACAGGGAACATAACACAGGACATATCCCGTTACATACCCACAGTGACAATTATAGCAAGTCCTATCCAATTACATACCTACATGGACCCTAACAGCAGGTCCGCGGAGATTACATACCTACAGGAACATAACAGCAAGTCCTATCCAGTTACATACCTGCAGTGAACAAAACAGCAGTCCTAGCCAGTTATATACCTACAGGGACTATAACAGCAGGTCCGCTCAGGTTACATACCTACAGGGACCGTAAAAAGCATGTCCGCTCATGTTATGTACCTTCAAGGTCCACAACAACAGGTCCGCTTAAATCATTACAGGGACCGTAGCAGTAGGTCCTATCTGGCCATATACCTACAGGGACAATAAAAGCAGGTACGCTAAGGTAACGTCCCTATACAGACTATAACAGCATGTCCGCTCAGATTACATACCTACAGGGACCAAAACAGCAGGTAATACATACGGCAGCGACAATGACAGCAAGTCTATGTACAGGGACCATAACAGCAGGTCCGCTCAGGTTACACACCCTTAGAGACAATTACAGCAGGTTCTATCCAGAAACATACCTATAGGGATCATAACAGGTGGTCCGAAGAGGTTACATACCTACAGAGAGTAAAACAGCAGTTCCGATCAGCTTACATAAAGAAATGAACCATACCAGTTACATACCTACCCGGACCATAACAGCAGGTCCGTTCAGGTAACATAACTCCAGGGACCAAACCAGCAGGTCCGCCCAGCTTACTTATTATAGAGACCATAAGAGCAGGTCCTATCCAGTTGCATACTAACAGGAACCACAACAGCAGGGCAGCTCAAGCTACACACTTGCAGCAAGTCCTATCCAGTTACAGACCTACAGGGATCATAACGGTATGTCCGCTTTGGTTAGAAACGAACAGGGACCACACCAGCAGCTCCTATTCAGTTACAAATTCACAGGGACCATTACAACAGTTCATATCCAGTTGTATACATACAATTACCATTACGACAAGTCCTATCCAGTTACATACCTACAAGGATCCTAACAGCAGGTCCGCCGACACATACCTACAGGGACAATGACAGCAGGTCCTACCCAGTAACAAACCTTAAATGATTTTAACAGGCAGCCCGAACAGGTTAAATACCTACAGGGATCATTTCAGCAGGTCCTGTCCAGTTACATACCTACAGGGACAATAACAGCCGGTTCTGTCCTGCTACAATCATACGGTACTATCACAACAGGTCCGCTCCGTTTACATACCTACAGGGACCATAACGGCAAGTCCTAGCCAGTAACATACCTACATGGATCATCACCTAAAGAGAACATACCTAAAGAGAGCATAATAGCAGGTCCAATCCAGATACACTGTTATAGGGACCAAACCAGCAGAGTTGTTAAGGTTATATTACTAGATGGACTGTAACAGAAGTTCCGCTAAGGTTACATACCTGCAGGGAGAATAACAGCAGATCCTATTCAGTTACATACCTGCAGCGACCAATACAGCAAGTCCTGTCCAGATACATAACAACAGGGATCATAACAGCAGGTCCGCCCAGGTTATATTCCTAGGGACAATTACAGAGGTTCTAGCCAGTAACGTTCCTAAAGGGACTGTAACAGGCACACTGACCATGTAACACACCTACAGGTAACATAATAGCAGATCCGGCCAGCTTACATAGTGACAGGGATCAGAAGTGACAGAAGGGTCTTTACAGTTACATACCTTAAGGGACCATAACAGCAGATCCGCTCAGGTTACAAACGTACATGGACCATAAAAGCTGGTCCTACATATTCTGTTACATACCTAAAATGACAATAACAGCGAGTCCTATCCTGTTTAATACCTTCAGGACCAATAACAGCAAGTCCTATCCGTTTATATTTCCGCACAATAACAGCAAGTCCTATCCAGTTACATACCTACATGGACCGTAACACCAGGTCCGCTATGGATAGTACCATAACGGCAAGACCGCTCATGCTATATACCTACAGGGAACATGACAGCAAGTTCTATCCAGTAACATACCTACAGGGACCAATACAGAAGGTCCGCCCAGGTAACATACCTACAGGGACCATAACAGCAAGTCCTATCCAGTTACATACCAACAGGGATCATTATAGCAGGCCCTATCCAGCTACATACCTACAGGGGCTATAAAGACAGGTCCTATCTACATACAGGGACCATAACCGCAGGTCCGTCCAGGTAACATGCAGGGACAATTATAGCAGGTCCAATCCAGTTACATTCTTACAGGGACTGTAACAGGCCGTACGAACAAGGACAATCAGGCTAGATACCTTCTTGGACCATGTAGCAAGTTCCAGTTACATACCTTCAGGTGCCATAACAGGGTACATAAGTACAGGGACCATAACAGCATGGCCTGTCCATTTACGTACCTACAGGGTCCATAACACCAGGTCCGCTCTGGTTAAAATCCTACAGGGACTTTAACAGCTGGTCCGCTCAGGATATATACCTACAGGGACCAAAACAATATGTGCGCTTAGGTTACATGCCTACAGAGACGGAAAAAGCAGGTCCGCTCGGCTTACATAAGTACAGGTACCATAACTGCAGGTCCTATACACTTACATATCTACAGGTACCAGAACAGCAGGACCGCTCAGGGTACATACCTACCGGGACCATAACAGCAAGTCCTATCCATTTACGTACCTAGCAAGTTCCAGTTACATACTTTCAGGGACCATAACAGCAGGTCCGCTTAGGGTACATAAGTACAGGGACCAAAACAGCATGTCTTGTCCATTTACGTACCTACAGGACCATAACGGCAGGTCCTATCCAGAAAGAGACCTACAGTAACCATAACAGCAGGTCCGCCCAGGTTACATACCTACATGGATAATTACAGCAGTTCCTACCGCCCCGCCAATCGAGGCTTGAAGAAATCGATTAGACTGCATACTAATTCCACCCAGAGCTGGAATCCACCGCAGATGAGTAAAAGTAACCGCTAAGATGGTGTTTGCCGGCAAAAGCAAAGTGGAGCAAGTCGGACATACATCCTTATAAACCCTATTGGTTTCATTAGGCGGCAGGGCTTGAAATGTCATTTCAACTCAATGTCGGGTATACGTCCCATAAAATTGGAAGCAATGTCTCCAAATACCTATAAAGTGTTGTCGAGGACGTTAAACCTGAAATCAACAAACAAACAGCAGGTCCTTTCCAGTAACACACTTAAAGGGACCATGACTAGCGGCCCGAGCAGGCTACATGCCTATAGGGACCATAAATGCAGGTCCTATCCAGTTACATACCAACAGGGACCATAACAGCCTGTCCTATTCAGCTACATACATACATACAGGGACCATAACAGCAGGTCCGCTCTGGTTACATACCGACAGAGACCAAAACAGCAAGCGATATCTAGTTACATACCTACAGTGACCATAACAGCAGGTCTTCTCATGTTACATGCCTACAGTAAAAATAACAGCAAGTTGTATTCGGTTACATACCTAGAGGGACCGTAACAACAGTTCCGCTCAGGTTACCTAACTATAGGACAATTACAGCAAGTCCTATCCCTTTGAGGTCAGCTCAGGTTACATACCTGCACGTAGAATAACAGCAGGTGTTATTCAGTTACATATGTACACGGACAATAACAGCATGTCAGCTCAGATTGCATACCTACAGGGATCATAACAGCCGGTCCTATTCAGTTACATATCTACAGGGACCTTAACACCAGATCCTATTCAGTTAATTACCTACAGGGACAATAACAGCAAGTTCTGTCCTGTTTCATACCTACAGGGAACATAACAGCAAGCTCTGTCCAGTTACATACCTGCAGGGACACACATATAGAGAACATAACAGCAAGCCCTATCCAGTTAGATGCCTACAGTGACCATACCCCAGGTCACCTCAGGTTAAATACCTACAGGGACCATAACAACAGGTCCGCAAAAGTTACATACGTAGAGGGACAATAACAGCATGGCCGCTCAGGTTACATACCTACAGGGAGAACAACAGAAGGTCCGCTGAGTTTACATCAATACCGGGACCATAACAGCAGATGCTGTCCAGCTACACTTGAATCCGACCGCAAACGAGTACTGGTAATACGCTTAGAGGATCTAAGCTCGCCCAGGCAAAGCAGCGCAAGTCGGACCGCTCATGCTTATAAACCACATTGGTTTCATTGGCGACAGGGCTTGATATGTCATTTCATCTCAATGTCGTGTAAACGTCCCATAAAATTGGAATCAACGTCTCCAAAATGACCTATACAGTTTTGACGGGGACGTTAAACCCCAATCAAACAAACAAGCTATCCAGTTACATACCAATAGTGAACACAACAACGGGTACGCTAAGGCTACGTCCCTGCCGGGACTAGATGCCTCCGTGGTGTAGCGGTTACGCTACTCGCCTTGTAAACCGGGGATCACAGAATCGATCCCGGGCTTCTCCAGACTTTCGGATGAGTCTTTAAACCGAGGTCCCGCCTCCGTATGACCTTAGCTGTTGGTGGGACGTAAAAGTCAAACACTCACTCACTCCCTGCAGGGACTATAACAGCATTTCGGTTCAGATTACATACCTACAGGGACCGAAATAGCAGGTCCGCTTTTGTTACTTACATACGGCCGCAATGACAGCCAGTCCAGGTAACATACCTATAGGGATAACTACAGCAGGTCCTTATCAGTAACATTCCTAAAGGGACCATAAAGGCGGTCCGAACAGGTCACATACCTACCTGGACCATAACAACATATCCGCTTAGGTTACAAATCTACGGGTACTATAACAGCAGGTCCTATCCAGTAACATACATAAAGGGACAATACCAGCAAGACAGCTCCGGCTACATACCTACAGCGACCACGGCAGCAAGTCCTATACAGTAATAGACCTACAGAGACCATAACAGCAGGTCCTCTCAGGTCGGGCCCCTCGGAGTCGACAGCATACAACAACAGAATTGCTGGAGCAAAAGAAAAGCAACGGTTAGACTACGATGGACCAAACAAGAGACAGAGCATCAGGCACCAACCAACGTTGCATAAAATTAGATACTCTCTAATTCTCAGTAAGCCATAACGCTTGAAACGACATAGAATCTGAGGCCTGACCCACCGGCGTGCAATTAAAGAGGAAAGCAAAGTTTTCAACCGTGATTGAGTTAACTATCAAGCATGCAGTCTGTCGTGTAACATTTATGTTGTACCCTATCTTTTTTATATCAAAGAATGATTTTACAAAATTGGGTGAAGTCATTGCATACATATATTTTCTGAATTTATATACTAAGACACCATAAAATTCGGATTCCAATAGACCTTGTTGCAGACGAGATTTAAGTCCAACATTGAATTTTCAATGACTTCTATAAAAGGCTTTGCATAGTCACACTGCTACAGGGGCCATAACTGCAGGTCCGCTAAGGTACCATTACTAGAGGGACTGTAACAGCAGGTCCGCTAAGATTACACACCTGCAGGGATAATAATAATAGGTCTTATCCAGTCACATACGAACAGGGAACATAACAACAGGTCATATCAAGTTGCATAACCACAGTGACCATTAAACCAAGTCCAATCCAACCACATACATACAGGGACCCTAATAGCGGGTCCGCCCAGGTTACATACCTACAGGAACATAACGGCAGGTCCTATCCAGTAACATACCTGCCGGGAACAAAACAGCAAGTCCTAGCCAGTTACATACCTACAGGGACTACAACAAAAGGTCCGCTCAGGTTACATACCTACAGGGACAGTAAAAGCATGTCCGCTCATGTTACATACCTACAGGGACCACAGCAGGTCCGCTGAGCCAAACATCATTACAGGAACCGTAACATCAGGTCCTATATAGTCACATACATACAGGGACCATAAAAGCAGGTACGCTAATGTAACGTTCCTACAGAGTCTATAACAGCATGTCCGCTCAGATTACATACCTACAAGTACCAAAACGGCAGGTACGCTCATGTTACATACCTACAGCAACAATAACAGGGACAATAGAAGTGGAGGCAATGATCAGGAATCGATACAATCAACCCACAGCTCCCATATCAGAGACACTAAAGGGAAAGAAACACGAACATGAAACAACAGACCTTATGGAAACATCGATAGCCGAAAGCCAAAACGACAGTTACTTTCCCACAAAATGGCCAGTAGGCTATCCAAAATAAAATATTATAAGCGACACAAACACCCAAAGACAAACAATAACAAAAATAAACCGCGACAGAAAAACCGCCTTGGGACGGTCAGCGGAAACGAATTCCACTGGGGGGGGGGGGGGGGGGGGCTTAAATCGATTTTACGTGGCCACAATCCTCGCCCTAACTTCCGTCGCGATTTAGACAAATCATTTGTTCAGTCCGCATAAAGGCCTCCTAACTCATCAGTGCAACATCTCCGTGAACACAAATAATCAAACAACCACAGAGATGAAACAACGGTGAGGAGTCGACAGCAAGAAACCACTGAAATGCTGGAGCAAAAGAAAACCAAAAGTTAGACTGATGGGCCCGACCAAAGATAGAGCACCAGGCACCAACCAACATTACCTTGAATTAGATCTCTCTAATTCTCAATAAGGCTTTAAGTTTGAGCCGTCATAGAATCTGAGGCCTGACCCACCGGCGTGCAATTAAAGAGGGAAGCAAAGTTGTCAACCGTGATTTGGTAAACTACCATGCATGCAGTCTGTCGTATAACATTTATGTTGTACCCAGTCTTATATATTTTTCTGCATTTAGACTGCACACAGGGACCATAATAGCAGATCCGCTCCGGTTACATACCTACAGGGACAATTACAGCAGGTCCTATCTATAAACATACCTAAAGGACCATAACAGGTGGTCCGAACAGGTGATATACCTACAGGGAGCATAATATTGGTCCGCTTAGCTAACATAAAGGAATGAACCATAACTGTGGGTCCTATCCAGTTTCATACCTACGGGGACAACAACAGCAAGACCTATCCAATTACATACGTACAGGGAACATAATAGCAGTTTTTTTTTTTCAGCCATATATAGCAGGGATCATATCAGAATGTCCAGTTAGATAGCTATGGGACTATAACAACGGGTCTTATCCAATTGCATACCTACAGGTACCATAAAAGCAAAACCGCGCAGGCTCAACACCTCCAGGGAATATGACAGCGAGTTCTATCCAGCTACATACCTATAGGGGCCAATGCAGCAGGTCCACTCATGTTACATACGTACAGAGACCATAATTGCAGGTCCTATCCAGTAACATACCAACAAGGACCATAACAGCAGGTCCTACAAGTTACATACCTACAGGGACCATAACGGCAGGTCATATCTACCTACAAGGACAATAACAGCAGATCAATCCAGGTTACATACCTACAGGGACCATAACAGCAGGTTACTAACATTACTAGAGGGCCTGTTACAGCAGGTCCGCTAAGGTAACATACCTACAGGGAGAATAACAGCAGGTTCTATTCAGTTACATACGTACAGGGATCATAACAGCATCTTATTCATTTACATACCTACAGCGACCATTACAGCAAGTTCTATCCAGTAACATGCCTACAGGGACCATAAACGCAGGTCCGCCCAAGATACATACCTACAGAGACAATTACCGTAGGTCCTATGATACTCCTATCCAGTAACGTACCTAAAGGGACCGTAACAGGCGGTCCGAACATGTTAATACCAACCGAGACCATAACAGCATGTCCGGCCAGCTTACATAATGGCAGGAACCGTAATGGCAGGGTCTATGCAGTTACCTACCCACAGGGACCTGAAAACTTTAGATCTGCTCAGGTTGCATACCTAAAGTACCTAAAGCTTACATAATGACAGGGATCATAATAGCAGGGTCTATGCAGTTAGATACCCACAGGGCCTGCAAACTTTATATCTGCTCAGGCTGCATACCTACAGGTACCATAACAGCATGCCCCCTCAGGTTACATACATACAGGGACCAAACCAGCAAGTTCGATCAGCTTATTTAATTATCCAAAGGTCCTATCCAGTTGAATATCACCGGCATCATAGCAGCTCGTCCGCTCAGTTTACTACCTACAGGAACCATAACATCTGGTCCTTTACTGTAACATACCTACAGCGACAATTACAGCGGATCCTATTGACTTACATACCCAGAAGGACAATAACAGCATTCCTATCATATTACATACCTTCAGGACCATAACAGCAAGTCCTATCCAGTTACATTTCTGCACCATAACAGCAAGTCCTATTCAGTAACATGTACATACCTACAGGGGCCATAACACCAGGTCCGCTCTGGTTAAAACCAGCAATAACAGCTGGTCCGCTCAGGTTGTATACCTACAGGGACCATAACAGCATGTCCGCTCAGGTTATATACTTACAGAGACAGAAAAAGCGGGTCCGTTCAGCTTATATAATTTCAGGTACCATAACAGCAGGTCCTATCCAGTTACATACCTACGGGTACCAGAACAGCAGGTCCGCTCAGATAACATGCCTACAGGGACATTAACAGCAAGTCCTGTCCAGTTAAATACCTACAGGGACCATACCAGAAGGTCCTATCCAGTTACATACCTACGGGGACAACAACAGCAAAGTAGAAGTAAAACAAAGATCAGGAATCGATCAAGCCCGATCCAGTAACATACCTACAGGGAGCATAACAGCAGGACTTGTCCAGTCATATACAGCAGGGAACATATCAGAATGTCTTATCCGGCCAGATACATGTACCTACCGGACTATAACAACAGGTACTATCCACTTACATGCCTACAGGTACCATAACAGCAAGACCGCCCAGGCTACATACCCACAGGCAATATGACAGCAAGTTCTATCCAATTTCACACCTACAGGGACCAATAATGTAGGTCCGCTCAGATTGCAGGGACCATTATAGCAGGTCTTACCCACCTAATTACCTACAGGGATCATGACAGCAGAACCTATCCAATTACATACCAACAGGGACCATAACAGGTGTTCCGAATAGGTGACATACGTACAGGGAGCGTAACAGCAAGTCCGCTCAGCTAACATAAAGGAAGGGACCATAACAGTGGGTCCTATCCTGTTTGATACCTACGGGGACAACAACAGCAAGACATATCCAGGTACATACGTACAGGGAGCATAACAGCAGTTTTTTCAGTCACATATAGCAAGGAACCTATAAGAATGTCCAGTTATCTAGCTATGGGACTATAACAACAGGTCCTATCCACTTACATACATACAGGTACCATAAAAGCAAAGCCGCTTGGGCTAAATACCTACAGGGAACATGATAGCAAGTTCTATCGAGTTACATACCTACAGGGGCCAATGCAGCAGGTCCGCTCATGTTACATACGTACAGAGACAAAAATTGCAGGTTCTATCCAGTTACATACCTACAAGGACCATAACAGCATTTCCTATCCAGTTACATACCGACAGAGACCATAACAGAAGGTCCTATCCAGTAACATACCTACAGGGACCATAACGACAGGTCCTATATACCTATAAGGATCATTACAGCAGATCCATCCAGGTTACATACCTTCAGGGAACATAACAGCAGGTCCAATCCAGTTACAATGCTACAGGGAACATAAAAGCAGGTGTGCAAGGCAACAAACTAGAGGGTCTAGCAACAGGTAACCTACACACAGGGACAATAACAGCAGGTTCTATTCAGTAACATACGTACAGGGATCAAAACAGCAGGTCCTATCAATTATCAAACCTACAGTAACCATTACAGCAAGTCCTATCCAGCTACATACCAACAGGAATTATAACAGCAGGTCCGCCCAGGATACATACCTACAGAGACAATCACCGTAGGTCCTATCCAGTTATGCACCTAAAGGGACCGTAACAGGCGGTCCGAACATTTTAATACCTACAGGGACCATAACAGCATTTCTGGTCAGCTTACATAATGGCAGGGACCATAATAGCAGGGTCTATGCAGTTACATACCCACAGGTACCTGGAAATTTTAGATCTGCGCAGGTTGCATAACAGCATGTCTCATCAGGTTACGTACCGACAGGATCAAAACCAGCAAGTTCGATCAGCTTATTTAATTATCCACATGTCCTATCCAGTTAAATATCAACCGGGATCAAAACAGCAGGTCCGCTCAGGTTACATACTTACATGGACCATAACATCTGGTCCTATATTGTATCATATCTACAGCGACAATTACAGCAGGTCATATTGACTTACATACCGTAAATGACAATAAGAGCAAGTCCTATCCTATTTCATACCTTCAGTTACATTTCTGCACCATAATAGCAAGTCCTATCCAGTTACATACCTACAGGGGCCATAAAACCAGGTCTGCTCTTGTTTTATACCAACAAGGCCATAACAACTGGTCCGCTCAGATTATAACCTAAAAGGACCATAACAGCATGTCCTCTCAGGATACATACTTACAGGGACAGAAAAAGCGGATCCGTTCAGCTTACATAATTTCAGGTACCATAACAGCAGGTCCTATCCAGTTACATACCTACATGTACAAGAACAGCAGGTCCGCTCAGGTAACAAAGCTACAGGTCTGCTCAGATTACATACGTACAGGGACCATAAGGGTGGGTCCTATTCACTTAATTACCTACAAGGACCATAACAGCAGGTCCTATCCAGTTACATACCAACAGAGAACATAACACCAGGTCTGCTCTTGTTATATACCAACAAGGCCATAACAGCTGGTTCGCTCAGATTATATACCTACAAGGACCATAACAGCATGTCCTCTCAGGATACATACTTACAAGGCAGAAAAAGCGGATCCGTTCAGCTTACATAATTTCAGGTACCATAACAGCAGGTCCTATCCAGTTATATACCTACTTGTACAAGAACAGCAGGTGCGCTCAGGTAACAAATCTACATGGATATTAACAACAAGTCCTATCCAGTTAAATACCTTCAGGGACCATACCATCAGGTCCTATCCAGTCACATACGCACGGGGACAACAACAGCAAGCCCGATCCAGTAATATACGTACAGGGAGCATAACAACAGGTCTTTTCCAGTCATATATAGCAGGGAACAAATCAGAATGTCTTATCCAGTCATATACATGTACCTACGGGATTATAACAACAGGTTCTATCCACTTGCATACCTACAGGTACCATAACAGCAAGACCGCTCATGCTACATACCCACAAGCACTATGACAGCAAGTTCCAACCAGTTACATACCTACAGGGGCAAATAAAGCACGTCTGCTCAGATTACATACGTACATGGACCATAATAGTGGGTCCTATCCACTTAATTACCTACAAGGACCATAACAGCAGGTCCTATCCAGTTACATACCAACAGGGACTATAACAGCAGGTCCTATCCAGTTACATATCTATAGGGACCATAACGTCAGGTTCTATTTACCTATAGGGACCATGACAGCAGGTCTGTCCAGGATGCATACCTACAGGGACAATAAAAAGTCTTATTCAGATACATTTCCACAGGGAACATAACAGCAAGCCAATCCAGTTAAAATGCTACAGGGACATTAACAGCAGGTTTGCAAAGGTAACATTACTAGAGGGTCTGTAGCAGCAGGCCTCCATAGGTTAATACCTGCAGGGAGAATAACAGCAGGTTCTATTCAGTTACATAAGTACAGGGGCCATAACAGAATGTCCTTTCCCGTTACATACGAGGGTAGGCTGAAAAGTTCTGAGCCTGACCAAGAAGCAGGCATCGAACAGCCATGAAATTTTGTATTCATTAAATCCAAACCTTTATTACTTGATTTGACTCAAATGAGTTCAAGTTTACCTGCAATAACGTAGAAATTTTTTGGACTTTGAAAATTAATACTAGCACGTTTTTGAGAAAATGGACAAAATCTGGCATCGTGGTGTCATCAAGTACCTCCATAAAAAGGGGTTAGCTCCTAAAAACATTCATGCCGATATGGTTGCTACATTAGGGGATGATGCTCCTTCGTATGCAACCGTGAAAAGTCGGGCAGCAAATTGTAAGGTGGGCAAGGACAGCCTTGAATATGATGACCGGTGTGGACGACCCACAACGGCAACAACTGAGGAAACCTACAGCCAAGTGCACAGGGCCGTGATGGATGACAGACGTTTAACTGTGAATCAGTTAACTAACACTGTTGGCATCTCCCGTGAACGAGTAGAGAACATTCTACACAGTGAATTAGGAATGTCGAAGGTTTCCGCCAGATGGGTGCCATGGCTTTTGACGCCTGACCAAAAGTTGACCAGACTGAAACAGTCACAAGCCAACATGGCTATTTTTGAAGCAGTCCAAGATGGTTTTCTTGACCGTTTTGTCACTCAGGATGAGTGTTGGGTTCATCATTTTGAGCCAGAGACCAAAAGACAATCCATGCAATGGAAGCACCCTGGCTCACCCCCTCCAAAGAAGGCAAAGGTCGTCTCCTCTGCAGGGAAGGTGATGACATCAGTGTTCTGGGATGCCAAGGGTATAATATTCATAGATTACCTTCAAAAGGGCAGAACAATTAATGGGGAGTATTATGCAGATCTGCTAAAACAATTGCAAAAAGCAATTAAGGCTAAACGAGCCGGAAAATTGGCAAAAGGGGTCTTGTTCCATCAGGACAATGCGCCTGCTCATAAATTGGTTGTCGCAGTGGCTGCTGTGCGTGACTGTGGCTTCACACTTGTCGATCACCCTCCGTATTCACCTGATCTAGCTCCATCGGATTATTTCCTGTTTCCAAACATGAAAAAGCACTTGGCTGGGCAGCATTATCGGTCAGACGAGGAGGTGATAGCTGCTGTGGAGGAGTTTTTCAGGGACCAAGATGAGACCTTCTATACCACTGGGATCCAAGGACTCCAGCATCGCTGGAGCAAGTGTGTGGACAAGAAGGGAGACCATCTTGAAAAATAAGGCACTTTCAGCATGGACAAACATTGTATCTTGGTCAGGCTCAGAACTTTTCAGCCTACCCTGGTACATAATGGGACCAAAACAGCAGGTTCGCCGGGGTTACATACCTACAGGAACAATTACAGCAGGTCCTATCCAGTAACTAAAGGGACCGTAACAGGCGGTCCGGACATGTTAATAGCTACAGGGACCATAACGGCTGGTCCTATCTACCTACAAGGACCTACAAGGACCATAACAGCAGATCCATCCAGGTTACATACCTACATAACAGAACATAACAGCAGGTCCAATCCAGTTACATTGCTACAGGGTCCATATCAGCAGGTGTGCAAAGGTAACATTACTAGAGGGTCTGTAACAGCAGGTCGGCTAAGGTAACATACCTACAGGGAGAAAAACAGCAGGTTCTATTCAGTTACATACGTACAGGGATAATAACAGCAGGTCCTATCCATTTTCATACCTACAGCGACCATTACAGCAAGTCCTATTCAGTTACATACCTACAGGGATCATAACAGCAGGTTCGCTCAGGATACATACCTACGGAGACAATTACCGTAGGTCCTGTCTAGTAACGTACCTAAAGGGAACGTATCAGGCGGTCCGTATATGTTAATACCTACAGGGAGCATAACAGTATGTCCGGCCAGCTTACATAATGGTAGGAACCATAATAGCAGGGTCTATGCAGTTACATACCCACAGGGACCTGAAAACTTTAGATCCGCTCATGTTGCATACCTAGGTACCATAACAGCGTGTCCCGTCAGGTTACATATCTTCAGGGACCAAACCAGCAAGTTCAACCAGCTTATATAATTATCAACAGATCCTATATAATTTAATATCTACCGGGATTATAACAGCAGGTCCGCTCAGGTTACCTATCTTCGGGGACCATAACAGCTGGTCCTATACTGCAACATACCTACAGCGACAATTACAGCAGGTCTTATTGACTTACATACCGATAAGAACAATAACAGCAAGTCCTATTCTGTTACAAACCTTCGGGACCATAACATTAAGTCCTATCCAGTTACGTTTCTGCACCATAACAACAAGTCCTATCCAGTAACATACCTTCAGCGGCCATAACACCAGGTCTGCTCTGGTTAAGTTTCAACAAGGCCATAACAGCTGGCCCGCTCATGTTATATACCTACAGGGGCATAACATTATGTCCACTCAGGATACATACTTACAGGAACAGAAAAAGCGGGTCCGTTTAGTTACATAATTTCAGGTACCATAACAGCAGGTCCTATCCAGTTACATACATACGGGTACAAGAACAGCAGGTCCGCTCAGGTAACATACCTACAGGAACATTGACAGCAAGTCCTATCCAGTTAAATACCTCCAGGGACCATACCAGCAGGTCGTATCCAGTAACACACCTACGGGGAGAACAACAGCAAGCCCTATCCAGTAACATACATACAGGGAGCATAACAACCGGTCTTTTCCAGTCATATATAGCAGGGAACATATCAAAATGTCTTATCCAGTCAGATACATGTACCTACGGGACTATAACAACAGGTTCTATCCACTGACATACCTACAGGTACCATAACAGCAAGACCGCTCAGGCTACATACCCACAGGCAACATGACTGCAAATTCTATCCTTTTGCATACCTACAGGGACAAATAAAGCAGGTCCGCTCAGATTACATACTTAAATGGACCATAATAACAGGTCCTATCCACATAGTTACCTACAAGGACCATAACAGCAGATCCTTTCCAGTTACATAACAAAAGGGACCATAACAGCAGGTCCTATCCAGTTACATATCTATAGAGACCATAACACCAGGGTCTATCTACCTATAGGGACCATGACAGCAGGTATATCCAGGATACATACCTACAGGGACAATAAAAACTCTTATTCTGATACATTCCCACAGGGAACATAACAGCAGAGCCAATCCAGTTAAAATGCTACAGGGACATTAACAGCAGGTTTGCAAAGGTAACATTACTAGAGGGACTGTAACAGCAGATCTCCATAGGTTACATACCAGTAGGGAGAATAACAGCAGGTTTTATTCAGTTACATAAGTACTGGGATTACAACAGAATGTCCTTTCCCGTTACATACATACAACGACAATAACAGCAGGTTCGCCGGGGTTACATACCTACAGGGACAATTACAGCAGGTCCTATACAGTAACGTACCTAAAGGGACCGTAACAGGCGGTCCGAACATGTTAATAGCTACAGGGACCATGACGGCAGGTCATATCTACCTACAAGGACCATAACAGCAGATCCATCCAGGTTACAAACCTACAGGGAACATAACAGCAGGTCCAATCCAGTTACATTGCTACGGGGTCTATAACAGCAGGTGTGCAAAGGTAACATTACTAGAGGGTCTGTAACAGCAGGTCCGCTAAGGTAACACACCTACAGGGAGAACAACAGCAGGTTCTATTCGGTTACATACGTACAGGGATAATAACAGCAGGTCCTATCCATTTACATACCTACAGCGACCATTACAGCAAGTCCTATCCAGCTAATACCTACAGGGATCATAACAGCAGGTCCACCCATGATACATACCTACAGTGACAATTACCGTGGGTCCGATCCAGTAACATACCTTAAGGGACCGTAACAGGTGGTCCGAACATGTTAATACCTACAGGGAGCGTAACAGTATGTCCGGCCAGCTTACATAATGGTAGGAACCATAATAGCAGGGTCTATGCAGTTACATACCCACAGGGACCTGAAAACTTTAGATCCGCTCATGGTGCATACCTACAGGTACCATAACAGGATTTCCCCTCAGGTTACATATCTTCAGGGACCAAACCAGCAAGTTCGACCAGTTATATAATTATCAACAGATCCTATCCAGTTTAATATCTACCGGGATCATAACCGCAGGTCCGCTCAGGTTGCATACCTACGGGGACCATAACATCTGGTCCTATACTGCAACATACCTACAGCGACAATTACAGCAGGTCCTATTGACTTACATACCTAAAAGAACAATAACAGCAAGTACCATTCTGTTACATACCTTCGGGACCATAACATTAAGTCCTATCCAGTTACATTTCTGCACCATGACAACAAGTCCTATCCAGTAACATACATTCAGGGGCCATTACAGCAGGTCTGCTCTGGTTAAATTTCAACAAGGCCATAACAGCTGGTCCACTCAGGTTATATACCTACAGGGACATAACAGCATGTCCACTCAGGATACATACTTACAGGGACAGAAAAAGCGGGTCCGTTCAGCTTACATAATTACAGGTACCATAACAGCGGGTCCTATCCAGTTACATATCTACAGGTACACAGCAGGTCATTTCAGGTAACATACCTACAGGGACATTAACAGCAAGTCCTATCCAGTTAAATACCTGCAGGGACCATACCAGCAAGTCCTATCCAGTTACATACCAACCGGGACAACAACAGCAAGCCCTATCCAGTAATATACGTACAGGGAGCATAACAGCAGGTCTTTTCCAGTCATATATAGCAGGGAACATATCAGAATGCCTTATCCAGTCAGACACATGTACCTACGGGACTAACACAACATGTTCTATCCACTTGCATACCTACATGTACCATAACAGCTATACTGCTCAGGCTACATACCCACAGGTAACATGACAGCAAGTTCTATCCTTTTGCATACCTCCAGGGACAAAAAAGCAGGTCCACTCAGATTACATACTTACAGGGACCATAGTAACAGGTCCCATCCACTTAATTACCTACAGGGACCATAACAGTAGATCCTATCCAGTTACATACCAACAGGGACCATAACAGCTGGTCCTATCCAGTTACATACCTATGGGGACCATAACGTCAGGGTCTATCTACCTATAGGGACCATAACAGCAGGTCTGTCCAGGATACATGTCTACAGGGGCAATAAAAAGCTTTTATAGAACATATTTAACTTCACTACAGCTGGTGTGTGGGAATGTGTGGCGGCGGTAAAACGTCTCCCTGCCCTACATCATAGTGTAGATTATAATTTCTTGTCCTTTGGGATCATTGATTCCATTGTGGAATTTGAAAATATCTGAGGGTCACTGATGAGGCCTAATTGGCCGAAACTAGCTAGACTGGCCCAGAAAACATGTACACTCCATATTTTTCACTTCTGTGGTGTATTCCTTGCTTCCAAAGGATAACCCTTTTATAGAACATATTATACAGGGAACATAACAGCAGGGCCAATCCAGTTAAAATGCTACAGGGACATTAACAGCAGGTTTGCAAATGTAACATTACTAGAGGGCCTGTAACAGCAGGTCTCCATAGGTTACATACCTGCAGGGAGAATAACAGCAGGTTGTATTTAGTTATATAAGTACAGGGATCACAACTGAATGTCCTTTCCCGTTACATACATACAGGGATCATAACAGCAGGTCCGCTCAGGTTGCATACCTACGGGGACCATAACATCTGGTCCTATACTGCAACATACCTACAGCGACAATTACAGCAGGTCCTATTGACTTACATACCTAAAAGAACAATAACAGCAAGTACCATTCTGTTACATACCTTCGGGACCATAACATTAAGTCCTATCCAGTTACATTTCTGCACCATGACAACAAGTCCTATCCAGTAACATACCTTCAGGGGCCATTACAGCAGGTCTGCTCTGGTTAAATTTCAACAAGGCCATAACAGCTGGTCCACTCAGGTTATATACCTACAGGGACATAACAGCATGTCCACTCAGGATACATACTTACAGGGACAGAAAAAGCGGGTCCGTTCAGCTTACATAATTACAGGTACCATAACAGCGGGTCCTATCCAGTTACATATCTACAGGTACACAGCAGGTCATTTCAGGTAACATACCTACAGGGACATTAACAGCAAGTCCTATCCAGTTAAATACCTGCAGGGACCATACCAGCAAGTCCTATCCAGTTACATACCAACCGGGACAACAACAGCAAGCCCTATCCAGTAATATACGTACAGGGAGCATAACAGCAGGTCTTTTCCAGTCATATATAGCAGGGAACATATCAGAATGCCTTATCCAGTCAGACACATGTACCTACGGGACTAACACAACATGTTCTATCCACTTACATACCTACATGTACCATAACAGCTATACTGCTCAGGCTACATACCCACAGGCAACATGACAGCAAGTTCTATCCTTTTGCATACCTCCAGGGACAAAAAAGCAGGTCCACTCAGATTACATACTTACAGGGACCATAGTAACAGGTCCCATCCACTTAATTACCTACAGGGACCATAACAGTAGATCCTATCCAGTTACATACCAACAGGGACCATAACAGCTGGTCCTATCCAGTTACATACCTATGGGGACCATAACGTCAGGGTTTATCTACCTATAGGGACCATGACAGCAGGTCTGTCCAGGATACATGTCTACAGGGGCAATAAAAAGCTTTTATAGAACATATTTAACTTCACTACAGCTGGTGTGTGGGAATGTGTGGCGGCGGTAAAACGTCTCCCTGCCCTACATCATAGTGTAGATTATAATTTCTTGTCCTTTGGGATCATTGATTCCATTGTGGAATTTGAAAATATCTGAGGGTCACTGATGAGGCCTAATTGGCCGAAACTAGCTAGACTGGCCCAGAAAACATGTACACTCCATATTTTTCACTTCTGTGGTGTATTCCTTGCTTCCAAAGGATAACCCTTTTATAGAACATATTATACAGGGAACATAACAGCAGGGCCAATCCAGTTAAAATGCTACAGGGACATTAACAGCAGGTTTGCAAATGTAACATTACTAGAGGGCCTGTAACAGCAGGTCTCCATAGGTTACATACCTGCAGGGAGAATAACAGCAGGTTGTATTTAGTTATATAAGTACAGGGATCACAACTGAATGTCCTTTCCCGTTACATACATACAGGGATCATAACAGCAGGTTCGCCGGGGTTACATACCTACAGGGACAATTTCAGCAGGTCCTATCCAGTAACGTACCTAAAGGTATATATGTATATGTGACCGGCCACGATAGCTCAGTTGGTAGAGTGTCCGCTCCGGGGAACGGGAGGTCACGGGTTCGATCCCGGGCCGCGACATACCAAAGTCGTTGAAAATGGTACTAGCTGCTCCTCGCTTGGCACTTAGATTTACGGGGTAGAGCTAGGACTGGTCGACCCAGTGTCAGGATAATGTGACTGGATGTGGTATCATGTAATGTGTCTGGGACATGATACTTCAGTGAGGCAGCACTATAAAAGTGAGCATTGAGCTCCCTTTCGCAACCAGACACCGTCGTGATATGACTGAAAAATTGTTGAAAGCGACGTTAAACCCGAATTCACACACATATATGTATATGTATATAATGTTTTCTTGACCAGACTAGTTTCGGACACTTAGGCCTTATCAGTGACACTCAAATATTTTCGAAATTCAGAAATGGAATCAATGATCCCAAGCGACAAGAAAATATAAACTACACTACGGCCCCACACATTCCCAGACACGAACTGTAGTGACATTAAATATATTCATGGTTATCCTTTGGAAGCAAAGAATACACCACAGAACTGAAAAATATGGAGTGTACATGTAAGCCTGCCCAGGCAAAGTGCTGCAAGTCGGACCAGGCAAAGTGCTGCAAGTCGGACCGTTCACTCTTATAAACCCTTTGGGTTTCCTTGGGTGGCAGGTCTTGGGATTTCATTTCATCTCAATGTCGGGTAAAAGTCTCACAAAATTGGAAGCAACGTCTCCAAAATGACCTATATACTGGGGCGTTAAACCTCAAATCAAACAAATAAACAGCAGGTCCTTTCCAGTACCATACTTAAAGGGACCATAACAGGCGGTCCGAACAGGTTACATACCTATAGGGACAATAACAGCAGGTCCTATTCAGTTACATAACTTCAGGAACCATGCAAACCGGTCTTATCCAGCTACATACATACACGGACCATACCAGTCGGTACGCTCAGATTACATACCTACATGGACCGTAACAGCAAGTCATATCCAGTTACATACCTACAGGGGCTATAACAGCAGGTCCAATTAAGTTACATACCTACATAGACTCTAACAACAGTTCGCTCAGGTTACTTACCTATAGGAGAATAACAGCAAGCCCTATCCTATTACACACGTATCTACAGGGACCATAGCAGCAATTCCTATCCGGCTACATACCAGCAGTTATCTTAAAAGCACGTCCTATCGAGTTACATACCTACAGGGATCATAACAGCAGGCCCACTCGAGTTACATATCATCAGTGACGATAACAGCAGTTCCGATCAAGTAACACTGCTACAGGGACCATAACAGCAGGTGCGCTAAGATAACATTTCCACAGTTACTGAAACAAGAGGTCCGCTCAGATTACATACCTACAGGGAGAATAACGGCGGATGCTATCCAGTTACATACGTACAGGGCCCATAACAGCAGCTCCGCTCAGATTACAACCCACAGGGACCATAACAGCCGGTCATATCCAGTTACGTATCTACAGGGACCGTAACAGCAGGTCCTTTTCAGTACAAACATGCAGGCAGAATAACAGCAAATCCTGCTACATACGTACAGCAAGTCCTATCTATTTGCAACCCTGGAGGGACCATCACAGCAAGCTCTATCCAGTTACATACCTACAGGGACCATAACAGCAAGTCATATCCAGTTGCATTTTGTTTGAATTGATGTTTAACATCCGCGTCAATGCTATTAAGGTCATTTTGGAGACATTATTTCAAATTTTGTGGGACTTTTAACCGACACTGAGATGAAATGACATCTCAGGCCCTGTCGCTCAATGAAACCAAAATGAGTATATGCATTGCGAGGTCTGAGTCACACCACTTTGCCTGCGCTCCCCTTGTGGCTGATCTGTTCTTGTTTTGTTATGAAAGAGGCTTCAAGATGTTCCTTTCCGTTGAAAACCAAAGCCTTAAGCTCGACTTCTAGATATTTGGATTATGTATTCAATATTGACAATACCTATTTCGACGGTTTGATCAGTCAAATTACCCCCACCCCACCCACCCACATCTTCAGTTAAATAAAGAATTTTCTTCTGATACCAGGCCCCGTTTTGGGATTTACATCTATCTATTGTAGACGGGTTCGTTTCCTGCAAAATTTATGAAAAAACGCGATGAATTTGAGGTTATATATCTTCCTTTCTTGGATGGTGTTCCTCGTGCGGCATCCTTTGGTGTTTATATTTCGCAATAAATTAAATTTGCCAGAGTGTCTAGTCATGTAACTGACTTCAACACTCTTAATAAATTGTACACTGCTATCCTTCTAAATCAGGGTTATCGGTATCTTAAACTACGCAAAGCCTTTTCTAAATTTTATAGATGTCATAATGTCATACCGATTAAACTTCTAATTTCAATATTGGACTTAAATCTGTTCTGCAACAAGGACTATTGGAACCCGAATTTTATGGTGGCTGAGTATATAAATTCAGAGAAAAATATATACATGTACGCGCAATGATTCACCAAATTTCTTAAAATCATTATTCGATATAAAACGATCTCGATTGGGTACAGCATAAATATTATACGACTAAAAGATCGCTGAAACATGTAAGGAAATTAAGGAGAAAGGAGAATAAAAGTGGGTAGATTCCATAGCATTCCCTCATACCTTACCCTGCTGCATGGACAACAGGCCTTTTCAAATATTGTTTCGGACCTCTTTAATGTCGAAAGCTACACGACACATTTGCCTCTCCCAGCCGACTGAGGATATGTTATAACCAACACAAACTGTGTTTGAAGAAGAAAAAGCTCCATTTCAACTACAACTGAAGAAATCATGATTTTCCTAAATCGTATATACTCGTATAAGCTAACAAAGTTGTACGTACATAAAATATCAAAGGCATGGACTTTCCAGTTTTACTCATGAGTCTTTGTTTGTTTGTTTGATTTGAGATTTAACGTCCCCGTCAACACTGTAAAGGTCCTTTTGGAGACGTTGCTTCCAATTTTGTGGGACTTTTACCCGACAGTGAGATGAAATGACATCTCAAGCCCTGTCGCCCAATGAAACCAATAGGATTTATTAGCATGGACGGTCCGCCTCGCATCGCGGTTCCTGGATAGGCTTAGATCCTCTAAGCGGTTTACCAGTACTAGTGTGCGGGCCGGATTCAGCTCTGCGTGGAAACATCATGCAGCCCATACATTTCTTCAAGCCCCTATGGGCGGGGGCCGTCATGAGTCTTTGTAAAGCATCCTAGCAACAAGGGCATTTTGACCCCAGGGCCATGATTGAAAAAAAAATCGTTCCGGCCAACTAGATAAACCTATATTTCATTGTCTGTTTGTTTGTATTGGGGTTTAACGGCCCAGTCAACACTATTTAGGCCATTTTAGCCGGTCTGTTTACCTATTCATACTTTTCCTGGACAGGCTATACGTAAGCGGTTAACCAGTACAGTGCACATTCTTTCGCCAGAAACTGACAACTGCCCTTCTTGAATCAGAGAAAGGGATAGAATGACCGCATAAAAAATCCATGATCAATCTCCACGGAAGAATGTTGCCGACCCCGGCAGGTATCGAACCCGCGTCCTCCTGGTCACCAATCAGACGCGCATCCGATTGAGCTACCGAGTCCGGCACCTATATTTCATACATGACGGACCCGAGCCAGGTTCACAAATGAAAGAAAGAAGAAAGAAAGAAAGAAGTTAAATTGTCCCATTTCTAAATGGCTAGCGTCTCAAAATGGGACGTTGACAGTGAAGATCCTGATCAGACTCCGCGTATGATCAGACCCTTTACTGTTTGCTTAAACGGTAGGGAAACTGGTGTAAAACTTACAACAAATAAAAATATCTTGACATTCCTTAAATTGTGTATATACTTGTCCAAAGCTATAAGATGGATGGTTATCTGGTGGTTCTACTGGTCACTGACGGGTTAAGACTGTTGAGCATTGTACCAAAAACAAAAACAAATGAAGCATGTTGTTTGCTGTTATTTTTAGATATACGTCCATTTCAATTATTTCGAGCCAGTCGTTAATAAGATGTGGGCCTAAACCGCAGTACCCATAGAAAAAACACACCTGACCTTCCGTTGCAGAAACTGGCGTGTTAGTACAAATTAAGTATCACTTGAACAATTATTTTCTCAGACTCTTAGCTCATGTAACTTGGCTTTGATGCTTCGTTGCACAGGAGTCAAACCAAGAGCCCCGGCCTATCCGGGCTTGGAGGAATAGATTAGGTTGCATGGTGCTTCCCCGCAGAGCTGAAATTCATGGGGCGCCGTTTTACTATTTAATCCGTATTAATAGATATCCATAAATCGAATTATAGATATCCATAATTCTATTTATGGATATCCATAAATCAGCCGAATAATGGATAATTATAATTCGAATTATGGATATCCATAAATTGAATTATGGATATCCATAATTCGATTAATGGATATCATTAATTCAGATCAATTTATGGATATCCATAATTCGATTTATGGATATCCATAATTCAGATCGATTTATGGATATCCATAATTCGAATTATGGATATCCATACATCACCGCCAAAGCTTTTGGTTTAATGATTTCTCCCTAAGGCACGAGATTGTTTATTGTACAAATCTTCAAAATCTTCAAGGTCTTCATAATCGCTGGAAGATGATGGCTAGTCAAAGGGACCTCTCTGCCATGCAGCCTTTTCAGTCCGTACGGCGTCCAAAGCAACGGACGCCATACGCTGAACGCCCGCCATGTGTGCAATTAAATATCGGAACCAGCCGTAAGATCTGGAAATTCCGGCCAACGCATCCGGTCCCTCTGGAATCACCTCTATGAGGACTGCGCACCTAAGGACACTGAAAGTCGGACGTAAGATTATAATTATTCAAACAGGCAATCCTTGCATACTTTCTGAAGAAAAATGCAAATGGTCGTTATATATAGTCTTAACATATATCCATATAATGTATGGAGTACCTATATATCTCCTAGCCCCCGCCCCTTAGGGCTTGGAGAAATAGATTTGGCTGCATGAGCTGAGAGTACTGGTAAACCGTTTAGAAGGTCTAGGCCTGTCCAAACAAAGTCGTGCGAGTCAACGGACGACAGGGATTGAGAGGTTTGTTTGTATTTGAGTTTAACGGCCCAGTCAACACTAATTTAGATCATTTTTGAGCCGGTCAATTTACCTATCTACACTTTTCCTGGGCAGGCTTATACGCACAGTTCACATTCTTTCGCCAGAAACTGACAATCAGCGGAAGGGAGAAAATGACTGTAGAAAAGGTTTCATGATCTATCTCTTCTAGTCTGATAATTAAAGTCTGATCAATTTTAGTATTTTTATTATATTAAAAATTTATCACCTTGTTGGTAATGGCAAGTCTATTTGGTAGAATCTCCAAACTTAGTAATCTCAAAATTAGGCCTGAGAGACTAGACTAGCTAAACGTTTATACACTATTCATTTTAATGCAAAAGATGATTTTAATTTCATATAATCCATTTTAACGCCTAGTGGCTAGTCTAGGTGTAAATGGGTATTATTTCACAGACTTGTGAAAGTGATGTGTAAATTTTTTTGATGACTCCAAAATAAAACTGCCCTTCTTGAATCAGCGGAAGGGAGAGAATAGCCGTAGAAAATATTGCATGATCAATCCCCATGAAAGAATGTTGCCGACCCTGGCAGGTATCGAACCCGCATCCTCCTGATCACCAGTCAGACGCGCATCCGACAGAGCTACCGAGGCCGGCGGTATTGAGATGTCATGATGTCATTTCATCTCAATGAAGGCTTAATGCCCAATATAATTGGAAGCAACGTCTCCAAAATGACCTAGATTATATTGAAGGGGACGTTAACCCTCAAATCAAACAAAACATATCTCTCCCACACCATAGGCCACCACTAAGCCTACCCTACATTACCTCCACCTCTATCCCGGCTTTTATTAAACACCTAAATCGGACCTAACGGGAATAGTAGAGTTTTTTTGTTTGTTTTTTTTTTTTTGCAAAGGGAGCAGTCATTATTCATTAGGTTTATTTGCAGAGGAGAATTATGGATATCCATAATTCGATTTATGGATATCCATAAATCAGCCGAATAATGGATATCCATATTTCGAATTAAGGATATCCATAATTCGATTAATGGATATCCATATTTCGCTCTAAATTAGTGATATCCATAAATCGAATTATGGATATCCATAAATCGAATTATGGATATCCATAATTTGATTTATGGATATCCATCAATCAGCAGAATAATGGATATCCATAATTCGATAAATGAATATCAATTAATCGAATAATGGAGATCCATTATTGGATTTATGGATATCATTAATTCAGTTCGATTTATGGATATCCATAATTCGAATAATGGATTTTCATAATTCGAACTATGGATATCCATAAATTATGGATAACCATAAATAATAATGGATATCCATAATTCGAATTATCGATATCCATAATTCGAATTATGGATATCCATAAATAATTATGGATATCTATAAATACGGATTAAATAGTAAAACGGCACCCCATAGAAATTGACCCCATATGAGATCTGGTTAACCGCTTAGACTGATTAAGCCTGACCAGGCAAAGTAATGAGAGTCAGACCGTTTGGATAAGCCCTATTGGTTTCATTGGGCAGCACGGCTTGAGATGTCATTTCATCTGAATACCAGATAAAAGTCCCACCAAATTGGAAGCAACATCTCCAAAATGTACTAAATAGTTTTGACGGGGGCGTTAAACCACAATCAAACAAACAAACAAAGAAGACATACTCAGTTATAATAGCAATTATCAGCAAAAGGCCCAAGTTGCAGGCCAGAATGCAAATTTAAAATGTAACTGGGGCCAGTATTTAACATTAAAAAGACTTGGTCCGAAAAGGACTTTCGAGTAAATAAATCAGTCTAGTCATTACTGAATGTAATAAAGAATGTTTCTGTTATGACACGTTTGTTAACAGTTTTACCTCCTCTTGATAAACGGCCCCCGCCCATCGGGGCTTGAAGAAATAGATGGGCTGTATGATGCTTCCACGCAGAGTTGAAACCGACCCGCACACGAGTACTGGTAAACCGCTTAGAGGATCAAAGCCTGCCCAGGCAAAGCGGTGCGAGTCGGACCCGTCCATGCTTATAAACCCTTATTGGTTTCATGGGCGACAGGGCTTGATATGTCATTTCATCTCAATGTCGAGTAAAAGTCCAACAAAATGTTAAGCAAAGTCTCAAAAACGCCCTTTGCAGTGTTGACGGGGACAATAAATCTCAAATCAAACACGTGCCTCCGCGGCCTAATGGGTAAGAGGGCCAACTCTTAATTATTAGGTCTCTCACCGCTGTGGTTCGAGCCTGGCTCGGGTCACATGCGAGACGCCAAATTCTGCAACGGAGGGTCAGGTGGTCTTTCTCCGGGTACTCCGGGTTTCGCCCACCTATGATTAACGATCGGCTCGATATGAGGGAAATAATCTTGAAAGGGCCGTAACCCCCACCCCCACCCCCACCCAGCACCCCCCCCCCCCCCCCCCCAAAAAAAAAAAACGCCTCAAATCAAACAAACAAATTCTCTTATGCAACTAAGTCGGTCGTAATCCGAGAAACATGCACGGTTAGACACCGTGAAGTACGATTTTAGGCAACTCTTAACAAAATATTTATAACTGTAACTGCTGGCACCATATCAGCAGGAAGGCACCGTATCAGCAGCAAGGCACCATATCAGCAGGAAGGAATTGAGCCTCACTCGGTAGAGGACATAAATGCAACTTGAGATGCCATATTAACGCCGTATACGCATGTGGCGTGCGTCGACAACAAACTACACGCCATTGAGTTGGACTTTATTATTTCCTTAAAGAAATATACATGTAAAATGTCCATCTGAGAAGTACACGCGAAAAAGGGCTCCATAAGAGCCAAAGAAGTTAGAGACGTCATATTACTGTGTGTGTGTGTGTGTGTGTGTGTGTGTGTGTGTGTGTGTGTGTGTGTGTGTGTGTGTGTGTGTGTGTGTGTGTGTGTGTGTGTGTTATTTTGTTATACAGTCAAACTTCAATGGCTCGAACACCTTTGGGACCTTGAAAATCTGTTCGAGAGAGGGGTAGTTCGAGCCACTGAGGTTACTGTCAGGAGGCATAGCGATATACTTTTAGACATCTTTTCGGTGTTTAATAATGAAAATGTATGCTGTGTGTACTCATTAGAATCGCCTCATCGAGGCGATTCTAATGAGTACACACAGCATACATTTGCAAGATAAAAGACTAAAGTCTCCTTAATTATCCCCCACTATTTCTTATGTAGAAGATTTCGCTAGGGGCTCAAGAATGGGTTCGACTCATCCATGGTAAACGAGCCATCGATGTTCGAGCCATCGAAGTTCTACTGTAGTTGTTTAAATAACGTTTGTTGTAAATACATACATATTTACGTATACTTTGGCCTTGTACTTTCTTGTTAGATCACCCTCGTCTATTTTGACGCACGCCTCTTTTGGGTGTACTTGTCTGTGTGCGAGTTAAATTTCCCGCTGACCGGAAGTCACGGGCGGGATTATTATTTCTAACTAGTATTTTTAGCTCACCGTCACGTAGTGACGAGGTGAGCTTTTGGGATCACTTTTTGTCCGTCGCCCGTCGTGCGTCCGTCCGCCCGTCCGTCCGTGCGTCCGTCCGTAAACTTTTTCTTCAAACGACATCTCCTCCTAAACCACTGAGCGGATTTTGACCAAACTTCACAGGAATGATCCTTAGGTGGTCCCCTTTCAAAGTTGTTCAAATGGTTCCGGTCCGTTGCACATATAGGTCACAGGAGCCAAAAATAGATTTTTTTCACCGAAAACTTAAAAAATCTTCTTCTCTGAAACTGCAAGGCCCAGGTCTTTGATATTTGGTATGAAGTTTCATCTTGTGGACCTCTATCAAGATTGTTCAAATTATAGCCCTGAGGCCAAAATTGCCCCCGCTCCTGGGCACTTTGGTTTTTCATAGCATTATATAGGGAAAATCTTGAAAAATCTTCTACTCTGAAACCACAAGGCCTAGGTCTTTGACATTTGGTATGAAGCTTCAGCTAGTGGACCTCTACCAAGATTGTTCAAATTATAGCCCTGGGGCCACACTGCCCCCGTCCCAGGGCCCTTTGGTTTTACATAGACTTATAATAGAGATAATCTTTGAAAATCTTCTTCTCTGAAACAACAAGGCCCAGGTCTTTGATATTTGGTGTGAAGCTTCATCTAGTGGACCACTATCAAGATTGTTTAAATTATAGCCCTGAGGCCAAAAATGCCCCTGCCCCAGGGCCATTTGGTTTTACATAGGCTTATGTAAGGAATATCTTTAAAAAAATCTTCTTCCCTGAAACCACAAGGCCCAAGTCTTTGATATTTGTTGTGTAGCTTCATCTAGTGGACCTTTGCCAAGATTGTTCAAATTACCGTATAGCCTTTTGTTGATATTTGGTATGAAGCTTCACCTTTTTAGACCGCCCTCAACATTATGCACATTATAACCCTGGGGTCAATAATGGCCCTCCCCGGGGCCCACTTGTTACTCTATGGATCAGGTGAGCGATCCAGGACCATCATGGTCCTCTTGTCTTTGGTTTGCGTACAAATTATTTTCTCCCAGTTACGCCCCTGGCCATCTTCACCCCAAGACACTGGGCAAATTACTGCAAACCCAACCCCCACTGCATCACTGCAAACCAAACATCAGAGCGATACTTCAAAGGCTCGAACACCGTTATTCCCTTTACCATAGTTGAGTCCAACCTGTCAGCTCAGTCGAGGCTCGGAGGCGAAATCAACATTAACATGATTTATTTATTTATTAGAAATTCCCTGCATGGTTATATACATACAGAAGAGTCCATATATATGTAGTAATGGATTGGACGCAGGCATAGCATATATTAGTCCCGTCCGGAGTGTACTGTTTAAGTCAATGTTCATCTATAAATACAGTTGAAACCACAATTCAAAAATACAACATATATGGATTATGAATATAACTCAATCCCATCAGGCACACGTCGCTGGGGCAACGTCAAGTCAATGCCCATGTAGCGCCATGACGTTGTACCGACGCAGAAGCGTCGTTACATAAACGGTACACGTTATGCAGACACTAAGGATAGAACACAACTTAAACAGTCAGCGTTACATTACGAAAACACGCCTATACATTTATCGCCGAAAAATGAAAATTTTATGGTGAAATATTGTGATATTTTTCTTATTTCTGTTCAAAATATAGATTGTGGGCACTCGTTAGAACCGCCTCAATGAGGCGGTTCTAACGAGTGCCCACAATCTATATTTGGGCACTCGTTAGAACCGCCTCGATGAGGCGGTTCTAACGAGTGCCCACAATCTATATTTTGAGCAGAAATAAGAAAAATAAGGTTTACCCCTGCAAACCCCAGTTTTTCTATATAAAAGTGGGGTTCAAGGGGGTCAAAATAATATAGGCGTGTTTTCGTGAGGTTTTTTGTTTTTTTTAACTAAATATGTATTGTAGCGTGGAAGGATAATACTATAACTAATGAGAGAGAGAGAGAGAGAGATCCTCACCCAGTAGCTAGTTACTGTGTAGCTGTTTTAATTGGGTTTTATTTTTGTGTGTGGAGGGGGTGGGGGCGACAAATGTTCTATTCAGATTCAGATTAAAATAGCAACAGATGTATTGACACTGATCATTCAACCAATGCACCGTAAAACGTGGTGAGCGGTACAGCGCCAGAGATTTTTCGTGGAAATTAACCATTAGAGCTGGAAGAGAACAATATTGCATTGTGAAACAGTGGGTCTTACAAAAGCATTGACACATAACGGCAAGAAAAGTAGAAGTAAAACAAAGATCAGGAATCGATACAATTAACTTACTCCACCCATCAAATATACAAAAGGGAAAGAAACACAAAAATGAAGCGACCAGACAATAATGGAAACCTAAACAAAGGAAGGCCAATAGGACAGTTACTTTCCCACAAAATGGCCATATGACCATCCAAAATAAAAAGACACAAGTCATACACACAGTAAGTAACAAACAACAACATAAATAAACCGCCACAGAAGAACCGCCTTCGAACGGTCAGTGGAAAGATTTCCACTGGGGGACTTAAATCGATTTTACGTGGCCACAATCCTCGCCCCTTACTTCCGTCGCGATTTAGACAAATAATTTGTTCAGTCCGCATGAAGGCCTCCTAACTCATCAGTGCAACATCTCCGTGAACACAAATAATAAAAAAACACAGAGGTGAGACAACGGTGAGGACTCGACAGCAAAAATACCACTGAAATGCTTGAGCAAAAGAAAACAAACAGTTAGAATCCAGAAGTCTTGTTTTTAAATACTAGAATAAGAGGAATGGTTGGGTAAAAGGATGCATTCAAAGGGAAGCATATTTTTTATGCTGGAGGATAAAAACAGCATGGAACTGTGGACTGAAATTAATCCGGGCTATTAATCCTAACAACCTGATACGACAATCTGGCTTCTTTTGACGCCAATTTGAGGGCTGCAGCATAGTGTTGTAAGAAAAGTATGTACATTGATAAAGTCTTCGGGTAAAGTTCATGACATGCATTGAATCACATGTCATTGTTTGGTTCTAAAACGCCCATTTGCGGCGTCGAGATTCGTTTTGTCTGTCTTGGAATTTTTATGGTAAAGTCATTACTATATAACTTGAGTCACATCGAGCCGGTCGGTTTACCAACCACAATTCCTGTGCGGTTAACCAGAACAATGTACCGTCTTTGGAGAATTTTGCATATCGCAAAATTGTGAGCATTTTAACCCTTATCTTGCTGTTCACGACAACCTCTATCTTTGCAAACAGTGTAGATCTAGATCAGGTGGCTTCTTCAGAAGCCACCTGATCAGGATCTACATTGTTTGACATTCAATTTATGAATTTGTAGGAATAAATTGCACCAAGAAAATTTGATTGGTTGATAGACAGAAATGGGTGTGGCTTAAATGAATATTCAGCAAGAGAAGGGTTAAAGCAGTCTTAGCTGGGCCTGCATAGTTTTGTTTGACGTTGATCTTATTTGTTCTGGTGATGACTCCAAATTACATTGCACCGGGATCTTAAATGTTACTGGGCTAAATTTCTTCATCGAGGTGGTAGATATAGAAACAGAATCCTCTGTCCTTTGTACCCCCAACCTGCAGTTCTTGTTCAGTATTAATTAAACTGAAGTCCCGAAGGAAGAATATAAGTAGTAGACTAATCCTGATTTATACATTCATTTCGACACCAGATACTTAATTTATGTATAACTTTATTAATTGATTATCCTATATTACACAATGTCAACCAATATAAAGAAATCATAAATCATGTTTTTAATTGCGTCAATTAATAAAATTGTCATTAATCAAGTAATTTCGTATTGTCCCAGTTACAGGTTCTCGGGCAGCTGTATTGGCCTATTGTCCCAGTTACAGGTTCTCGGACAGCAGTATTGGCCTCGGCCTTCGGCCTCGTGCCAATACAGCAGACCTCGGTCCTGTAACTGGTTCAATACGAAATTATTTGATTAATATTATATTATCGAGCTTTTTTTTTTCAGTGACATTTGTTAACTAGTGAGAGAAATAATACACCTGATAAGCGCACATTTTGAAAAAGAGACAATCCTTTTGGTAAGACTGTGTTTAAACTTGCTGTCTTAAGTCAGCTAAACTGTCTTGACTGTGCCTGCAGTTGTCACTTGTACTAGTATAAACTGAATGGACCAATGTACGACACTGTGAAATATAGCTATAAGGGCGGCCATAAAAATAGAGGCACTTTGCAAGTAGAAAATTAAGAGCCTAAATTTCATTGAGGGTCTTCAAAAGCCGTAATCAATTTGAAACACCAGTTTCGCCCTGTAGCGAAAACTTGAGCACAACTAATTTTCGAATCTACTAAAAATGACATAATAATAAGAAAGAAATAAAAATATAAATACTGTTTGATGAAGTACCGAAGACGTTCTTCGCGAAAAGATTTCATTTATTACAAGTTAAGTGAAGTAAAATTAATTTATATGCCGCATGATTGTCTTAGAAAACGCCAAAAGATGGCATTTAAGACAAGCTAAGTAAAGTGAAATGAGTTTATAAGCAACGTGGTTGTCTTTGAAAACAAATCGTAAACTTGAGCACAACTTGATTTTCGACTATATGCCGCATGATTGTCTTTGAAAACGTCAAAAGATGACATTTAAGACAAGCTAAGTAAAGTGAAATGAGTTTATAAGCCACATGGTTGTCTTTGAAAACAAAGAGCACATTTAGGATAGGAAGTACGCGTCAGTTTTATTGCCCTCTTTTCAAAAGCAGTAATGATATTTGCAAATCATTGCTTATACTAAAGTACTAAACTGGACTCCACAATCCCATAGGCAATAATCCACACTTTGGTGAAACATGCGGAAATTTCCTTCCATCGCGCGGTATTTATCATATCAAATACAACAAGTAGAAAGCCAACAGGGCAGTGTCTTTCCGTATAATACTCAAACAGCTACTCAAAATATGTCGCATTACAGAGTACTGGTTGGTCGATTGTCTTTGAGGATAGGTTGGGCAAATTGTCCTGAGAATTGAGCTTTCGTTTAACCATGAAATTCCAGTATTTTTAAGCAAGCAGTGTTGACCTGATCAGATTCCGCGTTTGTTTGTTTGATTTGAGGTTTAACGTCCACGTCAACGCTGTTAAGGTCATTTTGGAGACGTTGTTTCCACTTTTGTGGAACTTTTACTTGACATTGAGATGATATGACATCTCAAGTCCTGTCGCCCAATGAAACCAATACCGTAGGGTTTATTAGCATGGACGGTCCGCCTCGCACCGTGGTTCCTGGACAGGCTTAGATCCTTTAAGCGGTTTACCAGTACTAGTGTGCTGGCCGGATTCAGCCCTGCGTGGAAGCATCATGCAGCCCATATATATTTCTTCAAGCCCATATATTTCTTCAAGCCCCTATGGGCGCGGGCTTACAGATTCCGCGTTATGTGGCGTCTGATCAGGTTTCTACTGTTTGCCTTACGGGCCTTCGTGGCCTAGTGGTTAAGAGCGCTGACTCTTGATCATAAGGTCTCTCACCGCTGTGGTTCAAGCCTCGCTCGGGTCACATGTGAGACGCCAAGTTCTGCAACGGAAGGTCAGGTGTTTTTTCACCCGGTACTCCGGTTTTCGCCCACCTCTGATTAACGATCGGCTCGATATGAGTGAAATAAGAATGAAAGGGCCGTAAAACCAAAATAAAAAAAAAATCTACTGTTTGCCAATATTTCAATGCACAAGCTCAATCAAGATTTCCCTCTGAAGTCACAGGAAGGTGGAAGGTAACTACCGATGCTGTAAGCAAACGGTACTTGAATGCTGTACATGGTCAGCGACAGCCATTTGGAAACAGCCGACGGGACCCTTCTGTACTTAGTTACTTGGGGTCGATTGATAAGCCAATGCCACGTACACGAACCCAGTCTAGATTTCCATTGGGTCGATTGATAAGTTAATGTCCCGTACACGAGCCCAGTCCAGATATTACCATCTACACAGCGCTCAGACATCACAGGGAACAGACTAGCATTGCAATAAATAACCGATACGTGGTTTTTGGTTTGTTTTTTTTTATTTGAGGTTTAACGTCCCCGTCAACACTGTAAAGGTCATTTTGGAGACGTTGCTTCCAATTTTGTGGGACTTTTACCCGACATGTAGATGAAATGACATCTCAAGCCCTGTCGCCCAAAGAAACCAATAGAGTTTATAAGCATGGACGGTCCGCCTCGCACCAAAAAATGTAGACGGAATTGCAAACAGTGTGGACCCTGATCAGGCGGCACCTTAAGACGCAATCTGATCTGGGCCTGCACTGTGTGCTTAGGCATGTCCGTCCCAGTACTATGGACATCTACTGCAATACATTACTAAATTTCTGAGTTCGATAATTATCCAAAAGCTTTCATTTTCACGGGGGTAATACCATTTTCTATACTGTGTTGTCGACCGAGCCGGTACTGTGTAAAGCTGCTGTCGACCGAGAAATACGGTTTTCGACCGAGCAGTACGGATGTCGACAGAGGAGGGTAGTCGATAAATTCGCTGTAAATGTGTTATTTTTGTGTATGTCTGTCCATTTTTGTGGTGTCAAAACTTTTGTGAAATAGTTTGCTGTTGTTTCAAGTGTTTTGGAAGTCTGACTAAAAGCCTGTTTTGACGCTGAGCGGAATTAAACGGGAAAATATATAAAATAAGTACTTCCGGGGAAATGCGTGGCTCTTATTCAGTGTCATGGAATATCTAGGACGAAATGATGCAGATACATCATTAACATACGCGATAACCTTTTATTTGTGTGTCAACATGTCTTTATATGCATCTATGGAACTGTTTATAGTTTCATCGATACGGCTGTCGACGAAGTGAACGTCTGCGGGGTACAGTTGTCGACGTTACTGGGTACGGATGTCGATGATTCAACGAGAGTATAAGGGGCAGATTTACTGGAAATTAACCACAGTTAAACAATAAAATAACTGTTGCATTCTTCGTCAGGCTTTCTTGGTTTGTTTGAAGTGGCTGATTGATAATAAACTATCGTTGCTTTGTTTTGTTTGTTTGATTTGAGGTTTAACGTCCCCGTCAACACTGTAAAGGTAATTTTGGAGACGTTTCTTCAATTTTGTGGGCGAAAACCCGAGTACCCGAAGAAAAACCACCTGACCTTTCGTTGCAGAACTTGGCATCTCACATGTGACCCGAGCGAGGCTCGAACCACAGCGGTGAGAGACATAATGATCAAGAGTCAGCGCTCTTAACCACTAGGCCACGGAGGCCCGTCACCAATGATATTGGTCATTAGGTTTTTAGCTCACCCTATCCGCAAGCTCAGCAAGAGAGTATACTCATGCCCCGGCATCCGTCGTTGACCGTTCACATTCTGCAAACATCTCATCCACCACGAAAACACGCCTATGTAATATTGACACCGTGAACCCCACTTTTATATAGTAAAACTGGGGTTTACAGGCGTATATATTATTTTTCTAATTTCAGCAAAAACAGATTGTGGGTATTCGTTAGAACCGCCTCGTCGCGGCTAATCTGAGTGCCCTCAATCTCCGTTAGAGCAGAAATAAGCAAAATTCAGTATTTTCATGCGAAAAGTTTCATATTAAGAGGCCGGCCCCCGCCCATAGGGGCTTGAAGAAATATATGGGCTGCATGATGCTTCCACGCAGAGCTGAATCTGGCCCGCACACTAGTACTGGTAAACCGCTTAGAGGATCTAAGCTTGTCCAGGAACCGCGGTGCGAGGCGGATCGTCTATGCTAATAAACCCTATTGGTTTCTTTGGGCGACAGGGCTTGAGATGTCATTTTATCTCAGTGTCGGGTAAAAGTCCCACACAATTGGAAGCAACGTCTCCAAAATGACCTTTACAGTGTTGACGGGGACGTTAAACCTCAAAATCAACCAAAAAATCATATTGAGAGGCGTGTTTATGGGGCGCCGTTATACTATTTATTCCGTATTTATGGATATCCATAATTCGAATTATGGATATCCATAATTCGAATTATGGATATCCATTATTATTTATGGATATCCATAATTATCGAATTATGGATATCCGTAATTCAAATTATGGATATCCATAAATCGATGTGAATTAATGATATACATAAATCGAATAATGGATATCCATTATTCGATTTATTGATAGCCATAAATCGAATTATGGATATCCATTATTGGGCAATCGAATTATGGATATCCACTATTCGGCTGATTTATGGATATCCATAAATCAAATTATGGATATCCATAAATCGAATTATGGATATCCATAAATCGATTTATGGATATCATTAATTTAGATCGAAATATGGCTTTCCATTAATCGAATTATGGATATCCTTAATTCGAATTACGGATATTCATTATTCGGCTGATTTATGGATATCCATAAATCAAATTATGGATATCCATAATTCTCCTCTGCAAATAAACCTAATGAATAATGACTGCTCCCTTTGCAAAAAAAAAAAAAAAACTCGACTACTCGCGTCAGATTTCCGATTTAGGTGTGTAATAAAAGCCGGGATGGAGGTGGAGGTAATGTCGGGTAGGCTTAGTGGTGGCCTATGGTGTGTGAGAGATATGTTTCGTTTGATTTGAGGTTTAACGTCCCCTTCAATGATATTTAGGGCATTTTGGAGACGTTGCTTCCAGTTATGTTGGTCATTAAGCCTTCATTGAGATTAAATGACATCTCAATACCGCCGGCTTCGGTAGCTCAGTCGGATGCGCATCTGACTGGTGATCAGGAGGAAGCGGGTTCGATACCTGCCGGGGTCGACAACATTCTTTCGTGGAGATTGAACATGAAAAATTTTCTACAGTCATTATCTCCCTTACGCTGATTCAAGAAGGGCAGTTGTCGGTTTCTGGCGAAAAAATGTGCACTGTACTGGTTAACTGCTAACGTATAAGTCTGCCCAGGAAAAGTATGGATAGGTAAACTGACCGGCTCAAAAATGACCTAAATTAGTGTTGACTGTGCCGTTAAACTCAAATACAAACAAACAAACATCTCAATCCCTGTCGCCCATTGACTCGCACGACTTTGTTTGGACAGACTTAGATCTTCTAAACCATATACCAGTACTCTCAGCTCATGCAGCCAAATCTATTTCTCCAAGCCCCAATGGGCGGGGACCAGGAGATATTTCTGAATCTGCTTGGTACTCCATACATCTCAAGTAGAGTATTTGTTTGTTTGATTTGAGGTTTAACGTCCCTGTCAACTCTGTAAAGGTCATTTTGGAGACATTGCTTCCATTTTTGTGGCACTTTTACCCGACCTTGTGATGAAATGACATCTCAAGCCCTGCCGCCCAAATGAACCAACACGGTTTATTAACATGGACGGGCCGACTCGTACCGCCTTGCCTGGGCAGGCTTAGATCCTCTAAGCGGTTTACCAGGACTCGTGTGCGGACCGGTTTCAGCTCTGCGTGGAAGCATCATGCAGCCCATCTATTTCTTCAAGCCCCGATTGGCAGGGGCCGTCAAATAGAGTTTTTTTTTTTTTTTTTTTTTTTTTGGTTTTGGTTTTACTGCCCTTTCAAGATTATTTCACTCATATCGAGCCGAACGTTAATCAGAGGTTGGCGAAAACCGGAGTACCCGGAGAAAAACCACCTGATCTTCCGTTGCAGAACTTGGCGTCTCACATGTGACCCGAGCGAGGCTCGAACCACAGCGGTAAGAGACCTAATGATCAAGAGTCAGCGCTCTTAACCACTAGGCCACGGAGGCCCGTAAAATAGAGTGTTATATGGATATATGTAAATACTATATATAACGACCATGTGCATTTTTCTCCAGATAGCATGCACGGATTGCCTGTTAAGATTATTATAATCTTACGTCCGATTAGGTGCGCAGTCCACATAGAGGTAATTCCAGAGGGACCGGATGCGTTTGCCGGAATTTCAAGATCTTACGGCTGGTTCCGATATTTAACTGCACACATGGCGGGCGTTCAGCGTATGCCGTCCGTTGCTTTGGAAGCCTTACGGGCTGAAAAGGCTGCACGGCAGATAGGTCCCTTTGACCGGCCATCATCTTCCAGCGATGATTAAGACCTTGAAGATTTTGAAGATTTTTACAATAAACAATCACGTGTTTTAGGGAGAAATCATTTAACCAAAAGCTTTGGCGGTGATTTATGGATATCCAAAATTCGAATTATGGATATCCATAAATCAATCTGAATTATGGATAGCCATAAATCGAATTATGGATATCCATAATTCGAATTATGGATATCCATAAATCAGAGGAATAATGGATATCCATAAATTGAATTAAGGATCGAATTATGCATATCCATAAATCGATCTGAATTAATGATATCCATTAATCGAATTATGGATATCCATATTTTGATTTATGGATATCCATAATTCGAATTATGGATATCCATTATTCGGCTGATTTATGGATATCCATAAATGGAATTATGGATATCCATAATTCGATTTATGGATATCTATAAATATGGATTAAATAGTAAAACGGCGCCCCATACGTGTTTTCGTAACGTCTGAAAACCGATTGGCCAATCAAAGCCAATATGTTTTGAACCTCTTTGGGTAGGGGTAACGATAGTTTGTTCGCGGCATCTGGGTCACATGACCAAGATTGCTACCACACCCATATATGGTTAAACCATTGAAAAGTTTCTCTGGGACCAGTCAAGAAACTTTGTATGTAACAGATAGGACGCCAGCACATCATAATTTGTTCAAATGATGATCTTAGGATTACCCCGAACTTATCTCCAAACACGGTCAAATTTTACAACCTATCCTTTCCTATAGGAAAAATTAAAATAATTATTTTTTTTTTTTTCAGAAACTATTACAGCCAGTGAAAGTTGGTAGGCAACTAATTTAGATTCTTCACGTGTGTGTATTTGGTGAGTGAGAGAGTGTTTGAGTTTTACGTCCCACCAACAACTAAGGTCATATGGAGACGGGACCTCGGTTTAAAGACTCATCCGAAAGTCCAGAGAAGCCAGGGATCGATCCTGCGACCCCTAGTTTACAAGGCAAGTAGCGTAACCACTACACCGCGGAGGCTTCTGTGTGGATTTGGTACCGATTCCTCACATGTGTGAAGTTTTGGTATCAATTATACTCTTGTGCGAGAAATTGGTACCAATTCTTCTCATGTGTGAGGAATCGGTACCAGTTCTTTACATGTAAGACACATGTAATAGTAATTAGTACAAATTCTCCACACCCCATAAACACAGGTAACAGGTGTGACAAATACTTACCAATTCTTTACACGTCAGACATTGTCAACGAATTCTTCACATGTGTGAGGAATTGATACCAATTCTTCATACCCTATTAAAAGTCGCACTAGTTTTTCACAGGTGTGACGAATACTTACCAATTCTTTATACGTCTGAAAATTCAGACATCAAAATGTTTCGAAATTGACCATATGTAAATTTGGGTTTGAAATTTGCGAAATGAGAAATTTACGGTTCAACAAAGCCATCCCTAGACTGGCTGCAAAACTGCATCTGGTGAGGAAATCACGACGACCATACTGACATTGACCACCCGTCAGCATTTGTAGACCCACAATTCCAAACAACTTATTATCCCCTCGCAACAACGTTGCGAATGGGGATATAGCATCGGTGCCGTGCGTCCGGGTGTTAGTGTGTGTGTCTGTGTGTCTGTGTTTCTGTGTGTGTCTGTCCGGAACCTTGTGAGCAGGATAGAAGACACAGTATTCATCGTAGAAGCATCAAACCTTCCACAAATGTTCACCATGTACAGAGGATGAACCTATTGAATTTCAAGGTCAGGGGTCAAAGGTCAAGGTCACAATGGACTTGACCTTGAAAACCTTGTGAGCAGGATAGAAGACACAGTATTCATCGTAGAAGCATCAAACCTTCCACAAATGTTCACCATGTACAGAGGATGAACCCTATTGAATTTCAAGGTCAGGGGTCAAAGGTCAAGGTCACAATGGACTTGACCTTGAAAACCTTGTGAGCAGGATAGAAGACACAGTATTCATCATAGAAGCATCAAACCTTCCACAAATGTTCACCATGTACAGAGGATGAACCCTATTGAATTTCAAGGTCAGGGGTCAAAGGTCAAGGTCAAAATGAGCTTGACCATGAAAACCTTGTGAGCAGGATAGAAGACACAGTATTCATCGTAGAAGCATCAAACCTTCCACGAATGTTAACCATGTACAGAGGATGAACCCTATTGAATTTCAAGGTCAGGGGTCAAAGGTCAAGGTCACAGTGGACTTACCTTGAAAACCTTGTGAGCAGGATAGAAGACACAGTATTCATCGTAGAAGCATCAAACCTTCCACAAATATTCACCATGTACAGAGGATGAACCCTATTGAATTTCAAGGTCAGGGGTCAAAGGTCAAGGTCACAATGGACTTGACCTTGAAAACCTTGTGAGCAGGATAGAAGACACAGTATTCATCGTAGAAGCATCAAACCTTCCACAAATGTTCACCATGTACAGATGATGAACCCTATTGAATTTCAAGGTCAGGGGTCAAAGGTCAAGGTCACAATGGACTTGACCTTGAAAACCTTGTGAGCAGGATAGAAGACACAGTATTCATCATAGAAGCATCAAACCTTCCACAAATGTTCACCATGTACAGAGGATGAACCCTATTGAATTTCAAGGTCAGGGGTCAAAGGTCAAGGTCACAATGGACTTGACCTTGAAAACCTTGTGAGCAGGATAGCATTCATGTTAATGAATGGTATACAGTTGCGAGGGGATGCTACGCTTGCGTTGCCTTGTTAGAAACCATATTACCGCTGACTTTTGTTTCAAATACAGCTAAGCAAGGGGCATGTCAAGACATTGCCCAGTGAAAACCAACATGTCATCCCCGTTAGGAATGACAAAATGTCTGATCTAATATCAACATAGACAACTGATAAACTATCTTAACATGTCGGTACAGTTATCTGCTACGGTTATGTTTGTTTGTTTGTTTCAGGGAGGTTTAACGTCCCCGTCAACACTATTTGGGTCATTTTGGAGACGCTGCTTTCAATAGTGTGGGAATTTTACCCGACATTGAGATAAAATGTCATTATATGCACGGACGGTCCAGCTCGCACCACTTTGCATGGGCAGGCTAAGACCCACTAAGCGGTTTAGCACTACTCATCATGTACGCTCGATTTCTGCTCAGCGTTAACCATTTATACCTCCTTTACTTAAACATGCACTTGCGCACACATAACAAACGCAAAATCAAAGCACTAAGAGTACTGGTGGGTCGATTGTCGCTGGCTTTAGGTGGGAAAAGTCCTGGACTGTGATTTAAACTGCTTAATTTACCCTTGAAATCCGATTTTAAGTATATAGTGTAGATTTTGATCAGACGCCGCATTCTGTGGCGTCTGGTCTGGGTCTTCACTGTTTGCCAAGCCCAACCTATGATTCCAAGATAGCCCTCTTACACAACACTCTGACCTCAGTCACTGCTTTCTATAAAAAAGTTATTCGGACAAGTCCGTGATAGTCACGTGGACTGAAGAGCTTTTCTGCTTAGGAATTTTGGGTAGTCGGAAAAGGAGCTCATCACGAAAACACGCCTATATAATTTTGACCCCCTTGAACCCCACATTTATATAGTGAAACTGGGGTTATCAGGGGTAAACCTTATTTTTCATATTTCTGCTCATATACATAGCTTCTGGGTACTTGTTAGAACTGCGCGTTCACACAATCTATTTTTGAGCAGAAATATAAAAAGTATCAGATTTTTTTTTTTTTCTGAAAATTTTCATTTTTGTTTTGAGGGTAAAATTTTCAATTTATTTTAATAGGCATGTTTTCGTAATGTCTGCTGATCAACCCTACTGTTTGTCATGGCATTTGTTGAGAAATATTCGTCTCTGCACATGCGCTTGAAGTTCTGAGCTCAAAACCTAAACAACGGGCCTCCGTGGCCTATAGTGGTTAAGAGCGCTGACTCTTGATCATTAGGTCTCTCGCCGCTGTGGTTCGAGCCTCGCTCGGGTCACATATGAGACGCCAAGTTCTGCAACGGAAGGTCAGGTGGGTTTTCTCCAGGTACTCCGGTTTTCGCCCACCTCTGATTAACGGTCAATATTCAATTTCGTTATGGCCCTTTCAAACAAATTTGAAATGTTTAAGCATTTAAACTTCAAGCGCCTGTGATCTTTCCGACATCATTCTTCAAGAGCATTTGCACAGGTTTACAACATTTTTTTTTTTTTTTTTTTTTTGCAGTTTACTTTCAATCTGATTTGGCATTTACATGTTCAAGTGTTTACATCAGTGACCAGCCTTGTAGCCTGTTGTGTAAACTAAATATGGGAGAGTTAAGGATGGAGTTATTCTTGGTGATTGTTACAACTTTAAGACACCAGTTCGCACAAAACATACATTTTTCTTCATTGGTCCCAGTGAAATCTGCCTAATAGTGCAGATTTCAGTTATAATCATAGAATAAATCATGTATTTTAACAGCAGTACATGAAATGTAGTTTTTATATCCGTCGACAGCCGTATCAATCAGACTAGGATACCATCGACGGTCGTATTTCTAATAATCGACATCCGTATCCCGACATTTTTCAAAGGTCTATAAAAACTCCCAGAGTACATGAATTATTTCAAACCCACATTGTTGTTGAAGCGTAAATGGTAGATGAAATATATATGGTGTTTTATTGCTTTCCTACTTTTCATAAAGGATTAGATAAATAATATTCCGTGAAAACTGATTTTTTTCGAAAGAACCGGTATTTTATAGTGTTTTTCAGACTCACGACTCTCTATAAGTGAACAGACAATTAACAGCGTGTCTCTTTAAAACACCGACATCGTTTGTAAATGTTTAAATTAACGTTTTCGCCTCTCCAAGTGCATCAAAATCGAAGACCCTCCTCTGTCGACATCCGTTCTGCTCGGTCGAGAACCATATTTCTCGGTCGACAGCAGCTTTACACAGTACCGGCTCGGTCGACAACACAGGTATAGAAAATGGTATTACCCCCGTGATTTTCCTGAGTGAACATTTAGCTTTAACCTGACAGGACTACTGGGTATAATCATGATTAACATAGTCTTGTATTATATGGGCCCCGTCAAGCGATTTTGTTACTTATCGCCTATGCGAGCAGCGAAGGTTCAGGCGAGACTGCGCATCCGCGCAGTCTCGCCAGAATCTTCGCTGCTCGCTCATCCAAGCAGTGAATCATGAGGAACCTTCAGACAGAAAGCCACAGCCCTGGCCCCTCTGACTGGCTGGGCATGCGCAGTTAAAATTTGTCATGACGGAAAGCTCGAAGACACAAATTCGCTTGGCGGGGCTCACATGTACCATACTGTTAACATAACATGAGTAGAACACCCTGTCAAACCCAACTTTTTGGCATAACAACAGAGGTGCATTAGCACGGCCTCACCGAGGCACTCGCACTAGATTTGAATGTTAATCCTGCTGACCAAGCTGGAGGTGGAAAACATACTTCAATGAAATATTATGGGTGTGGTGAAATCGTTTCTGACCGTCATTATGCAACAATATTTATAAATTTAGGGTTATACACATCAGATAAGGTATTAATGTCTGTTACAAGGCAGGCCGCAGTTAATCTAATATTGCTATATAAAAAGTACAAGCTTGATTTGGTTTGATTTGAGGTTTAACGTCCCCGTCAACACTGTAAAGGTCACTTTGTAGACGTTGCTTCCAATTTTGTGGGACTTTTACCCGACATTGAGATGAAATGACATCTCAAGCCCTGTCGCCCAATGAAACCATTAGGGTTTATTAGCATGGACGGACTGAATCGCACCGCGGTTCATGGACAGGCTTAGATCCTCTAAGCGGTTTACCAGTACTAGAGTGCGGGTCGGATTCAGCTCTGTGTGGCAGCATCATGCAGCCCATATATTTCCGCAGGCCCCTATGGGCGGGGGCGGTTTATAAGGTTGAACATAATACGGGCCCCGTCAAGCGATTTTGGTACTTATCGCCTATGCGAGCAGCGAAGGTTCAGGCGAGCCTGCGCATTCGCCAGAACCTTTGCTGCTCGCTGATACAAGCAGTGAATCAAGAGGAACCTTCAGACAGAAAGCCATATCCCTGGCCCCTCTGAATGGCTTGGCATGCGCAGTTAACATTTGTCATGACGGAATGCTCGAAGACACAAATTCGCTTGGCGGGGCTCATACAAGCTTGAACATTATTGATCATTTCCATTCCTTGTTCCATAAGTTTAGTGCATTCAAAGGGAAAATGCGGTTAGTTTCCTTGTACAGTCGAACTTCAATGGCTCGAACACCTTTGGGACCAGGAAAATCTGTTCGAGACAGGGGAAGTTCGAGCCACTGAAGGCTAATGCCAGGAGTCATAACGACATACTTTAGGACATCTTATAATGAAAAATGTGTGCTGTGTTGTACTCATTAGAATCGCCTCATCGAGGCGATTCTAATGAGTACACACAGCATACATTTGCAAGACAAAAGACGAAAATATCCTAATTTTACCCTCCCTATTTGTTATGTACAGAAATTCCCTAGGGACTCAAGAACGGGTTCGACTCAGCCATGGTAAACGAGCCATCGGTGTTCGAGCCATTGATTTGGTTGGCTGATTTGAGGTTTAACGTCCCCGTTAACACTGTAAAGGTCATTTTGTAGACGTTGCTTCCAATTTTGTGGGACTTTTACCCGACATTGAGATGAAATGACATCTCAAGCCCTGTCGTCCAATGAAACCAATAGGGTTTATAAGCATGGACGGTCCGAATCGCACCGCGGTTCCTGGAAGGCTTAGATCCTCTAAGTGGTTTACCAGTACTAGATTGCCGTCAGGATTCAGCTCTGTGTGGAAACATCATGCAGCCCATATATTTCCACAGGCCCCTATGGGCGGGGGCGGGGGCGGTTTCCAAGCTTGAACATTATACAAGCTTGAACATTATTGATCATTTCCACCTTTGTTCCATAAGTTTAGTGCATTCAAAGAAAAATGCTGTTAGTTTCCTTGTACAGTCGAACTTCAATGGCTCGAACACCTTTGGGACCATGAAAATCTGTTCGAGACAGGGGTAGTTCGAACCACTGAGGGCTAATGCCAGGAGTCATAACGACATACTTAAGGACATATTTTTCTTTGTCCTATAATGAAAAATGTATGTTGTGTTGTACTAATGAGTACACACAGCATACATTTGCAAGACAAAAGACAAAAATATCCTATTTTTTACCCTCCCTATTTCTTATGTACAGAAATTCCCTAGGGACTCAAGGACGGGTTCGACTCAGCCATGGTAAACGAGTCATCGGTATATATATATATTTATTTTTAGGTGTTGGGCGTTTTCATTTAATACTGCATAGATTGTAGTAAGACTGTTGCTCGTTGAATCTGTGCAGACTGGTATCCAATTAATTAGGGGCTTCATTGTCTAAATTTTTTAAAACTTATGTTGTTTTCTCCTTTCAGCAAGTGGACATATGCATATCTCAGTGTACAGTATATTATGAGATGTTCCCTTACGCAAACCTGTGATGATGATTCTACATGCATCATGATGAACATCTTCGAGAAGAGCTGATGTTACCCCTGACTATGTCACCATATTCCAATGCAGGTCTAATGAAAAAAGTATAGCACCGTATTTGTTTGTTTGATTTGAGGTTTAACGTCCCCGTCAACACTGTAAAGGTCATTTAGGAGACGTTGCTTCCAATTTTGTGGTTCTGTTAACCGATATTGAGATGAAATGTCATCACAAGCCCTGTCGCCCAATGAAACCAATAGGGTTTATATTAAACGCATGGACGGTCCCATATGGAACTTTGAAGGTCCACTGAGATCAAGGGGCGTAATCCAATTTTCTCTCCTGATTGCTAATCCTCACGAATTACCTTGCTTTATTGACCAGCGGAGTTTACCGATTATCTTTCACGAAAGAGAGGATAAATACGAAGGTTACCTGTTTATTTGCGCATCACCTGGACGCTGCTTTATCAATAAAAACTGGGGGCTTGAGTAAGCAGTTGTAAAGAATCCCGTCAAAATTAGTCATTATGAAAACACGCCTATACAAATACTTTGTAGACTTTACTGCGAAAAATCGAACATTTTTAGATGAATAATTGTGATATTTTATCTTAATTCTGCTCAAATATAGATTATGTGCACTCGTTAGAACCATCTAACTGACAATTTTTACCTAATATTTTACATTTCTGACACGCCATTATTTCAAATGGACATGTGGTTTCGGTTATGTTTACCTACTGATATAATTTCTCCAAAGCTGTAATATTACTGATGAAAATTTGTGATACTTTTATTTTAATTTAATTACAAACATAGGTTCTATGTACTCGTTAGAACCGCCTCGCTCAGGTGTTTCTAACGAGTACCCGCAGCCTATGTATTGGAGGAGGAATAAAAAAATAACGTTTACCCATCACCAATAATTATTTTCTCTATATAAAGAGGGTTTCAGTGGGGTGATTATTACACGGACTTATTTGCATGATGCTGACACATTAGAAGCGCTTAAATAATACAAATATTGTGGGTACTCTTTAAAAATGTCATTTTTATAAAGATGTTGTGGCTATTCACTAGAAGCGCTTTTTACTAAACGTGTTATGGGTACCATTACTCATAGTATGGATAGATAAAGTAACAGGTTCAATATGACCAAAATAGTGTTGACCGAGCCATTACGCTGCTGATCCCAGAAGTTTATGGCTTAAACCTTCCAACCTTGTAGACCGATTCCCTATGCAAACAGTGTAGATCTAGATGAGGCTCAAAATGCGCCGTCTCATCAGGATCAACACGGTTTGCCAGTAAGCGAACTATATTCAGAGAAATATATCTAAAACATTATTTTAAAAAATTATCAATTCCTAATAAGAAGGCGAAAGAATGTACTTCAGAAAGTCGGGGGTGAACGGGTTATTTACCTATCCCTTAGGGGCAATTATTGCTTGTCCTGGAGAAAGCAATTAACAGTTTGGTTGAATTATAAAAATCATAAATTTACTTAAACCTTAAGATGCCAATTACAACAATTCTCGTTGTCTTTGTTGTCAGCTGGTTTGTTGCAAAACGAGCAGACTGCTACCTGAGGAGCAGTCATGTCGGGATCTACACTGTTTGCATGCGTGCCAAATGTTTTCGAATGTTAGCAAGTATGAAGCAGACGACATAAAATGACAATATTTTGATATGCAGTTTTTCTTGGCATCTTAAGGGTTAAAGGAGTTCTTTCACAAAACATATGAGCCTGTGCATGTCAAAACCTACAATAAGATTAGTACAACCAGCGAAGACTTAGATCAACCTATATATACATTCAGTCTGGCCAGTCTTCCTGTGTTGCTCTCTGGCTAATCCGGATGCCTTAAAAGACTCATTCAAACAGCAAAGACTTTGATCAGACTGTGCACATCTCAGGTTTGCTGGTTGCAATGGTCCTTTTGCAGGTTTGTCATGCGCAGGCTCATATATCATTATTTTTCGAATAAGGAAACAGTTCAGACCAGATCTAGATCAATGGTTCTGTATAACAATAACCCATATGATACTGACGACCCTTTTGTTGATATACGTGAACCGTCCAGACCCAGAGCATATGCCGCATCTGATATGGGCCTTCACTGGTCCACCAATTATATGCAAACATTATATAATATACTGCAAAAGAAAACCTGTTTATGCCCTTCATTACGAAGACACGCCTATTTATATATACATAAATATCTGCAGATAAAAAAGTCTGATATTTTCAAAAAAGAGAACCGCCTCGGCAAGTAACGAGTACCCAACATGTATGACTCGGAGCAGAAATAAGGAAAATACAGTGACATTCCGCAATTCAGACCACCTAAAATTATGACTAAATCTGCTTTTAAAAGCTTATTTTGAAGGCTGCACCTTTTAAGGTTGCATTTGATCTTTCTTCGTGTTTTCTGCACTAATTATCCTCTGGTCAGGGTCTACCTTGGAGACTGTTCAAAAATGTTCTTAAAGACCACTTTTGAACAGTCCAAAAGGTGGTCTTAATACAGGATTTTACTGTACTATGAACGCCTTTAACCCCAGTTCTATTATATTAAAGTGAGGTTTAAGGGGGTCAAAATTATAGGTGCGCGGAAATTTTTTTCCTGTGACTTTTTTTCCTACAACCAAACTATATAGGTATGTTTTGGTAATACATGCAAAAACATATACAGTGAAACTTCGCTAGCTCGAACATCAATTGCTCGTTTACCATGGCTGATTCGAACACATTATGCACCCTAGGAAATTCTTTCCATAGATTGATCATGAATCATTCTCTCCCTTCCGCTTATTCAAGAAGGGCTTATTCTAATTAACACCTACTTGAAAAACGACAAGACACAAAGAAGACATTATAATTACCAAACAAACTGCAATCATAATATTTTTCTGCTCCGCTAATTAAAGAAAAGATAATTGTCGCTATTAACCCTTTTTGTACCAAATGGAATCTCCCTTCTTTTATACAGCAGGAGTTCATTTAAATATTTAGGGGCGTCAAGTTGTGTTTTCTGCACGGATTTATTTGAAAACAGGCTGAACACTTTGCAAACATTGTAGGCCCTGATCAGTCGCCGCGTTCTGGTCTGGGCCTGCACTGTTTGCCAATCACTCCTTGAGGGGTTTCCGGTACAAAAAGTGTTAAGGCCTGGTCCCGAATTATAACTCGATATTTTCCGCTGTCTTCCGATAATTTCCGAATCTGAATTTAGAAGAAAAAAAAAGTATACCACTACTAACAAAATTCCAAAAGGACATAGTAATTTTCATTCTATTTAATTGAAACAAAAACTAAATCGTTCATAATTATCACCACTACGTTTTTTTCCCAGCAACTTTTTCAAAACATGGTATTTAAATCTCTTTCTTTTAAGTTTTGTTAATAAACCCTAGAAGAGAAATAGACATTTTACTATATATTTTAATCATTTCAATAGGCACCTAAAACAATCAACAAAAGGTATAGCAAATTTTTGTCCAAAAAAATATGAACATAATATCAGCATATTCGTGAATAAATGAAGTTTCGAAATTTTCCAGCAAAAATTTTGTAATTATTTACAAATTTATTTTATGAAATAAAAACTAAAGTGTCGTTATATATTTCTTTACATTTCGCCGCCAATATTATTACAGGTAAATCGGATACGGCGGTCGCCCAAAGTTGGATACGGACGCGCACCGCCTTGCCTGGTTTACCAGTACCCGTGTACTCGTCGGTTTCGGCACTGTGTGGAAGCATCATGCAGCCCATCTATTTCTTCAAGCCCCGATGGGCGGGGGCCGCTATAGAACCGTAACTTAGTATGATGAACCGTGATAAATTGATATTGCAAGCATGTTCATTTTGTGCAGGGAGATTTTCTATCTAAGTCATGATTAAGCATTCTTAGGATGATGAACCTTGATAAATTATATTGCAAACATGTTCATGTTGTGTAGACAGAATTTTGTTCAAGAAGAATTACGATTTCATTTTGTAATGATGCCGTTTCTATTTAAGAAATCTGTTTGTACATGTTTGTACATGTAAAAAACGCGATGATGATAAGTGAGAGTATTTGGCGGCCGCACGTTTTAACGGCCTGAGCGACGTGGATGACTATATGCAGCTTTAAAATAGGTTCTTCCAATATGTTCATCCCAAGGTGCATCAGAGGTAAGTGTTAGACCAAGGTGAGTATGGTGTTTTGCATCTTCAAGTGCTTTATTATTAAAATTAACATCGAGTGACTGTGAATGTCTTTTTCAAGTAAATGGCATTGAGGTAGTTTTAGATGGATTAAGAATAATGCAGCAATCCTCGGACCACTTAGCACAAATCGACTTTAACGGACATCCAGGTAACTGCAGTCGGTTAAAGTTAATACATAGATTTATATAGGAACTTGATAATAAGTTTCCTATTAAATAAAAACTTATAAAATATCTCTGGCAGCGGCTCATGAATTTTCATTCTATTTTGCATATCCACATGTATTTTTAATGAAATTTTATAAACAAATTTTTGGTCCTTTTTACATATATTTGGAATCACCATCTAAATGCATAGAATATATAGTACAAATTCTGAATGAAGCGACAAAACTGATGGTTGTATTTTCATAACTTTTTTTTGCATTTTTTGTGAACACGTACATATAAATTTTGTAAAATAAAAATGAAAATAATTTGGTCCTTTTTGAAAATGAAATATACTACCCCCTTTTTCTATTTTTCTTTTTCTATGGATTATATGTGACCGAGGTAACCATGGTTAGGTAGTTGAGGCCTTGAGGAGATAAACATTAATTTTCTGTGTTATACGCGTTAATTCACTTGACTATCAGCGCAGCTGAGAAAGGTCTTGTCAGTATAAGTCCGACAAGAATTTTATGCAACTCATCCTGCAAGGCATGTATGAAGTAAACATTTTCAATTACAGCATATAAAGATGTTTCATCTACAGACAATCGAACATTTGTGTCAATGTTATTTACGATGTCATTAATATATAACAAGAAAATATAGGGACCTAGTACAGACCCTTGTGGTACTCCACCAGGTAGGTAGCCAGATTAAAGAAAAGCCTTCACCAAGTTAAAGAAAAGTCTTCAGTTTTTACACGCTGTTATCTGTCAGATAGATAACTTGTAAACCACTTGAGAATATTTCCATTGATACCACAGTTTCTAAGTTTATGTAAAAGTCATTGGTGCCCAACCATGTCAAAATGCAAAAATGAATTTCAATTCTAATCCTTTGTCTAAGTTTTCAACAATAATTTGATTCATTTCGAAACGCTGGTTTACTGTTGAGTCTCTAGGTCTAGGTCTCTAGGTTGAGTCTCTAGGTTGGAAGCCTGATTGATAGTTTGTAAGGATTTTGTTTACTGATAAATAATTATACATATATTTGAGAAGTATTTTTCCAGGAGTTTGGCGAGGCAGCTAGTAAATGAGATGAGTCTATAGTTGGTTGGGTCTTGGTCACCCCTTTTCCTTTGACTATAGCAGAGATGTTTGTCATATTCTATTGGTGCAGAACTTGACCAAGCTCAAGGGATCTATTGAAAAGTAAGGTAATGAATACAGTTAGATACATCGGGGCTGGGAAGAAATATTTGGGCTGCATGATGCTGCCGGGTAGAGCTGAAACCTACCACACAAGAGTACTGGTAAACCGCTTAGAGTGAGTGTGGCAATTTTACGTCCCATCAACAGCTAAGGGTAATACGAAGACGGAACCTCGGTTTAAAGACGCATCGGAAAGTCTGGAGAAGCCTGGGATCAATCCTGCGACCCCTGGTTTACAAGGCGAGTTGCGTAACCACTACACAACGGAGGCTTCTAAAACTGCTTAGAGGATCTAAGCTTGCCCAGGCAAATCAGTGCGAGTCGGACCGTCCATGTTTATAACCTCTTGGTTTCATTGGGCGACATGGCTTTGGATGTCATTTCATCTCAATGTCGGGTAAAAGTCCTACACAAATTGAAACCAGCGTCTACCAAATGACCTATGCAGTGTTGACGGGGATGTAACATTACGCAAACACGCCTATACAAATACATTGCCACCTTTATCGCCGAAAAAATGAAAATTTTATGATGAACAATTGTGATATTTTTCTTATTTCTGCTCAAAAGATAGATAACCCACAATCTATATTTTAGAGCAGAAATAAGAAAAATAAGGTATACCCCCGGAAACCCCAGTTTTACTATATAAATTGGGGTTCAAGGGGGTCAAAATTATATAGGCGTGATGCATAACGAGAACACGCTTATATAATTTTGACCCCCTCATACCCCACTTTTATATAGTAAAACTGGGGTTTAAGGGGTATACATTATTTTTGTTATTTCTGCTCAAAAACATAGATTGTGAGTCCCCGCAATCTATGTTTTGAGCAAAAATAAGAAAAAAATTCAAAATTTTTCATCTTAGAATTTCTAGTTGTTGGCCAAACAATTGGCAATGTATTTGTATAGGCGTGTTTTCGTAATGAAACCTCAAATCAAACAAACAGGTTTTGTAAGTGTAATTTGTCTTTTACATCTTGGCTTCTAACCTGTAAACTAAGGGATAAGTCAGTGTTTATGGACTGTTCAAATATTTGTGGTCCATTCTCTATTTTCGAAATCATTACGAAAACACGCCTATACAAATACATTGCCAACTTTATCGCCGAAAAAATGAAAATTTTATGATGAAAAATTGTCATATTTTTCTTATTTCTGCTCTAAAATATAGATTGTGGCTACTCGTTAGAACCGCCTCGACTAGCCACAATCTATATTTTAGAGCAGAAATAAGAAAAATAAGCTTTACCCCTGTAAACCCCAGTTTTACTATATAAAAGTGGGGTTCAAGGGGAACAAAATTATATAGGCGTGTTTTCGTGATGAATATTTGTGGTCCAGTCTCTATTTTCGAAATTGAAGGAAAATGCTCATTCAGCGTTTGGGCTTTATCAATTGGATGGATGTGTACCTGATGTTTTTATATAGGGGTGGTTGATGGTTAGTTTTATTTTTGTGTTTGGTGGTGAATATTTAGAAATTCAGAAGAATTTCTCATTCTGCTGTGCTTCCATCCTGCTAACTTAACAGGTGGAGCGTGATAGCTCAGTGGTTAGTGCACTTGCCTCTGATGCTAGAGGTCCCGGGTTCGACCCCCGGCAGCGGCGATAAAATTTCGGTGTCCGAACACCCTCCATTGGCATCATTTGCAGGGATGAATGTCATAAAGTGCACCGTCCTTCGGATCGGGACGTTAACTGGAGGCCCCCTGTGCAGGGAGAACCATCCCCTGTGCAGGTTAAAATCCCTACCGTAATTACATGATTACTGTGTAGGCTTTCATCCTGCAAAACCTGGAGTGTATGTAATATACACCTGCGGTAATGGTCAAATGTGACCGACGCTGTATCAGAAGATATATAGATAGATAGATAGATAGATAGATAGATATAGATAGATAGATAGATAGGTAGATAGATAGATAGATAGATAGATAGATAGATAGATAGATAGATAGATAGATAGATAGATAGATAGATAGATAGATAGATAGATAGATAGATAGGTTCCAGCAGGCTGAAATTTGATACGTTCGAGTACTAACTTTGAAATGACAAACAGGGCCGCATTTGACTGCTGCATTTTCGCATTGTATCTTGATGCCTTTCCGAAAGTGGTGAAAGTTTTTGAAAGTCTGGTCAATATTTGATTGTTTCATTTCCAGCAGGATGAAAATTTGTATGCTTTAAACGCTGATAGGGGCCAAATTTAGTTTCCACTTTCTTACATAGATTTTAGTTGCCTGCAACATGATGCTAAAAGTTTTGTGATTGGAAACAATTTTTCATCTGGGTGTATTTGTGGCAGTACGAAAATGGGGTTTTCGCAGCCGTACACTTTAAAGACGTGAAGGGGCTGAATTTGATCTCTAGTTTCTTACATAGTTTTAAGGTGCATACAACATCGCGGTTAACATTTTCATATTCAGAACAATTGCTTATCCTGCTGTCCTTTCGAATTGCTAACTTATTAGTTTCATCCTGCAGTCCTGCCATCCTGCTGATTTAATATTTCATCCTGCTGTCCTGCCATCCTGTTGACTTAATACAGTCGAACTTCAATGGCTCGAAAACCTTTGGGACCTCGAAAATCGGTTCGAGACAGGGGTAGTTCGAGCCACAGAGGCTTACTGCCAGGAGGCATAACGAGGTACTTTTTGACATATTTTTGTGTCCTGTAATGAAAATGTATGCTGTGTATACTCATTAGAATCGCCTCATCGAGGCGATTCTAATGAGTACACACAACATACATTTGCAAGATAAAAGACGAAAGTCTCCTAAATTATCTCCCACCATTTCTTATGTAGAGGAGTTCCCTAGGGGCTCAAGAACGGGTTCGACTCAGCCATGGTAAACGAGCCATCGGTTTTCGAGCCATAGAAGTTCTACTGTAGTTTCATCCTGCTGTACTGCCATCCTGCCACCTAATTGTTTCATCCTGTTGTCCTGTCACCCTGCTAACTGTTTTGACCTCAACCCCGAGTCTGCGTATCCGCGCAGTTTGATCAGTCGCCGTTGTGCGCTCTAATGATAGCGAAGGGCTCAGTGCTCCTTCATGTGGCAAGAGATGTCTGTGGTTAGACTATATGCATGCGCAGGTTGATCTTTTTTCGCTGGGTGCACATGTCAATTGTAGGAAATGCAGTGCCACGGCTCATATCACGAGATGACGGTGTTTTAAAGTTGCTTCAACCTTGAGTGCCTGAGGGGGGTATATTTCAGGGGAATGGATGCAAATTCAGGTGAGGTATCAAAATATGACAGCTGACAAAATATCCCGGTGACGTCGCAACGATGTCATGCATCATTTTGATGGAAAAAAGTGAAGTAACACCGCTGCGCCGATACTGCTATGAGTCCGTGTTAAAATGGGTATTCTATTAACTACTACGCTAACGTCAGTAAATGTGATTCATTAAGAAAACACGTCTACTAAAATGCATTATAAATAATGCAATTATAAGACGAAAACTTATGATATTTTTTCTTAGTTCTGCACAAAATAAAGATTGTGGGTACCCGTTAGAACCGCCTCAATGATGCGGTTCCAACGAATAACCATAATCTATATTTGTGAGAAGAAATTAGAATAATAAGGTTTAACACTGTAAACCACAGTTTGACTATATAAAAGCGGGGTTCAAGGGGGTCAAAGGTATATAGGCGTATTTTCGTGATGTTGAATTAATTCTGCTCATTTATGTTGACTTGGCTACGCCAAATGTTCTGCTACGCAACATGTTCTGAATAGTCATGGTATACGTACATGCAACTTAAGACGGCTGCGGTAGCTCAGTCGGATGCGTGTCTGACTGGTGATCAGGAGGACGCGGGTTTGATACCTGCCGGGGTCGGCTACATTCTTTCGTGGAGACTGATCATGAAATCTTTTGTACGGTGATTTTCTCTTTTCCCCTGATTCAAGAAGGGCAGTTGTCAGTTTCTGGCGAAAGAATGTGCACTGTACTGGTTAACCGCTAACGTATTAATAAGCTTGTCCAGGAAAAGCGTGGATAGGTAAACTGACTGGCAAAATGACCTAAATAGTGTTGACTGGGTCGATTAACTCCAATGCTAACAAACAAACATGCAACTTAATGGAACGTACCTTGATCTAATAGTTTCTGATATAAAATGCATTGCATGCATTGGTACAAATATCGACGACTTTGTATTTTTCAGATGTCCTTACCCCAGGGGCAAAACGCTACTGTCAAGCGATTTTATAAAAAGAAATGCTGATCTTCAAAAGAGCTGGTGAAACCAGTCATGCAGACAGATTCAGATTGCATTTACCATCGTTATTCTCGTTGTTCATTACCAAAACACACATATACAGACACATTGTAACCTTTATTGCCGAAAAAATGAACATTTTAAGATAAAAAAAATTGTTACATTTTTCTTATTTCTGCTCAAAATATAGATTGTGGGTACTCGTTAGAACCGCCTCGATGCTAATTGGCTCTAAAATATAGGTTGTGGGTACTCATCGATGAGGCGGTGTTACCGAGTTCCAGCAATCTATATTTTGAGCAGAGATACGAAAATTAAGGTTTTCCCCTGTGAACCCCAGTTTTACTATATAAAAGTGGATTTCAATGTGGTCAAAATTATATTTATATTAATTATATAGTGTTTTCGTGATGTTGATCAACTTTATATTGTGAAGCTTGTTCCCTGTATATTTCCCTTGGACCTCAGACTTCGATACCATCGGGCACAAAACCTGTATGCAACGCCGTATCGAAGTCGATACAACGTCACTATGACGTTGTATCGACGTTGATACGTCTTTGCTTAACCCATTTAGTACCGGAAACCCCACAACGGGTACCAGGGCAAACAGTGCAGGCCCAGATCAGACGCCGCAGAACGCGGCGTCTGATCGGGGCCTCCACTATTTGCAGAAAGTTCAGCCATTTTCCAAATCAATTTTGAAGAAAACACAGCCTGACACCCCTAAATTTTGAAATGGACTCCTTATATATAAGGAGACAGATTCCGTTTGGTACAAAAAGGGTTAAAGGGGCTTGATGAAATATATGGGCTGCATGATGCTTCCACGCAGAGCTGAATCCGGCCCGCACACAAGTACTGGTAAACCGCTTGGAGGATCTAAGCCTGTCCAGGAACCGCGGTGCGAGGCGGACCGTCCATGCTAGTAAACCCTATTGGTTTCATTAGGCGACAGGGCTTGAGATGTCATTTCGTCTCAATGTCGGGAAAAAGTCCCACAAAATTGGAAGCAACGTCTCCAAAATGACCTTTTACAGTGTTGACGGGGACGTTAAACCTCAAATCAAACAAAAAAAAAGGTTAAACATCTTGTGCACAGTAACATCAAATTGTGCGGATACATAATATACAATATGCCAGAGCTGCAATAGATTGGAAACGTAGTCACCGTAATCTGTAAACAATAAAAAAGTAAATTATTATTTTTTGTTGTTGCTGTTCATATTTTCACAGACAGGACCGGCCTTGGCAGCTCAGTCGGATACGCGTCTGACTGGTTTTCATGAGGTCGTCGGTTCGATTGTAGCCGGGTTGGCAATGTTCTCTCATGGATAATGGTCTTGAAATCCTTTCCACGGCCATTCTACTCGATTCCACTTCTCCGCTGATTCAAGAAGGGTCATTGTCTGTTTCTTGCGAAAACACATTACGGTAACACATCCGTGGGAAATAGTGCATTCTTTCATATCTCCAAAGTGGTGTATTTTCTCAAGAAAAATTGTGATAGTTTTCTTATTTTTACTCGAAACATAGGTTGTGGGTGCTCGTTAGAACCGCCTCATTGAGACGGTTCTAACGAGTACCCACAACCTATGTCTTGGAGCAGAAATAAGAAAAAATAATGTATATCCCTAAAATCCCCAGTTTTCTCTATATAAAGTCGGGTTTACGGGGTCTTCATTTCACGGACTTGTTCCCATGGTGATGTGTACTGTTCTGGTTAACTGCTTTTGAATACGCATGCCCATGAAGTACAGTTAAGTAAACTGACCGGCTCGACATTACGATAAGATACCCCTGCGACGATGTTCATTTTTACAAATCCCTAAAAAGGGCTATTTTTCTGATGAAATCCCAGATTTTTTAGCTCATCTGAACACGTAGTCCTCAATGAGCTGTTGAGATCGCTTTTTGACCGTCGTCCGTCCGTCAGAACTAAAAATAGAAACATCTAAGAAAACATTAGAACGACATCTCCTGCTAGTCTAACGCTCTGATTTCAAAATAATTTCACAGGAATATTTCTTGGGTGATCCTCTACCAAAATTGCTTAAATGGTTATGCTCCGCTAAAAAAAATGGCCACCAGAGCTAAAAATAAAAAAAAAAAACTTTAAACGACATCTGCTCCCATGATTTTTGTCCGATTTCAAAATAATTTCATAGAAATATTCCATGGTGACTCTCTACCAAAATTTCTAAAATTGTTCCGCTACGCTGAACAAACTCGCCGCCAGAGCTAAATTTAGGAAAACCTTTAAACTGCATCTTCTCCTGGGCAAATGGTCCGATTTTAAAAAAAATAGTTTGACATGAATATTTCTTGGATGACCCTCTACCAAAATTGCAGAAATAGTTCCGTCACGCTGAATAAAATGGCCGCCAGAGCTTAACATAGAAAGACCTAAGAAAAACCTATAAACGACATACGACTTATCATCCGATTTCCAAAAAAAAAGAGATCACAGGAATATTTCTCGGGTAACCAACCCTCTAGCAGAATGCTAAAATGGTTCCGCTCCGCTGAACAAAATGGCCACCGGAGCTAAAATAAAAACAAAACAAAACAAAAACACCTTTCTAAAAACCCTTGAACGACATCTCGTCCTTGGCTAATGGTCATATTTCAAAATAATTTCATAGAAATATTCCATGGTGACTCTCTACCAAAATTGTTAAAATTGTTCCGCTACGCTGAACAAACTCGCCGCCAGAGCTAAATATAGAAAAACTTTAAACTGCATCTCCTGGTCTAATGGTCCGATTAAAAAATATATTTTCACAGGAATGTTTCTTGGATGACCCTCTACCAAACTTGCAGAAATATTTCCGTCCCGCTGAACAAAATGACCGCCAGAGCTAAACATAGAAAGACCTAAGATAAACCTATAAACATCTCCTGATCGACTTATCATCCGATTTCAAAAAAAAAAAAAAATCACAGGAATGTTTCTCGGGTGACCGACCCTATACCGGAATTGCTAAAAAGTTTTCGCTCCGCTGAACAAAATGGCCGCCGGAGCTAAAAAAAAACACACACACACACACTCCTTTCTAAAAAGCTTTAAACGACATCTCCTCCAAGGCTACACGGGGGTAATACCATTTTCTATACCCGTGTTGTCGACCGAGCCGGTACTGTGTAAAGCTGCTGTCGACCGAGAATAACGGTTTTCGACCGAGCAGTACGGATGTCGACAGAGGAACATCATGATTTTGACGCCCTTGGGGAGGCCAATCGTAAGTTTAAACATTTACAAACGTTGTCGATCTTTTTAAGAGACAATGTGTTACTTGTCTGTTCACTTATAGAAAGTTGTGACGCTGAAAAACACTATAAATACCGGTTCTTTCGAAAAAAAAATCAGTTTTTATGGAACAACATTAATCTAATGCTTTATGAAAAGTACGAAAGCAATAAAACGCCTTATATATTTTATCTACCATTTACACTTCAGCAACAACGTGAGTTTGACATAATTCATGCACTCTGAGAGGTTTTATAGACCCTTGAAAAATGTCGGGAGACGGACGTCGATTATTAGCATACGACCGTCGATGGTATCGTATTCTGATTGATACGGCTGTCGACGAAATATGAAAACTACACATTCATACACCAGGACCTGTGATGGGATATAACTCTCACCAAAGAGGTAAACTTAGCTACACAATATCTTCAGCTGTTGAAATAATCGAATCGGGACGGGCATTCCAATCTCTGATGGTTCGGTGTGTGTGTGTGTGGGGGGGGGGGTGATTCTTTATAAATGTCAGTTTTTGCTGTAAGGGTCTGAAACGCCAATGAATGATGATTTCTACAGTGCCTAGCTGGGGGAACAAGGTCATCTGTTGGAATGCTGACAGCAGCCTTTAGAACTTTGTATAAAAGTATGAGCCTGCTGTCTTTTCTCATTTTCTTGAGAGACTCCCATCTTAGTTTTCCTAGTATTCCAGTCATGCTCTCAGTTTCAAAGCAGTAATTGCTTGTTACAAATCTAGCAGCTATATTCTGAACCTTTTCAATTTCTTCATTAACCCTTTCCCACTCAGGGATTTTGTGAATTTTGCTGATTTTTACAGTGTTGCACCTGACAGCAACTTCAACTAGCCATTATTTCATAATGGATGGTCTGTTTAACACCAAACTCGGTAGGAATGTTCACTGGGCGGTAGCCTTTCAAATGCAACCTTTCATGACTTGATCATTGTTGTCATGGTAATGAGGGGGCATCTCAAAGATGGCAAAACGTGTGATTTCACATGAATTTTTGACCACATTTTAATCTTCACTAAGACAGCAAGCATGGAAGTGATTCAGTCTTTTGACATGCCGTTGGTAAACTATACATGTTTCACATGCATACAATAGTGTTGACAGCACCACAGCTCTGTAGACTTGCAGGTTTGTGCCAAATCCTGCACTAGCTTTGGCAATCTTGGCATTGACTTCATCATCTTGTTAGTGCGCTCCCAGTGTAGTTGAACTTATCCACCACAGGGAATCTTTGACCTTTCGCTATGATGGTGGGCTCTTTGTAAGGGTTGATAGACTACCTCGGTCTTTAAGGTCAAAGCTATCACAGGAGTCAGATACTTGATCTATACCTTTTTGTATCTTCACTCCTGCTGGAGAACATTTGCCATGTCATCAGCAAAGAGGAACCCGTCTAGCACCTCTGTCTGTACTTTGGATTTGGCTTGCAACCTTCTTAGATTGTAAAGCTTCCCATCAAGGTGATACCTAATAGGTATACCATTGCCACCATCCTGGAAAGCATCTGTGGGCATAGCAAAGAACATCTGGGGCTAGCACAAAGCCTTGCTTGACTATGTGTGTCACAGTGAATGGATCCGAAAGCTCACCATCATTTTGGACCCGTACAAGCATACCTTCGTGGAATTGCCTCACCATTTCGATGAACTTGGTTGGACATCCAAACTTCACCATGAATTTCAAAGACCCTCACGACTGACTTCGTCAAATGCTTTGGTACGGTCGACAATGGTCATTATAGGTCCATGTTCTGTTCATTTTATAGATTTGTATATATATATATTCATTAGACATATAATTAGCTCTCGCAATGTCTTACACAACCAGATAAAGTCAGTTTCATTAAATTTCCATTTTACTACATTTTTGCTTTTCAAACTTGGAGAATAAAGTCTAGAAGTCTAATATTTCCCTAGGTGCCAAACGATCACCAAACCGGTACACTTTTCAAAACCAAACAAGTGACAGTCTCAACGTTTTTTTATGGTGTCACAAAACGGAGGCCGACACCCGCCCATGGGGGCTTGAAAAAAAATTGGCTGCATGATGCTTCCACACAAAGCTGAACCGACCGCACACGAGTACTGGTAAACCGCTTAGAGGATCTAAGCCTGCCCAGGCAAAGCGGCGCGAGCCGGACCGTCCATGCTTATAAACCCTTTTGGTTTCATTGGGCGACAGGGCTTTAGATGTCATTTCACCTCAATGTCGGGGAAAAGTCCGACAAAATTGAAAGCACCTTCTCCAAAATTACCTATACAGTGTCGATGGAGACTTTAAACCTCAAATCAAATAAAAACAAAACGGAAGCCCACTATTTCCGGTTTTGGCACCCGTTCCCCCGAACGGACTGATAGACAAATATATCATCGGACTGTTGGAACATATGATAAAGACTCTGAGATGGTCGAAAACAGGCAATTAAACTATTGGACATCATGAGTACATTGCACAGGAAAACCCAGCAGAATCATACATGCAAGAATAGGGAGCGTTATTCTTTAAAATACGCCAAGGTCTACTTTCATAAAATGGAACAATCGTAATTCAGAAGTGCCGAGACAAGTTAATTCTATCTTTTTATACCCCGACAGGCCTCAACTGTTAATTTGATTCGAAGAACAGAGAACAAAGAATAAAAATGAAAATTTATATAAGTTGCCTTTAAACAAAAATTAGTCAAAAATTTAACTGGTCTTAAAAGCGAAGTTTTGAGTGAAATTGGCCCAAGGGTACAGGACGAGTTGTTGTTTGAATATTGTTTCTATTTTTAGCTCTGGCGGCCATCTTGGTCATCAAAGCGGAATGGTTTTAGCTATTTTTGTAGGGAGTCATCTAGGCAACGTCCCTGTGAAGTATTAATCAAATTAGCCAAAGGGTCAGTCCTCTTTGCACGATAGTCCTCTTAACGGGATTGCTGCAGTATAAATTTTGGTAGGGATTCGCCTACATAGCGTTCCTGTGAAGTTTGAATCAAATTGGCCAAAGGGTTTAGGAGGAGTTTGCGTTTGACGCCAATTTACGATGTTTTTCTATTCTTAGCTATGGCGGCCATTTTGCTCAGCAAAGCGGGATCGTTTTAGCTATTTTGGTAGAGGGTCATCTAAGCAACATTCCTATGAAGTTTGAATAAAATTTGCCCAAGGGTACATGAGGAGTTGCCGTTTGAAGATTTTGAACGATTTGAGCTATTTTGGAAGAGGGTCACCTAAGCAACATTCCTTTGAAGTTTGATTGAAACTGGCTCAAGATTTTAGTAGGAGTTAGCATTTAAAGCAAATTGTTGACGCCGCACGACACACGACGGACGACACACGACGGACATTGACCGATCACAATAGCTCACCATGAGCAATTCGTGCTCAGGTGAGCTAATAAGACTGTGTGTTTCATTCTGCTTGTACATGACATATTTTCTCTCGCCCCCGCTCATCGGGGCTTGGAGAAATAGATGGGCTGCACGGTGCTTCCACGCAGAGCTGAAACCGACCGAACTTGAATACTGGTAAACCGCTCAGGTCTAAGCCTGCCCAGAAAAAGTGATGCGAGTCGGATCGCTCCTTAAACCCCAGCGGTTTCTATGGGCGGTGGGGTGGGGGGGGGCTTGAGATGTCATTTCATCTCAGAGTCGGGTAGAAGTCCCACAAAATTGGAAGCAACGTCTCCAAAATGACCTAAATAGTAGTGCTGACGGGGACGTAAAACCTCAACTCAAACAAACAAACAAAGACATATTTCCCTTCTTTTCATTGAGAGAATATCTTTAACGTCGAAATGAACGTCAACGCAACGGTGTGTGCTGTGGAATCGTCTTGTTATAAAACAATGGATCACGCATATTCTGTCAAGACATACGCATTGTCTTGAAAACATGCGAATCCGGATCAGACTCTCGGCTACTATCTTAGGCTTTGACCGTTAGCAATTTCACCTATGTATAGCGCACGACAAAACCTACAATAAGACATGTGCGCCCAACGAAGACTCAGATCAGCCTGCGCATCCGCGCAGTCTGATCAGAGTCTTCGTTGTGCGCTCTTATGGTAGCTTAGGACCCAATGCTCCTTCATACAGCAAGAGAAGTCTCTGGTTAGACTATATGGATGCGCAGGCTGACCCGAGTCTTCGCTGGGCGCACATGTAAATTGTAGGAAATGCTGTGCCCCGGCACATATTAGTTTACCGATTTCAGAGGCTAAACACAAAGTGGTCAAAGGCATGAAGACTGATCAGACGAGATGCAACCACAACTGCAATTGAAAATAATTACAGGTTCTATTGTTTATTCAGTTTCGGACAAATCATTGCTTGTTACCTTTACAAAATAAAGAAGAGAAATCAGGAGTAAAACAACAGAACGCGTACATGCTCTACTGATGCCATAAGACGAAACTGGGGAGTTATGATCAAATGCGAGGTTTTTGATTTGTTAGCTCACCTGAGCATGAAATGCCCATGGTGAGCTATTGTGATCGGTCAATGTCCGTCGTCCGTCGTCAACAATTGCTTTAAAAAACTATTCCTCCTAAACCCTTAGGCCAATTTCATTTAAACTTCACAGGAATGTTGCCAAGGTGGCTCTCTACCAAAATAGCTAAAATGGTTCCGCTCTGATGAACAAGATGGCCACCAGCGCTAAAAATAGAAAAAATCTTCAAACGACAACTCCTCCTGTACCATTGGGCCAGTTTCATTCAAACTTATAGGAATGTTGCTTAGATGACCCTCTACCAAAATAATAAAATCTTAAAACGACTACACCTCCCACACCCCTGGGTCATTTTCATTCAAGCTTCATAGGAATGTTGCGTAGGTGACCCTCTAAATCGTTGTGCTCTGATGAACGATATGGCCGCCAGAGCTAAAAAGAGAAAAACGTAAATTTGCTTCAAACACAAACTTCTCCTAAACCCTTGGGTCAAATTGATTCAAACTTCACAGGAATGTTGCCCAGGTGACTCCCTACCAAAATAGCTAAAATCGTTATACTCTGGCAAACAAGATGGCCGCCAGAGCTAAAAATAGAAAAAAAATCTTTAAACGACAACTCCTCCAGTACCCTTGGGCCAATTTTATTCAAACTTCATAGGAATGTTGTTTAGGCGACGATCTACCAAAAAAAGGTTCTGCTCTGATGAGCAAAATGGCTGTCATAGCTAAAATTAGAAAAAAAAACATTGTAAAGTTGCTTCAAACGACAATTCCTCCTGAACCTTTAGGCCAATTTCATTTAAAATTCACAGGAATGTCGCTTAGATGACTAAAATACTAAGATAGCTAAAACGATCCCGTTCCGATGAACAAAATGGCCACCAGAGCTAAAAATGCGAACTTCTCCAAAACTGATTCAAACTTCACAGGAATGTTGCGCAGGTGACTCCCTACCAAGTAGCTAAAATCATTCCGCTCTGATGAACAAGATGGCAGCCAGAGCTAAAAATAGAAAAAAAACTTCAAACGACAACTCCTGTACCATTGGGCCAATTTCATTCAAACTTATAGGAATATTGCTTAGATGACCCTCTACCAAAATAGCTAAAATAATCCCGCTCCGATGAACAATATGGCCACCAGAGTTAAAAATAGAAAAACATTGTAAATTTTCTTCAAAAAATGTACTAGAGACAGTGACATTAAGGTGAGCGAATCAGGGCCCTCTTGTTTGATTTGAGGTTTAACGTCCCCGTCAACACTGTATAGGTCATTTTGGAGACGTTGCTTCCAATTTTGTGGGACTTTCACCCGTGACTGAGATAAAATGGCATCTCAAGTCCTGTCGCCCAATCAAGTCAAAGGGTTTATAAGCATGGACGGTCCGACTCGCACAGCTTTACCTTGGCAGGCTTAGATCCTCTAAGCGGTTTACCAGTACTCGTGTGCGGTCGGTTTCAGCTCTGCGTGGAAGTATCATGCAGCCCATCTACATTGTATTTCTTCAAGCCCCGCTGGGCGGGGGCCAGATCAAATGCAAGGTATCTGAGGCACAGAAGATATGCTACAACAATGTTTCAGTCATCACAAGAGGTTTTTGATACCAGCTGGCTGCTGTTGTATTTCACAACAAAAATAAGATTTTCAATTAGCATAAGTTACGGAACCCGGGAAGGGACATGATTTTTTTTTATTTTATAAGTTGTGCGTACAAGATAATATTTTGTGCGGATAAGATATTATCTTGTGTGGACAACATATTATCTTGTCCGCACAAGATAATATCTTGTCCGCACAACATAATATCTTGTGCGGACCATATATTATCTTGTCCGCACAAGATAATATCTTGTCTGCACAAGATATTATCTTGTCCGCACAAGATAATATCTTGTCTGCACAAGATAATATCTTGTCCGCACAACTTCCCAAGATCTATGTTGTGCAAGTAAGATAATATGTTGTCCGCACAAGATAATATCTTGTGCGGACAAGATATTATGTTGTGCGGACAACATATTATCTTGTCCGCACAAGATAATATCTTGTCCGCACAAGATAATATGTTGTCCGAACAAGATAATATCTTGTCCGCTCAAGATATTATCTTGTTCGCACAACATAATAAAAATAAAAAATCATGTCCTTTCCCGGGTTCCGTAATAAGTTGTTATTTATCAATAATATATTTCTGATAAAATCCATCATTAGGACCCATCTGTGAAGCTTATTCCTCTCCTTTTTTTTTTTTTTTTTTTTTTTTTTCAATCTTGATATTTTATTTTTTATAACGTCTGTTACATTTCACCTCTGAAACCCAGACAATTTCAGACGTGTTAATTCCAGACTTTTTCTCTCTCACACAGAATGAGCACCCTTCCAAACACCCCTTTCTCCCTGACAGTCTGGATCCTGTCATACATATATGTATATAAAAAACGAATCTGCTTAGCTAATCATTTTATTAAAGGGTGCTCCTTTTGCTCTTTTATCTCTCTCACATAGATTTACATATATTTATAGTTTTATAATATAACAGACATATTGAATCCAAAAAAAAAAAAAAAAAAAAAATTGTGAGTATATTTTGTTAAACACTTAAATTATAAGAGATGAGGACAAGTTTGACTAAATATATTACTACCCTAGTCAAAACTTCTATCACAGGTAGTTCAGATTATGACTTTCATCTATGTGTAAATGTATATTCTTGTTTGTATTCTTATCTTATATCATTTATTAATGTTTGATATGGGTACCAGTCTTTTTGGAATTCTGTTATTTCATTGTTTGAAAGAGAAATCTCCATCAGTGTTTTATACAATAGAAACAATTTCTTCTTAAATACACCAAAAAACAGTTGTTGCTGATTACAGCGGGTAGTATATATAAAGTATTTGGCATATAGTATAATTATGTTTAGTGGCTTTGCTATAGTGATTCTGTCTAGACCAAAAATAAAAAAATCTTCCATTATTTTACATTCTATACCATTATTTTTCAGCCATTGTAACAATTTGTTAACAAATGACTGAGTTTTCTCACAGGTCCAAAAGAGATGAGTTATAGTTTCCTCGTGAGAGTGGCAGAAATAACATTGAGAATCATTTTTCAATTTCATTTTAACCAAAAGAGTGTTTGTTACCAAGATATTATGATTTATGCTTGTCTGAAACCATTGTAGAGCTGGATATTTCATTATATTAAATGTATAATTATATTTTTTTTCCATTCTAGATCTGTAAAATTAAACTTCTCATTCCAAGATTTTTTGCCTGTAGGTTGTTCGTTGTTTTTATTCAGAGTATTATACATTGCTTGTGCTCCTGATTTTTGTTCTAAGAAGATCTGGATGTGACTTGGTATGAAAGGTGCTTCCAGTTTTCTTGTAAGTTTAATATTCAAACTTCTTAAGTAAGATTTCAAAGAATCTATTATTCCGTGATACTCCAGAAAGTTCAGAGGAGTTCCCAAAAGGGTTCTGAATTCCTGATAACTAAATAAATTCCCATTTTTATTTACCAAGTCATTGACAAATCTGATACCTTTATTATACAAATTCTTATAAAATATAGGATTTCTGTCTATTGTAATGTTTTTATTATAGAATAGTGGACTTTTCAAGACATGTTCTTCATCTATTTCTTGTTTATAGTTTATATCAAGAAAAGCTTTTAAGACGTCTTTCCAAAATTTATTATTAATTTTATTATAAATATTTCTAATATATTCTGAATTGCATGATGTCAGTTTCTCCAAATTAATATGTAGTTTTATAAACTCTTGCCATTTATTTTTTCTTGAAATAATTCTTCTTATCCATGTTGATTTTAATGCATTTACAAAAGCATTAACATTTATCATTTTCAGTCCTCCATCTGCGTACTCTTTAACGATAACGGATCTTTTGATTCTGGGGTTATTATTCCATAAGAAGTCGTATAAATTTTTAATTATTTTCTCACTCATTAAAGCATCTGGATTGGGAAGGATATAAACAGAAGATTAAATATTGGTATAATTAATGTTTTGATAACTGTAATTTTTCCCATGGGGGATAAGCTCCGTTTCTTCCATTGTTTCAATACTTTTTCCATTTGTGTTATTTTTGGTGTATATTATCTTTCAGCATTTCTTCCAAATCTGTGTTAAAGTAAATTCCTAGTAATTTGAATTTATTACTCCCCCATAAGAGTTTCCATTTTGTTTTTATTGATCTAATACTGAATTTTTCTGAACCAATTCAAACTAGTTGTGTTTTATCTAAGTTTATGTTTAAACCAGATATTCTTGAAAATTTTAAAACTTCTTCCAACGTTTGGTTAAGGGATGTTTTTGTGCCATCTAAAATAGCCGATGTGTCATCGGCATATTGTGAAATCTTAAATTCCGTATTATTAATACTGATACCTTTTATTTTTTCATTTTTCCTTATCTTTGTTGCAAGAAACTCTGCACAAATTACAAACAGGTAAGGGGAGAGTGGATCTCCTTGACGACAGCCACGTTCTATACTAAAGAATGAAGATAGGTGTCCTGACCGGATTACTGCTGAAGTAATATTTTTATAGAAAACTTTTACCCATTTTCTGATAGATTCACCAAAGTTAAGATGTTCAAGAGCTTTGTACAGGAAGTTCCATGATAAAGAGTCAAAAGCTTTTTCAAAATCAATAAGTAATAGTAGCCCTGGAATATGCTGTTCTTCGGTACATTTCATTATATCATATATCACTCTTATGTTTTCTACAATTGATCTACCTTTTATAAATCCAGTTTGATCTTTGTTTATAATCAAATCTAAAACAGTTTTTATTCGATTGGCAATGGCCCCTGATGCAAGTTTATAAACTGTATCCAAAAGTGTTAAAGGTCTCCAGTTTTTCAAAAATATTTTTGGTTTGTTGTCTTTTGGAATACAAGTAATAATGCCCTGTTTTTGAGTTATTGACAGTTCACCTATTTTATAGCCATAGTTTAATGATCGCAGTATAATACTCCTAGTTGTTTCCAGAAAACCTTAAAAAATTCTGCTGAAAAGCCATTTAAACCTGGGCTTTTACCATTTTTCATGTTCTTCAGTGTATCTGAAAGTTATTGTAGGGATAGAAGGCCTACTAATTTATCTGCTTGCTCATCTGTGATTGTTTTCATATTATTTCCCACATATTGTTTTAAATCTATATCTTCCAAGTCTCTCTCCCTGCTCGAGTACAATTTTTTTTATAAAATAGTTCTGTTTCCTTTAAAATAATTTCCTGGTCATTCAAAATTACTCCGTCATCTTTCTGAAGGTGCTGCATTGTTTTTGTAACATAGTGATGTTTTTCCAACCCACAAAAGTATTTAGTGAGTCTTTCACCCTTATCTATATACTCAGCTCTTGATCTTATTAAATTCCCCTTTAATTTTTCTTGTCTTAGCTCATATAATTCTGTTTTTTTTAATATATCAAGTTCCTCAATCTTATTATCATTCAAGTTACTTTCTAACAATGTGATTTTATTTAAAAGATCCTTTTCTAAATTATTCTTTTGTTGTTGTTTTTTTAAAGAGGCTTAAGATATTGGTTGTCCTCTTAGTTCCATCAGTAACACGTCTAGAAACAATTGATCGTTAACAGTAAATTGTAGTTCAGTGTCAGGAATTCTTTCAATTTCGTCAATGTTATATACTGGTAGGGCATACTGCTTCTTAATTTCTAAGATTTTTTTGTTTAAAATATTGAGATAGTCAAGGTCAGTTAGCAAGGAGTTGTTATGTTTCCAATATGATTTTCCATGTGTTTTGTTACTAAAACTTAATTCTATTGTTACCAGGGAATGATCAGATCTATAACTGGTTCCTACTTTGTTATATTTGATGTACTGAAAGATACCCTCAGAGGTTAGAAAAAAAATCCAGTCTAGCCTGTTTAAGTGGATTTCTTTTTCTCCAGGTGTAACGTTTAAGTTGTGGATGAATTTCACGAAAAGGGTCGATAACATTATTAATTTCCATATATTCTAAAAGTATATCTCTTGCCTTAGGGTTATTTATGTTCTTGTAATTTGAGCAGTCAATATGTTGGCCAAGCACTAAATTAAAATCGCCACAAATAATATAGTCATTGTTTTCAATCTCTTCAATGAGTCCAAATATATTCTGGAAAAAGCTAGGGCTGTCTGTATTTGGACCGTAGATGTTAACTAAAGTAAACCTTGGCTTTGTACTGTTATATCTACAACAAGGAAGTTTCCTTCATTGTCAGTTATCTTGTTATGAACTTTATATTCAATATTTTTACCAAAGAAAATTGCAACTCCCCCAGAATTTGATCTGTAATTATTAAAAAGACACTCCCCATTCCACAAATTCAGTATTGACCTCTCCATTGTATCAGTAAAATGTGTTTCTTGTAGACAAAAAATGTCAAAATTTGTGCTTTTTAAGAAATCTATAACATCTGTTCTTTTACTTAAACGCCCCAAACCCTGAACATTATAGGACAGTATTTTTAAATCAGCCATATTTGTACAAAGAACATCTTAATTCATTCTTTTTTCCAAGCAAATTTGCCAGGTCAGTCCAATGGAGCAAAATAAAAAATATATAGCACAAAAAAGACAGCAAACAAAATACAAACATAAAACTTATGGATATTGATCCTCTTGGATTTTTGCTTACAAAAATGTTTGTGATAGTTTTACACAATCATCAGTTTATTGATACTAAACCCCCATCCCACTGAAACATAACTACCTTTACCTTTAGGAACAGCGCACATCCAGATCAGATGACTTCTGATCAGGATCTACAGTGTCTGACAATCAGTGCATGAAATTTGCAGGAAATAATCTGATTGGATAAATGAAATGTTCAGCGGGATGTGTTAAAATTTACAAGCTGTACTTGTATTATATTCATGTTTTTTCTCTTTTTTTTATTTTGTAACAATTTTGCATACTAAAAAAGATTACTGAAGCCTTCAAATACTTAAATTTAGTAGTATAGCAAAAACTATGCCATATATGGCTTATATTTTCCCAAATATCTCATACAGGTCCAGGCAAACAGTTCAGATCCAGATTAAAGTGCCCCTGAGGAGCAGTCTGATCTGGGTCTACACTGCTTGCCATTCTATTTAATCTGCACTATAAGCACATTTATAAATTGTACTCAGATCTATCATGCGTTTTGCACTATTAGGCTTATTTATATTATTTTTTTTTATTTGTTTTTGCATGTTATTAATAAGACAATACATGTATTTCAATATTTTATACGGGATTTCGTTGCCGTTGTTATTTTTTTACAACCTTCTGTTATTTACTACATGTATTTAAAAACATGTAAACAGGTAAAAGGTTAGCCTCAAAGACACAGTGGCTATAAAAAGTGGGAGGGGTTGAGTTGAGGGGGATGGAGATAGGGTCAAAAGTTAGGAAGCAATAGCTTTTGCCTTTTAATTACAGTCACATAAACCTCTCTTTAAAACAATTGTTTCAATATCGCCTGCCTCATATGTAGCACCTGACAGGAAAAATAACAAGAAACAAACAAATTTACACTTTTGGTGGCCTGTGTCCTTGGAAATAAGGTCAAGATCACCAAAATCTAATCAAATCTTTGGTCAGTTGCAATGATAATTTTTTACCGAGTTTGTCCAAATTTCATTGATTTGTTCATGAGACAGGTTGCAGACACAGCATTTTTGGTCCCACATTGACATTTTTAGAGGTCTCTGTCCTTGATAATAAGGTCAAGGTCATCAAAACCTAATGTGTGTTTTCCCCTATCGTAGTGATGCAACCATGCAAGTTTAGTCAAAATCCATCTATAAGTTCAGGAGATAAAATGCTTCAAGCAGACTAATTGGAATGGCTATATTCAATGTTTAAGGGACAACAACTCAAAAAGTAGGACAATAAATGTCAGTTTCATATGTTCTACACAAAATCTCATATTACTCTACATATCTGTAAAGTTTCGTGAAGAAATCTCAAATGGTATCAGAGTTATGGCGCGGACACGAAGCTATGATAGAAATGGCTGTTCAATGGTTAAAGGGCAATAACTCCAGAAGTTAGAAAAATCAGAGTTATGGTTGACATGTTCTGCATGTCGTCTCATGATGTTCTACCTATCTATGAAGTTTCATGAAAATATCTCATATGGTATCAGAGTGTATGGAGCAGACATGAAACTATGATAGAAATGGCTGTGTGCAATGTTCAAAGGGTATTAACACCAAAAGTAGGAAAATCAGAGAAACGGTTCATATGTTCTGCCCATCATCTCATGGTGCTGTATATGTCTGTGAAGTTTCCTGAATATATCTGAGATGGTACCAAAATTTTTGAGCAGACACGAAACGAGCTGTTGACGGATGGACGGATGGATGGACATATGTACCAACCGATGGAATGATGATAATGCCCTACCATTTTTAGTGGTGGGGCATAAAAAGTCATCGCTATAACTACTAGGGACATTATATAAACACAGAGGACTAAAGTCTGAATTGGTTACATTTATAATAATTCTATTCCAACCCATTCTGTACCAGAAACCCAAAAATGGGCAATCTGCAAACGGTGCAGGCCCAGATCAGACGCAGCAGATAATTAAGAAATAATCTCCACGTACCGTGTGTTATCGTGATTAACACACGGTGTTGGAGGGCAGATTGCGAAATATTAATTCACGACGGCGAAGCCGGAGTGAATTAATATTCGCATCTGCCCGACAACACCGTGTGTTAATCACGATAACACACCGGGTGCGTGGAAATTATTTCGATTCTAACATGATGCTAAACTGAAATACAGTAGTAACAAAGCGTTATCTTGGGGACTATTTTGCAGCGGATGTCGACAGAAGGAAATGTTTACATGCAACGTCACGATGACGCCAAATTGCACGCACCACGTTGACGACGTGAATTATCGCATATTTGCAAACGCTGACGTTTCCACTGGGTTCAATGGGAAAAACGTTAACGTCATGTTAGAATTATAACTGATCCGAGCCTACATCGTTTGCTAATAATAATAATAATAATATTAATAATAATAATAAAAAAATCGCCCAACCCCGTTGTCAGCAAAAAAAAAGTGCAGATCATCTGATCTGGGCCTACACTGCTTGCAAAAATGAAAGTGAAAGCCAAAAAAAAAAAAAATCACCCATTTTCCAAATAAATTTTGAAGAAAAAACACCCTGACAGCTCTGAATTTTGAAAAGGACTTGCGCCAAGGTGGAATATGCCACTCAGTACAAAATGGGTTAACATAAATCAACTTCTAGACCTGGAAAATCTCCAGAAATGTTAGCAATGAGACATAATATTGACCAGTTACTGTAACAAATGGACCAGAACCAAATGTCCTATTAGTTGTCTAAAAAGAAAACAAAATATACTGCAAGAAACAAGAAAAAATATATCCCAACCTCAACCCTGCTGAACATGACAACCCCAGCATACAATGTAGATTCAGATCAGAAGCCATCTGATCAGGATCCACAACTGTTTATCATGCAGCCTACCAACTGACAGGGCACACCACACCAATCAACCTAATTGGCTGGAACTGTGACATTAGTTTATTCATCAGGATAAGGGTTAAGTGTCTGAAGAAAAACAAACAAACAAAACAAAAACACAAACCAAAAAAAAAACAAAAAAACAGCAGTCTGCCCAATCTCAGTTAGGGTCTGTTTATAGTTTCACTAATCATGTTAGTTTCACTAATCATGTTAATACAAACAAATGCATCAATTCGACTGCACAGTCTAATTGATGTTCCATTTCACATCTCATAAAGCGACATGAAACAGTCATACATCCACCATAGTGATCACATGCCCTCAGACAAACCGGAGAATGCAAAAACGTGCAGACCCAGATCAGACTGCTCCCGATGCAACAGTCCAATTCTGGTTCCAACTATTTGCCATTCCAACTGCTTTCCCTAACACACTCCTGTATTGCTTTACCACCCTTTTCAACTTTTACGATTAATACGAACACTTTTTATTTCTTTTTCTTTTTTTTCTTTTTGAAGGGCTGTCCAAAAATCACAAGACCAGTATGGTGCATTTCATTAGTTAAATTTTGTTATTAATAATAGAATAGCAAATTGTTGTTTATTCTAGGGAGGCAGTGTGGACCACGTGACAATGCATGCTGCCTGTAATCAGCATCCACACATGCTCCCAATGCTTTGATTCTAATTCCTCTGAAAGACAAAAATATTGTGGACCCAGCCCAAACTGCTTCCCGAGGAGCAGCTGCCAGAGTCCACCCTGCTTGCCATATTATCCTCATATGCTCCTGGTAAAAATAGACTGTTCATTCCTCTCCTACATGTATATAAGAGCCCCGCCAAGCGAATTTGTGTCTTCGAGTATTCCGTCATTACAAATTTTAACTGCGCATGCCCAGCCATTCAGAGGGGTCAGGGATATTGCTTTCTGTCTGAAGGCTCCTCTTGATTCACTGCTTGTTTGAGCGAGCAGCGAAGGTTCTGGCGAGACGGCGCGGATGCGCAGGCTCGCCTGAACTTCGCTGCTCGCATAGGCGATAAGTACCAAAATCGCTTGACGGGGCCCATAAAAAGTAGAAGTGAAATCGATGCAATTAATCCACAGATCCCATCAGAGACACCAAAGGGAAAGAAGCATAAACATGAAATAACTAGACCCTAATATAACACCAATAGCGGAAAGCCAAAAGGACAGTCACTTTCCCACAAAATGGCCAATTGGCTATCCAAAACAAAAAAAAAAGTATTCTAATAATAAGACACATTCAATGACACAAACCAGAGAGATGTCTCGACCCTTCAAGTTAATATGATAAGACGTCTCCAGTTCATATAAACCTTGATATCTAAGACGCCGTTCAGATCCCCATACCTATACCATATAGATTGTAGCTCCTTATGATAAGACGAATCCAGTGACACTAATCGGGGATTCCCACTGGTGGGGTATGTTCCATCCCCTCCAGTTCACATTATGCTTAATATCTCAGAAACTGATCAGATCCCCATCCCTAAACCATATACAGTGAAATTCCGCTATTAAGACCACCTAAAATTAAGACTAATTCTGCTTTAAAAAGCTTATTTAGTAGGCTGCACTGAATTTTTCTTTGTGTTTACTGCCCATAGTGTCCTCTTGTCAGGGACCACCTTTGGAACTGTTCAAAAGTGGTCTTAAAGACCACTTTTGAACAGTCCCAAAGGCGGTCTTAATATAGGAATTTTACTGTATATTGATGTTCCTTATGATAAGATGCATTCAGTAACGCCAACTGGGGTATGTCTCACCCACTCAAGTTCCTATACAAGGCTTTAATATCTCAGAAATCATTCAGAAGTCCACCCCTAAACCAACACAGTGTTGTTAATTTTCATAAGATGCATACCGTGACACTGACCGGGGTCTCCCCGTGATAAGCCCTAACCCCCCCCCCCCCCGCCCCTCCAGCTATATATGTAAACCAGTAAACTAAAATGAAAAAAAAATCTTAACCCGATGCCAAAGTGGGCCTGATTTGGCTCACCGGGATAAGTCTGATTATGATATGGCATATTATGCATGGTAACCATCTTGGCTATTAGGTGAGATAACCTTTAGCAATCCTGACTATGTATGTTCCATCTCTGCCATCACTTAAGTTTCTAGATAGCAAAATTCCACTTAGGATTCAGGAGGAAATGACGTTGTTGCAGACCCAGCAGGCACACGTCGCTGGGGCAACGTCAAGTCAACATCGGTGCAACGTCACGACGTTGTACCGACGTAGATGTGGCGTTGCACCGACATGACGTGCCGATGTCGATGTGACGTCGCAATTACGGCATTTGCCTGCTGGGAGAGCTGAGGGTTAAGTGTTCAAGATACGTTAAGAGGGAATTTTGCCTTGTCTTTAATCCATAGATATTGGAAAGGAACAATTTTAGCAACTCTGAATCCCCATGTCGTCCAGATGCCCACCATTAAGTTTCAGCTCATTCAGACTTAAAGTTTGAGAGATGGCCTATGAAGAATTTCAAGATGGGCACACAGGCAGCCATCTAGGATTTTAGCAATGTTGTCAAATTGTCTCTCATCATGTTTCGGCTTATCGACTTATCATTAAGCAGCAGATGTTGTTTGAAGGTTTTCAAGATGACCACCATGGCAGCCATCTTAGATATTGGAACAAGACAATTCTATTTTTTCAGAATCTCTATGTCACTTTCATGCATCCCATAAAATTCAGCCCAACTCCTGACTTACATTTTAGAGGAGATACTGTCCTCGTTGACTGAAAGTTTGATGAAGTTTCTATTAAAATTGAGTCACTATCTATCGCATAACATATCCCCATTATGCATAACATATCCCTATTATAAGTCTATGGGAGACTAAAGGGCAAGTTATTCTTTGGTCAAATGGGTGATCTGCCCCAAATTCGAAACTGGCCATGATCTTATGGCTGTTCTCATTACCTACATATTATGAAACCACTCCTGTACAAATACACTGTATCCTTTATCGCCGAAAAAAAATGAAAATTTTAAGATGAAAAATTGATATTTTTCTTATTTCTGCTCAAAATATAGATTGTGGGTACTAACGCCTCGTCGAGGCGGTTCTAACGAGTACTCACAATCTATATTTTAGAGCAGAAATAAGGAAAATGAGGTTTACCCCTGCAAATCCCAGTTTAACTGTATAAAAGTGGGGTTCAAGGGTGTCAAAATTATCTCGTATAGGCGTGTTTCCGTGATGATTACTTACAAGTGTGATGAGGGCCCGATCAAATATGAAGTTCCTGTCGTCTGACTGGTGAGATTGATCATGAAATCAGTTTATACACTCTCTTTAGAATTAAATTATTTTAAAGCTGATTAAAGCGTCGCAGGAAAATAGCCGTTATTGCATTTGCGAACTGCAAGGTTGAGGCAAAATAGAAATGAATGCATTGATCAGGAATCGATACAATTAACCCACACTCCCAACAATGACACCAAAGCCTGCGCATCTGCACAGTCCTTTCAGAACCTTCACTGTTCACTCAAATCAATCGGCCCCGCCCATCGGAGCTTGAAGAAATAGATGGGCTGCATGATGCTTCCACGCAGAGCTGAATCCGACCAGCACACGAGTACTGGTAAACTACTTAGAGGATCTAAGCCTGCCCAGGAAGCGGTGCGAGTTTCGAAACGTCCATGCTTATAAACCCTATTGGTTTCATTGGGCGACAGGGATTAAGATAGCATTTCATCTCATTGTCGAGTAAAAGTCCCACAAAATTGGAAGCAACGTCTCCAAAATCATCTTAACAGTGTTGACGGAGACGTTAAACCTCAAATCAAACAAATCACTCACATCAAACCCTTAAATTTAAGTAGTTCATGAGGTGGGATGTCAAAAGCCTTCTCGAAGGCCAGAATAATGTGTCCACCTGTCCCCCTTTGTCCAAGATTTAGCCCAGTCATTAATAACTGTGCTCTGCTGAATTTCACAACTATGACTTTTCCTAATTGCATGTTGTCTGTCTGACAAAAGTTTATGTTCATCCAAGTGGGCCATGATGTTCGAGCAGACAATATGTTCAAGCAATTTACACAGAACTCACGTCAGAGACACATGGTGATAATTACGGGCAAGAGTCCAATCTCCCTTTTTGAAGAGTGGACAAATGTTCGCTAGGAGCATTCTTTGGGGATTTCATCCGTGTGTGTGTGTGTGTGTGTGTGCCAAAAGGACAGTTACTTTCCCACAAGATGGCCAAATGGCCATCCAAAATAAAAAGACACAAGTGATACACACAGTAAATAGTAACAAACAACAACATAAATAAACCGCCACAGAAGAACCGCCTTGGAACGGTCTTTCCGTTCCGGTGTTTCAGAGACGTTCCGGTGTTTCCAGTCGTTCCGCTGCGGTCATACTAAATACTGCAAAGACACCAAAAGTCATCAAAAGACATCAAAAGACACCAAAAGTCATCAAAAGACATCAAAAGACACAAAAAGTCATCAAAAGACACCAAAAGTCATCAAAAGACACCAAAAGATACCAAAAAGACATCAAAAGACGTCAAAAGTTTTGTATCCAAGTGGTGTCATTGTAAAGGTTGGGTTGGGAAAAATTGATTCAATGAAAAAAGTGAATAAGCACTGCTTATTAGATACCCCCCGCAAACAAAATGTTGCTTAGACAGAAACTGTGGGAGGAGGTGAGTTCATCGTACATGCACACCTGGGTACAGGCCAGAACAATTAGTTAAAAACAACAAAGGGGAATAAAAACACTAGCCCCTAGAGCCTTATTTTTCTGTAGCATAAGCAGCCATCAATGTCAATGTTTATGCAAAATATGGTGACATTCCTTAAATTTATATTCTGGGTACAACACCAAGAATTGCATAAAAATGGCTAAGTTCATAAAGCAATAACTTTGTCAAAAAATAAAATTCCAACATAAAACTTCTTCATGCACAAACCCAATACATCTAGAAAGTGTATGCTAAGAATCAAATTCCTTAGACTAAAACTGTGGGAGGAGTTGAGTTCACCGTACATGCATATTCTGAGGTACAATACCAAGAATTGCACAAAAATGACTAAGTTCAAAAAGCAATTATTTTGTCAAAAATAAAATTCCAACATAAAACTTCTTCATGCACATACTCAATATATATAGAAAGTGTATGCTAAGAATCAGATTGCTTAGACAGAAACTGTGGGAGGAGTTGAGTTCACCGTACATGCACATCTGGGTACAGGCCAGAACAATTAGTTAAAAATAACAAAAGGGAATAACTCTAAAAACACTAGCCCCTAGAACCTTATTTTTTCTATAGCATAAGCAGCTCATCAATGCCAATGTGTATGCAAAATATGGTGACATTCCTCAAATTATTATGTAGGCTATGCAGGAAAAATCAAAGTGTTACGGACTTTCGGACGGACGGACTTTCGGACGGACAACTTGAAAACAGTATACCCCCCCCCCCCACCCCAAACTTCGTTTGCGGGGGGGCGGGGGGGGGGGGGGGGTATAATAATTGTAACCCATTTATGCAGAGTTGACTTTTATAGATTTGGCGAGTCAATTACTCGTACTTATCCCTACCGTTAACAAGTCCATGTGATGAGCACCAATCTTGAAATAGAAGTGAAGGCAATGATCAGGAATCGATACAATTAACCCACAGCTCCCATCAGATACACCAAAGGGAAAGAAACACAAACATGAAACAACAGACCCTAATTGAAACATTAATAGCGGAAAGCCAAAAGGACAATTACTTTCCCACAAAATTATAAAATAATATAAGCGACACAAACACCCAAAGACAAACCATAAGAAAATAAACCGCGACAGAAGAACCGCCTTGGAACGGTCAGCGGAAACGAAAACCACTTTATATACTGACTTTCAGAGGTATATATCATTTTTTTACATTTCTGCTCCACGACATAGATAGATGTTACTCTTTAGAACTGCCTCATTGAGGCGTTCTAGCGAGCATCCATAACCTATGCTTGGAGTATAAATATGACACATTACATTTTTACATCAAGAAAATAACTGTTCTCGTGAAATAAAAGGATGTAGTATGTATATTTACCTGTAAACCCCAGTTTTTCAACATAAAAATGGGATTTAATGGGATCAAAATTATATAATCATGTTTTTCCTGGTATATTATAATGTATCATTTATCATTATTATTATTGACAAACCGTTTTCATATCTTAACACCTGTACCCATTGACACACGGATCAAAGAAGTTTCTTTAATCCGGTTTTTGATCAAATTTATATTTTTTGTTGTTGTTGTCGTTGTTTACAAAGAAACTAATAACAACATCATTTATATAATGAATTCGTTCAAATCCAATTAGCGTTTTCTATATGTGCTAACTTCGACAAAAGGCTACTTAAACACATTACAGTTTGGTCAGGTTGGGAATTGCTTAAATATGTGCCGCGCATTCTCTTCAGAGTCTTCGCTGGCCATTGGTTCTAAGGTATCCATTGATCGTCCAGCGATAACTGACCTGTTTTGTTTGATTTGATGTTTAACGTCCCGTCAACACTGTAAAGGTCATTTTGGAGAGGTTGCTTCCAATTTTGTGGGACTTTTACCCGACATTGAGATGAAAGGACATCTCAAGCCGTGTCGCACAATGAAACCAATAGTGTTTATATGCATGGACGGACCTTCTCCGCGGCACCGCTTTGCCTGGCAGGCCCCCCCCCCCAACCCCAAGCGGCCTACCAGTACTCGTGTGCGGGGCGGTTTCAGCTCTGCATGATGACTGATCTGACTGCTCGGATGCGCCGGTTGATTTGAGTCTTTGCTGGACACATCATCATGTATCATTTTAATGGAAATGTTAAGCTTTGCGCCGGCTCAGGCAAAAAGTAAACAAAACCGCGTTAATTACATCATAACGTACATTATAGTTTTATCAAAGAATGATGTCAGGAAGTTGTCATGCTTTCTCTCAGACTCCCCCCCCCCCCCCCCCCCCCAGAAAGCAATACGCAGGATCAATTCCCATTTTACGAGAGTCTTGTTATTTCATTCTTTGGAAGTTTTGAAAAACCCATTGTTAATATACCGTAGAATAATGTTTTTCCCTATATTTAGTGCACTCTCATTCACTATCATGGTCATTTTTCTGATGAAAATAAAAATTGTGATATTTTTCTTATTTGTACTCCAAGCATAGGATGTGGATTCTCGTTAGATCCGCGTAATTGCGGGGGTTATACCGAGTAGCAAAAACCTATTTCTTTGAGCAGCATATACATGGACACCAACAGCTTTGATTATCATTTATGGACTGTGTAGTAGTTAATCCAATCATTTAGATAAGTGAAAGTGTGCACACTTAATTGTCATCATGTTCAATTAACTGTTCTTAAAGAAGTGTTAATTCCCACATCTTTAAAAACATGTATAGCTTTTTTGTGTTTAAGTAAGTGTTAATTCACACATGCAAGCAGCACACAGTAGTTAAACCAGTCATTTAGATAAGTGTGCATACTACCCCAGGGGAAACAAAACGTTGTAATGAAAGTAAATCTTCGCAAATACATAAGTACGCCCTTCGGTCCATCCATTCATAAATATGACGTCATTTCAGCTTTATTGGCCCGCTGATGTGTGCACACAACGTTGAAACGAGGCTGCATAAACTGATTGATAGTTTATTTTTCTTTCTAACGCATCAACATTAATATGACAACAATTCAACTTGTGTGCCTGCTGAGGGGTGCACACAACATTGAAATGACATTGTATCAACTGCTTGATTGTTATTATGCCCCTAACTTCGAAGAAGATGGAGGGGCTTTTTGCTATTTGAGCGTTCGTCCCTCCATCCGTTACGCTTTTTATGCCCGTCATTCAAATGGCGGGGTATTATGTTTTACCCTCCGAAGTTTTGAGTGTCCGTCCGTACTTCTGTCCCTCCGTCCGTCAGCGCCTCACAATTTTGTGTCCACTCCAACACTCATACCATTTTCACGAAAATTCACAGATATGTAGAGCACTATGAGACGACATGCAGAACCTATGAACCGCAACTCTGATTTTCCTACTTTTGGAGTTGTTGCCCTTTGAACGTTGGACATAGCCATTTATATGTCCGCTCCATAACTTCGATACCATTTGAGATATTTTCACGAAACTTCACAGATATGTAGAGCACTATGAGACGATGTGCAAAACCCATGAACCGTAACTCTGGTTTTCCTACTTTTTGAGTTGTTGCCCTTTGAACATTGGACATAGCCATTTCTATCATAGTTTCGTGTCCGCTCCATAACTTCGATACCATTTGAGATATTTCCATGACACTTTACAGATATATAGAGCACCATAAGACGACGTGCAGAACATATGAACCGTAACTCTGGGTTTCCTATATCTGGAGTTATTGTCCTTTGAACCTTGAATATAGTTGTTGCTATCAGTTTCGTGTCCGCTCCATAACTCTGATACCGTTTGAGATATTCTTACAGATATGTAGAGCACCTGAGGCGACTTGCAGAACATATGAACTGTAACTCTGATTTTCCTACTTTTTGGTGTTATCGCCCCTTGAACATAGCAATTTCTGTCATGTAGTCCGTTGGAAGCACTATATCTCCTGAACCTAATGAAACCTATTTACATCTTGCTACCTTCTGTGAATTCTCTTCATCGTCTTTCCTTTCCGAAACGAATTGCAGTAGTCAACTCTGCCTCAAACTCGCCATAACAATATAAAATGCAAATTGATTATCTAAGATGTGTTCTCATTTTTGCTTTTTTTTTTTTTTTTTTTTACTTCACATGACTTTTCACTAAACCTACTGCATATAGTGCAAGATATTCAATGGGAAAACTAGTGATGACTTTATCTTTAAATCAGTTTTGGTTCAAATTTCAAAGTTCTATCAAACAAAAATGCGATTTTTTTTAAAGTAACTAACTTGTTGCCTACGCCCACTATCTAATGATGACTTTTGCTCCGTAAGCACATTTTTCTTCTCTTTATTAAAGGGGTGGCCTGTTACATAATCTCCAGTAATCAAGTCCTTCGGACCATAGTGTACATCAAAGGCTTATCTTATCAATGTAATTATGAGGTGATTATGAGCAGAGACTCTCTGAGAGATATGTTTAATAGGGGACTGTATAAGGGGAACTTGTGTGATGGTATATTTTTACTGAGATTGTTTCTAACAAAATGTTATAAATTACTTGTTTTTTTATTTTTATTTTTTTTTAAATGTAAAGAAAAACTCTGACAGTCATTGTTTCATTGACTCAAATCTGAAAAGAAGTTTTGTTTGTTTGTTTGATTTGAGGTTTAACGTCCCCGTCAACACTGTATATTTCATTTTGGAGACGTTGCTTCCAATTTTGTGGGACTTTTACCCGACGTTGAGATTACATGACATCTCAAGCCCTGTCGCCCAATGAAACCAATAGGGTTTATAAGCAGGGGCAGTCCGTCTCGCACCGCTTTGCCTGGGCAGGCTTAGATCCTCTAAGTGGTTTACCAGTACTCGTGTGCAGGTCGGTTTCAGGTCCGCGTGGAAGCATCATGCAGCCCATATATTTCTTCAAGCCCCGATGGGCGGGGGCCGTCTGAAAAGAAGTAAACTTAATGAATTGATTAATTCAAGATTGTGTTTGTTCGTTTGATTTGAGGTTTCACATCCCGGACCACACTGTATAGGTCATTTTGGAAATGTTGCTTTCAATTTTGTGGGGACTCTTACCGATGCTGGTCTCACAGCTACCCACAATATGCTTTGAGCACAAATTGTTGGTTCTCATTAGAAGCGCCTCCTCGAGATATCAGGACTTTTATCATTTTTGGTCGTAAAGTTCAACCAAGATATTTCAAAGGCATGTCTTACGTGGTAATGATTATCAATAATGGTGACTAAAAATAATATATATATATATATATATAAAAAAAAACAGAATACGTACATCCCATTGATATCAAAACCAAACAAGTGAATAAATAGCACGTAACTGATTACCCTGTCTTGGTCCCCTACCTGTATGACAGTCGGAATATCCCATATGTATCTTATCTCAAAACTGATTTCTTCAGTAACTGGTCATTAGGGTGTTATGCAATCAAAAAATGTGTCTTTAAGAAAAGGTCACGACTGATCATCATAGTTATTTGTCACAATCATTAAAACCCGGTAATTACCGGAACGCTGTCTTAAGTTTATCACATATGCGTTCAGGGGTGCTCTCACGCTTGCAAAATATACATATATTCGTAGTTAAAATGCTGTTTACTTTGCCCTCATAATACACATCTAGGATTGTTTTCATGTTTTTGTTAGAAGGCAAGCTGGAGGATTCTTTTTCAAAAGGTTAACCTAGAATGCGAAATGAAAGGTTAACCTAGAATACGAAATGAAAGAAACCGTAATGTAGACATGTAGAACAACTCGTGCTTACAGTCACTGAAACTAGTCACTCAAGGATATACTTTATAGCTATCTATCTATCTATCTTCATATACTGAGTCGGTCAAACTTGGCCATTACCTCAGTTGGGTGGTGCGCTAAATTTAGAATTTAGCAAAAAAGAAAAAACAAGAGGGCCATGATGGCCCTGGATCGCTCACCTGACCCATATGATAGAGTAACAAGTGGGCCTCGGGGAGGGCCATTATTGACCCCAGGGCTACAATGTGCATAATGTTGAGGGAGGTCTAAAAAGGTGAAGCTTCATACCAAATATCAACAAAGCTTATAATTTGAACAATCTTGGCAAAGGTCCACTAGATGAAGCTACACACCAAATATCCAAGACCTGGGCCTTGGGGTTTCAGAGAAAAAGATTTTTTAAAGATATTCCCTACATTAGCCTATGTAAAACCAAATGGCCCCGGGGCGGGGGCATTTTTGGCCTCAGGGCTATAACTTAAACAATCTCGATAGAGGTCCACTAGATGAAGCTTCACACCAAATATCAAAGACCTGGGCCTTGCTGTTTCAGAGAAGAAGATTTTCAAAGATTATCTCTATATATAAAACTATGCAAAACCAAAGGGCCGCGGGGCAGGGGCTATAATTTGAACAATCTTGGTAGAGGTCCACTAGATGAAGCTCCATACCAAATATCAAAGACATGGGCCTTGTGGTTTCAGAGAAGATTTTTAAAGATTTCCCTATATAAGTCTATGAAAAACCAAAGGGTCTCGAGGTAGGGGCATTTTTGGCCCCAGGGCTATAATTTGAACAATCTTGATAGAGGTCCACTAGATGAAATTTCACACCAAATATCAAAGACCTAGGCCTTGTGGTTTCACAGAAGAAGATTTTTAAAGATATTCCCTATATAAGTCTATGTAAAACCAAAGGGCCCCCGAGACAGGGGTGTTTTTGGTCTCAGGGCTACAATTTGAACAATCTTGGTAGAAGTCCACTAGATGAAGCTTCATACCAAATATCAAAGACCTAGGTCTTCTGGTTTCAGAGAAGAATATTTTTCAAGATTTTCCCTATATATAAGTCTATGTAATACCAAAGGGCCCAAGTGGGGGCATTTTTGGCCCAAGGGCTATAATTTGAACAATCTTGGTAGGGGTCCACAAGATTAAGCTTCATACCAAATATCAAAGACCTAGCCCTTGTGGTTTCAGAGAAAAAGATTTTTCAAGATTTTCCCTAAATAAGTCTATGTAAAACCAAAGGGCCCTGGAGCGGGAGCATTTTTGTCCCCAGGGCTATAATTTGAACAATCTTAGTAGGGGTCCACTAGGTGAAGCTTCATACCAAATATCAAAGACCTGGGCCTTGTGGTTTCAGGGAAGAAGATTTTTAAAGATTTTCCCTATAGAAGCCTATGTAAAACCAAAGGGTCCCAGAGCGGGGGCATTTCTGGCCCCAGCACTATAATTTGAACAATCTTGGTAGGAGTCCACTAGGTGAAGCTTCATACTAAATATCAAAGACCTGGGCCTTGCGGTTTCAGAGAAGATTTTTAAAGATTTTCCCTATATAAGCCTATGTAAAACCAAAAGGGGGGGGGGACCTGGGCCTTGTGGGGTGAAGCTTCATACCAAATATCAAAGACATGGGCCTTACAGTTTCAGGGAAGAAAATTTTTAAAGATTGTCCCTATATAAGCCCATGTAAAACCAAAGGGCCCCGGAACGGGGGCATATTTGACCCCAGCACTATAATTTGAACAATCTTGGTAGGGGTCCACTAGATGAAGCTTCATACCAAATATCAAAGACCTGGGCCGTGTGGTTTCAGAGAAGATTTTTAAAGATTTTCCCTATATACGCCAATGTAAAACCAAAGGGCCCCCTGGCGGGGGCATTTTTTGTCCCAGCATTAAAATTTGAACAATCTTGGTAGGGGTCCACTAGATGAAGCTTCAGACCAAATATCAAAGTCCTGGGCCTTGTGGTTTCAGAGAAGAAGATTTTTAAAGATTTTTTACTATATAAGCCTATGTAAAACAAAAGGGCCCCGGGGCGGGGGCATTTTTGGCCCCAGCACTATAATTTGAACAATCTTGGTAGGGGTCCACTAGATGAAGCTTCATACCACATATCAAAGACCTGGGCCTTGCGGTTTCAGACAAGAAGATTTTTAAAGATTTTCCCTATATGAGCCCATGTAAAACCAAAGGGCCCCGGGATGGGGGCATTTTTGGCCCAAGCACTATAATTTGAACAATCTTGGTAGGGGTCCCCTAGATGAAGCTTCATACCAAATAACAAAGACCTGGGTCTTACGGTTTCAGAGAAGAAGATTTTTAAAGCTCTTCCCTATATACATGTAAGCCCATGCAAAACCAAAGGGCCCCGGAGCGGGGGCATTTTTGGCCCCAGCACTATAATTTGAACAATCTCTGTAGGGGTCCACTAGATGAAGCTTCATACCAAATATCAAAGACCTGGGCCTTGTGGTTTCAGAGAAGAAGATTTTATTTTTAAAGATTTTCCTTATATAAGCCTATGTAAAACCAAAGGGCCCCGGGGCGGGGGCTTTTTTGGCCCCAGCACTATAATTTGAACAATCTTGGTAGGGGTCCACTAGATGAAGCTTCATACCAAATATCAAAGTCCTGGGCCTTGTGGTTTCAGAGAAGTTTGATCATGATTGGTCTAACGCTGTGGCGTCTAGAGTGTTCACAAGGTTCGTATATAATTTGACCTACTAACCTACTTTTTGACCTGATATGACCCATATTCAAACTTGACCGAGATATTGTCATGATGATCATTCTGAGCAAGTTTGATTATGACTGGACCAAAATTGTGGCCTCTTGAGTGTTCACAAGGTTTTTCTATGATTTGACCGGCTGACCTACTTTTTAACCTGACATAACCTATATTCGAACCTGACCAGATATTGTCACAATGACCATTCTGAGCAAGATTAATGATGATTGGACCAAAACTGTGGCCTTCAGAGTGTTCACAAGGTTTTTCTATGATTTGACCTACTGGCCTACTTTTTGACCTGACATGACCCATATTCAAACTTGACCGAGATATGTCATGATGATCATTCTGAGTAAGTTTGATTATAATTGGACAAAATTGTGTCAGGATGATCATTCTGAGCAAGTTTGATTATAATTTGACCAAAATTGTGGCCTCTAAGGTGTTCACAAGGTTTTTCTATGATTTGACCTGCTGAACTACTTTTTAACCCTACATGACCCATATTCAAACCTGAATGAGATATTGACACAATGATCAAACTGAGCAAAGTTGATGATGATTGGATCAAAAGTGTTGCCTCTAGTGTTCACAAAGTTTTTCTATGATTTGAACTACTGACCTATTTTTGACTCGAATTGACCCATATTCGAACTTGACCGAGATATTGTCATGATGATCATTCTGAGCAAGTTTAATTATGATTGGATAAAAAATTGTGGCCTCTTGAGTGTTCACAAGATTTTTCTACGATTTGACCGGCTGACCTACTTTTTTACCCGACATGGCCCCTATTCGAATTTGACTGAGACATTGTCACAATGACCATTGTGAGCAAGATTAATGATGATTGGACCAAAACTGTGGCCTTCTGAGTGTTCACAAGGTTCTTATATGATTTGACCTACTGACCTACTTTTTGACCTGACATGACCCATATTCAACCATGACCGAGATATTGTCAGGATGATCATTTCTGAGCATGTTTGATTATGATTGGACCAAAAATGTGGCCTCTAGGGGGTTCACAAGGTTTTTCTATGATTTGACTCGCTGACCTACTTTTTAACCCGACATGACCCATATTCCAACTTGACTGAAATATTGTCGCAATGATAATTCTGAGCAAGTTTGATCATGATTGGACCAAAACTGTGGCATCCAGAGTGTTCACAAGGTTTTTCTATGCTTTGACCTACTGACCTACTTTTTGACCCGACATGACCCATATTAAAACTTGACCAAGATATTGTCATGATGATCATTCTTAGCAAGTTTGTTTATAATTGGACCAAAACTGGCCTCTAGTGTTCACAAGGTTTTTCTATGATTTGACCCGCTGACCTACTTTTTGACCCGACATGACCCATATTCATTCTTAAGCAAGATATTGTCACAATGATCATTCTGAGCAAGTTTGATGATGATTGGACCAAAATTGTGGCCTCTAGAGTGTTCACAAGTTTTTTCTTTAATTTGACCTACTGACCTACTTTTTGACCCGAAAAGACCTTTATTCAAACTTAAGCCAAGATATTGTCACAATGACCATTCTGAGCAAGATTAATGATTTAACCAAACTTGTGGCCTCCTGAGTATTCACAAGGTTTTTCTATGATTTGACCTACTGACCTACTTTTCAACCGGACATGACCCATATTCAAACTTGACCGAGATATTGTCATGATGATCATTCTGAGCAAGTTTGATTATGATTGGACCAAAATTGTGGCCCCTAGGGTGTTCACAAGGTTTTTATATGATTTGACCCGCTGACCTACTTTTTAACCCGATATGACCCATATTCGAACTGGACTGAAATATTGTCACAATGGTCATTCTGAGCAAGTTTCATGATAATTGGACCAAAACAGTGGCCTTCAGAGTGTTCACAAGGTTTTTCTATGATTTGACCTACTGACCTACTTTTTGACAAGACATGACCCATATTCGAACTTGACCAAGATATTGTCATGATGATCATTCTGAGCAAGTTTGATTATGATTGGACCAAAATTGTGGCCTCTAGGGTGTTCACAAGGTTTTTCTATGATTTGACCCGCTGACCTACTTTTTAAGCCGACATGATCCATATTCAAACTTCACTAAAATATTGTCACTATGATCATTCTGAGCAAGTTTGATGATGATTGGACCAAAATTGTGGCCTCTCGAGTGTTCACAAGGTTTTTCTATGATTTGACCTACTGACCAACTTTTTTACCCGACATGACCCAAATTCGAACTTGACCGAGATATTGTCATGATTATCATTCTGAGCAAGTTTGATGATAATTGGACCAAAACTGTGGCCTCTAGTGTGTTCACAAGAAAAAGTTTACGCACGGACGACGCACGACGGACGACGGACGACGGACGACGCACGACGCACGACGACGCCGGACATCTTACTATCACAAAAGCTCACCATGACCTTCGGTCAGGTGAGCTAAAAAACACACCCACTGGATGGGTTCTTAAAACTATTTACAATCTGCTTTCAGAGGTGTACTAAAACGCACACCTCTGGATCCCAATCTACACCATGCGGGCTTTGAACTCCTCTGCAGTTTTGGCATTTACCACAGAGGAGGGAAGACTATTCCACTGAGGAATAGTTCTAGGGAAGAAAGAATTCTTCAGGGCATCACTATAGGCCTGGTACCTACGATATTGACTGTTGTTTAGTTTTGATGCCCTTGTTTGAGTTGAAGTAGTCACAGGGGTCAAGTATTTATCTTTATTAAGAGACACTGTGTCAGAGTGTATCTTATAAAAGAAGGTTAAAGAGGACTGCTCGCGACGGGCCTCCAAGGATGGCCACTCCAGCTCATCGAGCATTTCACCAACACTGCTTCTGTTCCGCCATCGCCTGCAGGTCCATCGGCAGCCGTCCTCTGAACCTTCTCAACCTATTAGTAGGGTAAAAAGGGGGGGGGCCAATCTAGTCCTCAGGACTAGATTCCACCCTCTGACGTCATATCCGGCGGCCATCTTGAATCACGTGACATCCGGTCGGCCATCTTGGATGACGTATTTCCGACCGCCATCTTGAAACGTCGTCACGTCCTGTCGGCCATCTTGGATGACGTCATAACGCGCCACTTTTATCGCGGTCGAATTTATTGGGGGGAAAAAACGCGCCATTTTTTTTTTTCGCGCGCTTTCGTGTGCTATATTGTCCATGCACCTTCTAAGCGCAACTTCGGTCATTACCCCTTATGATCCCCTGTCTGGGGTTTAAGCATTGGGCGGGGGGGGGATGGGGAGGGGACCTTTTTTCGAGCCCTAGAGCGATACTGAATTAACTCCTATGACTGCCGGATACGCTCTATAACCGCGTTTATTGTTTTAACACGCTCTTGCCGGTTATCCTCAATACTACCTCCTCACTGCCTCCTCACAATCTCCTCAATGCCTCCTCACTACCTCCTCGCCGCCTCCTTATCGCTTCTTACTTCGGAAAACGAGTGTTCGGTACCTTATCGACCCTTTAAAACATCTTCAACAGTCATTCAACACGCATGCCCTGGTTACCCTCACTGCTTCCAGGTTACCGGCTTGCACTGGTAACCCTCACTGCCTCCTCACCGCCTCCTTACTTCCTCCTCGACGTTAGAAGCCTCCGTGGTGCAGTGGTTACGCTACTCGCCTTGTAAACCAGGGGTCGCAGGATCGATCCCGGGCTTCTCCAGACTTTCGGATGAGTCTTTAAACCGAGGTCCCATCTCCGTATGACCTTAGCTGTTGGTGGGACGTAAAACTCCAACACTCACTCACTCACTCCTCGACGTCTCCTCACTACCTCCTCATTACCTCCTCACTGCCCCTCATTACCTCCTCAACAACTCCTCACTACCTCCTCCACTGCCTCCTCACGGCCTCCTCACTACCTTCTCATCGCTTCTTACTACGGTGAATTAGTTTTGGGCTTGTTCGACGTTGGCCTTATCGTCCCTTTAAAACATCTTCAACCGTCATTCAACACGCATGCTCTGGTTACCCTCACTGCCTCCACCGACTTGCACTGGTAACCCTCATTGTCTCCTCACCGCCTCCTTACTTCCTCCTCACCGCCTCCTCACTACCTCCTCATTACCTCATTACCCCCCCCCCCCCAGAAAGCAATACGCAGGATCAATTCCCATTTTACGAGAGTCTTGTTATTTCATTCTTTGGAAGTTTTGAAAAACCCATTGTTAATATACCGTAGAATAATGTTTTTCCCTATATTTAGTGCACTCTCATTCACTATCATGGTCATTTTTCTGATGAAAATAAAAATTGTGATATTTTTCTTATTTGTACTCCAAGCATAGGATGTGGATTCTCGTTAGATCCGCGTAATTGCGGGGGTTATACCGAGTAGCAAAAACCTATTTCTTTGAGCAGCATATACATGGACACCAACAGCTTTGATTATCATTTATGGACTGTGTAGTAGTTAATCCAATCATTTAGATAAGTGAAAGTGTGCACACTTAATTGTCATCATGTTCAATTAACTGTTCTTAAAGAAGTGTTAATTCCCACATCTTTAAAAACATGTATAGCTTTTTTGTGTTTAAGTAAGTGTTAATTCACACATGCAAGCAGCACACAGTAGTTAAACCAGTCATTTAGATAAGTGTGCATACTACCCCAGGGGAAACAAAACGTTGTAATGAAAGTAAATCTTCGCATATACATAAGTACGCCCTTCGGTCCATCCATTCATAAATATGACGTCATTTCAGCTTTATTGGCCCGCTGATGTGTGCACACAACGTTGAAACGAGGCTGCATAAACTGATTGATAGTTTATTTTTCTTTCTAACGCATCAACATTAATATGACAACAATTCAACTTGTGTGCCTGCTGAGGGGTGCACACAACATTGAAATGACATTGTATCAACTGCTTGATTGTTATTATGCCCCTAACTTCGAAGAAGATGGAGGGGCTTTTTGCTATTTGAGCGTTCGTCCCTCCATCCGTTACGCTTTTTATGCCCGTCATTCAAATGGCGGGGTATTATGTTTTACCCTCCGAAGTTTTGAGTGTCCGTCCGTACTTCTGTCCCTCCGTCCGTCAGCGCCTCACAATTTTGTGTCCACTCCAACACTCATACCATTTTCACGAAAATTCACAGATATGTAGAGCACTATGAGACGACATGCAGAACCTATGAACCGCAACTCTGATTTTCCTACTTTTGGAGTTGTTGCCCTTTGAACGTTGGACATAGCCATTTATATGTCCGCTCCATAACTTCGATACCATTTGAGATATTTTCACGAAACTTCACAGATATGTAGAGCACTATGAGACGATGTGCAAAACCCATGAACCGTAACTCTGGTTTTCCTACTTTTGGAGTTGTTGCCCTTTGAACATTGGACATAGCCATTTCTATCATAGTTTCGTGTCCGCTCCATAACTTCGATACCATTTGAGATATTTCCATGACACTTTACAGATATATAGAGCACCATAAGACGACGTGCAGAACATATGAACCGTAACTCTGGGTTTCCTATATCTGGAGTTATTGTCCTTTGAACCTTGAATATAGTTGTTGCTATCAGTTTCGTGTCCGCTCCATAACTCTGATACCGTTTGAGATATTCTTACAGATATGTAGAGCACCTGAGGCGACTTGCAGAACATATGAACTGTAACTCTGATTTTCCTACTTTTTGGTGTTATCGCCCCTTGAACATAGCAATTTCTGTCATGTAGTCCGTTGGAAGCACTATATCTCCTGAACCTAATGAAACCTATTTACATCTTGCTACCTTCTGTGAATTCTCTTCATCGTCTTTCCTTTCCGAAACGAATTGCAGTAGTCAACTCTGCCTCAAACTCGCCATAACAATATAAAATGCAAATTGATTATCTAAGATGTGTTCTCATTTTTGCTTTTTTTTTTTTTTTTTACTTCACATGACTTTTCACTAAACCTACTGCATATAGTGCAAGATATTCAATGGGAAAACTAGTGATGACTTTATCTTTAAATCAGTTTTGGTTCAAATTTCAAAGTTCTATCAAACAAAAATGCGATTTTTTTTAAAGTAACTAACTTGTTGCCTACGCCCACTATCTAATGATGACTTTTGCTCCGTAAGCACATTTTTCTTCTCTTTATTAAAGGGGTGGCCTGTTACATAATCTCCAGTAATCAAGTCCTTCGGACCATAGTGTACATCAAAGGCTTATCTTATCAATGTAATTATGAGGTGATTATGAGCAGAGACTCTCTGAGAGATATGTTTAATAGGGGACTGTATAAGGGGAACTTGTGTGATGGTATATTTTTACTGAGATTGTTTCTAACAAAATGTTTTAAATTACTTGTTTTTTTTATTTTTATTTTTTTTTAAATGTAAAGAAAAACTCTGACAGTCATTGTTTCATTGACTCAAATCTGAAAAGAAGTTTTGTTTGTTTGTTTGATTTGAGGTTTAACGTCCCCGTCAACACTGTATATTTCATTTTGGAGACGTTGCTTCCAATTTTGTGGGACTTTTACCCGACGTTGAGATTACATGACATCTCAAGCCCTGTCGCCCAATGAAACCAATAGGGTTTATAAGCAGGGGCAGTCCGTCTCGCACCGCTTTGCCTGGGCAGGCTTAGATCCTCTAAGTGGTTTACCAGTACTCGTGTGCAGGTCGGTTTCAGGTCTGCGTGGAAGCATCATGCAGCCCATATATTTCTTCAAGCCCCGATGGGCGGGGGCCGTCTGAAAAGAAGTAAACTTAATGAATTGATTAATTCAAGATTGTGTTTGTTCGTTTGATTTGAGGTTTCACATCCCGGACCACACTGTATAGGTCATTTTGGAAATGTTGCTTTCAATTTTGTGGGGACTCTTACCGATGCTGGTCTCACAGCTACCCACAATATGCTTTGAGCACAAATTGTTGGTTCTCATTAGAAGCGCCTCCTCGAGATATCAGGACTTTTATCATTTTTGGTCGTAAAGTTCAACCAAGATATTTCAAAGGCATGTCTTACGTAGTAATGATTATCAATAATGGTGACTAAAAATAATATATATATATAAAAAAAAAAAAAACAGAATACGTACATCCCATTGATATCAAAACCAAACAAGTGAATAAATAGCACGTAACTGATTACCCTGTCTTGGTCCCCTACCTGTATGACAGTCGGAATATCCCAAATGTATCTTATCTCAAAACTGATTTCTTCAGTAACTGGTCATTAGGGTGTTATGCAATCAAAAAATGTGTCTTTAAGAAAAGGTCACGACTGATCATCATAGTTATTTGTCACAATCATTAAAACCCGGTAATTACCGGAACGCTGTCTTAAGTTTATCACATATGCGTTCAGGGGTGCTCTCACGCTTGCAAAATATACATATATTCGTAGTTAAAATGCTGTTTACTTTGCCCTCATAATACACATCTAGGATTGTTTTCATGTTTTTGTTAGAAGGCAAGCTGGAGGATTCTTTTTCAAAAGGTTAACCTAGAATGCGAAATGAAAGGTTAACCTAGAATACGAAATGAAAGAAACCGTAATGTAGACATGTAGAACAACTCGTGCTTACAGTCACTGAAACTAGTCACTCAAGGATATACTTTATAGCTATCTATCTATCTATCTTCATATACTGAGTCGGTCAAACTTGGCCATTACCTCAGTTGGGTGGTGCGCTAAATTTAGAATTTAGCAAAAAAGAAAAAAAAAACCACACCCACTGGATGGGTTCTTAAAACTATTTACAATCTGCTTTCAGAGGTGTACTAAAACGCACACCTCTGGATCCCAATCTACACCATGCGGGCTTTGAACTCCTCTGCAGTTTTGGCATTTACCACAGAGGAGGGAAGACTATTCCACTGAGGAATAGTTCTAGGGAAGAAAGAATTCTTCAGGGCATCACTATAGGCCTGGTACCTACGATATTGACTGTTGTTTAGTTTTGATGCCCTTGTTTGAGTTGAAGTAGTCACAGGGGTCAAGTATTTATCTTTATTAAGAGACACTGTGTCAGAGTGTATCTTATAAAAGAAGGTTAAAGAGGACTGCTCGCGACGGGCCTCCAAGGATGGCCACTCCAGCTCATCGAGCATTTCACCAACACTGCTTCTGTTCCGCCATCGCCTGCAGGTCCATCGGCAGCCGTCCTCTGAACCTTCTCAACCTATTAGTAGGGTAAAAAGGGGGGGGGCCAATCTAGTCCTCAGGACTAGATTCCACCCTCTGACGTCATATCCGGCGGCCATCTTGAATCACGTGACATCCGGTCGGCCATCTTGGATGACGTATTTCCGACCGCCATCTTGAAACGTCGTCACGTCCTGTCGGCCATCTTGGATGACGTCATAACGCGCCACTTTTATCGCGGTCGAATTTATTGGGGGGAAAAAACGCGCCATTTTTTTTTTCGCGCGCTTTCGTGTGCTATATTGTCCATGCACCTTCTAAGCGCAACTTCGGTCATTACCCCTTATGATCCCCTGTCTGGGGTTTAAGCATTGGGCGGGGGGGGGATGGGGAGGGGACCTTTTTTCGAGCCCTAGAGCGATACTGAATTAACTCCTATGACTGCCGGATACGCTCTATAACCGCGTTTATTGTTTTAACACGCTCTTGCCGGTTATCCTCAATACTACCTCCTCACTGCCTCCTCACAATCTCCTCAATGCCTCCTCACTACCTCCTCACCGCCTCCTTATCGCTTCTTACTTCGGAAAACGAGTGTTCGGTACCTTATCGACCCTTTAAAACATCTTCAACAGTCATTCAACACGCATGCCCTGGTTACCCTCACTGCTTCCAGGTTACCGGCTTGCACTGGTAACCCTCACTGCCTCCTCACCGCCTCCTTACTTCCTCCTCGACGTTAGAAGCCTCCGTGGTGCAGTGGTTACGCTACTCGCCTTGTAAACCAGGGGTCGCAGGATCGATCCCGGGCTTCTCCAGACTTTCGGATGAGTCTTTAAACCGAGGTCCCATCTCCGTATGACCTTAGCTGTTGGTGGGACGTAAAACTCCAACACTCACTCACTCACTCCTCGACGTCTCCTCACTACCTCCTCATTACCTCCTCACTGCCCCTCATTACCTCCTCAACAACTCCTCACTACCTCCTCCACTGCCTCCTCACGGCCTCCTCACTACATTCTCATCGCTTCTTACTACGGTGAATTAGTTTGGGCTTGTTCGACGTTGGCCTTATCGTCCCTTTAAAACATCTTCAACCGTCATTCAAGACGCATGCTCTGGTTACCCTCACTGCCTCCACCGACTTGCACTGGTAACCCTCATTGTCTCCTCACCGCCTCCTTACTTCCTCCTCACCGCCTCCTCACTACCTCCTCATTACCTCCTCACCGCCTCCTCACTACCTCCTCATTACCTCCTCCTCACCGCCTCCTCACTACCTCCTCATTACCTCCTCACCGCCTCCTCATTACCTCTCACTGCCTCCTCATCGCTTCTTACTACGGAGAACGAGGTTGGACATGTTCGGTGTTGCCCTTATGGACCCTTTAAAACATCTTCATCATTCGTTCAACACGCATGTCCTGGTTACCCTCACTGCCTCCAGGTTACTGACTTGCACTGGTAACCCTCATTGCCTCCTTACCACCTCCTCATTACCTCCTCAATGCCTCCTCACTACCTCCTCACCACCTCCTCACTACCTCCTCAATGCCTCCTCACTACCTCCTCATCGCTTCTTACTATGGAGAACGAGTATGGGCATGTTCGGTGTTGCCTTATCGTCTCTTTAAAACATTTTCAACAATCACTCATTATGCTAACGCTTGTTACCCTCACCTGTCCCCAGTTACCCCTCACTGCCTCCTCACTACCTCCTTACCGCCTCCTCACTACCTCCTCACAGCCTCTTCACTACCTCCTCACAGCCTCCTCACTCACTCCTCAATTCCTCCTCATTACCTCATCGCTTCAAGGGCACTTTGGCGGACGCCATGGCTATATTTGTGCCTATTGTTTTAGCATGCTTGTTACAGTCACTGGCTCCCGGGTACCCTCACTGCCTCCTCATCGCCTCCTCACTACCTTATTACCTCCTCTTCACTATCTCCTCTTACCGTCTTTAGTCAGTACCCCCGCATTCTTCTCTTCCCATATCTGGGTGTATGAAGGCTATGTGTGTGTGTGCTAGGTGGGAGCTCAATGTTTCGACCTAGTCATAATGGTTGAGAACAGTCTCGATCCGGTTTGGGCAGGATTAATCCGGATTTTTTTTTTATACAATTAAATGTTATGTTTCTTCCTCCTCCTCCTCATTTATGCGAAAATCTCCGAAGCGGCCACATCGAGTAGCATTTCAGGACAAATGAATATATTTTCTTTTTAACGCAAAAATAACGAAAAAAGTATCATGTATGCTTGCCAAATTTGTTCCAAACAGTTCAAAAGGGGAGACAACATGCGTCGACACGTTAAAACCGTTCATGGGGACTTTAAAGATGATGACACGATAGATGATAGTGAGAGTCGAGAAACCTTAGAACTGGAAGAAGGCGATGATAAAAATGGTGGCGATGACACCAGTTTACAGGATTACACGGATGAGGAGGAGGAAATGGAGGCGGAGGAGGAGGAGGAGGAGGAGGAGGAGGAGGAGACAATAGAAGACAGTAAAGAAGCAGATTCAGATGACGCTTGGCGTATATTGATTGAGGAGGTGTATGAGCGTTGCCAGTCAGAGTTTAATGAAAGAGTCGCCAAGTACATGCTGGACAAAGGGAAAGACCAAGAGGCAGCTAGGAAGAAAGTGTATGATATTATGTTACCCACGTACAGAAAAGTGCTGGCGAACGTTTTTGTCCACGAAATGTTGTGGTTTGAAGCCATGAAAAAAGATCGTACTTACCTTACTGTTAAACATATGGTATCTGATTTGAAACTTTACGACGATTACGACACCGAGGAAGCTTGGAAATCTGCCGTCAACAAACGCAAATTTTTGTTTGACAAAATCTTAAAAGAATACGACCCGCCAGAAGTATCAGACACCAGGGATTATGATAGAAAATCCGAAAAACAAGGAAATATAGCGGAAAATAACAATTCACAGGAAGGTAGAGGAAGTGACAGATTAAAAGTCAACGAGTTATTACGCGAAGGCAGAAAACGTGGATTCGATGGTTTTATGCCGGAAGACACAGCTGTGATAGAAACGATGAAAAAACAAAGAAGCCGAACACCCTGGACAATTGTACAGAATGTGTAAAATGAACCTGTGAACCTGGACTCGACATAAAATATGTCACTTTTTTATTGTCAAATATGTACATGTACTATGGTGTTTTTTTTTCCTCTTTTTTGGAAAACCCAATAAAGAAAAAAAAAGCAATGTTACGTCTTATTTGATATTTCTTTCCGATATCTGGTCAATATTCTATGTTCGTCCTTGCCTCCTTTATTTCTTCTTGAACAGTCATTTTGTGTTATTTTAACTTTTTAAAACATTTGTTATATGTGCAGTTGTTGAACAGAATCCCCAGTGCCCAAGTGACAGAATATCGTCTGCTCAATACTTTCACTTGTGTATTTTAAGTATTGACAAAAGTCGCCTATACACATTTTATAATAATTCACAATTTTACAAGGTCACATAATTTACTACACCTTTGTACTTAGTTAACTTATCAATGAAAAAAAGTATAATAGGATGGGGCATTTCAATGTGAAATCAGATACTATTGAATCGTGTAATTGATGTATTAAGGAGGCGAAGGACAACAAGCCCAAACTCCTCTAGAGGCGATGGTGTTAAAACAATCAACACGGCTATAGTATCCGACAGTCATAGGAGTTAATACAGTATCGCTCTACGGCTCGAAAAAAGGTCCCCTCCCCATCCCCCCCCCCGCCCAATGCTTAAACCCCAGACAGGGGATCATAAGGGGTAATGACCGAAGTTGCGCTTAGAAGGTGCATGGACAATATAGCACACGAAAGCGCGCGAAAAAAAAAATGGCGCGTTTTTTCCCCCCAATAAATTCGACCGCGATAAAAGTGGCGCGTTATGACGTCATCCAAGATGGCCGACAGGACGTGACGACGTTTCAAGATGGCGGTCGGAAATACGTCATCCAAGATGGCCGACCGGATGTCACGTGATTCAAGATGGCCGCCGGATATGACGTCAGAGGGTGGAATCTAGTCCTGAGGACTATATTGGCCCCCCCCCCCTTTTTACCCTACTCCTATTGAACCTGAGTTTTAACATGGGGATGCCAAACAGGTGATGCATACTCTAATTGAGGTCTAACCAAGGTTTTGTATGCAACATCCTTTGTCTGCCTAGGTGCAAAAGCCAAATTTCGTCTAAGAAACCCTAATGTCCTAGTTGCTTTAGAGGTAATCTCAGAAATATGTTGACCCCAATCAAGATTATCAGTAATGGTGATACCAAGATATTTTGCGGATTGGACATGTTCCAAAGTATGCTGATGTAATGAGTAGTTGAATTTAATCTGCTTGTCTGGAGGGTGCCGTGACGCACAAGCTCAGCAAACCTCCTTGAGCCAAGGTTACCAAAAATAGCTCAATGGCATTTTCAGTGTTAGAGAGCTACCTGTGGGGACACATTCTGCTGGTCAGTGTAGCTTGTGCTATAAAGTAGATATACAAATATACATAGTATACAGATATATACATAAGTAGATATAAAAATTAGTGTGTGCTGAGCTTAGACCCTTTTTTTAAAAAATAATACTTGTTATAATAGTGTTGATTCCCGACTTTTGGAGCTTCCGACCCTTATTTCTAGTATTTATACTCTCACGCTGGTTCCTAACAGCGCGCGGCGATCATCTTCGAGACAGAAACCACTCAAATGTCAACAACATTACCCGCTATGTTATGAAACGGGGGTATATATAACACAACAAATTTCTAAAACATTATACAACCAAGGTCAGATTTAACAGACAGTATCGGTCAGTAGGAGTAAGCATCCAGTTCTGGCTGAAAAACATAAGTGGAAAATAAATTTAGGGTCGCCAATTTAGGTAAGGTTTCTACAGTGCAGACTATCCCTTTATTTCACAGGTGTTAGTAACGTACCTGTGACCCTATATATTTTTTTTAACACGTTATGTCTTTTTTTTTTTTCAAAACATGCATAAATCTTAAAAAAAAAAAAATCTGAAAATCCACCCTCACCCCTGGTATAGAATAGAGACTCTATTCTATACCAGGGGTGAGGGTGGATTTTCAGATTTTTTTTTTTTTAAGATTTATGCATGATTTGAAAAAAAAAAGACATAACGTTTTAAGATTTATGCATGATTTGAAAAAAAAAAGACATAACGTGTTAAAAAAATATATATAGGGTCACAGGTACGTTACTAACACCTGTGCCTTTACCCGGCCGGTGATCTTACCCGGGCCGCCGGATTGGTAAGCAAACACTCTACCACATCGCTATAAAAGCCGGCTTGTACCGCAAGGCAGTACAAGTGTGCTATATACCTATACCCTGTGACACAAGATTTTTTTTTTGTTGTTGTTGTGGACATTGCTGAGGGTAAACATTTGTTAATACAATAGATACTTAAGGTTCCTCAATACATTTGCACAAGAAAAATATAGGTGTGAGATTTGCATGTTATTTTTTCCCAAAATATGACCCTGATTTCCTTTTAAATTGCCTGTCCTAGAAGAAAAAGTTCTGGAGATACCAACCGTTATTACAGCAAGTACTTTCTTGCATTAGCTACATCTCTGTGCCTTTGAAAATAAATGCAATTCTGTATTTTCACTTTTACCAGGAAAAAAATGAAACTGCTTTCTAGCCTTTTTACAAGTTACTAAAACAGCTGCAGATCAATAGTTCACATCAAATACTAGCGACTCGGACCAAGCTTTCTATCAAAAAGCCTACCTAAATTGAAAACCAGAAAAAAAACTTTGATATGTTTTTCTTCATGGGCGCCGCCATCTTCTTTTTTTGCGGTAAATCCGAATGCTCAGAATGCTCATCATTTATGCATTCCACATTTAATTTTGCCCATCATCAATGAATATACCTTGAAAATTCAGCTATGTAGCCTTCTCCATGCATACAGCATTATGACATCGCCTATCTTGGAAGCCTGTCATCACTGATAAATTATTGTAGCTGTCAAATTGAGGAGCTATCCATCTTGCCAACTAAAATTGTATTCATACGCCTTGGAACTAATTTCCCAAAAATAACAATGGTACACCATTGTTTTTAATTTAAAACGTAATATTCATATTTGAAACTAATTTCAGGTACTTTCTAACATAATTTGTTTGTTACTTTATGTAAAGTATGCATTCATTTTCCGAACTATTTTTTATGTGTAACATTGTCCTGATTGTGTTGTTCGGTCCAGCTTCAAGTAAACACAGTGGAAAAAATAAATTTTTCAAGCTTTTTTCATCAAAACATATTACATGCATTGGGCTTCTGTGAGTTTTAACCAGCCTACACATTGGTAAGTAGGTGACACAACAGATCATTTAATAGATTAGATAAATATAACCTTTGTGTTGTCCTGAAGTTCACCTGTCAAAAAATCACTGATTTGTTTATGGTGGCTCATGTGAACAAATGTAACAAACCAATGGGTAAAAATCATTTCTATACTATTGCAGTTATTGGCAGTTGCACATAGTTTCTGGTGCTGAACAGGCTGCTTTCAGTCCTTCAGTTCAAATATGGGGATAGACTGTTGGCTTCTCTTAATTTCATTTTTTTTTTGTTTTTGACATTTATTTTGATTTATCAAGTATCAAATCACCCATCTTGTAAACACAATCAGTAACACAGTGAAACTTTGGTGCAGTGATTGCATGAATTGTTATAAATTGCATGACTGAAATATTATCAAATATATCAAATGAATAACTGAAAGCACCAAAGAAGGGCAATCATTTTACAAGCGAAATGCAAGAGATTTCAACACCTCAACCCAATCAATGAGCTTGTTGCAAAATTGGTAGAACTGGTCATTTTTGGCTACCATACACTGAATTTAAAATAGTACCAGGTGAGATAATTACATTTTTTTAATTTTTGGGAATCATTAATTTTCTGTACTATTTAGGTATTTAACTTGAAATTCCTCTGTTGCAGTACCTAAAGACAACCTTGAGGCACATTTCTATGGTAGTATTTTACACATTGTGGTTCTGCGGATTGAGATATCATTTTTTTGCAAAACCAAGGTAAAATGCAATAAATTCCAAAAATGGTGACTTTCGAATAAAAATCTTTGGCTTCCATATTGTTACATTTACATGGACTACCATCTGATGAAAAATCTTTTTGGGTAATTATTTGCAAATATGATTTTTTCAGTACCTCAAATATAGCTAAGTAACTGTATTGAGGAACCTTAAAAACAAAAGACCAAACATGTGGCAAAAATAGTTTGATGTAATTTTTGGAACCAGGGACCAAATTCTTATCAAACAAACTAGCAAACAATATCATTACTCATGTATAAAAGTGTTGTCTTTGGTCAGCTGTAACACTTGATGTGAAAACTGTTGATCCTTTGAAGATTTTTTTTCAAACAGACACATACCGGTATAGAGATTCATTCAATGACATCAAATATGGATGTTTATGTACTGTACATATATACAGCTACTTATTATTTAGAGGATTGGCCTGCAGGTTTTAGTGATTTCCCCTCTCTTCATAATTTCACCGTACTACAGCTTCATATACCCTTGAATTAAGCAAGTTATATTTTTAATTCCTAAATGCCCTATTCTATTGATTTACTTTCCCATTTTTATGATGAAAGTGGTACACGATTCAAGCTTCAAATGTCCATTGTTTTATATATATTTTACAGTTGTTTTTTTTTTTCACAGGTACAATGTATGAGCATCTCTAATTTATCTATTGTTCTGTTGAGTAACCATGGTCCATCTACATTCAGGTGTGAAAAAATATATAACTTGCCAGTCACTCTTTGTTTGTCATGTAACTGTGAAAAACAATATCAAGCCAAATTTTGTCTAGTGTTGATAAATTTAGTTTTAATCACATATTGACCATTGAGACTGATTTACAAACTGAAATCCAAACACTTCACACAGTTCATCTGAAAATATTAATTGCATTTTATTAATTGTGCCCAAATTATGTAGACAGTTGGGCAAAAAGTCTAGACACTGATCAAACTGCTCCTACATGAAGACTGCTCCTCCATAAGCAGCCTGATCTGGGTCTACACTTTTTGTCCAGCCTGTGTAGAATGAAAGATGCAACTTTTGAAAAGCCGATGATGATAAAGTGTAATTCATTTTTGGCTTTGGTTATGATAACTAATGCATTGTTCACAAAGGATGCATTTACTATATCAACTCAAAAGTACTGGCAGAACTTGACAAAAGCTAAAAGAGAGCTCACATAAATTTAGTTTTGAATTAAGTTTGTTTGCAATTGTGCTTCATTTTAAATATGTAGTTTAACTGAACATCTATTACTTATTAGTAGTAGTATTTGCTTAATGGGAGTTAAAGTGTCATCTAGATAATACATTGCAAAAGTAATTGTAATTTAATCAATTACATTGCAAAAGTAATTGTAATTTAATCAATTACATTCATATGATGTTGTAATTGTAATTTAATCAATTACAATTTAAGGGCAAAGTAATTGGAATTTAGTCAATTACCTTCAGATGTAATTGGCCCCAAGCCTGTTCTAAGAGTACAGAGGGATGGTTTGTGGAATGGATACACATGTAATCACTGGGTGCATCTCAAATACCCAGGTGTAAATGGGTAGCAGTGGTGTAAAAGCCACTGCCTCTCTCGCGCGTGCGCGTGAAAACACCCGGAATGAGTGTTCGAGAGCGATTCAATAAGCTTGAAGCTTTCATCGCAATCGAAATAAAATAAATTAGTATAAACTAAATACTGCACTGATATCTCAGTTGTAAGGCGTCACATAGTGTTCCTGTGTCCTCATTGCATAAGTTGCCCCATCTAAGGAATAAATCTGTTAACAAATACAAGTTATGTTTCCAAGTTGATTTTTATTATAGCCCCGCTTTGAAAAAGTGGGGCTATATTGGATTTGCCATGTCCTTCTGTCATTCCGTAATTCCGTGATTCCGTTAATTTGTGTTGGCTCCATAACTTTGTATCTGCTTAACATATTTTCATGAAACTTCACACAAATGTTAAACACCATAAGACAATGTGCAGAGCGAAGGAATTATAACTGTGGATTGCCTACTTTTGGAGTTATTGCCCTTTGAACATTTTCCGTAATTCCGTAATTCCGTGATTCCGTTAATTTGTGTTGGCTCCATAACTTTGTATCTGCTTAACATATTTTCATGAAACTTCACACAAATGTTAAACACCATAAGACAATGTGCAGAGCGAAGGAATTATAACTGTGGATTGCCTACTTTTGGAGTTATTGCCCTTTGAACATTGAAAAATGGCAATTTTAATTGTGTCCGCTTCATAACTCGAAAACCGTTTGAGATATTTTTAGGAAACTTCACACAAATGTTAAGCACTATGAGACGATGTGCATAGCGCAGGAACCATAACTCTGCATTGCTTATTTTTGGAGTTATTGCCCTTTGAACATTGAAAAATGGCAATTTTAACAGTGTCCGCTTCATAACTCGAAAAGCGTTTGAGATAATTTCATGAAACTTCACACAAATGTTAAGCACTATGAGACAATGTGCAGAGCGCAAGAACCATAACTCTGGTTTTCGTATTTTCTGTGTGTCTGTCTGTGTGTCTGTCTGTGTCTGTTAACAATTTTCGTGTCCGCTCCATAACTTTAAAAAACCCATTCACATATTTTCATGAAACTTCACACAAACATTAAACACCATGAGATGGTGTGCAGAGTGCAGGAACCATAACTCTGGATTGCCTAATTTTTGAGTTATTTCCCTTTGAATATTGAAAAATATCAATTTTAGCCGTCTGTGCTCGATAACTCAAAAACCGTTTGAGATAATTTTATGAAACTTCACACAAATGTAAAGCACCATATTACGTGTGCAGAGCGCAGGAACCCAAACTCTGGATTGTCTACTTTTTCAGTTATAGGCTTTTGAATATTAAAAAATGGCAATTTTAACTATGTCCGCTCCATAACCGTTTCTGATATTTTCATGAAACTTCAAATAAATGAAAAGCACCATGAGATGATGTGCAGAGTGCAGGAACCATAACTCTGGTTTGCCTACTTTAGGAGTTATTGCCCTTTGAACATTTAAAAAGGCAATTTTGACTGTGTCGGCTCCATAACTCACAAACCATTTGAGATATTTTCATGACACTTCACACAAGTGTAAAGCACCATGAGACAATGTGCAGAGCGCAGGAACCCTGACTCTGATTTGCCTACTTTAGGAGTTATTACCCTTTGAACATTGAAAAATGGAAGATGAAATTTAGTATAAACATGGACATTCTGGTAATGTATCATGCTCATTGAAATGAGGGACAAGGGCTCACAACTCTTAGAGTTTTTCCAGATAATGTAAAATTTTCAACAGTTATTTCTTGTTCATAACTGTTTTCTCTGCAGCTTAAATAACTTTCTTCTCTGACAGCGCTGAAGCGGGGCTATAGTCAGATCCTCTGACAGCTCTAGTTGTCTTTGATGTTGAAAAAGTAAACTATCAGTTTTAGCATTTTTTTTAAGTCAAGACTTCATACTGATCAGTTTGCTGTTTAAACTTTGAACTGGTCATCTATTCAAATACAGAGTATAACTACCGAAAACCTAAGAATTACGTATTGTTTCGGATCAGAATGTTAACTGGAGGCCCCCTGTGCAATGAGAACCATCCCCTTTGCAGGTTAAAGAACCCTACCATAATGACATGATTACTGTGTAGGCTTTCATCCTGCAAAAACTGGAGTGTATGTAATAAACACCTGCCTAGAATGTCCGCGAGGGCGTATGGCATTATATAGAGAAAGAAATACGATATGATAAGCTAGTGAGGTGAGTGAATTGAGTTGATTGGTACTGCTTTATATTATAATGTGTAGACCACATACGCTTGATGTAAAGAACTTTGGGCACTCTAGGATACCTTTTCAAGGATATTGAGCCGTGGGAAAACCTGGTTTTGTAATGTTCGAGACTTTCGCGTTTCGAATTCTCTTTGTTTGCGCACTTACATATTTGTAATTCCACAAGAAAGGAAATGGTTAGGTGGTTTCCATAAAATAAACGTATTCTGGGTAGGGAAATAGCTAACTTTAGCAGGACCACATGGAGTCTTACTAAGTATTGCTCCCCGATTATGGCTGTCGCCGAAATTTAATTAAGCATTGTAATGTACGAGGCGACGTTATTCTTATTGACATTTCAAAACAAAGTTACGGTTTTTATACACCGAAACGGGACCAAATCGAGATTCTATATTATAATTAGCATATAAGAGCGTTTGATGCTACCTTTACAATAGGAAATTGAAAATACATGTCGTACAAAAATGTGCATGAATTTGTTGCAAAAACACATGTAATGTTCGCGAGCATTGGACCAGGCTTATTACATATGTATCGACAAAAAGATCTAGATTGAAAGAAACTCATAATGTGTGACAGACACAAACACATTATCTGGGACGAACATAATATTTTGATGTTGAAATTCCCCCATTCACAATGTTTTGTAATGTTCGAGACCGGTAATGTTCAATACCGAAAATTGTTAGTCGAACAGCTTGATCACATTGCTTGCGCGTTTCACACTTTTCTATTGCTTAATTACGTAGTAGAAAGTGCCTTCATACTTTGTGGATGCCTTTTCCGGTGTTTGATGGCTGAGGGAGAGGGCAGAGAACACCACAGTAAATAAAAAAACATGTCATTATTTTGTTTTTAAATATCTCTACACCATGTACACAGAAACGTTTTACTTGTATCCAATATAATTTGCCACAATTGATATTTTTCTATTAAAAAATACGCCACCAAAATCATATTAATGAAAAGCATTTGCATGCTTGCAAGATCGTTATTCTATTGCAGTAAGCAGTGGTTGTATGTGATGAAATGTCCGCTACATTTGGTATCGAACATGACAGGTTTTGTATGTTGACTGTCCAGGCATAATGACTGTAAATAAATCACATATTTTGAATTGTTCAACCTACGTTATGTAAGATGAACAAGTTTAGTGATTTACACCTTTGCTATATTTCTACCAATAGCTGCAATAAGTAACAAAGTTGATTTAATACTACCTATTTTCGAATTTTGATTTCAGTTCCATAGCTTATAGTCTTTTCCCAAATATTATTTGCAAGAATGAATATCTTTCAATATAAAATGTGCAAACTTTAATGTAAAAAAAAAACATTGCAAGTGCAGTTTGTGCTGCTAAACTTATGGTATTGAATATTACAAATTGTATCGAACATCCCCACCTAAAGTAAATATTATATTTTATGGTATGCTGGTTTACTCTTGATTATGTAAACTAGATACAACATATGTAATATCAGATTCCTTTTCAATTTGCCAGGTAGAAAAGGTAAAGTGGCATAGCATATCCCTTTACCGTGTATGGGTAATGTCCGAGACCACCAGAGCTGCCATTTACAGACATGTATCTGTTTACATTTCTTAGAACTTATTTGCAAACTTCTCAAGACATGTTACGTTCTTCCAGCTGGTAGACAAAACTGGTTACATTTTGCAGACTTATGTAGAAAAGTATTACTGTAAATGCAGTGTAATGTTCGATACGATATTCCCGCAGTTGCATCAATAATTTTAGATACTTGATTGTTAAGCACTTAAGGTCATGCGGTTGTTGGGTGTTTATGTGTGGTAGATATGTCTTTTAATGTTTCACCTGCCTTAAGAAAGCAATTTATCTGTCAGGAGAGCATTTTTATACCGAGGCTTGTTTGCTTAATAGCAACACCCAGTTTTAAAAGCATGTGACTGAACATGCACTGTTGCATTAGTTAGATCGAAGAAATGAAAGAAAAAGACACTAACAGCTGTATTTTCAGTTAATCACGTTTAGTAACTACTTGACTTATAGAAGCAAAATCACTCTAATGTCCGCGACTTCTTACATATAATTCAAATAAACGTATTGTTTATGTTGATCGTGTGTCCAAGGTACTATTACTTGCACCTCTTATTTACCACTCGATACCTGTTCAAATGCAATAGACCTAAGTGATCTAGCTATTATGTGCTTCTCTTAAAACAAAACGAAAGTTTGTATATTTTCAGAAAACCATTTCTTTTTCTATCATCTCTAACCAACCCTGAATTTATTCAAAATGGATATTAATTTCTGACTAATATATAAGACCATATGCTTATAATAATAAATAATATAATAAAATAATCCGGGCCCGACAGATCCAAAAATTTTCCACTTGCCCACCGGGCAAGTAAAATATTTTTGCACTTGCCCAGATCAAAATCCTACTTGCCCAGGATTTTGGAACTTTTGATTTTTATTGGATGCGGGAGGGTGATAATGGTGACGATGATGACGACCAACATTTATAAATATAATCCAATGTTTCTGTCAAGTTTCAACCACAACCACTTTCCATTAGTGTCTAGTTATTTCATGTTTGTGTTTCTTTCCCTTTGCTGTCTCTGATGCGAGCTCAGGGTTAATTGTTTCGATTCCTTATCGTTGCATCCACTTCTATTTATTTCCCTCTGTTTGGTAATATGGTAGAAAATACGGTTGTTGTCATAGTCAATAACGGTACTTTTTCAAGTTAATTGCTGACATAATACCATAACCGATTACGATTAGCAATTTAAGACACAGTTATATAAACTCATTTAGCTTGACACGCATGATAAACACGAGCTGCAGCCGATATAGATCTACTCATAAGATCAGTAATGTCAGGGCAGCGAGATATAAGATTAAAAGAATGCAATTTATTTAGCTTATAATTTAGGAACTGGCTGCTGACAACCGGTTGTCACCAGCCTGTGAGGCTGCTGACAACCGGTTGTCACTAGCCTGTGAGGCTGCTGACAACCAGCTGATAAAATCTTGTTAAAAAATGAACATGATGAATAGGTTTTATTTGAAAATATTAAAAATAAATTTTAGGTTAGTATTTGCTATGCTATCACAAATTAGGGCTGATACTAGAAGGAAATGTATATCACCAAGTTAATTTGGTTTGATTTTTATCCCCACGCTTTAGGGGAGGGGACATTAAAATTGCATCCGCCCCTCTGTCCGTCCGATATGCTATCTCCTAAACTACATTTTACTAGTAGTCCATATGCAACCAAATTTGGTGTGTGGGTTCCTTACATGAGTGGGGTGTGCCAGGGCACATTTATTTTTGGCCCCACCAAGGGGCCTTGGGGAGGGGTCAAAAGGTCACATACCAATAATAAAATTCAATTACAAAGTCAATTTTATAGATTTTGATACCAAACTTTGCAGAATAAATGATTAATGAAATATGTAAAACACATTGAACAGGATTTTGGTTCTGACCCCTGGGTCATGCCCAAGGGAGTTGGACTTTTTGGGTCGGGGGTGGGAAGGTGGGGGGTCAAAATTTAAGTTTTTCAGAATGTAGTCATGTGGCATATCAAATTGAAGGGGATGATTAGAAGAATACAATGCAAGTAAAATTTTGGCCCTAGGGTCAGATTGGGGCTCTGGGGGAGGCGTAAAAAGGTCAAATTTTAAATTTTTCTGGACATCTATACAGTCATGTGGCATATCAATTTTTTTTTTTTTTTAATTTCATATTTTCCAAACCATATAATTATTGGATTGTGTATATATTTGGTGTGATGATAGATACAGGTCCAAAGTGATATTCAGCAATATACCCACCCATGTTTGTGACCTCAAAGTCAAGGTCACAGACTTACATGTAGAATTTGAAATACCGTTGACAAATTATGCAAGTTGTTCATACTTTTCATTTTGGAAATCACAAAATTTTGTTAGAAATTGTTCACTTGAAGTATAAATGAATAGAAAATGACACTTTGGGGGAAAGTTTTTCCGTTTATTTGCCATTATACTACGGTTTAAATTGTCTCAAATTCCCGTTGACTTCTATTGAATACGGCCCACAGTAACCCCTTGGTATGATAGACAGCTCTGTATTGACCAGGTGTGTGACGTAATGGCTAATGGTCTATATATAGGTCAGTGTGACCTATATTTCATGTTCAGTAATTCTGCCTATTATCTTGAATACTATTTGATGGAGAGAAGTCATACCCAGATTATTAGTTTCATGTGACCCAATGACTGACCTCAAAATATATATAGGACAGTGTGCACAGTTTGACCTATAATTCATGTTCAGTGATTTTGCCTATTATCCGGGATACTATATTTGATGAAGACATGTCATACCTGTGATGTTACTTTAATGCAACTTGATGATTGACCTCAAAATATATCTAGGTCAGTGTGACTTTATTCCATGGTTCATTGACTTTGCCTTACACATTGAATGTAATAATCGGAATGTATGTTCCACGTGACCTGATGATTGATCTCAAAATATATATCACTGTGAGTGTGACCTTTATTTCATTGTTCATTGATTTAGCCTTTTATCTTGAATGGGCAATGGGCCTCCGTGGCCTAGTGGATAAGAGCGCTGACTCTTAGTCATTAGGTCTCTCACCGCCGTAGGTTCGAGCCTCGCTCTGGCCACGTGTGAGACGTCACATTCTGCAAGAGAAGGTCAGCTACTAGACACAGCTAGGTGGTTTTTCTCCGTGTACTCCGGTTTTCACCCACCTCTGATTAATGATCGGCTCGATATGAGTGAAATTATCTTGAAAGGGCCGTAAAACCCAAACCAAAAAGAAAAAATCTTGAAGGGGCCAAACAGGTGAGCTATGCTGTTATGCAATAGCTCTTTTGATGTTTTAACATCCCTGTCAACACTATAGGTAATTTTGGAGACATTGCTTCCAATTATTTGGGACTTTTACTCGGCATCAGGATGTAATGACATCTCAAGCCCAGCCACCCAATTGAAACCAGATGGGTTATACAGGTATGCATGGACAGTTTGACTTGCATCACTTTTCCTAGGCTGCCTTAAAAGCTCTAGGTGGTTACCAATTTTTCAGTACTCATTGAGTTGTTGGTTTCTGCTCTGTGGGAAGCATCATGCAGCCATATCTATTTCTTCAAGCCCCAGTGTACAGGAACTTCATATTTGGTTATTTGTACCAGGTATAGCTAAAGTTACAGGTCCAAAGGTTTGTTCAGCCATACACCAACTCTTGTTCCATGGATTTAAGGTCAAGGTTTTTAATGTTAAACTTTGTAAGAGCTCATATTTTCTAAACCATCTGACAGATTGGGTTCATATTTAGCATGGTGATAATTATTTTGTTTTGAAAGTTTAATCAGAAAGATCCCCATGTATGCCAATGACCTCATGGACACTTTTCTAAGTGAGTTATGCCCTCTGATGACAGCTGTTGTTGCAGCGAGATATGTTTCAGGGTAAGGGGGACCCCTTGGCGGGGGCATCTGTATCATATTGACGTCTTTCTAGTTGCATCAAAGCTCTTCTTGAGAATGACTCAGTGCCACTAAAGGTGAAACAAATATTACTGTAGCTGGTGCAGACTGGTCATTACTGAGGTATTTAAACACATGGAGCTTATTCAAATGTTAAAGTCTTGCCACTCTCCCCACCCCAGCAATATTGGGACTGATAATGAAAATCTTTTCTACGGTCTTTCTATCCCTTCCCCTGATTCAAGAAAGGCAATGGTCAGTTTCTGGCGAAAGAATGTGCATGGCACTGCTGGTTAACTTCCTACAAGTTTCTATCAGATAAGGGAGTTAATATGTGAAGAATAGTTGGTCAAAAAGGAGTGCATGTATGTTAATTTTCTTTGTTAGAATTCTCTAGATCATAGAAAGGAAGGCAGGCTAGCAGCTTTCAAAAGATAATGTTTCCATAGCTTACCAACTATATGCCTCAACCTTTAGTTAATCTATTATCAATAGATCATACATGATTTAATATACATGTATTATCCCCAGTTACATTTAGTTCTTTCAGTTCTTGGCTGAAATAGAATTATCCTATCCACTCAGACCTCACCATAACATTTTAACTTAATTATAGATACATGTATCTTTTAATAATTTCTCAACTTTTGTTTTATTAACATCTTTGTGGTTTAATGGCTAAATATCAGCAGGCCTTCATGCGGACTGAACAAATTATTTGTCTAAATCGCGACGGAAGTAAGGGCGAGGATTGTGGCCACGTAAAATCGATTTAAGCCCCCCAGTGGGGATCTTCCACTGACCGTTCCAAGGCGGCTCTTCTGTGGCGATTTATTTATGTTGTTGTTTGTTACTTACTGTGTGTGTCGCTTGTGTCTTTTAATTTTGGATGGTCATATGGCCATTTTTTGGGAAAGTAACTGTCCATATGGCCTTCCTTTGTTTAGGTTTCCATTATGGTCTGGTCGCTTAATGTTTGTATTTCTTTCCCTTTGGTGTCTTTTATGGATGGAGTAAGTTAATTGTATCAATTCCTGATCTTTGTTTTACTTCTACTTTTTATAGTATGGAACAATTATTTTATATTTTTTCTAAGAACATCAGTATGCAACCCACAGTATATAGCAGTACTGAATAATAACCCAGGACCCACTAAAAAGGTTTATAGAAAAGAAAAAGTTATATTCCAAATCAAATCAATAAAGAATAATAGCAAAAAGCCATTAGATTTCTGTTTTATTCAGCTGGTTGTCAGCAGCCTCACAGGCTAGTGACAGCCGGTTGTCAGCACCCTCAAAGGCTAGTGACAACCGGTTGTCTGTAGCCTTCCAGGCTGCTGACAACCGGTTGTCACTAGCCGTCGCCTATAATTTAATGAACCAACCACAAGACGAGAACCCCCTCCATTCAAAACGAACCCAAATTTTCACACCCGCCCAAGAAGCAAGTTCAATGCGATCATCATTTACGCCATCCAAATCGTCGTCCACAAACCACCACTCTCATTTTTCTGCACGCGACCGGTAAATAACGTCATCTGACCCCAGCAACCCCACGCGTGTTTAATGTCATTGTTTTACTTTAATGGGGCGTATCTATTTCATCAAAAATGTTTGGAACCAGTAAAAAATATTTTCTCGATAGCTAAACGGTTGTGGAAAGAGGCGCGACTGATCCGCGGTTACCGACATTAAAACATATGACTTTTCCCGCCAGTGTCTGCTATTTGGCGCCAAAACATAACCATTCACGAGATAGTAGAATAGTCCGTTTTTACTACCGTAAGATGTAGCAAATCGTCTTAGGAGCTATTAAATAATTTTCACATTGATTGTAGATTAAATTTTATGGCAGGGATAAACGCAAATTAACATAACTTAATCTTATTTTCACACCTTGTCACGCTTATCGATAGCGCTGGTGGTACACACTACACCAGAAATGAAAGACACGCACCGCCGGGCAATCATGTTTAATTGGTATTAAATTATATGACCGGGATTAACAATAGTGTCATAATTGATTAATAAAATCAATTAAGCCGTTAATCAATTAATCAATTAAGCCGTTAATCAATTGAGCCGTTATAAAAACATAGATGGGTTTGTCTCTGAATTTCCGACAAAGCGGGAATTATTTTGATTTACTTATTGGTCTAGTTTTACCATATTAAAGGACACAAAAGACTGACAGTTGTAGACAATTGCCATGCTTTTTGCACTTGCCCGACCGGGCGTCGAAAGGTCCAAGTGCACCTGCCCGGCGCGATTTCGGACTTGTCCCGGGCGGCCGGGCAATGGATTTGTCAGCCCCACAAGTTTCTTTTCAAAGGTTTAATCAGCAGTAACCCAACCGATGCCAATGACCTCAAGGAAACTTTACCAGGCGAGTTATGCTGTCCAATTACAGGTGCTATTATAATATGAGATTTTTGGGGGGTGAGGTGGCCCATGGGTGGGGACATCTTTGTGGTATTGACACATTTCTAGTTATAGTTGGTAAATACAGTCTATATCTATCTATCTATCTTCTTATACTGAGTCGGTCATATTTGGCCATTACCTCAGTTGGGTGCGTAGCTAAATTTAGAATTTAGCTGAAAAAAAAAAAAAAAAAAAAAAAAGAGAAGTCACTGGATGAGTCCTTAAAACTATTTACAATCTGAATAACAGAGGTATACTAAAACGCATACCTCTGAGTCTCAATGCTTTGAACTCCTCTGCAGTCTTAGCATTCACCACAGAAGAGGGAAGACTATTCCACTGGGGAATAGTCCTAGGGAAGAAGGAATTTTTCAGGGCATCACTGTAGGACTGGTACCTGTGATACTGTGAGTTGTTTACTTTTGATGCCCTTGTTCGAGTTGAAACTGTCACAGGGGTCAAGTATTTATCTTTATTAACGGCCACTGTACCTGAATGTATCTTATAGAAGAAGGTTATGTACTTTTCCATCCAAAACCTTGTTTGACCCAAGAGGGCATTCAGAATTAATTGTCAACAAACAAAAACCACAGTATTCTGTTGCATGTCCATCAAGTATTTTTTCCACCATCACGACAACACGCCTTTATAATTTTGACCTCCTTGAACCCCACTTTTATATAGTAAAAAGGGGTTTATAGGGTTAAAGCTTTTTTTTTTCTTCTCTAAATATAAATTGTGGGTATTCGTTTGAACCGCCTTGCGCCTCAAGGCGGTTATGACAAGTACCCACAACCTATATTTTGAGCAGAAATAAGAAAAAAAATCACAATTTTTCATCTGTCATTATACATTTTTGGGCGGTAAAATTTGCAATGCATTTGAATAGGCCTGTTTTCGTAATGACATCCCATGGTTTGTACCTGTTCTCAATCAGCTAGAATCCATTCCAGTTTGTGAATGGATAGCAAATGCAACTTAACCCTTATCTTGCTGAATATTCGTTTAAGCCACACCCATTTCGGTCTATCAACGAATCAAATTACTTGTTGTAATTTATTGCTACAAATTCATAAACTGAATGCCAAACAGTGTAGATCCTGATCTGGATATACACTGTTTGCAAATATAGGGGTTGTCATGAACAGCAAGATAAGGGTTTAAAAATCTATTTTCAAATTGTGTCAAATAAAAAGTGATCATTATTAACGAGTTTTATATCAGCTATACAGCTGGTTGTCAGCAGCCTCACAGGCTGGTGACAACCGATTGTCAGCAGCTTTTGTTTTTGTTTGTTTGATTTGAGGTTTAACGTCCCCGTCAACACTGGTCATTTTGGAGACATTGCTTCCAATTTTGTGGGACTTGTACCTGACATTGAGATGAAATGACAGCTCATGCCCTGCCGCCCAATGAAACCAATAGGGGTTATAAGCATGGACGGCCTCCTCCCACCACTTTGCCTGTGCATGCTTAGATCCGCTAAGCGGTTTACCAGTACTCTTGTGTGTGTCTGTTTCAGTCTGCGTGGAACTCGGAACTATCATGCAGCTCATCTATTTCTTCAAGACCTGATGTGGGGGAGGGGGCTGCATTGTCGGCAGCCAGTTCAATTGTAACTTAATTTGTTCCAATAAATATTTCAGAATAATTTAGACCATGGCAGGTTCAACTACAAGGTCAAGGGGATCAAAGAAGAAGCGGGTCCTCATAGTAGGGGCTGGGGCTGCTGGAACTGCTGCGGCTTACAGTCTTGGTAAACATCCTGACAGATTTGAAACTGAGATCTGGGAGAAAGCTTCAGGTAACAGTAACTCTTTCAGCTTTGTACCTTTGCCTCCTAGGGAAACCTATAATAGCCTATAATTTTGTGGATTTCTACTAAGATTGTTCAAATTATAGGCCTAGGGCCAAAAATGTCCCTGCGCCGGGGCCCACAGGTTTTACATAGACTTATATGGGGAAAACTTTTAAAATTTTCTTTTCTAAAACCGAATGGCCCAGGTGTGTGATATTTGGTATGAAGTTGTATCTAGTGGGCCTCTACCAAGATTGTTCAAATTATAGCCCAGGGGCCATAAATGCACCCACGCTGGGGCCCAACAGTTTTACATAGGCTTATTAGCTTACCTGAGCATGAAGTGCTCATGGTGAGCTATTGTGATCAGTGAATGTCCGTCATGCGTCGTTTGTCCTGCGTCTCCAACAATTTGCTTTAAACGTGAACGCCTCCTAAACCCTTTGGCAACAATCTTCACAGGACTGTTGCCTGGGTGGTTCCCTACCAAAATAGCTAAAATCTTTACGCTCCGATTAACAAGATGGCCAACAGAGCTTAAAATGGAAAAATCTTCTGTACTCTTGGGCCAATTTCATTCAAACTTCAACCCCATGTAAACATGATTCATTGATAGACCCAGCAAAACCCTTGTCACAACCTCCTCCTTCCCCCCCCCCCCCCCCATGCACACATACACACACAACCCCTTGTCACCCTTGATTCATTGATAATTAGACTGAGCCTGTTCACACACACAACCTGTTGTCCCCCCTCCCCCACACAACCCCTTGTCACCTTGATATATTGATAATTAGACTGAACCTGTACACACATATAACCTGTTGTCCCCCTCCCACACACACACACATAACCTCTTGTCACCATGAGTCATTGACCCATCCTGTTCACACACAACCCCACCCCCCTCCCACCTCACACACACCCACACACAATCCCTTGTCGCCTTGATTCATTGATAATTAGACTGAGCCTGTTCACACACACAACCTGTTGTCCCCCTCCCCCATACAACCCCTTGTCTCCTTGATATTTTGATAATTAGACTGAACATGTTCACACACACAACCTGTTGTTGCCCCCCCCCCCCCCTCCCTCAACCCCTATTCACCATGAGTCATTGACTCATCCTGTTCACACATTCGTACACAGCCTCTTGTGGCCCCATCAACACCCCCCCCCACACACACACACACACAACTCCTTGTTTCCATGAGCCTGTTCATCTTCTGGTGGTTGTGAGCGATCCAGGGTCATCATGATCCTCTTGTTAATTTTTTTTAAGATTCCAAACCATTTCATGGATTTGCTGCATATTTGGCGAGATGATAGTTACAGCTCCAAAGTTTTATTTAGGCATACCCCCACTCCTGACCTCAAGGTCAAGGTCAGACTTAGTTGTACCCCCGGCATACGAAGTATGCTATGGGGGTATATAGTTTTTGTTCTGCCATTTGTCTGTCCATCCATCCATCCTTGCATCTGTCTTTCCATCCGTCACATCTGTTAACATTTTAATTAAAGTTTTGCATTAAAGATTCTAAGAGATTGTATCTTCTGAACCCTTTGATAGATTTAGTTGATACTTACACTGCAGTTACATACTGGTCTAAAGATTTCATTGATGCATGCCCCCCCCCCCCACACACACACACACACTCCCCCTTGCCCCACAGTGACCTTGAGGTCAAGGTCACAGACTTAGAAATTTTACATTTGGTTAAAGTTTTATGACTAAGTTTATGGATGCCTGTATGTTCTAAACTCTAAGACAAATTCAATTGATACTTGCTTTGATGTTGCATACCAGTCCAAAGATTTCATTGATGCATATCCCACCCTGCTGCTTGAGTAACATTGATGTCCCCACTCCTTCAGTAACATTGATGTCCCCACTCCTTCAGTAACATTGATGTCCCAACTCCTTCAGTAACATTGATGTCCCCACTCCTTCAGTAACATTGATGTCCCCACTCCTTCAGTAACATTGATGTTCCCACTCCTTCAGTAACATTGATGTCCCCACTCCTTCAGTAACATTGATGTCCCCACTCCTTCAGTAACATTGATGTCCCCACTCCTTCAGTAACATTGATGTCCCCACTCCTTCAGTAACATTGATGTCCCCACTCCTTCAGTAACATTGATGTCCCCACTCCTTCAGTAACATTGATGTCCCCACTCCTTCAGTAACATTGATGTCCCCACTCCTTCAGTAACTTTGATGTCCCCACTCCTTCAGTAACTTTGATGTCCCCACTCCTTCAGTAACATTGATGTCCCCACTCCTTCAGTAACATTGATGTCCCCACTCCTTCAGTAACATTGATGTCCCCACTCCTTCAGTAACATTGATGTCCCCACTCCTTCAGTAACATTGATGTCCCCACTCCTTCAGTAACATTGATGTCCCCACTCCTTCAGTAACATTGATGTCCCCACTCCTTCAGTAACATTGATGTCCCCACTCCTTCAGTAACATTGATGTCCCCACTCCTTCAGTAACATTGATGTCCCCACTCCTTCAGTAACTTTGATGTCCTCAATCCCTTGGTCCATTTAGAAATTTTATGTTTGGTTTAGCTTTTACAAGCACATTTATACATTCTTATAGCTTCTTGACATCTTCATTCATATTACATTCAAGCTCGAAAGATATAGCATGGGGTGGCGCTGGACAGGGGTATACATGTACGTGACCCACTGGTCGCTTGCTCTAGTTTTATCAGGTAAGTTTTTAGGGCTCATATTTTCCAAACCATATTATGGATTGGCTTCATATTTGGAATGGTGTTGAGTATTTTAAGCTGAAAAAAAAAGAATATGGATCCAACTCATTCAGCCATACCACCGATGGGTCCAAAGTTTCATTCAGCAATACCACCGACCCTGTCCATGACCTCAATTCATTCAGCGGGATAAGATTAAGACGAATGGATAAAACTGGTCACAAAATTTTAAATGTTAAAGTTTCTAAGAGGTCATGTTTTCCAAACTATTTAATGGATTGGTTCATATTGGGTATGATTACATGTAGTTATTTGTCCGAAGGTTTAATCAGCAATATCCCAACCTGTGTGTGTGACCTCAAGGACACTTCTCCAGGTGAGGTGTGCTGTCCAATGACAGCTGCTGTTGCAACATGGTTTTTCAGGGTGAGGTGGGCCCTTGGGTGGGGATATCTGTGTCATATTGACACATTTCTAGTTAAAGTATATTTAGGTTTCGGTAAGTCCTTCTATAGTTGGCTTAACGGGGTGACCAACTTTAGCCCATTGCATGCGGGGAAACCCCTAAAGGGGGAACCTTGGCAAACAGTGCAGGCTCAGATCAGACTCCGCCGAATGGGGCATCTGATCAGGGCCTGCACTATTTAGTTTAAAAATATTTATTTCACAATTTCAGTGACATGCAATACATATATACATACAATAATACTTCATAGGATGATAACGAAAGCTTAGAGCTTATAGAGTTCCTTTCCAAATGGAGGGTTATTTTTAGATTGCACAATCGTGGCAGGTTCTTGCGTAGGCTGTACATAAATATGTTAAAAATATACACAATTTGTCATACAACACCTATGCAAGCCTACACGTTCATACATTTAAACTAATTTCCGCAACGTTAATACATGTAGTAAAACTATTTGCTAATGGAATTGTTCCTCAAAAATACATGTGTACAGTAGAACTTCGATGGCTCGAACACCGATGGCTCGTTTACCACGGATGTGTCGAACCCATTCTTGTGCCCCTAGCGAAATCCTCTACATAAGGAATAGTGGGGGATAATTAAGGCGATTTTAGTCTTTTATCTTGCAAATGTATGCTGTGTGTACTCATTAGAATCGCCTTGATTAGGCGATTCTAATGAGTACACACAGCATTATAGAACACCGAAAAGATGTCTAAAAGTATCTCGTTATGCCTCCTGACAGTAACCCTCAGTGGCTCGAACTACCCCTGTCTCGAACAGATTTTCGAGGTCCCAAAGGTGTTCGAGCCATTGAAGTTCGACTGTAAATAAAAATGCAAAAATAGGCCTGACAACCCTTATGACAAATGGACTTGGCCAACTTATAACGATTGAATAGTCCACTAATTTACAATGGGTAAGGACTGTTTTGAACAGTTCCAAAGGTAGACAGAATATAGGAACTGTACCATATAATCCAATTCCACAGCAGATCACGCAAAATTGAATACACATCAATTTTACAAATTTAAGGATACTTTTAAATATAAGTACTTCATTTTAATTTTGGTTCAGTTTTCATTATTTATTTTTTTCAAAAAAAACTTCTCTTTGGTTTTATGTCTGGAGTTGAAATAAGGCAGATTTTGTAGTGCAGAGGGGTGGCAGGTATGCCACTGAAGTTTGCCAGAAGATACAGCAGAAAATGTAAACAGACATCATCCTCACATGATTAGTCTCTTGGCATCTGAAAGGGGGTATTTGGGAAAACCGAAAACAAACTTTTACCGGAAATAACCGAAAACAAATTCTCATAACCGAAAACAAACTATATCACCAATTATACCATGATTATTGTACATTTAGACTCATACATGTTCAAATGCATTGTAAACAGATAATATGGCCAAGTTTGGTAGAAAAATTTGAACTAATAACAATTTTATTGCATTTTTTTTTTAATAAAATTTTCATAGATGGACGGGGATCTACACTGCTTGTACTAACTGTTTGCCTTGTTGTTTGTGATCAAAATGAATACATTACACTTTGTAACTTGATTGTTTGAAAGTCAGAAATGCTTGTGACTGAAATAATTTATTTAACCGGATTCTGATTAAGAAATTTAGTCAAAAATGGTTAATCTGGCTTGTCATCAGGAGGTCCCAGGTTAGGTAAAATTAATTGCCCAGTAACATCAGGATCTACACTGAATGTACTTACTGCTTGCCATGTTGTTTTTTATTTAAGTGATTACATTATGTCTAGTACTTTGATAGTCAGGAATGGGTATGACGATGACTAAATTAATTTATTCAGCAGGATACGGCTTTAGAAATTTTGTAGATAAAAAAATACATGTACGCAGAGTATATTATTCAGATGCACATCTCACTGGTCATCAGGAGGTCAATCGGTGCGAGGCGGACCGTCCATGCTAATATACCCTTTTGGTTTCATTGGGCGACAGGGCTTGAGATGTCATTTCATCTCAATGTCGGATAAAAGTCCCACAAAATTGGAAGCAACGTCTCCAAAATGACCTTTACAGTGTTGACGGGGACGTTAAACCTCAAATCAAAACCAAAATCAAGAGGTCAATGATTTGATAACGGCCCTGCTCGGAACATCTTTTCATGAAGATTGATCATTAAATCCTTTCAAGTATGACACTTCCTTCTGCTCATCCAAGAAGGGCAGTTATCAGTTTTATAACGGAAGAATCTGCACTGGACTAGTTAACAGTATAGGTGGCTAAGCCTATCCAGGAAAACGTGATTAAGTAATTGACTCCCTTGATATGACCTAAATAGTGTTTACAGGCCTTTTAAACTTTAAGTAACACATCAGTGGAACGGAGTGCATACTTTCATATCTCCAAACAATCATTTTTATTGGTTATTGTTTGTTTGATTTGAGGTTTAACGTCCCCGTCAACACCGAAAAGGTCATTTTGGAGACGTTGCTTCCAGTTTTGTGGGACCTTTACCCGACATTGGGATGAAATGACATCTCAAGCCCTGTCGCCCAATGAAACCAATAGGGTTTATAAGTATGGACGGGCCGACTCGCACCGCTGCTTAGATCCTCTTAATGGTTTTCTAGTACTCGTGTGCGGGTCGGTTTCAGCTCTGCGTGGAAGCATCATGCAGCCCATCTATTTCTTCAAGCCCCGATGGGCAGGGGGTACTACTTTTTTTTTGTTTATAATATATGATTTGTTCTTATTACACATTTTTTTTTAAAGCCGTATCCTCCTGATCCTGATGTTACTAGTTGGGCAGTTACCTAACCTGGGACCTCCTGATGACCAGCCAGTCAAACCATTTTTTACTAAATTTCTTCAGCAAAATCCTTCTAAATAAATTGTTTTAGTCACAAACATTTCTGACTTTCAAACAATCAAGTTACTAAGTATAATGTGTTCATTCAGATCACAAACAACAAGGCAAACAGTTAGTACGAGCAGTGTAGATCCCGGTCCATCTATGAAAATTGTATAAAAAAGGCAATAAAATCGTTATTAATTCAAATTATTCTCCCAAACTTGGTCAAATTATCTATTTACATAGCATTTGAACATGTATATGTTTAAATTTACAATAATCATGGTGTAATTGGTGATATAGTTTGTTTTCGGTTATGAGAATTTGTTTTCGGTTATTTCCGGTAAAAGTTTGTTTTCGGTTTTCCCAAATACCGTCTGAAAGGTTACAAAAAATAAGATTGATTACATAATACATAATTAGAAGTGGCTATGGCTCATAATTGTTTGTCTTTATCCGGCTCTGTGGATACATAAGTGTGCCATCACTGGATGCATGGTACCTTTTAGTATTAAGAAAACACGTCTATGCAAATCGCTGAAGAAACAAATATTTTATGATGAAATATTGTTATATTTTTTTATTAGCTCGCCAGAGCCAAAGGCCCCGGGGGAGCTTATAGGATAGGCAGTTGTCCGTCGTTGTTTGGCGTCAACACTTTCAAACAACATCTCCTCTGAAGCCACTGGGCAGATTCAACCCAAATTTCATCTGTAGCATCCTTGGGCTGATGAATTGAAAGTTTGTGTTTTTAATGAAAATCGGCTTATTATTTTGGTTGCTGTGGCAACTTAGAGTTTGCATAGACTTATAATGGGGGGGAGCTTATAGGATAGGCAGTTGTCCGTCGTTGTTTGGCGTCAACACTTTCAAACAACATCTCCTCTGAAGCCACTGGGCAGATTCAACCCAAATTTCATCTGTAGCATCCTTGGGCTGATGAATTGAAAGTTTGTGTTTTTAATGAAAATCGGCTTATTATTTTGGTTGCTGTGGCAACTTAGAGTTTGCATAGACTTATAATGGGGAAATAGAAAAATGGCATTTACTGCCAAACCTTTGCAGATATTTTGACAAAACTTTTATAGAAATATTCCTTGAGTGAACTTCTTTTATCCACATGCTTTTATGCCAACCTGGGGGGGCCCCAGGGTGTGCTTGGGCCATGCCCCACCCACTCCAGTGCATTAAAGGCCATATATCTCAGAAACCATTCAGATCCCCACCCCTAAACCATATACATGTATATTCTTTTTTCTTATGATAAGACGCATTCAGTGACACCAACCTGGGGGTCCCCTTGGATGTGCCGGACCAATGCCCCACCCCCTCCACTTTGTAAAAGGCCCAGTATCTCATTAACCGTTTAGATCCCCACCCCCAAACCATATATATTCTTGTTTCTTATGATAAGACGCATTCAGTGACACCAACCTGGGGGTGCCCTGAGATGTGCCCGGGCCATGCCCCCACCCCCTCCACTTTGTAAAAGAGCCAATATCACAGAAACCGTTTAGATCCCCACCCCTGAACCGTATATATTCTTGTTCTTTATGATAAGAGGCATTCAGTGATACCAACCTAGGGGTCTCCCAGGGTGCAACGGGGCCATGCCCCACCCCTCCACTTCATAAAAGACAATATATCTCAGAAACCATCCAGATCCCCACCCCAAAACCATGTATATTCTTGTTTCTTTTGATAAGACGCATTCAGTGACACCAACCTGGGGGTCCCCTGGGATGTGCCTGGGCCTTGCCCCAGCCCCTCTTCCCCATAAAAGGCCCAATGTCTCAGAAACCGTTCAGATCCCCACCCCTAAACTGTATATACATGTATTCTGGTACCTTATGATAAGACGCCTTCAGTGATTTCAACCTTGGGGTCACCCGGGATGCGCTGGGTCCATGCCCAACCCCTCCACTTCATAAAAGGCGATATATCTCAGAAACCTTTCAGATCCCCACCCCAAAGCCATATATATTCTTGTTTCTTATGATAAGACGCATTCAGTGAGACCAACCTGGGGGTCCCCTGGGATGTGCATCAAGTAGAGGGGGTGTTGTCCTTGAATGTTGTCCAAGAAAATATATTGTTTAAGAGTGCAGATCTGAACTGTTTCTGAGATATGAGGCCTTCTTATAAAGTGAAGAGGAGAGGAATGGCCCCAGTGGACTGCCAAGTTGATGTGACTGAATCTGTCTAATCACAAGGAACAAGAATATATTATGATTATGAGGTGGGGATCTTAATGGTTTCTGAGATATACCTGTATGGCCTTTAATGAAGTGGAGGGTGGGCCATGGCATTGACACATTGCCCTAGCACAAATACACCCAAGATTGATGTGAATGACCCTTATAAAAAGGAACACAAATATACATGTACATGTCATAGGGGTGGGGATCTGAATATGGTATTTTATGAAGTGGAGGGTTGGGGCATTGGCCCAGCGCACCCTGGGAGACCCCTAGGTTGGTATCACTAAATGTGTCTTATCAAAAGGAACAAGAGTATATATGGTTTAGGGATGGGGATCTAAATGGTTTCTGAGATATTGGGCCTTTTACAAAGTGGAGTGGCATGGCCAGGGGACACCCAAGTTAGTGTCACTGAATGCGTCTTATCATACAGAACTAGAATATATATGGTTTTGGGGTGGGGATCTGAATGGTTTCTGATATATATTGCCTTTTATGAAGTGAAGGGGTGAGCATGGCCCCGGCACACCCTGGGAGACCCCTAGACTGGTATCACTGAATGCCTCTTATCATAAGTAACAAGAATATATATGGTTATGGGGTGGGGATCTTAACGGTTTCTGAGATATTGGGACACTCATTCCGGGTGTCTTCACACGCGTGAGAGAGGTAGTGGCTTTTACACCACCTTCTACCCATTTACACCTGGGTGGAGTGGGGCAGTGTACACCTAGGTGGGGTGGGGGGTCAGGCACATGTATCTGTTCCATTAACTAGATAAGTAGATCAAGTAAAGTATTCAGCAGTTTTGGTTCTGTTGTTTTCAGTTCCTGGGGGAGTAGCTGTCAGTAACAACCTAGAACAAAGAGGAACCCATGTCAACTATGGTGTACAAGGTGGGACGCCTACATACAGAAACACAGTCAATTTAATCAGTGAATATGGGTTTGAAACACACCCTGTTCATATGATGATTTCCTTTGGAAAAGGTAAACATTATTCTATAACACTGCATGCTGGGTATTTTTCTTCAGCAGACAATGTATGTACATGTATTTTTATAATTTTTTTCCAGAAAACAGGACTTGACATCTCGTGCAAAATGTCATTACGTAAACCCGCCTATACAAATACATTGTACATTGTCGTCATGATGTTACTTAATGCCGCCAATGTGTTATTACAGGTGTTGTCATACGTTTTTTGTTACACAATGTTATCCACTGCTTATCAGCGACGTCATATGATAAAAATGTTTGCTGAATGTACAATCAATATGACACCGAAAAAAAGGGGGGTGGGGGGGACATGGTGTTTTTGCAGAAAAACAAATTCTAGTTTCTTTTGTTTCTACACTTACATTCATTTTCCTCTTTCTCCTCTGTTCCTCACTCTCACCTCCTCTACCATCTCTTTTCTCCCTTTCTCTGGGAGATGACACGAAATGACCCACAAGGGTTGACGTTACAATCCAGCAAAACAACTGGGGCCAGTTGTTCAACACTAACGACGTCGTTAGTTAACGTATCGTTAAAACTTTGATCATTAAATCTGGCAAATATGCTGAAATTTTTGCTGAAAAAATGTGAGCAGCTTTTGCGGACGCAAAAGCTGCTCACATTTTTTCAGCAAAAATACCAAAATTTACGATATTGTACTTGCTAGAAGAGTTAACAATTTGACCACTAACGAGCTCGTTAAGCTAACAATGCTTTGAACAACTGGACCCAGATCCATATTCAGTTTCAGGGGTTCCTTGTAAAGCAGAGTCACGGAGTGCAGGTGATTTATGTACTGGCATAGCTCCAGATAAGAGGCTTTTTTCATCCAAAAAGTACTGATATTTTCCTTATTTCTGCCCAAAAACATATGTTGTGGGTACTCATTGGAAGTGCCTTGGTGAGGTGCTTCTAATGAGTACCCATGTCATATGTTTTATTTGTGAATACCCCCTCTTAACCCTTTCCCACTCAGACACGTGTTTCCACGTGTCTGCAACCCCCCCCCCCATTTTAAGCCCCAGAAGCACCTAAAATCTGCATTTCTACCGTCTACCCCTGGATAGTAATGTTTGCTTTAGGGTTTGTTGGGCAAAAAAGTGACCTGTTTTTTCACGCGCCTCCCCACTAAAATATTCTGGAGGGCAACGCCCCCCTCACATCCCGAAAAATTTTTGGTGTATGGCCCAACCAGCTGCTAAAATTTATATCTGAGGGTGTCTGGGGTCAAAAATGCCTGAAAATTGATGCTGATAAAAAATGCTGCAAACAGTGAAAATGGCCAGTGCCAAACACCTTAATTGTTGCCTTGACAGCTGTATGAAGATTAAAATGTGGTCAAAAATTCATGTGAAAACACACTTTTTGCCAACTTTGAGATGCCCCACCTTTACCATGACAACAATGATCAAGTCATGAAAGGTTGCATTTGAAAGGCTTCTGCCCAATGAACATTCATACAGAGTTTTATGTAAAACAGACCATCCATTATGAAACAATGGCTAGTTGAAGTTGCTGTCAGGTGCAACACTGTGAAAATCAGCGAAATTCACAAAATCTCTGAGTGGTAAAGGGTTAACTGTGGCTATGTTCTGAAGCTCCAGATAAGGTGCATTTTTCATCCAAAAAGTACTTATATTTTCCTTATTTCTGCACGAAACATATGTTCTGGGTACTCATTTGTTGCGCCTCCATGAGGCGCCTACCCACAGCATATGTTTTTGTGCAGAAAGTAGAAAAATAGTATGTGGATACCCCCTCTGTGACTATGTAGCTCCAGATAAGGTGCTTTTTTCATCCGAAAAGTACAGATATTTTTCTTATTTCTGCATGAAAACATACATTGTGGGCACTCATTAGAAATGCCTCCACGAGGTGCTTCTAATGAGTACCCACAGCAAATGTTTTTGCAGAAATAAGAAAAAATATAAATTTGTGAATACCCCCTCTTATCTGTAGCTATCTGTAACAGTAACACTTATTTATCGCTGATCCCAAAACAGTGAATTACTTTACAAGTGATCTGATCATCATAGAGTGAAATGATAGTAATCAACACACCACCAGCAAGTCTTATAATGCAATTACAGTAGAACTTCGATGGCTCGAACACTGATGGCTCGTTTACACAGCATACATATTCATAATCGAACACCGAAAAATGTGTAAAAGTATCTCGTTATGCCTCCTGACAGTAACCTCAGTGGCTCGAACTACCCCTGTCTGGAACGGATTTTCGAGGTCCCAAAGGTGTTCGAGCCATTGAAGTTCGACTGTATATAACTTTATGTTTGCAGCATAATTATATTTTTGTGCCATGTGTTCTAACAGACTGGAATTACCCTAAATATTCGGACAACTCAACTTCTTATCATTTTTAGCCTGCTTATACATGTACGGCATAGTCCAGGAAGAGCTATTGTACTACTGGTACCCCCGGCGTTGTTGCGACATTGGCATTGGATTTGCATCAGCTTATGATTTGGCATTTGTGTCCAGATTTACATTTAATATTTTTAGAGCCCATATTTTCTAAACCATATAAATTTGATGGATTTTCCTGGCAAGTTAAGCTGTCCAACGACAGCTCTTTTGTGTTCTTTTATTTGAACAAGTACAATTTCAGTACCTACCAATTGTGTACCCAATTGAAACTCTCTTCGTTTATATAAGAGGAGTACATTTCAAAATTTTTTAAGCCTCCATGGTGTAGTGGTTATGCTATTAGCCTTGTAAACCAGGGATTGCAGGACCGATCCCTGGCTTCTACAGCCTGTTGGATGAGTCTTTAAACCGAGGTCCCATCTCTGTATGACCTTAGCTGTTGGTGGGATGTAAAACTCAAACACTCACTCTTTCATTTCAAAATTTAGGGTGTCAGGTTGTGTTTTCTTCAAAATTTATTTGTAAAATGGTTGAACTTTTTGAAAACAGTGTAGGCCCTGATCAGACGCCGCATTCTGCGGCGTCTGATCTGGGCCTGCACTGTTTGGCAGCTACCCATTTTGGGGTTTCCGGTACAAAATGGGTTAATATTGAAGTGTTAAAATCAAAATAGGTCAGCTTCAGTGTGTGAATGGTTGAGTAATAAATTACAGGACAGTTGATGAGTTGATGAATCACTTGTGCTATGCACTTATGATTTGATATATATGTACTTTACAGCTGACCTCCATCTGAGTTTATAGTACTCAACAGTTCAGTGCTAGAAATGATCTGTTTCTAAAGAGATAAAATGCATTACGATAACACACCCGTGTGATATAGTGCATTTGTCAAACCTCAAAAAAGGTAATTTTTCTGATGTAAATTTGAGATATTTATACTCCAAATATAGGTTTTGGGTGCTCGTTAGAACCGCCTCATTGAGGCGGTTCTAACGAGTACCGGTACCCACAACCTATGTATTGGAACAGAAATAAGGAAAATAATGTTTACCCCCATAAACCCCAGTTTGCTCTATATAAAGTGGGGTTTAGGGGGGTCTTAATTTCACGGACTTGTTCACGTGATGGTTTCCATAATTGTTTTTGTTGATTTCTACCACAGGACCAACAGCATGGACCAACTACACAGAGACTGACCTCGTCAACAAACTTCAAAAAGAGATAGCAAGATTTGAAGGAACCCTCAAAACCATTAATAGATTTGAATTTATTTTTGTGTTTTTACCAATATCTAAGGTGCTTCGGTGGTTTGGATACTCTGATGAATTCATGAATCAGATGGTTTTCCCCCTCACAGCACTCTTCTTTGGAACTGGGAACCAGACACCAAATGTGTCATCTGCAATGATGGCAAGAGTTTTTCTTGATGAGGATCTAAGACTTTTTGATTATGATTCCAAAAAATTGCTGAGCCAAACACCTGAAATGTTTGCTTTTCCGAATTTAGAACTTATGTACGAGACAATTTTGAAAAACAGTGGTACAAAATTTTGTCGCAACAGAGGAGTTAGAAATGTAAGGCGGGAAAATGGTCAGGTTCATGTCAAGGATACCTTGGGAAAGGAAGAAACGTTTGATGAAATTATATTTGCCTGTGATGCAGAAACTGTGCTCAAAGTTCTGGAAAATCCATCTTTATTGGAAAGACGGACATTAGGAAACGTCTGTTACTTTAATGACTATATTATCACTCATGAAGATGAAGAGTATATGAACAAACATTATGAGCTTCACAAAGACATTGATCAATATCTTGTCAGAACTGATCCTGAAGATCCATCAAAGATTGAAATGTCCTTTGACTTGTCAAATTACCAACCCCAATTAAAGAAAATCCGTGATGAACAACAGCACGTGTTTCAGACCATTTATCTAAATGATGAAGAATCCGAGTATTGGACTCTTGATGAGGTAGATAAAGACAAAATCATGTTGGGTCATTGGTGGAGACAGTTTTCGCATACATGGAGACATTTTGCATTTACTGTGCCCCAGATGAGATACATACAGGGAAACAAGAACACTTACTACTGTGGATCATACACACTTGTCAATACCCACGAAGTTGCTGTGATGTCAGGTCTTGCGGCTGCATATCGCCTTGGATCACCGTACCCATTCGACCATGATGAATTGGCCCGCAAGCAGTTTAACCACTACCTCATGATGATCCATGGGAAACCCCGTAGATATGGGTGCAACTTGGACACAATCAAATCAGGGTTTCTGGCAATGTTTATGGGACTATTTCTTGTGTTCTCACTCTTCACCAGACTCATCGTGGACTGTTGCTCACCTAGACCAGCTAGGTTAGTGGGTATGTTATGCATCAGATGAATCTCATTACGATAATACACCCGTGCCACATTGTGTTTTTTGACACATCTCCAAAATGGCTACTTTTCTAATGAAAATCTGTGATATTTTTGAATTTATACTGGAAACATATGTTGTTTGTTCTCGTTAGAACCGCCTCATTGAGGCGGTTCTAACGATAACCCACAACATATGTCTTGGAGCGGAAATAAGAAAAATAATGTAAACCCCATAACCCTAGTTCTCTTTAAAGCGAGTGGGGTTTCGGGGGGGGGGGGGGAGGGGGGGGGGGGTAATTTCATGGACTTGTTCACATGATGTTATCAGCCAACACACAATGTGCCACACCTAGATATTTTGTAATAAGTTTCAGTCACATAAACAAGTCCGTCATGAGCAACCTTCTGTGATTTCATTTTATATCTACATGTATGGTGAACAGACGGGTTTGAGGATTTACCTTATTTTGTTCTCATCAGAAAGATTCTGATAGATTATGGGAACTTGTTTGACCCATCTCATTGAGATGGTTGTAATCATAGGGGCTTGAATCATGAAAAAAAAAAAAAATGAAAAAAAAAAAAAAAAAAAAAATTTTTTTTTTTTTTTTTTTTGGTACTATATAAGAGACAAGGGGGGAAACTTCGGCACCGTTTTTGGGGGGGTTACCTCATTTTACCCAGTGTATCTTTTTCGCAAATGAAGTTTTTCACCTGCTTATTACGAATTATACAAGTTAAATATGTCCACTTTGCAACAATAATCCGCCTCTGTCTGTCACTTGCAGGAAACATGTTTTTCTCGCATGGATTAACTCAGCAAAGCAAAATTCGGCAGAAACGTGTGACAAAAATTTTCAGGTTTTCATCAATCACAAGCGAACTAGTGTTACGGAGGAAACTTTTTTCGCTTTCAACTGATGTCTTTCATTCAAATGAACCTCTCTTGACCAATTTGAATCCAAAAAGATGTATTTGCAGCTCTAAATTTAGATTTTATTACTTTTACATCACTTTATGTAAAAGATCAAGAAAACAGTCGTCGCGAAGCTTGGTTTTTCTGCTGATTCCGGGCTGCTCTATCGATGAACTAACGACCGGTACGACCGGTGCTGTTTAATTTTTATACCGTTCGCAGTAGTGACAAATGAGCATTATCGCTATTTTTCTTCCATTTTCAACTAAACCCCAAGAGGGGACACAGACGTTGTATACTGCATATACTCCAGTTTTGAGAGCTGAAAGAGTACACAGTCACCATGTACTTTAACCTGCACAGGGGATGGTTCTCCCTGCACAGAGGTCTCCAGTTAACGTTCAGATTCGAAGGACGATGCACCGTTATGATATTCATACCTGCAAAATTTATTATACAAATGGAACGTGTTCTGACGCCGAAATTTTGGCACCGCTGCTGGGGATCAAACCTGGGACCTTTAGCATCTGAGGCACTCAGCTAAATTTAGGTGGCTAAATTTAGGAAGGCAGGGATTAGCCGCAGTTATCTCCTTACCGGACTCAGAAAATGTGAAATGTATTTTTTGTTGAAATCGTGGACGTTTTGTGTTATTTTCAAAACAGTTTCACTGATGCTTGTGTAGACAGAAATAAAACAAATGGACCCTGTATCGCTCACCTGAGCTAACAGATTCAAAGTTTTAGGAAGCGCCAGCCTTTACTGAAGGATTAATGGAAGGACATGGTGATGACAGGGTAAGCATTTTCTGCAAATCAAGTAGAATGTAACACTATGATAAATAGGCTGACCTCACCAGTTTTCAAACGCATCCCAGCTTTTATTCCTGACTTGCTAAGAAGATCCGATATAAACTGATGGGTCTATGGTGATGACAAGTTCAAAAATAAGCAATTAACTGCTGCAATCAAGGGGATGTTACTCTGTGACAAATAGGCAAACCTCACGAGTTTTCAAACTCCTCCGAGCTTTTCTGCCTGACTTATTTGTTTGTAAGTTTCATAAAGATCCGATCAAAACTGAAGGGGCAGCAGTGCTAACAAGGTCGAAAATAGGCATTTTTAAGCAATCAAAGGCAGGTAACTTTATGATAAATGTGCCGACTTGGCCAGTATTCAAACTCATCCAAGGTTGTATTCCCAGCCACCTTACATGTAAGTTTCAGAAAGATCCGATCAAAACTGAAGGGGCTACGGTGATGACAAAGGTCAAAAATCAACATTTTCAGCCATCAAAGGGATATAACTCTACGATAAATAGGCTGACTTGGCCTGTTTTCGAACTCATCCAAGATTTTATCCCCAGCCACCTTACATATAAGTTTCAGAAAAATCCGATCAAAACTGAAGGGGTATGGTGATAACAAGGACGTAAATCTATGATAAATGGGCCAACTTGGCCGGTATTCGAACTCATCCTAGGTTTTATCTCCAGTCACCTTACATATAAGTTTCAGAAAGATCTTATCAAAACTGAAGGGGCTACGGTGATGACAAGGTCGAAAATCGACATTTTCAGCCATCAAAGGGACATAACTATATAGTAAATAGGCTACCTTGGCCGGTATTCGAACTCATCTGAGATTTGATCCACAGCCACATTACATAAAAGTTTCAGAAAGATCCGATCAAAACTGAAGGGGCTACGGTGATGACACGGTCAAAAATCGGCATTTTCAGCGATCAAAGGGATGTAACTCTATGATAAATGGGCCGACTTGGCCGGTTTTCGAACTCATCCGAGGTTTAATCCCAAGCCACCTTATATATATGTTTCAGAAACATCCGATCAAAACTGGAGGGGCTACGATGATGACAAACATTTTCCCATTGTAAGTCTATGGGACCTTGTGATTGCCATAGCAACCAAAGTTTTCATGCGATTTCAAAAAAAAAAAAAAAAAAAAGAAAAAAAGAAAAAAAAAACCCGCTAATGTCATCAATACCCCACCAGAGGCATGCTACAGATGAGAAATGATTGAGATCAGCCTGCAGGCTGCAGAGATATAGCAGCTCAAAAGTGTGGACGGACGGACGGATGACGGACGACGGACGACCCACTATACTATAAGCTCCCCTGGAGCCTTCGGCCCAGGTGAGCTAAAAAACAGCCAGCTTGTTAAAATGCCATGAATACGTAAATGTTCAAAATGATGCAGCATGGAAACAAGTTGTTCCCTAATAATGATAATAATAATAATAATAATAATAATAATAATGATAATAATAATAAAATAATAATTGCAACATATTCCTTTTTATGTTTTGAAATTTTGATCCTGGGTCGCGCTAATGGCCAGTAAATGACAATAAGCACTATTTAGGTTGGGCCCATTGGGTGATTTAAGGGGACAGAACCCCTACAGTGCAGCACACACATGTCCTCTCATCCGCGAGTTTCTGAAGTGGACGCTTCTATTAATGAATTCGGCCAAATCCATTAATGTAGGGACTTGGGTAAGAAAAATCACTGCTCAATTCTTCTGCTCAGCAAGTTTGTATTAATCTGAATAGGCACCACAACTCACCACAACACGGCAAACAAAGAAGGTCAGAATAAGCTAGAGCATATCAACCTGATGTTCTTGAGGGGGGGGGGGGGGGGGGGGGGGAGGGAGGGGGTGGTGTAGCGGGGATCATTTTACGGTCCTTTCGAGTTTATTTCACTCATATCGAGCCGATTGTTAATCACATGTGGTCGAAGACCGTAGTATCCGGTAAAAAAAAAAAAAAAAAAACATCAGGCCTTCCGTTGCAGAACTCTTGAATGCCTTAAAATAGATGCCTTTTATGAAAGGTTTGATTGTGAAGTGCTTAGATCTGTTGAAAAAGTACTTGTATTAGCCTAGAGTGTATTGGAAAGTAAGTGAGAAATGGGGCCTTTTTCAATATATAGGACATTTAATTTTGGTGCTTTTGAGTAAAGCGGCATTCCAATCTTAGTGTTTCTCGACCAGGCTATTAAAAGGTTATAAATCGTTACTCATGCTCAATTCAGTCGAGCGTTAAATTTGTAATGCTCGCTAATTTTAAATACTAAAAGTTCATCAATTTTCCTGCTTAGATTTGTTTGTTTGATTTGAGGTTTAACGTCCCCGTCAACACTGCAAAGGTCATTTTAGAGACGTTGCTTCCAATTTTGTGGGACTTTTACCAGACCTTAAGATGAAATGACATCTCAAGCCCTGCCGCCCAATGAACAAATAGGTTTAATTAACATGGATGGGCCGACTCGCACCGCTTTGCCTGGGCAGGCTTAGATGCTCTAAGTGGATTACCAGTACTCGTGTGCGGGTCGGTTTCAGCTCTTCGTGGAAGCATCATTTCTTCATGCCCCGATGGGCGGGGCCGTTTCCTGCTAAGATAAGAACTGAATAATAGAATGTATGATGGGATTGAGGCCGAAACAAGGAATTTTCAAGCAAGTTTTCAGTTTAGTAAAGTATCATGTAGGATTTTGTCGAGCACAAGACTTTAATTCACTGAAAACGAGCCCGAAGCCACGACCGCAATATTAATTATTTTTCTCACCCAAACACTTTAAGGAATTTATTTGTTTGATTAGATGTTAAAAGTGCCAATCAACAGGTCATTTTGAGACGTTGAATCCATTTTGTGGGACTTTTACTCGACATTGAGATGAATTGACATCTCAGGCCCTGTCGCCCTATGAAACCAATAGTGTTTATAAGCATGAACGGTCTGACTCGCACCGCTTTGCCCGGGCAGGCATAGATTCTTTGAGCGGTTTAGCAGTACTCGCGTGCGGTCGGTTTCAGCTCTGCTTGGATGCGTCACGCAGCCCACCTATTTCTTTAAGCCCCGATGGGCAGGTCCGAAAACTTTAAAGAATGCGTTGTGAACTGCACAAATATACAGAAATTAATAAGCGATAAAGCACATTCACACCAATGTAACACAACAAAATGTCAGTATTTTAATATTCATACCTCCTGGAGAATATCGTCATAATTTTTCCAGTGAGCCGCTAAAGTTTGTGTCTAAAGCATCCGTTTACATGTAAAGTGCTACGCATGAAATAAAAACCTGTGCATGTACATTTCATGACCTGCTATCTTTGACACTTGACAGCAGTTTGATGACAAATTGAATGTCCATTTCATTAAAAGTTGATAAGGACACGTCATTCTGAGAAGCTGCTCCCCTAATTGCATGGATAACAAAACATGCTACAGAAGACGGTTTTGAAAACAAAATTACCTCGGGCTCAATGTGGGTGTTTTGCAATGACTGACATAATGGGATAGCTAATAAACCCTAGAGTGAGCAGCGATATGAGGCAAAGAAAACAAACACTTAAGAAATGAAAATTATTTTTCTGCTGTTCATGATAGTACGGACGCAGTGGGTTGTATGCAAAGTAAGTGAACCCCTTCGGGGTTCACGGGGTTCATGTAAACTTTGTTAGCGACTCGCTGTCGTTCATATTTTCATGAAAAGCAGAAAAATTAAGTTTATTGTTTTATAATAACATTCTATGCCCCTCATCACTGGGCGAAAAATAATGCTTATAGGGCAAACTTTTTAAACTGAAAAAACATTTACACCCATTTTACTACCTAGAGAGGAACAGCGTTGACCTCACCAACGCCCGTAGAGAACCATGGTTCAGAATGACGTCACTTGATGTCACTGAAAATCATGTGACTCGATGCGTTTACGGAAGTATGAACCATACTGTTTTCTATGTGTTTACATTATATTTTTTTTATTTATGAGCCGGATAAATTCCATACCCTATCAGTTGAGCATTAAAAAAAGTTTTATAATCCTTGGGCTGCAGAGAGAGAGAGAGAGAGAGAGAGAGAGAGAGAGAGAGAGAGAGGAGAGAGAGAGAGAGAGAGAGAGAGAGAGAGAGAGAGAGAGAGAGAGAGAGAGAACAGCTAACATTAGACAAAATACATGTTGAAACGCGTTTTCCTTGGTTTCCACTTATCACAAAGAAAAAAAAAAAGAACGAAAATTGTTTTCCTTGGTTTCCACTTATCACAAAGAAAAAAAAAAAGAACGAAAATTCCTACAGGCCTATTGGCACCAAACAGCCTTTGTTATTTAGGTAATAATATTAGAACACACGCTTAAAGTCGTCAGTCTTTCCGACCACTATGAATTCAAATTTGTAAAACAATTTCAAGTTATTTCTAGCCGTATCTCTTTTAACTAAAATTCTGAACCGTTTGGCTTAACACTGCTGCATTTTTATTTATTTTTTTGCTTAGCTAACCGTCGCCGTGTACCGGGAACGAGCGTTTAAACATAAGGTGACGATGTCGTGTACATAGCGGCCCCCGCCCAAAGGGGCTTGAAGAAATATATGGGCTGCATGATGCTTCAACCGCAGAGCTGAATCTGGTCCCCACTAGTACTGGTAAACCGCTTAGAGGATCTAAGCCTGTCCAAGAACCGCAGTGCGAGGCGGACCGTCCATGCTAATAAACCCTATTGGTTTCATTGGGCGACAGGGCTTGAGATGTCATGTAATCTCAATGTCGGGTAAAAATTGGAAGCAACGTCTCCAAAATGACCTTTACAGTGTTGACGGGGACGTTAAGCCTCAAATCAAACAAACAAACAAACGTCATGTACACATGTTCTTTAGCACTCTGCCAAAACACATAGATTTTATACGATAGCCGTTGTGCAAGAAACTGACAAACATTTCCCCTTCAATACGGAGCTCTCTAGCAATCTCCTCGATAACGTGGGTTGTGCCCGTCCCAGCCTGGACATAAACAAGGCAGTTGGGCCTTGTTTTTTTTAATCAGATCAAAGGCCGTCTTCTGCTTTTTAGTAAACATTTTATTTCCTTTTCTGCGCATGTGTCAAAAAAGTTACAGCGGCTGACTGGAAGCGATGCAATACAAAATTCCCAGAGCACAGCCCATTATACGTAGAAACACCATCCAGTTATCTTAGCTGCGTAATACGTGTATACGTAGTCCTAGCAGAATATGTTACATTGACAAAATAAATTAAAGGAGAAATCAAGGCTATCACACTCATTTTAACAGTAACAACTCCACTGCCGGAACGTAGTTTCAGAAGTTCCGGATTATATCTGTCCTGCACGTCCCGCCTTTTAAACACGACGATTATGGCAAGCGCCCGGGTTTCTGTACCGATCATTGACAGAACACTGCGAAAGCGAATCAAAAGTTGGAAAAATCTATATTTAGAGCTGCGAGTACATCTTTTTGGCTTCAAATTGGCAAAGCGAGCTAAAGTTAAATGAAAGACAACGGGTGAAAGTGAAAAAAGTTCCCCCCGTATCACTAGTTCGGTTGTGATTGATGAAAACTTGAAAATTTTTGTCACACGTTTATGCCGAATTTTGCTTTGCTGAGTTAATCCATGCGAGAAAAGCATGTTTCCTGCAAGTGGCAGACAGTGGCGGATTATTTTTGCAAAGTGGACTTATTTAACTTGTATTATTCATAATAAGCAGGTAAAAAACTGCATTTGCGAAAAAGATACACTGGGTAAAATGAGGTAACCCCCCAAAAAATTGAGCCGAAGTTTCCCCCCTTGTCTCTATTATAGTACCAAAAAAAAAAAAAAAAAAAAAATTTTTTTTTTTTTTTTTTTTTTTTTCATTTTTTTTTTCATGATTCAAGCCCCTATGGTTGTAATGGCCACACAAAGTCTATGTTTCCCCACAGAAATAAGAGAATGAAAAGCACAAATTATCATAAAAACTTCTATGAATGTACAGAAGAGAACTTATATAGCTCTATCCACCACAAAATCATTTTAACATGTTCATTATAACACGGCTTTAGATATAACACGGTTTCATGGTGGATCCAAAAATGTACAGATTGTATAGAAAAATGACCATTTTAAAATGTACAGATTATATAGAAAAATGACCATAAATGGTCATTTTTCTATATAATCTATACATTTTTGTTTGGATATAACACGGTTGTTTTACTGACACGGTTTCTGCTTTAGACCCCATTAAAAGTGTTGTAAAGAGGTTGTGGTGTATCTTCAAATACTGAGATGGTCATATTTGGCCATTACCTCAGCTCCAAGACCTGGATCAAAAGTATTTTTAGTACAGGGGTAGTTTCAGTCAGTCAGTGTTAATCAGAGCGCTAGGTCATGAGTCAAAAAGGGGTTTTTATTTGATTTTCTTTACTATAAAACATTACAAAAACATGCCTATACAATTTCACTGTAAATTTTACTGCTGGAAATTTTAAGATGAAAAATTGTGATATTTTTCTTATTTCTGCTCAAAATATAGATTGTAGGTACACGTTAGAACCGCCTCGATAGAACCGCCTCATCGAGGCGGTTCTAATGAGTACCCACAATCTATATTTAAGAGCAGAAGTAAGAAAAATTTGATTGTCTTTACAATAAAACATTACAAAAACATGCCTATATAAATACATTGTAAATTTTACCGCCAAAATTGAAAATTTTAAGATGAAAAATTGTGATATTTTTTTATTTATTTCGGCTCAAAATATAGATTGTTGGAACATGTAACAATCGCCTCGTCGAGTCTAACTATCTATATTTTAAAGCAGAAATAAGAAAAAAATATTTACCCCTGTAAAATAGAAGTGGAGGCAATGATCAGGAATCGATACAATGAACTCAAAGCTCCCATCAGAGACACCAAAGGGAAAGAAACACAAACATGAAACAACAGACTCTAATGGAAACATCAATAGCGGAAAGCCAAAAGGACGTTACTTTCCCACAAAATGGCCAAACCATAACAAAAATAAACCGGGACAAAAGAACCGCCTTGGAACAATCAGCGGAAATGAATTCCACTGGGGGGCTTAAATCGATTTTACGTGGCCACAATCCTCACCCTAACCCCAGTTTTACTATATGTATATAGCGGCCCCCGCCCATAAGGGCTTGAAGAAATATATGGGCTGCACGATGCTTCCACGCAGAGCTGAATCCGACCTGCACACAAGTACTGGTTAACTGCTCAGAGGATCTAAGCCTGCCCAGGCAAAGCGGTGCGCACGAGTCGGACCGTCCATGCTTATAAACCCTATTGGTTTCATTGGGCGACAGGGCTTGAGATGTCATTTCATCTCAATGTCGGGTAAAAGTCGCACAAAATTGGAAGCAACATTTCCAAAATGACCTTTAAAGTGTTGACGGGGATGTTAAACCTCAAATCAAACAAACAAAACAACAAATATATACAAGTGGGATTCATGGGTTCAGAATTATAAAGGTGTGTTTTCGTGATCAGTATGTTTTATGTACTCATGGGAATCATCTCATGGAGAGAGTTCTTGTTTCATATCGCAGTGTCCCTGGCATTGGAATCGGCATTTGCATCCACCTTTACCGTTACATTGAAATTTTTAAGACTAAGAGCTCGTATTTTTCCCAATCACATATTGGAATTGGTTTATATTTAATATGATAGTATGATGATAGATATAGACCCAAAGTTTTATTCAACAATATCCCAGTAGACCCTGCTATGACCTTATGGTCAAAGTCACAGAAATTTTCATGATTAATTTCTTTAGGAGCTCATATTTTTCAAACCATATAATGGGTTTGGTTTGTATTTGGTATGAAGACAGATACAGGTCCAAAGTTTTATTCAGCTGTTCCCATGCCCATGACCACCAGGTCATATGATGGATTTGGTCCATATTTTGCATTATGATAAATACAGGTCCTGGAGTTTTATTCAGCAATTCTCCAGCTCATGCCCTTTGACCTGAAGATCAAGGCCACAGACTTGAGAATTTTATTATGGTTAACCCTTGACCTGCTGAATATTTAAATATGCCACACCCACCGCTGATTATCAACCAATCAGATTACTTGATGCCAATCATTGCAACAAATTAAAAAACTAAATGACAAATAATGAAGATCCTGATCAGATGGCTTCTTCAGAAGCCATCTGATCTGGATCAACATTGTTTGAAAAATAAGACATATCCGGGCGCAGCAGGACAAGAGTTAATATAAATTAATGATAAATTAAACATAGATCCAAAGATTTATTGGGCAATACCACCACCTATGCCCTTGACTTCAAGGACACTTCTATAGGCAGGGGATACTGTTTGATGACAGTTGTTGTTATATAGGAAGTGAAGTATATGCTTTATAACACTTACTGTTCTTACCTTGGTGCTCTTACCCAAAATCGAATATTCTCGCATGTTCGATAAATGCACTGGTTGACCTCATATGCGCTGTCATTAAGGTTGACGTCACAGCACATTACGTGATGTCACTAAACATTCATGTAGTGTCATCACAATATGGCGGATGTGGGTAACCGAAGTGACCGCAGCGTTTAAATTTCACGCTAAGAAATGGAAGGTATGCAAGAAAAAGAATCCTATATGGGTGTGAGGGGTGGATAGAAAAATCGGCCCCTCAGGATCACTGTCCAGCATCACTCAGCAAGCATTGTGATGCTAGACCATGACCATTGGGATGGATTTTCATCCACCCCTCACACACATATAAGATTCTTATAATCTGGTCAGGGTTTTCAGTATTTGCTTAGAGTATGTAACAATTGGTTAAACATACAATGTTTAAAATAACTGACACCCCTTGTGTTTCAGCATAGATCAAATCATGGGCATAGCAGATTGATTTGTCTACAGTGGATATACGAACATTCGTATCCTGAAAATAAGTGCAATAGGTAGAATTACAGTACATGTACATAAAGCCAGCCTCGGTAGCTGAGTCGGATGCACTTCTAACTGGTGATCAGGAGGACGCTGGTTCCATTCCTGCCGGGGTTGGCAACATTCTTTCCTGGAGATTGATCATGAAATCTTTTCTACGGTCATTCTCTCCCTTCCACTGATTCAAGAAGGGCAGTTGTCAATTTCTGGAGAAATAATGTGCACTGTACTGGTTAACCGCTTACGTATAAGCCTGCCCAGGAAAAGTGTGAATACGTAAACTGACCGGCTCAAAAATGACCTAAATACTGTAGACGTGGCCGTTAAACTCAAATACAAACAAAACAGTATACAAAATTTTTGAATGACCCAGTGAACCATAGCATGCTCTTGGAATTGAGGTTTTATGCAGAACTGTTTTTGTTTTATATTGCAGGAGAACAGATCTCAAATGGACAATGGATGAAGAATCACAGGGTTAAGAAAACAGAATAGGTGGTCATACCTAACCCTTCTCTTGCTGAATATTCAGTTTAGCCACACCCATTTCTGACTTTGAACCAATCAGATCACCTGATGTAATTTATTCCTACAAAATCATTAATTGAATGTCAAACAGTGTAGATCCTGATCAGATGGCTTCTTCAGAAGCCATCTGATCTGGATCTACACTGTTTCCAAAGATAGGGGTTGTCGTGAACAGCAGGATAAGAGCTAACATGTTTACCAGCAAGACACTGAGACATTCACCACAATCATTACGAAAACACGGCTATACAAATACATTGTAAATATTACTGCCTAAAATTACTGCCTAAAAAATGAAAATCTGCAATGAAAAATTGTGATATTTTTCTTATTTCTGCTAAAACATAGATTGTGGGAACCGGTTAGAACCGCCTCAGTGAGGCAGTTCTAACGAGTACCCACAATCTATGTTTTTGAGCAGAAATAAGAAAAATGATGTGTACCCCTGCAAACCACAGTTTTACAATATAAAAGTGGGGTTAAAGGGGGTCAAAATTATATAGACGTGTTTTCGTGATGGTCTTAGTAACTCTGGTAATTATCACAGTAGAATTCCAACTCTCTTATCATTTTATACATTTTGAGCGATTTGATTGGTTGAAATAAAAGTGTTATACATTCTACCTCAATAAATTCTATGAGCAAGAATCTCACAGTGACAGGTAGTAATTTATCAGTTATCCCCTGTATATATTGCATTGTAACGCATTGACCTGATAAAGATATGCTGTCTCAGGTCAAGTGAGCTTTATCACGTCAACATGACATTGCACTTTTTTTTAATGAAACGGACACCCGGAAAAATGTTATTATTACTAGAAAAAAATGAAAAAAGATACACTAAAAATATCAAAAGGAAAATAACGGTCAGCTGATAGTAAATATACTGATCGATTATATTCCGCATTGGCATGTTGGGACGCACTAAGGACAATCGGTAATTGACCGTAAACTGCCATTTTAAAGAGTTTTCAAGGGGATAAACTGATAAATAGAACACCAGATTTGTGTCATTTGATGTCAAGTTTATCAGGCTCGGCTTCGAGAACGCATGTAGAATCGCTCGGCAAGCCTCGCGATTCTTCAAGCGTTCTTGAAGCCTCGCCTGATAAACTTGATATCAAAAGACACGAACCAGGTATTCTCTATATAACGTGACGTCAAAGAGCCCGTTTAGAACCTGTGCTTACATGTACTTCATTTTATTTGGAAGTAACTTTGGCAGTGTTTGATAAACCCATTTTGTACCAAATGAAATTTTCCTCCTTATATATAGCAGGAGTCCATTTCAAAATTTAGGGGCGACAGGTTGTGTTTTCTTCAAACAATTTTTGGAAAATGGCTGAACTTTTTGCAAACAGTGTAGGCCGTGATCAGATGCCACATTCTGCGGTGTATGATCTGGGCCTGCACTGTTTCGCAGGGTACCCGTTTGGGGTTTCTGGTACAAAATGGGTTAAAATGAGTGGGTATAAACAGTATAATTCCAACTCTCCATCATTTTATACATTTCGAGCAATTTGATTGGTTGAAATAACAGATTTATACTTCGATAAATTCCATGAGCAAGAGAGCTATTTCACACAGTGACAGGTAGTAATATAACGTGACGTCAAAGAGCACGTTTAGAACCCGTGCCGTTACGTCATTGTATTATGAAGTAACTTTGACAGTGTTCAATTAAAAGATGGGAAACTATTGAAAACATAGCGGTTGGAAGAGAAATTGAATTTAAAGTTTTTTTTCTTTCAAAGATGGCAGCTTCTAATTGAATAATCATTTCGTCGTGGTCGTTGGTAAGTTCATTCTTAGGCTTTTGAAATAATTTTTAAAAAATACTACATTTGTATTTTAGTGACATTTTTAATATTTCAATGACATAGTTGGAATTATAAGGAAATAATTTTTTTGTGGATTTTATCGATGTGTTAACTCCGGCGAAATTCGGGCGAATTCATTACAAACTGAATCGCTAGTCAGTGGAGTTTACACATCGATAAAATCCACAATGAAGCAGTTTGTGAGTTATTCGCCAGAGTTTACACATTGATAAAATCCGCAAAAATGAAATTTATTCCTATTTTAAAGATACCAAAAGTGTACATTTATATAGAAAAATGATTATGAAATGATAGATCCTCTAAGCGGGACGCATCATGCAGCCCATCTATTCAAGCCCCAATGGTCGGGGCCTGATCAAAGTTTAAATGATATGTTAACTAACGACGCCTTTAGTTTTTGAATAATTGGCCCCTGGTCTAAATAATTTTCCTCATCATGGCTCAAAAACAAAGATTGTGGGTACTGAGGTTCTAATGGACACAAGAAACTGAATTAACTCTTTTCCGACTAGTGGTGACATAGTAATGGACACCCTCATGCTGTTAAACATCTGGGGCCAGTTGTTCAAAACTAACAACATCGTAATTTAATGTAACATTAAAACTTTGATCATTCAATATGGTGAAAATGCTAACATTTTTGCTGACAAAATGAGCTTTTGCAAAAGCTGCTCACATTTTTTTCAGCAAAAATACCAAAATTTTAGATATTGTACATGCTAGACTGGTTAACAATAAGACCACTAACGAGCTTGTTAAGCTAACTATGCTTTGAACAACTAGCCCCTGTATATTAAGTGTGCTTGCAAGTGTTCTTTACACAGATCATATCATGAATGGATTGTCAAACTAGATCTACTTGAGCTTTAGCAACCCAAGCTGAGGGCACTATCAGGGTTTGTGGACTGCCAGAGGGCCAGGGCCTGGGTTCATATGAGCCTTTGTCTAGGGGGCCATATCAGTCTAGTGGACCAGGTGCTTGTCCTTGGCCAGTCCATAAGCATTGACAGTTCTGGAAGCTTGGGCTTCTGTTGCATTGAACAACTGCCACAGAAATTGAACAGGACAGAAACTGAACATTTTATTAAGATATTGTTTTGTTTGTTTGAATTGAGGTCCCAATCAGCACAATTTAGGTCATTTTGGAGACGCTGCTTCCAATTTTGTGGGACTTTTACCCGACATTGAGATGAAATGACATCTCAAGCCCTATTGCCCAATGAAACAAAAAGGCTTATATGCATTGGAGGGTCTGACTCACACTACTTTGCCTGGGCAGGCTTAATCCTTCTTAGCAGTTTACCAGTACTTGTCTGGTCAGTTACAGCGCTGTGTGGAAACACCTTGCAGTCCAATCTATTTCTGCGGGGGCGACATTTTATTAAGAAACATCTAAAATGTATGGATTAACTGTAAATCTAAATCAATAATTCTACAGATGATTGTTCAAGTACTGTATTTTTAGCTCACCTGTCACATAGTGACAAGGTGAGCTTTTGGGATCACTTTTTGTCTGTCGTACGTGCGTGCGTCAGTGCGTGCGTCCGTAAACTTTTCTTCAAACGACATCTCCTCCTAAACCACTGATCGTATTTTGACCAAACTTCACAGGAATGATCCTTAGGTGGTCATCTTTCAAAGTTGTTCAAATGGTTCCGGTCCATTGCACATATAGGTCACAGTAGCCAAAAATAGATTTTTTTCACCGCAAACTTAAAAAATCTTCTTCTCTGAAACCGCAAGGCCCAGGTCTTTGATATTTGGTATGAAGCTTCATCTAGTGGACCCCTACCAAGATTGTTCAAATTATAGTGCTGGAGCAAAAAATGCCCCCGCACAGGGGCCCTTTGGTTTTACATGGGCATATGTAGGGAGAATCTTGAAAAATCTTCTTCTCTGAAACTGCAAGGCCCAGGTCTTTGATATTTGGTATGAAGCTTCATCTAGTGGACCCCTACCAAGATTGTTCAAATTATAGTGCTGGGGCCAAAAATGCCTCCGCACCAGGGCCCTTTTGTTTTACATAGGCTTATATAGGGAAAATCTTTAAAAATCTTCTTCTATTAAACCGCAAGGCCCAGGTCTTTGATATTTGGTATGAAGCTTCATCTAGTGGACCCCTACCAAGATTGTTCAAATTATAGTGCTGGAGCTAAAAATTCCCCCCACACGGGGGCCCTTTGGTTTTACATAGGCTTATTAGGGAAAATCTTGAAAAATCTTCTTCTCTGAAACCGCAAGGCCCAGGTCTTTGATATTTGGTATGAAGCTTCATCTAGTGGACCCCTACCAAGATTATTCAAATTATAGTGCTGGGGCCAAAAATGCCCCCGCACCAGGGCCCTTTGGTTTTACATAGGCTTATATAGGGAAAATCTTGAAAAATCTTCTTCTCTGAAACTGCAAGGCCCAGGTCTTTGATATTTGGTATGAAGCTTCATCTTGTGGACCTCTACCAAGATTGTTCAAATTATAGCCCTGGGGCCAAAAATGCCCCCGCTCCGGGGCCCTTTGGTTTTTACATAGACGTATATAGGGAAAATCTTGAAAAATCTTCTTCTTTGAAACCACAAGGCTTAGGTCTTCGATATTTGTTATGAAGCTTCAGCTAGTGGGCCTCTATAAAGATTGTTCAAATTATAGCCCTGAGACCAAAAATGCCTCCGCCATGTTGCCCTTTGGTTTTACAGACTTATATAGGGAAAATCTTTAAAAATCATCTTCTCTTAAACACAAGGCTTAGGTCTTTGATATTTGTTATGAAGCTTCAGCTAGTGGACCTCTACCAAGATTGTTCAAATTATAGCCCTGGGGCCAAAAATGCCCCTGCTCCGGGGCCCTTTGGTTTAACATAGACTTATATAGGGAAAATCTTGTTTTACCTAGACTTCTATATGCAGGGTAAACCTTTAAAATCTTCTCTGAAACCAGAAAGCCCAGCTCTTTCATATTCGATATGAAGCTTCATCTTGTGGACCTCTACCAAGATTGTTCAAATTATAGCCCTGGGGCCAAAATTGACCCTGCCCGGGGCCCACTTGTTATACATAGGATCAGGTGAGCGAACCAGGGCCCTCTGGGCCCTCTTGTTTTCTTAGATATCTGTGAAAACTTTCAAATTCACTCAACTCAATTTTTTTTTTTAACATGTAAGTAGGATTAGTTGTTGCTAGGAAGTGTTGTTGAAAAGCTGGTTTCCTGCTATTCAGCAGAGTGGCAACGGGAAATAAAAACCAGTAATTCAATTTTTATTTTCTGTTATTTATTCTGGTCATCTATGCAGTGGGCACTTTCGGACAGGTCTCGGACTTTACTAAGTGCCCACTGAGAATCTACCTCAGTGTGATGTCTTTCTGGCCAATTAAAAATGTGTTAATTTGTGATATGCACTCAAAGTGTTTTATAGAGTTTCTTGCTTCCAATTACCTATTTTTAGAACATTTTTACTTAATTGTGTTTTGAATATGTATATTAATATTATTATTTACACTATCTACCTCACTCTATATGTCTCATGTGAAATAAATAAATACACAGTGGAAGATAATATTGCACCTTGTCATTCCTAGTTCCACTCACTATTTAACCCATTGTATACTAGTGGACTCTTCCATTGCTATATGTTGGACAATTCCATTTGTCATATAAGGGGTGTCAGGCCTACTTTTTACGTTTTTATTCTATTTTTAACAGAAAATTCTGTTAGCAAATAGTGCAGGACCTGATCAGACGCTGCGTTTTGCCGCGTCTGATCTGGGCCTGCACTGTTGACCAAGGTACCCCTTTAGGGGTTTCCCGCATACAATGGGTTAAAGGTGCATTATTGAGCTACCGGGTCTCAAAATTTTTTTTTTGGTTTTTATCTTCAATTCATACTCCTTTGTCATGTGTACACTTTTGGGAGCCAAATACAGCTTCAGAACTTTGTGAAAATGGTCGTTTTCATTCGTGTTTACCCTTCGCTCTGAACATGTGTTCGGAATTTCTGTTCTAAAAATAAATTTGTCACTTTACACATACATGGCGATAGTATCGTCTCCGAGTGTCGTTACTTATGGCATGGTATTCAGTGTCATATTTTTTTTCCGATTCAGGTATGGCCTAAGCAAACAAGGCCAAAAATGAACGTCGCATAACGTCATATATATGGGGATTCTATTTTTGTCACGAACTAAAAATAGATCTAAGTAGTGTTCGAAACCTAGTTAGGGAATCCCTCTCAAACTCGTTTACCTGTCATCATAATTGTTCGCATTTTTGCATAAAATGCATTCATTTGTATTGTTTTAAAGAAAAATACCGGCTATATGTATTTTATTTTTGGAGGCATTTTTTACCGATAGCTCAATAATGCACCTTTAAGTTGTGCTTGCTTAACCCATTTTGTACTGAATGGAATCTTCCAACTTACAAATAGCAGTAGTCCATGCCAAAATTTAGGTATGTCAGATTGATTTAACCCATAACATGCCAATCACGACAATTGTCGTCTGCTTTGTCGTCTGCCCGTTACTTTTAAGTCATTTTTTGCAAACAGTGTGGACCCAGATCAGACTGCTCCTGTAGGAGCAGTCTGATCTGGGCCCACACTGTTTGCCTGAAAGCCAAAATATTTCTTAAAACATTTGCAACTACATAGATGTGTTTGTGAAACACTGATGCCCTGGACAGCGCATGTCAAATATGAAAGCAGTATCACTAAGCAATCGAAAGGTATGGCCAATGTTCAAGTCTTAAAACAAGAGGGCCATGATGGCCCTGGATCGCTCATCTGATCCATAGGGTATCATGTGGCCCCTGGGAGAGCCATTATTGGCCCCAGGCTATATAATGATTAATCTTGGTAGTAGTCTAAAAGGTGAGGCTTCATACCAAATATCAAAGAACAGAGACTTCTGGTTTCAGACAAGATTTTTAAAGGTTTTCCTTATATAAGTCTACATAAACCTTGGGGTCCCCGGGGCGGGCCATTTTTGCCCCCAGGGCTATAATTTGAACCATCTTGGAAGAAATCCACAAGACGAAGCTTCATACCAAATATCAAAGACCTTGGCCTTCTGCTTTCAGACAAGAAGATTTTCAAAGGTTTTCATTGCCTTGACTTCTATTTTCTAGGGCTATAATTTCAACAATTTAGATAAAGCTTCACATCAAATATCAAAGACCTGGGCCTTACGGTTTCAGAGTAGAAGATTTTTTTTTTAAATTTCCCTATATAAGTCAATGTAAAAACGAAGGGCCCCAGGATGGGGGCTTTTTTGACCCAAGGGCTATGATTTGAACGATCTTGGTAGAGGTCAACTAGATGAAGCTACACACCAAATTTCAAAGAACTGGGCCATCTGGTTTTGGAGAAGAAGATTTTTTAAAGATTTTCCCTGTATAAGCCAATGTAAAACCAAAGGCCTGCAGGTAGGGGCATTTTTTGCCCTAGGCCTATAATTTGAACAATCTTGATAGAGGTCCACTAGATGAAGTTCACGCCAAATATCAAAGAACTGGGTCTTGCGGTTTCAGAGAAAAAGATTTTTAAAGATTTTCCCAGTATAAGTCTATGTAAAACCAAAGGCCCCCGGGGCAGGGGCATTTTTTGGCCCCAGGGCTATAATTTGAACAATCTCGGTAGAGGTCCACTAGATGAACTTCATACCAAATATTAAAGACCTGGGCCTTGTGGTTTCAGAGAAGAAGCTTTTCAAATATTTTCCCTATATATGCCTATGTAAAACCAAAGGGCCCCTGGGCGGGGGCATTTTTGGCCCTAGGCTATAATATGAACAATCCTGATAGAGGTCCACTAGATAAAGCTTCAAAAAAGACTTTGGGCGTTGCGGTTTCAGAGAAGAAGATTTTTTAAATATTTTCCCTATATAAGCCTATGTTAAACCAAAGGCCCTCGGGGGCAGGGGCATTTTTGGCCCAAGGGCTATAATTTGAACAATCTTGATAGAGGGCCACTAGATGAAGCTTCACACCATATATCAAAGACTTGGGCCTTGCGGTTTCAGAGAAGATGTTAAAAGATTTTCCCTATATAAGCCTATGTAAAACCAAAGGCCCCCAGGGCGGGGGCATTTTTGGCCCCAGGGCTATAATTTGAACAATCTTGGTAGAGGTCCACTAGATGAAGCTTCATACCAAATATTAAAGATATGGGCCTTGTGGTTTCAGAGAAGATTTTCCCTATATAAGCCTATGTAAAACATAAGGCCCCACGAGGTATTTTTGGCCCCAGGGCAATAAATTGAACAATCTTGATAGAGGTCCACTAGATGAAGCTTCACACCAAATATCAAAGACCTGGGCCTTGTGGTTTCAGAGAAGAAGATTTTTAAAGATTTTCCCTATATAAGCCTATGTAAAACCCCGGGGCAGGGGAATTTTTGGCCCCAGGGCTATAATTTGAACAACCTTGATAGAGGTCCACTAGATGAAGCTTCACACCAAATATCAAAGACTTGAGCCTTGCGGTTTCAGAGAAAAAGATTTTTAAAGTTTTTCCCTATATAAGCCTATGTAAAACATAAGGCCCCGCGAGGTATTTTTGGCCCCCGGTCAATAAATTGAACAGTCTTGATAGAGGTCCACTAGATGAAGCTTCACACCAAATATCAAAACCCTGGGCCTTGTGGTTTCAGAGAAGAAGATTTTTAAAGATTTTCCCTATATAAGCCTATGTAAAACCAAAGGCCCTCGGGGCAGGGGAATTTTTGGCCCCAGGGCTATAATTTGAACAATCTTGATAGAGGTCCACTAGATGAAGCTTCACACCAAATATCAAAGACTTGGGCCTTGCGGTTTCAGAGAAAAAGATTTTTAAAGATTTTCCCTATATATGCCTATGTAAAACCAAAGGCCCCCAGGGCGAGGTATTTTTGGCCCCAGGGCTATAATTTGAACAATCTTGGTAGAGGTCCACTAGATGAAGCTTCATACATGTACCAAATATCAAAGACCCGAGCCTTGCGGTTTCAGAGAAGATTTTTAAAATTTTCAGTAAAAAAAAATCTATTTTTAGCGCCTGTGACCTAGATGTGCAACAGACCGGAACCATTTGAACAACTTTGAAAGGGGACCACCTAAGGATCATTCCTGTGAAGTTTGGTCAAAATCCGATCAGTGGTTTAGGAGATGTTGTTTGACAAAAAGTTTAAGGACGCATGCACGGACGGAAGCACGACGGACAAAAGTGATCCCAAAAGCTCACCTTATCACTACGCGACAGGTGAGCTTAAAATAGGTCAAGGTCACAAGGTAAAAAATTATGGGATAGTTGGAAAGGTCTTGTGACAGAATGCACATGTGAAATATGAAAGCTTTATCACTTACCAATCGAAAGTTATGGGCAATGTTAAAGTTTTCAAAAAGTAGGTCATATGTCAAGGTCACAAGGTCAAAAATTATGGAACCACTGGAAAGGTCTTGTGAAAAAGAATGCACGTGAAATATGAAAGCCCAATCACTTGCCAATCAAAAGTAATGGACTGTGTTAAAGTTTTTAAAAAGTAGGTCAAACTTCAAGGTCACAAGGTCAACAAGAGGACTATGATGGTCCTGCATCGCTCACCTGAGTCTATTCATCACCTTGTTTATGATCCCGCATGACCCTTATTCAAACATATTCAAGATTTTATAAAGGCAAACATTCTTTGCAAGTTTCATGAAGCTTGAACCAAAAATGCAGTCTCAAGTATGATTTGACCAAGTTTGTATGTTTGACTTTAGTTTTAACGTCCCCGTCAACACTGTTTAGGTCATTTTGGTGAAGTTGTTTCCAATTTTGTGGGATTTTTACCCAACATTGAGATGAAATGACATCTCAATCCCTGCCGTCTATAGAAACCAATAGGGTTTATAAGCATGGATGGGCCGACTCGCAGCAATTTTCCTGGGCAGACTTAAACGTTCTAAGGGGATTACCAGTACTCATGTGCAGTCGATATCAGCTCTGCGTGGAAGCATCGTGCAGCCCAATCTATTTCTTCAAGCCCCGATGGGCGGGGGGGCAGAAATTTGACCAAATGAATTAGCATCAGATCCAACCTGAAAATGCCTATATTGGAACTCGTCATTACAATAGGTTGTTTAGTTTTCATCAGATCTTTGTAAACCTTGCATAAATGTAAGCTCAGAATAAAAGCTGGAATATGTTTGAAAAGTGGCAAGGTCTGCCCCTTCATGTCTCACAGGACGTTTGACCATTTTTATTTCTGCAGCCTGAAGGCTGATTTCAATCATTTCTAATCTGTAGCCTGCTTATGGTGGAGAAATTATGAAAAAAAGCTTTTTATCGAAATTTATTGAAAACTTTGGTTGACATGGCAACCACAAGATCCAATAGACTTACAATTGGAAATGCTTGTAATCACCATAGTGCCTTTAGTTTTGATATACCAAAAATGCACACATTGACTAATGCCGAAACCTGAATCTCGAAGCGACTGGAAATTTACTCGGTTGAACCGATATACCCAAAAGGGATAAAATCAAACTGAAAAGGTTGATCGTCCAAAAATGTAACCGGCACAAACGTCAAAGTAGGCGGCCATTTTACCTTTCTTACTCAATGGAAGCCAACTGTGACCATGGAAAGCAAAGTTTTGATGGAATCTGCCCCAAAACATTATGCAGCCAATCCCCCACCCCAACAATAGTGCACATGAAATTTGAACAAGATTGACCCACTGGTTTAGAGATATTCTTGTTTGAATGAGTGGACGATGACGACGGACGAAGACGGACAACAGAGCCTTGCTGTACTATAAGATTACCTTGTGAGCCTTCTGCTGAGGTGAGCTAACAAGTTATTGAGCGGAAAACATTTTTTTTTTTTTTTTGCATTCAAAGGCAAGTAACTCTGAAGTGAAAAGTTCAATCTGGCCAAAATTCGAACTCATCTGAGATTTTATGCATGTGCTAATCATCTGTAAGTTTGATGAAGACTGGATCAAAATTAAACAAGTTTTTGAGCAGAAACCATTATTTTTAACATCCAAGGGCAAGTAACTCTAAAGTGAAAAATTTGATCTGGCCAAAATTCGAACTCGTCCAAGATTTGATGTGTGTGCTGATCATCTGCAAGTTTGATAAAGACTGAATAAAAATAAACAAGTTATAGAGCCAAAACCATATTTTGTGTTCAGGGGCAAGTAACTCTGAAATGAAACATCTGATCTGGCCCTGTTCGAACTCATCCAAGATTTTATGGATGTGCTGATTTGTTTGATTTTGTTTGTTTGATTTGAGGTTTAACGTCCCCGTCAACACCGTAAAGGTCATTTTGGAGACGTTGCTTCCAATTTTGTGGGACTTTTACCCAACATTGAGATGAAATGACATCTCAAGCCCTGTCGCCCAATGAAACCAATAGGGTTTATGAGCATGGACAGTCCGCCTCGCACCGCGGTTCCTGGACAGGCTTCGATCCAGTACTAGTGTGCGGGCCGGATTCAGCTCTGCATGGAAGCACCATGCAGCCCATATATTTCTTCAAGCCCCAATGGGCGGGGGCCAGTGGATGTGCTGATTATCTGTAAGTTTGATGAAGACTGGATCAAAAATAAACAAGTTATTGAGCGCAAACCATCATTTTTTGCATTCAAGGGCAAGAAACTCTGAAGTGAAACATCCCATCTGCCCAAATTTGAACTCATCCGGGATTTTATGGGTGTGCTGATTATCTGTAAGTTTGATGAAGACTGGATAAAAAATAAACAAGTTGTTGAGCGGAAACCATAATTTTTTTGCGTTCAAGGGTGAGTAACTATGAAGTAAAAAATCTGATCTGGCCCAAATTTGAACTCGTCCGAGATTTTATGGATGTGCTGATTATCTGTATTAAAGTTTGATGAAGACTGGATAAAAAATAAACAAGTTATTGAGTGGAAACCATAATTTTTGCGTTCAAGGACAAGTAACTCTGGAGTGAAACATCCCATCTGGCCCAAATTCGAATAGGTCTGAGATTTTATGGATGTGCTGATTATCTGTAAGTTTGATGTAGACTGGATCAAATATAAACAAATAATTGAGTGGAAACCATAATTTTTTGCGTTCAAGGGCAAGTAACTCTGAATTGAAAATCCCATATGGCCCAAATTCAAACTCATCCGAGATTTTATGGGTGTGTTGATTACCTGTAAGTTTGATGAAGGCTGGATAAAAAATAAACACGTTATTGAGCGCAAACCATAATTTTTTGTGTTCAAGGGCAAGTAACTCTGAAGTGAAAAATCTGATCTCGACCAAAATTGAACTCGTCCGAAATTTTATGGATATGCTGATTACCTGCAAGTTTCATGAAAATACAATCAAAAATAAACAAGTTATTGCGCGGAAATTATTTTCAACATTATAATTCAATGGAAGCTATCTGTTGCCATGGAAACCAGAGTTTTGAGCGAATCTGCCCGAAAACAGTATGCTGCCAATCCCCCTACCCAGCAATGGTGCACATGAAATTTGATCAAGATTGACCCACTGGTCTCAGATATATTCTTGTTTGAAAGTGTGGATGACGACAAACGACGGAGCCTTGCTATTCTATAAGCTCACCTTGTGAGCCTTCGGCTCAGGTGAGCTAAAAATTATGGTACCACTGGAAAGGTCTTGTGGCAGGGACTGCCATGTGAATTATGAAAGCCCTATGACCTACCAGTCAAAAGTTATGGTCAATGTTAAACGTCAAGGTCAAGGTCACGAGGTCAAAAATTATGCTACCACTAGAAAGGTCTTGTGACAAGGAATGTACATGTGAAATATGAAAGCCATATCAGTTACCATTCAAAAGTTATGCCCAATGTTAAAGTTTTTGCGAATGTCAAAGTTTTTTAAAAGTAGGTCAAATGTCAAAGGTCACAAGGTCAAAGATTATGGTATCACTGGAAAGGTCTTGTTACATGGAGTAGACGTGAAATATGAAATTCTGTCACTAACCAATCAAAAGTTACGGCCAAAGTTGAAGTTTTTAAAAAGGTCAAAAGTAGGTCAAATGTCAAGGTCAAGGTCACGAGGTCAAAATATATGGTACCTCTTGAAACGTCTTGTGACAAGGAATACACGTGAAATATGAAAGCCCTATCAGTTACCAATAAAAAGTTATGCCCAATGTTAAGGTTTTTGCAAACAGATGGACAGACCAAAAACTATATGCCCCCAAATCTTTGATTCTTGGGGCATAAAATTCAGCAGCCATATAAGCAGACGACATTTTCAGATGTAATTTTTCTTGGTATCCTATGGGTTAATTGCAAAATTTTATTCAGAAACAGGGTAAACTGTTTGCAACTGCTGGCCATTAGACACTGCAGATTTTTATGTCTCCCCACCGGAGTGGAGAGGGACATATTGTTTTTGGTGCGGATCCCATTTGCGTGGCGTGGGCGTAGCCTGTTGAAGCACTATATGTCCAGAACATATGGATGGATTTTGACCAAACTTGCATAGTTACATCACTAGGATGGGGGAAAACAGCCTCACCAAACCACTGTGTATCTTCCAATCATAGTGATCAGGTCTCTTGGCATATATGGAGTAGAAATACAAAATAACACTTTTTCCAATGATAGGTTTTATTTTTGATATTTTTTATTTTTATTTATAATTATTATTATTTGGTAATTTTAATGTTAACAGAATTTAACTACTACCCATTGTAACAATTACTCCACCTCTTAAGGCAGCAGCATAAACAATTACACCACAACCTCTTTATAACACTTATGTTGGGCCCAAAGCAGAAACTGTGTTAGTCAAACAGGTTATATCCTAACGAACTTGTTTGATTTTGTTTGTTTGAGGTTTAACGTCCCCGTCAACACTGTAAAGGTCATTTTGGAGACGTTGCTTCCAATTTTGTGGGACTTTTACCCGACATTGAGATGAAATGACATCTCAAGCCCTGTCTCCCAATGAAACCAATAGGGTTTATAAGCATAAAATGATCATTCATGGTCATTTGTTTTTCTATATACATTTTTGAGATCCATCTTTAACCCATTGCATGCGGGAAACCTCTAAAGCGGTAACTTGGCAAACAGTGCAGGCGGAAATCAGACGCTCGGCCTGCACTATTTGCTTGTAGAATTATCTGTCAAAAATAGAATAAAAATCAAAAAATAGGCCTGACATCCCTTATATTACAAATGGACTTGTCCAAAATATAGCAATGGAAGAGTCCATCAGTATACAATGGGTTAAGCTGTTTTATATCCAAAACTACATGTTATAATGAACAGTGTCATTAACAGATTGTGGTGTATGTATACCAAACAAAATGATCAACTTCTACCAATCACACTAAAATGAGATACTGCACACCGAGGTATTTTATACCTACAACAACTTGAAAACAATGAAGAATATTGCAAGAATGAAGTCCTTGTCATGCACAAACAATGCTATTAAGGAGAATGGGAACACCTGGCAGATCTTTCTGCCATTTTTCAAAGGGAGACAACTTTCGGAACTTCCTGTTAACTTTTCAGTAAGCCCTGTCCACTGAAAAAGGCGTCTACTCTTTAAGGAAAGAATTTGCTCCTCAGGAGCAAATTCTTTCCTTTACGAGTCGACCCCTATTGACATGGGAAACAAAAATACTTCTGCAGGAGTTGCCTCCCCAGATGGTGTTCCCATTCTCCTATGTTATGAGAGAACATGAAAGCTCCTCTGCTTTTATGGTGAATGAATGCATCTGGGTCCAATTGTTCAAGCAGTGTTAACTTTACTAGCTTCTTAATGGGCATATTCTAGCTGTCTGGGTCGAATTGTTCAAGCAGTGTTAACTTTACAAGCTTCTTAATGGGCATATTCTAGCTGTCTGGGTCCAGTTGTTCAAGCATTGTTAGCTTTACGAGCTTGTTAATGGGCATATCTAGCTGTCTGGGTCCAGTTGTTCAAACATTGTTAGCTTTACAAGCTTGTTAATGGGCATATTCTAGCTGTCTGGGTCCAGTTGTTCAAGCATTGTTAGCTTTACGAGCTTGTTAATGGGCATATTCTAAAATTAATGTTGCTGTTGGTTTGGAGTTAACTATTCTAGCAAGTGCAACTGCTAACACTGGTATTTTTGCTGAAAAAAAATGAGAGTAGCTTTTGTATTTTTTCAGAAATAACATATGTGTATATGCCTTACTCAATGATCAAAGATTTAACACCATGTTAACAATGTCATTAGTCCCTGATATATAGTAAAATTTCAGTCTTAAGACCACTTGTGCCCATGTGGTCTCTTCAGTTATGTGTCTTAATACTGAATATTAGCCCACCTCAGTGGCTATGTCGGATAAGGATCCGAAATCTGATCAGGAGATTGCAGATGGACACCCGACAGGCCGGCCACATTCTTTAGACATGGAATTTTTACTACTTCTCTTTCACTGATTCAAGAAGGGCAGCTGTCAGTTTCGGGCACTGCACTGTTTAACCACTCATAAGCTTGCCCTGGAAAAGTGGTTAGGTAAACTAACTTGTTCAAAAGACACAAATATTTGTGTGGACTGGGCTGTTAATCTCAAAACCTAACAAACCAAATTCGTTTGTCTGTCCAGGAAAAGTGTGATTCATGTAAACTGACTCTGCTGTTAAACTCCAAACCAAACCAAACTGAGTTGGTCAGCTGAATATGCATCACGAAAACATGCCTATATAACTTTGACCCCCACTTTTATACAGTAAAACTGGGGTTTACAGGGGTAAATCTTATTTTTCTTATTTCTACTGTAAAATATAGATTGTGGGTACACGTTAGAACCTCCTCAATGTGGCGGTTCTAACGAGTACCCACAATCTATATTTTGAGCAGAAATAAGAAAAATATCACATTTTTTATCTTTAAATAGTTTTTTTTTTTTTCGACAGTAAATTTTGTACTGTGTAAGTACAGGTTGTTGTTGTAATGACCTAATAAGTAATAAGAAAGTTATCTCGGGCCTGGTTGACCATTTCAAAATTTAGGAGCAGGATAAATGACATTCTGTGCTGATCTGAGTAGGACAATGGCCAGATTTGTTTGTATTTTAATAGTTATGTGCATAACAAATTTCAAGCTCAGCTGAGTTAAGCACGAAAAATGTTTTATAACTTTGGAGCTTGATTTTCGCGAGTGTTTTAGATGCAGAAAATTTTCACTTTCTCAGAATTAATTGTAGCTTACTGTTTACAATAAGCCATGGTTCAACAACACATGGTACTCTATTCCTGGGCAATAGACAAAAATCTTAAAATACTCGTAACATAAAATATTGTTTTACACAATGAAAAAAATATTTGGCAACATAATTTCTTTTCAATTCCCCATTGAGTATATTGAGGATCTGACATGATTGTTCATGTTTTATTAAATTTATTAACTGAGTTGATGAAAGGGATAAAATGCATTGCCGAACATTTTATCTCTTTTCCTCCAAGAATTTAATAAATGCAATAATACATGAGCAAGAATGCAAGATTCTATTTATCATATGACATTTAAAATGCATCTAATTCACGATTTTTGTTCAAAAATGTCAATATTCCACCATTAGTAAACGCGACGTCCTTGTTAAGGACGTCGTACTTGTAACATTTCGGGGCGTATCTACTTACATGTAATTTGCATACTTAATCCAGTAGTGGATTACCAAATTTAATACATGGCATTATTAAACTCTCCGACACGACGTCATATTATAAATATATGTAGGCAACCTAAATGTATAATTGTAGGGTTGTCATTGGCCTTGGATTTTTTAATAATGAAAAATGCATGCATGACTTTCTTGAATAATAAAATCCTGGTTTGGATGGTAAAAATGCATGGATGAATTACATTCATCACAGGTTTTTATGTAAAAAAATATAGTATGCACAACACTGGCATTAAGGCTATCATCACAACAAGAGGGCCCAGAGGGCCCTGGTTCGCTCACCTGATCCAATGTATAACAAGTGGGCTCCGGGCAGGGTCAATTTTGGCCCCAGGGCTATAATTTGAACAATCTTGGTAGAGGTCCACAAGATGAAGCTTCATATCGAATATGAAAGACCTGGGCTTTCTGGTTTCAGAGAATAAGATTTTAAAGGTTTACCCTGCATATAGAAGTCTATGTAAAACAAAATATTTTTCCTATATAAGTCTTTGTTAAACCAAAGGGCCCCAGAGCAGGGGCATTTTTGGCCCCAGGGCTATAATTTGAACAATCTTGGTAGAGGTCCACTAGCTGAAGCTTCATAACAAATATCAAAGACCTAAGCCTTGTGTTTCAGAGAAGATGATTTTTAAAGATTTTCCCTATATAAGCCTATGTAAAACCAAAGGGCCACATGACAGAGGCATTTTTGGTCTCAGGGCTATAATTTGAACAATCTTTATAGAGGTCCACCAGCTGAAGCTTCATAACAAATATCGAAGACCTAAGCCTTGTGGTTTCAAAGAAGAAGATTTTTCAAGATTTTCCCTATATACGTCTATGTAAAACCAAAGGGCCCCGGAGCGAGGGCATTTTTGGCCACAGGGCTATAATTTGAACAATCTTGGTAAAGGTCCACAAGATGAAGCTTCATACCAAATATCAAAGACCTTGGCCTTGCAGTTTCAGAGAAGAAGATTTTTCAAGATTTTTCCCTATATAAGCCTATGTAAAACAAAAGGGCCCTGGTGCGGGGGCATTTTTGGCCCCAGCATTATAATTTAAATAATCTTGGTAGGGGTCCACTAGATGAAGCTTCATACCAAATATCAAAGACCTGGGCCTTGCGGTTTCAGAGAAGAAGATTTTTCAAGATTTTCCCTATATAAGCCCATGTAAAACCAAAGGGCCCCCGTGCGGGGGCATTTTTAGCTCCAGCACTATAATTTGAACAATCTTGGTAGGGGTCCACTAGATGAAGCTTCATACCAAATATCAAAGACCTGGGCCTTGCGGTTTCAGAGAAGATTTTTCAAGATTTTCCCTATATAAGCCCATGTAAAACCAAAGGGGCCCCGTGCGGGGGCATTTTTGGCCCCAGCACTATAATTTGAACAATCTTAGTAGGGGTCCACTAGATGAAGCTTCATACCAAATATCAAAGACCTGTGCCTTGCGGTTTCAGAGAAGAAGATTTTTTAAGTTTGCGGTGAAAAAAATCTATTTTTGGCTACTGTGACCTATATGTGCAACGGACCGGAACCATTTGAACAACTTTGAAAGGGGACCACCTAAGGATCATTCCTGTGAAGTTTGGTCAAAATACGATCAGTGGTTTAGGAGGAGATGTCGTTTGAAGAAAAGTTTACGGACGCACGGACGGACGCACGACGGACGACGGACAAAAAGTGATCCCAAAAGCTCACCTTGTCACTACGTGACAGGTGAGCTAAAAACACACCTATATAATACTGACCCCCTTTAACCCCTCTTTTATATAGTAAAACTGGTGTTTACAGGGGTAAACTTTATTTTTCTTATTTCTGCTCAAAATATAGATTGTGGGTACACATTAGAACCGCCTTGAGGTGGTTCTAACGACTACCCACAATCTATATCTCAGAGCAGAAATAAAAAAAATATCAAAATTTTTCTTCTAATAATGATTCATTTTTGGCGGTAAAATTTACAATGTATTTGTATAGGTGTTTTTTCATAATGTTTGGTGTTATCACAGACACAAGATGATAATGATGATCATGAGTTAGCTTTCAGCATGGGCCCAGTTGTTCAAAGCATTCTTATCCCTTTTTGTACCAAATGGAATCTTCCACCTTATATATGGCAGGAGTCCATTTCGAAATTTAGGGGTTCCAGGTTGTGTTTTCTTCAAAATTCATCTGAGAAATGGCTGAAATTTTTGCAAACATTGTAGGCCCTAATCAGATGCCGTATGAGTAGCTTTTTGCATTTTTCAGCAACATGTGGCCCCAGGAATTTTTTCATGTTTTACACACTGTCAGACTATCAGCTGAAGAAGTAGGTTGACTCCAATACTTTTTCTAGGTCGAAATCACCTGAAAATACAAACCGCAAAGAAAATAAAACAAGTGCGAACAACAACGGCATGTTTTTCTTAATACAGCAAAATTCTGATATTAAGACCACCTAAAATTAAGACTAATTCTCCTTTAAAAAGCTTATTTAGAAGGATCAAGAAACAACCTTGTTAAAATTTTAGGAGAATTACAGAAAGCCCTTGTCAGAATTTACAGATTTTTAAGATAATTTCACTGACTTTTTATGTCAATGTCCTGTGTGAGGGTTTATGTATAAATTGGATTTAATAGGGATAAATACAGCAACTTGTCAAGATGTCACAACATTTAGAGATCAATTTCGATAACACAACTGTGTGATATAGTGCATCTTTCATATTCCTAAATGGTTACTTTTACGATGAAAATTTGTGCTATTTTCCATATTTATACTCTGAACGTAAGTTGTGGGTGCTCTTTAGAACCGCCTCATTGAGGCGCTTCTAACAAGTACCCACAACCACTGTCTTGAAGCAGAAATAAGAAAAATAGCGTTTACCCCCATAAACCCCAGTTTTATATAATGTGGAGTTTACAGGGGTGTTCATTTCACGGACTTGTTAACATGATGCTTTGCTGATTTTTATGAGAAACCCTCGTAAGGGTGAGCAAGTGTGTTTCAGTTTTACATCCCACCAACAGCTAATTCATTCGGAGACAGGACCTCCGTTTAAAGACTCATCCGAATGTCTGGAGACCTCATAAGACAGTGCTCTGAAATAAACAAAATACTCACCTCTTTCAGGTACACTGGTAAGAACTCTGTTCAAGTGAGCCATTTTTTCATGATCAGAGAGTCTGTTTGTCCTTGGATAGTTGTCCCTGGTAACTGTCTGGCTTACTTCTTTCTCAGATGTGCCATCTGATTGACTGGATTCTAATTCAGCTGCATCTTCTGACTGGCTAATTCCAATGTAACTAGAAACATCTAAGTCACTGATAAGCTCTGACTGGTTTACGTCCAAATCTGCACCAATACTTGACTGGTTTACATTTGTTTCAATTAAAGCACCATTAGAATAAGCCTCCAATTCACTGGGAGTACAAGAATGGCTGACACTGAGTTCAGTAGCAATATCTGACTGTCTGGTGTCCAGCACCTGGGAGGAACTGCTCAGTTGGTCAGTTATAGATGCAGAAGTATCTGAATGATCCCTAGTTTCTGAATCTTGTTTAGTATCCTGTACATGTCTGAAAGTGAACATCTTAATGAGAGTACACTACAACCTTGTTATATAACAAAGTTCGTTATGAAATGGTTTTGATATAGCATGGTTTAACCCCTTTTGTACCAAATAGAATCTTCCTCCTTATATTGTAGGAGTTCATTATAAAATTTAGGGGTGTCATGTTGTTTTTTTTCTTCAAAATTTATTTGGAAAATGGCTTAACTTTTTGCAAACAGTGTAGGCCCAGATCAGACGCCGCGTTCTGCGGCGTCTGATCTGGGCCTGCACAGTTTGCCACGGTACCCTTTTGGGGGTTTCTGGTACTAATTGGGTTAAAGACGGACCCCAAATTAAATTTAAAACAAATTCCCAATAATGTATAGATTAACAGAACTGTTCAGTTTTCTACATAATCTAAACATTTCTGTTTATAACACGGTTGTTTAACTAACACGGTTTTTGCTTTGAACCCAAACAATATTGATATAAGGATGTTGTGGTGTACTTGTTTACACCATTTGCGAACAACAAAGGAGCAGATCAACCTTTCACCTGTACCTTTTCTTTCTTTCTATTGTTCCTTTCTACTGATACTGCGTCGGTCACATTTGACCATTACCACAGATGTACATTACATACACTTACACAGTAATCATGTAATTATGGTAGGGGTCTTTAACCTGCACAGGGGATGGTTCTCCCTGCACAGGGGGCCTCCAGTTAACGTTCCGATCCGAAGGACGGTGCACTTTATGACATTCATCCCTGCAAATGATAACAACTGGCACATGTTCAGACACCGAAATATTATCGCCACTGCTGGAGATCGAACCCGGGACCTCTAGCATCAGAGGCAGGTGCACTAACCACTGAGCTATCATGCTCCACTTTTGTGTTTGCTGCTAGGACAGTTCAATAGCCGGAGTTTCTAACTCAAAAATTTTAACTCTTGCTATTCTGTGTAGCTGAGCAGGCTGGTTGGTGTCTTATTTGGTCTCAAGTCACATACAGGTTTTCTCATGACAGGGCTCCAAATATTTCAACAGTTAAACAATTATATGCCACAGATTATCAAGGATTTGTTTGTTTGATTTGAGGTTTAACGTCCCCGTCAACACTGTAAAGGTCATTTTGGAGACGTTGCTTCCAATTTTGTGGGACTTTTACCCGACATTAAGATGAAATGACATCTCAAGCCCTGTCGCCCAATGAAACCAATAGGGTTTATTAGCATGGAGGGTCTGCCTCGCACCGGGGTTCCTGGACAGGCTTAGATCCTCTAAGCGGTTTACCAGTACTAGTGTGCAGGCCGGATTCAGCTCTGCGTGGAAGCATCATGCAGCCCATATATTTCTTCAAGCCCCACAATCTCTTTATAACACTATTAATGGGGTCCAAAACAGAAACCGTGTTAGTTAAACAACTGTGTTACATCCAAACAACAAGATGTGTTTGTGAAACAGTGATGCCCCCGGACAGCGCATGTTAAATATGAAAGCAGTATCACTAAGCAATCAAAAGGTATGGCCAAGAAATGTAGGCCATCAAACTCGCTCGAGATATTGTCATAAGGAACATTTGTGTGAAGTTATATTGAAATCAGTAAAGAAATGTTGGCGCTAGAGCGATGACAAAGTTTTTCTAAAAATAGCCACAGTGACCTTGACCTTGACGGGGGAGGGGGGGGTCTGGATGGACAAAAATTATGGTACCACTAGAAAGGTCTTGTGACAAGGAGTGCACGTGTGAAATATGAAAGCCCTACTACTTACCAATCGAAAGTTATGGCCAATGTTAAAGTTTATAAAAGTAGGTCAAACGTCAAGGTCAAGGTCACAAGGTCAAAAATTATGGTACCACTAGAAAGGTCTTGTGACAATGAATGCACATATGAAATATGAAAGCCCTATCACTTACCAATCGAAAGTTATGGCCAATGTTAAAGTTTTTAAAAAGTAGGTCAAACATCACGGTCAAGGTCACAAGGTCAAAAATTATGGTACCACTAGAAAGGTCTTGTGACAATGAATGCACATATGAAATATGAAAGCCCTATCACTTACCAATTGAAAGTTATGGCCAATGTTAATGTTTTTAAAAATTTTGAAAAAAAATAGGTCAAAGGTCGAGTTCAAGGTCACGAGATCAAAAACTATGGTACCACTGGAAAGGTCTTGTGATAAGGTATACACATGTGAAATATGAAAGCTCTATCTAATACCATTCAAAAGTTATGCCAAATGTTAAGGTTTTTGTAGATAGACAAACAGACAAACGGACAAAATTTTGAAAAAAATAGGTCAAAGGTCAAGTTCAAGGTCACGAGATCAAAAATTATGGTACCACTGGAAAGGTCTTGTGATAAGGTATACACATGTGAAATATGAAAGCTCTATCTATTACCATTCAAAAGTTATGCCTTATGTTAAGGTTTTTGTAGACAGACAAACAGACAGACAGACCAAACACTATATGCCCCCGAATCTCTTAGATTCCGGGGGCATAAAATGTATAGATTATATAGAAAAATGTCCATTTATGGTCATTTTTCTATATAACCTATACATTTTTGGGATCCATCTTGAAACGGTGTTATATCCAAAATCATGTTATAATGAACCGTGTTATAACAGGGTTGTGATATCTACAAAGGTTTGCACATCTGTGCAGTCTAGTAAGATTTTGCTGTACAAGGCTGATACAAATCCAATCCTTTGGAAAACTGCATACTGAGCAATTAGGCAGGCCTTGCTGATGAGTCAACTCTGCTCAGATGTTCAAAGAGTCTCAAACAGCTTTGCCTGTCACAAATCATATGCGCCCCGTCAAGCGATTTTGGTACTTATTGCCTATGCGAGCAGCTGAGGTTCAGGCGAGCCTGCGCATCCGCGCAGTCTCACCAGAACCTTCGCTGCTCGCTCATACAAGCAGTGAATCAAGAGGAACCTTCAGACAGAAAGCCATATCCCTGGCCCCTCTGAATGGCTGGGCATGCGCAGTTAAAATTTGTCATGACGGAATGCTCAAAGTCACAAATTCGCTTGGCGGGGCTCATATATAGAGAATGAGAAACAAAATAAATAGACAGGTATTAATAGCAGAAAGTCAGTAACAAATATTATTATATACCCAGAAAATGACCCGATTACTTTGTACAGAAGTTACCGGTCAATATTTTTCCATATTGCCCGTAGTCAAGTTCATATTGCCCGTAGATAAGCAGTCACGTTCAAACTAGAACTACTTTTAAAATTGTCCACTTCGATACTAAAAATGGACAGCCATCTTGTCGTGCGTATTGACTAAAATAACCTAAAACAAAACGAATATAGGCTGTGACAAGGTGCAAAAGGCGCATTTTATGCTAGCAAATATGACCTACCTGCAATCTGTTCAGATATTCAATAATTTCTTTCAGGAAATCAAGAGTATTCTGACAGAAACAAAACTAGCACTTCGGTAAAAATGGCGTCCTGCGTTGGGAAACGTCAATGTTTTTAATGACGTCACGTCAACCGACGTTAACGTCGTCTTCACTTTGGCGCCATTGGGCGTGGTTTTTCATAGTGTAGGAAGACACTCAACGACCTGCATTATTTTCCATTTCAAAACACTTAAAGATGTATAATCTCGTTTTACGTTCAAATTTCCATGCCAGGCAATCCTGAATTCTGTCACAGAGTCCAAGTTTGGGTATATAATAAAAAGGTTATTGACTTTATATTGTGAAATATTCGGCACTCGTTCATATGGCGGAGACGCACTCGCAAGCTCGTGTGTCCTTCGCCATATGAACTCGTGCCGAATATTTCACAATATAAAGTCAATAACCTATAAATGTTGTTATAACGAGGGCCCTCTGTATATACCACATATTATCAAGGAAAATATGTCTACAAACATGACAGTGCCCAGCCCATTGGGGCCTAGAGAATAGATTGGGCTGCACGGTGTTTCCGCGCAGAGCTGAAACCGACCAAACTTGAGTACTGGTAAACAGCTTAGGTCTAAGCCTGCCCAGGAAAAGTGATGCGAGTCGGACCGCTCCTTAAACCATAGCGGTTTCTATGGGTGGTAGGGCTTGAGATGTCATTTCATCTCAATGTCGGGTAAAAGTCCCACAAAATCGGAAGCAGTGTCTCCAAAATGACCTTAATAGTGTTGACACGGACATAAAACCTCAACTCAACAAAACAAATACAAACATGACAAAGGTGTGCCTATCTGTGCAGTCTAGTAAGATTTTGCTGTGCCTTACAAGGCTGATACTAATCCATACTGTTGGAAAACTGCATACTGAGCAGTTAGGCAGGCCTGGCTGATGAGTCAACTCTGCTCTGATGCTCAAAGAGTCTCAAACAGCTTTGCCTGGTACAAATCATATATAGACACTGAGAAAAAAATAGACAGGTATTAATTATAGAAAAGCAGGATGTTACACTGTCATGGCTGCTGAAAACTAGTAAAAGGGAAAGGTACTGGTAGCTTACAATTCTTTAATGTGATCCATGAATGACTACACATTATAGAGACAAAAAGATCAGAACAATTCCAAGCAAATGCTTATTACTGAATTTGTTGTCAAAATTTTGCTTGCAACAATTTCAATTTGTTTCAGCATTAACATGTGCAAGTCTGAACAAAACTGAGAAAGCTAATCCAGACCAAATTCTAACAAGGCATCGCATGCGATACAAATCCCCTCGCACTAGACAACTTCGCGTGTGGAAAACAATGAAATGGCAAAAGTCCAACTTGCTTCAGATATTATCATATGCAGTATTTGTGAAAAGTTTGTTTAAAAATCCATCAATAAATGTACATTCTAGAGTGATGACAATGTTTCTCTAAAAATAGCCATAGTGACCATGACTTGAGGCCATGACCTCGAAAGTAGATCTTGCTCAAGATATAATCATAAGCATCTTTTGTGTGAAGTTATATTAAAATCTGTTAATAAATGTAGGCGGTAGAGTGATGACAAAGTTTTTCTAAAAATAGCCACAGTCACCTTGACCTTGAAAGTGGAACTCGCTAGAGATATTGTCATAAGAAACATTTGTGTGAAGTTATATTGAAATTGGTGAAGAAATGTAAGCGCTAGAGTGATGACAAAGTTTTTCTAAAAATAGCCACAGTCACCTTGACCTTGAAAGTGGAACTCGCTAGAGATATTGTCATAAGGAACATTTGTGTGATGTTGTATTGAAATTGGTGAAGAAATGTAAGCGCTAGAGCGATGACAAAGTTTTTCTAAAAATAGCCACGGAGACCTTGACCTTGAGGCCTTGACCTTGAACATCGAACACGCCCGAGATATTTTTATAAGGAACATTTGTGTGAAGTTATATTGAAATTGGTGAAGAAATGTAGGCGCTAAGGCGATGACAAAGTTTTTCTAAAAATAGCCACAGTGACCTTGACCTTGAGGTCATGACCTTGAAAGTCAAACTCGCTCGAGATATTTTTATAAGGAACATTTGTGTGAAGTTATATTGAAATCAGTGAAGAAATATAGGAGCTAGAGCGACGACAATGTTTTTCTAGAAATAGCCACAGTGACCTTGACCTTGAGGCCATGACCTTGAAAGTCGAACTCGCTTGGGATATTTTTATAAGGAACATTTGTGTGAAGTTATATTGAAATTGAAGAAATGTAGGAGCTAGAGCGATGACAAAGTTTTTCTAAAAATAGCCACAGTGACCTTGACCTTGAGGTCATGACCTTGAAAGTCGAACGCGCTCGAGATATTGTCATTAGGAACATTTGTGTGAAGTTATATTGGAATCTGTGAAGAAATGTAGGCGCTAGAGCGATGACAAAGTTTTTCTAAAAATAGCCACTGTGACCTTGACTTTGAGGCCATGACCTTGAATGTCTAACTCGCTCAAGATATTTTTATAAGGAACATTTGTGTGAAGTAATATTGAAATTGGTGAAGAAATGTAGGCGCTAGAGTGATGACAAAGTTTTTCAAAAAATAGCCACTGTGACCTTGACTTTGAGGCCATGACCTTGAATGTCTAACTCGCTCAAGATATTTTTATAAGGAACATTTGTGTGAAGTAATATTGAAATTGGTGAAGAAATGTAGGCGCTAGAGTGATGACAAAGTTTTTCAAAAAATAGCCACAGTGACCTTGACCTTGAGGTCATGACCTTGAATGTCGAACTCGCTCGAGATATTTTTAATAAGGATCATTTGTGTGAAGTTATATTGAAATTGGTGAAGAAATGTAGGCGCTAGAGCGATGACAAAGTTTTTCAAAAAATAGCCACAGTGACCTTGACCTTGAGGTCATGACCTTGAAAGTCGAACTCGCTCGAGATATTTTTATAAGGAACATTTGTGTGAAGTTATATTGAAATTGGTGAAGAAATGTAGGCGCTAGAGCGATGACAAAGTTTTTCTAGAAATAGCCACAGTGACCTTGACCTTGAGGTCATGACCTTGAAAGTCAAACTCGCTCGAGATATTGTCATAAGGAACGTTTGTGTGAAGTTATATTAAAAAAGGTCAAGAAATGTAGGTGCTAGAGCGATGACCAAAGTACGTACTTACTTAGAGCGTACTTACGTACGTACGGGACAAATGCTATATCCCCCATCACAACTATGTTGTGCGAGGGGATAATAAGGTTACCCCAGAGGATGCTCCGAAAAATTAAATAATCTTTCAAAGCTCCCTGAAAATATTTCATTATCATTCTGCACAAAAGAATCATGAATGTCGCCAACCTTGAAGATTTAAAGCTCTGCATGTTGGTATATTTTTTTCAGCAGACGACATTCTGAAATATTTTGTAAAGGAGCAGTCTCTATAAGGCTGTTTTCATGGCCACAACCGATTTCCTTTAAACTTTGTAGCTTCAGATTGGTACATATTGGCTGTCTAATGGTGAATTTTTAGACTCTTTGGTCCACTGGTTTTTGCTGTATACACTGTTAAAGTGGGTGGGGTAATGTCACCCCATCAAGGGTATACCAACAAAAATGCTATTATTTTTGTTCAAAGTGCATGACTGGAAGCGATGTTTGCCGTATGCTTACTACCCTTTTAGGCATAACAGCCGGTGATAACAGTCTTATAAATATCAAACAAGAGAAGAGTTTATACACGCTTGTACGTTGTACCCAAATATTAGTAATTTTTATTCCCCAACTTTACGAAAAACCACAACACCTTTACAGTTTTCAACTTATTTCAAAGATCTTTCATAAATATAATGTTGATGTAATAGTCATTCTAGGTATATGTCAGAATTATTGTTAGTTCATAAAACTTAATGAGTTTCCTGCCCCTGAAATTGGATTTTACCCATTTTTTTAAATCAGAGTGCATTTATCCGTTTGTAGTACTCACAACTTCATTTGGAAGTGAATAAACCGATTCCATGCAAATATAATTAAATAGATGTGGACAAAGAAGTCATTTGATTTCATAGTGCATGCTAGCAAGCACATGAGCACAACATCCCACGGTACAAGCACCACTTCTTCACCAACAGTACCATCCAGTGATTGGGTTTAGTCCTTGTGGTCTAAACACATTGCAAAACGAGCAAACAATTCTTACATAGTCCCCAACATATGGTATTTTACTATTGGATATTTTGTTTCTAAGGCCTTCCACTTTGTAATTCTCCCATTAGCTGATTCGACAAGCTATCTCACCTTGTACTAGCCTTGAATCATTCGCCTCTTCAGTCGTATATTGCTTCTGAGATTTGGTTAGGAAGTGAAGCATATGAGAATTGATTTCATAACCCTTTAGTATTTCTCTAACATCCCTGAATCATACATCAACTTTTGCAAATGTCCTATTTGGGGATTCAAATTCTGATGTTGCAATCGCAGTGGCTGATGGAACATACATATATATTGAGAAGAGTGGAAACTACTCATTTCAGAGAAGATCTTATTCCGTATATAAAGGACAGCCTTTGCTGAAACCTATGATGCTTGTGGCCACTGATGGCTACATTTTGACTGTGATGGGACCATATCTTGCAGATGGGAAAAACACAGATGCTAAGATTACCGAACACATGTTAAAGACTAATGCAGAAAATATTACTGACTGGTTTGAAGAAGATGATGTTCTCGTTGTAGACCGCGGCTTCAGGGATGCTATAGATATACTGAAGGATTTTGGAATCAATTCTCATATGCCTCACTTCCTAAACAAATCTCAGAAGCAACATACGACTGAAGAGGCGAATGAGTCAAGGCTAGTTACAAAGGTGAGATGGGTTGTCTAATCAGCTAATGGGAGAATTAAACAAGAGCACCGCAAGAGGGTGCCAACGCTCGTCTGCAGTTTCTTTTAGAAAACAAAAGTTGTAAGTCAAATCAAATTGCAAGATGGAGTTATAAAACTTGTAGGGAATGTAGCTCTTGTGATGGTGAGTATGTGTATGAAGTTTCATGAAGGTAGGCCAAATATTTTTGGAAATATGGTCAAGGTTAAGTTTTTTGGTTAATTTTTTGAAAAATAGGTCAAAGTTCAAAGGTCAAGGTCACAGGTCAAAAAGCGTGGTATGACTGAAAAGGTCTTGTCCCAAGGAACATTCATGTGTAGTTGGAAGGCTCTGTTGTGAATAGTATTGAAATAAGAGACAAAAACAATTTAAAAAAAACGGAGAGAAAAGGGGAGATAATTCAATCAAATTGCAAGATGGAGTTATAAAACTTGTAGGGAATGTAACTCTTGTGATGGTGAGTATGTGTATGAAGTTTTATGAAGGTAGGCCAAATACTTTTGGAAATATGGTCAAGGTTAAGGTTTTCGGTTAAATTTTCGAAAAATAGGTCAAAGTTCAAAGGTCCAGGTCACAGATCAAAAAGTGTGGTATCACTGAAAAGGTCTTGTCCCAAGGAACATTCATGTGAAGTTTGAAGGCTCTGTTGTGAATAGTATTAAAATGAGAGCAAAAAATGTGTTTCAGATAAAAATTGGAAAAGGGGAGATAATTCAGCCAAAATCAACAATGTTGTTATGGTCCTTGGTCAAAATGTAGCTCTTGTGATGATGAGTGTGTGTATGAAGTTTCGTGAGGCTAGGTCTAATACTTTTTAAGTTATAGCCAAGGTTAAGTTTTTTTGGAACGACGCAGGACGACGCAGGACGACTACGCAGACGCCGGAGTGATGACAATAGCTCGAAAGTTTTTTTTCAAAAAACAGACGAGCTAAAAATGTGTTTCAGATAAAAATTGGAAAAGGGGAGATAATTCAGCCAAAATCAACAATGTTGTTATGGTCCTTGGTCAAAATGTAGCTCTTGTGATGATGAGTGTGTGTATGAAGTTTCGTGAGGCTAGGTCTAATACTTTTTAAGTTATAGCCAAGGTTAAGTTTTTTTGGAACGACGCAGGACGACGCAAGACGACGCAGGACGACTACGCAGACGCCGGAGTGATGACAATAGCTCGAAAGTTTTTTTTCAAAAAACAGACGAGCTAAAAATGGAAAGCCCTTAGCAACACAATGCCCAATAGTCAAATACCATATGTTGGCGACTATGTAAGGATTGTTTGCTCATGGTGCAATGCATTAAGACCACCTTTGGTAACAAGCAAAGATTAAGGCAAAGTAATTGCTAGAAGAATGATGGCCCTAGCAAAAACTCCAAATAAGCTGCAGGATAAGGTTGTCACAAGAATTCCGCCGAAGGCTATGTCCCCCCTGTGGGGTCGCAAAGTCATCGAACCATGATATGTAGGTCAAGGTCAAACATAGATGCTTGCTCAAATGATCCCATTCTCAAATGCAAGCTTGTACTAAGTATCATTAATGAAGCTCTAATAATTCTTGAGAAATGAACTTAACCATTACGGTGAACGCTAGGGTGGTCACAATATTTTACAAAGTCAGTGAACCATGAAATTTAGGTCAAGGTCAAATATGGATGCTTGCATTTAAATTGTCATCCCCAGATTCAAGTTTGCACCAAATATCATTAATGGAGCTCTTATAAATCCTGAGAAATAAACCTGACCATTAGGGTGAACGCTAGGGTGGCCGCAATATTTTACAAAGTCAATGAACCATGAAATATAGGTCAAGGTTAAATACGGATGCTTGCATTTAAGTTACCATCCCAAGACTCAAGTTTGTACCAAGTATCATTAATAAAGCTCTTACAATTCTTGAGAAATAAACTTGACCATTAGGGTGAAAGCTAGGGTGGTCGCAATGTTTTACAAAGATAGTGAACCATGAAATGTAGGTCAAGGTCAAATATGGATGCTTTCATTTAAGTTGTCATCCCCAGATACAAGTTTGTACCAAGTATCATTAATGAAGCTCTTATAGTTCTTGAGAAATAAACTTGACCATTAGGGTGAACGCTAGGGTGGTCGCATATGTTGACGCCTTGACGAACGGATGGGCGGAAAACCGGGCGTTATATCGCGCCATGCTAATAGCAGGCGCGACAAAAATTGCTGGGATAAAAACGGGTTATTTGGAAAAAGATCGATGATGAGAAACTTGAGAATTTCCCAGAGATGACTGTGGATGAACTCAGGGATTTGAAACTTGGTATATACTAGCTGAAACAAGCCAAATCCTACACAGATGAACATTTTTACGACAATGGATCATATGAGATAATGGCACAGAAAGAAGAAGATGGTGTTCTCAAAGCACAGATACGTTATCGCCACACGTCTAATAAAACATATAATATGTGGGTTGAATATACTCAAGGACTGAACCCAATCACTGGATGGTATTGTGGGTGCAGAAGTGGAGCTTGTACCGTGGGATGTTGCGCACATGTGGCTTCTGTTCTCTGGTATTTGGGATATTACCAGAACAAAACAGAAAATAGTGAAGCAAAACCAAGCCGGGAACATATTGATTTTGTTTATGATGCTGCTGTTAACACATGGAGTACATCTAGCGATTCAGAGGAAGATCAGTAAATTAACAAATTCTTAAACATGTCGTGAGACCATACATGCTTATATTTAAGCACAGTATCAGTCTAGAATGAGGTTCCACAACATGAGCAAAGCCTGCTTTGGTAGTCAAAAATGTTTGACAGTTGACAAATGTTCCATTTGCACCTGGAAATTAAGAGTTCATAAATAACCAAAAAAAAAAAAAAAAAAAAAGAAATACTAGCATGCACTAATAAATCAAATGACTTTCTTGTCCACATCTATTTAATAATATTTGCATGGAATCGGTTTATTCACTTTCAAATGAAGTTGTGAGTACTACAAACGGATAAATGCACTCCGATTTAAAAAATGGGTAAAATCCAATTTCAGGGGCAGGTAACTCATTAGGTTTATGAACAAACAATAATTCTGACATATACCTAGAATGACTATAACATCAACATTATATTAATGAAAGATCTTTGAAATAAGTTGAAAACTGTAAAGGTGTTGTGGTTTTTCGTAAAGTTGGGGAATAAAAATTACTTATATTTGGGTACAACTTACAAGCGCGTATAAACTCTTCTCTTGTTTGATATTTATAAGCCTGTTATCACCGGCTGTTATGCCTAAAAGGGTATTAAGCATACGGCAAACATCGCCTCCAGTCATGCACTTTGAACAAAATAATAGCATTTTTGTTGGTATACCCTTGATGGGGTGATATTACCCCACCCACTTTAATAGTATATACAGCAAAAACCAGTGAACCAAAGAGTCTAAAAATTCACCATTAGACAGTCAATATGTACCAATTTGAAGCTACAAAGTTTAAAGGAAATCGGTTGTGGCCATGAAAACAGCCTTATAGAGACTGCTCCTTTTCCCAGAAAGCAGGATTTGACATTTCATGCAAATTGTCTCCTATTTGCATGAGATCTCAAGTCCTATTTTCTGGGTAAATTAGAAAAATATCAACAATTTGTTGCATGCAGAATTAGCCTAGAGAGTGGTAAAGGTTAACCGTGTCCTGGATACCATTCTGAAGCACACTGGATTCTCAGCTACTAGGCTCAAATGACTCATTTGGATTATTTCACTATGATGACCCAAAGCAAAACCAACATATTATACTTACCTATCAATGCGCCAGCCTCGTTAGCTCATTCAGATACATGTCTGACTGGTGATTAGAGGTCACGCGTTTGATACCTGCCACAGGTCGGCAACATTCTTTTATGGAGATTTATCATGAATCTTTTCTGTGGTCATTCTCTTCCGCTGATTCAAGAAGATCTGCTGTCAGTTTCAGGCAAAAGAATGTGCATTGTACAGGTTAAATGCTTATGTGTAGGGCTGCCCAGAAAGTGTGGTTAGGTAAACTGACTTACTTGTCATATAATCTAAAAAACTTACCTATCACAATAGGTTTTCACAAAGTACTTCGATAAATTCTCCAATATAGGCTGCTTGTGAAGAGAAATAAACTGTTCTCTTGTGATCTGGAGAAAAAAGCAAAGCAACTAATTAATACCAAGGACACTTCATTTTTAAATCTATGCATGTTGTATAATTTTGCCCACTTTTGTCTATGGATTTTTTATATATATTAACTCCCATTTAAAAAAAAAATCTTTCCGGAATGCCCTCAGTGTTAAAACGATTTGGACTTTTTGTCGGAAAATGAGAGTCGATCATGGTTTTCCAAAGAACCACCTAGGCACTAGGGCTGGCTAATCAAAGCTGAAACAATAATCGATTATCAGTCCTGTCATTGCGATCAATAATCGATTAGTAATCGCTAAGGTTTTTGTCATAATTTTACCTGTCTGACTTTCTGTCTGAGCATGACTCTTACCATATGTTGCACTTTACCATATGTATATTTGAACAGACAGGCCTGAGCAAACAGTGTAGACCCAAATGTGACGCCGCATGCGGCGTCTCATCAGGGTCTGCACTGTTTGCCACTCATCCAGCTATTTTAGGCATAACTTTGGATAGTAAATTGTACCTATCAAGTAATCGATTAAAAGCAAATCAGAAATGATAATCATTTTTGTTGAATTTATCGATCGATTAATCGATTATACGATTAATCGTGTCAGCCTTACTAGGCCGAAGGTTTTATTTGTACTGACCTTAACCCTTATACTGCTGAACACAAAACCCCTTAGAACCCCCACCCATCGGGGTTGGAGAAATAGATTAGGCTGCATGCTGCTTCCAAACAGAGTTGAAACTAAGTCGGATACGATTAATCATATAATCAATTAATCGGTCAATAAATTCCACAAAAATGATTATCATTTCTGATTTGCTTTTAATCGATTACTTGATAGGTACAATTTACTACCCAAAGTTATGCCTAAAATAGCTGGGTGCGTGACAAACAGTGCAGACTCTGATGAGACGCCGCATTCTGCGGAGAATGCGGCGTCTCATCTGGGTCTACACTGTTTGCTGAGGCCTGTCTGTTCAAATATACATATGGTAAAGTGCAACATATGGTAAGGGTCATGCTCAGACAGAAAGCCAGACCGGTCAAATTATGACAAAAATCTTAGCGATTCCTAATCGATTATCGATTGCAAAATCGCAAAAACAGGACTGATAATCGATTATCTTTTCAGCTCCAATTAGCCAGCCCTAGTTGAACTTGACCGCACATGAGTACTGGAAAATTGGTTAGAAGGACTAAGCCCGGCTCTGCTCAGAAAAAGCTTTTTGATTTCTTTGGGTGGCAGAGCATGAGGTATCATATCATCTTAGTGTCGGGTGAATGTCCAACAAAATTGGAAGAAACATCTCCGAAATGACCTAAATAGTGTTAAGGGGGATGTTAAACCTCAAATCAAACAAAACAACAACCTCTACCTTTGTAAACAATGTGGTTCCAGATCAGATGGCAGAAGTAATCTGATCAGGATCTACACCATCATGCAGTTTGTAAATTCACTGAATACATTATATCAAGACATTTGATTGGCTGACAGTCTTCATTCCTTGGAGACCCGGGTGCAGCATAATTAATTCATTCAGCAGGATAAGGGTTAAATGATTTGCCGATTACATGACTTTTTCTCTTTTATGGCAAATGTGAGTATACAATAGATCATTGTTTTATCATCAATTCTGATGTCATCATAAAATTTCAAAATGCTACTTCCAGGGCGACAATGATATCACTCAATGTAACTTAAACAAAGTGAGAGCCATCTTGTGATGACAAAAGTTCAAAACCCATGTTCAAACAGCATGTGAATTTCATGACCTGAACATGGGTTTTGTTGTCTTAACAGGCTTCTGTCCATTACAAGAATAGCTTGAAACAACTATGTTCATAGGATTTTATGCAAGTATGAGTATTTCTTACAGTTTTGTTGTTCCATGTAATCAATCATCAGTCACTTGCACAAGCTGATGATTGACCACAAAATTTTAGTTGAGTTCAATTAATACTGACCTTATTCATCACCTCCACATCACATGGGTGGGTCCAGAAGCAGTCATGTACAGATACAAAGGTAATACCAGCTCTGAAAAAAAAGTTTTAATAAAAATAAGTATGGAGAAAAGATAATGCTGCCATGTTTTCCACATTTTTTGTCAAGGGAGGCAACTTCTTCCTGTTTGCTCATCCTATTTCCTGTCATTAAAATATGTGCTCTTAAATCATTTAACGACAATGCATGCTGAGTATTTTTTTTTTTTTTTTTGCAGCAGGCGACATTTTGAAATATTTTTCTAATTTTCCTAGAAAACAGGATAAGGCATTTCATGCAAATTGTCTCCTTTGGAGACAATTTGCCTGAGATGTCAAGTCCTGTTTTCTGGGAAAAATAAGAAAAATGTCAACAATTTGTCGTCTGCTGAATTTGTGTAGTGAGTGGTAAAGGTTAACACAAAACATACAAATTTTTGTTGAAGCTTTTCCTCTGCATTAGTGCAGCTGAGTTACAAAATCAATACAAAGTCATCTCCTAGACCCCATTCTCTCTCATTCCTTTTTATTTTCACAAGCATTATTTCAGTACTGTTGTGGTAGTGGATAATTCCCACATATTTGAGTGTACTTCAAGTTTAGTCTCATCTTAATTCCTTAGAGATCCTAAAGCCAAATCAGTAACAAAAGCTGAACACCTTTTAAGATTTGTCATAACAGTCTTACAAGCTACAATACCATATTTACCGTATGTATTCCGACAGAAAGACCTAAACAAACAGAATGTGATGTTGTATCAGGGACTGCACTGTCTGCTATTCATCTAACTATTTTTAGACACAACATCAGGTAGTAAAATTGTACTTCAAACAAGTATGGCAACAAGACGACATGTCTGAATATTTAGGGTAACTCAGAGTCAAGCAAGAATATGCTTTCAAGCATGTGCACAGAAGACAACCTTCTCTAACACTAAGTAGTGTTATCCATATACACCAAAACCTCATTACAACACTGTTCATTATAACATGGTTATGGATATAACACAGTTTCAAGATGGATCCCCAAATGTATAGATTATACAGAAAAATGACCATAAAATTTTAATGGACATTTTTCTATATAATCTATACATTTTTGTTTGGCTATAACACGGCTGTTTAACAAACACGGTTTCTGCTTTGGACCCAATTAATAGTGTTCTAAAGAGGTTTTGGTGTAGCTCCCAGAAGCACTGATCAGACTGCATAGTTGCAAAAGCTTGTCTGATTCTTCACTGGACACACCTCCAGTGATATTGTTACACTTGGTGCAGCTTATTTACAATGAAACTTCAATACTGTAAAAATCCTAAAACTTTGGACACCTTGAGGACTTGCTGTAATTCTCCTAAATTTATTTACAATGATGCAATTTGTTTGTTTGTTTGATTTGAGGTTTAACGTCCCTGTCAACACTGTAAAGGTCATTTTGGAGACGGCGCTTCCAATTTTAAGGGACTTTTACCCGACATTGAGATGAAATGACATCTCAAGCCCTGTCGCCCAATGAAACCAATAAGGTTTATTAGCATGGACGGTCCGCCTCGCACCGCGGTTCCTGGACAGGCTTAGATCCTCTAAGCGGTTTACCAGTACTAGTGTGCGGGCCGGATTCAGCATCATGCAGCCCATATATTTCTTCAAGCCCCTATGGGCGGGGGCTATACAATGATGCCATTCTAATGAGCACACATAACATAACTTCAAGGCGGCCGAATGAGACCAAGCAGATAATAAATTGTTCACCTGCTATAATGCCACGGAAACACCATGATAACCCCACGATCCCCCCGATTGGCGTGTATCCACGGTGTTTGTTTCAGTTTTTATCCTTTTCATCATACCTCACTTTACACGGGGTTGTGCAGGTTAAAAAAATTGCAGCGGATGTACTGTAGGTAAAGCTCAAGACAGGGAGGTATAAGGAAGACATATTTCCCGATTTCTCCGTAGCAACATATGCTATTAACCTTGTAACTCCTCCTCATCTTGAACTAACTTAACCCTTATCCCAATGAATAAATTACTTTATCCACACCTATATCTGACTATCAACCAATTAAATTACTTCATATAATGTATTCATTCAATTCGTAAACTGTATGACAGTGTACATCCTGATCAGATGGCTTCTTCAGAAGCCATCTGATCTGGATCTACACTGTTTGCAAAGGTAGGGATTGTTGTGTTCAGCAGGATAAGGGTTAGGCATTAAGTGAATACCATGTTTCCAATGGCAACCTTTATTACTTTATTACCTGAGACAAAATAGTGATGTCAGCATCATGTGTGTCGAGTCAAGGGAATGTACATAGTTAGGAGCAAAGGCGTTCTTCTGCTTTACAACAGATGGGTGTCTGAAATACATAATAATAATCATCAACCTTATTTATAGAGGTTAACACATTTAGTACTAGTACTAATCTTTCATGTGGCTCTCTTTTCCTGTGTTGGAACCGGTACTCAACAATATGGATAAAGTCTCTTGCTCAAGGAAACAACACTTGGCGCTTGCTGGGATCGAACCGCTTGATCTAAACTCCGATGCTTTACCACAGCGCTACATAAATTGACCTGTCATTAAGATAACACTTCCTTGGGATGTTTTTATATCTTAGAATTAGCATTTCTTCAGCTGATTCTTCTTTTCTTATTTCTAGTCCAAACATAGATTGTGGGTGCTTGTTAGAACTGCCTCATTGAGGCAGTTCTAACAAGTACCCACAACCTATGTTTTGGAGCAAAGATATGGAAAATAATGTTTACCCCTGTAAACCCCACTATTCTCCATATAAACTGGGATTTTAAGGGTGATAGACAGACTTGTTAACCTAATGAGTGTAAGAAAATGTTTTAACATGGACAGCCAGCAAATACTCTGATCAGACAGCATATCCTAGTATCAAAACCTATCCAAAGTAGTCTATACAAGAGGGCCCAATAGCCCTATATCGCTCACCTGTCTACCAGAAAATCATTAGTGTAGGAGACCACTTGGCATTGCTACATACTAAATACTTAAGTGGAGTTTACACGGGTCTTCATTTTAACAGACTTGATAACATGATGTCTACATCAACCTATAATGTATCCAAGACTATGTCAGCCCCCGCCCATTGTGGCTTGAAGAAATAAATGGGCTGCATGATGCTTCCACGCAGAGCTGAATCCGGCCCGCACTAGAGTACTGGTAAACCGCTTAGAGGATCTAAGCCTGCCCAGGCAATGCGGTGTGAGTCAGACCGGCCATCCTTAAAAACCCTATTGGTTTCATTGGGCGACAGGGCTTGAGATGTCATTTCATCTCAATGTCGAGTAAAGTCCCACAAAATTGGAAGCAATGTCTCCAAAATGACATACATAGTGTTGACAGGGATGTTAAACATCAAATCAAACAAACAAACAAATCCAAGTCTATGTGATGTCCATAAAGTAAACAACAACTCCTGTTTGGCTCCGGAGATGCATAAGCTGATTTCTGACACCACTGGTTGAAAGGTCATGATGTGGCTCAAATATAACATCTAAACTCTTACTTTACATATTTTTTTTTTTTTATTTTTCTTTAAAAAGTCTAGTCAACACTATATATGTCGTACCAAGCCAGTCAGTTTACAGAACCACACTTTTCCTGGGCAGGCTTATATGTAAGCAATTAACAAGTATAGATCACATTATTTTGCCAGAAACTGCTGTTCTTGAATCAATGGAAGGAAGAGAATCCCATTGAAAATTGAAAAGATTTTATGATCAATCACTATTTCAAAGGATGGGTTTTTCAAAAATCTGTTCAAAAAGGAATAGAATACAGAACAAATGACCAAAGTCTATACATCTTACAAGACTTATGGTCATCATAACCCTTATCCCACTGAACATGACAACCCCTGCCTTGCAAACAGTGTAGGTCCTGATTTTGTGAAATTGCGAGAATAAATTGGTTTGAAACAGAAGTGAAGGCAATGATCAAGAATTGATACAATCAACCCACAGCTCCCATCAGTGACACCAAGGAAAAGAAACACAAAAATGAAACAACTAAACCCTAATGGAAACATCACTAGCGGAAAGCCAAAAGGACAGTTACTTTCCCATAGAATGACCAATTGGCAATCCAAAACAAAATAATATAAGCGTTACACACACTCAAAGACAAGCCATAACAAAAATAAACCACAACAGAAGAAACGTCTTGGAACAGTCAGTGAAAGGAATTCTACAGGGGGACTTAAATTGATTTTATGTGGCCACAATCCTTGCCCTTACTTCCGACGCGATTTGGACAAATAATTTGTTCAGTCAGCAGGAAGGCCTCCAATCTCATCACTCATCGAAGTCAGAAATTAATATTTCAGGGAGATAAGGGTCAACATTTTTGGGTTCTGTCCAAAATTTTGTAATGAGGAATCATGCTATAACTAAATTGTGCCCTATATTATCAAGAGGCTTGTATATACAGACCACCTTTGTGACTGTTCAAAAGTGGTCTTAAAAAGTGGTCTTAAAGACCACTTTTGAACAGTCCAAAAGGTGGTCCCTGACCAGAAAACAGAAAGACAAAGAAAATCTAGAGAAAGCGACCAGTGGGTCACATATACACCCGGCCAGCGCCAAACTCTGATATATCTTTTGAGCTTGTATGTAATATGAATGAAGATGTCAAGAAGCTATAAGAATCTATAAATGTGCTTTTAAAAGCTAAACCAAACATAAAATTTCTAAATGGACCAAGGGAGTGAGGGCATCAAAGTTACTGAAGGGGTAGGGTATCAATGTTACTGAAGCAGCAGGGTGGGGTATGCATCAATGAAATCTTTGGACCGGTATGCAACATCGATGCAAGCATCAATTGAATTTGTCTTTGAGTTTTGAACATACAGGCATCTATAAACTTTGTCATAAAACTTGAACCAAATGTAAAATTTCTAAGTCCGTGACCTTAAGGTCAAGGTCACTGTGGGTGGGGGAAGGGACATACATCAAGAAATGTTTGGACTGGTACATTGATGCACGTATCAACTGATTTTGTCTTAAGAGTTAAGAACATACAGGCATCTATAAACTTTGTCAGAAAACTTCAACCAAATGTAAACTTTCTCAGTCTGTGACCTTGACCTCAAGGTCACTGTGGGGGGTGGGACATGCATCAATGAAATCTTTAGACCAGTATGTAACTTCAGTGTAAGTATCAACTAAATCTATCAAAGGGTTCAAAAGATACAATCTCTTAGAAACTTTGACTCAAAACTTTAACCAAATGTAAAATTCCTCAGTCTGTGACCTTGACCTCAAGGTCACTGTGAGGGTGGGCCATGCATCAATGAAATTTTCAGACCAGTATGTAACTTCAGTGTAAGTATCAACTAAATCTATTAAAGGGTTCAGAAGATACAATCTCTTAGAAACTTTGATGCAAAACTTTAACCAAATGTAAAATTTCCAAGTCTGTGACCTTGGCCTCAAGGTCACTGTGGGGGGGGGGGGGTGGAGACATGCATCAACTAGAGAAAGTGCCCAGTGGGGCACGTATACCCCTGACCAGTGTCATCCCCTTTTGGTGGAAATGAAAATTTGTTTGTAGCATTGAACCTTTCCATATAAACTTTCCATTTAGTCCACTGAGAATAACTGTTGCAGTTCAACAAATATAGTATAATTTATCATATCCAAAGATGAAACTGCTTGTCTTTGCTGGATAATAAAAATTCAAAGTTTGTTGCAATTTGGAACAATTTTACCTGGAAACAACAAACATAGAATAGGCTGTCATAGAACATTTGCTGAATTAAAGTAGCTGTATAATGACATAATAAAGCAATGCATTTTTTATTATTACTTGCATTTATTATTGTCTGCATTTCAAGAGAAAATATTATGCAAAATTTAACAGTTCTAGTCGCTGTAGTTTCTAAGGGCGGTTCCAGAATTAGCCATGGGGGGAGGGCGGGCGGCACCCGATATTTTTTTGTACGGGTGGTGGGGTCTGGTGAATATTGTATTTCACGGGTGGGGGGGTCCAGAGAAAATTGAATTCCATGCCTGGTGGGGGTCATTGTCAAACCCACAATTAAATCATTATGGGTAGAAAACTACTCTAACGGTAATTAATTAATTACGGGTAGAAATTCAACTTCTCTCTTTTTTAACGGCGGTGAAACGCCCGAATGATTCCGAATGTTTGCTTACATGTTTTTGGGTAAAACACAGAACTTTGGGTGAAACACAGCGTTTACAGAGGATTCGCCACCAAACAAGTTCGCCATCGGAGGTTTCGCCACCAAGAGTTTCGCCACTATGAGGTTTCGCCCCACGAGAGGTTTCGCGCATCTTTTATAATTCAGGGATGTGATAGTTCCGCGGAAACGCGTATAACCGCGGATCGGAGGTCCGATTTTGACGATCTTGTGCAGATCAGAGGAGAAAATTGGGGGGGGGGGGGGGGGGTGACGATTTTCCGAAAAAAGACTCCCAGGTAATGACCAAGTATGACTCTGAGGTAATGGCTAAGTATGACCGACTCAGTATTAGAAGATAGATGGATAGATAGACAGTAAAGGACAGGCATTTATTGTGAACACGCTAGGAAAACGAGTGGAAAAATCAGCCATCATTGTTATATTTATGATAAATTTGTTGGATTGGAGGCACAAAAAGGGGCGTTCAAGGTATGTGGCATTTAATTACATTTATCAATTTTCCAAAAGTTCTATCAATTGAAGAAGAAGGTGTTCTGGAAACTTTGTTTACTTTGCATTTCAGACACCCCACCCACTTCTTCTTCACTCTGTCTTTGCCCAACTCTTTTGAAGGCCGGGATTATTATGGGCAGGGGGTGAACAAAGCTGGCCAGCGCCTAGTGGGGGGAACCCCTGCTCAATTTTTTTTTAGGTATGGACTTAGTTTTTTCATGCAGAAAAAATTTGTCAATTTTTAGGGGTTTTAGGGGGTTCTGAATTGCTAAAATCATGGAGCTTCCGGGGGCTTTGCCCCCTGGGCTCCCACCAGGGCATTGCCCTGGACTCACAAGGGGGCCTAGGCGGCCCCCTTGACCCCCAGCCAATTTTTCAGTATTTGGATTTCTGGCAACTTTCACCCATGCATTTAAAGGCAGAGATGTGTTTGTCATTTACATGGAAGTATTCAAGGAACATCTCAGAAGCTTGTAATGGAATAAAAAAACTTCACAACAATCTTCTCAATTTAAAAAAAAAATGCCCCCAAAAATGTCACAAATATAAAGGCTAAAAAGGGTCTTAGAATGCACCAGAATGCACCAAATTGCACCGGTATCTCGATTATGTGGTGAATACACCATTTCAGAACAACTGAGCAAGAAGTCCAAAAAGACAGTAACTTTGGGCCCATTAACATTTGGGCCCGAAGTGATCCATAGTACAGCGATAATTGTATTTTTGGGTTCGAAATAGCTCCCAAATCGGATCAAAAATGTTCTGAAGCATGCTCCAGTGTCTTGGTGCGAAACGACCAGGGTCGGGTGTCTTGGTGCGAAACGACCATGGTCGGGTTTTTATCCTAAAACACGTGATTCAACCATAACAACATGGCGGCCTTCAATGTCGAAAGGTGTGTTTAGGTCAACTGACCGTGCTCGATATAATACTAATGGGTTGAAAGGGCCGTTAAACCCCAAAACAAACAAACAAACTGACATTTTTCATATTTCTGCTCAAAACGTAGATTGTGGGTACTCATTTGAAATGCCTCACTGAGGCAATTTTAACAAGTATCTACAATCTATGTTTTTGAGTAGAAATAAGAAAAAAAATATATACCCCTGTAAACCACAGTTTTACAACATAAAAGGGGTTTAAGGCGGCAAAACTTTAGGCATGCTTTCCTGATGAATAATTATTAAAGCCAATGTTGTGGTTCATGCTCATAATATATTGTATTTATTATACACATTCCTACAAAGTCTCATTCAAACATTTTCAAATATTCAGGCATTATGTTGTGGATGAGAAAAACCTCAACGATTAATATGCATCTGGATAGTTATGGAATGGGCATATAAAAATTTGCCATTAAGATGTTTGATGTAGCCATAAAACTGAACTCTCGTCAAGGACTGATAAAGAGGAATAGATACATTAGCATTGGTATAGCAATTTCTACATTTTACAAGTATGACCAGGGAAGACCCAGCTCAGCCTGTGCATACATCCAGTCTTTTAAGTCTTCATTGGCAGCATTAAAGAGCTATAGATCATTCACTATCCATGGAGTGCCAAGTGGAGACTGATCAGACTGCACATCTCTCCAGGCTAATCTGAGTTTTTCCTGGGTTTCTCGGAGTCTGTTGGTTTTCTTTTGCTCCAGCATTTCTGTTGGTGTATGCTGTCGAGTCCTCAACCTTGTTTCATCTCTGTGGTTTTTTTTATTTGTATGTTCTTGGAGATGTTACATTGATGAGTTAGGAAGCCTTCATGCGGACTAAACAAAATTAATGTCTATACCGCTACAGAGGTAAGGGCGAGGATTGTGGCCACGTAAAATCGATTTAAGCCCCCCAGTGGAATTCATTCCACTGACCGTTCCAAGGCGGTTCTTCTGTGGCGGTTTATTTATGTTATTGTTCTTACTTATTGTATCACATGTGTCTTTTTGTTTTGGATGGCCGTTAGGCCATTTTGTGGGAAAGTAGCTGTCCTTTTGGCCTTCCTCTGTTTGGGTTTCCATTATGGTCTGGTCGTTTCGTGTTTGTGTTTCTTTCCCTGTGGTGTCTTTGGTGGGGTGTGTGAGTTAATTGTATCGATTCCTGATCTTTGTTTTACTTCTACTTTACAGGTAAATTTTGGGCATTGCTGTGCCTAGGCTCATATCCAGGCTAAGTTTGAAACTGAGTCCTGTCAGGTCAAAAACTAGGTTACTAGGTCAAATCTTAGAAAAAAAACTGTGAAAATACTTTGAAATTGAGCCATTTGCCTAGGAGAAAAATGTTTTTTTATCTTTAACTCTGGCAACAATTTTGTTCAGCAGAACAGAATATTAATAAAAGGTCATAAGAGAAACATTTCTTGGAAATTATTTTGAAATCTGGCCATTAGATTAGGAGGAGATGTTGTTTCAAAGTTTTTCTATTTTTATCTCTGAGGGCCATTTTGTTCTCCCGGAACATTTTTGCAATTTCGGCAGAGGATCACAAAGTAGTATTTCTGTTAAATTATTTAGAAATAGGTGTGCTTTTGGGATACAGTGATGTCTGCCATACATCCCAACATCGGCCGTCAACTTTTGCTTGTATACACTCTAGAGGGCACAGTTTTGATCCAATCTTTATGAAACTTTGTCAGAATGTTTATCTATATAAAGTCTAGGCCATTGAAACTGATTCATGTCGGGTTAAAAACTAGGTCATTAGGTAAAATCGAAGAAAAACCTTGTGTACACAATAGAGGCTCCATTTTCCATTGAATCTTTGTGAAACTCTTAGAATGTTCATTCACAAAATATCAAGGTTAGTTCGAAAATGTCCGTTGAACAACTAGGTTACTTGGTCAGTTCATTAAAAAACATTGTCTACACAATAGTGGCTTCATTTCTCAATGTTCATAAAACTTTGTCAAACAATTTGTTTTGTCAGTGTCTTGGCCAAGTTGGAATCTGGGCCTTGTCTGATCAAAAACTAGGTCACTAGGTCAAATCTTAATAGAAAAACCTTCACAATAGAAGCTTCATTTTCCATTCGATCTTCATGAAACTTCATCTGACAGAATGTTTGTTTGAACGATTATTATCTAGGTTACATTCAAATATGGGTCATGTGGATTCAAAAACTAGGTTACTAGGTCAAATCATTGAAAAATATTGTGTACATAATTGAGGCTTCATATTTTGTAATGAATGTTCATTAAACTTTATCAGATTGTTTGTTTTGACAGTGTCTGGGCTAAGTTCCAATATGGGCCATGTCGGGTACAAATCTATGACACCCAAGGCCCACCCAGACACGGGTATTTTATAGGAAGGATTTTTTGAAAACTGTACCTAAATGTTGTCTTTGTTGTCTGCTTCATCTTGCAAACCTTTCAGACATTTTTGCATGTACAGGCAAGCAGTGTGAACCCTGGTTAGATTGTTTCTAGGAAAAACAGTCTGATATGGGTCCACACTGTTTCCAGCAATGACTTGTAAAGTTTTATACCTGCAGACAACAAAGCAGACAACAATTGGTGTGATTGGCATCTTAAGGGCTTATAAGCTTATAAGCCATGTGTGTTGACATTTTACAGTTTGGTTTGGTTATTAAAGTAGTTTAATATTGGTCATTTGTTTCCTGTTGTTTTTGTCGCACCTGCTTATAGCATGGTGCGATATAGACGTCCGATTTTCCGTCCGTTCATTCGTTCGTCCGACCGTCTGTCAACATTTACGCCGAGGTTCGACATTTATGTCATCATTTACTTCAAAGTTAGTATTCTAATCGACTACAACCATCACACCTTGCATGAAACATTAATATGATGCTGTAGAAATTCTTCTTTAGAAAAGTAGAGAAAATTGCAAAATTCTGAAGGTTTACAGTTGTCAAGGCGAGTGAGAACACCAACAGAGAAGGTAAATCTTGTCTTGAAGTTGGCCCCAATTTTATAAAGGTTTCTTTTGCTTGAAAGAATCTGCAACTTCTTTACCCTACCCAGTCTTTTTGTGCAACAGTAGCCCCATACATAGAAAAAGTATTACTTATTTGAAAACTAAGAAAAAAAAAGCTACCAAACCTGCAGGTGTTCCATGTCACCTTAAGTGACTAACAAAAACACAAGCAACAACACTGCCAGGTACAAATCTATTTTTTAAAAAGTTTAGAATAGCATAGCATATTTTCAGATGTCTAAATTGTTTTTAATTTCACTATTAAATTAAAAACTAATCCTTCATGTGGCCCTCTGATTTCAACAACCATGATGTGTTGTAGTGGTTGAGTACTCGCTTCATAAAGTAAGAGTTGTCCGTTCAATTACTGAACTTACCAGACTTTTGGATGAGTCTACATATGATCTTAAGAGTTGTTGAAACATACAACCCAAACACAAAAACCTTGATGGACATTCCTATGAGTAATGGTACTAAACACATATATCACCAGCCAAGGCTCTTGTGAGCTTGTGCATTTGTACAGTATCACCAGAGCCTTCACTATTTGCACATATGCAGTACAGAACTAGACAGAGGTTCTTGCAAAATGTCTGCCTTCTAGCCCGATTTATCCCTTTGATGTAAGTCTCCAGAATCAACTGGTCAGGAAACTGGACAGTTCATTTCTTCTGACATGCAGATATTTCTCATTCTTGAAGGGACCCCTGAGCAGCATCCCTCTTCGTTATACTAATTCAGATGTGACTATAGGCTTGAAAAACCTATATATTCTTCTATGACATGTTCTAAAAAGGAAACAAAGTATACAGCTGTTGAGTACAGTCAAATCACTCCTGCCTTTAACCATTTTAACATTTCTTTATTTATTCATTGATTTTTTTTTTTTTTTTTTTTTTTGGGGGGGGGGGGGGGGTAATTTTATACATACATTTTTTTTTTACGGTTGGTGGGGGTAAAAAAAAAATTTATGGACTGTGGATGGGGTATTGAATTTATTCTTAAATAGGGGGTGGCGGGGTTCCCATTTTTTTTAAATTCATGGTTACTGGGGGTCAGGGAAAATTATATTTTACGGGTGGTGGGGTTTTTAAACAAGAGGGCCATGATGGCCCTGGATCGCTCACCTGATCCTATTGTACAAACGGAATTGTGGGTAATATATGGTGGAGTGGAGGGTTTGAGCAATTTTGGTTCGACCCAAAGACCATTTCTGTGAAATTAATTCAAAATCAGTCTGCCTGTTTAGGAGTAGAAGTCATTTTGAGAAGTAGAAGTCATTTTTGATGAAATGACATCTCAAGCCCTGCCGCCCAATGAAACCAATGGGGTTTAAATGCATTGATGGTTCCACTTGCACCACTTTGCCTAGACAGGCTAAAACCTTCAAAGTGGTTTACCAATACTCCTGTAGAAGCACCTTGCAGCCAAGGTGGGTGGGGGCCAAAACTTTCAAAAGACATCTGTCTCTAAAAGGAAGCAATTTTATAGGAATGTTCCATGAGTGACCCTCTAACAAAATTGCTAAAAATATTTTGCTTAACTGTGCATGATGGCCACCACAGCTAAAAACCTCAAACCTCATTCCTGTCAAATAATTTCATAATCAAACCACTGGTTAAGGAGAAGAAGTTGTTTAAAGGTTTTGTTCACCAGAGCGGCATAGTTTGAGCAATTTTGGTGGAGGGTCACCCAACGAACATTCCTGTCAAGTAATTTCAAAATCCATCCACTGGTTATGGAGAAGAAGTCGTTTAAAGGTTTTTCTATTTTTAGCTCTGGTGGCCATTTTGTTCACCCGAGGGGAACAGTATGAGCAATTTTGGTAGAGGGTCACGAAACAAACATTCCTGTGAAATAATTTCAAAATCCGTCCACTGGTTATGGAGAAGAAGTCGTTTAAAGGTTTTTCTATTTTTAGCTCTGGTGGCCATTTTGTTCACCTGAGGGGAACAGTATGAGCAATTTTTGTAGAGGTTTATCAAAGGAACATTCCTGTGAAATAATTTCAAAATCCATCCACTGTTTAAGGAGTAGAAGGTGTTTAAAGGTTTTTCTATTTTTAGCTCTGGTGGCCATTTTGTTCACCCGACATGAAATTGTTTGAGTAATTTTGGTAGAGGATCCCCCAAGGAACCTTCCAGTGAAATAATTTTAAAACCCATCCACTGGTTAAGGAGAAAAAGTCGTTTAAAGCTTTTTCTATTTTTAGCTCTGGTGGCCATTTTGTTCACCCGAGTGGAACGGTTGGGGCAATTTTGGTAGAGGGTCACCTAAGGAACATTCCTGTGAAGTAATTTCAAAATCCATCCACTAGTTAAGGAGAAAAAGTCGTTTAAAGCTTTTTCTATTTTTAGCTCTGGCGGCCATTTTGTTCACCCGAGCGGAACGGTTTGAGCAATTTTGGTAGAGGGTCACCCAAGGAACCTTCCAGTGAAATAATTTTAAAATCCATCCACTGGTTAAGGAGAAAAAGTCGTTTAAAGCTTTTTCTATTTTTAGCTCTGGTGGCCATTTTGTTCACCCGAGTGGAACGGTTTGGGCAATTTTGGTTGAGGGTCACCTAAGGAACATTCCTGTGAAGTAATTTCAAAATCCATCCACTAGTTAAGGAGAAAAAGTCGTTTAAAGCTTTTTCTATTTTTAGCTCTGGCGGCCATTTTGTTCACCCGAGCGGAACGGTTTGAGCAATTTTGGTAGAGGGTCACCCAAGGAACATTCCTGTCAAGTAATTTCGAAATCCATCCACTGGTTAAGGAGAAGAAGTCCTTTAAAGGTTTTTCTATTTTTAACTCTGGCGGCCATTTTGTTCACCAGAGCTGAACGGTTTGAGCAATTTTGGTAGAGGGTCATCCAAGGAACATTCCTGTGAAACAATTTCAAAATCCATCCACTTGTTAAGCAGGAGAAGTCGTTTAAAGAATTTTCTATTTTTAGCTCTGGCGGCCATCTTGTTGACCCGAGCGGAACAGTTTGAGCAATTTTGGTAGAGGATCACCCAAGGAGCATTCCTGTGAAATTAGATCAAAATCTGTCCAGCAGTTTTGGAGGAGAAGTTGTTTAAAGCAAAAGTTGACGACGGACACACGCACGCATGGACGACGGACGACGGACAAAGACTGATCCCAAAAGCTCACCTTGAGCACTTTGTGCTCAGGTGAGCTAAAAAGTGCCTCCCACCCACCCCCCCTGACTAATTCTGGAATTGCCCTAAGATCACAAGGACCAATATATAAGCTGACAAATCTGACAAGGGTCACAGCATAAAGAAAGAACAAACTAACTAATAATGAACAGATGGAAAGACAAAAACTATAACCTTTGATATACTTTGTATGCAAGGAGTATAGTGAAAACAGTTATCAAATCCTGTACCATATACTATTATGCGATGTATTCATGTGAATTTATTTTAATAAATATTGTTTAAACCAAAACAGTTAACACAAAACTTGGACGTAATCAAAATGTATAAGTCCTAGTTATTGACCCCTAGCCCCACCCAGGGGCTTGACCTAGGAGCTTAGATATTCCATATGAAAGTTAATACTATAGCTATATTCTGTACCAAATATGAAGAGAATCTAACATGAGGTTACAGAGATATAAGCAATCAGAAAGGTTTGACACAAAACTTTGACGTAAAAGTGGACAAACTGACAGACAGCCCACCCAGGGGCTTGACCCAGGGGCTTAGATATTCCATATGAAAGGATATGCTATAGAGATATCCTTTACCAAATATGAAGAGAATCTAACATGTCGTTACAGAGATATGAGCAATCAAAAAGGTTTCAACACAAAACATTGACATAAATGTTGATGAACGGACTGACAGGTGCAATGTCCACCCAGGGGCTTGACCCCCGAGCTTAGATATTCCAAATGAAAGGTAATGCTATAGAGATATCCTGTACCAAATATGAAGAGAATCAAACATGTGGTGACAGAGATATGAGCAATCAAAAAGGTTTAACACAAAACTTTGATGTAAAAGTTGGCAAATGGACGGACAGCCCACCCAGGGGCTTGACCCAGGGGCTAAGATATTCCATATGAAAGGTAATGCTATAGTGGTATCCTGTTCCAAATATGAAGAGAATCCAACATGTGGTGACAGAGATATGAGGAATCAAAAAGGTTTAAGCAAAACTTAGATGTAAAAGTTGACAAATGGACGGACAGCCCACCCAGGGGCTTGACCCAGAGGCTTAGATATTCTATATGAAAGGTAATGCTATAGAGATATCCTTTACCAAATGTGAAGAGAATCTAACATGTGGTTACAGAGATAGAGCGATCAATATGGTTTAACTCAATCAACAAGAGGGCCCACAGGGCCCTGGTTTGCTCACCTGTGTGTCACTGTCTCGAGTACATTCTAATTTTAGCTATAGTGGCCATCTTGTTCATCAGCAGAGTGATTTTAGCTTATTTGGTAGGGAGTAACCTAGGCAACATTCCAGTGAAGTTTGAATCAAATTGGCCTTAGGGTCTAGGAGGGGTTCACGTTTGAATCAGATTTACAATATTTTTCTATTTTTAGCTCCGGTGGCCATTTTTTCCATCAGAGCGGGATTGTTTTAGCCTTTTTGGTAGAGGGTCATCTTAGCAACATTACTTCGAAGTTTGAATGAAATTGGCCCAAGAGTACAGAAGGAATTGTCGTTTGAAGATTTTTTTATTTTCAGCTCTGGCAGCCATCTTGTTCATTGGAGTGGAATGAGTTTTAACTATTTTGGTAGGGAGTCACCTAGGCAACATTCCTGTGAAGTTTTAAATCCAATTGGCCCAATGGTTTAGAAGGAGTTCGCATTTGAAGCAAATTTACAATGTTTTTCTACTTTTAGCTCTTGTGACCATTTGTTATGCTATTTTCCTAGAGGGTCAACTACACAACATTCCAATGAAGTTTAGAAGCCTTCATGGTGAAGTGGTCATGCTACTTGCCTTGTAAACCAGGGGTAGCAGGATCAATCCCAGGCTTCTCCAGACTTTCAGATTGGTCTTTAAACAGAGGTCCCATCACTGTATGACCTTAGCTGTTGGTGAGACTTCAACTCAAACACTCACTCCTATGAAGGAACCTATATGCCAGATATGAAGGCTGTATCTTAAATGCTCCAAAAGTTATGACAAAGTAAGTCAAAGGTCAAGGTCATGGCTCAAAAGTTTTGAATGGTTGGGAAAACTTTGTCACAAGAAACATACATGCCTAATATGAAGGCTCTATCTCATATGGTTCAAAAGTTATGATAAAGTAGGTCACAGGTCAACGTCACAGGTCAAATCTTTATATGAGTGGGAAGTCCTCGTCACAAGGAACCTACATGCCAAATATGAAGGCTCTATCTCAAACAGTTCAAAAGTCATGACAAAATGATCTACTGATCTACTTTTTGATTTGACATGACCCATATTCGAACTTAACTTAGATATTGTCCAGATGATCATTCTGAGCAAGTTTTATGATGATTTACCTAAAACTGTGGCCTCTTAGAGTGTTCAAAACATTTTTCTATGATTTGACCTGCTGACCTACTTTTTGACCCGACATGACCCATATTCAAACTTGACCCAGATAATGTCAAGATGATCATTCTGAGCAAGTTTGATGATGATCAGACCAAAACTAGGGTCGCTAGTGTGTCCACAAGGTTTTTCAACAATCTGACCTACTGACCTACTTACTGGCCAGATATGACGTATATTCGAAATTAACTGAGATATTGTCAAATGATCATTTTTAGCAAGTTTGATGATGATCAGACCAAAACTGTGGCCTCTAGTGTGTGCAGAGGGTTTTTTCTATGATTTTATCTACTGACCTACTTTTTGGACCGACAAGACCCATATTCTAACTTGACTCAGATTTGTCAAGATGATCATTCTGGGCATCTGTGATGATGATCGGACCCAATCTGTGGCCTCTAGTGTGTTCACAAGGTTTTTCTATGATTTGACGTACTGACCAACTTTTTGACCTGAAATGACCCATATTCAAATTGACCGAGAGATTGTCAAGACTATCATTCTGAGCAAGTTTGATGATGATTGGACCTAATCTGTGGCCTCTAGTGTGTTCACAAGGTTTTTCTCTGATTTGACCTACTGACCTACTTTTTGACCTGCCATGACCCATATTCGAAAGTGACCAAGATATTATCAAGATGATCATTCTGAGCAAGTTTGATGATGATCGAACTAAAACTGTGGCCTCTAGTGTGTTTACAAGGTTTTTCTCTGATTTGAACTACTGACCTACTTTTTGAACCGACATGACCCATATTCTAACTTGACTCAGATATTGTCAAGATGATCATTCTGGGCAAGTTTGATGATGATTGGACATAAATTGTGGCCTCTAGTGTGTTCTGAAGGTTTTTCTATGATTTGACCTACTGACCTACTTTTTGACCCGACAACACCCATATTCTAACTTGACTGAGATATTGTCAAGATGATCATTCTGGGCTAGTTTGATGATGATCGGACCAAAACTGTGGCCTCTAGTGTCTTCACAAGGTTTTTTTCTGATTTGACCTACTGACCTACTTTTTGACCCAACATGACCCATATTCAAACTTGACCGAGAAATTTTGTGGTGGTACAAAATGTGTGCAAGTTTAGTTAAAATCAAATCATAAATGAAACGGCTGTCATGCAGACAAGATCAAAATAGGCAATTTTTGCCATTTCAGGGGCCGTAACTCCATAACGCATGATGGGATATGGCTGGTTCAAGAAAGGAACCCAGATCTCATGGTGGTACAAGTTGTGTGTAAGTCTGGTTAAAATCAAATCATAAATGAAGATGCTATCGTGCGACAAGACCAAAATAGGCAATTTTTGCAATTTCAGGGGCCGTAACTCCGTAACACATGATGGGATATGGCTGGTTCAAGAAAGGAACCCAGATCTCATGGTGGTACAAGTTGTGTGCAAGTCTGGTTAAAATCAAATCATAAATGAAGATGCTATCGTGCGGACAAGACCAAAATAGGCAATTTTTGCCATTTCAGGGGCTGTAACTCCGTAACACATGATGGGATATGGCTGGTTCAAGAAAGGAACCAAGATCTCATGGTGGTACAAGTTGTGTGCAAGTCTGGTTAAAATCAAATCATAAATGAAGATGCTATCGTGCGGACAAGACCAAAATAGGCAATTTTTGCCCTTTCAGGGGCCGTAACTCTGTAACACATGATGGGATATGGCTGGTTCAAGAAAGGAATCCAGATCTCGTGGTGGTACAAGTTGTGTGCAGGTCTGGTTAAAATCAAATCATAAAAGAAGATGCTATCGTGCGGACAAGACCAAAATAGGCAATTTTTGCCCTTTCAGGGGCCGTAACTCCGTAACACATGATGGGATATGGCTGGTTCAAGAAAGGAACCTAGATCTCATGGTGGTACAAGTTGTGTGCAAGTCTGGTTAAAATCAAATCATAAATGAAGATGCTATTGTGCAGACAAGAAATTGTTTACGCACGGATGCACGCACGCACGGACGCACACACGACGGACAAAATGTGATCACAAAAGCTCACCTTGTCACTATGTGACAGGTGAGCTAAAAAGGTTTAACACAAAACTTTGACGTAAAAGTTGACAAACGGACGGACAGCCCACCCAGGGGCTTGATCCAGGGGCTTAGATATTCCATATGAAAGGTAATGCTATAGAGATATCCTGTTCCAAATATGAAGAGAATCCAACATGTGTTGACGAAGATATGAGCAATCAAAAAGGTTTAACACAAAACTTTGACGTAAAAGTTGACAAACAGACAGACAGCCCACCCAGGGGCTTGACCCAGGGGCTTAGATATTCCATATGAAAGGTAATGCTATAGAGATATCCTTTACCAAATATGAAGAGAATCATACATGTGGTTACAGAGATATGAGCAATCAAAAAGGTTTAACGCAAAACTTTGACATAATGGTTGACGAACAGCGGGACGAATGGAAGTACGAACGAACGAACGCACTAACGAATGAACCAACCAACGGACAGAAAGACAAAAACTATATACCCCCGAAGTATGTCGGGGGTATAATGAAATTTGTAGACCAGTATGTAACTTCAGTGTAAGTATCAACTAAATCTATCAAAGGGTTCAGAAAATACAATCTCTTAGAAACGTTGATGCAAAACTTTACAGATGGACGGACAGACGGAAAGACGGACACACGGATGGACGGACGGACGAATGGCAAGACGAAAACTATATACCTCTATAGCATACTTTGTATGCCGGGGTATAAACGGACGAACGGAGGAACAGCAAGACGAAAACTATATACCCCCATAGCAGACTTTGTATGCCGGGGGTATTATAAAGAGTACCCTTCAAAATAAGCTTTTAATAGCAGAATTAGTCATAATTTTAGGTGGTCTTAATAGCAGAATTAGTCATAATTTCAGGTGGTCTTATTAGTCATAATTTCAGGTGGTCTTAATAGCAGAATTAGTCATAATTTCAGGTGGCCTTCATAGCAGAATTAGTCATAATTTTAGGTGGTCTTCATAGCAGAATTAGTCATAATTTCAGATGGTCTGAATAGCAGAATTAGTCATAATTTAAGGTGGTCTTAATAGCAGAATTAGTCATAATTTTAAGTGGTCTTCATAGCAGAATTAGTCATACCTTTAGGTGGTCTTAATAGCAGAATAAGTCATATTTTAGGAGGTCTTAATAGCAGAATTAGTCATAATTTCAGGTGGTCTTAATAGCAGAATTAGTCATAATTTTAAGTGGTCTTCATAGCAGAATTAGTCATAACTTTAGGTGGTCTTAATAGCAGAATAAGTCATAATTTTAGGAGGTCTTAATAGCAGAATTAGTCATAATTTCAGGTGGTCTTAATAGCAGAATTAGTCATAATTTAAGGTGGTCTTAATAGCAGAATTAGTCATAATTTTAAGTGGTCTTCATAGCAGAATTAGTCATACCTTTAGGTGGTCTTAATAGCAGAATTAGTCATATTTTAGGAGGTCTTAATAGCAGAATTAGTCATAATTTCAGGTGGTCTTAATAGCAGAATTAGTCATAATTTTAAGTGGTCTTCATAGCAGAATTAGTCATAACTTTAGGTGGTCTTAATAGCAGAATTAGTCATAATTTTAGGAGGTCTTAATAGCAGAATTAGTCATAATTTCAGGTGGTCTTAATAGCAGAATTAGTCATAATTTTAAGTGGTCTTCATAGCAGAATTAGTCATAATTTTAGGAGGTCTTAATAGCAGAATTTCACTGTACTTACTGATTTTCCAGTGTACTGGAAGTTACACTGACACCATAGCTAGATGCTCTGAGCTGTCGGAAATATGGCTGTATTACTGGAAAGTTTAGAGGGGTCATCCATTCCACTGGTTTCTGACCTATACCACAAATATTCACAGCACAGGCATTGAACCAGTCCTGGAGAACACAAGTGAACACACAACCATACTTTAACCCATTATGTGCGGGGGTCACTGCCAAAACATGCAGCCAAAGATCATATGCAGCAGAATATGGCATCTGATCTGGGCCTTCACTGCAGAAAGTTCATCTATTTTCTAAATAATTTCTTTGGTTTGTTTGAACTGAGGTTTTACATCCCCTTCAACACTATTAAGGTCATTTTAGAGACATTGCTTCCTATTTTGTGGGACTTTTACTCGACACTGACATCACATCTCAAGCCCTACCGCCCATAGAGACCGCTAGGGTTTAAGGAGCGGTCAGACTTGCATCACTTTTCCTGGGCAGCCTTAAACCATAAGCTGTTTACCGGTACTCAAGTTTGGCCAGTTTGAGCTCTGCGCGGAAGCATCATGCAGCCCAATCAATTTCTTCAGGCCCCGATGGGCGGGGGTGCATTTAAATAACTGACCCTGACACCCCTTAATTTTGAAATTGGTGCATGTTGTATATAAAGTGGAAGAAGATTCCAATCAGTACAAAACAAGTTAAATATTCTAACTGTAAAAAAAAAATCTCCGTGAAAGAACTTTTTCACAAAGTTGTCTATGCAAAACTATTCTGCTGAGAACATTTTCGGGCCAGCATATAAACCCTTTCAACACATCATTTCTGAAATGAACTTCCATTCCTTAATTTGAACATGCCTATTCTATTAAGGGGAATGGGAACACCTGGCAGATTTTTCCGTCATTTTTCAAATGGAGATAACTTTCGGGACTTCCTGTTCACCTTCCAATAAGCACTGTCCAACTGAAAAAGGGGTCTACTTTTAAAGAAAAGAATTTGCTCCTCGGGAGCAAATTCTTTTCTTTAAGAGTTGACCTCTATTGTCATGGGAGGCAAAAATACTTTTGCAGGAGTTACCTCCCCTGAAGGTGTATCCATTCCATTTAAATGTAAGGTTTAGTCAACTTTGTTTATTTGATTTGAGGTTTAACATCCCCGTCAACACTATTTAGGACATTCTGGAGATGTTAATTCCAATTTTATGAGACTTCCATCCCAAAGGTTGATAAACAGTGTATATCTAGATGAGATGCTTCATTAGGAGCAATCTCATCTTGATCTATATTGTTTGCAGAGGTATCTGTGTCAGTCTACAGTGTTGAGGCATTAACCCTTTTTGCTTCCTCCTTATATACAGCAGGAGTCCAATTCAAAATTTAGGGGTTTCAGGCTGCGTTTCCTTCAAAATTTATTTGCAAAAACGGCTGAACTTTTTGCAAACAGTGAAGGCCCTGATCAGACACCGTATTCTGCAGCGTCTGATCTGGGCCTGCATTGTTTGCCAATTACACGTTTGGGGGTTTCCGGTACAAAATGGGATAACGTTACGAAAGATATTCATGTATTATTTTCATCTGTACCAGTCTACAGGGTTAGTCTCCCGGCCCTACATCATAGTGTAGTTTGTATTTTCTTGTCATTTGGGACACTGATTCCATTGTCGAATTTTTAAAATATTTGAGGGTCACTGATGAGGCCTAATTGGCCGAAACTAGCTAGTCTGGCCCAGAAAACATGTACACTCCATATTTTCCAGTTCTGTGGTGTTTTCCTTACTTCCAAAGGATAACCCTTTTTAGAAAATAACGTCACTACAGCTGGTGTCTGGGAATGTGGGGCAGCCGTTAAAAGTCTCCCTGCCCAACGTCATAGTATAGTTTGTATTTTCTTGTCCTTTGGGACATTGATTCCATTGTGGAATTTTGAAAATATCTGAGGGTCACTGATGAGACCTAATTGGCCAAACTAGCTAGTCTGGCCCAGAAAACATATACACTCCATAATTTCCAGTTCTGTTGTGTATTCCTTGCTTCCAAAGGATAACCCTTTCTAGAACATATTTAGAAAGATTAAGGTAAGGGAAGAAATATTATTCTGAGACACAGTATGCATGAAAACTTCTTACTGGAAGGAGGGAAAGGTGTATGGTCTGAGTAACTGCAAGTATACTAGCATATAATTAGTTACTTTGCTCTCTTGGTGAAAATTCACGACAACTGTCATCTGCTTTGTCATCTGCCGGTTACCTTAAAATTAATTTTTTGCAAACAGTGTGGATCCGGATCAGACTGCTCCTATAGGAGCAGTCTGATCTGGGCCCACACTGTTTGCCTGTATGCAAAAATATTTTTAAAAAGTTGGCAAAAAAAAAATCAGCATACGACATATACAGATGACATTTTCAGGTGTAGTTTTCTCGATGCCTTAAGGGTTAAGTCAGTAAGAGGCTTAAGGAATCAGAAACCACTAATCAAGACTATCAGTATTTAAAATGCCATGAGAAAATGCATCTGAAAATGTTGTTTGTTTATGCCATCTGCTGCATCTACTTGCAAACTTTTAAAGCCCCCGCCCATAGGGGCTTGAAGAAATATATGGGCTGCATGATGCTTCCATGCAGAGCTGAATCCGGCCCGCACACTAGTACTAGTAAACCGCTTAGAGGATCTAAGCCTGTCCAGGAACCCCGGTGCGAGGCGGACCGTCCATGCTAATAAACCCTATTGGTTTCATTGGGCGACAGGGCTTGAGATGTCATTTCATCTCAAGGTCCGGTAAAAGTCCCACAAAATTGGAAGCAACGTCTCCAAAATGACCTTTACAGTGTTGACAGGGACGTTAAACCTCAAATCAAACAAACAAAACTTGCAAACTTTTAAAACATTTTTGGATAAAGGCAAACAGTGTGGCCCCTGATTAGAAGGAGCAATCTGATCTGGGTCTACACTGTTCGCAAAAAAATGACTTTTAACAGAACCAGCGGACGATAATTGTGACTGGCATCTTATTGGTTAAAATATTTTCTTTCTTACTAGTCAGAGAAAATACAGCTTGACATTACATGTGAATCATCATTTTGACATGATTCACATGAAATGTCAAGCCTTTTTTCACTGAAAATTATGGAAAAGATTAGACGGTCATCTGCTGTTTTCTGTAGCACCTAGTAGGGTTGAAATAGGAAATATTTTCACCTGTATCTGTTTAGCTGAGGAAAACATCTGTTGCAAGCACAGAAAAGTGCTGTCGGCAAGATAGGTTCTTGCTAGAATAATCTTGTTCTTAGGCATGTCTCGCTCTTTCAGTTGTTTAGCAATCTGTAGACGGGCACCATATTTGGTAACACCATACACGGTTGTCATGATTGTTTGCTTGATCACCTGAAACATAGAACTGCATCATGAGACAGGCTGTCTTTGGGGTTTCAACCATTCATAGGGTTTCAAACATTCATAATGTTAACATGGCCATATAATGAATACCCCTCAAAACCCACTTTTATATAGAGAAAACTGCGGTTTACAGGGGTATACATTATTTTTCTTAATTTTGCTCCCAGACATAGGTTGTGGGTACTCGTTAGAACCGCCTCAATGAGGCGGTTCTAACGAGCACTCACGACCTACATTTGAAGTATAAATAAGAAAAACATCACAAATTTCTCGCTCTTTCAGTTGTTTAGCAATCTGTAGACAAGCACCATATTTGGTAACACCATAAACGGTTGTCATGATGAAACATTAGAGTTGCATCATGAGAAAGCTTGTGTTTGAGGTTTCAACCAATTTCCATTCATCATGTTAACAAAAGAGAAGTGAAGGCAATGATCAGGAATCGAGACAATTAACCCACAGCTCCCATCAGTGACACCAAAGGGAAAGCAGCACAAACATGAAACAACAGACCCCAACAGAAACATCAACAGCGGAAAGCCAAAATGACAGCCACCTTCCCACAAAACGGCCAACCAGCCAGCCAAAACAAAACAACACAAGCGTCACACAAAGACAATCCATAACAAAAATAAACCGCAACAGAAGAACCGCCCTGGAAGGTCAGTGATACGAATTACACTCGGGGGCTTAAATCGATTTTACGTGGCCACAATCCTGGCCCTTATTTCTGTCGCAATTTAGACAAATAATTTGTTCAGTCCGCATGAATGTCTCCTAACTCATCAGTGCAACATCTCCATGAACACAAAAATCAAACAACCACAAAAACAAGTCTGTGTAATGCATACCGCGCCAAACTCCGCTTTATATATACAAAAGCAGGGTTTACAGGGGTGTACATTATTTTTTCCTTATTTTTCTTCCCAGACATAGGTTGTGGGTACTCGTTAGAACTACCTCAATGAGGCAGTTCTAACGAGCACCCACACCTACGTTTGAAGTATAAATAAGAAAAACATCACAAGTTTATCGCTCTTTCAGTTGTTTAGCAATCTGTAGACAAGCACCATATTTGGTAACACCTTACACAGTTGTCATGATTGTTTGCTTGATCACCTGAAACATAGAGCCCGATCATGAGACAAGCTGTCTTTTACAGGGGTTTACAGGGGTATACATTACTTTTCTTATTTTTGCTCCCAGACATAGGTTGTGGGTACTCATTAGAACCGCCTCATTGAGGCGGTTCTAACGAGCACCCACGACCTACATTTGAAGTATAAATAAGAAAAACATCACAAATTTCTCGCTCTTTCAGTTGTTTAGCAATCTGTAGACAAGCACCTTATTTGGTAACACCATACACAGTTGTCATGATTGTCTGCTTGATCACCTGAAACATTAGAGTCGCATCATGAGACAGCCTGTTTGTTTGAGGTTTCAACCAATTTCCATTCATCAAGTTAACATAAGAGAAGTGAAGGCAATGATCAGGAATCGAGACAACTAACCCACAGCTCCCATCAGAGACACCAAAGGGAAAGAAGCACAAACATGAAACAACTAGACCCTAATGGAAACATCAACAGCGGAAAGCCTAAACAACAGCCACCTTCCCACAAAACGGCCAACCAGCCAGCCAAAACAAAACAACACAAGCGTCACACAAAGACAATCCATAACAAAAATAAACCGCAACAGAAGCACCGCCCTGGAACGGTCAGTGATACGAATTCCACTCGGGGGCTTAAATCGATTTTACGTGGCCACAATCCTGGCCCTTATTTCTGTCGTGATTTAGACAAATTATTTGTTCAGTCCGCATGAATGTCTCGTAACTCATCAGTGCAACATCTCTGTGAACACAAAAATCAAACAACCACAAAAACAAGTCTGTGTAATGCATACCCCTCCAAACCCCACTTTATATACACAAAAGCAGGGTTTACAGGGGTATACATTATTTTTTTCTTATTTTTTTGCTCCCAGACATAGGTTGTGGGTACTTGTTAGAACCACCTCAATGAGGCGGTTCTAACGAGCACCCACGACCTACATTTGAAGTATAAACTAGAGCTGTCAGTGAAACTGACTAGGGCCCCGGCAGCGCTATCAGAAATTTGTGGACGGACAGATGGACAGACAGACAGACAGACAGACGGACGGACAGAGTGATTACTATAGGGCACCCACACTTTCAGTGCGGGGCCCAAATAAGAAAAACATCACAAATTTATCACTCTTTCAGTTGTTTAGCAATCTGTAGACAAGCACCATGTTTGGTACCGTAAAAATTCGGCTATAAGACGAGGATTTTTCCCTCCAAAATGAGCCCCAAAAAATGATCCCGTCTTATAGCCGAGGTCATGGACTACAGGCTTTTTTCCGGCAATGTCCGGCAAAGACCAGACATACGGAAAATGCCAATCGGTGATTTTTTAATTGATATAAATCGCCGCCCACAAACCACCGCTACCATTTTTCTGCACGTGATCGGTAAATGACGTCATCCGACGCCAGTACACCCACACGTGTTTAATGTCATTGTGTGTATCTCTTTCAAAAAAAAATGTTTGGAACCGTTAAAAAAATATTTTCTGGATAGCTAAACGGTTGTGAATAGAGGTGGATAGAAAACCAGCGCTTTGCACAGCTCCCGAATTATCCCCAGAAGCTCCGTGTCAATAAACAGCAATAGCGTTCGACTTTTCCCGCCAAAACATAGCATTCATGAGATCGTAGAAAAGTCTGTTTTTCTTACGCAAATATCTACCGCTAGATGTAGCTAATTGTCTGGGTGCGATTAAATCATTTTCACATTGATTGCGGATTAAATTTTATGATTGGAGGATAACCGCAAATTAGAGACATAACTTGACCATATTTTCACACCTTATCGACACGCACCGCCGGGTGGCAATTATATGACAGGGATTAACAATAGTGTCATACTTGAACCGTAATAACTACACAGATAGTTTGTCTCTGAATTGACAGTGCAGCAATTACATGTATTGCGATTTACTTACTGGTCTAGTTTTACCGTAAAGACTGACAGTTGTAGACGATTTTTTTTGCCCTTGTCCGACCGGGCGTCATAAGATAAAAGTGCACCTGCCTGGCGCGATCTCGGTCTTGTACCGGGCGGCCGGGAAATGGGTTTGTCAGCCCCTGTCGTCTATTAAATAGAAGTCTGTCTAGCCTGAGCCAGCAAAGCATGTACCGGACCGACAGCGATACGACGTATCGGCCCGACGTTGTTTCTCTTCGTAACTCCCAAAACGAAGACACAGTATGTCAACAGACATAAACAACCCATGTGAGTGGAAAGTAGAGGGGTTTTCTGACGAAAAAAGTCCGATTTCTCACATCTAAACAGCATCTGGCGGTAGCAGATAGGCCCCGACAGATATGGAAAAAATTTGACCCGTCTTATAAAAGAGTATAAGCAAAATCCCACCTTAGAAAAGGTGAAAAAGGGGTCCCGTCTTATAGCCGAATCGCCTTATAGCCGAATTTTTACGGTAACACCACACACAGTTGTCATGATTGTTTGCTTGATCACCTGAAACATTAGAGCCTCATCATGGGAAAGCCTGTTTGTGTGTTTGTGAGGTTTAACGTCCCTGTCAACACTGTATAGGTCATTTTGGAAGACATTGCTTCCAATTTTGTGGGACTTTTACCCGACATTGAGATGAAATGACATCTCAAGACCTACCCACCCAATAAAACCAACAGGGTTTATATATATTGGACAGTCTGACTCACACAACTTTGCCTGGGCAGGCTAAGTCCTTCAAATAGGTTTACCAGTACTCATGTGTGATCAGTTTAAGCTCTGCGTGGAAGCACTGTGCAGCCCTATCTATTTTTCCAAGCCCCAATAGGCGGGAGCAGTGAGAAAGCCTGTCTTTAGGGTTTCAGCCATTTATGATGCATCAGCATAAAGAAGGCAGTGCTGTGTCTAATGCATCTGTCTTGAAATTTTTGGTTCACAAACTAGAGGTGATGTCTCTTTTTTGTGGGGTGGGGGTGGTTTTTCAGCCCTTTCAAGCTTATTTCACCTTTTTCGAGTCAATTGTAAAGAGGTGATTGTTATAAAGTTATATGTACGACATCACTCAAAATAATGGAATATTTTAGGTAAATGAATATATTATACAAGTTTTACCTTCATTTCCAAAAAAAAAAAAACATCTACCTCACTGTTATCTGAATCACCTTTCAATGAGAAGTATATTCTTTCTTAACAAGTACCCCTTTGCAAATGGTCAAAATATAAGAATCTTATATGGGTGTGAGGGGTGGATGGAAAAATCCGTCCCGCGGGTCCCTGTCTGGTATCACAAAGAGTGCTGCCAGACAGTGATCCTGGGGGACGGATTTTTATATCCAACCCTCACACCCATATAGGCTTCTTTTTCTTGCTTAGTGTGGATTTATAATGCTGCAGTCACTTCGGTTACCAACATCCCCAATATTGTGATGACACTAAAAGCATGTTTAATGATGTCACGTACTGTGCTGTGATGTCAACCGTAACGACGGTGCATATGAGCTCGTATTCAACCAGTGCATTTATCAAACATGTGAAAACATTCGATTTTGGATAAGTACAGCAGGGTTAGAGCAGAATTTCTATCCCAAGCTAAAACTATGGATTTCCCTATCTGGTGTGCAAGACATATATTTCAGACATAGCCGCTGACAATCAAGGCTAATCTATTCCAATTAAAATGGCAGTATTTCTAGACACCACCTATAAGATGGGAGACAAGCAGCTGTAAAGTTTCTTTACAATCTTACCTTTCTCTCCACATGACCTCCACATATTTTGGCAGCTTCCTTGAGTTTTTCATCACCTTCAATGAGATCTCTTTGTCTCTTCTGCTCCACCTGTGCAATTAAAAGGAATGCATTTCATCCTTCAGGCATCCTGGGGCCCTGGGGCCAGTTGTTCAAAACTAACAACATTGTTAGCTAACATATCGTTAAAACTTTGTTCATTTAAGGGGAATGGGAACACCTGGCAGATTTTTCTGCCAGTTTTTCAACGGGAGACAACTTTCAGGACCTCCTGTTTGCTTTTCTATTAGCCCTGTACCGTCTACTCTTGAATTTGCTCCTCAGGAGCAAATTCTTTTCTTTAAGAGTTGACCCCTATTGACATGGGAGACAAAAATACTTTTCAGGAGTTGCCTCCCCTGAGGGTGTTCCCATTCCCCATAATATGGCAATATACTTATATTTTTGCTGAAAAAACTGAGAGCAGCTTTTGCAAAAATGCAAAAGCTGCTCTCATTTTTTCAGCAAAAATAACTCTATATTAGATAGGATACTTGCTAGAACAGTTAACAATTGCACCACTAACGAGCTCGTTAAGCTAATGTTGCTTTGAACAACTGGGCCCTGATAGTGCATTCATTCATATCTCCAAAATAACAACTTTTTCAATTAAGTTTTGCGATATTTTTCTTATTTACACTCCAAACATAGGCTGTAGGTGCTCATTAGAACCGCCTCATTGAGGCGGTTCTAATAAGTACCCACAACCTATGTCTTAGAGCAGAAATAAGCAAATATAAGTTTCACCCTTTAAACCCCAGTTTTCTCTATATAAAGCAGGGTTTCGACAGAGCTCATTTCAAGGACTTGTTTGCATGATGGATGTAATTAGTTAACATATCTTTAGAACTTTTGATCATTGAATGTGGCAAATATGCTTATATTTTTGCTGAAAAGAATATTTTTCAGCAAAAATACCATTGTATTAGATATTGTACTAACATTTTGACCACTTATGAGCTCATTAACCTACTGAGGCTTAACCAGCTCATCAGTGGGCAAAATGTTCTAGCAAGTACAATATCTGGTATTTTTGCTGAAAAAATGTGAGCAGCTTTTCGTTTGTTTCTTTTTTCAAAAATGTTAGTATATTTGCCATATTAAATGATCAAAGTTTCAATGATATGTTAACAAACAATATGATGATGATAAATCTGGTATTATTATTATTATTTTTTTGTTGTTGTTTTTTTTATTTTGGTTTTACTGCCATTTCAAGAATATTGCACTTTTTTTCAAGCAGATCGTTAATCAAATGAGCTAAAACCTGGAGTACCTCGAGAAAAACCACCATTGCAGAACCTGACATCCCACATGTGGCCTGAGCAAGGCCTCATGATTAAGAGTCAGCACTCTTACCCATAAGGCCACAGAGGCCAGTTTAACCTTCAGCTTGCTGGAGGCGACTTTAGTCGCCCAAGAGGGGGTCAAAATTGAGCAGCTTATCAAGCTTATAAGAAAGCAAGTCCAATGCAGGAGGGATCCTTCTTTCTTAGAAGGGCACAGGTTTTGCCAATATTACCGGCTGTTAGATTTTACACCAGCAAATGACGTTAAAAATCGACGATTTCTCAAGTACCAGTTTTCAACGGTTTGCCCTTACCTGTTCTATCACAATTTTGTGCATACTAGACCCAATCAATATAAACAACTACTGGTGATAAATATGTAGCCATAATATAGGTAGCTACACAAGCTATCAATTTTATCCTTCAAAGCACACACTGAGCGGTATTGTCTTGTAGTTCTTTTTTTTTTTAGGTGTCTTAAACGGTTCCCGGTCAGATCACGTGACCGCCATATTTGGAAGTCACGTGACCCATAATACTTCCGGTAGAAATAGTGGAAGATGTCTTGCCTATAATGTGTCAAAGTATGTGCAGAATCGGTTGAGGTTTAAGGAAATTATGGCTGCCGAAATAAGGGTATCCCCTCCAAAGGGGTAGTATCGAATAAAAGGTTAATCTGATATGAGACCAAAACTGAACCAAGAAAACATTTACACACTGATTTTTAAAACAAAAGAACAGTCTCATTTATAACATAACGTTATTAGTGTCCAAACAAACTATAGACCACCACAGTTTATTTTGGCATCACTTAACCTGCTGAATATTTATTTATGCCACACCCACTACTGATTATCAATCAATCAGATTACTCGATGCAAATTATTGCAACAAATTCACAATCTGAATGGCAATAAACAATGTAGATCCTGATCACATGGGTTCGTCAGAAGCCTTCGGATCTGGATCTTCATTGTTTGGAAAATAAGGCATATCAGGGCTCAGCAGGACAAGCGTTAATGGTCACATAATATCAAGTAACACAGTAGAGTTACAGTATGTCCCTACGGTAAACTACAGGTATTTTCTGTAGCTGCACTGAGAATATCAATATGATTACAAGAATAAACATGGCCCCATCGGGGCTTGAAATAATATATATGGGCTGAATGATGCTTCCATGCAGAGCTAAATCCGACCCGCACACAAGTACTGGTAAACAGCTTAGAGGATCTAAGCCAGCGGTGCAAGTCGGACCGTCCATGCTTAAAAATCCTATTGGTTTCATTGGGCGACAGGACTTGAGATGTCATTTCATCTCAACGTCAGGTAAAAGTCCTACAAAATTGGAAGCAACGTCTCCAAAATGACCTTTACAGTGTTGACAAGGGACGTTAAAACCTCAACTCAAACAAACAAAACAAGAATAAACATATGATCTTGTAAGACAACCCCAAATAATGCCCAAAATATGCTTCCATACCATGTGCTATCATAAAAATCCTTAAAGTTTGGACACTTGAGGACATGATGTAATTCTCCTAAAATTTTAACAAATTTGTTGCATAATCCAGGAAGGAGTCCAAAAAGTGCAGACAGAATGGCAAACAGTTGAGACCCTGATCAGACTGCTCCTTGAGGAGCAATCTGATCTGGGTCTACACTGTTTGCTTAAGATCCTGATCAGACTGCTCCTGCAGACACTGTTTGCTTATGCCTGTCTGTCCCAATACGTGGTATTATTTCGGTATTACTAGTATTAACCATGGTGACTTGAACCCCGCCCCCACAACCCCTGCCTCAACCTAATTTTCATGGTCCTTAAGTGTTTGAACCACTGAAAATTGACTGTATACAGTCACTAACCCTTTTTGTACCAAATGGAATCTTCCTCCTTTTATATAGCAGGAGTCCACTTCAAAATTTAGCGGTGTCAGGTTGTTTTCATCAAAAACTATTCAGAAAATAACTGAATGTTTTGCTAACAGTGTAGGCCCTGATCAGATGCTGCGTTCTGTGGCGTCTGATCTGGGCCTGCACTGTTTGCCACAGTACCCGTTTAGGGGTTTCCAGTCTGAAATGGGTTAATATACATGTACTTTCACATAGGTAAGAACTTACTCAGATTGATGCAGAAAAAGAGGCAGTTTAATTTTAGACCAGAAATGTGTCCAAGGGACATGGTTGCCCCACCTGGTAGTTGCGACATTGATGAAGAACATGAACGCAAATTGATAATGCCATCAAAACCATAAATGCAAATTACTAACGCAAAATAGAAGCCTCCGTGGTGTAGTGGTTATGCTACTCGCCTTGCAAACCAGGGGTCACAGGTTCGATCCCGGGCTTCTCCAGACTTTCGGATGAGTCTTTAAACCAAGGTCCCGTCTCCGTATGACCTTAGCTGTTGGTGAGACGTAAAACTCAAACACTCACTAACGCAAAATCCAAATTACTAATGCCATCTCGGATGCGGTCGGACAACAGGAGTAACACTATGTGCCCTTTCCACCATTTTTCAAATGGCAGCTGCATACCTGTGATACCTCCCGACTCCCTCATCTTGATGCTAATTTTAGCCCAATTTATGCTAAATTTTAGATACATTTTGGTGTCTCCCTCATTTGAACTCAGAATTTCCTTACATATTCTTTGCATGTCCCTTATCACAATGGCAAATCTCTCTCATACAGTTCAAAAAATTATCACAGGTACGGGCAGGAGCATATGGATTACTACTTAACCCTTATCTTGCTAAACATGATAACTGCTGTCGCTTTCATCTAGTGTAGTCTAATGAGAATTACACAACAGCCCTAGCCTTGGTAAACATTGTTGATCCAGATCAGATGGCTTCTTCATCTGAAGAAGCCATCTGATCAGGATCTACACTATTTGTCATGCATTTTGTGAATTGCACAACTATACACCACAACCTCATTATAACAAGGTTCATTATAACATGGTTTTGGATATAGCAGGCTTTCAAGATGGATCCCAAAAATGTATAGATTATATAGAAAAATTACCATAAATGGTCATTTTTCCAAAAAAGTATAGATTATATAGAAAAATGACCATAAATGGTCATTTTTCTATATAATCTATACATTTTTGTTTGGATATCACACGGTTGTGTAACTAACGCGGTTTCTGCTTTGGATCCCACCAATAGTGTTATAAAGAGGTTTTGGTGTATGATATTAAGTAATTTGATTGGTTAATAGTCGGCAATGGCCAAAGTAATTTATGCAGCAGGATAAGGGTTATATGTGAGCTAATGTACAATAAAACCTGCAATAAGATCTGTGCAACCAGATAAGACTCGGACATAGTCCCAGATGAGAAGGGGTAGTCACATACGCAAACAGCCCCCACCTATTGGGGCTTGAAGAAATAGATGAGCTGCAGATGCTTCCTCGCAGAGCTGAAACCAACCCCCACACGAGTACTGGTAAACCGCTTACAGGATCTAAGCCTCCCCAGGCAAAGCGGTGTGAGTCGGCCCGTCCATGCTTAACTCTATTGGTTTCATTGGGCGGCAGGGCTTGAGATGTCATTTGATCTCAATGTCGGGTAAAAGTCCCACAAAATTGGAAGCAACTTCTCCAAAATGACCTTTACAGTGTTGATTGAGATGTTAAACCTCAAATCAAACAACTAAACACATACAGAAAACCCTCATTATACCAACATTTGATATATGACAAAACCCATTACAACGACAAATTCAATATGAAATGCATCCTAAGTTCAGAATTGGGGGCTGGGGGTGGGGCTAGTAGAGATTATTCAAGACTAATGTACATGTAATTGTTATACCAAAATCAAATGTGGATTTTTGTTAGAATCGCCTCAGTGAGGCAATTCTAACAAATGTCCATAACATTTGTCATTCATTTCTTGGAGTAAATAGTGGGAAAAGTCCCTTTAATACCTAGTTTATACTAATTTATTTTAGTTTGATTGCGATGAAAGCTTCAAGCTTATTGAATCGCTCTCGAACACTCATTCTGCGCGCGCAAGAGAGGCAGTGGCTTTACACCACTGCTACCCATTTACACCTTGGTGGAGTGGGGCAGTGTCATTACGTGTCTTGCCCAAGGACACACCTCGATAACCTAATTTTACTACTTCTTATTGGCATTCTTTATAACGGAAAATTCTTTTCATGGCAGGAAGTGAGGGAACAAATATTGTCGTTATAACAAGGACCCTCTGTATTATTTTTCTAATTTCTGCACAAAAACATGCTGTGGGTACTCATTAGAAGTGCCTCACAGAGGCACTTCTAATGAGTACCCACAACATGTGTTGCTAAGCCTGCACGAATACTAGTGGAGCAAGAGTATTTCTTATCTCTCTTTAGAAAGCCCAAAGGCAAATAGAATGAGTGAAGACTCAGATCAGCATGCAAATCTGTACAGTCCATTAGTGTCTTCACTGGTTGCACAGATTTCGTTGTGCGTCGGCTCATAAGTACACGTCGCAAACAGTACCGTGTAAAGAACATACCAGTTCAACAACTTCCTGGTAGACATCTGATGGTGTATCGAACGGGTACAAATTCACTGACTTTGCCCCAGCAACGTCTCTCCCCATGGCAGCATAGTGCTGAAGACCATTACAAGACCCATCCTGATGTACTGGGTAACTGGACACAAACTTTGTCGGGTCCCCACTCCTAGAAGCCTCTGCTATCTCTAGACAGCAGGCTAAGGTCTGCCAGGGCTCTTCTGAGGAACTCCACCATCTTCTACCCTGGGTTAGGACAAACAAAGATCACTTTATAAAAACAAGAGGTCCATGATGGACCTAATTCGCTCACCTGAGTCAAGTTGTATTATCTTTTGATGATGTTTTTATTTTTGTCTATGTGCTATTTGTTCAATGTAGCAGAACCATTTAAGAACTTAGGTGAAGATTTTGTAAAATTTTTCTTAAATTCAGTCACTGTGTTCAAAGGATGTGGATTCTCGGCATCAAAAATGCCTCAAGTGTGGAGAAGCTTGGGACTGAACCCATGAAACTTGGTTTATTAGGCAAGTAGTTTAATCATTTCACCATAGAAGCTTCTAACACTAATTTTCTGATAACATGAAATTGTGTTAGTTTGCACTGGAGTTTTTGTATTTGAATATAAACTAGAGAAAGCGACCAGTGGGTCACGTATACCCCCGGCCAGCGCCACCCTCTAATATATCTTTAGAGCTTAATTGTATGTAATATGGAAGCTATAAGAATCTATAAATGTGCTTGTAAAAGCTAAACCAAAGATAAAATTCTATATGGACCAAGGGATGGAGGGCATCAAAGTTACTGAAGGGGTGGGGGCATCAATGTTACTGAAGCAGCAGGGTTGGGTATACATCAATGAAATATTTGGACTGGTATGCAAGATCGATGCAAGTATCAATTGGATTTGTCTTTGAGTTTAGGACATACAGGGATCTATAAACTTTGTCATAAAACTTCAAGCAAATGTAAAATTTCTAAGTCTGTGACCTTGCCTCCAAGGTCACTGTGGGGGGTGGGACATGCATCAATGAAATCTTTGGACCAGTATGTAACTTCAGTGTAAGTATCAACTAAATCTATCAAAGGGTTCAGAGGATACAATCTCTTAGAAACTTTGGCGTGAAACTTTAACCAAAATGTTAACGGACGGACGGATGGACGGACGTTCTCACGAACGGATACTTAAGTGGCTAGTCGTCGGCATATTGACTACTTAAGCGGCAAATTCTCTTAAGCGGCAAGCCACCTAAGAGCGAATTTTTGCCACTTAAGTACCCAAATAACGGAATAAACCCCATTTGGACCTACGAATATATACTTAAGTGTCAAAATGTCCAAATTTTTTGCCCCCTAAATGTCGTTTCGTTGGTGCGGATGGACAGACGGAATGATGGACACACGGACGGACGAACGGCAGGACGAAAACTATATACCCCCATAGCATACTTCGTATGCCGGGGGTATAATGACGTTAAGTTTTGTTTTTGTAAATAATGACATTAGATTTTCAAGCATAAACACTTAAGTTCGTTATGAAGTCAGTTTTATTTTGGGAAACAATAGCACTGACAGCACTGGTGGGCCAATTGTATCGGAATGTAGGCTAGGCGTAAATTCCGATTGGACGCCACATTCTGCAGCATCCGACTCAAAATTTCCTGTACTGTAAGTAACAAAGTAGACTTTGATCAGACAGAGGCCATATTCTGTGGCATCTGTTCTAGGTCTATAATGTTTTGTCAACCTCAACCCCTAATTTGGAAAATGGCAGGACCTTTTACAAACAATGTAGGCCCAGATCAGACGTCAAGTTCTGCAGCATCTGATCTGGGCCTTCACTGTTTGCCATTCCCGGGTTGCCAGTATCCCATTCTAAGTTTTCGGCACAAACTGGGTTAAAATGATATATGTAATTTATTCCTATAAATTCACAAACTGAATGTAAGTGTAAATCTGATCAGAATCTACATTGTTTGAAAGATAAGGCATATCCAGGCTCAGCAGGGCAAGGGTTAATTTGTTTGTGTTGAGCTTTACATCCATGTCAACACTATTTAGGGATGTCAATACTATATGCCAGCTTGATTCTTTTCTGTGCCTTGGCTCAGAATTCATTTATTAATACTGTATCTCTATAAGTGTATCTTACATCACTGTTGTGTCCAACTGATATTGGCTCACAGTTGGACAAGGCCTACTGTCCTTGCTGCAAGTATGGGTAGAGGGGGGAATGTTATTTCTTCTGTTTCTATATACACTTCCTTCCATTCATTTGCCTCTTGTCCCTCACTTTCATATCCTCTACTATCTCTCCTACCTCTTTTCTCCGTTTCTCTGAGAGGACACAAAATGACCCACAAGGGTTGACGTGTGATTAAACCCAAAACAATCAATCAGTCAAATCTTTAGTTCATAGAGCTGTAGATATGGTGGGTATTTAGTGGTACATTAGCTAAAGTCTCCCTTATTTTTCGATAAAAATGTATGGCGTGTATATATTCATTAAGAGCAAGGTGGTTCTAATAAATACCCACAACATATGTTTTATTGATAAGAAAAATTATCCTTTAACTATCAACATATACCCACCTTATCTACATCACTCCATCAAAAATAAACAGTTTTTGGTGCTGATTCTGTATACTGCAGCGCAGATCCTTAAGCCACCTATATTATTTTCAACAGCCTAGTAGTTATCTAGCTCATGTTTGCAGCTCTGTTTATAACTAGGTCAAACACCTGGGTCCTAACCTCTAAGTGACTTCTTTTATACAATGAGAGCCAGAGTCATTGCACAATTTAATATGTATACCTTCTGGCATAACAATTTTAGTCACTTCACAGTTTGTTTTGAGTCCTACTGATTCATACCATATTATGCAAGCAGTGACCAGCTATGTATAATAGTCTTATCTTCAACTGCCTGTTGATATTTTGACAGGTCTAAAACCTTGTTGTCTTTATATAAATGTACAATTTCAAAGAGTGATTAAGATGTTTCTGTTTAACCCTTCAGAATTATCTTCTGCTTTGTGTTGGCTGGTTACTTTAAAGCCATTATTGCAAACAGTGTGGATCCAGATCAGACTGGTCCTCTTATGCCCTTTTTGTTTAAATTGTGATTTAACATCCCAGTCAACACTATTTAGGTCATTTTGAAGATGTTGTATCCAATTTTGTTGGAATTTGACCAAACACTGAGAAGACATCTCAAGCCCTGCCACCAAAAGAAACCAATATAGATCATGTGCATAGATGGTCCAAATTGCACCACCTTGCCTGGGCAGGCTAGACCTAAAATAATAATATCCAACAGCCATTGTGTTCAGCAAGGGAAACCATTTTAGCAGCTTTGGTAAAAGGTCACCCAAGGAACATTTCAGTAAAATTATTTCGAAATCTAGCCACTGGCCTAGGAGAAGCTGTCATCAAAAGGTCTTTTCTATTTTAAACTCTGGTGGCCATTTTTATTCATTGGAATAAAACCATTTGTGCAAGTTTGGATGAGGGTCACCCTAGGAGCATTTCTGCAAAAGTATGGCAGCCATTTTGTTCAGCAAAGCAGAACCGTTTTAGCAATTTTGGTAGAGGGTCAGGCCATTGGCCTAGGAGGAGATGTTGTTTAAAGGTTTTCTATTTTTAGCTCTGGTGGCCATTTTGTTCAGCGGATTAGAACCATTTTAGCAATTTTGGTAGAGGGTCGGTCACCCGAGGAACATTTCTGTAAAATGATTTTGAAATAGGGCCATTGGCTTAGGAGCAGATATCGTTTAAATGTTCTTCTATTTTTATATCTGGTGGCCATTTTGTTCAGCAGAGCAAAAACATTTTAGCAATTTTGGAAGAGGGTCACCCAAGGAACATTTCTGTGAAATTATTTTGAAATCGGGACATTCGCCTAGGCGATGTCGATTAAAAGTTTTCTATTTTTAGCTCTGGTGGCCATTTTGTTCAGCAAAACGAAACCGTTTTAGCAATTTTGGTAGAGGGTCAGACAAGGACCCTCTCTTTGAAATTATTTTGAAATTGGGCCATTGGCCTAGGAGGAGATGTGATTTAAAGGTTGTTCTATTTTTAGCTCTGGTGGCCATTTTGTTCAGTCATGCAGAACCATTTTAGCAATTTTGGTAGAGGGTCACCTGAGGAACATTTCTGTGAAATGATTTTGAAATCCGGCCATTGGCTTAGGAGCAGATAACGTTTTAAGGTTTTTCTATTTTTAGATGTGGCGGCCATTTTGTTCAGCAGAGCAAAAACATTTTAGCAATTTTGGTAGAGGGTCACCCAAGGAACATTTCTGTGAAATTATTTTGAATCGGGACATTGGCCTAGGAGATGTCGTTTAAAAGTTTTTCTATTTTTAGCTCTGGTGGCCATTTTGTTGTCATGCAGAACCATTTTAGCAATTTTGGTAGAGGGTCACCTGAGGAACATTTCTGTGAAATGATTTTGAAATCAGGCCATTGGCTTAGGAGGAGATATCGTTTTAAGGTTTTTCTATTTTTAGATGTGGCGGCCATTTTGTTCAGCAGAGCGGAACCATTTTAGCAATTTTGGTAGAGGGTCACCCAAGGAACATTTCTGTGAAATTATTTTGAAATCGGGACATTGGCCTAAGAGGAGATGTCGTTTAAGGGTTTTTCTATTTTTAGCTCTGGCAGCCATTTTGTTCCGCGGAGCAGAACCATTTTAGCAATTTTGGTAGCGGGTCACCAGAGGAACATTTCTGTGAAATGATTTTGAAATCCAGCCATTTTCCTAGGAGGAGATGTCGTTTTAAAGTTTTTCTATTTTTAGCTGTGGCGGCCATTTTGTTCAGCAGAGCGGAACCATTTTAGCAATTTTGGTAGAGGGTCACCCGAGGAACATTTCTGTGAAATTATTTTGAAATCGGGACATTGGCCTAGGAGGAGATGTCGTTTAAAGGTTTTTCTATTTTTAGCTCTGGCAGCCATTTTGTTCAGCGGAGCAGAACCATTTTAGCAATTTTGGTAGAGGGTCACCCGAGGAACATTTCTGTGTAATGATTTTGAAATCCGGCCATTTGCCTAGGAGGAGATGTCATTTAAAGAAATTGTTGATGGACAGACGGACGGACGGACGGACAGACGGACGCCGGACGACGGACAAAAAGCGATCCCAATAGCTCACCTTGAGCACTTCGTGCTCAGGTGAGCTAAAAACAGGGACTAGTTGTTCAAAGCTGCTGTTACTTAATCGTAATGATCCTAAGTAATGGGACAGACAGGCCTAAACAGACCATGTAGAGCCTGATCAGACTGCTCCTTAAGGAGCAGTCTGATCAGTCTACACTGTTTGCCATTCAGTTTGCACCGTTTGGACTATTTGCTGGATCGTGAACTGATTTTGCTAAACTTCTAGGAGAATTACAGCAAGTCCTTAAGGTGTCCGAATTTTAGGGATTTTTACACTAGCTTAACAAACTTGTTAGCGGTCATAACATTAACTGCTCTAGCATGAATGGTATCTAATAGGAAACCACAGCAAGGTTACTCCTGCTATATATCGCTAGAGGTCACCACTAGATCTATGGTGCTTTATCAATCCCATGCTACTTGCATTTATATTCCCATTTTTTTTTGGGAAAGATTAACCCTTATCCTGCTGAATATTTTAATTAGCCACACCCATTGCTGACTATCAGCCAATCAGATTACATTATGTACCTTATTCCTACAAATTCATAAACTGAATGTCAAACAGTGTAGTTCCTGATCAGATGGCTTTTTCAGAAGCCATCTGATCTGGATCTACACTGTTTTTTTCGAAGATAGGGGTTGTTGTGAACAACAGGATAAGGGTTAAGCTCTTTTCTGATTTCATTATTTTCATAACTGTCTAAAACAAAAAGCAGATTAACCCAAAATACACAAATATTTAAGTATAATGATACAGCAATATATACTCACATTTTTGAAAAAAAAAATTCAGGTAGTTTTAATTTATATTAATTTATTTTAGTTCGATTGTGATGAAATCTCCAAGCATATTTCGAAAACTCATTCCGGATGTTATCATACGAGCGAGAGAGAGGCAGTGATTTTTACACCACTGCTACCCATGTACGCCTGGGTATAGTGGGACAGTGGCATAACTTGTCTTGCCCAAAGATCAGGTCTTTGTTTTGGTTTAACGACATGTTCACTGTTAAACATTCCATAGCTTTAGAGAATGAGCCCATAGGTCCATAGGATCATCACATTATATCAAAAGTAATGGCAATGTAATCTCCGAAGTCATTTGACAGTTGTTTTTTGTTGTTATTTTTTTGGTGGGGGTGGGTGTAGAGGGTTGGGGTTTGCCCATACTGATCAAAGGAGACAACTTACCTCCAAAGGATTATCCGCAGAATCTAAAATTTCCTCCATCATTTCATTTGCAAAAGCAAGTCTCTCAGTGAGGGAAGATCTTTTCTTCAATCCTGTTAAGTTGACCAGATGAATTTTAAGCCAGTCCAAGCCATTTGGACCCAGTGGCTTACCCTTGGCAAACTTGATTATGGCCCTTGCAGTGTCACCACCAAGCTGGTTGAAGTGGGGAGGCAGAGCGTAGGTTCGTCCTCGAAAATCCATGTTGTGCGGGAACCAGAATATTTCATCACGAAACTGAAATAATATGAAGAACATCAATCAATCTGGGTACAAGAGATGTTTCACACAAACTGGCAAACGAATTCCAACAAAGGCAAACAATGCAGATCCAGATCAGAAGGCTTCTGAAGAAGCCATCTGATCTGGATCTACATTGTTTGAAAGACAAGACATATCCATGACCAGCAGGACAATGGATAATGTACTAAGATAACACATCTGTGTGACATGGTACATTCTTTATGCATGTATCTCCAAAACAGTTATTTTCCTGATAAAAATGTGATGTTTTTCTTATTTATGCATTTTTTATTATTTATACTCCAAACATTGGTTGTGGGTGCTCAACATTTCTGGACAGTTTATGTTTGTTTCGCTCGACAGAACAAGAGCTGTCACTATAGGTGACCAATGCCCCCCATGGGAGCCAATTTCTGAGTTTTTGCAAAATTTCAAGGGGAGATAATTCAGCCAAAAATGACAACAGAGTTATGGCCCTTGGTCAGAATGTAGCCCTTGTGATGGTGAATAAGTGTGTGAAGTTTCATGGGGCTAGGTCAAATACTTTTGAAGTTATGATCAAGGTTAAAGTTTTTGTGACGAACAGACAGACAAACAAACAGACACTGACAGACAAACAAACAAACAAACAGACAGACAGGGCAAATACTATATGCCCCCCGAATCAAAGATTCTCAAAGGACATAAAAACATAAGCAAGCTCAAGAGAAATACAAATTATTACTACAGTAACTTGATCTGCCGCACTGTATCATGTTAAGTTGATGTTTCTACATCCATGTATCACACGAGACGCCAGAGGTGAAAAATGTCCCTCAAACTTACTCGCCCTTATCATCTAAACTTTTTATTTAGATGCTAAAGATGAAGAAATAGTAAGGTCAGTTTTGAAAACCTTACTCACCCTGCCTTAAATCTTACTCGCAAATGCGAGCGGGCGAGTGGAATTTTACACCCCTGGACGCTGAGCATCGAGTGTGAAGCGTAAGATCTAGAAACACCTAAGCCATATGATACTGTGCAACAGATCAAGTTACTATAGTAATTACAGGGAAACAGACTAAGCATTTTGCTACAGGCGCCCAAACTGCCATAAATCCAAATTTTACATTAAGTTAATAGGCATTAGGTGCCCAGGCCAAAATTTAGGTGCCTTAGGCAACTGGGCACCTGTTAGTCTGTATCCCTGAATAAAAAGTTTATTATACGAGGGTCATTCAATAAGAATCTGGCCTTACCTACTTAAAGTCACGCTTGACTTCTTCTTTTTCCACAGTCACCCCGCAGCAATAAGCACTTCCTCCATTGATGTTCTTAAGGCTGAAAGTCCATTTTTGTAGAATTCAGGGTCTTCAGAGTAAATCCACCCTCCAACCGCTGCTTTAAGCTCTTCATCTGACTGGAAGTGACATCCACGAAATTCTTACTTCAAGTTCGAAAACAAAAGGTAATTATTGGGTGCCAGATCAGGAGAATAAGGTGGATGGGGCAAGGGTTTGAAATCGTTCCGCTTCATTGCATCCACATTTTGAAAAATTGGCGGAAAACTGTGCCAGGTGTTCCCATTCCCCTTAAAATCAGGAAAAGATTTCATGATCAATCTTGAATGTTGCCTAACCTGCAGTGGTCGAACCTGTGACCCTGATCACCAGTCAGGGGCACATCTGACCGAGCTACAGAGACCAGCTAAACTTACATGATTGGCTATGGAGAACTTGTAGAGAGAGCTGTACCACAGACTTGTTGCTTCATTTACATGTTTCTTGTATGACAGTCTTTCCTTGTAAGCCTTTGCTTTTTCTTCCTTCGAAAGTTTACTGAAAAAAACATTTATAGTAGAACTTCAATGGCTCTAGCACAGATGGCTCATTTACCATGGCTGAGTTGACCCTGTTCTTGAGACCTTTGGGAATTTCTATACATAAGAAATAGTGAGGGAATGGTAAGGATATTTCACCTTTTATCTTGCTGAGTCGAACCCATTCATGAGCCTCTGGCAATTCCTCTACATAAGAAATAGTGGGGGATAATTTAGGAGATTTTAGTCTTTTATCTTGCAAATTTATGCTGTGTGTACCCATTAGAATCGCCTCATTGAGGTGATTGATGAGTACACATAGCATACATTTTTATTATAGACCACCAAAAAGATGTCAAATCTCGTTATGCCTCCTGACAGTAACCTCAGTGGCTCTAACTACCCCTGTCTCGAACAGATTTTCGAGATCCCAAAGTTGTTCGAGCCATTGAAATTCGACTGTACACGTACATACATGTGGGTGCCAGAACACAAAAAGAAGATATTTATAGAATATACAAAAACACAAAGCTCCGTCTGTTCAGCTTTTGTTCCTTGTGAGCATCTGTGACCTAGTAGTTAAGAACACTGATTCCTAGACATTTGATCTCTCTCTGCTCTGAGTTTGAGCTTCATTCACATCACATCCGGGACACAAACCAAAGATCAGGTGGTTTTTCACCAGGTACTCTGGTTTTCACTCATCTGATTAATGATCAGCTGGATATATGTGATACAATCTTGAAACAACCTTACAGCCCAACTTAAAACAAGAGCTGTCATCAGATAGCAAAGCTCGCCTGGCAAAGTGTCTTTGAGGCCATTAGCATAGGTGGGGATATTGCCTAATAAACCTTTGGACTGTGTGGCTAAATGATTTTGTTTTTCTGTGTTGAAGTTTTACATCCTGTCAACACTATTTATGTCATTTTGGAGACATTGCTTATTGCTTTCGATTTTCTGAGACCTTAATCCGACACCGAGATGAAATGACATCTCAAGTTCTACCGCCTAAAAATTTGCTTGGATGTAAGGAGGGGTCCACCTCACACTATTTTTCCTCTGCAGGCTTAAACCTTCTATAAGCGGCTTACCAGTTCTCAAGTTGGGTTGGTTTCAACTCTGTGTGGAAACAACATGCTGCCCAATCTATTTCTCCAATGCCCTGATGGGTGTGGCTAATGGTTAACCCTTCTCTTGCTGTATATTCAGTTTAGCCACACCCATTTCTGACTTTGAACCAATCAGATTACTTGATGTAATTTATTCCTACAAATTCATAAATTGAATGTCAAACAGTGTAGATCCTGATCAGATGGCTTCTTCAGAAGCCATCTGATCTGGATCTATACTGTTTCCAAAGATAGGGATTGTCATGAACAGCAGGATAAGAGTTAGGAGCGCTATCTTTTCAACATCAGGTCCCCTCGGGTTTGAGTCTTGCTCAGTCACATGTGAGCACAATGTGCATAGAACAAGAAGGTCAGATGGCTTTTATCATATCATTTCCCCCTTATTAAATCTTGAATGGATTGTAAAACCCAAAGGAAAAAAAACAGAAGAAGGATTTTCACAACTAACCCTTTAGGCTTCTGAGGTTGCTCTATGGATGATGGTAGAATTGGAATGTCCAGAAAGTCATTGCCTCCACTACTGAACACTTTGATGATTAGATCTAACACCTGAAAATATACATAAATATTTACATTTCCAGTATAAAGTCTAATGTAAACCTATAGAAAACAATTGCGTTCATACTTCCATGAACGCATCGAATCACATGATTTTCAGTGACGTTAAGTGACGTCATTCTAAACCATTGTTCTCTACGGGCGTTGATGACGTCAACGCTGCTCCGCTCTTTTTACAAAAACAGCGTGTAAATATTTTCAGCTTTAAAAGTTTGCCCTACAAGAATTTTTTCGCCCAGTGATGTCGGGCAATTAATGTAAATATAAAAAATAAACTTAATTTTTCTGCTTTTCCTGAAAGTATGAACGACATTGGGTCGCTAGCAAAGTTTACATGAAACCCTTCGGGGTTCATTTACTTTGCACGCGACCCACTGCGTTCATACTTCCATGAACTGCAGAAAAATAAATTTCATTTCTTAAATATTTACAGTCCAGCCTGTATTAAGCAAGCACCTATGGGATAAACAATAAGTGCTTGCTTAAGACAGGTGCTTGCTTAACACCGGTGAATTTTAATACTTTTTCCTTTTTCGGGAACCGAAAGCCTGCTTGCTTAAGACAGGGTGTTTGCTTAATAAAGGTGGCCACTAAGACAGGTTTTACTGTACATTCTCAGTGCGTTTACAGAAAACCCTTATACCGTATTTACCTTAAATATTTGGACACCTCTACACCTTACCATAGTTGTTCCAAAATGTGCACCATTGCAATTTACTGCCTGATGTTTTGTCTAAAGATGACTGGATGTGTGGCACAGTGTAGACCCTGGTGAGGTGCCACGTTTTGTGGCATCTCATCTTGGTTTACACTGTTTGCTCAGACCTAACTGTCTGAATACATACGGTAAATACGATAGTTAATTATTGGACTGCAATGTTGTTCATACCTCATTGAATGTTTGATTTGAGGTTTTACGTCCCTGTCAACACTATATAGGTCACTTTGGACACATTGCTTCCAATCTGTGGGACCTTTACCCGACATTGCGATGAAATGACATCTCAAGCCCTGCCGCCAAATGAAACCAACAGCTCATAACTGGTGGCGTCCGATCAGGGCCTACACTGTTTATAAAAAGTTAAGCCATTTTCCTGAATTTCAAAATGGACTCCTTCCACACATAAGGAGGAAGATTCCATTTGGTACAAAAAGGGTTAATCCTTATCTTGCTGTTCACGACAACCCCTACCTTTGCAAACAGTGTAGATCCAGATCAGACGGCTTCTGAAGAAGCCATCTGATCAGGATCTACACTATTTGGCATTCACAAACAGTGTAGATCCAGATCAGATGGCTTCTGAAGAAGCCATCTGATCAGGATCTACACTGTTTGGCATTCAGTTTATTCATTTTTAGGAATAAATTACATCAAGTAATTTGATTGGTTGATAGATAGAAATGGGTGTGGCTTAAATGAATATTCAGCAAGATAAAGGTTAATATGATAGCAAGTAGAGTATATCATGATGAGACGGATCTTTATTAGCTATCTCATCCAGTTCTACATTGTTTGCATAGGGGTGAAGTGGCTAATTGGCTCAGCACTGCTGTGTAGCTCCTGATCAGATGGAAGGGGGACCTGGAAGGGGGCCCACTTATGTGGACGTTGCCCCTGTACCTGCACGTTAATCAAAAATCCATTGATGATGATGATGATGATAACTCTTAAGAACAAGGTTTTGATAGATGCATTTTCATGTTAACCTGTCTCTTGCTGGATATTCAGTTTAGCCACACCCATTTCTGACTTTGAACCAATCAGATTACTTGATGTAATTTATTCCTACAAATTCATAAATTGAATGTCAAACAGTGTAGATCCTGATCAGATGGCTTCTTCAGAAGCCATCTGATCTGGATCTACACTGTTTCCAAAGATAGGGGTTGTCGTGAACAGCATGATAAGCGTTAAAAAAAAATCTTTATACCTACCGGTTTATTGACTTTCCAAGGACATGCCCCCAGAATATTGAGGGAGTCGAGCACAGGTCCTGTATCTGTTGTGGCCTTGAACATTTTCATCTGTTGTCCAATGTGCCAGCGAATAGTTTTCTCTAAAACAAACAATATAAATATATTGTGATCTACAATATTTACCCTAAATATTCGGGCACCTCAACTCCTTACCATACTTGTTCTAAAATTTAAACAAGTACAATATACTAACTGGTGTTGTGTCTAAGAATAGCGGAATGAGTGGCAAACAGTGTAGACCTAAATGAGACGCCGCAAAATGCGGCGTCTCATCGTGGTCTACACTGTTTGCTCAGGCCTGTCTGAATACATATGGTATTTTACATGAACACATACATGAACTGAATACGTACGGCTTGTTTATTTGGGTTGATCTGGGGTTTAATGGCCAAGTCAACACTATAAAGGTCACACTAAGTCGGCCAATTTTCCTAACCAAACTTTTCCGAGGTATTCATAAGCAGGTAACCAGTACAGTGCATATTGTTTTGCCAGCAATATTTTATGTTTCCCTGAATAACACCAAAATAAGTATTTTCTCAATAGGCAAAGCCACAATTGAAAATACAATTTTTAGTGTTCTTGAGTGAAACAGAAATTGACCTTACAATATATGAGGGTAGGCTGAAAAGTTCTGAGCCTGACCAAGGTCCAATGGTTTGTCCATGCTGAATGTGCCTTATTTTTCAACATAGTCTCCCTTCCTGTCCACACACTTCCTCCAGCGATGCTGGAGTCCTCGGATCCCAGTGGTATAGAAGGTCTCATCTTGGTCCCGGAAAAACTCCTACACAGCAGCTATCACCTCCCTGTCTGGCCGATAATGCTGCCCAGCCAAGTGCTTTTTCATGTTTAGAAACAGGAAATAATCTGATGAAGCTAGATCAGGTGAATACGGAGGGTGATCAACAAGTGTGAAGCCACAGTCATGCACAGCAGCCATTGTGACAACTGATTTATGAGCAGGCGCATTGTCCTGATGTAACAAGACCCCTTATGTTAATTTTCCGGGTCGTTTAGCCTTAAATGCTTTTCCCAATTGTTTTAGCAGATCTGCATAACACTCCCCATTAATTGTTCTGTCCTTTTGAAGGTAATCTATGAATATTATACCGTTGACATCCCAGAACACTGATGCCATCACCTTCCCTGCAGAGGAGACGACCTTTGCCTTCTTATGAGGGGTTAGCCAGGGTGCTTCCATTGCATGGATTGTCTTTTGGTCTCTGGCTCAAAGTGATGAACCCAACACTCATCCTGAGTGACAAAACAGTCAAGAAAACCATCTTGGTCTGCTTCAAAAATAGCCAAGTTGGCTTGTGACAGATTCAGTCTGGTCAACTTTTGGTCAGGCATCAAAAGCCGTGGCACCCATCTGGCGGAAACCTTCGACATTCCTAATTCACTGTGTAGAATGTTCTCTACTCGTTCACGGGAGATGCCAACAGTGTTAGCTAACTGAATCACAGTTAAACGCCCATCACGGCCCTGTGCACTTGGCTGATGGTTTCCTCAGTTGTTGCCGTTGTGGGTCGTCCACACCGGCCATCATCTTCAAGGCTGTCCTTGCCCATCTTAAAATTTGCTGCCCACCTTTTCACGGTGGCATACGAAGGAGCATCATCCCCTAATGTAGCAACAATATCGGCATGAATGTCCTTAGGAGCTAACCCCTTTTAATGGAGGTACTTGATGACACCACAATGCCAGATTTTGTCCATTTTCTCAAAAACATGCTAGTGTCAATTTTCAAAGTCTAGAATTTCTACGTTATTGCAGGTAAACTTGAACTCATTTGAGTCAAATCAAGTAATAAAGGTATGGATTTAATGAATACAAAATTTCATGGCTCTTCGATGCCTGCTCCTTGGTCAGGCTCAGAACTTTTCAGCCTACCCTCGTACATATCTGCAATTATTGAAGCAATTCTCAAGCATTGGCTATCACCACAAAGAAAAACCTTTTCCATATCAAATTTCACATCCGTTAGAGGCATTAAGCATGTTTACTGGGTATAATATTGGGTGTAAACCAAAAAATTTGCACCAGACATCATGAAAACACGCCAATATAATTTTGACCCCCTCAGACCCCACTTTTATGTAGAAAAACTGGGGTTTACAGGGCTATACATTTTTTTTCTTATTTCTGCTCAAAGTCAAAGATTGTGGGTACTTGTTAGAACACCTCGCCAAGGCGGTTCTAACGAGTACAACAACCTATATTTAGAGCAGAAATGTGAAAAATATCAGAATTTTTTATCGGGAAATTTTCATGTTTTGGTGGCAAATTTCTCAATATATTTGTATAGGCTTGTTTTTGTAATGAAATAACTTGTAATGTTACTTTAACAAATCATCACGTGCACAAGTCCGTGAAATAAAGACCCCCCCTTTAACCCCACTTTATATAGAGAAAACTGGGGTTTACGGGGGTAAACTTTATTTTCCTTATTTCTGCTCCAAGACATAGGTTGTGGGTACTCGTTAGAACCGCCTCATTGAGGCGGTTCTAACGAGCACCCACAACCTATGTTTGCTGTTAGAATAAGAAAAATACAATGGATTTTCATACGAAAAGTGTCCATTTTGGAGATGTGAAAAAAATCACTATGTCGCACAGGTGTGTTAACGTAATGTGGTTGACTTGAAATTTGCAAACTTATATTAGCACATCAGCACTAAACTAACATCATCAGTATCGTGCCAATGTTTTTGTTTGTTCGATATGAGGTTTAACGTCCCCGGCAACACTGTATAGGTCATTTTGGAGACGTTGCTTCCAATTTTGTGGGACTTTTACCCAACATTGAGATGAAATGACATCTCAAGCCCTGTCGCCCAATGAAACCAATAGGGCTTATAAGCATGGACAGTCCGACTCGCATCACTCTGCCTGGGCAGACTTAGATCCTCTAAGCGGTTTAACAGTACTCGTGTGCGGTCAGTTTCAGCTCTGCGTGGAAGCATCATGCAGTCTAGCTATTTTTTCAAGCCCCGAAGGGCGGGGGCGGTATCATGCCAATGTATGTGACATTGTTTCCGAGAAGTATTAATTATGCTGGACTAATTGACAAGGGATAAACAAGCTTTAGATACATGGTATTTTTCTATGATAAATTGAATTAACCCATTGTATACTACTTGACTCTTCCATTGCTATATGTTGGACAAGTCCATTTGTCATATAAGGGGTGTCAGGCCTATTTTTTGTTTTTATTCTATTCTTTTATGGAAAATTATGTTAGCAAACAGTGCAGGCCCTGATCAGCTGCCGCGTTCTGCGGCATCTGATCTGGGCCTGCACTGTTTGCCAAGGTACCCTTTTAGGGGTTTCCTGCATACAATGGGTTAACAGTGAAATACAAATTGTCTTTTCAATGTTTGAATCAATATCATGTATATTTCATTGAGAAACCTCAGTATTTCAGTGCTTAGCATGAAAGAAAATGATGTGTGTGTCTGTACATGTCCCACCAATAACAAAGGTCATATGAGCCCCGCCAAGCGAATTTGTGTCTTTGAGTATTCCGTCATGGCAAATTTTAACTGCGCATGCCCAGCTATTCAGAGGGGCCAGGGATATGGATTTCTGTCTGAAGGTTCCTCTTGATTCACTGATTGTATGAGGGAGCAGCGAAGGTTCTAGCAAGACTGCGCAGATGCGCAGGCTCGCCTGAACCTTCACTGCTCGCATAGGCGATAAGTACCAAAATCGCTTGAAGGGGCCCATATGGAGACAGGACCTCTGTTTTAAAACTCATCCAAAAGCCTGAAGAAGCCTGGATAAACAGACTAACACAAATTAGACAAAACCATTGATTCTCTTGACTATAAAACATGCCATTGCCTGTTTTTAACCCTTGTCCTGCTGAATATTCATATATGCCACACCCCCTACCAATTATCAACCAATCAGATTACTTGATGCAAATTATTACAACAAATTCACAACCTGAATGACAAACAATGTAGATCCTGATCAGATGGCTTCTTCAGAAGCCATCTGATCTGGATCTACATTGTTTCAAAGAAAAGGCATATCCGGGTTCAGCAGGACAAGGGTTAATGTCTTTGCAGCAAGAAACACACAAATAGTTACATTTCACAAATGTGATTAAGACTGGTCATTGTCAGTAATTACAGAAAATCAACAAAATGACATGACGCCATCTAAAGACAAGATAATGCCATCATTTCCAGTCAAAAATAGCAGTGACATTGTGTTTAGTGATCTGTTGCAGAATAAAATCAGAATCTTCTATTTCTTTCTTTCTTTCTATACAGTGTATATAATGCCATATGCCCTTGCAGACATTCTACTCAGGCCAGCTTGTGTAGAAACCAGCACTAAGCAATGTGAGTAAAAATCTGTTATTTCTTTCTTTCTTTCTATACAGTGTATATAATGCCATAAGCCCTTGCAGACATTCTACTCAGGCCATCTTGTGTAGAAACCAGCACTAAGCAATGTGAGTAAAAATCTGTTATTTCTTTCTTTCTTTCTATACAGTGTATATAATGCCATATGCCCTTGCAGACATTCTACTCAGGCCATCTTGCGTAGAAACCAGCACTAAGCAATGTGAGTAAAAATCTGTTATTTCTTTCTTTCTTTCTATACAGTGTATATAATGTCATATGCCCTTGCAGACATTCTACTCAGGCCATCTTGTGTAGAAACCAGCACTAAGCAATGTGAGTAAAGTGTCCTGTTCAAATGCTCCTGGGGATGCAACCAGCTACCTGTCAATCTCAGGTCTGATGCTTAAAGGCATTTATTCTTGATTATTGAGGACTATCGGTCCATTACATAATATTATGTAGCCCTCAGTACTGACTGAAGAGATCTCCTCTGTCTTCAACAGGTAAGGGGCCACCTTGGGAAAAATCAATAGTTTACTAACAGTTGACTGGTGTGCACATTATTAATTTACCTCTTAAGTGCCTCAGTCAGGGGATTCAACAGGAGCTATAATCACCCTATTAAGGGCCGCCTTTGATCTGCTATAGACAGTATATCACAGGGGGCAATAAAAGAACTATGAACATACAGTGTGTCCTACTGTTACAAGAATAAATGCCTTTAACCACTATACCACAACGCTTTATTGCTTTTATAGATTTTTGTAGATTTCCAAGTCAATATAGTGACTACACTGTAGGTTGGGTTGTTGGGTTCAAGGCACAAACTATGCCAGTTAAGCATCAATGTAATATTCAAATCAAAATTCATTGTCATTTTTCTACATAATCTATACATTCAGGGATCGATCTAAAAACTGTGTTAAATCCAAAGCTATTTTATAATGTACAGTGATATGTGTACTGTAATGATCCTAAGTATTAGGACAGACAGGCCTAAGCAAACAGTGTAGACCCAGATCAGACTGCTCCTTCAGGAGCAGTCTGATCAGGGTCTACACTGTTTGCCTTTCTATCTGCACCTTTCGGAATCCTTGCTGGATCATGAAACCAATTTGTAAAAATTTTAGAAGAATAACAGCAAGGCCTCAAGGTGTCCGAATTTTTAGGATTTTTACGGTAATACAAAATAATACGAAATTTAAATATTTATTTTACTTGTATTAAAGAAGTTGCATCCCTGTGTAGGTGACACCCACGGCAGTGGGGGTATAAGCATTGGTAGCTCCGTTGTCTGAAACATCAGATCGTCTCTAGTCCCCATCAACTTTAGAAATTCTGGGTGAGGCTAGAAATATTAAGAATACAACTGACATTTTATTCTATCATAACAAATCAGTGAACAATGCACACTTCAGTATGGCACTGTGTCAACTAGGTCACCACACAACAGGCAAAAACACCTGAGTGATACTTGTATATTTTGCTTCAAAAATGACATTTCTGTTCTGATGAAAATATGGATATTTTTCTCATTTTTCCACATTAAAAATAGATTGTAGGTGCTCACTGAGGCAGTTCTAAAAAGAGCCACAATCTGTTTTTGAACAAGAATAAATAATGGTAAACCCAATTATTATACCTCATTAATATTCATAAGCTATTCTAGAGGTGGAATATTACCTGCTCAGGTGAAAAAAATCATCATATTCCCCTCAAACAAGGCAATAAATGAATACTATTCCCTATAGAAACACAGGGGCATTCATTATACAGACTTGTAAATGTGTGCAAAAAAAATCTATCATGGTTCTTGGAATAGTATTTGTAGCAATATTTCTTTATCGAGATTTAATTTTTTGTATATTTGTTTTTGTTTGTTTGAATTGAGGTTTTATGTCCCCGTCAACACTATCTAGGGTCATTTTGGAGATATTGCTTCCAATTTTGTGTGACTTTTACCCGACATTGAGCAGAAACGCATCTCAATCCCTGTCGCCCAAACAAACCAAAAGGGTTAATATGTTGTGATGGTCCGACTCAACCACTTTGCCTCGACAGGCTTAGACCCCTAAGAGGTTTACCAGTACTCATGTGTGGCCAGTTTAAGCTCTGCGTGGAACCATCATGCAGCCCAATCTATTTCTTCAAGCCCTGATGGGCGGGAGCGAGTTGCATTTTTGTTGCATTTATACACAAACATTCTTTAAGCTATAAACATAGGTTTCAGGTGTTCATTAACTATTTTTCTTTTAAGCCGAACTAAAAAATCTTAGTGGAAGTGTGTTCATTACACTGACTGACTAGTGGTGGCTAAACACAACTTCATTCACTAATGAAAATAATGTCAAGGTCATCAAAACCTAATCAGTTCTTCATCCTGTCCCAATGTCATATCCATGCAAATTTGATTAAAATCCACCCAGTAGTTCATGAGATATACTGAACACAACCTAACTTTTGCCTTTATTTGACCTATACAGCATGGCTGTGAGCTTGAAAATAAGATCAAGGTCACCAAAACCTAATCAGTTTACCATCCTGTCCCAATGTTATATCCATGCAAATCTGTTTAAAATCTACCCAGTAGTTCATGAGATATCTTGCACACAAGAAAGTGTCATGCCGACGCATACACAGACGCCAACGTGATCCACACCAAAAACAATATGTCCCCCTCCCCTTTGGTGGGGGACATAACAATCCTCCTCCCCATCGGTGGGGTGACATAACAACTACACAGCATAAGCAGACCAGGGCCCAGTTGTTCAAAGCATCATTAACTTAAGGGGAATGGATACACCTTCATGGGGAGGCAACTCCTGCAAAAGTATTTTTGTCTCCCATGTAAATAGGGGTCAACTCCTAAGGAGTAATTTTTTTCCTTTAAGAGTAGGGGTCAAATCTTAAAGGAAAGATATTTGCTCCTATCAATTCCCCTTAACAGTTGTTCAATAATAAGTAGTCAAAATTGTAAGTACAGTATCTAACACAGTGTATTTTTTGTCTGTTTTTTTTTTTTTTTTGTTTGTTTTCATCAAAATTATAGTATATTTGCCTTATAGTAGTCTATATATCAAAGAACTATTTTTTTTTAACCGAGCAGTCTGATCTGGGCCCACACAGTTTGCCTGTATGCAAAAATATTTTTAAAAAGTTTGCAAAAAAAATTCAGCAGACGAAATAAGCAGACGACATTTTCAGATGTAGTTTTTCTCAGAGTCTTAAGGGTTAACTGTCTGCTGTATTTTACTGCGACATAGTGCATTTTTCAGATCTCCAGAGCGGCTACTTTTCTGATGTAAATCCTTGATATTTTTGTAATAAATGTTCAAAACATAGGTTGAGGGTGCTCGTTAGAACCGCCTCGATGAGGCGGTTCTAACGAGTACCCACAACCTATGTCTTGGAGCAGAAATAAGAAAATTATTGTATACCCCCATAAACTCCAGATTTCTCTATGTAAAGTGGGGTTTACTGGGGTCTTCCTTTCACAGATTTGTTCACGTGATGCCAAACCAAAACTCTAACAAACATTTCCTTGGCAAACAATGCACCTTGTTACCAGTTTGACCTACCTTTATTTCCTCTTCGAGGTATAGTTCTTTTGGTCTTATCACAGTAACAAAAGCGGGCACCATTTTTCTGAAATACAAGATCATTTGGCCGGTTTATAGCCATTATTTTACCCTTATCTTGCTGAATATTCATTGAAGCCACACCCATTTCTGTCTATCAACCAATCAAATTACTTGATGTAATTTATTGATACAAATTCATAAACTGAATGCCAAACAGTGTAGATCCTGATCAGATGGCTTCTTCAGATCTGGATCTACACTGTTTCCAAAGATAGGAGTTGTCGTGAATAGCAAGATAAGGGTTAAAGCCCAAAACAGAGCAATATGTTACAGTTAGAAGTTAGATAACAGGGTTCAGTAGTTCAAAATTAATGCCCTTGTTAGTTAACCCTTATCCCGCTGAATAATTTATATACATCACGTTAGCAAGTCTGTGTAATGTACACCCCACTAAACCCCACTTTATATAGAGAAAACTGGGGTTTATGGGAGCATACATAATTTTTCTTAATTTTGCTCCAAAACATAGGTTGTGGGTACTTGTTAGAACTGCCTGAATGACCTATGTTTGCAGTATAAGTAAGAAAAATATCACAGATTGACATCAGAAAATTAGACATTTTGGAGATGTGAAAAAATGCACTATGTCACACGGGTGTGTTATCGTAATGGCAACACTCATTTCTGACTGAAAACACAACCTGGCACCCCTAAATTTCGAAACGGTCTTGTGCTATACATTACCCAAACAGGCCTATACAAATACATTGCCACTTTTATCGCCGTAAAAATGAAAATTTTAAGAAGAAAAAGTGTGATATTTTTCTTATTTCTGCTCAAAATATACATTGTGGGCACTCGTTAGAACCGCCTCATCGAGGCGGTTCTAACGAGTACCCACAATCTATATTTTAGATTAGAAATAAGAAAAATAAGGTATACCCCCGGAAACCCCAGTTTTAATATATATAAAAGTGGGGTTCAAGGGGGTCAAAGTTATATAGGCATGTTTTCATGATGTATAAAGAGGATGATTCCAGATGGTACAAAGTGGGTTAAATAAGTCTACATGGTTTAGTTTATGAGAAATAGATGTGAAATGAACAGTGTGGACTGAAATGTTGATGGATGGACAATCGGACAAACAAATGCATGAACAAATGGATGGAAAACCAAGTTCCTTCATAACATCATGGCCCAAAACTTTCAGTCAAACTTAGGGCTGGCTAATCGGAGCTGAAAAGATAATCGATTATCAGTCCTGTCATTGCGATAGATAATCGATTAGTAATCGCTAAGGTTTTTGTCATTATTTTACTGTCTGGCTTTCTGTTTGAGCATGACTCTTACCATATGTTGCACTTAACCATATGTATATCTGAACAGACAGGCCTGAACAAACAGTGTAGACCCAGATGAGACGCCGCATAATGCGGCGTCTCATCAGGGTCTGCACTGTTTGCCACTCATCCAACTATTTTAGGCATAACTTTGGGTAGTAAATTGTACCTATCAAGTAATCGATTAAAAGCAAATCAGAAATGATAATCATTTTTGTGGAATTAATCGATCGATTAATCGATTATATGATCAATTGTGTCAGCCTTAGTCAAACTACAATAACCCATACACAGATGGCTCATTTATCATGGTTAATTCAATCTCCTCCTTGAGTCACAAAGGAGATTCTTAGCTCTAGATCTACATCAAAATATTCAGGACATCGTGAAAATCCTAAAAATTCTGACACCTTGAGGACTAGCTGTAATTTTCCTAAACTTTTAACAAATTTGTTTCCTGATCCAGCAAGGAGTCCAAATGGTGGAATGGCAAACAGATGTAGATGGAAAGGTGGAATAGCAAACTGTAGACCCTGGCCAGACTGCTCCTGCACTGTTTGCTAAGGCTTATCTGTCCCAATACTTATGATCATTACAGTGCTTTATTTTGAAAATGTATATGGTGTGTATCAACTGGATCACCTTCATACCTGCCAACTTTCACCCATTAGGAGTGAGTTTCACGATTTTTCCATTCATTTTGACCTCACGATCGTGTTGCCAAAATAAGGAAAAAATCACGATTTTTCCACCTCCTCACGCTTGGTATTTTTATCAGCCATATTGTTTGTGGATCGTCATTTGAAATATCTTGGATTTCTTCACTATCTATTTTGGAGATGGAAAAACCCTGAGTATATTTTTAGCTGTATTGACTATTTTTAACCCAATGACAGATTACCCTGTACCCACAAACAAATGCAAGTTGCCAACAATTTTCTATCTGTATGAGCATGAGCAGGGATGATCTTTGCTGATCTTTTCATGTAAGTATGTTTGAACAATTATCTAATCTCTCCCAGATGTAATGAAAATAAATATTTACCTATGAATGAGCAATGTAACGTATTTTCGTGACTACGCATATCGTAGTTTTTCTCTCTTAAACTGAGAATTGTATTATTATTTGGTAATGAGTGTTCTAACACTTCAGAAACAATTGTTTTGCAAAATAAACGCTGTTATAGTCAGACATTAAGCACTCCTTGTAATTGCATGAAAACTGTTTCTGAGTAAAAGAACCTAATTTCAGACAGATCATATATTCAGACAATCTTTAGTTATTGCAAATACTGTTAATTATTGAAGCTTAAGTACAGGGTGTCCAAAAAGTAAGTTAACAGTTTTGACGAGATTTTAATACATCATAACGTTGTGAAAGCGGTATAAAATTTCTCACAGACATAGCATATATCCTTAAGTTTTTTCTTATAAAATTTCATACAAATCCATTAAAGCATAAAAAAATAACAAACAATAAACAAAAAATACCAAATTTGTCCAGTGACGTCAATTTAGTAATTTATGACGTTTTCCAGATGCCGCCCCTTTCGACGTTTTCCTTCCCGTACTCGCTGCTTGAAATTTTCAATTACTCTAGCACAAGTGCCAACACTTATATTCTTGACTTCCCTCCGTATTTGTTTTAATAACATAGCAGTATCTGTGGGTCTGGGCTTGTAAACAACCGATTTAAGATAACCCCAAAGAAAAAAATCACAGGGGTTCAGGTCTGGACTGTGCGCAGGCCAAGTTACGCCGCATTGTTTCACTTCGGGATATCGTCTGGAAATTACCCGCTCATCAAATGTGTCATGTAACATATCTAACACTTTGTTAGCCGTATGTGGTGTTGCTCCATCTTGCATAAACCATTCACTGTTAATGTCAGTTGATCGTTTCCGCAATTCCGGTAAAAACTTGTTGTTTAATAGCGACATGTAGCGGTCTGAATTAACAGTATCGCTAAACACATACGGTCCAATGATTCCCCTGGATGACATAGCACACCAAACTGTAATTTTATCGCTATGGAGTGGCCTTTCTGCTATTTGGTGGGGCTGTTCATTTGCCCAAATTTTCTTTGAACATCTGTAGCGCTTTTAGTTTCGTAAAAGTTCTTTACAATGAAAATACGCTGGGCTAACGTCAAACGCGCCATCTTGGAAAAAACAAGATTTTAAATGACGTCATTTTGCGACAACGTCAATTATTTTGGCGCGTTTTAATTATGTCGTATAAAAACTTTAGGATATGTGCGTTAATTTGGAATATTGTTCATCAAAATAGCTTTAAAATTAAAAAAGTTATGTCTCGTCAAAACTGTTAACTTACTTTTTGGACACCCTGTATTATCATACATGTGATATTTTCTTGGACCCAAATAGGGAGATTTTGATTTTCAGATAGGGAGATTGGGGTCCCAAATCGGGAGATTTTTCCGCGGTTAAAAGTGATGTTTTTTATTGGTTAAAATTTACCTCTGAAGCACTTTTTTACCCATAACATGCCAACACAACAATTGTTGTCTGCTTTGTCATCTGCATTAAAGTCTTTTTCGAAAACAGTGTGGGCCCAGATCAGACTACAGAGCATTCTGATGACGGTCCACACTGTTTGCCTTTCTGCAAAAATATGTTATAAAAGCTTGGAAAAAGAAAGCAGCAGACGACAAACTTCCATTTTGTATTTTTATAGAGAGACAATTTCTCGGAAGAACGATCAAAGAACAAGCACTGACCAATAGATTGGTGTTAAATACCCACCTAGCACCTGGCAGAAAAAAACAACGTTCAGAATACCCGCATATCAAAAAATTACTCATACTCTTACACCCCTTCTCTTATCATCCCCAAAACGTGCCTCGGAACTTAGTCGGAACTAATAAGCATGCATGATTTTTATTGATTTAACTTGGGGGCATATTTTTTTCATAAAACATCCATTAAAAACACGGCAAAAATATTTTTTCTCGCAAGCTAAAAATGAAACAGGTTTGAATAGAAAATTTCACCCTGCAAAACTCCGGTTCTATGTTTATTAATTAATGAAAAACTACATACTAACTTACCCTGAGTGTAATCTTAGTTAGAACGTGCGCATGTATGTATGTATGTACGTACGTACGTTCGTACGTGTGTGTGTGTATGTATGTATGTATGTATGTATGTATGTGCGTATGTACGTACGGTATGTATGTATTTATGTGTGTATGTGTTTAAGTGTTTGCATGTAGTTGCTCGCATGCCCGCTTAAACTGATATGCTCACAAAAGCTTGCCTGGGAGCATTCAAGCGGTCGTATGACCTGGGTGCATGCGAGCATGTATACGCATATGCGTGCGTGCGTGCGTGCATGCGCTCGTACGTATAATGTTCATGTATTTGTTTGCATATTTGCATGTTTTTAATGTTACTTTATCAATGTATCTGTATGTTTCGAATTTTACATCTCCAATCGCATTAGTTTATTCGGTGATGATGTCTTATTTTGCTACCATAATTAATACTCTTGTTGTTTATTTGGTTTGAAGCATTGTGTCATAGTCATCATCAAAATTTGTAAATGAATTGTGTATACGGGGAGGGCCGTAATTAATGTTGCTAGAACTTGTGGCCCAACCCACTTGCTTGTTTCATTGTAAATGAAAAGCAATAAAATATGTTTAAACAAACAAGAGGGCCCAGAGGGCCCTGGTTCGCTCACCTGATCCAATATATAACAAGTGGGCCCCGGGCAGGGTCAATTTTGGCCCCAAGGCTATAATTTGAACAATCTTGGTAGAGGTCCACAAGATGAAGCTTCATATCGAATATGAAAGATCTGGGCTTTCTGGTTTCAGAGAAGAAGATTTTAAAGGTTTACCCTGCATAAAGAAGTCTATGTAAAACCAGATTTTTCCTATATAAGTCTATGTTAAACCAAAGAACCCCGGAGCAGGGGCATTTTTGGCCCCAGGGCTATAATTTGAACAATCTTGGTAGAGGTCCACTAGCTGAAGCTTCATAACAAATATCAAAGACCTAAGCCTTGTGTTTCAGAGAAGATGATTTTTAAAGATTTTCCCAATATAAGTCTATGTAAAACCAAAGGGCCACATGGCGGAGGCATTTTTGGTCTCAGGGCTATAATTTGAACAATCTTTATAGAGGTCCACTAGCTGAAGCTTCATAACAAATATCGAAGACCTAAGCCTTGTGGTTTCAAAGAAGATTTTTCAAGATTTTCCCTATATATGTCTATGTAAAACCAAAGGGCCCCGGAGCAGGGGCATTTTTGGCCCAGCACTATAATTTGAACAATCTTGGTAGAGGTCCACAAGATGAAGCTTCATACCAAATATCAAAGACCTGGGCCTTGCAGTTTCAGAGAAGAAGATTTTACGGATTTTCCCTATATAAGCCTATGTAAAACAAAAGGGCCCTGGTGCGGGGGCATTTTTGACCCCAGCACTATAATTTGAATAATCTTGGTAGGGGTCCACTAGATGAAGCTTCATACCAAATATCAAAGACCTGGGCCTTGCGGTTTCAGAGAAGAAGATTTTTGAAGATTTTCCCTATATAAGCCCATGTAAAACCAAAGGGCCCCCGTGCGGGGGCATTTTTAGAACCAGCACTATAATTTGAACAATCTTGGTAGGGGTCCACTAGATAAAGCTTCATACCAAATATCAAAGACCTGGGCCTTGCGGTTTCAGAGAAGAAGATTTTTAAAGATTTTCCCTAATAGGCCCATGTAAAACCAAAGGGCCCCCGTGTGGGGGGCACTTTTAACTCCAGCACTATAATTTGAACAACCTTGGTAGGGGTCCACTAGATGAAGCTTCATACCAAATATCAAAGACCTGGGCCTTGCGGTTTCAGAGAAGAAGATTTTTAAAGATTTTGCCTATATAAGCCCATGTAAAACCAAAGGGCCCCCGTGCGGGGGCATTTTTAGATCCAGCACTATAATTTGAACAATCTTGGTAGGGGTCCACTAGATAAAGCTTCATACCAAATATCAAAGACCTGGGCCTTGCGGTTTCAGAGAAGAAGATTTTTAAAGATTTTCCCTATATAAGCCCATGTAAAACCAAAGGGCACCCGTGCGGAGGCATTTTTGGCCCAAGCACTATAATTTGAACAATCTTGGTAGGGGTCCACTATTTGAAGCTTCACACCAAATATCAAAGACCTGGGCCTTGCGGTTTCAGAGAAGAAGATTTTTCAAGATTTTCCCTATATAAGCCCATGTAAAACCAAAGGGCCCCCGTGCGGGGGCATTTTTAGCTCCAGCACTATAATTTGAACAATCTTGGTAGAGGTCCACTAGATGAAGCTTCATAGCAAATATCAAAGACCTGGGCCTTGCGGTTTCAGAGAAGAAGATTTTTAAAGATTTTCCCTATATAAGCCCATGTAAAACCAAAGGGCCCCCGTGTGGGGGCATTTTTGGCCCCAGCACTATAATTTGAACAATCTTGGTAGAGGTCCACTAGATGAAGCTTCATACCAAATATCAAAGACCTGGGCCTTGCGGTTTCAGAGAAGAAGATTTTTAAAGATTTTCCCTATATAAGCCCATGTAAAACCAAAGGGCCCCCGTGCGGGGGCATTTTTGGCCCCAGCACTATAATTTGAACAATCTTGGTAGGGGTCCACTAGATGAAGCTTCATACCAAATATCAAAGACCTGGGCCTTGCGGTTTCAGAGAAGAAGATTTTTTAAGTTTGCAGTGAAAAAAATCTATTTTTGGCTCCTGTGACCTATATGTGCAACGGACCGGAACCATTTGAACAACTTTGAAAGGGGACCACCTAAGGATCATTCCTGTGAAGTTTGGTCAAAATATGACCAGTGGTTTAGGAGGAGATGTCGTTTGAAGAAAAGTTTACGGACGCACGGACGCACGCACGCACGCACGCACGCACGCACGACGGACGACGGACAAAAAGTGATCCCAAAAGCTCACCTTGTCACTACGTGACAGGTGAGCTAAAAACTACATACAGATGCTTAGAAAATACCAGCATCTGCTCTGCTCTGTTTTGGCGGGAAAATATTTAGCGCGTTCACCTGTCAAAGGCCAAAAAGCTTGCACGAATTTCATTGGTGTCACGTGGGGCATATTTCTTTCTTCCGTTAAAAACGGCAAAAATATTTTTCTCGGGTTTAAATAGAAAATGTCACTAAGTAATTACCCAGTTCTATGATTAATAAAAGAATAACGGTTAACAGACGCGTAGAAAAAAAACAGCGTCTGCTTTGCTCTGTTTTGGCGGGAATAATATTTAGCGTCTACACGTGTCAATTGCAAAGGGATTAAATAAGCTATAACTGGTATATCTTGATTGACTAGTTTTCACACCTTGTCACATTGTTAATTGTCGTCTTATCAATAAGGCCCGCCTCGGGTGTAAACGGTTGAATAGCGTTGGCAACTTGAGCAAATCGATGATCAGTAATAAATGTATGCAAACATCACATTTTTTCCTTATTGAATTTCTCGCTTTTTATCATATTGTTTGCGGCTTGTTTGCGGGTTGCATTTTAATAATTGTATTTACCGGTACGTTCTTTTCATATTGCGATATTATACTTGTGCAGGTGTGTATTGCAATTTACCTGCATACCGCCTTGCGTAAATACACTGACAGTTAACCGCATAGGTATTTTACAGTGGTTAACACTAAATTGGTCAGTCGGCGGAAAACTACTATAGGAAAATTGTCGTGTCGGGAGATTAGGGCCGTTGGACGGGAGACCGAGAGATGGGGTTCGAAATCGGGATATCCCGACGAAATCGGGAGATATCACATGTATGTATTATACCAGTGATTTATTGGATAATACATAAAATGTAAACATGCAATTTTTCTGATTGTACTAGTGGACTGGAGTGTGTCTACTAGTTTGAAAAAAAATCTCCCACATGGAAATTTTGAGGAAAATATTCACCACGCTTTATTCCATCGAAAAAAGCCGTGACACGCAGTATCTCCCCCATGATAAATTTGAAAAGTTGGCAGGTATGCACCTTAATGAGGCAAGCAATACAAGATTGATTCCATGATGCAAAATGTATTGCCTAAATGAGGCTACCCTTCTTTTGAAGAAGATTAAAAAGATAGCTCTGAATCATCAGCCATGCCTCCTGAGGTGCATTCAACAATGCGGGCACTCGCCGATCACCCACTTTGTTGCCTAGATTCTTTAGGCAACATAGTGAGAACTCAGAGGGCACCAACATTGTTGAACTAACATCTGACTTTGTGCTAAAATTAACCCTTAGCAGCTCAAATTAACCCTACCACAAACAAATTTTTAAGGTCCCAAAGGTTTCCAACCATCAAAGTTTGACTGCAGAGAGCAACAATACTACTCACTTCTGACTACCTGCTCCTCTCTGATGAACAGCAACTTTCACTTTCCTGAAGATGATGTCATACAACTCTTTACCAAGCTAAAATAAAAGAATCAGGGTAATAAACTTTAACCCATTTTGTACCAGAAACCCCAAAACGGGTAGTTGGCAAACAGTGGCCCAGATCAGATGCCGCAGTATGCGGCATCTGATCAGGGCCTACACTGTTTGCAAAAAAGTTCAGCTATTTTCCAAATCAATGTTGAAGAAAACACAACCTGACACCCCTAATATTTACACGGACTCATGCTATTTGTAAGGATAAAGATTCCATTTGGTATAGAAAGGGTTAAGAGAAGTAAAAATACTTTCAGGTGAAACAACTCTTTCAAGAGGTCTCTTATCAGCAGGGGTCTACTCTCAAAGGGATCTACTCTCAAAGCGATCTACTTTCAGCAGGGATATACTTTCAAAGGGATCTCTTTCAGCAGAGATCTACTCTCTAAGGGATCTACTTTCAGCAGGGATATACTCTCAAAGGGGTCTACTTTCAGCAGAGATATACTCTCAAAGGGATCTACTTTCAACACGGGTATACTCTCAAAGGGATCTACTTTCAGCAGGGACCTACTCTCAAAGGGATCTCTTTTCAGCAGAGATCAACTCTCAATGGGATCTCTTTTCAGCAGAGATCTACTCTCAAAGGGGTCTACATTCAGCAGGGATCTACTCTCAAAGGGGTCTACATTCAGCAGGGATCTACTCTCAAAGGGGTCTACATTCAGCAGGGATCTACTCTCAAAGGGGTCTACTTTCAGCAAGGATCTACTCTCAAAGGGGTCTGCTTTCAGCAGGCATCTACTCTCAAAGGGATCTACTTTCAGCAGGGATCTACTCTCAAAGGGATCTACTTTCAGCAGGGCTCTACTCTCAAAGGGATCTTCTTTCAGCAGGGATCTACTCTCCAAGGGATCTCTTTTCCGCAGGGATCTACCCTCAAAAGGATCTACTTTCAGCAGGGATCTACTCTTAAAGGGGTTTACTTTCACCAGGGCTCTACTCTCAAAGGGATCTACTTTAAGCTGGGATCTACCCTCAAAGGGATCTACTTTCAGCAGGGATCTTCTCAGAAAGGGATCTCTTTTCCCAGGGATCTACTCTCAAAGGGATCTTTTTTCCGCAGGGATCTACTCTCAAAGGGATCTACTTTCCCCAGGGATCTACTCTCAAAGGGGTCTACTTTCAGCAGGGATCTACTCTCAAAGGGGTCTACTTTCAGCAGGGATCTACTCTCAAAGGGGTCTACTTTCAACAGGGATATACTCTCAAAGGGATCTCTTTTCAGCAGGGATCTACTCTCAAAGGGGTCTACTTTCAGCAGGGATCTACTCTCAAAGGGGTCTACTTTCAGCAGGGATCTACTCTCAAAGGGGTCTACTTTCAACAGGGATATACTCTCAAAGAGATCTCTTTTCAGCAGGGATCTACTCTCAAAGGGATCTCTTTTCAGCAGAGATCTACTCTAAAAGGGGTCTACTTTCAGCAGGGATCTACTCTCAAAGGGATCTCTTTTCAGCAGGGATCTACTCTCAAAGGGATCTACTTTCAGCACGGATCTACTCTCAAAGGGATCTCTTTTCAGCAGGGATCTACTCTCAAAGGGATCTCCTTTCAGCAGGGCTCTACTCTAAAAGGGATCTCTTTTCCGCAGGGATCTACTTTCAGCAGGGATCTACTCTCAAAGGCATCTACTTTCAGCAGGGATCTACTCTCAAAAGGATCTTTTTCAGCAGTGGTCTACTCTCAAAGAGATCTACTTTTAGCAGGGATCTACTCTCCAAGGGGTCTACTTTCAGCAGGGATCTACTCTCAAAGGGGTCTACTTTCAGCAGGGATCTACTCTCAAGGGAATCTACTTTCAGCAGGGATCTACTCTCAAAAGGATCTACTTCCAGCAGGGATCTACTCTCAGCAGGGATCTACTTTCAGCAGGGATCTACTCTCAAAGGGATCTTTTTTCAGCAGGGGTCTACTCTCAAAGGAAAGAATTTGCTCCTGAGGAGCAAATTCTTTCCTTTGATAGTAGACCCTATTTTCAAAAGGGCCAACATTTCTATAAAACCCCCGAGCTCCTCTGAAAAAGGATCTTAAAACAAATAATTTTTTCTAGCAGCAATTTTTTCCCTCAAAGAGAACACCCTTTTAATAAGCCACACACATGATTTGAAAGAATTGCCTCCCCAAAAGGTTTTGGCCATTTCTCTTAAGGGGAATGGATACACCTTCAGGGCAGGCAACTCCTGCAAAAGCATTTTTGTCTCCCATGTCGATAGCTGGTCAACTCTCAAAGGAAAGAATTTTCTTTCCTTTAAGAGCAGACCCCTTTTCCCGTGGGACAAAGTTTCTAGAAAAGCGAACAGGAAGTCCAAAAAGTTGTCTCCCTTTGAAAAATGGCGGAAATACCTGCAATGTGTATCCATTCCCTTTTGTTTTAGAATACCAAATACCTGCAGTAAAATTAGCTAGTCTGGCCAAGAAAAAAAGTTGTTCACTCCCAAGATTTTTGGATTTGTGTTGAAGTCCTTGCTTCTTAGGGATTACCCCTATAGACCATAATGCCAGTTTAACCCTTTTTGTACCAAATAGAATCTTCCAACTTATGTATGGCAGGAGTCCATTTCATAATTATAGGGTGTCAGGTTGTGTTTTCTTTAAAATCTTTTTGAAAAATGGCTGAACGTTTTGCAGACAGTGTAGGCACTGATCAGATGCCGTGTTCTGCGATGTCTGATCTGGGCCTGCACTGTTTGCCAACTACCCGTTTTGGGGTTTTAAAATTTCTTTCAAGTATTCTTTGTATTTATAATTTCCTTTGATCATAATTTCAATCACTTCTGCAATTTGTTTGAAGTTGCAAACAAATTACTTTTAGCTGGCATTTTATGTTATATAAGGATATACAGTTGACTCTCGTTATCTCGACCTCGCATATCTCGACCCTATCACTTATATCGAACCTATTTCTAAGTCCGGTATATTTCTCCTATATGTTTATTGTAATTTAGCTTCGCATGTGTCGAACTTCTTTTAAGTCGACACTTCAGCTATCTCGCCCATCATTGCCAGTCCCTGAATAAATTTTTCACAGTTTTTACTACTGCGTATCTCGAACCTGAATTCATGACGTAAAGAATGAAACAAAAAACATGCTGCCGGTCTTTCAATTAAAGAAAGTCAGTGTTCAAAATGAAATTAAGTTACTAATTCTCAAATTTGTCCTGGTGCATTTAAAATACTATGAAAATCACATGCGTGTATTATTAAGACTGACACACGGGCTCAACTTTTGATCTTTTAACACCGTCTCGTGTCAATGATTTCACAGATGTGCCAGAGCACAACAGAAACTATAAGAAGAACGGTGTGGCAGGTGATGACTCAGATGAGCCAGTGCATTTGATTAGCTCACGTAAAAATAAAGACTGTATGTGAACAGGCTGATCCGAGAACCGATTCGTCAGCTGCATGACCTTCTAGTAGGCTTTGTCCTGTGCTGACTCTGAATGATTCAGTGTTGATAGCAAATGTAGTGCTATTACACTCCAGAATAATGAAGAACAGCAAACAATGAGCTCAGACATACATGTGACGTCACACTTTGGTTATCTCGTACTACAGATAACTCGAACTTTTTAATATGGTCCCGTGAGGTTCGAGATAACAAGCGTCAACTGTATTTTCTTTTCAGGATAATATACTACAAGTATACACACAAGGATTTTATATTACATGTACATACACCAGAAGTTTTTACTACCTCTATATACCCCATGGTTTTATACTACATGTATATACTACGGAACCTTGGAAGGGACATGATTTTTTTTTATTTTATAAGTTGTGCGCACAAGATAATATCTTGTGCAGACAAGATATTATCTTGTTCGGACAAGATATTATCTTGTGTGCTCTTGTGCGGACAAGATATTATCTTGTGCAGACAAGATATTATCTTGTCCGCACAAGATATTAAGTTGTGCGAACAAGATATTATCTTGTCCACACAAGATGATATTATGTTTGCACAACATAGATCTTGTGCGGACAAGATATTATCTTGTTCGCACAACTTAATATCTTGTGCGGACAAGATAATATCTTGTCCGCACAAGATAATATCTTGTCTGCACAAGATCATATGTTGTGCGAACAAGATACTATCTTGTCCGCACAAGATAGTATCTTGTTCGCACAACTTCCCAAGATCTATGTTGTGCAAACAAGATAATATGTTGTGCGAACAAGATATTATCTTGTGCGCACAAGATAATATGTTGTCCGCACAAGATAAATTATGTTGTCCGCACAAGATAATATCATATCTTGTCTGCACAAGATAATATCTTGTTCGCACAACTTAGTATCTTGTTCGCACAACATATTAAAAAAAATTCATGTCCCTTCCCGGGTTCCGCAATATACCCCCAAGATTATACCACATGCATATACCCAAAGGATATTATACAGGATATATATACAGTAAAGGAGTTGACAACTCTTCTGTAAAAATCAGCTAAATGAGATGATTCAAACAAGAACTCATAACACAAGTTTCAAGGTTAACCCATACCCTGTTGAACAGGACAACCCCTATCTTTGCAAACATTGTAGATCCAGATCAGATGACTTCTGAAGAAACAATTGATTGATATCTACACTGTTTGCACACCTGTGATAATTTTTGGAACTGTATGAGGGAGATTTACCATTGTGATGATGGAGATGTAAAAAGAATATATAGGGAAATTCTCAGTTCAGATGAGGAAGACTCCAAAATTTTACTAAAATTTAGCATAAATTGGACAAAAATTAGCATCAAAATGAGGAAGCCTCCCTCCTGATGAGGGAGGTTTGGTTTGTTTGATTTGAGGTTTAACGTCCCCATCAACACTGTAAAGGTTATTTTGGAGACGTTGCTTCCAATTTTGTGGGACTTTTACCCGACATTGAGATGAAATGACATCTCAAGCCCTGTCGCCCAATGAAACCAATAGGGTTTATAAGCATGGACGGTTCGCCTCGCACCGCGGTTCCTGGACAGGCTTAGATCCTCTAAGTGGTTTACCAGTACTAGTGTGCAGGCCTGATTTAGCTCTGCGTGGAAGCATTGTGCAGCCCATATATTTCTTCAAGCCCGATGAGGGAGGTATCACAGGTATGTGTTTGTCATAAACTTTGTGAATTTGAATGAATAAATGATATTTTTTTGATTGGTTGAAGTGTAAATGGGTGTGGCTAAATTAATTATGCAGCGAGATAAGGGTTAAAGAAAATAATCACTTATCATTCTTGTTCTTATTTCCTTTACTTGACATTGTAAATTATAAAGAAACATGGAAACAACTCACTGCTTTCTTTAGGAATGGTGACCAAATCTTCTCTTCCAATTCCTGAAATGGTAAACCAAACAGATACAGCACCACCACAGCCAGGCACTGTAAACACTACCTTAATGATCCTAAGGGTTGGGACAGATAGGCCTAAGCAAACAGTGCAGATCCAGATCAGACCGCTCCTTCAGGAGCAGTCTGATCAGGGTCTACACTGTTTGCCATTCTGTCTGCACCTTTTGGAGTCCTTTTGGATCATGAAACAAATTTGTTAAATTTTAGGAGAATTACAGCAAGGCCTTAAGATGTCAGAATTTTTAGTATTTTTACGGCAAACATATTCACAGGTTTGAACAAGGAAAACACAATGTCAAACAGAGAAAAGTGGGGTTTTTAAAGGCATATGTTAATAATGTTATTGTCCTTATTTTGCTCAAAAACATAGCTACCAACCCTCTTTATACCGACAGTTTATGAAATTACAGTGTCGTACCAGCTTAATCAAATTTTAGTGGGTAGCCCAAGAATAATTCTTACAGAATCCAAGGTGATTGATTTCTGATTCAGGACTAAATACATCAAGAATGTAGCTGGCATAATGTTTATTTGATATGCAAAATCAAATTAAATTCAGTGATTCCATGGACCCTAGAAATTATACATGAACAGAAATGGTCATATTACCGGAAAAGATGTCACAACAAGGCCTGTTTTCCAAATAATAAAAACTAAATCCACCCAAAATATGTCACTTAACAATCTTAGTATTGTGGATACATTTCAATGAAATGCAGTAAAATTCCTATGGTAAGACCACCTTTGGGACTGTTCAAAAGTGGTCTTAAAGACCACTTTTGAACAGTCACAAAGGTGGTCCCTAATTAGAAGACATTGTGGGCAGAAAACACAAAGAAAAATTAAGCGTATTCTTCAAAATAAGCTTTATTTAGCAGAATTGGTCCTAATTTTAGGTGGTCATAATAGCGGAATTTCAAGGTATTTGATAATTTATCACAACATATGACGAAATTGAAGGTTTATTTGTCTATACCAGCATAATGTTCTTTCGGTCTTCGAGGATTTTTGTCCAGTGTACCTACATCATCCTAATGTATTAAAGATAGTCTTGCTGTTCAACATACTTCTGTATTTTGATCATATCATTTTGTAGCTGGGGTATAACCCTACAATTTGTGTTATTGTGTTTGAAAATCGAATCACATATAACAACGTTGCAGGCCTAGTTATATTACTTCTGAAATGGCCTTTGTAATTATCCTTCAGTCAAGCATTGAACAGATGACAAATCTTCAAACCACTCCCTCAAGCCAGGACTAGTGAACAAAGAAAATTTCACTAAAGCTTGTAATTTCAGAAATCTCCATCTGATTACAGCTCTGCACATGTAAGTTAGGGGCATGAAACTTCTTAGAAGTTAGCGGAGCTTCTCCTCTACAACTTATCCGCTGGATGTGTTGATAAAAAAATAAAAATAAAAAACTTATCGCCAAAAAACGCAGCAAAAAAGATAACAAACGACTTTAATAGGTGTCAACACTTATCAAGCTGTCAAATTCAAGTATTTCATTGATCAAATAGGGCCAAACATTTGTTGAAGAGCTTGCCCACATATCTGTTTGACCTAAGGCCAAGATTAAAGAACATCAATGACCTTGAATACTCATGTAGTTCCATTTACTCATTCAGCAAACTGCATCAACCATTTTTAAGATCATAGACAACAATACTTTCCGAAAAATACATGGTTTCAACTTTTTTCCATACATAAGCTCTTGGGATCAAATTTGACCTTGGCCTACAATAGGTTAAGGCCATCTAGGGATCTTCATTTGAACAAACAATGATTGGCTCCAGTCTCCAATGATACATACCAAGTTTAATGACTATCTGCCCACTGGTTCCAGAGAAGATTTTTGAAGGACTTTACTTATATGCGCATGGTAGCCATATTGATTATGTGACCAAATTCATATTAATAAAATTTCAGTTCTCTGTTCCAAAAAGCTTTCATGTGAAATTTGGTTACAAATGGCCCAGTGATTTCTGAGAAAAACAAATTTTAATATTCATATCTGAATGACCTTGGGACAAGGTCATGGAAAGATCAAGGTCAAGGATTGACCTTGAATACTCATGCAGTTTTGTTTACTAATTTAACTGAATCTACAAATTTTCAGATCACAGGCTGCAAAAGTTTCAAATAAATACACGGTTTTGACCACACAAAAACCTATGCGATCAAAGTGGACCTTGGCCTAAAATGGGTCAATATCATTCAGGGGTCATCATTTGAACAATCTTTGATTGGCTTGAGTCCCCAATGATACATACTAAGTTTCATGACAAGAATTCCGCCGAAGGCTATGTCGCGCCTGTGGGGGCGCAAAGTCACTGAACCATGACATCTAGGCCAAGATCAACATAGATGCTTGCATTAAAGGCTTGTACTAAGTATCATTAATGAAGTTAAAATAATTCTTGAGAAATGAACTTAACCATTAGGGTGAACGCTAGGGTGGTGGCAATATTTTACAAAGTCAGTGAACCATGAAATGTAGGTTAAGGTCAAATATGGATGCTTGCATTTAAGTTGCCATCCCGAGATATAAGTTTGTACCAAGTATCATTAATGAAGCTCTTATGGTTCTTGAGAAATTAACGTGACCAGTAGGGTGAATGCAAGGGTGGTCGCAATATTTTACAAAGTCAGTGAACCATGAAATTTAGGTCAAGGTCAAATATTGATGCTTGCATTGAAGTTGCCATCCACAGATTCAAGTTTGTACCAAATATCATTAAAGATGCTCTTATAGTTCTTGAGAAATAAACTTGACCATTCGGGTGAACGCTAGGGTGGTCGCAATATTTTACCAAGTCAGTGAACCATGAAATGTAGGTCAAGGTCAAATATGGATGCTTGCATGTAAGTTGCCGTCCCCAGACACTAGTTTGTATGAAGTATCATTAATAAAGCTCCAATAGTTCTTGAGAAATAAACTTGACCATTAGGGTGAACGCTAGGGTGGTCGCAATATTTTACAAAGTCATTGAACCATGAAATGTAGGTCAAGGTCAAATATGGATGCTTGCATGTAAATTGTCATCCCCAGACACAAGTTTGTACCAAGTATCATTAATGAAGCTCTTATAGTTCTTGAGAAATAAACTTGACCATTAGGGTGAACGCTAGGGTGGTCGCCAGGGCTCGAGAAACTGAAGAATCCAAATCGGTCCAGCCAGATTTCGCCAAAAATTACAGAAATTGCCGATCGTTTTCGGTAATTTACGTAAACGTCCTTTGCGATTTGCAATTTCAAAATGTGTTATTAGCGTAACGAATGACATACCAATGTTGCTCTTACACTTGTCAACGGATATAAGCACCAGTATCTCGATTATAAACAGCAATTATTGCTCACATCTTTCAGATTTCATCTACTTTCATTTTCTACGCCAGAGTTCATCTACTTTCATTTTTCCCAATATCCGGGTCACTCAGAACCTGAAGATCGCTAAAGGGAAATAACCGATATGGGGCAGTCAAAGACCAGTTCGATGGTCACTATATAAACCTTTAAAATATTTCTCTTATTTCACGCAATTTATTTTGCCCAAATTGCTTTGTTTACAAATGGCGACCGATTTTGCAGCCACGTGGTCGGAAAATGACGTCATACAGTTTCCGTTTACACAACACACATTAATGCAGTCAAAGACGTAACACACACACCTGTTTTATGTCATTGATTTTAATAGAGCGTATTTTTAAAAAAAATCGCTTTGAACGGGTTAAAAAATTGAAAAACATTTCTTTAATCTCGAACCAAAACAAGACCGAACGAGAGTCATTGAAAATCTTACATGGCCGAACTGAGTTTTAAAGAATATAAATTCATATTTAACAATTACACAAGCCTGAAACAAATCGCTTTGTCATCAAATGATGACCGATATTGAAGCCTCGTGATCGGAAAATCACGTCATGCGTTTTCATTTTAATTCATTCAAGGGCGTATTACACACGTGGTTTATGTTATTGGTTTCAATGGAGCGTATTTCTTAAATAAAAATATCGTTTACAATGGGTGAAATAAGGCATTTTCCCATGAAGGCATAACATGCAATGTTCAGACATGACAAGTGTGTATTGAAAATTGCGCCCTGTGAAAAAAAAAAAAAAAAAACAACAAAAAAAAAAAATTATATTCAAATACAGGTTCTATAGTAAGCCATAAATTAATGACTTGTGTAAACAAACTAGCGTATGTCCTGCATTGATTGACCTAATTTTCTCACCTTGCCAGCTTGCTGATAACGCCTGAGGCCAGTGTTCACGGTTTAATAATTTTGACACACGGGTCAAATTTCGCTGCGATAAGATCAAAGAACCCGACGTGGACTTGTCCAATTTTCACATAGTTAGATAATGAACCGGTCTAACACCTTGTGCTGTAGCGTTTTTTGTATGCATGCTTGGATTATCAGTGACAAACGGTCAGCTTGTTATTACAACATAATGATTTAGCGAAAATTTTCGAAACGATTTTTTTAAAATGTTATAGAATTATGGACCGATTTTTTAATCTTCTTCTGAAGTCAAAATCGGTTTATGGAGGGCAAATTCGGTCCAGAACCGGAAAACCGACATTTTCTCGAGCCCTGGTGGTCGCAAATGTTGACGCCTTGACGAACGGACGGACAAACGAACAGACGAACGAACGGGAGGAAAACTGGACGCCTATATCGCGCCATGCTAATAGCAGGCGCGACAATAATTGGCCCACCGGTTTCAAAGAAGATTTCTGAAGGTTTTTTGTTGTTGTTTTTTTACCTTACCATATATAGGCATGACAGCCATCTTGGTTATGTGACCTAGATGCTGCAAATAAACTTTCGTTTCCCCATGCCATGGATGCTCCATATGAAATTTGACTTCAATCTGCTCAGTGGTTTCAGAGGAGAAAATGTTGACAAACCACAGACAACAGATTTCAGACAACAAACAGACAGCAGAGCCTTACCATACTATAAGCTCACCAATGAGTCTTCGGCTCAGGTGAGCTAAAAACAGGGTGAAGTTGACTTCTCTCATTTCTAGTCACATAAGGCGAAGTTTTCTGATTTAGGGAGAAGTAGTCGCCTGAATCCCCCCTTGGTTGATCCCTGGTGCTTCAGCATTTCAATGAAAATATAACTATATATACCAATGACTGTCCACCAGTGACCTCTTTCTGCACATCCATCCAGCAGGTCCTATGGTTAACACTGTCAATGTCAGGATCCATTATTTTCTCTGTATATTTCTTGAAAATTTTCTTCATCTGGGAAAAGAAATAAGTACAGCTGAACTTCAACGGCTCAAACATCTATGGGTCTATGAAAATTTGTCCTTATTGCCAACGAGGGCTAGTTATACACAGATCCAGACAAGGTCCTTTTTTTCAGCTGAAAAGTACTGATATTTTTTTTATTTCTGCACAAAGACATACAGTCGAACTTCAATGGCTCGAACACCTTTGGGATCTCGAAAATCTGTTCGAGACAGGAGTAGTTCAAGCCACTGAGGGTTACTGCCTGGAGGCATAACGAGATACTTTTAGACATCTTTTCGGTGTTCTACATTGAAAATGTATGCTGTGTGTACTCATTAGAATTGCCTCATCGAGGCGATTCTAACTAGACAAAAGTGCCCAGTGGGGCACGTATACCCCCGGCCAGTGCCGAACTACAAAGGGAAATAACTCTAAAAGGCCTGACCCCTTGGCCCTTATTTTCTTTCCCACAATCCAAGAAATCATACTGATCATGTGTGCAAAATTTCAAGTTTCTATGTGAAGCAGTTCCTGAGATATCTTTGACACAAAATAATTGTTTTCGGACACAGAGACGGAAAAGACAAAAACTATATACCCCCATGGCATACGCCGGGGGTATAATGAGTACACACAGCATACATTTGCAAGATAAAAGACTAAAATCTCCTGAATTATCCCCCACTATTTCTTATGTAGAGGATTTCGCTAGGGACTCAAGAATGGGTTCGACACATCCATGGTAAACGAGCCATCCGTGTTCGAGCCATCGAAGTTCTACTGTAAGTACAGTTGAACTTCAACGGCTCAAACATCTATGGGTCTATGAAAATTTGTCCTTATTGCCAACGAGGGCTAGTTATACACAGATCCAGATAAGGTCCTTTTTTCAGCTGAAAAGTACTGATATTTTTTTTTATTTCTGCACAAAGACATACAGTCGAACTTCAATGGCTCGAACACCTTTGGGACCTCGAAAATCTGTTCGAGACAGGGGTAGTTCGAGCCACTGAGGGTTATCGCCTGGAGGCATTACGAGATACTCTTAGACATCTTTTCAGTGTTCTACAATGAAAATGTATGCTGTGTGTACTCATTAGAAACGCCTCATCGAGGCGATTCTAATGAGTACACACATCATACATTTGCAAGATAAAAGACTAAAATATCCTTAATTATCCCCCACTATTTCTTATGTAGAGGATTTTGCTAGGGGCTCAAGAATGGGTTCGACACATCCATGGTAAATGAGCCATCAGTGTTCGAGCCATCAGTGTTCGAGCCATCGAAGTTCTACTGTATATTGTGGGTACCCATCAGAAGAGCCTCAGCAAGGCACTTCTGATGAGTACCTACAATGAATGTTTTGGTACTCATTAGAAGTGCCTTGGCATGATGCTTCTGAAGTGTACCCCCAACTTAGGTTTTCGTGCAGATATAACAAAAGTAATATACCAATACCAACCTCTAATCTGGGGTTATGATCACAAAGCCATGTCAGGCAGTGTGTGTGTGAATTCGGGTTTAACGTCGCTTTCAACAATTTTTCAGTCATATCACGACGGTGTCTGGTTGCGACAGGAAGCTAAATGCTCACTTTTATTGTGCTGCCACACTGAAGTGTCATGTCCCAGACACATTACATGATACCACTCCCAGTCACATTATCCTGACACTGGGTTGACCAGTCCTAGCTCTACCCCGTAAATCTGAGTGCCAAGCGAGGAGCAGCTAGTACCATTTTTAACGACTTTGGTATGTCACGGCCCGGGATCGAACCCGTGACCTCCCGTTCCCAGGAGCGGACACCCTATCAACTGAGTTATCGGGGCCGGTGGTCAGGCAGCATTATGGGCATAATGTGGATAAGTTATGAATGTTTGTCATTCTGTTAAGAGACAGGTATAGCCAAACTTTAATGGCTCAAATATCTTTGTTCTAAACAGGGGGTATTTCTTGCCAATGAGGATAGTTAACTCTTATCCTGCTGTTCAAGAACACTCCTAGATTTGCAAACAATGTAGATCCAGATCAGATGGCTTCGGAAGAAGCCATCTGATCAGGATCTACACTGTTTGGTATTCAGTTTATGAATTTGTAGCAATAAATTACATCAAGTAATTTGATTGGTTGAAAGACAGAAATGGGTGTGGCTTGAATGAATATTCAGCAAATTAAGTTTGTTTGTTTGATTTGATGTTTAACGTCCCCATCAACACTATTTAGGTCATTTTGGAGACATCGCTTCCAATTTTGTGGGACTTTTACCCGACATTGAGATGGAATGACATCTCAATCCCTGCCGCCCAATTGAACCAATAGGGTTTATATGCATGGACGGGCCGACTCGCAGCAGTGTTCCTAATTAAGGGTTAAAGAAACAGGTCAGGATGATTTTGGGGCATAATGTGGATAAGTTAACCCTTAAGATGCCGAGAAAAACTACATCTGAAAATGTTGTCTGCTGATTTTTTTTTGCAAACTTTTTAAAAATATTTTTGGCATACAGGCAAACAGTTTGGGCCCAGATCAGACTGCTCCTATATGAGCAGTGCAGTATTATATGGATCCACACTATTTGCAAAAAATTACTTTTGAGGTAACTGGCAGATGGCAAAGCAGAAGACAATTGTCATCATTGGCATTTTATGGGTTGATTCATAGCTCCAGATAAGGCACTTTTTTCATATGAGCCCCGCCAAGCGAATTTGTGTCTTCGAGCATTCCGTCATGACAAATTTTAACTGCCCATGCTCAGCCATTCAGAGGGGCCAAGGATATGGCTTTCTGTCTGAAGGTTCCTCTTGATTCACTGCTTGTATGAGCGAGCAGCAAAGGTTCTGGCGAGACTGCGCGGATGCGCAGGCTCGCCTGAACCTTCGCTGCTCGCAAAGGCGATAAGTACCAAAATCGCTTGACGGGGCCCATTTAGGAGTACTGATACGTTTCTTATTTCTGCACAAAAACAGGTTGTGGGTACTCATTAGATGACATCAGTGAGGCTCTTCTAATGAGTACCCACAACCTATGTTTTTGTGCAGAAGTTGTGGGTACTCATTAGATGCATCTCAGCGAGGCACTTCTAATGAGTACCCACAACATCTGTTTTTGTGCAGAAATAAGAAAAATAATATTTAGATACCCACTGTTATCTGGGGCTATGACTACGAGTTACGAATATCTGCCATTTTGTTATGCTGGGTGTGATTTAGAACTTCTGTAAGCAAGATCACATGATAGAAGAAGTAAAACCATGTGACAGAAGGTAAGCAGAAGATGGGAGAACAAAAACAAACACGCTGAAAAAAAAAATGGAAGTGGGAAAAATCAAAGGAAGCTCTCCCAGTTGGAGGAAACAGCAATGGCTGCCCCCATGAATGTTACATTCAATTGTTCTGCATATAAAAATCTGTCTCAGTGCGGACAGATATTCACTTTTATCTCGCCAGAATTTTACTACTCTAGTGGTTATCTTGCAGACTGCCTTGTGAATACAGCTGTATCAAAAAGTGAAAAGAATCAGTATTAAGCAGCAAACTTAAGCTGTTGTTCATGTCGTTGTTGTGTTGGGGCTTAATGGCATGTCAACCATAGTGGTTCATTCTATGCAAAGGAAGATAAAAAGGTCCAGCAGAGATGAAAGACAAAGACAGCAGAGAAAAATGTGTAAACTGGTGGAACAGTGAAAATGAAAAAAAAAATTCATCCACACTCACCTACACCAAGGGAAAGTCTTCCCAATTATGGTTAAAATCCTACATTAAGACCTGAACTCAATAACCCTTACATTTGCTTACAGTGTAGACCTCTGAAGAAGCCATCTGAACAGGATCTACACTATTTGATATTCAGTTTGTAAATTTGAATGAATATATTATATCAAGTAATTTGATTTGATGATAGTCAGTAATAGGTGTGGCAAAATTAATTCATTCACCAGGACAAAGGTTTAGACCAATTTTGAACAGGCCGTAAGGCGGTCTATTATTAGAGAACACTGGGCGTGGAATGTGTGAAACCTTCTGAACATGATTTTAAAAGCAGAGTTAGTCTTCATGTCAAAACACTTATCCCGCTAAATATTTGAACTAGCCACACATATTTCTGACTATCTGCAAATCAGATTACAAGATATAATTTTTTCGTTAAATTCACCAACTGAAGAGCCTTATTAGATGGCCATCTGATCTGGAGCTGCACAGTTTGCAAGGGTAGGAATGAAAATATTGAGGTTTAATGTCCCTGTCAACACCATTTAGGTGAGTGAGTGAGTGTTTGAGTTTTACGTCCCACCAACAGCTAAGGTCAACGCTATTTAGGTTATCTTGGAGACGTTGCTTCCAATTCTGTGGGACTTTTACCCGACATTGAGAGGCCCTGCCTCCGAATTTAACCAATAAGGTTTATTGAACGGTCCGACTCACACCACATTGACTGGGCAGGCTTAGATCTCTAAGCGGTTTACCAATATTCATGTGTGGTCAGTTTCAGCTCTGCAAGGCAGAACCAAGCAGCCCAATCTATTTCTTCAAGCCCAGATGGGCAGTTGGGGCTGGGGTGGTAAAGGTAGGGGTTGTCATGAACAGCAAGATAAAGGTTAAAGCAGAATTATTATTGATGCCTTAATAGCAGAATTTCAATGTACATGTTAAGCCAATATCAGTATGACATCCCCTCCCCTTAGGTTTCCCAGGATATGTCTGTTACCTTTGGAATGATCTTGTTATCTGCCATATATTGCACATGAGACCTGTCACAAACTTTCTGGGCTAGGTCTTTGTATAGTGAGGTTACTGATGGACTGTAATGTTCTCCAAATGATCCTAGAAACTCTATCTCCTGTAAAGAAAATGACAACTCAAATATGTTAATCTTTATCCCTTAACCTGCTGTTCACAACAACCCCTGCCTTTGCAAACAGTTCCAGATTATCTTTTACATCTCCATATGTAACACTATGCTCCATATCAGGGCTCGAGAAACTGAATAATCTAAATCGGTCCAGCCAGATTTCGCCAACAACTACGGAAATTGCTGATCAGTTTCGGTAATTTCCGTAAACGTCCTTGGCAATTTGCAATTTCAAAATGTGTTATTAGCGTAACGAATGACATACCAATGTTGCTCTTACACTTGTCAACAGAGCACCAGTATCTCGATTATAAACAGCAATTATTGCTCACATCGTTCAGATTTTATCTACTTCCATTTTCTATGCCAGATTTCATCTACTTTCATTTTCAAAATATCCGGGTCACCCAGAACCTGAAGACCGCTAATGGGAAACAACTGACATGGGGCAGTCAAAGACCAGTTCGATGGTCACTATATTTTTTTCCCTTTTTTAAAACTTTTAAAATAGTTCAATTATTTCACGCATTTTATTTTGCTCAAATTGCTTTGTTTACAAATGGCGACCGATATTGCAGCCACGTGGTCGGAAAATGACGTCATACTGTTTCTGTTTACACAATACACATTAATGCAGTCAAGGACGTAACACACACACCTGTTTTATGTCAATGATTTTAATAGAGCGTATTTCTAAAAAAAATGTTTTGAAGGGGTTAAAAAATCGAAAAACATTTCTTTACTCTCAAACCAAAACATGGCCCAACGAGAGTCATTGAAAATCTTACATGGCCGAACCGAGTTTTAAAGAATATAAATACATATTTCACGATTACACATCGCTTTGTCTACAAATGGCGAGCGATATTAAAGCCACGTGATTCGAAAATCACGCCATGCGGTTTCATTTTAATTCATTCTAGGGCGTAATACACATGTGATTTATGTTATTGGTTTCAATGGAGCGTATTTCTTAAATAAAAATATCGTTTAGAATGGGTGAAATAAGGCATTTTCCCTCGATGGCATAACACGCAATGTTCAGACATGACAGGTGTGTATTGAAAATTGTGCCCTGTGTAAAAAATAAACAAAAAAAAAACAATTTTATACATGTATTCAAATACCGGTTCTATAGTAAGCCATAAATTAATGACTTGTGTAAACAAACTAGTGTATGTCCTGCATTGATTGACCTAATTTTCTCACCTTGCCAGCTTGCCGATAACGCCTGAGGCAGAATCAGAATTGTTACTGGTGACAAGTCAAATGACATTCATACACCAATCGTTCAGTGTTCACGGATTAATAATTTTGACACACCGGTCAAATTTCGCTGCAATAAGATCAAAGAACCCAACGTGGACTTGTCCGATTTTCACCTAGTTAGATAATGAACCGGTCTATTACTTGTGCTGTAGGCGTTTTTGGTATACATGCTTGGATTATCAGTGGCAAACGGTCAGCTTGTTCTTACAACATAATGATTTAGCGAAAATTTTCGAACCAATTTTTTTAAAATGATATAGGATTATGGACCAATTTTTTAATCTTCTTCTGAAGTACAAATCGGTTTATGGAAGCCAAATTCGGTCCAGAACCGAAAAACCGGCATTTTCTCGAGCCCTGCTCCATATCCTTAGGACAAAAATGGGGGTAGGGGAGAACATTTCGCCCCAGAACCAGATCTTTGTGGTCAATTCACCTTGTCTAGCCCATTTTCGTTAGGAGACAAAATGTATTGTTCGGTATGTGAAAACAATCTGTCTGATGACGTTATAGGTCATGGTGCAGGGGTCACACTATGCTAAAACATGCGCAGACTTCTTTTTTTTTTTTTTTTTGTTTGTCGTTTTTTTTTTTTTTCGCTTCCTAATTTTCCTCTCTTTTTCTCTCTTTTCCCCTCATGTCCTTTTTACTCTTTAGTACCTATCCTCAACATATTTTATATTTTATTGTAGTTGCACTTGTTTCATACAGACAGCAGAACATGGGGCAGAATGGCAATTTCAGAGGCTATATTTTTGCCTTTTAAGCCAGGTTTGGAAGCCTCCCATCCTGTTCCAGAATCTATTAGCTGACTGATATGCATGCTGTGAACAGTATGGTTGAATATGCGAAAGAAAGAGGGTCATTCAAAAAGCTTTTGGCAGCATTTATGCATTAATACGCTATGGCAATGGAAAGGAAATGTAACACTATGATACAGTACAATAGAAAGATGCATTTGTTTGATTGTTTGGAGTTTATCGGCCCAGTCAATACTATTTGGGTCATACTGAGATAATCACTTTACCTAACCACACTTTTCTGGACAGGTTCATCTAACCCAGAATGAACTTGTGCACTCCATAGCTTTTAGGTCTGTATCTATGCCCTCAAGGGATCACCCTTTCATAGAACATTTTACATAAGCATATAGCCAGTATAGTTTTGCCTTCCCGCCCAGTGGGGCTTGGAGAAATAGATTGGGCTGCATGGTGCTTCCACGCAGAGCTGAAACCGACTGCAGATGAGTACTTGTAAACACTTAAGAGGGTCTAAGCCTGCCCAGGCAATAGGTGCAAGTCGGAACCGGCCATGCATTTAAAAACCCTTTTGGTTTCATTGGGCAGCATGGCTTCAGATGTCATTTCATCTCAATGTTGGGTTAAAGACCCACAAAATGACCTAAATAGTGTAGATGGGGATGTTAAACCTCAAATCAAACAAAACAAACGAACATAACCAGTGCAGTGCAAATTTTTTCACAAGAAACTGATAACTGCCCTTCTTGAATCAGTGGAATGCAGAGAAGGACTGCAGGAAAGATTTCATGATCAACCTCCACGTAAGAAAGATGCAAACACTTAAAGGCATTTAATCTTGTAACAGTAGCACACACAATGTTTCATAATTGTTTTATTGCCCCTTGTGATATACTGTCTATAGCAGATCAAAGGCGCCCTTAATAGGGTGATTAGTTGCTCTTATTGAATTCCTTGACTGAGGCACTTAAGGGGAAAATCAATAATGTACACTTGAGTCAGCAGTTAGTAAACTATTGATTTTCCCCCAAGGAGTCCCCTTACCTGTTGAAAACAGAGGACTTCTCTTCAGTCAGCACAGAGGTATGTAATGAAATGATAGTCCTCAATAATCAAGAATAAATGACTTTAACAGACCATACCTTCATGAGCAGGTCAATGTAGACTTCTTCCGGAAGCAGTTTCAAGAATGGATATAAGCTCATAGTACTGGAGGCTGAAATACAACACATACAAAATCTCGTAACTCCAGATATGGCAGAATAACAAGGATCATGTGAGGATAATTTTTCTTTGCCCTTATCCTGCTGAATTAATTGGTATCATCACATCTATTTCTGACCATCAACCAATCAAATTACTTGATACTAGAGCAAGCGACCAGTGGGTCATGTATGCCCTCTGATATAAAAATTTCCAAGTCCATCGATATCTTTCGAGCTTGTATGTAATATGAATGAAGAAGTCAAGAAGCTATAAGAATCTATAAATATGCTTGTAAAAGCTAAACCAAACATAAAATTTCTAAATGGACCAAGGGCATCAAAGTTACTGAAGGGGTGGAGGCATCAATGTTACTGAAGCAGCAGGGTGGGGTATGAATCAATTAAACCTTTGGACTGGTATGCAACATCGATGCACATATCAAATGAGTTTATCTTAGAGTTTAGAACATACAGGCATCTATAAACTTTGTCATAAAACTTTAACCAAATGTAAAATTTCTATGTCCGTGACCTTCTGGTCAAGTTCAACATGGGTGGGGGAACTGGTATGCAACATTGATGCTTTGATGTAAAACTTTAACCAAAATGTCAACGGACAGACGGAAAGACGCACATTCCTGCGGACACAGGGATGGATGGATGCACAGACGGACGAACAAACTGCAGGACGAAAACTATATACCCCATAATATAATAATGTATCTGTCCAATTCACAAACTGCATGACAAAAAGTGTAGATCATGATCAGATGGTTCTTCAGTTGTTCAAAGCACCTTCAGCCTAACATGCTTGTTAGTGGTCATTTTGTTAACCATTCTAATATAGCAGTACTGCTGCTATTTTTGCTGGAAAATGAGAGTAGCTTTTGCATTTGCAAAAGCTACTCACATTTTCAAGCAAAAATTTAAGTATATTGCCATATTAACCAATAAAATGTTTAACAATATGTTAACTAACTAGGCCCCCATCCATAGAGGCTTGAAGAAACAAATTGGGCTGCATGGTGCTCTGTCTGCCCAGGAAATGGAAGTCGGACTATCTATGAATATAAATCATATTGGTTTCATTCTAGCCCTTGAACAAGATATTTTCATCATATGATGGATGGGGAACAATGTAAATATAAGTAACAAAATTAATTTATTTAATATTCATTTGGGGTTCACTTACTTTGCTCTTGACCTGATGTTCATACTTCAATATAGGGATCAACCACGGTTTTTCATGCATTAACATTCGACCGGTCCCTAGGAAGCTGTTTGAACACGAGGCCGCCAGGCCAAATGTTCAAATATCTTCCGAGGGATCTGGCAAATATTAATGCAATGAAATAACTATGAATGATCATTGTTCGTTGCATAACTTACGATTCCGACTGCAAATTTTGACGAAAACGCCCAAAAGCTCCATATGAACTCTTCAAATGCAACTGCCGAACCAACTTGGGGCCAGTTCAGAATGTTGTTTACGATGACGTTGTTACGCAGTAACCATCTGATGTCATCATAGAACCCTAACACACAAAGTTCAGGGCGATAATGTAACATCGCTCAACATAAGGTAACAAAGCAAGGTTTGTCTTGTGATATCAAAAGCTCAAAATCCATGTTCAAACAGCATGTGAATTACATGATTTGAACATGGTTTTTACTGTTTGAGCACGGCTTTTGGTCCAAATGGCAATGGCTTCAAACAGCCATGTGCATAGATATTTATGCAAGAAATTACGTTCATTTCTTAAATAATTTTCACTGAAATGGAGGATGCTTATTGGAAAATCTCAAAGTAGAAGCACCCAATACATGTAGTTTTTCTCCTGACTATTGTTCTTTTGTACTTTCTTACCTGTTCACAGGACTTATATGTTTACCGTATTTACTGTTTGTATTCTGACATATAGGCCTGAGTAAACAGTGTAAATCCAGATGACACCCTGCAGACCTTGGCATCCCATCAGGGTCTATACTGTTTGCCACTCATCCAGCTACTTTTGGACACAACCTCTGGATAGTGAATTGTAATTGTTCAAATTTTATAGTAAGGTGTTGAGGTGTCCGAATACTTAGAGTAAATAAGGTATGCACTTCCTAAAAGAGGATGCTTTATTTTCAGATTGTCTTTGCTGCACATAGTTTGCATAAAGCACATACAAACTAGAACTGTCAGAGGATCTGACTATAGTCCCGCTATAGTGTTATCAGAAAAGAAAAATACAAGAAAAAAAATGTTTTCAGCTATCAGCCTCTAATTAAAGGTGGTAAAAAGGCAAACCGGAGTTATGGTTCATGTGCTCTGCACATTGTCTCATGGTGCTTTACATTTGTGCAAAGTTTCATGAAAATATCTCAAAGGTTTTTGTGTTAAGGAGCGGACAAGGTTAAAATTGCCATTTTTCAATGTTCAATGGGCAATAACTCCAAAGTAGGCAATCCAGAGTTATGGTTCATGGGCTCCACACATCTTCTTATAGTGCTTTACATTTGTGTGAAGTTTCATGAAAATACCTCAAACAGTTATTGAGTTATGGAGCGGGCAAGGTTAAAATTGACATTTTATATTGTTCAAAGGGCAATAACTCCAAAAGTAGGCAATCCAGAGTTATGGTTCATGTGCTCTGCACATCGTCTCATAGCCCTTTACATTTGTGTGAAGTTTCATGAAAATAACTCAAACGTTTTTTGAGTTATCATGAATAACGGAATTTTTTCAATGTTCAAAGGGCAATAACTACAGAAGTATGCAATCCAGAGTTATGGTTCATATTGTCCCATAGTACTTTACATTTGTGTGAAGTTTCATGAAAATACCTCAAACAGTTTTTGAGTTATGATGAATAACAGAATTACGGAATTATGGAATCACAGAAGGACAAGGCAATCCAATATAGCCCCCACTTTTTTCAAAGCGGGGCTATAAATATGCGCAATGAATGCAACGATATCACACTCCATAATATGGGTATGTTAACCCATTTTGTACCAGAAACCCCAAAACGGGTCATTGGCAAACAGTGCAGGCCCAGATCAGACACCGCAGAACGCGGCGTCTGATCAGGGCCTCCGCTGTTTGCTAAACATTCAGTCATTTTCCAAATATAGTTTATGAAAACACGACCTGACACCACTAAATTTTGAAATAGACTTAGGCTATATATAAAGGGGGAAGATTCCATTTGGTACAAAAAGGGTTAAATAATGGCTGTCAGCTTACCATGGAACTTCTTTTCCAAACGCTGTAGTTTAGATCTGTATTCTTTAGTAAGTTCAAGTCGCCACAGTTTCCTTGCCTTTTCTAGATTCTCTTTTGATTGTTTCTTTCGTTTCTGAAAAAAAAAAAAAAAAAAAAAAAGAGAATAAAGAGAAAGGTCATATTTAACAATTTTGTCCTGAACAGAATCATCTGCCCTATATTAACGAGCACTTCAAAATTTATGGGTCTCATGTTCGATTATTTTTAGAAATACATTATTTAAAGAATATTACTCTTAAAGGAAAGCATTTGCTCCTCAGAAACAAATGCTTTTTTTAAACAGTAGACCCCTTTCTTGATATTCTTTTAAAAAAAAAATTGCCAGCTGTCTTCATTCACCTTTAGTATAGTAATTTACCTTCTGTTTGTTATGGGTTGTTTCACTAGGTTTCAGAATGGATTCCACATGTACATAACTATCTAGTTCTCTCCTGAACTGTACATCTGCTTTCTTGATAATTTCTTCTGATGTGATTACACCTAAATATGGGTTGGGCTCAACCATCTGAAAGTACATACATGTAGCATAAAATGTTTCAATTTCCTTGTTTTGAAGTTTTTCAGCCCAATCAACACTTATAGTTACAGTAGAACTTTGATGGCTCGAACACCGATGGCTCATTTACCATGGATGCGTCGAACCCATTCTTGAGCCCCTTCCGAAATCATCTATATAAGAAATAGTGGGGGGTAATTAAGGAGATTTTAGTCTTTTATCTTGCAAATGTATGCTGTGTACTCATTAGAATCGCCTCGATGAGGCGATTCTAATGAGTACACACAGCATACATTTTCATTATAGAACACCGAAAAGATGCCTAAAGGTATCTCGTTATGCCTCCTTACAGTAACCCTCAGTGGCTTGAACTACCCCTGTCTCAAACAGATATTCGAGGTCCCAAAGGTGTTTGAGCGATTGAAGTTCGACTGTATGTCATTTTTTTAGCAGTAAACCAATTTAGTGCACATTAATTTTTACCAGTTACTGACAATGATAACTATCCTTCTTAAATTAGTCGAACGGAAAAGAAAATATCCAATTGTAGATTTTTTCCATAAGGGAATAATAATAACCAACCACTTGTATTACTTCAACTCTTTACCAAATTTTTGAGGGTCTCCCCTCTTCATCAGGGTTATGATTATGGAAACTGCACTCTACATTTTAAATAGCTTTCCAATATGGCCTTCCAATGTTTCAGATGAAAGATTATAACCCTGATGAAGAGGGGAGACCCTCGAAAATTCAGTAAAGAGTTGGAAGTAAAACAAAGGGAAAAGAAAATATATTCCATGATCAATCTCAATGAAAGAATTTTGGTGGACCAGGCAATCGAATCTACAGTTTCCTTATTTTAAAGACAGAAGTGCATCATATGTTCAGATCTGTAAGCTTCTGCATCAGACTTAGCCTTTGGGCCTGATTAACAACTGGGCAGTCTCATCAATCTATTAGATAAAAACGTGCATTTACATCAATCTATTCCCTCGAATCGGACCTTAATGTTTGGACAGTGCTTTATTTTTCAACAGCTCAAGCAGAGCTGAAACCGACTGCACTTGAGTAATGGTAAACCGCTTGGAGGGTCTAAGCCTGCCCAGGCAAAGTGTTGTGAGTCAGACTGTCCCTTAAAGGCATAGGATGTCATTTCATCTCAATGTTGAGTAAAAGTCACACAAAATTGGAAACAATGTTTCCAAAATGACCTAAATAGTGTTGATGGGGATGTTAAACCTCCATTCAAACAAACAAACTCATCTGAGTCTTCACAAAGCACACACCTGAAGGCATGTTTTCCCATGTCAACCCTGAGCTCCTATGTTTTTTCAAAGCACTGCAATATGTACTAAGCAGTCTGACATAGTTGAGAAGTGATACAGACCTGAGATTTAGGAAGAGGTGTATTTAATTCTTCCACCAGAGGCCCACTGTATGTAGGTCCATCCTCAGGGACTGGAAGCTCAAATCCAGGTGTCACTTTCTGCAAAACCTTGAAAATAAAGAAACGAAAGAGATAGCAGTAAGAGTCTAACCATGTTAACACGAGTGGATACACCTTCAGGGGAGTCAACTCTTTCAAAGAGATTACATCTCGCATGTCAATAGGAGTCAACTCTTAAAGGAAAGAATTTGCTCCTAAGGAGCAAATTCTTTGGGCTTCTGGAAAGCAAACAGAATGTCACTTGTCTTTATATTTTCACTATAGAGCTGATAGAAACAAACAATAAGAAAATATACGATAAAGCATGCTAAACTGGTGTCTAACTAGAGGTGTCAGAGGATCTAACTATACCCAAGCTGCAGCACTATATGAGGGTGTTGAAATAATTTGAATTCATGCTAACCTAGTACATCACAGTAGGACATGGCAACATGGCATAACTCCATGAGTTATGGGCCCTTGGCCACTGTTCTGCCAGTACATCTTCCTAACTCTAGAGACCAAGTGTGGTTTTAATTTCATCGAGGTAGGACCACAAACATAAAAGTTATTGAATAAAATGTATTTTAATTTTTAATAACTCCAGTACCTCTTGGCCCTTATGTCTATACTTACACAAAACTTTGAGCTTTCTAGCTTCCACAATTCCTAAGAAATCTGATACGACAATTTTCAAGCATGGCAAAAACGAAAATTTGAAGACATATAAAGGGACATAACTCAAAGAGTTACTGATCTTGACCCTTATTCTGGTATACACAATTCAACCAGTCATTGTCCATGTTTATATGAACTTTCAGCTTTCTAGCTTTAGTTTATACTAATTTATTTTAGTTTGATTGCGATGGAAGCTTCAAGCTTATTTAATCGCTCTCTAACATTCATTCCGGCTGTTTTCACACGCACGAGAGAGAGGCAATGACTATCACACCACTGCTACCCATTTACACCTGGGTGGAGTGAGGCAGTGTCATTACCTGTCTTGCCCAAGGACACAACTCGATACTGGGTGCCCGATTCGAACGCACAACCTCTCGATCATGAGTCGAAAACATTAACCACTGCGCTATCGAGGCTTTCAAAGTTCCTGACAATCTTCTACGAAAATTTTCAAGATCAAGAATGGCAAAATCTGAAAAACTGTCAAGGGAATTAACTTGCATTACGGACCCTTGACCCCTATACCGGTAAACACAATCATTATACACACATTTTTATTTTTAGGCACATTATTCACCTTATTTGCAATATCTGCTGGTTCCTAGTCTGAAGGTTATCAGTGTTGGAAAAACAGGGAGCCAGACCCCCCTGACCTTGAAAGGTCAGAAGGGTCTGGCTACCTGTTTTTTCCAATATTGACAATGTGCAAGCTGAGAGCCAGCAAAAAATGCAAATATGGTGAATGAAAAAAAGTTTTGGCATGTTTGCTAGTTTTCATGCATAGGGTAATCATATTTTATTCCATAAAATAGCAAGAAATACAAGCAATGTGGACTACCAGTACTCACAACATTCCAATGAGTAATTTGATAAACTAACCTTAGAATTAATAACACACACATCATATTTAAAAAAGACTGGATAAATCTTCAATGGGAAGCAACTCCTTCAAAACTTTAAAGTTTCCCTTATCAACAAAGGTCAACTCTTAAAGGAAAGAATTTGCTCATCAGGAGCAAATTCTTTCCCTTTAGGAGTAGACTAGTTTTGAGAGGCTCAGTTTATGAGAGAGCATAGCCTAGCCACAATGTGTTTACATGAAAAATATGGAAACAACAAAATCATCTACTTGCATTGCAAAAAGCAGTATTCCTTGTATTCCTTGCTTCCAAAGGATAACCCTTTACATGTATAGGAAAAATTAAGTTTCCATCCAGTAATGAACAGTACATCAAAATCAAACCTACCTTTAGAATGACATCTTTCTCTTTGCCGGTAAATGCTACTTTCGTGAAAATATCTTTCACATCAAAGCCCTGGAAAAACATATGTCAGGAAAACATGAAATTAATTGTTCATTAAGCTTATTGATGACTATCATAGTAGGATAATTTGTTTTCTCTTAACCCTTGTCCTGCTGAATATTTAAATATGTCACACCCACTACTGATTATCAGCCAATCAGATTACTTGATTCAAATTATTGCAACAAATCCATTAACCTGATGGCAAACAATGAAGATCCTGATCAGATGGCTTCTTCAGAAGCCATCCGATCTGGATCTACATTGTTTGAAAGATAAGGCATATCCAGGCTCAGCAGGACAAGGGTTAACCTTTAACTCTTTCAGCACCAAATTGATTTCAAAATGTAACTCCCAGTGCCAAATTTATTTATATTCCTTGCCATTTTCTACCCTTTGAACCGTGCTTAGATAGGGTCATAAACATTTTTTTTTTAAGTAAAAGCTTGCTTGTGCCAAAAACAGGTCTTCCCTAAGATTTGCAACATACTTGGCTAGTAAGTGCCCTTAATTGGTTGACCTAAAAGGCGGTAGCACATCGGTACTCCAGGTCCCAAAAAAGCAACTAGGGTGCTCTGCTAGGCAGTTGCAATTATGTGACTGGGATGCCGAAAGAGTTAAGCGGCCGAGAAAAACTGCATCTTAAAATGTTGTCTGAGCATGACATCTGCTGAATCTTCTGGCAAACTTTTCAAAAATATTTTAGTATACACTATAGGCAAACAGTGCGGACCGGAACAGACTGCTCCCTCTAGGAGCAGACTGATCAGGGTCCCCACTGTTTGCAACAGTGACTTATAAAGTAATCATCAGATGACAAAACAGATAAAAAAATTTGTGATTGACGGCTGAAGACTGACAGCACTAAGCAGAATTGCCTAGAAAATGGCATGCATTTTTTTTTCTTATTTTTCTGTCAGAAAACCAGACTTAAAACTTCATGTGAATTGTCTGCAAGCTGAATATTCACATAAAATGTGAAGCCAGACTGGCTAAAAATCAGATAAAAATAATGGAAAAAAAAGAAAGAAAGAAAAGAACTGTAACAATCCTATGTGGCTATTTAAGGCTTAATTTGGCATAGAAATGCTGATTTATCATGTTAACCCTTATCTTGCTCAATATTCATCAAAGCCACACCCATTTCTGTCTATCAACCAATCAAATTACTTGATGTAATTTATTGCTACAAATTCATAAACTGAATGTCAACCAGTGTAGATCCTGATCAGATGGCTTCTTCAGAAGCCATCTGATCTGGATCTACACTGTTTGCAAAGATAGGGATTGGCGTGAACAGCAAGATAAGGGTTAACATGTTCATGAAATCATCATCCATCCTAATCTAATCGAAAATGATAAAGACAAAAGTGAGTTCCCGTCATGTGAGACGCTAAAATTCTGCAACAGAAGGCCAGGTGGTTTTTCTCCCAATTTTCTCTTTCTGTCCACCTCTGATTAAAGATTGGCTTGAAGTAAGTGAAATAATCTTGAAAGGGCCATAAAATAAAAAAAAAAGTGTTTGCAAAATACGAACATGTCCCCTGGCATGGTCATTTTTTTCTTCAAAAGTAGGGCACAGCTAAATGGCAAGGTCAAAATGTTTTGTATGAGTAGGATGCCCTTATCACAAGGACCCCACAGGCCAAATATGTAGGCTCTATCGGAAACGGTTCAAAAGTTATGACCAATGTCAAGCTTTTTTAAAGTAGGTCACAGGTCAAGGTCATAGGTCAAAATTGCTAACATGAGTAGGAAGCCCTTGTCACAAGGAACATACATGCCAAATATGAAGGCTCCATCTTAAACGGTTCAAAAGTAATGACTAATGTTATTTTTTTCTTTAAATAGGTCACCTGTCAAGGTCAAGATCAAAATTTTTGTAAGTGTGGAGCCCTTGTCACAAAGACCTACACGTCAGATATGATGGTTCTATCTCAAACAGTTCAAGTTATGGCCAATGTTAATTTTTTTCTTTAAAGTAGGTCACAGTTCAAGATCACGGTCACAGGTCAAAAATCTTTTGTATGAATGGGAAGCCCTTGTCACAGGCAACCTACACACCAAATATTAAGGCTCTATCTCAAATGGTTCAAAATTAATGACCAATGTTAATCTTTTATTTAAAGTAGGTCACAGGTCAAGGTCAATGTCACAGGTCAAATTTTTTTTGTATGAGTAGAAAGCCATTGTCACAAATAGCCTACATGTCAAATATGAAGGCTCTATCTCAAATGGTTCAAAAGTTATAACAAATGTTAATTTTTTCTTTAAGCAGGTCACAGCTAAAGGTCATGGGTCAAAAGTTTTTGTATGAGAGGGAAGCCCTTGTCTCAAGTAACCCTCATGCCAAATATGAAGGCTCTATCTCAAATGGTTAAAAAGTTATTCAAAAGTTATGACCAATGTTCAAGTTGTTCAACCAACAAAGCAACAAATAGACTAGGCAGGTACAGTATGTCCCCGCTATCGCGACATAAAAGGTGAAGTTTACTGCTATACACCCTTTCAACTTCCGTCAACTTCACCTTTGTCTTTATCAAGTCATATACTAGTTTCCTCTTATTTATGCAATGAGACTGTTCTAATTAACAAGAGGGCCCAGAGGGCCCTGGTTCGCTCACCTGATCCGATGTATAACAAGTGGGCCCCAGGCAGGGTCAATTTTGGCCCCAGGGCTATAATTTGAACAATCTTGGTAGAGGTCCACAAGTTGAAGCTTCATATCAAATATGAAAGACCTGGGCTTTGTCGTTTCAGAGAAGAAGATTTTAAAGGTTTACCCTGCATATAGAAGTCTATGTAAAACAAGATTTGCCCTATATAAGTCTATGTAAAACCGAAGGGCCCCGGAGCGGGGACATTTTTGGCCCCAGCGCTATAATTTGAACAATCTTGGTAGTGGTCCACTAGCTGAAGCTTCATAACAAATATCAAAGACCTAGACCTTGTGGTTTCAGAGAAGAAGATTTTTAAAGATTTTCCCTATATAAGTCTATGTAAAACCAAAAGGCCACATGGCGGGGGCATTTTTGGTCGAAGGGCTATAATTTGAACAATCTTGTTAGAGGTCCACTAGCTGAAGCTTCATAACAAATATCAAAGACCTACGCCTTGTGGTTTCAGAGGAGAAGATTTTTAAAGACTTTCCCTATATAAGCCTATGTAAACCAAAGGGCCCTGGGGCGGGGGCATTTTTGGCCCCAGCACTATAATTTGAACAATCTTGGTACAGGTCCACTAGATGAAGTTTCATACCAAATAGCAAAGACCTGGGCCTTGCGGTTTCAGAGAAGAAGATTTTTAAAGATTTTCCCTATATAAGCCCATGTAAAACAAAAGGGCCCTGTGGCGGGGGCATTTTGGGCCCCAGCACTATAATTTGAACAATCTTGGTAGAGGTCCACTAGATGAAGCTTCATACCAAATATCAAAGACCTGGGCCTTGCGGTTTCATAGAAGAAGATTTTTAAAGATTTTCCCTATATAAGCCAATGTAAAACCAAAGGGCCCCGGTGCGGGGGCATTTTTAGCTCCAGCACAGTAATTTGAACAATCTTGGTAGGGGTCCACTAGATAAAGTTTCATACCAAATATCAAAGACCTGGGCCTTGCGGTTTCAGAGAAGAAGATTTTTAAAGATTCTCCCTATATAAGCCCATGTAAAACCAAAGGGCCCCGGTGCGGGGGCATTTTTGGCCCCAGCACTATAATTTGAACAATCTTGGTAGGGGTCCACTAGATGAAGCTTCATACCAAATATCAAAGACCTGGGCCTTGCGGTTTCAGAGAAGAAGATTTTTAAAGATTCTCCCTATATAAGCCCTTGTAAAACCAAAGGGCCCCGGGTGCGGGGGCATTTTTGGCCCCAGCACTATAATTTGAACAATCTTGGTAGGGGTCAACTAGATGAAGCTTCATACCAAATATCAATGTCCTGGGCCTTGCGGTTTCAGAGAAGAAGATTTTTTAAGTTTTCGGTGAAAAAAATCTATTTTTGGCTCCTGTGACCTATATGTGCAACAGACCGGAACCATTTGAACAACTTTGAAAGGGGACCACCTAAGGATCATTCCTGTGAAGTTTGGTCAAAATCCGATCAGTGGTTTAGGAGGAGATGTCGTTTGAAGAAAAAGTTTACGGACGGACGCACGGACGGACGCACGGACGGACGCACGGACGGACGCACGGACGCACGACGGACGACGGACAAAAAGTGATCCCAAAAGCTCACCTTGTCACTATGTGACAGGTGAGCTAAAAAGCACCTTGAAAACTGGCACTCGTTTTCAAATTAAAAATATTCCCAGATCCATTCAGAATAGGATTTTTCATACCCATGAAACAGAGTGTAACTGAATGGGAATCAAACACAAGACCACTAGATCAGTAGGGGACCACTCAACCCACTGAACTACCAGCATGTGAAACCGTATCCAGAAAGGAAGCATCATTTATGATCCTCTGCATACAAAGAGGTACAATATGGCACATGTCACAAACTGAATCTTCAAGTTTTACTCAAAGCACATGTCCAGTCCAGAGATGACTTCTGCGACTTTGAAGGTTCTTGTCAGACTGCACACATAAAAACAGATATTAAAATATTTTGTACCAAAAACCACAAAACAGGTAATTGGAAAACGGTGCAGGCCCAGATCAGACGCCACAAAACGCGGCGTCTGATCAGGGCCTACACTGTTTGCCAAAAGTAAAGCCATTTTACCGAACAAATTTTGTAGAAAACACAACCTGACACCCCTAAATTTTGAAATGGACTCCTGTTGTATTATAAGGAGGGAGATTCCATTTGGTACAAAAAGGGTTAAGATGGGTATCTGGTGATGAATGAAGGATGTAATTTTGTCAAAACTCAATGGAAACCTACAGTAAAATTCCTATATTGCACTTTTGGGACTGCTCATTTTTGACCCAAATTTGACAGAGATCAGGAACCTGAGCCCTTAAAAACCAGAGAAAGCGACCAGTGGGTCACATATACCCTTGGCCAGTGCCACCCTCTAATATATCTTTAGAGCTTAATTGTATGTAATATGGAAGCTATAAGAATCTATAAATGTGCTTGTAAAAGCTAAACCAAAGATAAAATGTCTATATGGACCAAGGGATTGAGGGCATCAAAGTTACTGAAGGGGTGGGGGCATCAATTTTTTACTGAAGCAGGCTTCAAGCAGCAGGGTGGGGTATGCATCAATGAAATATTTGGACTGGTATGCAAATTCAATGCAAGTATCAATTGGATTTCTCTTTGAGTTTAGGACATAGAGGGATCTATAAACTTTGTCATAAAACTTTAACCAAATGTAAAATTTCTAAGTCTGTGACCTTGACCTCAAGGTCACTGTGGAGGGTGGGACATGCATCAATAAATCTTTAGACCAGTATGTAACTTCAGTGTAAGTATGAACTAAATCTATTAAAGGGTTCAGAAGATACAATCTCTTAGAAACTTTGACGTAAAACTTTAACCAAACAAAAAAGTCTGTGACCTTGACCCCAAGGCCACTGTGGGGGTGGGACATGCATCAATGAAATCTTTGGACCTGTATGTAACTTCAGTGTAAGTATAAACTAAATCTATCAAAGGGTTCAGAAGATACAATCTCTTAGAAATTTTGACGTAAAACTTTAACCAAAATGTTAACAGACGGAAAGAGGGACACACGGATGGACGGACGAACGGCAGGACAAAAACTATATACCCCCATAGCAGACTTCGTATGCCGGGGGTATAATTATGACAAGGTCACAAAAATCTAAAAAAAAATCTTTGGTAGGTTGCAATATTAAGAATAATATATTGCACCAAGTTTGAAGAAAATTCATCAATTTGTTCATGAGGTAGGGTGCAAACAAGCCATTTTTGGCTGAAAATAATTGACAACTTTTGGGAGCCTGTGAAAATTAAGTAAAAGACATCAAAAACAAATGACTAATTTCACTTTTCACCTATCCTATTGATGTAACCATGCATCAACAGATCTTGCACCTAAACTAAAACAATATGTCCCCACTCCCCTTGGTGAGGGGACATAATTCTCAGATGTCTTAAAAAAGGTTGAGAAGGTCTTAAAAAGAAGGGTCTGTAGAATGTCAGGAAACAGGATTTTTTTTCTTTCTTTTTTGGCCTTATAAAGAGATTTTTGTATATAAAGTGTAGGCATTTATTTGCCCCTCCTCTTTGGAAAACCAACCTTACCTCCCTTTCCATGTCACTGACAATATACTGGGCAACTTTGGGGTCCAGATGTTCATTTCTACCCAAACAATATAGCGACATTGCATGTGTCTGTAGATCAGGCTTTACCCCATCTTCATTCATCATTGCAAAAAGTTCTTGGATACCCTTCAAGTCTCCCTGAAAACAGATATGCAAATATGAGACCAAGGGCCAGATGTTCAAAAGTAACAAAGTCGTTAGTTAAAACTTTGATCATTCAATTGCACATTTTTTCAGCAAATAACAAAAATTGTAGTTGCTACCATCATCATCAACCGATTTTTGATTAACATGCAGGTACAGGGGCAACGTCCACATAAGTGGGCCCCCTTCCAGGTAGCTGGCTTGCTGCACCCATGGCAGATCTTACACCAGATCTCCAGGCTTGTCTATCATATTATCGATAGCAGAGAGCTTCCATTCTCTGCAATCTCTTTCTATTAACTGCTTCCAGGTCATCTTGGGCCTTCCTGGCCCCCGCTTTCCACCTACCTGTATGTCACAGGCAGTCTTGACTGCACTGTTGGAGTGTTCAACATGTCCATACCAACGAAGCCATCTCTCTTTCAGTATGAGGTCCAGCTCCTCAATGCCAAGACGCTCAAGTAACTCACTGGACCTGATAGTGACAGTGTCCTGTGGCTTGACATTGCAGATCTGTCTGATCATTGCCCTGTCATTTCGCTGTAGACGTTGGAGGTTTGGCTTTGTCAATGGCCATGTCTCACTGGCATGGAGCATTGCGCTCCGCACACAACAGCTATACACACGGCCACGTGTCTTGAATGAGAGGTGGTGGGAAGAGAGAACTGGTAGCAACTCCTTGAATTTCTTCCAGGCTGTTTTCACATTTGATGTAGTTGAAAGGTCGCAACCAACCGCTGCAAGGAGCATATCACCTAGGTAGCAAAAGGAAGCTACAACCTCCAGCTTGTCATGTAGAACAGTTAATGATTCAAACACTAATTTACCCTTTTAGTACCGAAACCCCAAAATGGGTATTTGGCAAACAGTGCAGGCCCAGATCAGATGCCTCAGCAGGGTCCGAAATTAAGCTCGCATTTACGCTAAATGCGAGTGAGAATTTCAAAATGCGAGGCCAAAATATTTGTACAAGAAAATTTTCGCGAATATCCGATCATCGGTAAAAAACAAAAAGATAATAGAGACGACAATAATAACTCGCCATTTCCGCGACTGCTTCTGGAATTCATACGTTCTAAATTTAGATTATAAACTTTCCAGAGGTCGGGAGGCGTAGCACATAGAGCCGGTGCACTGGTAAACCGCGGTATTTTCTTCCGGCGGTACGTACCGTGGTACTTTTTTGCCGTACCGGTACTTTCGGCAATGCCAGATTTTATCGGAAAAAATTTATATAATTTAATTCAATGTTTGCGTAAGAACAAAAATATGTTTGCGAAACGATTTCACTAGCGTCGGCCGCGAAAAAATACCTCGCAGGGACTCAAAGTATCTTTTATAATGCGCCGCTAGTCATGCTGAGCACTATTAGGTTCAAAGAGACCGACGGGACCGACAGGGTGCTAATATTATCGGATACTTGAGATTAATAGCTGTAATAACTAATAGAGCATGCTCCGCATGCAGACCACTTCATATTAACATAGATAAATAGGTAATAAATTTATAACCAAAGCGTTACAGTTTAATCCTGCTAATTGGGACTCAAAGTAATCTTGCGTGAAAACTTTGTAACATGTATATGCACTGCTTGTCGGAACACGACTGACAAAGATGACACGTTGATCAGTCTGTGCAGCAATGGAGAAATATGTTTGCGAAACGATTTCACTAGCGTCGGTCACGAAAAAATACCTCACAGGGACGCAAAGAATCTTTTATAATGCGTTGCTAGTCATGCTGAGCACTGTTAAGTTCAACGACGCCGATGCAACCGATAGGGCGCGAAAATTATCGGATACTTGAGATGAATAGCGGTAATAACTAATAGAGCATGCTCCGCATGCCGGCCACTTCGGATTAACATAGATAAATAGGTAATAAATTTCTAACCAAAGCCTAACAGTTTAATCCTGCTAATTGGGGCTCAAAGTAATCTTGCGTGAAAACTTTGTAACATGCTTGTCGGAACACGACTGACAAAGATGACATTGCAAGACAGCATGTGTGTTGATCAGTCTGTGCAGCGCTGTGTCGAACTGTGAATAAATAATTTTATCACGAATTGCCCATCGACAGTTCAAATGGATAATGCAGGGTGATAGCATGTGGCGACTTCTGAAAAACCCGACGTCTTAATCCTGTTAATTTGGTCAATGATTAAAAAATATGCTCAATACTTAGCCAAGTAAAACCATATACGCAATATATCAAAAGAACCGCTATATCGGCGGGTTGAACATCAGGCTTGGTCGTGTCCTGAACCAGCAGGTATCGATATTAAGTGACACATGAAAAGAATATCTTGCACTCTTGGCTTACTTTACGCTCATTATCACACAGCAATTTGTCTTATTTGTTGATAGGATTAACTAATTTATTGGTATAAGATTAGTGATAGGCCATGGACAGATTAATAGCAATCAGTAAAGATCGCATCCAGATAAACTGCAAAGACAATATTATTGCCAATGTCACATTTTTCGTGACCGTTAACACCTAGAAAACACGTAATGATTCTCTGTTTACTTGTCTTTTATTTTACGATGTACAGAAACCTAGTGTTTGAAACCTGTGGTATACCATGGTACAATTTCCAAACGCCGTACCCAGCCCTAGACTAACAGGTCATCAGTTTTTTTTATTTGCATTAATACTACGCATACAAGTTAATCATTACTGTTGTTCTTGAAAAAAATTCTACTCTTATTAAATGTTTTTTTGAAAATTGAGTCGATTTTCATTTTAGCTAGTAGATCTTTTTTGTAACAAGCTAAATTTTGCTTGTGGCAAAAATACTTAAGTTCGGACCCTGCGCAGACTTGGGCCTTCTGGTTTAAGAAAAGAAGATTTTAAAAGGTTTTCCCTAGATACGTCTAAGTGAAACTTGCAGGCTCTGGGGCAGGGCCACTTTTGCCCCTCAAGGCTATAATTTGAACAATGTTGGTAGAGATCCACTAGATGAAGCTTAATACCAAATACGAGGACTGTTCACATATGAATGCAAGTAGAACGTTTTCTCATGCACTAATGCGAAAATCACCTGGAAATAAATATCACAGCGTAGAAAAACATTTTACCTATACATTGATACCAAACCTGTTAAATTCCGTCCACTTTAGCCATGTATACCGTTCGATAAACACTGTCTACTCTTGTATACTAATACAAAACATGGTTGGAAGAAGGTCAGAGTACCCCTTTGAAATACGGTCCTATATTAAGAATCGTTGTATTCTTGGTATACGATAAAAAGACATTTTTGATGAAATATGTTTGGTTTATGGGCATAATGAAATGTCTTTTCTGACAGTTTTTCGTTGGTGTAAGGAATTCAGCTGTGGGCTAGGCTCAACAGAAGATACACCACATGATCGTCGGCCGGAAAGAGCAACATCTGCCAAGATGGTTGCTAGAGTGAAAGAAATAGTTGCTACCGATGCACAATACACCACTAGGCAAATAGCTAGTATGGTTGGCATCTCATTAGGAGCAGCTCATATAAATCTGAAACGGGATTTGAAAATGAGAAAGATCTGTGCTAGATGGATTTCCCATCTGTTGACAGATGAGCAGAAAAAGACATGCGTTCAGTGCACCAAGAAGTTGCTTAAAAAGTTTCCAAATTACAATGCACGGTCTTTCGCTAATGTTGTCACAGGTGACATGACATGGGTTCACTTTTTTTAGCAAAAACGAAAGATTCAGAACAAAATATGGGCAACAAAGTATTGCAAAAGACCATGCATTGAAAAGCGGACCATGAGCGTCAAGAAGGTAATGTATGCCATATTCTTTTCAAATCAGGGCCCTGCTATTCAGGTTGCTGTCCCTAAAGGCAAATCTGTAAATGCGAAGTTTTACAAGAATAAAGTTCTTCAAAAATTGAAGAAATATTTCAAAGAACGAAGATCCGCAACTGGTTTGGCCAATGTCAGATTGCTACATGACAATGCGTCATCGCACAAGGCGTTCATTGTGCAAGGTTATCTGAAGCAGGAAAAGGTTGTCACCCCCCGTATTCCCCTGACCTTGCCCCGTGTGACTTTTTTTTGTTTCCACGGCTGAAAAAATACCTTTCTGGTCGAAAATTTGTACAGCGCAAACACCTCGGTTCTGCAATATTCCAGTGCCTTCATAGTATACCTCGAAAAGACTACCAAAATGCATTCAATGATTGGATCAGAAGACTGAAATTTGTATATCTGTTAAAGGGGAATACTTTGAGGGGACAATAAATTTTTCATCGAAATCTATCACGGAATCATTTTTATGTGCTTAGTTGCATTCATATTTGAACAGTCCTCGTATCAAAGACGGTGGCCTTGTGGTTTCACTAGTTGAAGCTTCATACCAAATAACAAAGATTTTAGCCTTGCGGTTTCAGAGAAGAAGATTTTTTAAGTTTTCAGTTAAAAAATCTATTTTTGGCTCATGTGACCTAGATGTGCCATGGACTGGAACCATATGAACAGCTTTGAAAAACCAACTAAGGATCATTCCTGTCAAGTCTGGTCACATTTCAATCAGTGGTTTAGAAGATGTCGTTTGAAAAAATTGTTTATGGACACACGGATACATTGATGAAGAAGGGCATGATGGACAAAATGTGATCACAAATGGTCACCTTGTCACTATGTGATAGGTGAGCTAAAAATAATATGTGGACACCCCGCTTATCTGGAGCTATGATTTTCTAGCAGTGCCACTGATCGATGTTTTGTCAGTCAAAAGTTAATTGCATAAGCTGATGATTGATCACAAATTTTTATCAAAGCCAACCACTACTATACCTTGTCTGCCAAACATTTTATTATACTGTTGTATATTTCCACATCTGTTATGCTGAACTTCTTGTGACCAGAGTGTTGAAGATTCCTATAATGGTGCACTGTTTCAAGAGCATTTTCATACTGAAAAATACAAAAATATTTCCGGAATCAAGCCAAACCTCGGACCAAGTTTTGGCTAAATTCAAAGCAACAGGTAAGGTGGCTATTTTGTGATAATTGAAGGATAGTTTTCCTTATTTTGCCATAAAACCTACATGTTTGTTGTGGGTATCCATTATTACCGCCTCGCTGTCAGTCGCTGACTAATGAATACCCACAGCAAAGGTTTTTATGGAGAATTGATAAAAACTATCCTTCATTTATCGCAAAATACAAACGCTATCTGTTGCTATGGCAATGCAATATACAGCAAAACTTCAATAACTCAGCATGGCTATGGAAAGGAACTGTGATTTATTCTGCACTAAATCACTGACAAGAAGACTGTGATGTGATCCAATCACCGGTTTATAACATTACTCAAAGATTCTAAGACATTAGGCTGTGAAATATCATTTTCTCACATTGAAAATGTTACAAAAGTATTTAAATATGTGTGTTACAGTCAATAATTTTGGCGAGATTTCTTCAAACAATCGTGAAAGGGTGTGAGATTTCAAAGAAAACAACAAAATTATTGCCATTTTTAGTGTGTTAGAATTGAAATTGGTCAACTCTAAGGTGTGAATTGTTGAATAATTAATCACATTTTGTCGGTCAGTTGTAAGCATATAAATCACTTGCGATATGCACTCAATTGATCTACTAAGTAGTACTTTAACCCTTCTCTTGCTGAATATTCATTTAAGCCACACCCATTTCTGTCTATCAACCAATCAAATTACTTGATGTAATTTATTGCTACAAATTCATAAACTGAATGCCAAACAGTGTAGATCCTGATCAGGTGGCTTCTTCAGAAGCCACCTGATCTGGATTTTCACTGTTTGCAAATATAGGGGTTGTCGTGAACAGCAAGATAAGGGTTAACCCATTTTGTACCGGAAACCCCCTTTGTAGTTTTATGTCCCACAAACAACTTTGGCCATAAGGAGATGGGACCTTAGTTTTAATCCATTTTGTATCGGAAACCCCAAAACGGGTACACTGGCAAACAGTGCAGGCCCAGATCAGACGCCGCAGAACATGGCATCTGATCAGGCCTACACTGTTTGCACAAAGTTCAGCCAATTTCCAAACAGATTTTGAAGAAAACACAACCTGATACTCCAAAAAGTGCAGTCAGAATGACAATGTAGATCCTGATCAGACTGCTCCTTCAGGATCTGGGTCTGCACTATTTGCTTAGGCCTGTCTGTCCTAATATACTACTCAAAGTTTGATAGGGATCACTTTTTATATACCAAATTTTGCACTGAAAATTTAAAATTTCTTGACAGAATTTGTACTCGGTATATTGGTGAATATCTTAAACAGAAACTCATGTGCAGTTCAGTACTCATAAAAGTGCATACTTCTCACACTTCGCAAATGAATTCATGCACCCCCAAAGTCTTGCGTAGCACTGCTTTCCAACAGACCAATCGAACTTGTCAGTGTTCCGTTACCAAGCATAAAATGGACTTCATTTGAGTTTGTGAAACACTAAAATGCCTAGAGGACAATTAAGAAACCGTATGAGCCCCGAAGAAATGAATCGTGGCGTCGGAATGTTGGAATCTGGCGTCTCTCAACGTCATGTTACTGGGATTCTGAATGTGTCTCAGAGCGTGGTTTCCCGAATGTGGAGTCGGCATCTTACCCATGGAAATCCTTCAAACAGACATGGCGTGGTCGAGAAAGGGCTACAACTCAACGTCAGGGCCGTTTCTTTTTTATTCAGTCTCGACGTCAACGGTTCCTGAACGCTACGTGTTTGCATAACGAGCTTAGGAACGGAACTGGAGTACAAATTGTTACACAAACTGTCAGAAACGGGCTCCACGAGTTCGGACTTAATGCCATGAGGCCTGCTGTACGTATTCCGTTGACGAGACAGCACGTGCTAGACCTGTTGGATTTTGCCAGAACTCACGTCAGGTGGACGGTTCGTGACTTGACGCCAGTACTGTTTACTGAGGAGTCCAGATTCTGTCTAAACTTCACTTATAAACGTCAATTAGTGTGGCGAATGTCTAAAGAGCGATTCGATGACTTGGATATGGCAGAGCATGATCGCTATGGAAAGGGGTCAGTCATGGTTTGGACTAGGATAAGCGTGAACGGTAAAACTGACTTGTACGTTGTTGAAAACGGAACTTTAATGGCAGTGAGGTACTGTAATGATATTCTTGATGGGTTTGTGAGACCATATGCAGATGCTATCGTCACGGACTTTATTCTGATGGACGATAATGCCCGTCCCAACCGTGCCAACGTCACTGATTTCTATCTGGAACGTGAGACAATCGTTCGTATGGACTGGCCTACTCGGTCACCGGACTTAAAACCAATTGAGCATGCGCAGGACATGCTTCAGCGTCCTGTTTCAGCCCGACCTGTGCATCCGAGGACTTTACAGGAGCTCAAAGATGCATTGGTTGCTGAATGAAAGCTGATTCAACAAAACCGGATACAGACTCGGATTACGAGCATGCGCAGGCGATGTCGTACTGTAATTGATGCCCGTGGACCCCATACACGTTATTAGGCACGTTTTTCTAAACAAATTTGGAAATTTGTGAAAAATCAGTTGTCCAAATCTCCTCGTGTTACGGCAAATTTTGGGGGTGCCAAGACGGTTGCTGCTGTCAGGCTTGAATGCAGTACCAGTTGACAAAAATAATCACTAGGTTTTGTGAAGGATACGTGTTCTATCATTATGTTTTAGATTTGGATTCAGCTGATTAATTCATCCAGAAATTATTTTGCATTAAAAAAGTGATCCCTATCAAACTTTGAGTAGTATATATTGTATATAGGATCATTACCATCATTAGGGTACGCCACTACCATATTTACCATACAGCTGATAATAATTATTATATGAACATTCAGATGATGTTTTTCTTGGTATCTAAAATTAAAGTAAGTGCAACTCACCAAACCAATGAAACAGCAAGCATCTACAAATGATCTTAAATCCTGGTTAAAGATCATAATGGCACTCTCTAACGTGGGCTTCTCACTTTTTGCTGACTTTGCAGCTTTCCTCTTCTGTGCAATTGTTGCAATGTCATTACCAGGCTCAGCAGGATCAGTAGAAATGGCAACATCTGCTGATTCAGTTCCAGAAATAACATCTTGGTCTCTGAGCTCAGTTTCTGTAGCAACAGAACGTTCTCTTGTTTTTATTAAGTTCTTCTTACGTTTAGCTTTTGAATTTGACTTAGGTTTTACACTTTTTATATCATCACTTTGAACTAGCTCTTCCATATTAGTACTACTGGTTTTGGCTGCACCGGCTGCCTTATTATCTGATGCAACAACTGCATTATCCACCACCTGTACTATTGGACTCTTTCCTACATCAACAGTTTTAACATGAGCTGGCTTTGAAACAACTTTTAGTTCAGTGGTTTTTAACTTCCTTTTTCTCTTTTTCTTTTTGGCTTTTGAAGTTGTATGTTCAATAGGCTTATCTTTGGAAGAGACAAATGGATCTATATTTATCTTTTCTTTAGCTACCTCGTCCATCCACATTTCCTTAATTCCATAGTCATAGCCCTTTAGCTGATTACCCTGACTGAGAGCATTTGTTATGCTATCCTTTGGAACTTGTTCTGTATTAGATATGTCACTTCCCACATTTAGACTGTCACTGATGCCAGAACTAGTTTTTCCTAATTTTGCACTTGAATCCTGTATATCACCTTTCAAGATGTCACTTATCACAGGCACTGCTTTCAAATCTTGAGCAGATTTTTCTATCACAGATGATGTAAAACACTTTTGTGCAATATCTTTTAATTTTGCCTTAGGTTTGTTTGATATTTCAGAAATCATATCTGTCCCTTTGGGTATGTTTTTATCAATAACAGGTATCTGAGATACTTTCTGACCTCTTAAGAGATCAATTTCTTTTTCAAGTTTAGCTATATGCTCTGTACTAAAAGAATTCCCGACATAAAATACATTCTGTTCTACCCTGCCATCCTTGGATGTTTTATTCCCCAGCAAATACAGGGATTGGTCACCTCTTTGAGAGAACAGCTGGTTCCCAGGGGAAGCTGACAACTGAACTAACCTGGCATCCAAGCCTGGAATAGAGAAATTAGTAGTTGCCTTAAGCATTCAGACACCCAAGACCTTAACCAAACTGATCTTCAAACCTAACTCCAGATAAACAGTAGTCACCATGGTTACAAGGTTAAGGTTTTAATATTTTTTCTCATTTCTCTATCAAACATGTCAATTCTAGCAAAATATTCTTCTAGCAGATATAGTAAATGCATTGTTTGTTTGTTTCAATGTTGTAACCGCCCTACCAACACTATTCAGGTCATATTGAGCTAGTCACGTAGCCAGTCCACACTTTTTCTTGGCAGACATATACATAAGTGGTTAACCACGGGTCATTCTTTTGCCAGAACCTGACTACTGTCCTTGAATCAGTGGAAAGAGGACTGACCATAGAAAAGATTCATAATCATTATCCACAATGAATGTTGCCAACCAGACACATTATGATAACATGGTGTGAAAAAGTGCATTCTTTCAAATCTCCAAATGGGTTCTTTCCTGATGAAAATTTGTGATCTTTTTTCTTATTTCTAATCCAAACATGGGTGCGAGTGCTTGTTAAAATTGCCTCATTGAGGTGGTTCTAACAAGTACCCACAACTTATGTCTTGGAGCAGAAATGAGGAAAACTAGAACTGTCAGAGGATCTGACTATAGCCCTGCTATAGCGCTATCAGAAAACAAAAATACAAGAAAAAAATGTTTTCAGCTTTCAGCCTCTAATTAAATGTTCAAAGGCCAATAACTCCAAAAGGCAATCCAGAGTTATGTTTCAAGCGCTATGCACATCGTTTCATACTGCTTTACATTTGTGTGAAGTTTCATGTAAATACCACAAACGGTTTTCGAGTTATCATGAATAACGGAATTTTTTCAATGTTCAAAGGGCAATAACTCCAAAAGTAGGCAATCCAGAGTTATGGGTCATGCGCTCTGCGCATTTCCAATGGTGCTTTACATTTTTGTGAAGTTTCATGAAAATACCTAAAACAGTTTTTGAGTTATGATGAATAACGGAATTACGGAATCACAGAAAGACAAGGCAAATTCAATATAGACCCCACTTTTCAAAGCGGGAATATAATAATGTATACCCTTGTAAACCCAAGTTTTCTCTATGTAAAGGTGGGTTTAGAGGGGCACTGATTACACAAAATTTGTTAGCGTCATGAGGTACTAAACCCATGACCTCCTGATTACCAGTCAGCCTCGCATTCAACTGAGCTACCAAGACAAGCACCATTCCACAGTCTCTGTACATTCATGAATTCCCTAGTAAAATGGCTAACACAGCAGACTAATCTGGGTCCAATTGTGCAAAGTTATGGACACCAATAACATATTGTTACAGTAAAATTTTAATCATTAAATATGGCATTAAGATTTAAATGATAATTTTGGAGAAAAAAAATTGAGTAGCTTTTTCAAATGCAAAAAAGCTACTCACAGTTTTTCAGCAAAAATACCTCAATATGAGCTATTGTATGTTTTGGAACGGCTAATTTTGACCACTGACAAGCTCATTAAGGTAACAATGCTAATTCAGGATCAGTCTGGTCTGGTTCTGCTCTGAGCCTCTCTATGGTTTATCTTTTTGCATTCTGTCAGAAAAGATGGTAACAAATTCAATTGCATACATTTACCTCGGCAACCCTCACTTTAAGGGCTGGCTAATCAGAGTTTACATGTAAAAGATAATTGATTATCAGTGATGCCATTGTCGGATCGATAATCCATTTTAATAGTAGCCAATGAAAATTGTATTATAATTTTACTTATCTAGCTATCTGCCGGAGCATGACACTTAATATGTTATATTGTACTGTATGTTTTTGTACGATCAGGCCTGAGCAAACAGTATAGACTCCGATGAGATGCCACAAGACATGGTATCTCACCGGGGTCTCCACAAATGCCACTCATCCAGGTATTTTAGATACAACATTGGGCAGTAAAGTGTACCTATCAAATAATCGATTTAATTACTCACAAATCAAGACTGATGATCATTTTAGGGAAATTTATTGATCAATTAATTGATTATCCTGTTAATCGTGCCAGCCTTACTCACTTTCTACAGAGACAAGAATTCCGCCGACGGCTATGTCGCGCCTGTGGGGGTGAAAAGTCACCAAAACATGACATCTAGGCAAAGGTCAAACTTAGATGCTTGCATAAAAGTTGCCATTCTTAAATGCAAGCTTTGAAGCTTGTACTAAAAATCATTATTGAAGCTCTAATAATTCTTGAAAAATGAACTTAACCATTTTATAGGGTGAACGCTAGGGTTCTTGCAATATTTTACAAAGTCAGTGAACCATAAAATGTAGGTCAAGGTCAAATATGGATGCTTGCATTTAAGTTGCCATCCCGAGATACAAGTTTGTACCAAGTATCATTAATGAAGCTCTTATAGTTCTCGATAAATTAACTTGACCATTTTGGAGAATGCTAGCATGGTCGCAATATTTTAAAAGTCAGTGAACCATGAAATGTAGGTCAAGATCAAATATGGATGCTTGCATTTAAGTTGCCATCCTGAGATACAAGTTTGTACCAAGTATCACTAATGAAGCTCTTATAGTTCTTGAGAAATTAACTTGACCATTAGGGTGAACGCTAGGGTGGTCGCAATATTTTACAAAGTCAGTGAACCATGAAATTTAGGTCAAGGTCAAATATGGATGATAGCATTTACGCTGCCCTCCCCAGATGCAAGTTTGTACCAAATATCATTAATGAAGCTCTTATAGTTCTTGAGAAATAAACTTGACCATTAGGATGAACGCCAGGGTGGTCGCAGTTTTGTAGAAAGTCAGTGAACCATGAAATGTAGGTCATGGTCAAATATGGATGCTTGCATTTAAGTTGCCATCCGCAGACAGAAGTTTGTACCAAGTATCATTAATGAAGCTCTTATAGTTCTTGAGAAATTAACTTGACCATTAGGGTGAACGCTAGGGTGGTTGCAAATATTGACCTTTGACAAACGAATGGATGGAAAACCGGGCGCCTATATTTTGCCATGCTAATAGCAGGCACGACAAAAAATGAGATCTATTGTAATGTTTCTATATATGTACATCATATGTATTTTGCAAACAAGATTCCAGTTCTATTACATCCAAAACCATTAAAAAAAAAGAAGCAGTTTAATTTAAGGGGAATGGATACACCATCAGGGGAGACAACTCTTGCAAAAGTATTTTTGTCTCCCATGTCAATAGGGGTCAACTCCTGAGGAGCAAATTCTTACCTTTAAGAGTAGACCCCTTTTTTCAGCGGGGCAGGGCTTATAAAGAAGCAAACAGGAAGACCTGAAAGTTGTCTCCCTTTGAAAAATGGCAGAATAATCTGCCAGGTCTTCCCATTCCCCTTAATAATGCTTAACCCTTGTCATGCACCTCTACCTCTGATCTGGATCTACACTGTCTGTCATTCAGTTTTACATTAAATCAAGTAATTTTGATTGGCTGACAGTCAGAAATGGGTGTGGCAAAATAAATCTATTCAACAGGACATGGACTAATCAATCATTGGTCACTTGCATATAATGTAGATTGACATTTTTAAAACCATTTTGTACCAGAAACCCCAAAACGGGTACCCAGGCAAACAGTGCAGTCCCAGGCAGTGTCTGATAAGGGCCTTCACTGTTTGCTAAAAGGTCAGTAATTTTCCAAATAAATTTTGATGAAAACACATACTGACACCCCTAAATTTTGAAATGGAATAAGGAGGAAGATTCCATTTGGTACAAAAAGGGTTAAATGAGTCCAACTACAAGTGCAGTACGTATCCTAAATATTCAATTTTCTCAACCCTTACGAATTCTGAAATTTGAACAAGTACAATTTACTACCCGCTGAACATTGTGTTTTAAATTTGCTGGATTGGAGGCAAACAGTGCAGACCCTGATGAGATGCTGCATTCTGCAACATCTCATCTGGGTCTGCACTGTTTGTTAAGGCCTATCAGTTCGAATACATATGCAACAGATGAAAAAATGCTTATTACCATTAGCCGGGCAAAGATCGAACCCGATCCGTCGGAGTGACAGGCCAACACTCTACTGCGTCGCTATAAAGTAGTACAGTGTATTTTATACCTAACATTACTACACATAATGGTAAATATGAGAGGGGATAAGTGTTTTTTTTCTTCTTCTTATTCCTGCATGAAAACGTATGTTGTGAGTAGACATTAGAAACCCATCACCTAGGTGCTTCTAATCATGTGGTGTTCCCAGCCCTATTTAGCATGGTGTGCCCCCATGCCCCTTTTCTCCAGTGCCATGCCTTTTTTCAGATGGACTTTTAAAGGCATTTATTCTGTACCAGTAGAACACACGGTGTGTTCATAATTATTTTATTGCCCCCTGTGACATACTGACTACAGCAGATCAAAGGCGGCCCTTATGTAATGAAATGATAGTCCTCAATAATCAAGAATAAATGCCTTTAAACACAACCACCTCTACCTTTGATCAGGGTCTACACAGGAGTAAATGTTGCCCTACATTTTGGTACAAAAATCACTGAAATTGACCACACAATAAAAAAGTTATGCCGGTTCAAAATAAGAACTATTTTAGACACTTTTTAGCAATAAATTGTTGCCTATTTGACAGCCCACCTTTATGGTTGACTGCTAATCCCCCTGTTTATCATATTTATTGTACAATGTACTTAAAAGCATTTATTCTGTACCAGTAGAACACACAGTGTGTTCATAATTATTTTATTGCCCCCTGTGACATACTGACTACAGCAGATCAAAGGCGGCCCTTAACAGGGTGATTAGTAGCTCTTGTTAAATCCCCTGACTGAGGCACTTAAGAGGAAAATCAATAATGTACACCAGTCAACAGTAAGTAATTTATTGATTTTCCCCAAGGAGGCCGCTTACCTGTTGAAGACAGAGGACTTCTCCTCAGTCAGCTCTGAGATCTACATAATATTATGTAATGAAATGATAGTCCTCAATAATCAAGAATAAATGCCTTTAATTAAAGGCATTTATTCTGTACCAGTAGAACACACGGTGTGTTCATAATTATTTTATTGCCCCCTGTGACATACTGACTACAGCAGATCAAAGGCGGCCCTTAACAGGGTGATTAGTAGCTCTTGTTTAATCCCCTGACTGAGGCACTTAAGAGGAAAATCAATAATGTACACCAGTCAACAGTAAGTAATTTATTGATTTTCCCCAAGGAGGCCGCTTACCTGTTGAAGACAGAGGACTTCTCCTCAGTCAGCTCTGAGATCTACATAATATTATGTAATGAAATGATAGTCCTCAATAATCAAGAATAAATGCCTTTAATTACATGTATGTCATATTAAGAATTCACAACTGTGTTTTGATAACAAGTGTGTCTGTGAGCAACAACAATTAAACAAAGAAGTGTGAAAGTGTGCCTGACCAGTGTCATGTCAGTGTTTGTATGTATTAGAGAATTGGAGCTGTGGCCCAAACATGTTCCAAATTTATCTTGTTTCAGAGTACTGGTTATCTCCAAATTTGGAGTAATTTACTCCAACTTCTTAATTTCTGACTCCAACTTTTTGGAAAGTCTCAATAAAAAAGTATGGTAAAACTGCCAACTTTTTCTGGAGGACAGCATTTTACTCCAATTTTCAAAATCCTAGTGAGAACCCTGTTGTTTGTATCAGTGATCAGCTTGTTTATAAAAACTAGAGCTGTCAGTGAAACTGACTAGGGCCCCGGCAGCGCTATCAGAGGAGTAGGAAAATTTGTGGACGGACAGACAGACAGACGGATGGACAGAGTGATTACTATAGGGCACCCACACTTTCAGTGCGGGGCCCTAATTAAACTTCTTATCACCAATGTTGAATATGACATATCCCTTCACTTTGCATAAACAAGAGGACCAAGCTAGCCAAGGAAGTGCCAACCTTTCCTGAAGGCTTTATGGGAGGACATGGTGATGACAGGGTAAGCATTTTCTGCAAATCAAGTAGAATGTAACTCTATGATAAACAGGCTGACCTCACCGGTTTTCAAACTCATTCAAGCTTTTATCCCTGACTTGCTAAGAAGATCCGATCTAAACTGAAGTGGCTATGGTGATGACAAGTTCAAAAACAAGAGGGCCATGATGGTCCTGGATCGCTCACCGGATCCACAGAGTAACAAGTGGGCCCCGGGGAGGGGACATTACTGACCCCAGGGGTACAAAGTACATAATGTTCAGGGAGGTCTAAAAAAGGTGAAGCTTCGTACCAAATATCACCAAAGGCTATAATATGAACAATCTTGGCAAAGGTCCATTAGATGAAGCTACACACCAAATATCAAAGACCTGGGCCTTGCGGTTTCAGAGAAGAAGGTTTTTTTAAAGATACATAAGCCAATGAAAAACCAAATGGCCCTTGGGCAGGGGCATTTTTGGCCTCAGGGCTATAATTTAAACAATCTCTTTATAGAGGTCCACTAGATGAAGCTTCACACCAAATATCAAAGACCTGGGCCTTGCTGTTTCACAGAATAAGATTTTCATAGATTATCTCTAGATATAAGTCTATGTAAAACCAAAGGGCCCCGGGGCGGGAACATTTGTGGCCCCAGGGCTATAATTTGAATAAACTTGGTAGAGGTACACTAGATGAAGCTCCATACCAAATTTCAAAGACATGGGCCTTGCAGTTTCAGAGAAGAACTTTTTTAAAGATTTCCCTATATAAGTCTATGTAAAACCTAAGGGTCTCAGGACGGGGGCATTTTTGGCCCCCGGGCTATAATTTGAACAATCTTGATACAGATCCACTAGATGAAATTTCACACAAAATATCAAAAACCTAGGCCTTGTGGGCTCACAGAAGATTTTTAAAGGTTTTCCCTATATACCGGTAAGTCTATGTAAAACAAAAGGCCCCCGAGGCAGGGACATTTATGGTCTCATGGCTGTAATTTGAACAATCTTGGTAGATGTCCACTAGATGAAGCTCCATACCAAATATCAAAGAAAATGGGCCTTGCAGTTTCAGAGAAGAAGATTTTCAAAGATTTCCCTATATAAGTCTATGTAAAACTAAAGGGTCTTGGGGTGAAGGCATTTTTGGCCCCAAGGCTATAATTTGAAAATCTTGATAGAGGTCCACTAGATGAAATTTCACACCAAATATCAAAGACCTAGGCCTTGCGGTTTCACAGAAGATTTTTTTAGATTTTCCCTATATAAGTCTATGTAAAACAAAATGGCCAGGAGGTGGGGGCATTTTTGGCCACAGGGCTATAATTTGAACAGTCTTGGTAGCGGTCCACAAGATGAAGCTTCATACCAAATATCAAAGACCTGGGCCTCATAGTTTCAGGGAAGAAGATTTTTAAAGATTTTCCCCATATAAGTCAATGTTAAACCAAAGGGACCCGGGGGGGGGGGGGGGGGGGGGGGGGGGGGGGGGGGGGCATTTTGGCCCCCAGGGCTATAATTTGAACAATCTTGGTAGGGGTCCACTAGATGTAGCTTCATACCAAATAGCAAAGACCTGGGCCTTGCAGTTACCGAGAAGATGATTTTTAAAGATTTTCCCAAAATAAACTTATGTAAAACAAAAGGGCCCTGGGGCGGGGCATTTTTGGCCCCAGCACTATAATTTGAACAATCTTGGTAAGGGTCCACTAGATGAAGCTTCATACCGAATATCAAAGACCTGGGCCTTGCGGTTTCAGAGAAGAAGATTTTAAAAGATTTTCCCTATATAATCCTATGTAAAATCAAAGGGACCCGGGGAGGGGGCATTTTTGGACCCAGCACTATAATTTGAACAATCTTGGTAGGGATCCACTAGATGAAACTTCGTACCAAATATCAAAGACCTGGGCCTTATGGTTTCAGCGAAGAAGATTTTTTAAGTTTTCATTATAAAAATCTATTTTTAGCCCCTGTAAACCTTGATGTGCAGGAGAACAAAACCATTTGAACAACTTTGAAAGGGGTCCATCTAAGGATCATTCCTGTGAAGATTGGTCAAAATCCGATCAGTGGTTTAGGAGGAGATGTCGTTTGAAGAAATTGTTTACGCACGGATGACACCTAACAGAGTAATTGATAAGGGTCGTATCGTCGTAAATACGACTCTAAAATCGAGCAAATACGACTAGAAATGAAGAAACAGTCGTACCAAATACGACCGTCAACTTGGCGATACGCCAAGGTCGTTCCATTGCAGTCGTATCGGCAATGGAAAAAACAAAACCAAAAAATAAACGTGAGGCCTGACAAAAAGCAATCGAAATCGCGGTAATTTTCGCCGCATCATAGTCTTCAACAAAAACTGTTCCAATCTTCAAGAACGATTCGAAATTCATCCATTCATGAATGATGGCATTTGTTTTAATTAGGCTGAAACCCTTCAACCTTACCTTTTGACGATCATATATTGAGCTTATATTTAATCTGCCTCAAGTTATGACAACTATCAACATGATTAGGAAACCGATTATTGATGCGTGATTACATAACGGTATTTATTATCTAAGGGAAAGCCGCCGCATTATTAACTTTATTAACAACGCCTGAAGCATGAACAGTAACTTTATGACAAGCGTGCATAAAAATACGATCCTGAATATTGTTAGGCAACCACATTGACTTCGACGGAGTGTCATCTTCGAGAAAAAAAAAATGGGTTGGACAGATCTACAGATTCACATTGTCATGTAGTTAGGAATTAAATATCAAAACAGACGCGCAGACGATTAAAAGTTAAGTTTGTGGAGAACCTGACAAAGTTTCTCCGGAAAAACGCAAGAAAAAAAAATCAAATGCATGGCTTTTTCTACTTGAGCCAAGGTTACTAAAATAGCTCAATGGCATATTCAGTGTCAGAGAGCTAACTGTGGTGACTCATTCTGCTGGCCAGTGTAGCTTGTGCTAACATTGTCGTCAATGCACATCTGAGATAGAACCACCGCTGCACCGCCGTGTTCCATATACATTTGACCAAAATTATATTTATTGAGTCACAATGGCAGGATTAACCTGTAATACTTGGGTACTCATATATCTAAATGTGAATCACAGGTGGTAAGGTCAGCATGCAGTGCATGCTTATTTACCGCTATCTCTCAAGTAGCCGATTAAATTAACACCCTAAGATGTCTCGCCGGCGTCTTTCAACATTAAGCAGAATGACTGGCAGCGCATCATAAAAGAACGCAAACACAGCAACTGGGACGGACTGATTAGCTTTCACAGATGCGCTTGCTGATCTGAGTTTTCACTGGTCGCACGTTTTATTGTATTTTGATGGGCGCTGAATTTCTCGCCTTTTACCAATCGCATGCAGTTGCTACAATTAGTGGAGATTTTCCCTCGCCTTTGAATGCGTAGCACTTAAGGCCGCTGCAGACACAAAACATGGGTTTGAAAACGTTTAGATGACAGTATGATCTGTGTGACAGCTGAAGACTCCGACCAGCCTTCTGATCAAAACGAGCCTTCAATAGCGTCTGGGAAATTCCAAAGACACATGCGAAGAATACGACCACATTGGTTGGATTTACATTCTTTAGAAGAAAAAGTAATTTATCATTTTGCTGTCCGCCAGCTTATTAATATGAAAATGTATATCGGTATGTTACGATGATAGAATATGTGTTTAGCGTCTTTTACATATGGCCATTGCCACGTCTGAAATTAATATAAGTGCACTTAGCAGCCATCCTGTGATGACAGATGAAGATACGACCCTAGTTTCGAATTTAGGAGTACCGATACTCTCAAAGAATCACAGGATACGCCTATGTCTTTGGTTGAAGGAGTAACAGTACTCCTCGGGCAAAAGCTTATCAATAACACAAGAGGGCCCAGAGGGCCCTGAATCGCTCACCTGAGAATTAGTGTCTCCAGTACATTCTAGGCCCAAAGGCTATAATTTGAACAAACTTGGTAATGGTCCACTAGATGAAGCTTCATACCAAATATCAAAGACCTGGGCCTTCTGGTTTCAGACAAGAAGATTTTTAAAGGTTTTCCCTATATAATCTGATGAAAAACTAAAGGGTCCCAGAGTGGGGGCATTTTTGGCCCCAGGGCTATAATTTGAACAATCTTGAAAGAGGTCCACTAGATGAAGCTTCACACCAAATTCCAAAGATCTGGGCCTTGCGGATTCAGAGAAGAAGATTTTTAAAGATTTTCCCTGTATAAGCCTATGTAAAACCAAAGGCCCCCGGGGCGGGGGCATTTTTGGCCCCAAGGCTATAATTTGAACAATCTTAGTAAAGGTCCACTAGGTAAAGCTTCACACAAAATATTAAAGATGTGAGCCTTGTGGTTTCAGAGAAGAAGATTTTTTAATAATTTTCCCTATATAAGCGTATGTAAAACCATAGGCCCCCGGGGCGGGGGCATTTTGGCCCCCAGGGCTATAATTTGAACAATCTTGAAAGAGGTCCACTAGATGAAGCTTCACACCAAATACCAAAGATCTGGGCCTTGCGGATTCAGAAGAAAATTTTTAAAGATTTTCCCTATATAAGCCCATGTAAAACCAAAGGGCCCAGGGCGGGGGCATTTGAGCCTTGTGGTTTCAGAGAAGAAGATTTTTTAATAATTTTCCCTATATAAGCGTATGTAAAACCATAGGCCCCCGGGGCGGGGGCATTTTGGCCCCCAGGGCTATAATTTGAACAATCTTGGTAGGGGTCCACTAGATGTAGCTTCATACCAAATAGCAAAGACCTGGGCCTTGCAGTTACCGAGAAGATGATTTTTAAAGATTTTCCCAAAATAAACTTATGTAAAACAAAAGGGCCCTGGGGCGGGGCATTTTTGGCCCCAGCACTATAATTTGAACAATCTTGGTAAGGGTCCACTAGATGAAGCTTCATACCGAATATCAAAGACCTGGGCCTTGCGGTTTCAGAGAAGAAGATTTTAAAAGATTTTCCCTATATAATCCTATGTAAAATCAAAGGGACCCGGGGAGGGGGCATTTTTGGACCCAGCACTATAATTTGAACAATCTTGGTAGGGATCCACTAGATGAAACTTCGTACCAAATATCAAAGACCTGGGCCTTATGGTTTCAGCGAAGAAGATTTTTTAAGTTTTCATTATAAAAATCTATTTTTAGCCCCTGTAAACCTTGATGTGCAGGAGAACAAAACCATTTGAACAACTTTGAAAGGGGTCCATCTAAGGATCATTCCTGTGAAGATTGGTCAAAATCCGATCAGTGGTTTAGGAGGAGATGTCGTTTGAAGAAATTGTTTACGCACGGATGACACCTAACAGAGTAATTGATAAGGGTCGTATCGTCGTAAATACGACTCTAAAATCGAGCAAATACGACTAGAAATGAAGAAACAGTCGTACCAAATACGACCGTCAACTTGGCGATACGCCAAGGTCGTTCCATTGCAGTCGTATCGGCAATGGAAAAAACAAAACCAAAAAATAAACGTGAGGCCTGACAAAAAGCAATCGAAATCGCGGTAATTTTCGCCGCATCATAGTCTTCAACAAAAACTGTTCCAATCTTCAAGAACGATTCGAAATTCATCCATTCATGAATGATGGCATTTGTTTTAATTAGGCTGAAACCCTTCAACCTTACCTTTTGACGATCATATATTGAGCTTATATTTAATCTGCCTCAAGTTATGACAACTATCAACATGATTAGGAAACCGATTATTGATGCGTGATTACATAACGGTATTTATTATCTAAGGGAAAGCCGCCGCATTATTAACTTTATTAACAACGCCTGAAGCATGAACAGTAACTTTATGACAAGTGTGCATAAAAATACGATCCTGAATATTGTTAGGCAACCACATTGACTTCGACGGAGTGTCATCTTCGAGAAAAAAAAAATGGGTTGGACAGATCTACAGATTCACATTGTCATGTAGTTAGGAATTAAATATCAAAACAGACGCGCAGACGATTAAAAGTTAAGTTTGTGGAGAACCTGACAAAGTTTCTCCGGAAAAACGCAAGAAAAAAAAATCAAATGCATGGCTTTTTCTACTTGAGCCAAGGTTACTAAAATAGCTCAATGGCATATTCAGTGTCAGAGAGCTAACTGTGGTGACTCATTCTGCTGGCCAGTGTAGCTTGTGCTAACATTGTCGTCAATGCACATCTGAGATAGAACCACCGCTGCACCGCCGTGTTCCATATACATTTGACCAAAATTATATTTATTGAGTCACAATGGCAGGATTAACCTGTAATACTTGGGTACTCATATATCTAAATGTGAATCACAGGTGGTAAGGTCAGCATGCAGTGCATGCTTATTTACCGCTATCTCTCAAGTAGCCGATTAAATTAACACCCTAAGATGTCTCGCCGGCGTCTTTCAACATTAAGCAGAATGACTGGCAGCGCATCATAAAAGAACGCAAACACAGCAACTGGGACGGACTGATTAGCTTTCACAGATGCGCTTGCTGATCTGAGTTTTCACTGGTCGCACGTTTTATTGTATTTTGATGGGCGCTGAATTTCTCGCCTTTTACCAATCGCATGCAGTTGCTACAATTAGTGGAGATTTTCCCTCGCCTTTGAATGCGTAGCACTTAAGGCCGCTGCAGACACAAAACATGGGTTTGAAAACGTTTAGATGACAGTATGATCTGTGTGACAGCTGAAGACTCCGACCAGCCTTCTGATCAAAACGAGCCTTCAATAGCGTCTGGGAAATTCCAAAGACACATGCGAAGAATACGACCACATTGGTTGGATTTACATTCTTTAGAAGAAAAAGTAATTTATCATTTTGCTGTCCGCCAGCTTATTAATATGAAAATGTATATCGGTATGTTACGATGATAGAATATGTGTTTAGCGTCTTTTACATATGGCCATTGCCACGTCTGAAATTAATATAAGTGCACTTAGCAGCCATCCTGTGATGACAGATGAAGATACGACCCTAGTTTCGAATTTAGGAGTACCGATACTCTCAAAGAATCACAGGATACGCCTATGTCTTTGGTTGAAGGAGTAACAGTACTCCTCGGGCAAAAGCTTATCAATAACACAAGAGGGCCCAGAGGGCCCTGAATCGCTCACCTGAGAATTAGTGTCTCCAGTACATTCTAGGCCCAAAGGCTATAATTTGAACAAACTTGGTAATGGTCCACTAGATGAAGCTTCATACCAAATATCAAAGACCTGGGCCTTCTGGTTTCAGACAAGAAGATTTTTAAAGGTTTTCCCTATATAATCTGATGAAAAACTAAAGGGTCCCAGAGTGGGGGCATTTTTGGCCCCAGGGCTATAATTTGAACAATCTTGAAAGAGGTCCACTAGATGAAGCTTCACACCAAATTCCAAAGATCTGGGCCTTGCGGATTCAGAGAAGAAGATTTTTAAAGATTTTCCCTGTATAAGCCTATGTAAAACCAAAGGCCCCCGGGGCGGGGGCATTTTTGGCCCCAAGGCTATAATTTGAACAATCTTAGTAAAGGTCCACTAGGTAAAGCTTCACACAAAATATTAAAGATGTGAGCCTTGTGGTTTCAGAGAAGAAGATTTTTTAATAATTTTCCCTATATAAGCGTATGTAAAACCATAGGCCCCCGGGGCGGGGGCATTTTGGCCCCCAGGGCTATAATTTGAACAATCTTGAAAGAGGTCCACTAGATGAAGCTTCACACCAAATACCAAAGATCTGGGCCTTGCGGATTCAGAAGAAGATTTTTAAAGATTTTCCCTATATAAGCCCATGTAAAACCAAAGGGCCCAGGGCGGGGGCATTTTTGGCCCGAGCACTATAATTTGGAACCTCTTGGTAGGGGTCCACTACATGAAGCTTCATACCAAATATCAAAGACCTGGGCCTTGCGGTTTCAGAGAAGAAGATTTTTAAAGATTTTCCCTGTATAAGCCTATGTAAAACCAAAGGCCCCAGGGGCGGGGGCATTTTGGCCCCCAGGGCTATAATTTAAACAATCTTGGTAGAGGTCCACTAGATGAAGCTTCACACCAAATATCAAAGATCTGGGCCTTGCGGTTTCAGAGAAGAAGATTTTTAAAGATTTTCCCTGTATAAGCCTATGTAAAACCAAAGGCCCCCGGGGCGGGGGCATTTTTGGCCCCAAGGCTATAATTTGAACAAACTTAGTAGAGGTCCACCAGGTAAAGCTTCACACCAAATATTAAAGACCTGGGCCTTGTGGTTTCAGAGAAGAAGTTTTTTAATGATTTTCCCTATATAAGCCTATGTAAAAACAAAGGCCCCCGCGGCGGGGGCATTTTGGGCCCCAGGGCTATAATTTGAACAATCTTGGTAGAGGTCTACTAGATGAAGCTTTATACCAAATATCGAAGACCTGGGCCTTGCGGTTTCATAGAAGAAGATTTTTAAAGTTTTATTTTAAAAAATCTATTTTTAGCTCCTGTGACCCAGATGTGCAATGGACCGGAAGCATTTGAACAATTTTGAAAGGGGACCACCTAAGGATCATTGCTGTGAAGTTTGGTCAAAATCCGATCAGCGGTTTAGGAGGAGATGTCATTTGAAGAAAAAGTTTACGCACACACACACACACGCACGCACTGACGACGGACGACGGACGAAAAGTGATCCCAAAAGCTCACCTTGTCACTACGTGACAGGTGAGCTAACAAGAGTTTTCAAACTCCACCAAGCTTTCTGCCTGACTTTCTTGTTTGTAAGTTTCATGAAGATCCGTTCAAAACTGAAGGGGCAGCAGTGATGACAAGGTCGAAAATAGGCATTTTCAGCAATCAAAGGCACTCTATGATAAATGTGCCGACTTGGCCGGTATTCGAACTCATCTGAGGTTTTATCCCCAGCCACCTTACATATAAGTTTCAGAAAGATACGATCAAAACTGAAGGGGCTACAGTGATGACAAGGTCAAAAATCGGCATTTTCAGCAATCAAAGGGATGTAACTGTATGATAAATGGGTCGACTTGGCCGGTTTTCGAACTCTTCCAAGGTTTTATCCCCAGCCACCTTACATATAAGTTTCAGAAAGATCGGATCACAACTGAAGGGGCTACCGTGATAACAAGGTCAAAAATCGACATTTTCAGCAATTAAAGGGGCGTAACTCTATGATAAATGGGCCGACTTGCCAATTTTTCGAACTCATCCGAGGTTTTATCCCCAGCCACCTTACCTATAAGTTTCATAAAGATCCGATCAAAACTGAAGGGGCTACCGTGATGACAAGGTCGAAAGTCGGCGTTTTTCAGCAATCAAAGGGACGTGACTCTATGATAAATGGGCCGACTTGGCCGGTATTCAAACTTATCCGAATTTTTATCCTCAGCCACCTTACATATAAGTTTCAAAAAGATCCGATCAAAACCGAAGGGGCTACAGTGATGACAAGGTCAAAAATCGGCATTTTCAGCAATCAAAGGGACGTAACTCTATGATAAATGGGCCGACTTGGTCGGTTTTCGAACTCATCCGAGGTTTTATCACCAGCCACCTTACATATAAGTTTCAGAAAGATCCAATCAAAACTGAAGGGGCTACCGTGATGACAAGGTCAAAAATCGGCATTTTCAGCAATCAAAGGGATGTAACTCTATGATAAATGGGCCGACTTGGCTGGTTTTCGAACTCATCCGAGTTTTTATCCCCAGCCACCTTACCTATAAGTTTCAGGAAGATCTGATCAAAACTGAAGGCGCTACGGTGATGACAAGCATTTTCCCATAGTAAGTCTATGGGACCTTGTGGTTGCCATAGGAACCAAAGTTTTAGATGTTTTCGAAAAAAAGTTTATGTCATCAATGCCCCACCAGAGGCATGCTACAGATGAGAAATGATTGAGATCAGCCTGCAGGATACAGAGATATAGCTGCTCAAAAGTGTGGACGGACGACGGAGGACCCACTATACTATAAGCTCCCCTGGAGCCTTCGGCCCAGGTGAGCTAAAAACAGGCAGTATAATTTGCCACTGAAGACAATGGGTAAGAGAAGGATCTTTTTTATTTCAAATTGAGAGATGTGCCCTTTTAGCGACGTGCTGCATGTGAATGAGCCCTTTGACAAGGCTGTTTGTACGTTAAAGTGCCCTTTTCAGATATTTTGGCCTGCTGAAAGTGCTCTTTTTCCTGATCAACACCATACAATTTTTAGGAGCTGGGGGGTACATGTACACTATGAGTACCTACAACATACATGTAAGTTTTCAGGCAGATTAAGAGAAATATACATATCAGTACTTGGCAGATGAAAAAAGTGCCTATCTGGAGCTACAGTAAATACAGTACAGTACTTACTAGGGCTGGCTAATCGGAGCTGAAAAGATAATCGATTATCAATCCTGTCATTGCGATCGATAATCGATTAGTAATCGCTGAGGTTTTTATCATAATTTTACCTGTCTGGCTTTCTGTCTGAGCATGACTCTACCATATGTTGCACTTTACCATATGTATATTTGAACAGACAGGGACTGCACTGTTTGCCACTCATCCAGATATTTTAGGTATAACTTTGGGTAGTAAATTGTACCTATCAAGTAATCGATTAAAAGCAAATCAGAAATGATAATCATTTTTGTGGAATTTATCGATCAATTAATCGTGTCAGCCTTAGTACTTACTCCTTGAGAGCTTCTTGTACAGTGTCTCTCTCTTTTTCCATTTCTTCTTCTTATACAGTACATGCTGTGGCTTCAGATTGGGATTGGTGGAGAATCCTGGAACAACAATAAAATACCTGAATTAAACAAACAGACAAACAGACACATCATGAGAAGATCGCTTGTCAAGGGGCCAGTTGTTCAAATCCTAGTGAGCTTAAAGGCATTTATTCTGTAACAGTAGTACACACTGTGTGTCCATAACTGTTTTATTGCCCCCTGTGATATTCCATCTGTAGCAGATCAAAGGCGGCCCTTAATAGGGTGATAAGTAGCTCTTGTTGAATCCCCTGCATGAGGCACTTAAGGGGAAAATCAATAATGTACACTCTAGTCAACCCTTAGTAAACTATTGATTTTCCCAAAGGTGGCCCCTCACCTGTTGAAGACAGATGAGATCTCTTCAGTCAGCACTGAGGGCTACATAATATTATGTAATGAAATGATAGTCCACAATAATCAAGAATAAATGCCGTTAACAAGCTTGTTAGAGGCTGAACTGTTAAATGTTCCAGTAAGAACAACATCTAAAGTTTTGGTATTTTTGCTGAAAAAAAAAGCTGCTCACAAATGTGCAACATCTAATGGGTCCATAGAATTACCCCAAACCACTTTAAAAAAACAGTATAATATGCAATATAGATCTTGTTACTAACATATTTTGAAGTATTTTAATGCATATAGGCGGTCCGGCTTTCTACTAATATTGATGTGGTCTGTTGGTTTGTTTCGCATGTTCCAGTTTTAATTTGTGAATTTGCCCGTCTCTTGTTTTATGTCATGTCCCCCTTTGTCAACTATTTAAATTCTTAATTATTTATTAATTTATTTCTTAGAATGGCGGACACACATCCACACACACACATACACTGTCTCAACTTTCAAATGTATATTTATTATTTAGTATAAAGAAGAACTTTATCTTCCTTTCAGTGCCGCTTCATTTACTTTATGGATTGTCAAAACAGATTCTGGGAACTCGTTAGAACCGCACCAACTCAGCAGTTCTAATGAGTACCCACAATCCATGTTTTTGTGTGCGCCAAAAAAACAACAAGAGGACCCAATGGCCCTATATCGCTCACCTGTGTGCCAGAAAATCAAAAGTGTAGGAGACCACTAGACATTGCTACATACTAAATATCTGAGCTCTGGGCCTTATGGCTTTGGAGAAGAAGATTTTTTTTTCCAGTCCATAGGTCAGTTTTGACCCAAAAGGCATGGTTGGCAGGATTTATGTAGGAGACCATTTTATGTTGCTATATACTAAATATCTAAGGTCTGTACTTCATGGTTTCAGAGAAGAAGATATTTAAAGCTTTTTTTTTTCCATTATAAGTTTATTGGAGTTAAGAAGCCACAGGATTTGGCCAATATGAACCCAAGGGGCAAGACTTGGGCAGGATTCATGTAGGCAACCACTCCATGTTGCTACATGCTAAATACCTAAGCTCTGGGCCTTATGGTTTCACAGAAGAATATTTTTGAAGTTTTTTTTTTTTCCATTTTAAGTCCATCCATGGTAGCTAATTGGTCATGAGTGTGGCCAATTCTGGCCCAAGGGGCATGATTGGCAGGATTTATGGAGGTGACCTGGGCCCTGAGGTTTCAGAGAAGAAGATTTTTGAAGCTTTTTTCCATTAGGAGTCTATGGGAGCTAAGGGGCCCCGGGGCGTGGCCCATTTGGACCCCAGGGGCATGATTGGCAGGATTTATGTAGGTGACCACTTACTGTTGCTACATGCTAAATATCTAAGCTCTGGGCCCTTTGGTTTCACAGAAGAAGATTTTTGAAGCTTTTTTTTCCATTATGAGTCTATGGGAGCTGAAGGGCCCCGGGGTGTGGCCAATTTGGATCCCAGGGGCATGATTGGCAGGAATTATGTAGGTGACCACTTGCCGTTGCTACATGCTAAATACCTAAGCTCTGGGTCCTTTAGTTTCAGAGAAGAAGATTTTTGAAGTTTTTTTCCATTATGAGTCTATGGGAGCGAAGGGGCCCCAGGGCGTGGTCCATTTGGAACCCAGGGGCATGATATGCAGGAATTATGAAGGTGACCACTTGCCGTTGCTACATGCTAAATATCTAAGGTCTGGGCCTTGTGGTTTCAGAGAAGAAGATTTTTGAAGCTTTTTTTTCCATTATGAGTCTATAGGAGCTAAGGGGCCCCGGGGCGTGGCCCATTTGGACCCTAGGGGCATGATTGGCAGGATTTATGTAGGTGACCACTTGCCATTGCTATATGCTAAATATCTAAGCTCTGGGCCCTGTGGTTTCAGAGAAGATTTTTGAAGGTTTTTTTTCCATAAGGAGTCTATGGGAGCTAAGGGGCCCCAGGGTGTGGCCCATTTGCACCACAGGGGCATGATTATCAGGAAATATGTAGGTGACCACTTGCCATTGCTACATGCTAAATATCTAAGCTCTGGGACCTGTGGTTTCAGTGAAGAAGATTTTTGAAGCTTTTTTTCCCTTAGGAGTCTATGGGAGCTAAGGGGCCCCGGGGCGTGGCCCATTTGGACCACAGGGGCATGATTGGCAGGATTTATGTAGGTGACCACTTTCCATTGCTACCTGCTAAATATCTAAGCTCTGGGCCCTGTGGTTTCAGAGGAGAAGATTTTTGAAGCTTTTTTCCATTAGAAGTCAATGGGAGCTAAGGGGCCCCGGGGCGTGGCCCATTTGGACCCCAGGGGCATGATTGGCAGGATTTATGTAGGTGACCACTTGCCGTTGCTACCTGCTAAATATCTAAGCTCTGGGCCCTGTGTTTTTAGAGAAGAAGATTTTTTAAGCTTTTTTCCATTAGGAGTCTATGGGAGATAAGGGGCCCCGGGGCGTGGCCCATTTGAAATCCAGGGGCATGATTGGCAGGAATTATGTAGGTGACCACTTGCCGTTGCTACATGCTAAATATCTAAGCTCTGGGTCCTGTGGTTTCAGAGAAGTAGATTTTTGAAGCTTTTTTTCCCATTTTGAGTCTATGGGAGCGAAGGGGCCCTGGGGCATGGCCCATTTCAAACCCAGGGGCATGATTGGCAAGAATTATGTAGGTGACCACTTGCTGTTGCTACATGCTAAATACCTAAGCTCTGGGTCCTTTAGTTTCAGAGAAGAAGATTTTTGAAGCTTTTTTTCCATTATGAGTCTATGGGAGCGAAGGGGCCCCAGGGCGTGGCCCATTTGGACCCAAGGGGCATGATTGGCAGGAATTATGTAGGTGACCACTTGCCGTTGCTACATGCTAAATATCTAAGGTCTGGGCCCTGTAGTTTAAGAGAAGAAGATTTTTTTTCCATTATGAGTCTATAGGAGCTAAGGGGCCCGGAGTGTGGCCAATTTGGACCCCAGGGGCATGATTGGCAGGATTTACATAGGTGACCACTTAACATTGTTACAAGCTAAATATCTAAGCTCTGGGCCCTGTGGTTTCAGAGAAGAAGATTTTTTAAATTTTTCCCATTATAAGTCTATGGGAGCTATATGTTGCCATGGCAACCAGAATTCCAATCTGATCAGCCCAAAAACCTTATGCAGCCTTTCCCCCTACCTGATGATGCTTCACATGAAATTTGATTAAGAATTGCCATGGGATATTAGAGATATACTTATTTGAAATTGTTTACGGTCGCACGGACGGGCACACGCACGACAGACAAAAAGTGATCACAAAAGCTCACCTTGTCACTACGTGACAGGTGAGCTAAAAAAAAAATAGTCTATACCCCTGTAATGGGGCTAACATGGGTATATGACCCAGTTGACGTATTTATGATTCAAACATAGTTTTACCTGGCGGTTCTACCGACCACCAAAAATCTATGTTTGGAGTTTATTTTAATCTGCATGACAGATAGAAAGTGTCAAGTCACTATAATCAGCAATGGCTTATATTTTTAATGTGGTTTGGGGTGGTTTGATGTGGTATCCCCTTTCGCAACATTGAGCTTTTTAATGTCTTAACTATCATGTGAATTAACCATGCAAGTGCAATGCATGTATTTATAACAAGAGGGCCCAATGGCCCTATATCGCTCACCTGTTTGGACCCCAGGGGCATGATTGGCAGGAATTATGTAGGTGACCACTTGCCGTCGCTACATGCTAAATATCTAAGCTCTTGGCACTGTGGTTTCAGAGAAGAAGATTTTTGAAGCTTTTTCCATTATGAGTCTATGGGAGCAAAGGGGCCCCATTGTGTGGCCCATTTGAAAACCAGGGGCATGATTGGCAGGAATTATGTAGGTGACCACTTGCTGTTGCTACATGCTAAATATCTAAGCTCTGGGCCCTGTGGTTTCAGAGAAGAAGATTTTTTAAACTTTTTTTCCATTATGAGTCTATGGGAGCTAAGGGGCCCCGGGATGTGGCCAATTTGGACCCCAGGGGCATGATTGGCAGGAATTGTGTAGGTGACCACTTGCTGTTGCTACATGCTAAATATGTAAGCTCTGGGCCCTGTGGTTTCAGAGAAGAAGATTTTTGAAGCTTTTTTCCATTATGAGTCTATGGAAGCTAAGGGGCCCCGGAGCTAGCCCATTTGGACCCCAGGGCCATGATTGGCAGGACTTATGTAGGTGACCACTTGCCGTTGCTACATGCTAAATATCTAAGCCCTGGGCCCTGTGGTATCAGAGAAGAAGATTTTTAAAGCTTTTTTTCCATTATAAGTCTAAAGGAGCTAAGGGGCCCCGGGGCGTGGCCCATTTGGACCCCAGGGGCATGATTGGCAGGAATTATGTAGGTGACCACTTGCGGTTGCTACGTGCTAGATATCTAAGCTCTGGGCCCTGTGGTTTCAGAGAAGAAGATTTTTGAGGCTTTTTTCCATTATGAGTCTATGGGAGCAAAGGGGCCCCGGGGCGTGGCCCATTTGGAACCCAGGGGCATGATTGGCAGGAATTATGTAGGTGACCAATTGCCGTGCTACATGCTAAATATCTAAGCTCTGGGCCCTGTGGTTTCAGAAAAGGAGATTTTTGAAGCTTTTTTTTCCATTATGAGTCTATGGGGGCTAAGGGGCCCTGGGGCATGGCCCATTTGGACCCCAGGGGCAGGATTTATGTAGGTGACCACTTGCCATTGCTACATGCTAAATATCTCAGCTCTGGGCCCTGTGGTTTCAGAGAAGAAGCTTTTTGAAGCTTTTTCCCATTATGAGTCTATAGGAGCTAAGGGGCCCCGGGGGGTGGCTCGTTTGGAACCCAGGGTCATGATTGGCAGGAATTATGTAGGTGTCCACTTGCCGTTGCTACATGCTAAATATCTAAGCTCTGGGCCCTGTGGTTTCAGAGAAGAAGATTTTTGAGGCTTTTTTCCATTATGAGTCTATGGGAGCAAAGGGGCCCCGGGGCGTGGCCCATTTGGAACCCAGGGGCATGATTGGCAGGAATTATGTAGGTGACCAATTGCCGTGCTACATGCTAAATATCTAAGCTCTGGGCCCTGTGGTTTCAGAAAAGGAGATTTTTGAAGCTTTTTTTTCCATTATGAGTCTATGGGGGCTAAGGGGCCCTGGGGCATGGCCCATTTGGACCCCAGGGGCAGGATTTATGTAGGTGACCACTTGCCATTGCTACATGCTAAATATCTCAGCTCTGGGCCCTGTGGTTTCAGAGAAGAAGCTTTTTGAAGCTTTTTCCCATTATGAGTCTATAGGAGCTAAGGGGCCCCGGGGGGTGGCTCGTTTGGAACCCAGGGTCATGATTGGCAGGAATTATGTAGGTGTCCACTTGCCGTTGCTACATGCTAAATATCTAAGCTCTGGGCCCTGTGGTTTCCGAGAAGAAGATTTTTGAAGCTTTTTGTTCCATTATGAGTCTATGGGAGCGAAGGGGCCCCGGGGCATCGCCCATTTGGAACCCAGGGGCATGATTGGCAGGAATTATGTAGGTGACCACTGGATGTGCTACATGCTAAATATCTAAGCTCTGGGCCCTGTGGTTTCAGAGAAGAAGATTTTTGAAGCTTTTTTTCCATTATGAGTCTATGGGAGCTAAGGGGCCCAGGGGCGTGGCCCATTTGGACCCCAAGGGCATGATTGGCAGGATTTATGTAGGTGACCACTTGTCGTTGCTACATACTTAATATCTAAACTCTGGGCCCTGTGGTTTCAGAGAAGAAGATTTTTGAGGCTTTTTTCCATTATGAGTCTATGGGAGAAAAGGGGCCCCGGGGCGTGGCCCATTTGGAACCCAGGGGCATGATTGGCAGGAATTATGTAGGTGACCAATTGCCGTGCTACATGCTAAATATCTAAGCTCTGGGCCCTGTGGTTTCAGAGAAGAAGATTTTTGAAGCTTTTTTTCCATTATGAGTCTATGGGAGCTAAGGGGTCCCGGGGTGTGGCCCATTTGGAACCCAGGGGCATGATTGGCAGGAATTATGTAGGTGACCACTTGCTGTTGCGACATGCCAAATATCTCAGCTCTGGGCCCTGTGGTTTCAGAGAAGAAGATTTTTGAAGCTTTTTTCCATTATGAGTCCATAGGAGCTAAAGGGCCCCGGGGCGTGGCCCGTTTGGACCCCAGGGGCATGATTGGCAGGAATTATGTAGGTGACCACTTGCCGTTGCTACATGCTAAATATCTAAGCTCTGGGCCCCGTGGTTTCCGAGAAGAAGATTTTTGAAGCTTTCTGTTCCATAATGAGTCTATGGGAGAGAAGGGGCACCGGGGCATCCCCCATTTGGAACCCAGGGGCATGATTGGCAGGAATTATGTAGGTGACCACTGGCTGTTGCTATATGCTAAATATCTTAGCTCTGGGCCCTGTGGTTTCAGAGAAGAAGATTTTTGAAGCTTTTTTTCCATTATGAGTCTATGGGAGCTAAGGGGCCCAGGGGCGTGGCCCATTTGGACCCCAAGGGCATGATTGGCAGGATTTATGTAGGTGACCACTTGTCGTTGCTACATACTTAATATCTAAACTCTGGGCCCTGTGGTTTCAGAGAAGAAGATTTTTGAAGCTTTTTTTTCCATTACGAGTCTATAGGAGCTAAGGGGCCACGGGGTGTGGCCCTTTTGGACCCCAGGGGCATGATTGGCAGGAATTATGTAGATGACCACTTGCAGTTCCTACATGCCAAATATCTCAGCTCTGGGCCTTGTGGTTTCAGAGAAGAAGATTTTCGAAGCCTTTTTCCATTATGAGTCTATAGGAGCTAAAGGGCCCTAGGGCGTGGCCCGTTTGGACCCCAGGGGCATGATTGGCAGGAATTATGTAGGTGACCACTGGCTGTTGCTACATGCTAAATATCTAAGCTCTGGGCCCTGTGGTTTCAGACAAGAAGATTTTTGAAGCTTTTTGTTCCATTATGAGTCTATGGAAGCGAAGGGGCCATGGGGCTTGGCCAATTTGGACCCCAGGGGCATGATTGGCAGGAATTATATAGGTGATCACTGGCCGTTAATACATGCTAAATATCTAAGCTCTGGGCATTGTGGTTTCAGAGAAGAAGATATTTTAATTTTTTCCCATTGTAAGTCTATGGGAGCCATATGTTGCCATGGCAACCAGAATTCCAATCTGATCAGCCCAAAAACCTTATGCAGCCTTTTCCCCTACCTGATGATGCTTCTCATGAAATTTGATCAAGATTGACCATGGGGTATTAGAGATATACTTATTTGAAATTGTTTACGGACGCACGCACGCACGACGGACAAAAAGTGATCACAAAAGCTCACCTTGTCACTACTTGACAGGTGAGCTAATTAAAGTGGTTTGGGGGTGTTTTTGGGGTGGTTTGGGGTAATTCGATGAACCGACATCTAATGATCAAGTTATAACTATATGTCAACTAGCGACATTAGTTTTGAACTAGATTAAGCTGTTGTTGGAGAATGATTAAAATCCCCCACCATGAGCAAGTGACAATACATTGAATTGAAATCAAGCATGTTTGAGCAAATGAGGAATAAAAATTGTTTGAAAATGATGATATATTTTACAGATAGTATAAAATTATGTTTTTCTAGACATGACACAGCCATTTGTATGGATTAAGGTGTTGTTCAAGTATGATAAAATGTAAAAATAAAGAGATAAAAAAACTAAGAGATGTTTTTTGGACCACCTGCTCTACTAAACCGCAAGTAAACTCTACTTTCTTTCTACATATACTGCGATCGGTCACATTTGACCATTACTCGCAGGTGTACATTACAAACACTCCAGGTTGCAGGGTTGAAAGCCTACTCAGTAATCATGTAATTACTGTAGGGGTCTTTAACCTGCACAGGAGATGACTCTTCCTGCACAGGGGGCCTCCAGTTAACGTTCCGATCCGAAGGACAGTGCACTTTTTGGTATTCATCTCTGCAAATGATGCCAATTGAGTGTGTTTGGACAACGAAATAATCACCGCCTCCGTGGATCGAACCTGTGGCCTCTAGCATCAGAGAAAAGTGCACTAATGCACTAGTCCAAGTGCACTAATGCACTAGTCCAAGTGCACTAATGCACTAGTCATTTGTAACCCCAGCCCCCCACCTACGGGGATGGGTGGGGGGTAGCGAGCTAATGTGCAGGGTAGTTACCCTCTGTGTTCCCCTGCAGTGCCGGGTTAATGCAGGGATTTGAATCTTATGAAAACACACCCCAGTGGAATTAACTATTATAAACAGGGGGGCCAATGATGTTCAGGAGGTCCCCGCAGTTCAGGGCTTCTAGCAGGGCTGTGAAAAGTCATTGTCCCCGCTATTCCCCGTAGGTAGGGGGGCAGTGGTTACATGATGATGATGATTTCGTGTTTAATGATGCGTCAACCCTCTTTGTGGGTCATAAGCGTCAAGCGGTTAATGGTAAAACGGCAAAGGGGGCAGGGTTTACAAATGACTGGTGCATAACCACTGAGCTATCGTTGTTGTTGTTGTTGTTGTTATGGTAGATTTCCGCCGTTGACTTCTCGGCGAACCGTCGACGTCGACGTCACAGGGTTATCGTTTTGAGCTTGAAGCGTGCGGGTCGCTGAAACGGACTTCGAATCGGGTAAAATTTGACCGGAAACCGCGAGACCCCGTTGTCCTTCGGTTAGTGTTAAAAGTCTTAGGCGTTTATAGTGTAATGTATGGATCAGTTCTCTACTATGTAGTTCTAATTTATAAATGTCTTGGTCACTGTCGGCATACACTGATGGGTCCAGAATAAGACGAGTAAGCACATCAGGAGATGATGTATCTATATGTAGTCTTTCAGATATTTCCCTGACTTGGTCGACGAACTTCTCTCTATCTTCACAGTATGCAGGACATGCTGCAAGAAGGTGTTGGCGATTTTCTGGAGCACTCTTGCAGAGATTGCACGTAGGGTTTATCGAATGTTGATTGAATACTGCCTTGTTGCTCTGTAGAGTGTAGGTGCCAGTAAGCAGTCGACATTTCAGCTGGGCTCTCCTGCTGTCAAACACGCTATCTCTGACTGTCGCCCACACTGGATGCGGCTGACCAACCCTGATTCTGTTGGGGTTAATATATTTCAGTGTTGTCTTTTCCCGCATATCCTCCCTCCAGGTTTCCTCTACTTGATTTCTGATGGCTTTGTCTACAGTCGTCTTCCATTTCATTTTGGAAGGTGGGTTTTCCATAAGTTCGGAGGGGACGGGTAGGTCATACTGGATAAGCAACTCACGAATCCGGCTGAACCAGGAATTTTCTGTTGGGGCCTTCATGGCAAGCTGTCGAAGACATATCTCTTTCTCAATTCCCTCACTGGTTATCCATCTCCAGAAGAGGCCCAGCATGTTCTTATGTAGGACCCTCTCGACCGGAAGAATACCAAGAAGAGCTATGGATGCAGATGATTGTGTTCTGTCCGGTAGATGTTGGACCTGTTTCATCGACTTTCTCTGGTACTGCTCCAGTTGATTGATGTCTGCTTGCTTAAGCTCTTGAACTTCAAGGCCATATAACACTCTTGGGATTACATATGTCGTCCACAGCTTCCCATTCACACTCTGCTTCAACCCATTCAAACTGTGAAAACCAGCCCCCATCAAAGAATATGCCGTTCTTCTGCCCAAGTTAATTTTATCCTGGATATTGGGTTTCTGATTAATATTCCTCAGTATTCCTAAATGTTTTGTTTGGTTTTCCTGTTGAACTTTGTCACTGCCCATAGTGTACACAACGTCTCTGGGTTTTTTCGGACCGTAAGGGTATGTGAGAACACAACTCTTGGTCGGATGGATGCCATACCTGCTCCTTCCCGCGTAAGAATGCCCAGTATCCAACATAAATTGCATTTCCAGCTGTGAATGTGTCAAGAGGGCTAGATCGTCAGCCACTGTAATGTGCGGAATTTTAATATGTCCGATTAAGGCCCCCGTAAAACGGTTCTCAACTTCGAGTAGGAGTGGGTTATTATATCGCTTGTAGTGGGACGTAGAGAGAACTCCTCCCTGCCGGACACCTTGGCGAATGTTGATTGGGCTAGACAAGTTTGCTTCCCACTTGACAATCGAAGTCAGGTCAACATACATGTCATTCAGAAGAAGCCAGTCGTCACCAGTGATCCCATCGGAGAATAGCTTACGGAGCAGAATACAGTGGTCCACGACGTCAAAAGCCTTTTGAGCGTCGAGCGTGGCAAGGATCAGTGGTTTACGCATATTCTTTGCCTCAGATATACACTCCGAGAGGATCAGTGCAGCATCAATTGATGATGATCCAGCGGTGAAACCTTTCTGTAGGTGGGACTGTGACTTTTCAAGGTGAGCATTATGCCTCTTGTTGAGAATATGTTCCACTATTTTCAGCAGTATAGAGGTCACTGTAATTCCCCGGTAGTTAGCAGGGTTTGTCTTCTCACCCTTCTTGAAAATTGGAGTTATCAGTCCACTTTTGAGCACCGGGTGTACTTTTTTCGTTGCGAAAATGAAGTTCACCAGATTCATTAGGTAGATCTCAACACATCTTCCACCATACTTTAGATGCTCACTGGTCAGGTCCATGTAGTCTGCGGCTTTATTAGTTTTAAGCCGTTTAATTGCGAGTTGAACTTCATCCAACGTCGCCGGAGGAATGTTCTGATCCATTTTGGTACAAATATTTAAGATATGCTCGGTATCTTTGGAGTACAACTCCTTCAACTTGTCGTCATAGTTTTTGTTCGCACTAGGGGTTGCCAAGTCCTGAAAATATGTTGCCCATCCCTCGCAGATGTCCTCAGGAGTATCAAGTATCTTGTTGTCTACAGTAAGGAAAGGTAGTGAGTGGTCTTGGGTTTTTTCTCTGTTGTTTGACGAGACGGTAGAATTCCTTATCACTGCCTGAAGAGGCCATAATTCGTTCCACATTCTCCGCTCTCCGCTTGGCTTCGGTTTGTCGCTGAGTCTTTCTGAGGCTCCTCTTACAATGTTTCATCTGTTGCACAAGAGGGTGGTCATGGTTTTCAGGAGCACCAGCCGCTCTCCACTGCCACCAGGCTGTCTTGCACTGTTTAACAGCATTGGATATATCCTCGTTCCAGACTCTGTTCTTCACCGGGTGCATCTTCTTGGAGTCTTTATGTCTGGGGATGCTGACTCTTACGGCACTCTTCAGGGTTGACGTAAAGTGGCCCAATGATAGTGTAAACTCATAGTCTGTCTGGGGTGTGTTAAAGGGGTGCAGCAAACTCGCTACATACCGGTAGGTACTGTATAGATGGGTGTCACATTTTTCCCATTTAGGTTTTACTTTCATCACTATAGATTTCTGGTTCTTTGTGGATACCTTCAGCTTCAGCGTCACCGTGACAGGAACATGGTCCGAGGTATTTGTATCAGTGTGCCTCTCAACACATACAGCCCTTATGTGGTCCTGGGCGTTGGAACTGGACAAAACGTAATCAATTTCAGCTGTGTCCTTTCCGTTCACATGCAGAAATGTTGGAATTCCACTTTGGTGGGACTTGAGACTATTCCTGTCACAGAACTCTGTTAATTTCAGGTCTTGTGGGTTGTGTGGACGAAGTTTCAAGGAAGCATTCATGTCACCAAGTAGAAATATTAAGTGGGTTCCTGCAAATTTATTGATGATTTCTTGGATTTCGGATAAGATTTGGTCATATGCATCACTGGAATTGGTATTCCGACTGGGCATATAAATATTTATAATGCAAAGGGGTGGTTCTGATAAAACTTCGGAGACGACGACTCGGTTTCCTCCATCCAAGCATTTTCTAACCTTCAGGTCTATGTTTTTACGGTAGAGTGTTGCAACACCACCATAGCCTCTTGGCTTCTGTGTTGGAGGGAGCGGATCATCGTCATCCACTGCCTTACCATATCCCTCAAAGGCGTTGTGTAAAACACTTAACTGTTTCAGTTGGAAATTAAAGAGCCAAGTTTCCTGTAGGCAGAGGACGTCTGAGGTTTTCATAAGTTTAAGAAGATATTGTTTATTGGTTTCTATATTCTTTACGTTAAAAGTTGATATTTTTAAAAGCTTCTCCTCTTTCTGCAGGTCTGGTGGGAGGCTCGGCCCATGCATAAAAAAGAATCCTTTGGATTCTGAGCTGCTGCCTTACTCCCTTCGGTAGCTGGCGGAGGTCTCTCTTTACTGTTTGTTACTATTCTGGGGGTACTATTACAAGGTATAACTGGATTCCTGCACGAGCTTAGGTTATCTATTCTCGGGGTTTTAAGTCCCTGCACTGAGTCAGGGTCTACACGTGTTGATTCAAGGGTTTGAGATGTCACCGCAGGAGATTGGGGGACCTGTTGGACAAGCGGTTTCCTCTCTGGAGATGTATTACCAGTCTTCACTCCATCATGCTTTACTGTTTGGGAGATACTCTCGGTTTCAGATATACCACGCTCTCCAACTTGGTTGACACCTCCCCGTGATCCACCGGGTCCGTGTGTTGGTTGGTCGCGCGGGACTGTACGTAGATCTGCTGTTACCGGGCCCGAAACAGTAATGCCACCATTGTTGTTAGTGGGAGGGGGATTAACTCTATATCCTCCTGTCCAGCCCTGGGGGAGTATGAGTGGTTGCCCCTGTAGATGTGCCTGGTGTGATACGGTCGGATTTCCAAAGGGATGCCCATGTCGTACATAGCTAAATGGATGAGTTGGAGCGAAAGGAGGTACAGCATATGGATGTGGATGAGGTGCAGCCCAAGGCGGGTATATTGGGTTAAACTGCTGAAGGGTGGGGTATGTCGGAGGCAAATGTGAATAAGTCATTGGAGGGGCCATGCCATGAGGTAGACCAAACGGAGTTGGATGTATTGGTTGGTTGTAGTTTCCTGCACCTGGGGGCATCCGCTGGCACATGGAAATTGAAGATTCAATGGACTGGAGACGAAGTCTGAACATGTCATGTTCCAGTGAAGTCAGCCGGTCTCTAAGGTGCAGAAAATCACCATTATTCCCATTAGCTGCACTTACTGGGCGTGAGAATTCTGTTTTGGGTACACCTGGCTGATCTCTGTTAGGTGTATTTGCTGGAAGCCTATCAGGGGGGCTATCCTCATTAGCTGGCCTCAACAAATGTAATTCACTTTTCAAAAGGTTGTTAGAGTTTTTCAAGTCGAGCACTTGGCGTTCAAGACTGCCTATTAAAATCTGTGCAAGCTTCAGCTGGTCAACACAATCAGCCTGCTCAGAGTTTTTCTTAGGGCGTTTCTGTTTATTGAGTTTGGGTACTGGGGGTGGATCTGTTGCCACAATGTGGGTGGTAGGGTTTGTCAGGGTAGTGGACGCAAACGCGTCAGGAGGGTTATCCTCATTAGCTGGCTTCACAGTCACACCAGTGGGTGCACCCGCTGTCGAAATTTGCACGGTTGTCGTAGAGTCTGATCTTGTCGCTGATGGATCAGGAACGCTTTGCCTAATCCCTGGTAAACAAAAAGTGTCACTGTCAGGTGGATAAGTCTCGCTTGCAGAAAGCCTGGGAGATGCCGGCGAGGACACCTGCTCATAGTCTTTAGCAACCTCCTCCATACTTTCATCATTTCGAGCATTGTCCAGAATAAGGGTATCTGTTCCGAGCTCTTCTCCATGCTCATGCTTGCAGGAGCTACAATGATATTCGCGCTGTGCCTCTATTATCATCATGTCAGCATCCTTTATGTTCTCGCAGCTGTAATGGTACCACGACCCACATTTGTCACATGCCACTCCCTCGTCAACTTTATCTTTACATAAAGGGCAATACCACAATGCATCAACGATGCTGTCATCTCTGCTCTTTTCCTCTTCAGATCGTTGTCTATCTGTGGTTGAAGATATCACACCGGGTTTTATAGCTTTCATTGAAGACTTTTTCAACAACGCACCACTTATAGGCTTTGAATTGTGTGTCATGTTATCTAACTGGGTTTTAACCGCTGTTTGTAACATATGATCTAGCTGCTCCACGATGTTCAGCCTCATGATATTTTCCACTATCTTGTCGTGGTCTGTCCTAAAGGTTTCCATATCTTTACCATTGGCCATCACCCTGCTGGTCGTATGATACAGATTTATCGCAAATTTTTGATGACCACACCCTCTCTGCGTTCTCTGGTGAATATGTATTTCGGTTGCAACGACCGCCTTCTCCGCATCCAAAACTGGCTTGAACACTGCTATGAGGTTCCGCTTCTCTGGGATGCTGTCATAAAATCGGACAACTTCAGATCTGTACAACTCAAACATACCAGCTGTCATGTCGTAAATATAGTTTCTATCTTTCTGAGTGAATGAGATTTTTATATGACCGACACTAGACAATAGTTTTTTCTCCAGGGCGCGTTTTTTATTCAAAATGTAGCTCCTATGTTCAGACTGTTGAGAATCCATATGCGAGGGTGAAGTGGATGGACGTTTCTCACCCAACCTCTTGCTTTTTCGCACAAGTTGATCCATCCTATCAGCAGCCGACATGTTCTCTCCTCAAAACGTACTTATCAAAGAAATGTAAGCTGGAGGACACAGAGAGTTTTTTCCCTTGCTTGTATTACTGTGCAAATGTAAGTAACTAAATGTACTTTAGTAGATGGATGACTGGGGTTGTGAAGGATCTCTGGATGGACCGCACAATATTTTCCAAGGTTCAGTTGATCAGCAACTATGGGATCAGAGATATTATCATGTAGTGGTCTGAAGTTGATTCAGCTTGTGCAAGCGACTTACAAAGTTTAAAACAGAGATGATAATAAATTCACAATTTTAAAATTCCCTTGTCTTCAGGACTCCGTCTATTCAGATAGACATGTTATACTGGCACTTCTATATAAAATTAAAGTTAAAAATAGATTCTATATGCAGGTTTAAAGAGAACACTTCTATTTGTGGAATGCGGCTAAGAACAAGCTTTCTTATGGTAAAATCTGTTTTTTGACCATCTCCTTGATTTTATAACTCACAACACTGATTCATTAAAAGTTCTCATTTAAAAGAAGATTATTAAAAGTTCATGTATGGGAGCGGTAGGCTATGTAGGCTAGCAATATCACGCTCCACTATTAAGCCGGCTCAGGGAATTGCGATTCGGTAAATTGACCAGCTCGATACAACCTAATCAGTGTTGACTGGGATGTAAAAAATCCAACATTGACATGACTGAAAAAAATCTAAACCAGTTATGCATAAATGGATACTTTTACTGTTTCTTAGACGTTGGCATCCTTTACAGATTAAAACCGAGTCACTGCATAGTAAACTCTTGGAGTGAGACAGCGTCTTGATTGGAAATTGTCTTGTCAATCTCAGAATTTGTGACATTTTGCATAACAACAAACGCACATGTAAAATGACCTTGACCGAAGTTGTGTTTGATTACCCGGAGACTAGTCCAATGGTCTGAAATAGATCGAAACGTACCGATGCAACGGGTCTCCCTATTTGGTGACAAGAAGTGACAAGAGGTGACAAGAAGTGACAAGAGCTATTTTATGGTGACAAGAAACTTTCTAACACAAAATTAAACAATATTATTGCTTAAAATGATAAATTTAATGTTATTCTTGAGTTAGAAATTAATTTTGGCCAAATTTAAAGACGTTTGGAGGAAAAAGCAACATGCTTTATTCAGACGTTTATCCGCATTTACCGACAAGAAAGTTCTCTTTATATAGAAAGTCACTTCATTTTATAAGCAAAAAAAGTGAATTTTAAGTGGGTATCTGTGATATTCCTTCATGTTTTTTTTCTCTGCTCATAAACATAGACTGTGGGTATTCTCGTTATAACCGAAGAAGGGGGTTAACGGCATTTACCGACAAGAGATTTCTCAAATAAATTCAGGCTCATAAAACAATGTTGTCTCATTTTATAAATATAAAAGCGGGTTTTGCCAGGATTCATGTGATTTTCCTACACGTGAAAGCCCATTTTATATACAGAAAACTGGGCTTACCCATTATGATATGTGTCACTTTGAATTGGTGTTTAACGTCCCCTTCAACATTATTTATGTCATTTTCGAGACGTTGCTTCAAATTTTGTGGGACTTTTACTCGACATTGAGATGAAATGACATCTCAAGCCCTGCCGCCCAATGAAACCAGAAGGCTCATATGCATCGGACGAACTGACTCTCACCGCTTTGCCTGGGCAGGCTTAGTCCTTCTAAGCGGTTTACCAGCACTCGTGTGTGGTCAGATTCCGCTCTGAGTGGAAGCATCATGCAGCCCAATCTATTTCTCCAAGCCCCGGATGGGCGGGGACGAACCCATTATGATAAGTCCATTACGAAAACACGCCTATACAAATAGAGTGTAACGTTTATCGCCGAAAAAATGAACATTTTATGCTGAAAATTTTTGATATTTTCCTTATTTCTGCTCAAAATACAGATTCTTGTTACTCGTTAGAACCGCCTCATTTAGTCGCTTCTAACGAGTACCCATTATCTATATTTTAGAGCAGAAATAAAAAAATAAGGCGTACCCCTGTAAACCCCAGATTTACTATATAAAAGTGGGATTCCAGGGGGTCAAAATTATATAGGCTTGTTTTCGTGATGACCCGTGCATCCAAGATGGGCAGTTGTCAGTCTCTGGCGAAAGAATTGCACTCTACTGGTTAACCGCTTACGTATAATCCTGCCTAGGAAAAGAGTGGATAAATGAACTGACCGGCTCAAAAATGATCTAAGTAGTGTTGACTGGGCCGTTAAACCACAATACAAACAAACACATTAAACCACAATACAAACAAACAAGCAGTTGAGATAGAAGTCTTCCTTCCTTCCTTAATCATGCGTGCGCCACTCATTAAGATAATTGCTGTCACTCAGTATTGACTTATCTCGGTTGAGTAATCACAAGCCTAGAATTTCATCGGAAATGGTGGTGAAGCCATTGTGAAAGGTTTACACTATTTAATACAGAAACGCTGGTCCAAAGGCGTACTGCCTGAGGATTGCCTAGTCACGTTACAATAAATAATTTGGTTTATGATTGGGATGTAGTCATTTACAGGCTTTAATACGCATACGAGCGTTTGCGTTTCTCTGGCTCGATTCCTTAGCTGCAGCGCACCATAGGAGTCTTAAAAGGAATTCAAACGCTTGCAAAAATGTTAACTATATCATATTATCTTTTAAAAAGGATCGCATATGCGTTTTAACACTTCTTGTCACCATAAAATAGCTCTTGTCACTTCTTGTCACCTCTTGTCACTTCTTGTCACCTCAACGAATCGCCGAAATTGTACTTTGCTGGTTGAAAGGAGCTCCTTTCTTTTAGTCCCGCACTGCATGACCTAATCAAAAGATAGTAGAGCAAGCGAGCGAGGGGAGGTAACTATCAGACTACTCCTTTCTTTCTTTCTTTCTTTCTTTATTTTCTTTCTTTCTTTCTACTTATACTGCAATCGGTCACATTTGACCATTACTCGCAGGTGTACAATACATACACTCCAGTTTGCAGGGTTGAAAGCCTACACAGTAATCATGTAATTACGGTAGGGGTCTTTAACCTGCACATGAGATGACTCTTCTTGCACAGGGGGCATCCAGTTAACGTCCCGATCCGAAGGACGGTGCACTCTTTGGCATTCATCCCTGCAAATGATGCCAATGGACACCGATGTCACGGGAAGAATGATTGTCACGGGATTGTTTGTTGTTGGTTGAATGGATTTAAGGTGGTTGTGGCCACATGATGATGGATGACGTTGATATGACCTTCTCCCGTATCTCAAGGGGGTTCGGGGTTCAAGTAATGACAACTATGTAGATGATTTCCATGTTTTTGAGAGTTATGTCATGAACCTTCTCTCTCTCTCGACCTCGTCATCTGAATAATAATATGAATATCCTAAGTAATTAGGAATTACATAAAGATGGTGTCCGTCAGGTGGTCGTGAGACCTACCTTCGCCAGGGACAAAGAAAGACTGACAAAGGCTGAGGTAAGAATGTGCGCATGCGGTGTTAATCAGTGAAGTGAAAAGCGCGCGAGCCTTACATAAGGACACCGGAAGTTGATATACGCTACTCAGGAATGCTTAATGCTTAATGAAATATGAAATATATGAGTATATGAAGTATGAAAAACGACGACCAATAGGGGAAAATAACTGGAGACGACTAGAAAGTCCTAAACGCAAGCGCTCCTCCAGTTTCCATAATTTCACCCTGTGACATTCTCCCCCTCTTCGGGAAATGTCGTCCCGACATTTAACTTACGCAACAAATTACTTGCACGAGTTTAAAAATAATTTAACCACACAGTTTCATTTATTTATATAAATTTACCAGAAGTATATTATGTTTAGAGATATCAATCTGGTAATAAAATAGGAGCCGAAGCTATTGCTTCCAATGTTAGTCGAGCTAGTGAAGTTAATCATACCTAACACTTTGCCAGGTAAACCCTTATCAAAATTCGCTGTCATAAATGCTGCACAGTATGCACAGCGCAAAAGATAAAACTTTATATACAGAACTTAGAAGAAAAAAAAACATTTATTGGTTGCGCGTACATAAGAGACACTCCTTTTTGGTTTAGACTGAAACTGCTAAACATTAAAAACAGGCTAAAATTGCTTAATGCCCTTATCTTAAAAACACAACTGAAGTGTCATATGAAACAAAAATTATTTACGCGCTGGACTGGAGAGAGGAAATATAACAGAACTATTCAATTCTTACGAAATTATTCACCCTTCCACGAAAGCACAAGCCAGAAGCACGAACCGGCCACGGTCTGATTGGGATAGCCCCCACCTAGGTTGTAACCAACACATGCCCCTAGCAAGCACGCAATCATGTCAAGGCGAAATTTTCAATAATACAATTTTCCTACTAGAACTTTCTCGCCAGTTTGCAGTCAAGTGCACCACGTATCAACGGCACTCTAACAACACACAGGCTCTCTAGAGACGCCATGATAAATCATGCACCGTCAACAAACTGCAACCAAGCAGAAGCTGAACTTAAGAAAAAAACAAAGTGTCAACAGAATTGCATTCCAGTGCGGCACGTGCCAAGAGCACTCTGACAACATACAAGCTCTCCAGAGACGCCATGACAAGCCATGCATCGTCACTCGACTGCAACCCAGCAACCCGTTTAAATGAAAACTTTTTGTTTCAAAGCCTCTCTCCAGAATATATTTAGCGTAATTGTCACACGCTCCCCTCCCCCTCTGTGAAAAAATGTCGTCTCGACATTTCAATTAAAAAAAAATAAAACACACGCACAGGAAACCAGGAAACCATGTCAGCTGTAATTCAGTTTCAAACAGTTCTAAAAAAAAGTTAAAATAACCAGTCCCCTCCTGTCTGCCACCTTGGTTTCTGCCTATGCCTTGTTGGACGTGTTTGAGGTCGCAATTCTGGTTGAGACCCCGGAGCAGGACTGAAGGGTTTCGCCAAAGGATTCAATGACGATCTCTCTGGGGGTATCACCACACTAGGGGATACCGGTGCATCCAGCATGTTCGTCCTATCTGGAACTGCAGAGTCTGGTGCAGGTGAGGCTGCACTACCTGCCGCTCCACTCGGAACATTGATATCACCGGCAGTTGTGCACTCAACCGGTGACGGTTGAGAACTGCTATTTGGTGATATATCTGTATCCGCGGAGCGTTGTTTGGATGCTGGAAGGGCCATGAATGGAAGAAGGTTCATCATCATTAGCGCATATCTACTTCCGTGTCCTTATGTAAGCTTCGCACGTTTATCACGTCACTGGTTAACACCGCATGCGCACTTTATTACACACGCCTTTGTCAGTCTAACTTTGTCTCTGGCGGAGGTAGGTCTTACGACCACCTCAAAGGACACCTATTTTATATATTCCTTATTGCTAAGGATATTTATTATATTTATCAGGTATGCGTTTACTTTATTTCATTATCATGTTGAACATTTGTAAATTATCATAATTGTCATTATTTCATGAATATTCATATTGTTGCTATTGCCTTCTCGGCCTCGGTCAGTCTAACTTTGTCTCTGGCGGAGGTAGGTCTTACGACCACCTCAAAGGACACCTATTTTATATATTCCTTATTGCTAAGGATATTTATTATATTTATCAGATGACGAGGTCGGGAAGGGAAGGTTTTGGACATCTCCAAAAACATGGAAACATCTATCTCTGTTGTCGTTAGTTAACCCCGAACCCCCTCGAGATAGTGGGACAGGACCAGCTGTGGTCGTTTCATCAGTATCATGTGACCCATCATCAACATCCATCATCCAATCACCGTGGCCACAGCCGATCTAATAAATCAACCCGCGACACTGGCGCCCCACGTTGGGCGCCAGTGTCACGGGAAGAATGATTGTCACGGGATTGTTTGTTGTTGGTTGAATGGATTTAAGGTGGTTGTGGCCACATGATGATGGATGACGTTGATATGACCTTCTCCCGTATCTCAAGGGGGTTCGGGGTTCAAGTAATGACAACTATGTAGATGATTTCCATGTTTTTGAGAGTTATGTCATGAACCTTCTCTCTCTCTCGACCTCGTCATCTGAATAATAATATGAATATCCTAAGTAATTAGGAATTACATAAAGATGGTGTCCGTCAGGTGGTCGTGAGACCTACCTTCGCCAGGGACAAAGAAAGACTGACAAAGGCTGAGGTAAGAATGTGCGCATGCGGTGTTAATCAGTGAAGTGAAAAGCGCGCGAGCCTTACATAAGGACACCGGAAGTTGATATACGCTACTCAGGAATGCTTAATGCTTAATGAAATATGAAATATATGAGTATATGAAGTATGAAAAACGACGACCAATAGGGGAAAATAACTGGAGACGACTAGAAAGTCCTAAACGCAAGCGCTCCTCCAGTTTCCATAATTTCACCCTGTGACACCGAAATAATCACCGCCTCCGGGGATCGAACCGGGGGCCTCTAGCATCAGAGGCAAGTGCACCAACCACTGAGCTATCACGCTCCACTCGCGGCATCGTTCGTTCGTTCGTGTTTGTAGATCCCTCCTCTTCCAGAAGAACCACGTAGTAATGTGTAGGTCCTAAGATTGATGTGCACCCCACCAATATTATTAGATATTAAGAACAAATGTCACAGATGTTCAACAAACATATATACAGTCACTGTACAAGACTTTTGGCCTATACTGCAGGGTCTCACTGACTTTGATTAAGGAGTTGAGTGCGTTTGTTGTGGAGGGCAGAACAAAGTCCCCTAGACGTTGATTCCAGATCGTGTAAAAGAGTGCCCAGAATTGGTTGCTGAATTTCACGCTCCAGGACTGTACAATCAAGAATAATCGCCACGAACTTGCTACCATTAGATTAAAGTTCCATTAACCGATCACCACCGCAGCACTCACTAAGTGTTGAAATGAACTTGTTCACAAAAGGTGCTCTAACTCCCGATAAGGCGTCACATCTCAAAATAAAATGTTCCACATTCTCTGGTTCAAAATGACATAACAAGCACAGGGGATTTACTTCATACTGATTAAACCTAGCAAGAGTAGCCTGCAACATATATGTGCCAGTCATTAATTTACACTTAATACCCGCTTTACGTATTGAGATTAAGTCAAAATAGAAGTAAAACAAAGATCAGGAATCGATACAATTAACTTACTCCATCCATCAAAGACACCAAAGGGAAAGAAACACAAACATTAAGCGACCAGACCATAATGGAAACCTAAACAAAGGAAGGCCATAAGGACAGTTACTTTACCACAAAATGGCCATATAGCCATCCAAAATAAAAAGACACAAGTGATACACACAGTAAGTGACAAACAACAACATAAATAAATCGCCACAGAAGAACCGCCTTGGAACGGTCAGTGGAAAGATTTCCACTGGGGGGCTTAAATCGATTTTACGTGGCCACAATCCTCGCCCTTACTTCCGTCGCGATTTAGACAAATAATTTGTTCAGTCCGCATGAAGGCCTCCTAACTCATCAAAGCAACAAACCCTGCATCCTGCCAGACCAAATGAGACGACCCTATCTTGAATGTTCATGAGGCCCGCCGTATCTGTTTCGGAAATGTTTCGGAAAAACAAGTAACGGGAGCACTTCTACCGTTTGAGGAACACCGGCAAGTGTTGTGTATGGTAGCAGTGCTAAAGAACAGAAGAGCACTGGAAGGGGAAAATATTGTCTAATGTGTTCGATAGTACTACTGAAGAGCTCCTGTACAGATAGAAGAACGCCGACAGGGGTATCTATCTATCTATCTATCTATCTATCTATCTATCTATCATGGTCACCGACGTTTGCGAACAACCCATACGCTCTGCAACTTGGCGGTATGAAAGCCCACCTTCAACCACACCGAGGGCACGATGATGATCGACGTTACTTTGATGTCCCATTGGCTTGTTCTTATGAAATGTTTTGCTGGCTTTTTAACGTAAAGAATCCGGATCTTATAATGACAGTAAAGAAAGTGCCAAAAATATCCTGATTACGAAAATTTTGCAATTTTTGCATTTTGCACGTGCACAAGCACATCATGAAAATCACGCAGTATTCGTGTCAAACAAACTCATCCTTCGGTGACAACTTTACAATACCGTATTTTTCAGTTGAAAAAGTCAGTCATTTTTACCTTAAACTAAAGAAATCAAAATTCTAAAAGTGGTGCGGTTCCATTGAATCTGAGTTTATTATACTACTACCGAGGAGCTCCTGTAGATGTAGAAATTATTAACGGCTAAACTTCTTAATCAGGGTTATGGGTACCAAAAACTACGCAAAGCATTTTCAAAATTTTATAGACGCCATTCTGATCTAATTTCAAAATTCAATATTGGACTTAAATCTCTTCTGCAACAAGGTCTATCGGAACCCGAATTTTATGGTAACTTAGTACATAAATTCAAAAAAATATATAACCGCAATGACTTCAGCACCCAATTTCGTAAAAGCATTCTTCGATATACAAAGATTGGGTACAACATGGATGTTATACGACAGACTGCATGCATGGTAGTTAACCCTATCACTGTTGGCAACTTTGCTTCCCTCTTTGATTGCACGCCGGTGGGTCAGGCCTCAGATTCTATGACGGTTCCAACGTAAAGGCTTATTGAGTATTAGAGAGATCTAATTCAAGGTAATGTTGTTGGTGCCTGATGCTCTGTCTCTGGTCTGGCCCATCGGAGTATAACTGTTGGTTTTCTTTTGCTCCAGTATTTCAGTGGTTTCTTGCTGTCGAGTCCTCACCGTTGTCTCACCTCTGTGGTTCTTTGATTATTTGTGTTCACGGAGATGTTGCACTGATGAGTTAGGATGCCTTCATGCGAACTGAACAAATTATTTGTCTAAATCGCGACCGAAGTAAGGGCGAGGATTGTGGCCACGTAAAATCGATTTAAGCCCCCCCCCCCCACCCCGTGGAAATCTTTTCACTGACCGTTCCAAGGCGGTTCTTCTGTGGCGGTTTATTTATGTTGTTTGTTACTTACTGTGTGTATCACTTGTGTCTTTTTATTTTGATGGTCATATGGCCATTTTGTGGGAAAGTAACTGTCCTTATGGCCTTCCTTTGTTTAAGTTTCCATTATGGTCTGGTCGCTTCATGTTTGTGTTTCTTTCCCTTTGGTGTCTTTGATGGGTGGAGTAAGTTAATTGTATCGATTCCTGATCTTTGTTTTACTTCTACTTTGATAGGGGCATATGATGGCTATAAAGCATGATGGTACTACTGAGGAGCTCATGTAGAGTAGAATAGCACTAGTAGTTGTATAATACGGCCGTATAGTATGATAGTACTACCGAGGAGCTCTTGTAGAAGAGCTCTGGTAGAGGCATATGGTGTCCGTAGAGTATAATTGTACTACTGAGGAGCTCTTGCAGAAGTAGAAGAGCACTGACAGGGGTATATGATGGTTGAATACTATGCTAGTACTACGGAGGAGCTCATGTAGAAGAGCATTGGTAGGGATATTATATGATGGTTGTATAGTATGACAGTACTACTGAGGAGCTCTTGCAGAAGTATAGTATCATACTACTACCGAGGAGCTCTTGAAGAAGTAAACGAGCACTGGCAGCGGTATTTGATGGTTGTATAGCATGATAGTGCTACGGAGGAGCTCATGCAGATGCAGAGGAGTACTGGTGGTATATGATGGATGAATAGTATGATAGTACTACTGAGGAGCTATCTATCTTCTGATACTGCGTCGGTCACATTTGACCATTACCGCAGGTGTATATTACATACACTCCAGGTTTTGCAGAATGAAAGCCTACACAGTAATCATGTAATTACGGTAGGGATCTTTAACCTGCACAGGGGATGGTTCTCCCTGCACGGGGGGGGGGGAGGGCTCCAGTTAACGTCCCGATCCGAAGGACGGTGCACTTTATGACATTCATCCCTGCAAATGATGCCAATGGAGCCTGTTCGGACTCCGAAATTTTATCTCCGCTGCCGGGGATCGAACCCGGGACCTCTAGCATCAGAGGCAAGTGCACTAACCACTGAGCTATCACGCTCCGGGACCTCTAGCATCAGAGGCAAGTGCACTAACCACTGAGCTGTCTTAGAAGTAGAAAATAGAAGTGAAGGCAATGATCAGGAATCGATACAATTAACACACAGCTCCCAGCAGTGACACCAAAGGGAAAGAAACACAAACATGAAATAACTATACTCTAATGGAAACATCAATAGCGAAAATCCAAAAGGACAGTTACTTTACCACAAAATGGCCATCTGGCTATCCATGGCTATGAATGTGATGGCTGTATAATATAATGGTACAACTGATGAGTTCTTGTAGAAAGAGAAGAGCACTGGCAGGGGTAAATGATAGCTGTATAGTATGATAGTATTACTGTGGAGTTCTTGTAGAAGTGCAAGAGCCCTGGTACATATGTGATACCTTTGTAGTATGGCAATACTACTGAGGGAATCGAGACAATTCATCGACAAGACAACTCATCGACACCTTTTGAAGACAATTCATCGACACATTTGTTTGAAGGTAACTGGCAATCAAATTAAGGGTAATTATGGATAAGTGGTACGTTGTATTTGATTGATCTGTGAGGGGTAAAAATACAAATACACATGTTGGATAAAGATTTACCAGACATCACTCGACAAAGGCCAAGTTCCATCCGACTGGAAAGATGCTTGGATAGTGCCAGTATTCAAGAAAGGAGAGAAACATAAAGCAGAGAACTACCGCCCAGTCTCCCTGACGTCAATAGCATGCAAGTTGCTTGAGCATATTATCCATAGCAACGTGATGGCTCACTTTGATCGTCACAACATCTTGAAAGACAATCAACACGGTTTTCGAAAGAAGCGCTCCTGTGAGACCCAACTCGTCGTCACAATTCAAGAGATCGCCTCACGCTTTTCCAAGGGCAACCAAGTGGATATTATCCTCTTGGATTTTGCCAATGCGTTTGACACTGTACCACACTCCAGATTGCTCCATAAGATGGAATACTATGGCATACGGAATCAGACAAGCGCCTGGATTCGCGCCTTCCTAGGAGACAGGAAGCAGGAAGTCGTCCTTGATGGTGCCCGCTCGTCCCAGGCAGATGTCCTTTCCGGTGTACCCCACTTGGCTGGGAAAGCTTGGAAGATCGACGCTATGTGGTCAGACACAGCCTTCTATACAAGATCCAGAATGGCTTGGTGGACATCAACGCTGCTACGTACCTGAGGCCAAGTGACAGACGCACAAGAAATCAGTCTGCATTCTTCCAGGAGCGTATAAACAACGTATAAAGATGTATATACGCTTCCAGGAGCGTATAAACATGTACACTCCATATTTTTCACTTCTGTTGTGTATTCCTTACTTCCAAAGGATAACCCTTTTATAGAACATATTTAACTTCACTACAGCTGGTGTGTGGGAATGTGTGGCGGCGGTAAAACGTCTCCATGCCCTTCATCATAGTGTAGATATTTTCTTGTCCTTTGGGATCATTGATTCCATTGTGGAATTTTGAAAATATCTGAGGGTCACTGATGAGGCCGAAACTAGCTAGTCTGGCCCAGAAAACATGTACACTCCATATTTTTCACTTCTGTTGTGTATTCCTTGCTTCCAAAGGATAACCCTTTTATAGAACATATTTTACCTCCACTCGTTCTTCCCCAGAACCGTTCGGGAATGGAATGTACTGCCAAGCGATGTGACCTCGTCTCCAACAGTTGGTGGATTCAGACTAAGCCCTGCCTAGACCACCAGCCAACAGATACACAGCCCTGATTGTAAATAGTTTTAACCTTTTACCAACGCTTCGGGACGGCTGTTTTATATCCGCCATGCTCATGTCCCGCAGGACCAATTACGTTCCTTTTAGTGTTCCCGGTCCTACTGAAGAAGAAGAAGAAGAAGGATAAAAAATATGTAATATGATAATCGTTATGTTTGTAACTTTATGGCACACTCCGATTAACAAAATAGTTCGAGTATTGATGTAATTGATTGTTTGTCCATGTTTTTATTAACTTGCACGTGCCATCAAAATAAGTATGAAATTAATAAATAAATAAATAAAATAAAAAATAATAAGATAATGTATCAGAATGAACGAAAGAAACAAGACACATAATGTCGAAGAATGAATGAAAGAAAGAACAATAGGGCCCAGAGGGCCCTGGTTCGCTCACCTGTGTGTCACTGTCTCGAGTACATTCTATGTTTAGCTCTTGTGGCCATCTTGTTCATCAGCAGAGTGATTTTAGCTTATTTGGTAGGGAGTAACCTAGGCAACATTCCTGGGAACTTTGAATCAAATTGGCCTTAGGGTTTAGGGGGAGTTTCCGTTTGAAACAAATTTACAATATTTTTCTATTTTTACCTCCGGTGGCCATTTTGTTCATCCGAGTGGGATTGTTTTAGCCTTTTTGGTAGAGGATAATCTAAGCAACATTCTCGCAAGGAACCTACATGCTAAATATGAAGGCTGTATCTCAAATGCTTTGAAAGTTATGACAAAGTAGGTCAAAGGTCAAGGTCATGGGTCAAAAATTTTGAATGGCCGAGAAAACCTTGTCACAAGGAACATGCATGCCAAATATGAAGGCTCTATCTCATATGGTTCAAAAGGTATGATAAAGTAGGTCACAGGTCAAGGTCACAGGTCAAATCTTTATGAGTGGGAAGCCCTTGTCAAAAGGAACCTACATGCCAAATATGAAGGCTCTATCTCAAACCGTTCAAAAGTTATGACAAAATAACCTACTGATCTACTTTTTGATTTGACATGACCCATATTCGAACTTAACTGAGATATTGTCCAGATGATCATTCTGAGCAAGTTTTATGATAATTTGACTGAAACTGTGGCCTCTTAGAGTGTTCAAAACGTTTTTCTATGATTTGACCTGCTGACCTACTTTTTGACCCGACATGACCCATATTCAAACTTGACACAGATATTGTAAAGATGATCATTCTGGGCAAGTTTGATGATGATCGGACCAAAACTTGGGCCTCTCGTGTGTTCACAAGGTTTTTCAACAATCTGACCTACTGACCTACATATTGACCAGACATGACCCAAATTCGAAATTAATCGAGATATTGTCAAATGATCATTTTGAGCAAGTTTGATGATGATCGGACCAAAACTGTAGCCGCCAGTGTGTTCAGAGGGTTTTTCTATGATTTGACCCACTGACCTACTTTTTAACCCAACATGACCCATATTTGAACTTGACTGAGATATTGTTAAGATGATCACTGTGGGCAAGTTTGATGATGATCGGACCAAAACTGTGGCCTCTAGTGCGTTCACAAGCTTTTTCTATGATTTGACCTACTGACCTACTTTTTGACCCGACATGACCCGTATTCAAACTTGACCCGGATATTGTCAAGACTAACATTCGGAGCAAGTTTGATGATGATCGGACAAAAACTGTGGCCTCTAGTATGTTCACAAGGTTTTTCTCTGATTTGACCTACTGACCTACTTTTTGACCCTACATGACCCATATTCGAACTTGCCCGAGAATTGTCAAGATAATCATTTTGAGCAAATTTCATGATGATCAGACAAAAACTGTGGCCTCTAGTGTATTCACAAGGTTTTTCTATGATTTGACCTACTGACCTACTTTGTGACCCTACATAAGCCATATTCAAACTTGACCGAGATATTGTCAAAATGATCATTCTGGGCGAGTCTGAAGATGATCGGACCAAAACTGTGGCCTCTAGTGTGTTCACAAGGTTTTTCTATGATTTGACCTACTGACCTACTTTTTGACCCAACATGACCCGTATTCAAACGTGACCGAGATATTGTCAAGATGATCATTCTGGGCAGGTTTGATAATGATTGGACCATAACTGCGGCCTCTAGTGTATTCACAAGGTTTTTCTATGATTTGGCCTACTGACCTACTTTTTGACCCGACATGACCCATATTCAAACTTGTCTGAGATACTATCAGGGTGATCATTCTGACCAAGTTTGAGGATGATTTGACCAAAACTGTGGCCTCTAGAGTATTAACAAGGTTTCCCTTTGATTTGACCTGGTGACCTCCTTTTTGACCCGACATGACCCATATTCGAACTTGACCGAGATTTTGTGGTGATACAAATTGTGTGCAAGTTTAGTTAAAATCAAATCATAAATGAAACATCTATCATGCAGACAAGACCAAAATAGGCAATTTTTGCCCTTTCAGGGGCCGTAACTCCGTAACACATGATGGGATATGGCTGGTTCAAGAAAGGAACACAGATCTCATGGTGGTACAAGTTGTGTGCAAGTCTGGTTAAAATCAAATCATAAATGAAGATGCTATCGTGCGAACAAGACCAAAATAGGCAATTTTTGCCCTTTCAGGGGCCGTAACTCATGATGGGATATGGCTGGTTCAAGAAAGGAACCTAGATCTCATGGTGGTACAAGTTGTGTGCAAGTCTGGTTAAAATCAAATCATAAATGAAGATGCTATCGTGCGGACAAGAAATTGTTTACGCACGCACGCACGGACGCGCGCACGGACGACGGACAAAATGTGATCACAAAAGCTCACCTTGTCGCTATGTGACAGGTGAGCTAAAAATAGATTGGCAGACAGACAGTTTAAAAACGCATATAAAGTCTCACCAGTATTACATACATACATACATACATACATACATACATACATACATGTGTGCGGACGGGCGGGTGGACAGACAGAGAGAGAGAGAGAGAGAGAGAGAGAGAGAGAGAGAGAGAGAGAGAGAGAGAAAGAGAGACAGACAGACAGTTTAAAAACTCATATAAAAGCTTACCAGTACAATCTCATTGTGATTAACAGCCAAATTCCCTATTATTAGCAAAATTCGAACAACAAACATTTAGGGGGAAAATGAAAACATACATGTAACTCACATAAACGAATGTCCAGCTTCATTTTCCATCTTTTTTATTTTAATTATGAAAGTTTTGAATAATATTTGACCAAGTTCCACATATATTTTCTTTTATATCATGTTTTTAAAATAGAAGTTTATTAAAGCCAGCCATCCTATGCGGTTAAAATGGTTTCTTACTTGTCATCAATAAGCCAAAATATTGAATTAATATATTCTAATTTCGTTATGTTGATCATAAGTAGAAGTAAAACAAAGATCAGGAATTGATACAATTAACTTACTCCACCCATAAAAGACACCAAAGGGAAAGAAATACAAACATTAAGCGACCAGACCATAATGGAAACCTAAACAAAGGAAGGCCATAAGGACAGTTACTTTCCCACAAAATGGCCATATGGCCATCCAAAACCAAAAGACACAAGTGATACACACAGCAAGTAACAAACAACAACATAAATAAATCGCCACAGAAGAGCCGCCTTGGAACGGTCAGTGGAAGATTTCCACTGGGGGGCTTAAATCGATTTTACGTGGCCACAATCCTCGCCCTTACTTCCGTCGCGATTTAGACAAATAATTTGTTCAGTCCGCATGAAGGCCTCCTAACTCATCAGTGCAACATCTCTGTGAACACAAAAATCAAAGAACCACAGAGGTGAGACAACGGTGAGGACTCGACAGCCTGATAAACCTGATAATAGATCATTTTATTTTCAAAACATTGTCTTCATTTTATCAGCTTCAGCATAATTTCAACATTATAATGTGTCGATGAGTTGTCTTCAAAAAGTGTCGATGAGTTGTCTTCAATTGTGTCGATGAATTGTCTCCAAAAACCGTGTCGATGAGTTGTCCTGTCGATGAATTGTCTTGTTCCCCTACTGAGGAGCTCTTGTAGAAGACACAGAACACTGGTAGAGTTAATGATGACTGTATAGTTTTATACTACTACCGAGGAGCTTATGTAGAAGTAGAAGAGCACTGGTCCTTAAACCGGGGAGCTTATGTAGAAGTAGAAGAGCACTGGTTGGGGCATATGATGGCTGTATAGTATGAAACTACTATTAAGGCGATTTTGTAGAAGTAAAAGAGCACTGGTAGGGGTATTTGATCGTTGCATAATATGATAGTGCCACGGAGGAGCTCATGTAGATGCAGGGGAGCACTGGTGGTATATGATGGCTGTATAGTATGATAGTACTAGTTACTGAAGAGCTCATGTAGAAGTAGGAGACCGCTGGTAAGTGAATATGAAGGCTGCATAGTATGATAGTACATGTACGACCGAGGAGCTCTTGTGGAAAGAGAAAAGCACTGGCAGGGGTATAAGATGGCTGTATATTATGATAGTACTACTGAAGAGCTCTTGGAGAAGTGCAAGAGCACTGGTAGGTGTATATGATGTCTATGTAGTATGGCAGTACTACTCAAGAGCTCTTGTAGAAGTAGCAGAGCACTGGTATAGTTAATGATGGCTGAATAGTATTATACTATAACAGAGGATCTCATGTAGAAGTAGAAGAGCACTGGTAGGGGTATATCATGGCTATAAGCAGGGCTACCACTACTGAAGAGCTTATGTAGAAGAAGAGCACTGGTAGTTTATATTATGGCTGTATAGTATGATAGTACTATTGAGGAGCTCTTCTGGAAGCAGAAGGGCTCTGACAGAGGCATATGGTGTTTGTATAGTATCTAATAGTACTACTGAGCTCTTGTGGAAGTAGAAGAGCACTGTCATAGGTATACGATGGTTGTATAGTATGATAGTACCGGTACTACCGAGAAGCTCTTGTAAATGTAGAAGAACACTGGTAGTGGTATATGACGGCTCTGTTGTATAATTGCCTCCTGAGAAGCTCTGATAGGAGTAGAAGAGCACCACTTGAGGTATACAATGGCTTTATAGTTAATGGTACTACCGATCAAGGAGCTCTCATAGAAGTAGAAAAGCAGTGGTAGGGCATACGATGGATGTATAGTATGATACTACAATTAAAAAATAGAAGTGGAGGCAATGATCAGGAATCAATACAATTAACCCACAGGTCCCATCAAGGTGCTTTTGTAGAAGTAAAAGAGCGGTATTTGGGAAAACCGAAAACAAACTTTTACCGGAAATAACCGAAAACAAATTCTCATAACCGAAAACAAACTATATCACCAATTATACCATGATTATTGTACATTTAGACATATACATGTTTAAATGATATGTAAATAGATCATATGGCGAAGTGTGGGAGAATAATTTGAAATAATAACGATTTTATTGCATTTTGTAAATACAATTTTCATAGATGGAGGGATCTACACTGCTTGTACTAACTGTTTGCCTTGTAGTTTGTGATCTAAATGAATATATTATACTTAGTAACTTGATAGTTTGATAGTCAGAAATGTTTGTGACTAAAACAATTTATTTAGCAGGATACTGCTTAAGAAATTTAGTCAAAATGGTTCATCTGGCTGGCCATCAGGTGGTCCCAGGTTAGCTAACTGCCCAACCAGTAACCTCAGGATCAGCAGGGTAGGGCTTTAGAAATTTTGTATAATAAGGAAAAAAAATCATATATTATAACCAATAATAAGTAGCCCCCGCCCATCGGGGCTTGAAGAAATAGATGGGCTACATGATGCTTCCACGCAGAGCTGAAACCGACCCACACACGAGTACTGGTAGACCTCTTAGAGGATCTAAGCCTTCGCAGGCAATACCGCGTGAGTCACTCCGTCCATGCTTATAAACCCTATTGGTTTCATTGGGCGCCTGGGCTTGAGACTGTGTTGACGGGGACGTTAAACCTCAAATCAAACAAACAAACAATAACCAATAAAATGATTGTTTGGAGATATGAGAGTATGCACTCTAGTCCACTGATGTGTTACTTAAAGTTTAAAAGGCCTGTCAACACTATTTAGGTCATATTAAGGGAGTCAATTACTGAATCACACTTTCCTGGATAGGCTAAGCCACATATACTGTTAACTAGTTCAGTGCCGATTCTTTCGTTATAAAACTGATAACTGCCCTTCTTGGAGTGTCACACTTGAAAGGATTTAATGATCAATCTTCATAAAAAAAATCCTAGCAGGGCGGTTATCAAACCATTGACCTCCTGATGACCAGTGAGACGCGCATCCGAAGGATATACTCGACGTATGTTTTTATATACAACATTTCTAAAGCCGTATCCTGCTGAATAAATTAATTTAGTCACACCCATTCCTGACTATCAAAGTACAAGCTGTAACGTGTTCATTTAAATCAAAAACAACATGGCAAGCAGTAAGTGCAATCAGTGTAGATCCTGATGTTACTTGCTTGGCATTAACCTAACCTGGGACCTCCTCATGACCAGCCAGTTAAACCAGTTTTGACTAAATTTCTTAAACAGAATCCTGCTAAACAAAATGTTTTAGTCACAAACATTTCTGACTTTCAAACAATCGAGTTACTAAGTATTATGTATTCATTTAGATCACAAACAACAAGGCAAACAGTTAGTACAAGCAATGTAGATCCCGGTCCATGTATGAAAATTATATAAAAAATGCAATAAAATCGTTATTATTTCAAATTAGTCCCCCAAACTTGGCCATATTATCTGTTTACATAGCATTTAAACATGTATATGTCTAAATGTACAATAATCATGGTATAATTGGTGATATAGTTTGTTTTCGGTTATGAGAATTTGTTTTCGGTTATTTCCGGTAAAAGTTTGTTTTCGGTTTTCCCAAATACCCGTAAAAGAGCACCGGCAGGGGTATTTGATGGTTGTATATCAAGATAGTGCTACAGAGGAGCTCACGCACAGGTAGGGGTATAAGATGGCTGTATAGTATCACAGTACTGCTGAGGAGCTCTTGTAGAAGTAGAAGAGTGCTGGTAGGTGAATATGATGGCTGTATAGACACATCCAAACACTACGTCATCGCTCAATAATACTAATTGCCGGGACGTACCGGTGGTGGGCAAAAAACGTGTTTCGCCGTTTATCGCCATTGTAAATGCGATGTTATTTTCTGTAAACTTGTATTTTGTTTGGACTCGAAACGACAAATTTGAGCTTTAAACTTTTATAATACACATTTTTTAGCTAGTAATTATTGGTTTCTAGAAGATTTGAGGGTGTTTTTGATGATAATTACCTGTTAAACTTATGCAAGTAACGAGGCGGGACGGTCTTAATTATTTGTAATAAAAATGCGCAAAACGAATGACTAAATGCGGAAGATGCATAAATGAACTCTAAAATATATATATCTACCCATTTAAAGTGTAATTCGATCGATTTTCTGTGACAGTCAACTAAAATATGCCCGTAATATTAAACCAATTTACAATGTGTTTATATGGAACCAGGGGCTTTTTGCCAACCACGACAGATCGTTATCGGAAGGAAAAGTAATTTTGCGCATGCGTAATGACAGGTAAACAAGGTCACGTGTCAAAACATTGGATCCGCCTGAGCAAACAGTGTAGACCCAGATGAGACGCCACAGAACGCGGCGTCTCATCTTGGCCTGCACTGTTTGCCACTCGTACAACTATTTTAGGCACAACTTTGGGTAGTAAATTGTACTTATCAAATAATCGGTTATAAGCAAATCAGAAATGATAATCATTTTTGAGGAATTTATCGATAGAATAGGAGCTTTTTTCGTGACGTACTTCCGGTTCTAAAAATAGAACGGGAAAAGCCCTGGCCGTCATCTGTCGTATTGCTTCAAAGGCAGTGGGACAGATAACGTGTTAATTGCAGCGTAAAACAGTGGAATTCTTTTAAACTTTTGGCGAATTCTAATGTAAGATAAAGGGAGAAACAAGGATATGCTGCCAGATGTGAAATTTCGCATTACGAAAATGATATATTGTACATACGACCCAACAGGGTCCTCTCTCTCTCTCTCTCTCTCTCTCTCTCTCTCTCTCTCTCTCTCTCTCTCTCAGCGCACCAACAATTAGCACAGTTTGTCGTTAAATGACACCACGTCAACCGACATGTAGCGTGTCAACAACGTCGTGTCTACATCAAACCAACTTCAAAGCGATGCATTGAATTTGACATTGCAACGTCGATGAAACGTCAGAACGTTGCGTTGGCGATAATACGGGGTTGCTTAATAAAATTTAATTTGCACAGTGCTCGGACCCACCAAGACTCAGTGGGATTGGAACATTAAATTCAAGACTAACGTAGAACACCCTTTCAGTGCATAAGAATGAAACACTCCTTCGCAAGTACCAAAATCTGGTAGATTTGTAGATTGGTTCAACCTGCCCAGCCCTTAGGTCTACTACATTAACCCATTTGGTACTGGAAACCCCACAAGGGGTAAGTGACACACAGTGCAGGCCCAGATTAGACGCCGCAGAACCCGGCGTCGGATCAGGGCCTACACTGTTTGCAAAAAGTTCGGCCACTTACCACAAGGGGTACGTGACACACAGTGCAGGCCCAGATTAGACGCCGCAGAACCCGGCGTCGGATCAGGGCCTACACTGTTTGCAAAAAGTTCGGCCATTTTCCAAATAAATTTTGAAGAAAACACAACCTGACACCCCTAAATTTTGAAAATGACTCCTGCTATATATAAGGAGGAAGATTCCATTTGGTACAAAAAAAGGGTTATGGGCTTCTTGGATACAGGGATCAGTCAAACCGCTCTCTCATCTCAACGGTCACGTGTCATTGAAGTGAGTTGGAGTGGTTGTCGACGGCATGACGTCGAGCCAACGTTGACTCGACGCCCATCTGTTAGTCCACTCATTTTTTTTTTGTTCGACTGTCAGTATGTTTATTTGCCTAACAGTCCGTCCGTTCGTCTGTTAGTCATTCAGTCAGTCGGTCTGTGTGTCGTCTGTCTGTCAACTGTCAGTTTGTCAGTCAAATCTCTCTCTCTCTCTCTCTCTCTCTCTCTCTCTCTCTCTCTCTCTCTCTCTCTCTCTCTCTCTCTCATGCCAACGGCCATGTGACAATGAAGTGAGTTGGAGTGGGTGTCGACGGCATGACGTCGAACCAACATTGACTCAACGTCCCTCCGTCAGTCCACTCATGAGTTTATTTCGACTGTCAGTATGGACATTTAAATTGCACATGTAGACAGATCGTTGGACAGATTTCTAAAGAAAGAAAGAAAGAAAGAAAGAAAGATAGATAGATAGATAGATAGATAGATAGATAGATAGATAGATAGATAGATAGATAGATAGATAGATAGATAGATAGATAGATAGATAGATAGATAGATAGCGAATAAAATGAAAGTTACATAAAAACTTATTTTGTAAGTAAGCTTTCGTGAATAACGCTATCTCAAGCAATTGACATGGGTCATTCACGAAAAGATTTTCATCAATTAAAAACGGATTTAGGATAAATGAATTTCGGTAATAAAAGCGAAATATCATTCTTTCCTTCTCGAAGCATTATTTCAATGAAAACGGTCATATCTTCTCTCAAAATGTCTGAATATTGTTAGTATTTTAAGTTCCGCCAATACATTTGAATAGCGATGGCCGTTTCAATTGACGGCCAGTACTTTGCGCATGCGCAAGAATGACGTCATAAACGGAATTCCTAAAACCTCCTATAACACTAATGAGTAATCGCGACGGAAATAAGGGCGAGGATTGTGGCCACGTAAAATCGATTTAAGCTCCCCAGTGGAATTCGTTTCGTTGACCGCTCCAAGGCGGTTCTTGCGGCTCTGCACTGTCAGGGATATATTTTGGCTGTATATTATGATAGTACTACTACAGAGCTCTTGTAGAAGTACAAGAGCACTGGTATGTGTATATGTCTACTGTAAAACACTTAAATTTGGCGGCAGCAAATTTTGGCGTTTTTTGTGAGTGGACCTTTTTGCAGATATATATATATATATATATATACTTGGCGGATTTTCAATTTTAAAAATATGAAGAAAAAAAAGGAGATTTCTGACGTAGCCCAGTCTGTCTTATGCATTGGAGTTCAACATGGCGATTTGCAAGTTATACATGGTGGTTTTCAACTGTTTTCCACATTGCATTGTTCTCTTGCTGTATGCGAAAACAAATCAGTTCTATTGTTATCGAATTACTCATTTATTTTTCACAGGCAAAGCCATCAGTCAATATCAATTATACAATTTTCATGAGTATTTGCTTTTTTTCAGCTTTGTTGCACATGCTTATTGGCTTAATAGTTAACAAATTAAGCAAAGAGAAAGATTTGATAAAACGTTGTATCTCCCTGTATTATTCTTGCAATGTATATTGGAAATAAGTTTTTGCCAGTAATTTTGGCGTTTTTTTTTTCTTGACCGCCAAAATAAAATGACCGCCAAGTATAAGTGTTTTACAGTATGTAGTATGATGAGGTGCTTTTAACCCATTTGATGTGGGAAACCCCTATAGTGGTACGTTGGCAAATAGTGGAGGTCCAGATTAGATGCAGCAGAATGCGGTGTCTGATCGGGGCCTACACTGTTTGCTAACAAGATTTTCCGTCAAACCCCAAAACAGACAGGACACTCCTTAAATGACAAATGAACTTGACCCCTAAATAGCAATGGAAGAGTCCAACAGTATATAAAGTGGTAATAAGCACCAGAAAAATATCAGAAATTTGAGTTCTTTGACCGTTCCAAGGTGGTTCTTCTGTCGCGGTTTATTTTTGTAATGGTTTGTCTTTGAAGGTGTGTATCGCTTTGTTTTGGATAGCCAATTGGCCATTTTGTGGGAAAGTAACTGTCCTTTCAGCTTTCCGCAGTTGATGTTTCCATTGGGGTCTAGTTGTTTCGTGTTTATGTTTCTTTCCCTTTGGTTTTACTGATCGGAGCTGTGGATTTATTGTATCGATTCCTCATTACGATCCGTGCATTTTTCAAACTACTGAAAAAGGAAATTTTTCTGATGAAAATTTGTTATATTTTTCTTATTTATACTCCAAACATAGGTTTTGGGTGCTCGTTAGGTACCGCTTCATTGAGGCGGTTCTAACGAGAACCCACAACCCATGTCTTGGAGCAGAAATAAGGAAAATAATGTTTCCCTCTTAAACCCCAGTTTTCTCTATATAAAGTGGGGTTTAGGGGGTGGGTCTTTATTTCACGGACTTGTTCATGCGATGTGATCACTGCCTTCACTTCTATTTTGAATCATGAAAGAATTCACTGTGTCATATGGCTGTCTTAGCCTGGTGAGGTAATAAAATGAGGCACAGTCTTGTTAAATCTGTTTATTGCTTGAAACAAGTTCAGCAGTACCAATTTGACTGGCATAGTTCAATTCAAACATATAACTAACAAAAATACAATACAATATATCTACCCCCAAAATTTCACACACCAAAATAATACATACTGCTTTTGAACTTATGTGAAAGTATATATTCATATTTGTTTCCCCTCAAATTCATTTTATTGGGGATTTCACCCAATAAAATAATACAAATAATGATGATGATGAAATACCGTAACTATCCTAAATATTCGGTCAGCTAGCGAGGCCTTAGCAAACAGTGCAGACCAAGATCAGACTGCTCCTGAAGTCTGATCAGGGCCTGCACTGTTTACAAGTGTGAAAGCAACCACCCTGTAAGGCAAGAATTTAAATTCTGTCCGAAGTTGTTCAAAACAATGTAAGCTTAATGAGCTTGTTAGTGGTCAAAATGTTAACCATTAACCCTTATCTTGCTGAATATTCATTTAAGCCTCACCCATTTCTGTCTATCAACCAATCAAATTACTTGATGTAATTTATTCCCACAAATTCATAAACTCAATGTCAAACAGTGTAGATCCTGATCAGATGGCTTCTTCAGAAGCCATCTGATCTGGATCTACAGTGTTTCCAAAGATAGGGGTTGTTGTGAACAGCAAGATAAGGGTTAAGATGTGGGGGCGCAAAGTCATCGAACTATGATATGTAGTCAAGGTCAAGCATAGATGCTTGCACAAAAGATTCCATTCTCAAATGCAAGCTTGTACTAAGTATCATTAATAATGAAGTACAAATACTTCTTGAGAAATGAACTTAACCATTAGGGTGAACGCTAGGGTGTGCGCAAATTTTTACAAAGTCCGTGAACCATGAAATATAGGTCAAGGACAAATATGGATGCTTGCATTTAAGTTACCATCCCCAGATACAAGTTTGTACCAAGTATCATTAATAAAGCTTTTATATTTCTTGAGAAATAAACTTGACCATTAGGGTGAACGCTAGGGTGGTCTCAATATTTTACAAAGTCAGTGAACTGTGAAATGTGGGTCAAGGTCAAATGTGGATGCTTGCATTTAAGTTACCATCCCCAGATACAAGTTTGAACCAAGTATCATTAATAAAGCTTTTATATTTCTTGAGAAATAAACTTGACCATTTGGGTGAACGCTAGGGTGGTCGCAATATTTTACAAAGTCAGTGAACTGTGAAATGTAGGTCAAGGTCAAATATGGATGCTTGCATTTAAGTTTCCATCCACCGATACAAGTTTGTTCCACATATCATTAATGAAGCTCTTATAGTTCTTGAGAAATAAACTTGACCATTAGGGTGACTGTTAGGGTGGTCGCAATATTTTACAAAGTCAGTGAACCATGAAATGTAGGTCAAGGTCAAATATGGATGCTTGCATGTAAGTTGTCATCCCCAGATACAAGTTTGTACCAAGTATCATTAATGATGCTCTTATAGTTCTTGAGAAATAAACTTGACCATTAGGGTGAACGCTAGGGTGGTCGCAAATGTTGACGCCTTGACAAACTGATGGACGAACGGAGGGAAAACCGGGTGCCTATATCGCGCCATGCTAATAGCAGGAGCGACAAAAACTACATCTGAAAATGTCGTCTGCTTATGTTGTCTGCTGAATCTTCTTGCAACTTTTTAGAAATATTTTCTCAGACAGGCAAACAGTGTGGACCCAGATCAGACTGCTCCTACTGTTTGCATAAATGACTTTTAAAGTAACTGGCAGACGACAAAGCAGACCTAGTATAAAGTATAATATCTAATATCCATGTACTTTTGCTAGGAAAAAAAAGTGAGTTAAACCTATGTACACATTGCTTTTTTTTTTTTTTTTTTTCCAAAAAAATATTAGCATTTTTGAAATATTAAATGATCAGGGTTTTGATGATAAGTTAACTATTGGCATGGTTTGTTTGAACAACTGGCCCCTGGTGTTTTGGGTATGAAGTTATGAATGGTGTGTAAATTTCTGAGGGTACATATTTCGGTGCGCAAATTTTGGGGTATATAAATGAGCTACAATGTGCATAAAAGGATGAAGTTCCCTAGATGTTTGTGCATAGGCCAAGATTCTTTTTGTGCATATTGCAGCTTCTGTGATATAAAACTAACAATGTTCCAATAATTTTATCAAAACAGGAATGTTATATATCTTTAACAATACTAAGACACAATTGACGGAAAAGCAATATTTCCAGTTGCTGGTTACCGCAAATCTTTGAGAACATAGGATTAGCCATTTTCCAAATAAATTTTGAAGAAAACCAAACTTGACATCCCTAAATTTTGAACGGACTTGTCATCATGTTAACCCTTTTAGTAACACATGGAATCTTCCTCCTTATATATAGCAGAAGTCCATTACAAAATTTAGGGGTGTCAGGTTGTGTTTTCTTCAAAATTTGTTTGGAAAATGGCTTAACTTTTTGCAAACAGTGTAGGCCCTGATCAGACGCCGCGTTCTGCGGCGTCTGATCTGGGCCTGCACCGTTTGCCAGGGTACCCGTTTTGGGATTTCCAGTACTAAATGGGTTAACAAGTCCGTGTAATGAACACTCCTTAAACCCCACTTTATATAGAGAAAACTCGGGTTTACGGCGGTATTAATTATATTTCTTATTTCTGCTCCAAGACATAGATTGTGGGTACTCATCAGAACAGCCTCAATGAGGCACTTCTGACGAGTGCCTTCTTTAAGACCACTTTTGGACAGTCCCAAAAGTGGTCTCTGACCAGGGGACACTGTATGCAGAAAAGGCAAAGAAAAAATAACTAACTTTCTAAATAAACTTTTTAAAGCAGAATAAGGTTCAATGTTTGGTGGTCTTAAGGGGAATGGGAATACCTTCAGGGGAGGTAACTCCTGCAAAAGTTTTTTTGTCTACCATGTCAACAGGGGTCAACTCTTAAAGGAACGAATTTGCTCCTCAGGAGCAAATTTGTTCCTTTAAGACTAGACCCCTTTTTCAGTGGGACAGGGCTTATGCAAAAGCAAACAGGAAGTCCCAAAAGATGTCTCCCTTTGAAAAATGGTGGAAAAATCTGCCAGGTGTTCTCATTCCCCTTAAATGAGCTTTCTTCCATGGTACATTAAGGCATTTTCATTCATCTTTAGTCAAAAGAATGATGAATTCCAGGAATTAATGTATACTGAAGTTATTGATGCAGGACTTGAAGCAAATAGTGCATGGCTTTTAAAAACTTTAAAATTCTGAAATAACTTGAAAACAAATTGTTAAGGTATTTTTGGTCATTAAAAATGGCACTACATTTCAGGACACAAGAAAGATATTTTACAAAACTGATTCTCCAATCTGATTAACATAGTTTCAGGATTCTGGACTTCTATGCCAGTACAGAGCTGGACACACTGAAAAACTTATAATCCTTAAGATGTCGATCACAAAAATTGTTGTTTGCTGGTTACTTTAAAAGTCATTATTGCAAACAGTGTGAACCCAGACCAGACTTCTTCTCTAGGAGCAGTCTGATCAGGGTTCACACTGTTTGCCTGTATGCAAAAAAAAATATTTTAAAAAGTTCGGAAGAAGATGAAGCAGACAACATCAACAGATAACAGGGGCCTAAAGGTATAAGGTTAATATAAGAGCAGTCCTGTTCAACTCCTAACCCTTATCTTGCTGAATATTCATTTAAGCCACACCCATTTCTGTCTATCAACCAATCAAATTACCTGATGCAATTTATTGCTACAAATTCATAAAATGAATGCCAAACAGTGTAGATCCTGATCAGATGGCTTCTTCAGAAGCCATCTGATCTGGATCTACACTGTTTGCAAAGATAGGGGTTGTCGTGAACAGCAAGATAGGGGTACACGAGTCCTTCCAGAAAATGGGTTTCTGGGCCAGGATTGTGGCCACATAAAATCGATTTTAAGCCCTGAGTAAAAAAATCTTTTACACGTTCTTCTGCTGTGGTTTATTACTGTTATAGTTTGTCTTTGCATGTATGTACAGCTAATAAATTTTTATTTTGGCTGGCCCCCGTCCATCGGGGCTTGAAGAAATAAATGAGCTGCATGATGCTTCCACGCAGAGCTGACTCCGACTGCACACGAGTACTGGTAAACCGCTTAGCGGATCTAAGCCTGCCCAGGCAAAGCGGTGCGAGTCAGACCGTCCATGCTTATAAACCCTATTGGTTTCATTGGGCGACAGGGCTTTAGATGTCATTTCATTTCAATGTCAGGTAAAAGTCCCACAAAATTGGGAGCAACATCTCCAAAATGACCTATATAGTGTTGACGGGGATGTTAAACATCAAACCAAACAAACAAACAAAATTTTGGATAGCCGTCTGGCCATTTTGTGGGAATATATTAACTGTCCTTTGGACTTTCCTCTTATGACATTTTAATTATGGTGAAGTTGGTTAATGTTGGTGTTTTTTGTCCTCTGGTGTCTTGGATGGGAGGTAATTATATTGATTCCTGATCACTGCCTTTACTTCGACTTTCCCATCGAGAAAAACTACATTTGAAAAGGTTGTCTGCTTACATGTATGTCGTCTGCAGAATATTTTTGCAAACTTTTCAAAAGTATTTTTGAATACAGGCAAACAGTGTGGACCCAGATCAGACTGCTCCTAGAGGAGCAGTCTGATTTGTTTCCACACCGTTTGCAAAAAACTAATTTTAAAGTACTTGGCAGACGACAAAGCAGACGACAATTGTTGTGATTGGCATTTTATGGGTTAAATGAAAGAATTTGTCCTGTGGAGCAAATTCTTTCATTTATGTATTGTTTTCACTAAAAGTGCACTCTTTCATCTAAAAAATTATTAGAAAAAAAACTGAAAATTATTTGTCAATGGCAATAGTTAGGCAAAACATGTTTATGAATCAAAACATTTCTGATAAAAATCACAAAGTGATTCACATAATTACTATTTTTCTGTAAAACGAATGAAAAAATTATTATTATGTAAAATATGAGACAATTACTGTAAGGGAAAAAACTCTTGTAAATGATGACCAGGCACATTATTGTTCGTTGGTGTTATTGTTGGACGGTTACTGACATCTGAAAATGATCTAGCTTGACTAGTAATGTACAGATTAGGCAGAGGTACACCACAACCTCTTTATAAACTCAACCTCTTTCTAAACTCAACCTCTTTCTAAACTCAACCTCTTTCTAAACTCAACCTCTTTCTAAACTCAACCTTTTTTCTAAACTCAACCTCTTTCTAAACTCAACCTCTTTCTAAACTCAACCTAAACTCAACCTCTTTATAAACTCAACCTCTTTCTAAACTCAACCTCTTTCTAAACTCAACCTCTTTATAAACTCAACCTCTTTATAAACTCAACCTCTTTATAACACTACAGTGGGGTTCAAAGCAGAAACCATGCATTACGATATCACTTCTGTGTGACATAGTGCATTCTTTCATATCTCCAAAACAATTATTGTGATTTTTTTAGAAAAATTACGATATTTTTCTTATTAATATTACAAACGGAGGTTGTGGATGCTTGTTAGAACTGCCTCATTGAGGCAGTTCTAACGAGTACCCACAACCTATGCTTTGAAGTAGAAATAAGAAAAATTTACCCCTGTAAACCCCAGTTTTATCCATATAAAGTGGGGTTTAGAGGGCTGTTCATTTCACAGCCTTGTTAACATGGTGTTAGTTTAACATCCAAACTATATCCAAACAAAAAATGTATAGATTACATAGGAAAGTGCCATTGTTCTTCATAATCTTTACATTTTTGGCATTCATCTCAAAACAATGTCAGAATGAAAAGTGTTATAAAGAGATTGATGTGTATTTGGATGATTCAAACTACAAGTATACTAGGTCCATGATCTAAGAGGCATCAAAAGGGCTTGTAAGAAACCTTGTTTTAAGTATTGAAATCTTTGTTTGTTTGTTTGTTTGTATTAGAGTTTAACGGCCCAGTCAACACTATTTGAGGTCATTTTTTAGCCGGTAAGTTTACCTATCCACACTTTTCCTTGGCAGGCTTATACATGTACGTAAGCGGTTAACCAGTACAGTGCACATTCTTTAGCCAGAAAATAACAACTGCCCTTCTCGAATCAACGAAAGGGAGAGAATGGCCATAGAAAAGATTTTCTAGGAGGAGGAGATGATTAGTATCAGCAACCTTGCTTGTTTTCAAATCCTGTTGATCTTTCTAATATGTTGTATTCTTGTTATATATTTGTAATTGAAAAGAAGTAAATAAAATATTGTTTAAACTAAAAGATTTCATGATCAATCAAGTATTGAAATCTATGTCAAGAAATATATTTTGCTGTGTATATTTATCACAGACATAACCAGAATAAAAGTAAGTGTGTGCACAACAAGGAATAAAGATTATCTTGTGTCATTTCCAAAACAGAGGACACCCTTATGGGTAATGGGAACAGGGGAGGCAACTGCTGCAAAAGTATTTTTTGTCTCCCATGTCAAAAGGGGTCAACTCTTGGTTTGATTTGAGGTTTAACATCCCCGTCAACACTGTAAAGGTCATTTTGGAGATGTTGGTTCCAATTTTGTGGGACTTTTACCTGACACTGAGATGAAATGACATCTCAAGCCCTGCTGCCCAATGAAACCAATAGGGTTTATAAGCATGGATGGGCAGACTCGCACCGCTTTGCCTGGGCAGGCTTAGATCCTCTAAGCAGTTTACCAGAACTCGTGTGTGGGTCGGTTAAGCATCATGCAGCTCATATATTTCATCAAGCCCCGATGGGCAGGGGCCAATATATAAGGAGGAAGATTCCATTTGGTACAAAAAAGGGTTAATGTGAAGATTCTGTTCCCTGTCTGAGCAAATTCTTCTCTATAAGAATAGTCACCTTTGAGAACTTGAGAAGGGAGCCAAACTCTAATCTTCCTTAGGGGTGATACCTACATGTGCATGTACTTGTTTGAATCATCCAAATTAGTTGACAAGGTCAAAACTGTGGTGTCACTGACTTTTGATGCATGCACAGTTAGTACATGTATTTATATCCGTATCAAATTACATGTTTAAAACAAATCAATTACTGTTAACAATCACAATATAATAATACCTCATGTGAATATCTAACAAACAAATATACAAACAAATAAATATATGGGCCCTATCAAGCGATTTTGGTACTTATCGCCTATGCGAGCAGCGAAGGTTCAGGCAAGCCCGCGCATCCGCGCAGTCTCGCCAGAACCTTCGCTGCTCGCTCATACAAGCAGTGAATCAAGAGGAACCTTCAGACAGAAAGCCTGGCCCTTCTGAATGGCTGGGCATGCGCAGTTAAAATTTGTCATGACGGAATGCTGGAAGACACAAATTCGCTTGGCGGGGCTCATATATACAATATACATGTAATATGTTGCTTTCTTAGCAAGTAAAACTAAAGCATTTTCATCTTTCCACACTACAACTGAATAAAAGCACTAAATTTGCATACACAGATTTCCTATATATGCCATATAAAACTGGCTAAATTTGGGTAACATGGCAATGCAATATAATGCATGTTTTCATGGCTGTAAGAACTGCAATTTTTGTATGAAAATGGTTGATATTTTTTGGTTTATCGTGTTTATCAACTCACTGAATCTGTGTTGTGTTGTTAATGCCCATGTGACTATCCTGATTTGAATGACATCCTGTTAACAGTTATTTATAGCCATACTACTGTAAACATCCTAAAAATTCAGACATCTTGAGAATTTGCTGTAATTCTCCTAAAATTTAAATAATTTTGTTTCATGATCCAGCAAGGAGTCCAAAAAGTAAAGACAGGATGGCAAACTGTGTAGACCCAGATCAGACTGCTCCTTCAGGAGCAGTCTGATCTGGGTCTGCATCGTTTGCTTAGGCCAATCTGTCCCAATACTTAGGATCTTAATATAATCACTGATTTGTATGAAATCGGGTAATGGATATATAGCCATACTATTCTGTAATTGTGACTTCAATGTTGTCTTAGAAGCCAAGACCCGACACATGTGTTGGGTTGGGCAAACACTGTAGACCATGATCAGACACTGTGGAATGTGATGTCTGATCCGGCTCTACACTGCTTAAAGGATAAGAATTTAAGGGTTAAATGAAACAGTTTAAGTCACCCGTCAGGACCATTTAGTTTTCTCTATATATTAACCCATTTAGTACCAGAAACCCCAAAACGGGTACCCTGGCAAACAGTACAGGCCCAGATCAGATGCTGCTGAATGTGGCGTCTGATCAGGGCCTTCACTGTTTGCGAAAAAGTTCGGCCATTTTCCAAATAAATTTTGAAGAAAACACAACCTGACACCCCAAAATTTTGAAGTGTACTCCTGCTATACATAAAGAGGAACATTCCATTTGGTACAAAAAGGGTTAAAATTTGGGCTTAGAGGGGTGTTCATTACATGGATTTGCTAATATGATGCACAGGAGAATATCTCATATCTTCATTTGAAATATTGACATTTCTAGCGCCATGAACAAAAGCATTATATTGTGTAAAATTATACTGTTTTCAAAATCTAAGCTACAGCTATACAAAACTGACTAAATTGTTTTTAAATTATAACAGAAACCTAAATAAATAAAATAAATTAATATGACTAACAATAACTTTCATCCATAAACAATGTTAACGCTTATCCCGCTGTTCACAACAACCTCTATCTTTGTAAACACTGTAGATCCAGATTGGATGGCTTCTCAAGAAGCCATCTGATCAGGATCTACAGTTTGACATCCTTGTAAACAGTGTAGATCCAGATCAGATGGCTTCTGAAGAAGCCATCTGATTAGGATCTACACTGTTTGACATTCAGTTTATGAATTTGTAGGAATAAATTACATCAAGTAATCTGATTGGTTCAAAATCAGAAATGGGTGTGGCTAAATTGAATATTCAGCAGGTTAAGGGTTAAGAAAAAATACTGTCCTTTAAGAACAAAATGAAAAACAACTATGTACACAAAGACATGCTAAATAAAATAAAATCAGGAATGTTGCTTTCTTTCTCCTGCACTTGAAGAAATATATGGGCTGCATGATGCTTCCACGCAGAGCTGAATCCGGCCTGCACACTAGTACTGGTAAACCGCTTAGAGGAGCTAAGCCTGTCCAGGATTTTACCGCAATGGGAGGCGGACCATCCATGCTAATAAACCCTATCAGTTTCATTGGGCGACAGGGCTTGAGAGGTCATTTCATCTCAATGTCAGGTAAAAGTCCCACAAAATTGGAAGCAACGTCTCCAAAATGACCTTTACAGTATTGACGCGGACGTTAAACCTCAAATCAATCAAATTCTTTCTCCTGCTTTCGAACAAAAACTTGCTTGTGTAATCTATGGTAAAAAATATTTAAGCTATTTTATAAGTTTTATAATGTGGCTTTGAGCTTTAAAATTTAACCCTTTTTGTACCAAATGGAATCTTTCTCCTTATATATATAGCAGGAGTCCATTTCAAAATTTCGGGGTGACAGGCTTTAAAATTTATTTGGAAAACAGCTGAACTTTTTGCAAATAGTGTAGGCCCTGATCAGACGTGTCTGATCTGGGCCTGCACTATTTGCCAGGGTACCCATTTTAGGGTTTCTGGTACTAAATGGGTTAATGCACTATTTGTATCAGTACACACTTTATTGAACAAGAAAGCGAGCTGATATCTTTTTCAAACAGATCTATAAACTTGTCCAAAATATTAAATTCATCTTTTTTGCATTCAGTACAGATGGTTCAAATCAGAACATTATATACAAAGAATAAACCAAAAAATATATAAATACCTCTTAAAAAAATTAGTTATCTATGCAGTGTATTTACCCAAAATACGGAAGCTGACAACACTTTGAACAATTGGTTCAGGTTGCATTCACACAAGATATCCAGACCATGTCTCTTGTGTGAGAACCGATTTAACCTGGATTAGCCTGATTCGATCAATTTTTAGTGTAAACATGACCAAAATTGTAACACAACTGCTGTTTGCACTATAAAATAGCCTGAGCAGTGTTGACCCAGATCAGACTATTACTGCTTCACAGTAAATATAGTAACATGGAAATGGAATGTTTGTATGAGTTTGCTATGCTGTTTACGGGTCTGTAAACCAGGAATATATACAAGGAATGTTCAGAGAAAATATATATAAATATATATAAATATAAATTACATATGCATGTGTATACACATACTACACAGTAGTAAACAAGTCTGATACAGACTTTCTGTAGTAAACAAGTCTGTAAATATCGGGGCCCAAATGTTCGAAGGATTGTTAGCTTTACAAGCTGGTCAGATGCAAAAGTATTTTTGTCTCCAATGTCAAAAGGGGTCAACTCTTAAAGGAAAGGATTTGCTTCTGAGAAGCAAATTCTTTCCTTTAAGAATAGACACCTTTTTCAGTGGGACAGGTCTTATAGAAAAGCAAACAGGAAGTCTCAAAAGTTGTCTCCCTTTGAAAAATGGTGGAAAAATCTGCCAGGTGTTCCCATTTCCCTTAATGTAGAGGTATAAAATCACAATACTGACATAATAACAACTTGGCAGCAACAATTTATAAATATCAACCATTATTCCAATAACACGACAACCCCTGACCTTGCAAACAGTGCAGATCCTGATCAGATGGCTCTACACTATTAGACACTCAGTTTGTGAATTTGCAAGAATAAAGTACATCAAGTAATCTGATTGGTTCAAAGTCAGAAATGGGTGTGGCTAAATTAACTATTTAGCAGGATAATGGTTAAGAAACTAAACTCTACCTTTACAGTTATAATCATATGCATAGTGAAAAATACAACAGCAGTGACGTAATTCAGCAGTGCAAGAAAATTTGTACAAAAATATGTGAACATTCAAAAGATTATTCCAAGGAATGTTTTTGAAAATTGGTGAAATTAGCAGGCAATCTGAAACTAACTGGTATCTCACTTCTATTTACAGAACTTCACTACAACCTCTTTCAATTACTGTTCATTCTAACACATAGTTGGATGTAAAACGGTTTTAAGATGAATGCAAAACCTTCTTGAATCCAGCTTTCAACTATGTAATGTCCAACACTGTGTATGTTGTTAAAAAAAAGAGTTAATGTCTTTAACCCATTGCAGGCGGGAAACCCCTAAAGGGGTACCTTGGCAAACAGTGCAGGCCCAGATTAGACGCCACAGAATGTGGCGTCTGATCAGGTCTTGCACTATTTGCTATCAGAATAGCTGGGCTAATTACCTGTTTTGGGGTTTCCAGTAAAAAAATTGGTTTTGTTTTTATAGTAATGGAATGTATCGATATCTGTAACAAAATCTGAAAGTTTTCCATCTTTCATCTCAGTAGCATACCATTTGTCACAACTCCATAAGACAAGCTCCATAGATGATTTCTACAGGGTATTCCCGAGTTATGATAACACATCCATGTGATATATAGAGATTAATACATCTTTAGTTTTAAATACGGGAAATATTTTCCCCGAGAGACTTGCAAATCAAGTAAACAAACGAGTGCGAATGCATGAGTTTGTTTATAAGATTTGCAAGTTTCGAGGGAAATATTTCCTGTATTCAAAACTAAAGATGAATATTTGTGCTTTCGTAATGTGGTAATAAATACGATATTTGATAGACTTGTTAATGTGACTCAAACAATCATCACAGTGTTGAAACAAGAGGGCCCAATGGCCCTATATCGCTCACCTGTGTACCAGAAAATCATTAGTGTAGGAGACCACTTGACATTGCTACTAAGCTCAGGCAAAGTGGTGTCCATGCGTATAAACCCTATTGGTTTCATTGGGCGACAGGGCTTGAGATGTAATTTCATCTCAATGTCGGGTAAAAAGTCCCACAAAATTGGAAGAGACATCTCCAAAATGACCTATACAGTGTTGACAGGGATGTAAAACCTCAAATCAAACAAAATCTGTGCCTTGTGGTTTTGGAAAAGAAGATTTTTTTTAAGTTTTTTTTTTTCCAGTATAAGTCTATAGAGGCTAATGAGCCCTGGGGCTTGGCCAATTTTGACCCAAAGGGCATGGTTGGCAGGATTTATGTAGGTGACCATTTTGTGTTGCTATATACTATATATCTAAGGTCTGTATTTCATGGTTTCAAAGATGTTTGAAGCTTTTTTCCATAATAAGTTTGTTGGAGTTAAGGGGCCACAGGATTTGGCCTATTTGGACTAAATATCTAAGTTCTGTGCTTCACAGTTTCTGAGAAGAAGATTTTTTAAGCTTTCTTCCATTTAGAGTCTATGGAAGCTAAGGGGCACCGGGGTGTGGCCCATTTGGACCCCAGGGGCATGATAAGCAGGAAATATGTAGGTGATCACTTGCCGTTGCTACATGCTAAATATCTAAGCTTTGGGCCCTATGGTTTCAGAGAAGAAGATTTTTGAGGCTTTTCTCCATTTTGAGTCTATGGGAGCTAAGGGGGTCCCAGAGTGTGGCCCATTTGGACCAGAGGGGCATGATTGGCAGAATTTATGCAGGTGACCACTTGTCATTGCCACATGCTAAATATCTAAATCTGGGCCCTGTGGTTTCAGAGAAGAAGATTTTTGAAGCTTTTTTCCTTTATGAGTCTAGGAGAGCTAAGGGGCCCCGGGGCGTGGCCCATTTGGACCCCAGGGGCATGATTGGCAGGATTTATGTAGGTGACCACTTGCCATTGCCACATGCTAATTATCTAAGCTCTGAGCCCTGTGGTTTCAGAGAAAAAGATTTTTGAAGCATTTTTTCCATTATGAGTCTATAGGAGCTAAGGGGCCCGGGGCGTGGCTCGTTTTGACCACAGGGGCATGATTTGCAGGAATTATGTAGGTGACCACTTGCTGTTGCTACATGCTAAATATCTAAGCTCTTGGTCCTATGGTTTCAGAGAAAAAGATTTTTGAAGCTTTTTTCTATTATGAGTCAATGGGAGCTAAGGGGCCCACTGGCGTGGCCAATTTGGACCCCAGGAGCATGATTGGCAGGAATTATGTAGGTGACCACTTGCCGTTGCTACATGCTAATTACCTAAGCTCTGGGCCCTGCGGTTTCAGAGGAGAAGATTTTTGAAGCTTTTTTTCCATTTTGAGTTTATGGGAGCGAAGGGGCCCGGGGGCGTGGCCCATTTGGAACCCAGGGGCATGATTGGCAGGAATTATGTAGGTGACCACTTGCCGTTGCTACGTGCTAAATATCTAAGCTCTGGGCCCTGTGATTTCAGAGAAGAAGATTTTTGAAGCTTTTTTCCATTATGAGTCTATAGGAGCTAAGGGGCCCGAGGGCGTGGCCTGTTTGGACCCCAGGAGCATGATTGGCAGGAATTATGTAGGTGACCACTTGCAGTTGCTACATGCTAAATTTCTAAGCTTTGGGCTCTGTGGTTTCAGAGAAGAAGATTTTTGAAGCTTTTTTTTCATTATGAGTCTATAGGAGCTAAGGGGCCCCGGGGCGTGGCCCATTTGAAACCCAGGGGCATGATTGGCAGGAATTATGTTGGTGACCACTTGCCGTTGCTACATGCTAAATATATAAGCTCTGGGCCCTGTGGTTTCAGAGAAGAAGATTTTTGAACCTTTTTTTCCATTATGAGTATATAGGAGCTAAGGGGCACAGGGGTGTGGCCAATTTCGACCCCAGGAGCATGATTGGCAGGAATTATATAGGTTACCACTTGCCATTGCTACATGCTAAATATCTAAGCTCTGGGCCCTGTGGTTTCAGAGAAGAAGATTTTTGAAGCTTTTTTCCATTATGAGTCTATGGGAGCGAAGGGGCCCCGGGGCTTGGACCATTTGGAACCCAGGGGCATGATTGGCAGGAATTATGTAGTTGACCACTTGCCCTTCCTACATGCTAAATATCTAAGCTCTGGGCCCTATGGTTTCAGAGAAGAAGATTTTTGAAGCTTTTTTCCATTATGAGTCTATAGGAGCTAATGGGCCTGGGGCATGGTCCGTTTGGACACCAGGGGCATGATTGGCAGGAATTATGTAGGTGACCACTTGCTGTTACTACATGCTAAATATCTCAGCTCTGGGCCCTGTGGTTTCAGAGAAGAAGATTTTTGAAGCTTTTTTCCCATTATGAGTCTATGGGAGCGAAGGGGCCCCGGGGTGTGGCCCATTTGGAACCCAGGGGCATGATTGGCAGGAATTATGTAGGTGACCACCTGCCATTGCTACATGCTAAATATATAAGCTCTGGGCCCTGTGGTTTCAGAGAAGAAGGTTTTTGAAGCTTTTTTTCCATTATGAGTCTATGGGAGCGAAGGGGCCCCGGGGTGTGGCCCATTTGGAACCCAGGGACATGATTGGCAGGAATTATGTAGGTGACCACCTGCCATTGCTACATGCTAAATATATAAGCTATGGGCCCTGTGGTTTCAGAGAAGAAGATTTTTGAAGCTTTTTTTCCATTATGAGTCTATGGGAGGGAAGGGGCCCCGGGGCGTGGCCCTTTTTGAACCCAGGGGCATGATTGGCAGGAATTATGTAGGTGACCACTTGCTGTTGCTGCATGCTAAATATCTAAGCTCTGGGCCCTGTGGTTTCAGAGAAGAAGATTTTTGAAGCTTTTTTTCCATTATTAGTCTATGGGAGCGAAGGGGCCCTAGGGTGTGGCCCATTTGGCACCTAAGGGCATGATTAGCAGGAATTATGTAGTTGACCACTTGCCCTTGCTACATGCTTAATATCTAAGCTCAGGGCCCTGTGGTTTCAGAGAAGAAGATTTTAAAATGTTTTCCCATTATAAGTCTATGGGAGCTATATGTTGCCATGGCAACCAGAATTCCAATCTGATCAGCCCAAAAACCTTATGCAGCCTTTCCCCCTACCTGATGATGATTCACATGAAATTTGATCAAGATTGGCCATGGCAAATTGGAGATATACTTATTTGAAATTGTTTACGGACGGACGCACGGACGGACGCACGCACGACGGACAAAAAGTGATCCCAAAACCTCACCTCGTCACTACGTGTCAGGTGAGCTAATAAAAACTGTTGAGATCATATCCCTGATGTAATGTACTAACCACACAGTACTTAGAATATAACAATCAAGGGAGATAAGTATACTCCAACCTCTTTATAACACTATTGATAGGGTCCAAAGCAGAAGCCTTGTTAGCTAAACAACTGTGTTTGTTTGTTTGATTTGAGGTTTAACGTCCCCGTCAACACTATTTAGGTCATTTTGGAGACATTGCTTCCAATTTTGTAGGACTTTTACCCGACATTGAGATCAAATGACATCTCAATCCCTGCGCACCCAATGAAACCAATAGGGTTTATAAGCATGGGCGGGCCGACTTGCAGCAATTTTCCTGGGCAGGCTTAGACGTTCTAAGCGGATTACCAGTGCTCATGTGCGGTCGGTATCAGCTCTGCGTGGAAGCAAAGCGCAGCCCAATCTATTTCTCCAAGCCCCGATGGGAGGGGGTGAAAAAACAACTGTGTTATATCCAAACAAAATGTATAGATTATATAGAAAAATTACCATTTTTGGTAATTTTTCTAAATATCTTTACATTTTCGGACATATTCTGGATAAAAAATGTATAGATTATATAGAAAAATGACCATATATGGTCATTTTTCTATATAATCTATACATTTTTTGGGATCCATCTTTATTATTCCAGGACATAACCAAATAACATGTAATAATGCAGTACTATAAAGTGGTTTAGGAGTATATAACAATCAAAGGGAGGTAAGTATATAACAATCAGGGAGGGTGATGAGAACATAATTAAGGGAAATAAGTAAACAACAATCATGTAGAATGAAAAATAAAAAAAAAATGACTTGATTACAATTATTTCATAATATATCAGCCTATTCAAATTAAATATAAAGAGAGGATATTTACTTTTTTCAGATAAATACCAAAAATATTTCATCAAGTGTGTTAAAAAATAAGAATTTTCAAGAGTGTGATATAAATATTAACCCTTTTTGTACCAAATGGAATCTTCCTCCTTATAAATAGTAGGAGTCAAAATTTAGGGGCGTTAGGTTGTGTTTTCTTTACATTTTATTTCAAATTTTATTTGGAAAATGGCTTAACCTTTTGCAAACAGGGAAGGCCTTGATTAGATGCCGTGTTCTGCGGCATCAATTCTGGGCCTGCACAGTTTGCCAATTACCCCTTTTGGGGTTTCCGGTACAAAATGGGTTAAATTAGGAATGTTTTAACTTATGTGATGACATTTGCGCTGGACCCAGTACAGGTGTTCTACAGTCCTCAACTAAACAATGAAAATGATTCTGTTTTCCCATGTAAGGACAAACATTGACTTTACAATCTTCTGTCATAGAGTATTTCTGAAAACCTTGAGAATTAATACTGTCCAGTTTGGCATGGTATTTTCTATGAGTTAGAACTTTGCTGGAGTCTGTGCAGCAGTAGGCACAACGATGGCAGTGAAAATGTGACATTTTCAAATTGAACTCGCAGCCATCACGGCCACAATCTTGGTTAATACGATACTGCTGCAGTTCACCACCAGTTATACTGTCAATTCTTTCATGTCTGAGAGTATGTTGAACCAGTCGGGACCTATCACTAAAACCATAGCCACAGTCACTACGAGTACAGTGAAAATGAGTCACACTCTGGCGATAAGCACATTTAGTATACTGGCAATCATCATTAAATCTCCAGCGTGAGTATCCAGTTGGAACACTATCATCTTTAGTGTTTGTTCGTGGACTAGAAACTTTCTTTGTTTTTACAGAATTGACTGGTGCATTGCTGTCAATAAAATCATTATGCTTTGTTTTTGTTATCTTTCTTCCTGACCAATTAGAAAAATCTTTTACATCATTATTCTCTTCTTCCTCTGCAACCTCCTTTTTTATTTTTGTTAATGGTTCATCTGCTGGGACTTCAGAATCAGATGTAAATTTGTTTTCCTCCTGAGCCTTTGATATCATTTTTGAAAATGTTGATGGATTCAGATTTAGTGAAGAGTTGCTTTCCATCTCCTCATTTTCATCACTCTCAACTCCTGCTAGTTCCTTGGCATCTGCCAGACATTTGGCTTCATCTGGGTCCATGTCACCATCAGAAGTTACAGCTGAATCCGCTTCCGGTTTAGGAGCAATTGGAGTTGGACTGCCCATCTTTACTGTATGCTCTGGTCTTTTAAATTTCAGTCCATGTTTGCCTATATGTGACCTTAGTCGAGCCGGATCAGAAAAAGCCTGATTGCAATCATAACAATGATAGTGGTCTTTCTTTTTCAGCTTACAAAATGGTCTCCCACAGTTCTGAGTAATAGCATAATGCATTTTAGCCCTCAGTTCTGACCAGCTTGGTTTCGGTATTTGGTTTATGCCTCGCTGCAGCAGGACAGTCAATGGTACTGATGACTTCTGGGAGGAATCTGTACCATTAATAGCACCAAAAGCCAAGGCAGCAGGATTGACCACACCACCAGCTGTGATCAGTGGGGTTGCAGACAGTCCTGTCATAAGCTGAGGGGTTGTTACATTTGCTGGCAGTGCCTGGACAGCATTGATTGTCAGGGGCATGGTGGAACCTGGAGGAAGTGCCCATTTGGATAGGTCTGCACCTGGCTGTGGTACTATCATTGCACCAGGTGGTAGGCTAGTAGCTGCTGGCTGTCCACTGTTGGCAATCATAGCATTTAAAGGAACAGGTGATAACTGAGATCCTGAGGAAACTGGAATGAATGTACCAGCTGTTTTAATCACAGGGGTTAATGGTGGTGCTGTCAGATTAACAGATGATGCGGGAACAATCGGGACAAATGATGTATTTGAGACAGTTGAGTCCTGCATGATCACAGGTGATGTTGGGACTATTCCATCTGACTGCTGATGTTTCTTCTCATGTTGAGGCATGGTACTATGTCTAATGAATGAATAATCACAGCGTGGGCGAGTACAGTGAAAATGGCGGTTAATCTGATTGTTAGGACAACTGATACGTCTGCAGCTTACATTCCTGTCAAAGAATTCAAAACCGTCAAGAATTTTGACAAAACTATGAAAGTCTTTGGCATGCAGGTTGAGAACATCCACTCTATCAGTAATGGTGTAACATCTAGGTCTCGCACAGTGGAAATGAGTCTTGCCAACAAAGTTGCATTCTGCATCCGGACAAGGGTCGTCTGCTCGGAAAATTCTGAAACCATTAATGACCTTCATCTTTGATGGTATCTCGCCCTCTTTTAAAGGAACATGGGACTGTTTAATTTCTTCCTCGGAAGCGACAACCTTGGGTATCCTAGGCAGGTCTATTTTGGGATACTTCGGTGGTCGACCCCTCCGACGAATATTGCTGTCGTCCAGTGAAACTTTAGCTCCCCGGTTATATGACTTCCCAGCAGCAGCTCTGGCATACTCATGTACACGGTAGTGTTCGAGGCGACCGAAGGTAGGTCCAAAGTGAGGTACAACATGGGTACAGCCGCTCTGAAAAAAGATACTCAGCATTATTTTTACTTGTCCAATCAAAATGACTCTTTACATTGTTAAAAATAATTTTGATATTTTCCAATTTCAATTCACCTTATTTGCTGGTTCCTAGTCTGAAGTTTATCAGGGGTCTGGTTACCTGTTTTTCCAATATTGACAATGTGAAAGCTGGGAGCCAGCAAATAATGCAAATATGGTGAATATAAGGCACATGTACACCATATCCACTGTATAACACTTTTGTTGGGATCTAAAGAAAAAACGTAAAAGTTAAACAACACTGTTATATCCAAACCAATATTCATAGATTAAAAAGAATGACCATTTTTGGTACAGCCAATAATATGCATAGAACATACAGAAAATTGACCATTTATGGTCATTTTTCTGTATAATCTATACATTGGTCTGGGTCCACCTTTCAACTGTGTTATAATAAAAACTGTGTTACGATGAACTGTGGTTTTGTTGTATTTAAACAGCTTGTGTTTCTCATCTCTGTCCATTTTGTTTGTTTGATTTGAGTTTTAACGTCCCCGTCAACACTGTAATGGTCATTTTGGAGACGTTGCTTCCACTTTTGTGGGACTTTTACCCAACATTGAGATGAAATGACATCTTAAGCCCTGCCACCCAATGAAACCAATAGGGTTTATAAGCATGGATGGTCTGACTCGCACTCCTTTACCGGGGCAGGCTTAGATACTCTAAGCGGTTTACCAGTACTCGTGTGCCCGTCGGTTTCAGCTCTGCGTGGAAGCATCATGCAGCCCATCAATTTCTTCAAGCCCCGATGGGCGGGGGTCGTCATCTCTGTTCATATGACAACCATGTTCTAGGTATAAATGTATAAAGGGTTTGTAAAACTCACATGCCCCTGCAAATATTTTCTGCTCAGCAAAACATTGGCCTTATCACGATTATTTGACTTAAATTAAGCCAATGTTTCAAGCAACCTGTTTTAAGCGAGCATGCATTCAATTACGAAAAAGGCAAAATGGATTAAAACTCACCTGTATTAAGCAAGCATCTGTCTTCAGCAAGCATATACAGTCCAACCTGTTTAAGCAAGCAACTAAGGGATAATCAAAATATGCTTGCCTAATACAGGTGGCCACTATGACAGGTATTTTTAATGATGGATTCAAATGACAGGAATGGTTTCCAAGCGTATATAAATATATATTTTTTTTAAATCTGTAAATTCTATTCCTTTTTGTTTGACCCCATTATACAAGTTCCAAGTACACCACAACCTCGTTATAACACGGTTTTGGATATAACACTGTTTTAAGATGAATCTTTTTGTTTTGTTTGATTTGAAGTTTAACGTCCCCGTCAACACTGTAAAGGTCATTTTCGAGTCATTGCTTCCAATTTTGTGGCACTTTTACCCGACATTAGAGATGAAATGACATCTAAAGCCCTGTCGCCCAATGAATCCAATAGGGTTTATTAGCATGGATCGTCCGCCTCGCACCGCGGTTCCTGGACAGGCTTAGATCCTCTAAGCGGTTTACCAGTACTAGTGTGTGGGCGGGATTCAACTCTGCGTGGAAGCATCATGCAGCCCATATATTTCTTCAAGCCCCTATTGGTGGGGGCCCCAAAAATGTATAGCTTGTATAGAAAAATGACCATAAATGGTCATTTTTCTATATAATCTATACATTTTTGTTTGGATATAACAGGGTTGTTTAACTAACATGGTTTCTGTTTTGGACCCCATTAATAGTGATATAAAGAGGTTCTTGTATATATTAAGATTTTCTGACACCATGTGACAGACAACTTACCCAGATACAGTGATAATGTTTTTCCTTCTCACTATACTGGCAGTCTTCAGGACAACATTCAGATGCACTGTAGTCTTTGTATGCTATGGGAGTGATGCGATCTTGCAGGTCATGAAACCTGAAAATGTAACAATGAAGCACAGTGAAGCATCATTCTAATGCATTTGTGTATGTAATGTCACATCTGACTAGATGTCAAGAATCTGGGACAAGTATATTCTGCATTATACTGTTGAAAATCTATGACTTTCCATAATGTCACTTTCTATTGGTTGGTAATTGGTTTTACGCAGCTCACTGTATTTGCGGTTTTGGCAAAGAGAACAAATAGTAGTAAATGCATTAAAATGTGGATAACTGTATTGACAAAAATTCTGCCAACGGTTATGTCGCGCCTGTGGGGGCACAAAGTCACCAAACCTTGAAATGTAGGTCAAGGTCAAATAATGGATGCTTCATAAAAGTTGCCATTCCTAGCTACAATCTTGTACCAAGTATGGATAAAGAGGCTCATATAGTTCTTGAGAAATGAACTTAAACAGAGTAGGGTTGATGCTATAATTCACAAAGTCTGTGAACCATGAAATGTAGGTCAAGGCCAAATATGGATGCTTGCATTAAAGTTGCCATCCCTTGATACAAGTTTGTACCAAGTAGTATTAATGAAGCTCTTACAGTTCCTGAGAAATAAATTTGACCATTTTGGTGAACGCTAGGGTGATCGTAAATTTTCGAAAAAGGTTGTGAACCATGAAATGAAGATCAAGGTAAAATATTGATGTTTGCATTAAAGTTGCCATCCCTAACTACAAGTTTGTACCAAGTAACATTAATTTAGCTGAAATAAACTTGACCATTTTGGTGAATGCTAGGGTGGTCATAAATTTTCATGAAGTCAGTGAACGATGAAATGTGACCCGAGCCTGGCTTGAACCTGAAGGTCTGTTTCATCATGACTTAGCTCAACCAGTAACTATCCTGTAAATAATTACCTAGCATGTTCCCTGACGCCATCTTTGGACTTAAACAAGACCAGACAGCCCTCAGTCCTACAGTGATAGTGGTCCTTGTAGAGATATTGACATCTTGGGTTACAAGGGTCATTAGCTGTGTACCTGAAATAACCACATGAAAACTAGAGCTGTCAGAGGATCTGACTATAGCCCCGCTATAGCGCTATCAGAGGAGTAAGACACATTGACTCTAAAAGCTTTTAACCTATCAGGGGAGCTTTCTTAGTTCCAGAGAAAACTTTAATATTTTTTTTTTCTTTGCTGGGGAGATAACCCCAAGAGTAATGTTGTTGGCCATTATTTACTTACATCCACCTAATGTTCATGTTTATACAAAGTTTCAGCTTTCTAGCTTTCTTAGTACCTGAGAAAACTGTATCGAAAATATTTTTCATGGTTTGATGGTTAGAAAAGTGAAATGATTTTTTTACTTGCAGAAAATATCCTATCAGGGGAGATAACTCCAAGAGTTATGGGCCTTTGGCCATTATTTTGGTAAGGGCCATACATCCACCCACTTTTCATGTTCATACAAAGTTTCAGTATTCTAGCTTTCTTAGTTCCTGAGAAAACTGTCACCAAACCTTTTCATTTATTAAAAAAAACTATACTATCAGGGGAGATAACTCCAAAAGTAATGGGCCCTCGGCCATTATTTTGGTTAGCTCCCTATATCCACCCATTGTCCACATTTATGCAAAGTTTGAGGTTTCTAGCTTCTTTAGTTCCTGAGAAAACTGTGACCAAACATTTTCATTTAAAAAAAACCTATATTTTCATTTATTTAAAAAACCTATCAGGAGAGATAACTCCAACAGTTATGGGCCCTTGGCCATTATTTTGGTAAGCTCCCTATATCCACCCATTGTCCACATTTATGCAAAGTTTGAGCTTTCTAGCTTCTTTCGTTCCTGAGAAAACTGTGACCAAACATTTTCATTTAAAAAAACCTATCAGGGGAGATAACTCCAAGAGTTATGGGCCCTTGGTCATAATTTCGGTAAGGTCCGTGGAGGCACCCATTGTCCACGTGTATACAAAGTTTTAGTTTTCTAGCTCTCTTAGTTTCGGGGAAAACTGTGACGAAAAAATAACGGAATAACGGAATTACGGAATTACAGAATTACAGAATTACGGAATTACAGAATTACGGAATGACAGGGCAAATCCAATATAGCCCCACTTTTCAAGCGGGGCTATAATAAAGATTTCTGGCCCTGCTATTATGAAACTAGAGCTGTCAGTGAAACTGACTAGGGCCCCGGCAGCGCTATCAGAGGAGTAGGAAAATGTTGATGTTAAAAAAGACGTTTTTTTTTTCCTTTCACCTCTAAGTATGACCTTGACCTTTGAGGTACGGACCTGGGTCTTGCGCGTGACACACTGTCACATTATGGTTAATATTTCTGCTAAGTAATATTTAAATCCATCCAGGTATAAGAAAGTTATAGATTGGACACAATGAAAAAGACGCTTTTTTGACTTTTTATCTCTAAGTATGACCTTGACCTTTGAGGTACGGCTGTGGGTCTTGCGTGTGACACTTCGTCACATTATGGTTAACATTTCTGCCAAGTAATTAAATCCATCCAGGAATAATAACAAAGTTATTAATTGGACACAGGAAAGACCCTTTTTTGACCTTTAACCTCTAAGTATGACCTTGACCTTTGAGGTACGGACCTGAGTCTTGCGCGCAACACTCCATCACATTATGGTTAACATTTCTGCCAAGTAATATTTAAATCCATCCAGGAATAAGAAAGTTATGGAGGATAAAAAAATTTGTGGACGGACAGACGGACAGACAGACAGACAGACAGACAGACGGACGGACAGAATGATGCCAAGTAATATTTAAATCCATCCAGGAATAATAAAAAGTTATGGAAGATAAAAAAATTTGTGGACGGACAGACGGACGGACGGTCTCACGAATGGATACTTAAGTGGCTAGGCGTCGGCATATTGACTACTTAAGCGGCAAATTCTCTTAAGCGGCAAGCCACCTAAGAGCGAATTTTTGCCACTTAAGTACCCAAATAACGGAATAAACCCCATTTGGACTCACGAATATATACTTAAGTGTCAAACTGTCCAAATTTTTTGCCCCCTAAATGTCGTTTCGTTGGTGCAGACGGACGGACAGACAGACAGACGGACGGACAGAGTGATTACTATAGGGCACCCACACTTTCAGTGCAACCGCCCTTTTTGAATCAGCAGAAGGGAATGACTTTAGAAAACATTTCAAGATGGGCCCCGTCAAGGGATTTAGGTACTTATCGCCTATGCGAGCAGCTAAGGTTCAGGCGAGCCTGTGCATCCGCACAGTCTCGCCAGAACCTTCGCTGCTCGCTATCAAGAGGAACCTTCAGACAGAAAGCCATCTCCCTGGCCCCTATGAATGGCTGGGCATGCGCAGTTAAAATTTGTCATGACGGAATGCTCGAAGACACAAATTCGCTTGGCGGGGCTCAGATTAACAACAGAATGTTGCCGGACCTGGCGGTGATTGAAACCATGACCACCTGATCACCAGTTCAGATGCACATCCAACTGAGACACTGACCATTAACCTAATGTATACTAGTGGACTCTTATATTGCTTTATGCTGGACAAGTCCATTTGGTCCTATAAGGAGTGTCAGGCCTATTTTTTGTTTTCATTTTGATTTTATTTTTGATAGAAAATTCTGTTGCACTGTTTGCCAAAGTACCCCTTTTGGGGTTTCCCGCATGCAACGGTTTAAAGATGGATTTCAAAAATGTATGGATAATATAGAAAAAAAATACCAAAAACAATTTAAAGATGGATCCCTAACATGTACAGCAAAAATGACCATAAATAATCATCTTTTATATAATCTATACAATTTTGTTTGGATGTTTAACTAACATGGTTTTTGAGGTGGACTCCAATAATAGTGTTATAAAGAGGTTGTGATGAACAGAAAATTTCCACTATTCCTACTAAAATTAAGATTTTTAAGGGGAATGGGAACACCTTCAGGGGAGGCAACTCCCACAAAAGCATTTTTGTCTCCCATGTCAATAGGGGTCAACTCTTAAAGGAAAGAATTTGCTCCTGAGGAGCAAATTCTTTCCTTTAAGAGAAGACCCCATTTTCAGTTGGCAAGGGTTATAGAAAAGTGAACAGGAAGTCCTGAAAATTGTCCCCCTTTGAAAAATGGCGGAAAACTCTGGCAGGTGTATCCATTCCCCTTACAAGCATCTTTTGAAGGTTTCAGTTATTTCTTTGTATTCTGTACCCAGTGTGATCTTGTAAGAGACCACCTTTGGGACTGTTCAAATTGTCTTTAAGACCATTTTTGAATAGTCCCAAAGGTGGTCTTAATATAGGAATTTTACTGTATATCGGACAAGGAAAACTACCAAATTACCTGACTAGGTAGTTCTTCCATGAGTCATCTTTTTCCCGTCTTTCCATGTAAACAGTCTTAGGTGGTTGTAGGATTGTTGAGGCTGGGTCAGCGACTCTCATTACTGCTTGTCCCACCAAACCTGTAGGCAGAGTACACGGCATAGCTGACACTGACTGGTAATCAGTCAAACTTGGGGAAACCTTGACCTGTGTTGGTAATGCAGAAGACTCACTGTGAGCAGTAAAAGTATTGATTGGTAAGTTTAAGGAACTGTCTAAATCATCATATTCTTTAGAATCTCTTGAATCTACTGCAAGTTTTTCAGACATATTCGAGTTTTCATCTTCCATAGACTCGTGCTCTGTTTTTGGGGAGGACGGGAAAAATGGTGTTGAAGCGCCATCTGACATCATACACGGTGAAGCAGAAGAGGAAGGTATATCGGGATTATCTTCTTGATCAGATAATGGTTCAAGTTTCGGTTTCTTCAACTCCAATGGTTCTGCCTGTTCAGCAGGACGTTTGACTCCGGATGACATCTGCAACCCACCTGCACCTCCAAGAAAATGAGAAATAATGTCTGCTCTGGGAATTAAGGCAGGCATTGGCTGAATAGGTTGTGGCTTTTGTCCGTCTTTGTCACGGTACTTCTTGTAGGCATTCTCAAAGTCACGTCTCTCATGCTTTCTCTTGTGAGAGTACAGCTGAGCAGTGGAATGAAGAACATAGTCACAGTCTGAAGAGAAAAAAACATGCAAGGCATAAATACACGCCGAGTCTGATAAACCTCATATCAAATGACATGAATCTTGTATTCTGTTTAGCTGTTATCCCCTTGTATACACTCTGAAAATGGCAACTATCAGTTATCAACTGTCCTTAGTGTGTCCTAACTTTTTGGCACGCAATAATCAGTCAATATGTTTAGTATCACCTGCATGTAATTTTTCCTATGATGTCAATATGTTTAGTATCACCTGCATGTAATTTTTCCTATGATTTTCTTAAGTAATTTGGCAATTTTTCAAGTAATAATAACATTTTTACCACTTTTCCCAGTAGTCTGGTTCATTCATAAAAGTGCAATGTCACATTGGCCTGATGAAGCTCACTTGTCCTGAGCTAGCATATCTTTATCTGGTCAAGGCATTACAATGCAATTAATACAGGGGGTAAACAGAACAGACATGGCAAAATTTGACAATTGTTTGCACTCATATGACCTTGAAAAGCAAGTCAAGGTCTCAGAAATCTAACCAAGTCTTTGGTTGGTTGCAATGATTTTATTCAGCAAAACAGGGTGCTGACAAACCGGCCCCAATAGCTCAGTTGGTAGAGTGTCCGCTCCGGGGAACGGGAGGTCACGGGTTTGATCCCGGGCCGCGACATACCAAAATCGTTAAAAATGGTACTAGCTGCTCCTCGCTTGGCACTCAGATTTACGGGGTAGAGCTAGGACTGGTCGACCAAGTGTCAGGATAATGTGACTGGGTGTGGTATCATGTAATGTGTCTGGGACATGATACTTCAGAGAGGCAGCACTATAAAAGTGAGCATTGAGCTCCCTGTCGCAACCAGACACCGTCGTGATATGACTGAAAAATTGTTGAAAGCGACATTAAACCCAAATTCACACATACACACACAAATACAGCAGGGAAAAGGACTAACATTTTTTTCACAGGGGCCAGCTGGGCACCCAACATATAAAACTTTGGGGCCCAGCCAAAAAGTTAGGGGCCCAGGACTAAAATTTTGAAAACAATAAAAACATTGTTCGATCCTGGATTGCCCGGCCCTGATAGCTCAGTTAAACCCCAATACAAAGAAACAAATCAATCCTGGATTCAGGGTTTTGGGGGCCTTGAGCCCACAGACCTTGTTAAAGGGGATCATTTAGAAAATACAGGGGCAGAGGCCTTAGATAGTCCTCTTCACTGGGTTGATGCAGTATTGATAGATGGATGGATGGATGGATGGATGTATTGGATAGATAGATAGATTTTCCCTGCACCGGGTGCTGACAAGATATTTTTGGTCCAAAACTAGACAGTTTTTCAGAGCTTGTGACCTTGAAAATGAGGTCAAAGTCACCAAAACCATAATCAATATCCATCCTAAAGACGTTACCGTGAAAGTTTGGCAGAATGCAGCAACAGATCAGGTCTGTAACTGCCTGCAAAAAGTTCAGCCATTTTCTAAATAAATATCTATAATACTCATTTACCTAATACTTCCAAATTTCACGATTCCATTCAGTATAAAATGAGTTGGCCAGCAATGGTATCTGACAGGTACGTACCGTAAAAATAAAAATAAAAACTTCGGACACCTTGAGAACATGCTGTTATTCTCCTAAAATGTTAACAAATAATTATTATTTTTCATGATCCAGGGAGGGGTCCAAAAAGTGAAGATAGAATGTCAAACAGTTTAGATCCTGACCAGACTGCTGATCTGGGTCTGCACTGTTTGTTTAGGCCTGCCTGTCCTAATACTTAGGATCATTACTGTAATCAGGAGGTCACCGGTCTGATACTAGCTGGGTTGGCATCACATGAACAGGTCCGTGAAATAAAGACCCCCCTAAACCCCACTTTATATAGAGAAAACTGGGGTTTACAGGAGTTCACATTATTTTCCTTAATTGAGGTCCAAGACATAGAGACGGGCCTCCGTGGCCTAGTGGATAAGAGCGCTGACTCTTAGTCATTAGGTCTCTCACCGCCGTAGGTTCGAGCCTCGCTCGGGCCACGTGTGAGACGCCAAGGTCTGCAACGGAAGGTCAGGTGGTTTTTCTCCGGGTACTCCGGTTTTCGCCCACCTCTGATTAACGATCGGCTCGTTATGAGTGAATAATCTTGAAAGGGCCGTAAAACCCAAACCAAAAAAAAAACCAAGACATAGATTGTGGGTACTCGTTAGAACCGCCTCAATGAGGCAGTTCTACAAGCACCCAAAACCGAGACATAGGTTGTGGGTACTCGTTAGAACCGCCTCAATGAGGCGGTTCTAACGAGCACCCAAAACCTATGATTGGAGTATAAATAAGAAAAATATCAAAGATTTTCATAAGAAAAGTTGCCATTTTGGAGATGTGAAAAATGCACTTTGTCGGACGGGTGTGTTTCCGTAATGGTAACATTCTTTGATGGAGACTGATTGTGAAATCTTTTCTATGGTCAGTCTTCCCCTACCTTTGCATCACGAAAACACGCCTATATCATTTTGACCCCCTTGAACCCCACTTTTATATAGTAAAACTGGGGTTTACAGGGGTAAACCTTATTTTTCTTATTTCTGCACTTAAATATAGATTGTGGGTACTCGTTAGAACTGCCTTAATGAGGGGGTTCTAACGAGTACCCACAATCTATATTTTGAAAAGAAATAAGAAAAATATCACAATTTTTCAGCTTAAAATGTTTGTTTTCTCGGGGGATAAAGTTTACAATGTATTTGTATAGGCGTGTTTTCGTAATGGTTTCAAGAAGGGCAGTTGTCTGGTTCTGGCGAATGAATATTCTCTGTACTGCTTAACTACTTAAGTATAAGACCGTCCAGGAAAATTGTGGATAGGTAAACAGACTGGCTTGATATAATCTAAATAGTGTTGACTGGGCTGGGAAACTTCAAACAAAGTAACAAAATGGGTTAATACTTACTATCAGGCCCCCGCCCATTGGGGCTTGAAGAAACAGATGGGCTGCATGATGCTTCCATGCAGAGCTGAAGCCGACCTGCACACAAGTACTTGTAAACCGCTTAGAGGATTTAATCCTGCCCAGGCAAAGTGGTGTGAGAGTCGGACCGTCCATGCTTATTAACCCTATTGGTTTCATTGGGCGGCCGGGCTTGAGATGTCATTTCATCTCAACGTCGGGTAAAAGTCTCACAAAATTGGAAGCAACAGCTCCAAAATAACATTTACAGTGTTGATGGGGACATTAAACCTCAAATCAAACAAAACAAACAAACATAATACTTACTATCCCTGATACAGTGGATATGGTTGCTGACTTTCGAGTAGCGACAACCCAGGAACCCACAATGCTCATACTTCATGAACTTCTTAAAGCCGTCTCGCCCTAATACTTCATCCTTTTGATGGTAACTCTTGTGCTTTTCTGTAAACAGAATTGACAAACATTCTTAATTCTTAAGCGGAACGGGAACACATGGTAGATTTTTCTGCCATTTTTCAAAGGGAGACAACTTTCGGGACTTCCTGTTCGCTTTTCTCTAAGCCCTGTCCTGCTGAAAAAGGGGTCTACTCTTAAAGGGAAGAATTTCCTGAGGAGCAAATTCTTTCCTTTAAGAGTTGAACCCTATTGACATGGTGCACAAAAATACTTTTGTAGGAGTTGCCTCCCCTGAAGGTGCACCCATCCCCCTTAATATGCCGAGAAAAACTGCATCTGAAAATGGCATCTGTTTATGTTGTCTGCTTTATCTTCTTGCAAACATATTTTTGCTTACCGGCAAACAGTTTGGGCCCAGATCAGACTGCTCCTACAGGAGCAGTCTGATCTGGGTCCATACTGTTTGCACCAATGACTTTTAAAGTAACCGGGAGACCACAAAGCAGACGACAACTGTCGGGATTGGCATCTGATGTGTTAAATGAGCCGGCGCACAACAAAACCTACAATACGGCATGCACGACCAGCAAAGACTCGGATCTGCCTAGTCGCATATGCCTAATATGTTAAGATATGTTGCTTATGTCTCTTTTCATAGCCCAGTGGCTATATAAGATTCATGGGATCAGTGAGAACTCATCAGACTACATGGATATGCAGGCTGATCTGAGTATTTTCTGGTCTTAAAGTCATATTGTAGATGTTATTGTTGACACATTACAAATCTTAAAAAATTTGGACACCTTGAGGAATTGCTGTAATTCTCCTATCATTTTAAATGTTTCCCAATCCAGCAACGCGCCAAAAGGTGCAGACGGAATGGCAAACAGTGTAGACCGTGATCAGACTACTCCTTCAGGAGCAGTCTGATCTGGGTCTGCACTATTTGCCTAGGCATGTCTGTCCAAATACTTAGGATCAATTCAGTATTATTGAGGTTCACAACCAGAAAAGACAAAATCTAGCTTGCACAGCTACACAGACTTGTGAAAGTCTTATGGAGATGAATGGCCCAGTCAACACAATTTTATGTCATTTTTTAGCCGGTCAGTTTATCTTTCCAAACTTTTCCTGGGCAGGCTTATATGTAAGCGGTTAACCAATACAGTGCACATTCTTTCATCAGAAACTGACGACTGCCCTTCTTGAATCAGGGGAAGGGAGAGAATGACCGTAGAAAAGATTTCATGATCAATCTCCACAAAAAAAATGTTGCCGACCCTGGCAGGTATTGATCCCATGTCCTCCTGATTGCCAGTCAGACATGCATCCGACTGAGATACCGAGGCCAGCTTACAAGGGCAACAAATAAATATTGTCCTATTGCAGCAGCAACCACTAAGGAGATGATCAGACTGCATCTGAATATTTAGGACAACTATGGTAACTGATTCTCACAAAACCTGATTTCTCATTACGAAAGCACGCCCATATAAATACATTGTAAATTTTACCACCGAAAAACGAGGAAAAATTGTTATATTTTTCTTATTTCAGAAATAAGTAAAATAAGGTTACCCCTGTAAACCTGTTTTACTATATAAAAGTGGGGTTCAAGGGGGTCAAAATTATATAGGCATGTTTTTGTGATGTGATGGGTTCTTAAGACATCATCAATGATGTGGTGTATATTACAAAGAATTTTCAACAAAATCACTAGTTTTTGTCTAAATAAAAAATTTCTTCCAAAACAAAGCAACAATTACCCATATCAGCCTTATTCTTGAATGTGAATTTACAGGTTGGCCTCAAGCAGTGGAAATGTGTTGTTCTCTGCCCATAGAAGGCACATGTCTGTGTCCCACAATCCTCTGTGGCTCTGAATCTTTGGAACCCCTCTGACATTATAGCAGAATCTTTTCTGTGGTAGTTGGCATGCATCTGAACATCTGAGGTGCTGATGTAAACCTTGTCACAGCCATTCTGATTTAGAAAGAAGATCACAAATTATTATACGGACCATTACAATTGTAATGTACTGATGAATAAATGTGACACCATTTTGGAAAGGAGAAAACCCATACTTTTGGAAACAGGCAGTGGCTTTTCTGGTATCTAAATCTAGTTTTAACCCATTTTGTACTGCACTGAATCTTCAGTCTTATATTTAGGATATCAGCTTGAAATATTTGGCGAAATTTCTGTAAAAATTGACAGGTTTTCTGTACAAAATGTTTAAATGGAAAATATTCTTACAGATCTTAACTTTTATTTAAGCTATGGAAAGGGAAGCTCTTCATTCTGTGCCAAGTAAATGTGTTATGGATTATTTCCCCCTGGTGCAAATGATTTCAAGGAATATTTTGATTCATGATTTTGGAATAATTTTCTCCACACTAAAATGCTGTGTCAGTTACTGATATATACCTTGTCTTCAGCCATGCTGTAGGAGCCAACTCTTTTGGTGACACGGGTAGAGTGGTTTGCTTTTTCTCAAAGCTAAGCAATGGAGACGGCAGTTAGAACCTGGATGGTTGACCGCGCTGTTTGATTTCTTGGACACTGCAGCAAAAACTGTATTGCTGGCAGCGATGGAATTGACTCTGCCCTCGTGTTGCCTACTGAGGCATTTGTGAATTTGTGATGCATTCAAGAAATGAGGAAGACAAATTAATGGTTATATACAGATATATATCACTTCTACAGCCTTGCTATCAGAGCTCTTTTGATGACGCAGGTAGAGTAGTTGGCTTTTTCACGAAGATTGCAATTGGTACCTGTATGGGTGACCATGTTGCTTGACTTCATGGGCAACACTACTTTGGGCACTCAAAAGCTACAATCATACAGTGCAATTTTTTTACAAAAGGTAAAGATATTTGCCTCAGCAGTCATCAAATTGGCAACTTTTGTCCTTACAAATTTGTTTCATTTTGGACACTGTTAATTTTTATGCTAGCTAGGTAATTGCAGAAGAATGTAGTTTTTATACGAATGAATGTCTACTCAAACGTTAAACAGTATTTCATAAATAGCATTTCTTGTAAAGCTGATCAAATGCAGTACCACGCTACCAATAAAAATAAAAAATGAGTTCCTTTAAGAGCAATGAAAACATTCATAAGAAAGAAGATGGGTCATACTACGTAGTTTCGGCTAATAAAGCCTCATCAGTAACCCTGCAATGATCCGGCAACGAAAGCCAGAGGAAACATACTGCAAATTTGCGAATTTCGAACTGGCAGTCGATTCAAAGACTGATATAAATCAAAATGGGGTCCAAATAATTAAAAACCTGTCTAGAATATGAGTCTAAACCAATAATTTGTTTCTGATTTCTCAGAATATTCCTTGTAATGGACACCCCTATTAGTAAGAGCTCCAAGCTATTGAGATTGAGCAATAGGTGGTCTGAAAGTACCAAAAATTTAAGCCAAAACCCTTTTAAGATCAACATATTGGAAGGTAGAAAACAGATGTTTCCCAACTTTTATGTCTTGCAAAAGCTTTGAAATTATGTGATACATTTAGGTACTGTTGCGCTTATTCGAAATTTGCTGAATGGCCATGTTAAATGACAGGATTCGAAATTTAAGATACACTGACAACTCAAAAAAGCATTTATTAACCATAACTGACACCACAATATAAGGTTATGGCAAATTTACCATGCTTTCAATATCTACTGGCATTTTCTGAGTCGAGACATGGTAAAAAGTACCTTAATTTATTGTATATCACTGTGTGACCGAATGCTGTGGAAAGCTATGCTTTTTCTCCAGTGCAAAATGTCTTTATATTTTATGATTTATGATATATGCACTACAAACAAAGTATTTGCATAGTCAAAAACAATTTTGGCCATTTCTGATGTCCTGAAGAACTCTTTGATAAATCAAATACACACAGTCCCGAATTGCTGCCAGAATATAAACAAGAGGCCCATGGGCCACTATGCTCACCAGAGCTCAGGTGGGCACTGCCCAATTGCAGCCATGTATTTTAACATGGTATCATTTTAATCTGCCAAGAGAACCCCAATATCCAAATGAGCACCCATGTGGATTCAGTATATGAAACATTAGGCCTTTTATGAAGTAGAGGGGCGGGACATGGACCCAATAGAGCCCTGGTTGGTATCACTAAATGTGTCTTATCACACTAGGATAGTTTAGCAGTGGAGATCTGTATGGCTGGAGATATAAGGCCTCTTAAACAGTGGAGGGGTTGGAGCATGCCCTGTCGATCCCAGGAAAGCCCAAGATTGTTGTCCCTAAATGTATATTATCATAAGGACCAAGTATATATATGGTTTAGGGGTGGGAATCTGAACAGTTTCCGAGATATGAGGCCCTTTTATGAAGTGGAAAGGCCCCTGCGGACACCCCTACAGTAGGTGTGCTAATAATAAGGAACAAGTACATATATGATTAAGGGGTGGGGATTTGAATGATTTCTGAAATATATGGCCTTTATAAGAAGTGGAAGTTCGGGGCACATTGCCTCAGCACTAAGAGATCCCCCAAAGTGGTGTGACTGAACGAGTCGTATCATAAGGAACAAGAATATATATGGTTTAGGGGTGGGGAGCTGAACGATTTCTGAGATATATGGCTTTTAATGAAGTCAAGCGGTGGGGCATGGCCCGGGCATGCCCTAGGGACTCACTAGCTGGTGTCACTGTATGCATCTTATCATAAGGAAGATGAATATATATGGTTTAGGGGTGGGGCTTGGACCAGTTTCTGAGATATAAGGCCTTTTCTGAAGTGCAGGGGTGGGGCAAGGCCCTGAGACCCCAGGTTGGTGTCAATGAATGTGTATTATCATAAGGAACAATAAGATATATGGTTTAGGGGTGGGGATCTGTAAGGTTTCCAAGATATTGTGATATTATGAAATGGAGGGGGTGGGGCATGGCCCCTGAACATCCCTGGGGACCCCCAGGTTGGTGTCACTGAATGCGTCTTATCATAATGAACGAGAATATATAATGTTTAGGGGTGGGGATCTGTAAGGTTACTGGGATATAGGGCCTTTTATGAAGTGGAGGGGGTGGGGCATGGCCCCGGCACATCCCAGGGGACACCCAGGTTGGTGTCACTGAGTCCATCTTATCATAAGGAACAAGAATATATATGGTTTAGGGGTGGGGATCTCAATGGTTCCTGAGATAAATGGCATTTTATGAAGTGGAGGGGGTGGGGCATGTCCCCGGCACATCCCGGGGGACCCCCAGGTTGGTATCACTTAATGCATCTTAGCATAAGGAACAAGAATATATATAGTTTAGGGGTTGGGATCTGAATGGTTTTTGAGATAAATGGCATTTTATGAAATAGAGGGGGCAGGGCATGTCCCCGACACATCCCGGGGGACCTCCAGGTTGATGTCACTTAATGCACCTTATCATAAGGAACAAGAATGTATATGGTTTATGGGTTGGGATTAGTAAGGTTTCTGAGATATAAGGCATTTTATGAAGTGGAGGGGATGGGGGATGGGGCATGGCCCCGGCACAACCTAGGGCCCCCACCCAGGTTGACATAAAAGCATATGGCTGAGGGAAGTTTACTCAAGGAACATGTTTATGTAAGTTTTGTTCAAGTATCTGCAATGACTTGGCAGTAAATGCCATTTTTCAGTTTTCCCCATTATAAGTCAATGGAAACTCTAAGTTGCCATAGCAACAAAACTGAAAGGCCAAATTTCATAAAAAACACAAAACCTGTAAAGGCAAATATGGTGAATATTTTCATAAAGTCTCAGCCTCCTAGAGCATATGGTTTCTGAGGAGATGATTTTTAGCTCACCAGATGTGTGAGCTCCGGGGGAGCTTATAGGATAGGCAGTTGTCCATCGTCGTCTGCGTTTGCGTCTGCGTCGTCTTCGTCAACATTTTCAAACGACATCTCCTCTGAAGCCACTGCCACTGGGCCGATTCAGCCCAAATTTCATCTGTAGTATCCTTGGGCAGGAGGATTGAAAGTTTGTGTTTTTAATGAAAATCGGCTCATTAGTTTGGTTGCTATGGCAACTTAGAGTTTCCATAGACTTATAATGGGGAAAATAGAAAAATGGCATTTACTGCCAAAGCTTTGCAGATATTTTGACAAAACTTTCATCGAAATGTTCCTTAGGCAATCTACTATCTGCCATATGATTTTAGGCCTACTGCTCATTTCTATTGGTTGCCATGGAAACCATAATAAAAAAAAATAGAAAAAAAAAAAACTTCAAAAATCATCTCCTCATAAACTGAATACTCTATTAGGCTGAGAGTTTTTGGAAATATTCACCATATTTGCCTTTATATGTTTTGTGTTTTTTATAAAATTTGGCTCTTTAGTTTGGTTGCTATGGCAACTTGGATTTTCCATAGACTTATAATGGGGAAAATTGAAAAACGGCATTTGCTGCCAAGTTATTACACATATTCTGACAAAACTTTTATAGAAATGACCTTGAGTAAATGTTTCTTAGCCATATGCTTTCACGCCAACATGGGGGTCTCTCAGGTTAAGCCGGGGCCATGCCCCAACCCCTCCACTTCATAAAAGTCCATATAACTCTGAAACCATCCAGATTCCTACCCCAAAACCATATATATTCTTGTTCCTTATGATAAGATGCATTCAGTGACACCAACCTGGGGGTCCCCCGGTACGTGCCGGGGTCATGCCCAACCCCCTCCATTCCATAAAAGGCCCAATATCTTACAGATCCCCACCCCTAAACCACATATATTCTTGTTCCTTATAAAAATATACATACACTGACACCAACTTGGGGGTCTCCCGGGATGCGCCTGGGCCTTGCCCATCCCTTCTTCTTCTTCACAAAAGGCCATATATCTCAGAAACCATTTAGATCCCCACCCTAAAACCATATATATTATTGTTCCTTATGATAAGACGCATTCAGTGACACCAACCTGGGGGGTCCCCCGGGTTGTGTTGGGGTCTTGCCCCACCCCCTCCATTTCATAAAAGGCCCAATATCTTGGCAACCTTTCAGATCCCCACCCCTAAACCCTATATATTCTTGGTCCTTATGAAATGACTCATTCATTGACACCAATTTGGGGGTCTTCCTGGGTGCGCCGGGGCCTTGCCCCACCCCTCCATTTCACAAAAGGCCATCTATCTCAGAAACCATTCAGATCCCCGCCCCAAAACCTTATATATTCTTGTTTCTTATGATATGACGCATTCATTGACACTAACCTAGGGGTCCCCCAGGATGTGCCGGAGTCGTGCGTCACCCCTTCATTTCATTAAAGACCCAATATCTTGGAAACCTTACAGATCCCCACCTCTAACCATATATATTGTTGTTCCTTATGATAAGACACATGCATTGACATCAACCTGGAGGTCTTCCGGGTAAGCCAGGGCCTTGCCCCATCCCACCACTTCACAAAAGGCTATATATCTCAGAAACTGTTCAGAGTCCCACCCCTAAACCATATATAATTTTATCTTCTTTGTGATAAGACACATACAAATAACACTAGCTTGGGAGTCATCCGGACTGCCTTGGTCGTGCCCCACTGCTTTACTTCATTAAAAGCTATATATATCAGAAATCATTCAGATCCCCACCCATAAACTATAATATTATTGTTCCTTATGATAAGACTCATTCAGTCACACCAATCTGGGGGTCACTTTGTGCTAGGGCAATGCGCCCAACCAATAAAAATGGGCAGAAGGCCTAAAATCATACGGCAGATAGTAGATTGCCTATGGAACATTTCCATGAAAGTTTTGTCAAAATATCTGCAGAGGCTTGGCAGTAAATGCCATTTTTCAATTTTCCCCATTATAAGTCTATGGACACTACAAGTTGCCAGAGCAACCAAACTAATGAGCCGATTTTGAAAAAAAAAAAAAAAAAACACACACAAACTTTCAATTCCCTAGCCCAAGGATAATACAGATAAAATTTGGGCCCAATCGGCCCAGTGGCTTCAGAGGAGATATCGTTTGAAAGTGTTGACGCAGACGACATACGTCATACGACGGACGACGACGGACAACTGCCTATCCTATAAGCTCCCCCGGAGCCTTCGGCTCTGGTGAGCTAAAATGTTCACTATTTAACATACAATTCACATTCAAATGAAAAGGCCTCACTGGTGTCTATGGAGCTAAACTTTTTGCTGAAATCATCACCATCATCATCATCATTGTCATCAATGGCAATGTCATCATTGACAGTATTTATTGTCGGTGCCATAATCTAAATATTTAAAATATGAGCATTTAGTATATAAACACCATATGTTTAAACAATCAGTTTCTAGCCAGGGCATCAATAACAATATTAATATCAGGACCATTTCATTTATAGCACCAATATCAGCAATATAATGTAGCCAAACCAACGATTTGGATTATTTAGTTTTGGGACACTAACTGCACACCTGGGTCAAAGGTCTGATCCTTTGTTTGGAAATTTCATAGAGGGTTTCCATCCCATGAGATTCAACAGGTAAGGACCAGACAAGACTGTGCTAATGCCAAAGATGCTGATTACAGTGTGTGTACACACAGGCTTATCTGCATATTTATCGTTCACTCATGAAATTTGCAGGTTTTCTCATGATGAGGCTCATTCATTGTGGTCTATAATATATTAAATGATAAAAGTGTATGAATAGATTGGTGCAAATGTTAAGCAGCTAAACTACACAGTTTGATCTAATCCGGTGTGAAAATATTTCTATGAAGCAGCCATCACTATTGTACCACTTTTGGAGCGACTATACTTACACATTCTATGCCAAATAGAGAATAGTATTCTCAATTCTCAAACAATCTATTATTTTATTCCTAACAATTCCAGAAAGGGGTGTGTGCATGGCATATGCTGGTTACAAAAACACATTATAATGTTTTTACTATTTAGCAATATACAAGTTGCCTATGTTAACTTAAAACAAGTTTTTCGTGAAAAGCTTGCCCCAAATATGCTTACCATAGTCCAATTTTGGACCATTTTACTGGTTAGAATCATGGTTTGTATCATATTTATACTTCATTAATGAGTTTCCTGCATGAAACAAGTTAAACAAATGTAAATTGCACCACTGTTAATGACTACATCTGAAAAGACCTTAATATTTCAACATTGACCTAATGTTAGTCTTATTACATAACTGGCACATTCGTGAACTTGCGTACCGCATGTTGGCATGATATAAAACATGTTTTGCAAGACTTAAAAAATGGGAAATATTGTGTTTCATACTGCCCAGATATAGTACTAAAATAATATACTAAAGAGAATTTTGGTACCATGGTGGCCACTCAAAATGCATTTTTGTGAGCTTTCGTCACACGGGAGCTTCTACTATATAAACCCTTAAATTTTTTATTTTAGCTGTGTACTCATAAGAAGTATCCACAGAGAACGGAAATAGGGAGAAGACCACAATTTCTCATGAAAATACTGTAAAATCCTTAAAAGTTTGGACACCTTATGGACTTGCTAAAACTCTCCTAAAATTTTAACAGTTCTGTTTCATGATCCAAAAAGGAGTCCAAAATGTGCAGCCAAAATGGCAAACAGTGTAGATCCTGATCAGACTGCTCCTTCAGGAGCAGTCTGATCTGGGTCTGCACTGTTTGCTTAGGCCTGTCTGTCCCAATACTAAGGATCATTACGGTATTGTCACTTTCAAAGCCATGCAAGACAGCTTTAACCCTTCAGGAGCAGTCTGATCTGGGTCTGCACTGTTTGCTTATGCCTGTCTGTCCCAATACTAAGGATCAATACGGTATTGTCATTACGGTATTGTCACTTTCAAAGCCATGCAAGACAGCTTTAACCCTTCAGGAGCAGTCTGATCTGGGTCTGCACTGTTTGCTTATGCCTGTCTGTCCCAATACTAAGGATCATTACGGTATTGTCACTTTCAAGGCCATGCAAGGCAGCTTTAACCCTATCAGCCCCGATAACAAATACAGAAGGTGCCTTTGAAATAAGTGTTGTTCCTAATGAGATGGTTCATAATGAGCCAGAGATGGTTCATAATGAGCAATCTCATCAGGATCTACACTATTTGCCGAAATGATTGTGACTAAAAATCCCTATGGGTAACAATGAATGTGTCCAAATACAATGATGGAAGAGATCACTTTAGAAGTCCGGGATTAAGCCATTATGTACTGAATGGAATCTTCCCCTTCATATAGAGCAGGAGTCCATTTCAGTTCCTTTCAGAAATTTGATGTGAAAATGGTTGAACTTACTGCAAACAGGGAAGGCCCTGATCAGATGCCACATTCTGCAGCATCTGATCTGGGTCTACAGTTTTGCTAATGACCTGTTTTAGGGTATACCATATACCGTAAAAATCCTAAAAATTTGGACACCTTGAGGACTTGCTGTAATTCTCCAAAAGTTTTACCAGATTTGTTTCATGATAGATGGAAGTATAGATGGAAAGCACAGAGTGTAGATCCTGATCAGACTGCTCCTTCAGGAACAGTCTGATCTGGGTGTGCACTGTTTGCTCAGGCCTCTGTGTCCCAATACTTAGGATCATTACGGTAAAATAGAATATTACATGAACATCTTAAACAGAAACCTACCTGCAGGCAGTGATAATGAGTCTGGCGGCCATTATGTGTACATGGACCAAATCTTTTCGTACAGTTATCCAGGGGACTAAACCTAAGAAAACCATGAGCCAGGGACTCCTCCCTCTTCCGATGCCACTTGTAATGTCGGACCATCTCTTCTTTCTTGATAAAGACATGAAAGTTACAGTCGATGCAGTGGTAGTGTTCCTTGTAGTTGAGGTCCAGGCAGTGTTTGCCTCCACACTCGTTCCCATTGTTGTACCTAGACGAAGAATTTATCATAAGTACAGTCAAACTTCAATGGCTCGAACACCTTTGGGACCATGAAAATCAGTTCGAGACAGGGGTAGTTCGAGCCATTGATGGTTACTGCCAGGAGGCATAAAGAGATACTTTTAGACATCTTTTCGGCGTTCTATAATGAAAATGTATGCTGTGTGTACTCATTAGAATCGCCTCGATGAGGTGATTCTAATGAGTACACACAGCATACATTTGCAAGATAAAAGAATAAAATCTCCTTAATTATCCCCACTATTTCTTATGTAGAGGATTTCGCTAGGGGCTCAAGAATGGGTTTGACACATCCATGGTAAACGAGCCATCGGTGTTCGAGCCATCGAAGTTCTACTGTATTCTAAAGACAGTGATTCCTTGAGTCATTACTGAATTTTTTCTATTATTTGGGCTCTAAGGCCCTTTCATAATTATTGCTGTGTTGATTGATTGATTGTTTGGGGTTAATGACAACTGTCAACCCTTGTGAGTCATTTTGTTTCACCTCCCAGAGAAAGGAAGAAAAGAGATAGAAGTGATAGAAGAGGAGATGCAAGTGAGAGACAGGAAAGAAAGAGGAAAATGAATGGAAGTGTATAGAAACAGAAGAAACAACACTTCCCATCTACCCTTACCTGCTGCAAGGGCAGCAGGCCTTGCACAACTGTTAGCCAATATTGGTTGTACACTCCAGTGATGCAAGATACACAACTACTTTGCCTCACCCAACCACCCGACCTGATGCTGTGTCTAAAAATAACTGGACGAGTGGAAAACAGTGTATAGACCCTGACAAGATGCCACATTATGTGGCGTTTCATCTGGGTCTACACTGTTTGCTCAGGCCTGTCTGTCTAAATACATACAGTAAATACATTACCTATGATTTCTACATCTAAAATTTTGACTGCATCTGAGCAGGTCAGTTTAACCAAGAATACCTGTTTTATTTGTCATTTTTTCTTGGTTTTATGGCCCTTCCAAGATAATTTCACTTGTATTGAGTCAATCCTTAATCAGAGATGGGTGAAAACCGAGTGCCCGGAGAAAAACCACCTGACCTTCCGTTGCAGAACTTGGCGTGTCACGTGACCCAAGCCAGGCTCGAACCACAGTGGTGAGAGACCTAATGATTAATAGCCAGGGCTCTTATCCACGACTAAGGCCACAGAGGCCCGTGATTATGTTGTCTGCTGCAGCTACTTGCAAACTTTTTAAGAGGTATTTTTCATGCAGGCAAACAGTGTGGACCCTGATCAGACTGCTCCTAGAGAAGCAGTCTGATTCTAGGAGCAGTCTGATCTGGATCCACACTGTTAGCAAAAATAGCTTTCAAAGTTACAGGCAGATGACATAAGCAGACGACAATTGTTGTGTTTGGCATTTTATGGGTTAACCCATTGTATGTGGGAAACCCTTAAAGTACCTTGGCAAACAGTACAGGCTCAGATCAGACGCCGCAGAATGCAGCATCTGATCAGGGCCTGCACTCTTTGCTCACACAATTTTTGGTTAAAAATAGATAAAAACAAAAAAATAGGCCTGACACCCCTTATATGGCAAATGGACTTGTCCAACATATAGCAATGGAAGAGTCCACTAGTATACAATGGGTTAATAGAGCAAACCCCAGAGACAGGTTTTCTCATGACCACTCACATACTGTATCCATCCATTTTAGCAACCATGACCCTATAAGTGCCCACCCCACAAAAAATTTAGGGATGTCAGGTTGTTTTTTCATCAAAATTTATTTGGGAAATGACCAAACTTTTAGCAAACAGTGGAAGCCCTGATCAGACGTCACGTTCTGCGACGTCTGTCTGGGCCTGCACTGTTTGCCAAGGTACCGGCTTTGGGGTTTCTGGTACTAAATGGGTTGAACCTACCGTTCCAACCCAATTCAGTGCTTTAACTTTCTGAGTGACGTCATACGGCATTTTGCAACACAAATGACTTATTTTAAAAGTGTGTATAAGTGCCCAGTCTTGGCAATTTTCAAAGCACCCTGGGCGCTAAAAGGGTTGCATATGGTAATTTGTATTTGTGAAAGGTATAACTTTGCTCTAATTCTTAAAGGTTTTTCTGTTTTATAAAAGTCAAATTGCCTTTAAAATGGACAAAATTTGAAAACAATTTTAAAGGCCATTGAGTCTAAAATCAATGTATTTTGCCATTTTGCAGACCTGACATTTATTAAATAAGCCAATATTTTGAGAATCATGGTATTTTTCTCATCACATCAAAAATTACTGGGATTTCCTGCTTCTGAAATATGGGAAAATGTATTTTTTCACATAAACCACTTAAAATTGATAATTTAAAGACCAATTTTATGTAATTCTGTCCATGTCATAGAAAGATATTAGTTGAGCCACAGTAAATTAACTGTCAAATGCAACAGATAACATTTGAACTTTCTCAGAGAAAATAAAAACTGGTCATTGCATGAAATGCATCCGCTAGTCCCAGTCAGCACCATTAACCTTTACCACACTCCAGACCAATTCAGCAGTCTGACAAATTGTTGATATTGCACGACCCGCAGAAAAAGCGACCGACTGAAGTCGGTTGATTTCTAAGAGTGCCCTAAAATCACCGTGTCATTCTGTCAGTGTGTCAGTCCGTAACCCGTTTGTGAAAATTGGTGATAGTGACTTAACCGCTTGGAATATTTGAACAATTTTTGGCATACTGATAGTTATCAATGAGATCTAACCAATGAACTTGCGAAATATTACATTCCATTTAGTATAGCCTCGGCGAGGCGAAAAATGTGAAAATTTTCGAACTGCTTCTCCTCGGAAACCGTTGGGCCGATTGAAGTCAAATTTCATATGGAGCCTCTATGGGATGGGGGAAACCAAAATTTGCTCATGGGGTCCAGGTCACATGACCAAAATGGTCGCCAAGACATATATGGTAAAAACCCTTCAAAAATAGTCTTCTCCAGAACCACTGGGCAGATTTCCACGAAACTTAATAAATAGCATCTGGGACGTAGGCCCATCATAAATTGCTAAAATGGTGACCCTGGGTTGACCTTGACCTTCTTTGTGCCTACGTCAAACTTTGAATCATATGCTTTTGTATTAGAAAAGTGAGAATGCATTTTATCTTGCAAACGATTCAGAAAACAGTACTAAAGTATAAGATATATTTTTGCTCCTTACGATAAGGCGCATTTATTGGGGGAACTGTTTTAGGTCCAGGTCACATGACCAAAATGGCCGCCATACCCATATATGGTAACACTCATAAAGCTAAAAGCATCCGGCAGGTCGTGCACTTCAGCTGAAGCACTGGTTTTTCTTATTTTTCCCAGAAAACAGGGCTTGACATCTCATTCAAATTATCTCCATAAATATTTCAAAATGTTGTCTGCTGCTGAAAAATACCCAGCATGCATAGTGCTAATATCAGGTTGCGCCACTAATACTTCATCTTTCATGGGTAGACCTTGATAGTCCTAAGTGGTTATTCCGTAAAAATCCCAAAAATTCAGACACCTCGAGGACTTGTTGAAATTCTCCAGAAATTTTAACAAATTTGTTTCCCGATCGACCAAGGAATCAGAAGTGCAGAATGAATGGCAAACAGTGTAGAGACTGATTAGACTGCTCCTTCAAGATGTCTATCCAAATACCTAGGATCATTACGGTATTCTCTCTCCTACTAATATGTATATAAGTGTAGAAGTGTGCTGGCTCAATATAACTGAAACAGTGTTGACTGGGCCATTAAACTCTAAACAAACAAGCAAATCACACCACATGACAACTGCTCTTCTTGAACCAGTGTGAAATAGACATTATAATGATCATAGAAAGTTATAGACGAACTCTGTATACAGCAGGACTCTTGTCCATTTTGTAATTTAGGGGTGTCGGGTTCCGTTATTTTCTAAATACTTAGAAAATGGTAAGTAACTTCCTCCTGCACTGTCAGGGTGTCCACAATTCGAGTAAAGCAAAATTCCCTGACTTTTCCCTGACTTTTCCCTGACTAAAATCAAATTTCCCTGACCAACGTTTTTGACATTTTGCGCATGAAGTTCTAACATTTGTTGGCCTCTGCCTCCCCTACAGCCAACCCTCTCCTCCTTTTACAATACCAGCTGCAATTGTCTTACTCTTTTTTATGTTTGTATTTTCCCTTTGAATTTATTTTCTATTTTTCTTTTTTCTAAACCCATACATGTACATGTATTTACATAAGTCATTTGTATTGTTGGATGAATTCCTTGAAACAAGAGGCTCAATGGGCCTAATCACTCACCTTGGGAACATTTTAGAAAGCTGTTTGCCTCATGGTTTCAGAGCAGAAGATTTTTTTTTTGTGGTTTAAGAGCAGAAGATTTTTTGTGAAGTTCTTCCAATTATAAATCAGTGGGAGATAATGAGCCAAGGGTAGTAGCCATGGCTGGCAGGATTTATGCTGATGATGGCAGGGGCATGATTGGCAGGATTTATGTGAGGAACCACCTGGCCTTGCTACATTCTAAATATCTTAGCTCTGGACCTTGTGGATTCAGAGAAGAAAACAAAATCCATTGTAGGTCTATGGGAGCTTCTGAGCACCGGGGTGTGGCCAATTCTGACCCCAAGGGCAAGATTTGCAGGATTTATGTAGGTGATGATTTTACGCTGCTACATACTAATCTTAGCTATGGGCTTTATGGTTTCGGAAAAGAAGATTTTTGCATTTTTTTTCCATAATAAGTCTATGGAAGCTAAGAAGCCCCAGGGTGTGTCCAATTTGGACCACAGGGGTATGATTGGCAGGATTTATGTAGGGGAACACTTGACGTTGCTACATACTAAATAGCAAAGCTCTAGGCCTTGTGGTTTCAGAGTAGAAGATTTTTTTATGTTTTTTTTTTCCCCATTGTAAGTCTATGGGAGATAAGGCCATGGTAATAAGAGTTTCCATCTTATCTGCCCCAAAACATTTTGCTTCTTTTCACCCTACCTGATAAAGCTTCGCATGAAATTTAATCATGATTTGACAACTGGCTTTAAAGATATACTTATTTGATTTGGGAGCTTAGGAGGCCCCAATGCCAGGCCAATTTGGACCCCAGGAGCATGATTGGCAGGATTTATGTAAGGGACCACTTGGCTTTGCTACATAATAAATATCTAAGCTTTTGGCCTTGAGGATTCAGAGAAGAAGATTTTTAAAGTCTTTTCATTGTAGGTCTATGGGAGCTTATGAGTACCAGGGCTTAGCCAATTCTGATCTTAGGACATGATTGTTCAAATGGTGGGATTCAGGTAGGTGGCCATTTTACGTTGCTACATAAGATTATGGTTTTGGAGAGGCCTTTTGAAGCTTTTTATCCATTATAAGTCTATGGAAGCTAAGGAGCCCTGGGGCGTGGCCAATTTGGATCCCAGGGGCATGACTGACAGGATTTATGTAGGGGATCACTTGACATTGTTACTTACTAAATATCTAAGCTTTGGGCCTTGTGGATTCAGAGGAGACCATTTTTAATTTTTTCCATTGTTAGTCTATGGGAGCTTATAAGCCCCGGGGCATGGCCAATTCTGACCCCAGGGGCATGATTGGCAGGATTTATGTAGGTGACCATTTTAAGTTGCTACATACTAAATATATCTTAGCTATGGGCTTTATGGATTTTTGAAGCTTTTTTTCCCATTATAAGTCTATGGAAGCTAAGGAGCCCCAAGGCATGGCTAATTTGGACCCCGAGGTTTGATTGGAAGGATTTATGTAGGGGACCATTTGACATTGCTACATACTGAATATCTAAGCTTAGGGCCTTGTGGATTCAGAGAAGAAGATTTTTAAAGTTTTTTTTTTCCATTGTAAGTCTATGGGAGCTTATGAGCCCTGGGTCGTGGCCAATTCTGACCCCAGGGGCATGATTGGCAGGATTTATAAAGGTGACCATTTTGCATTGCTACATACTAAATATCTGAGCTATGGGCTTTATGGTTTCGGAGAAGAAGATTTTTGAAGCTTTTCTTCCATTACATGTATAAGTCTATGGCAGCTATGGATCCGCCCTTGGGCATGGCCAATGTGGATCCCAGGGGCATGATTGGCAGGATTTATGTAGGGGACCACTTGACTTTGATGTATACTAAATATCTTAGCTTTAGGCCTTGTGGATTCAGAGAAGATTTTTAAAGGTTTTTTTTCCATTGTAAGTCTATGGGAGCATATGAGCCCCGGAGCTTGGCCAATTCTGACCCCAGGGGCAATCATTGATTGGCAGGATTTATGTATGAACCATTTTGCATAGCTACATACTAAATATTTGAGCCATGGGCTCTATGGTTTCGGAGAAGAAGATTTTTGAAGCTGTTTTTTCCATTATAAGTCTATGGAAGCTAAAGAGCCCTGGGGCGTGGCCAATTTGGACCCCAGGGGACGATTGGCAGGATTTATGTAGGGGACAACTTGACGTTGCTACATACTAAATAGCAAAGCTCTGGGCCTTGTGGTTTCAGAGAAGAAGATTTTTTTAGTTTTTACCACTGTTAGTCTATGGCAGCTTTATGTTGCCATGGCAACAAGAGTCACCATCTGATCTGCCCCAAAATTTGCATCTTTTCTCCCTACCTGATAATGCTTCACATGAAATTTAATCATGATTGGCCTATTAGCTTTAAAGATATACTTTTTGAAAATGTGAACGGACGACGGACTTGGGAGCATTGGCATACTATTACCTCACCTTAGTCTTCCGCTCAGGTGAGCTAATGAAATGCAAGTCCAAATACATAGATCTGTTAGCCTGCTCCTCCCCTATAGCCAACCCTTACCACCCTTTAGTTTCTTCTCAAAGAATAATTTACCAAATGCAATACTTAAGAAGTGGACAAGACATTATTATTATTATAATTATTATTATCAAGGTAAAACCCAAACACTGCCTTAGCCTTTAGTTTTGATGTTTTTTTTTTATCATTCATGGACATATTTTTTCAAAATTCCCTGACTTTTCCCTGACTTTTGCAAAAATTTCAAAATTCCCTGACCAATTTCAAAATTCCCTGACAATTCCCTGACCTTGAAAAAATATTTTTTTCCCTGACTTTTTCCCTGACCGTGGACACCCTGACTGTATGTAAATGACCCTTTTTGGGACTTCCCGTTTGTTTGTTTGATTTGAGGTTTAATGTCCCCGTCAACACTGTATAGGTCATTTTGGAGACGTTGCTTCCAATTTGGGGGACTTTTACCTGACATTGAGATGAAATGACATCTCAAGCCCTGCCGCCCAATGAAACCTACAGGGTTTATATGCATGGATGGTCTGACTGGCACCACTTTTCCTGGGCAGGCATAGAATCTCTAAGCTGTTTACTAGTGCCCATGGGCAGTTGTTTCAGCTCTGCGTTGCAGCATCATGCTGCCCGATCTATTTCTTCAAGCCCTGATGTGGTGGGGGGGGTGGTTGGCTGAGACTTCCCATATAAAATGGAGTTAATATTATTACTTGCACCATAATACCTTTTAAGATACTTCGAGTAATCTGGGAGAAGGGCTTTAGCTGCTGCATTGGGATTCAAACTTGGGTTGCTGAACACGGAACTGATGTAGGCGGCACTGCTGGTAAAACGATCATTCTGAACCTTGCTGTTTCCTGAAACAGACAAAAACAACCAAACTGTTTATCCCCTTGTCCTGCTGAACATAAAAGTCCCTACCTTTGCAGTGTAGATCCAGTTCTGAAGGCAACTGATCAGGATCTTAGTGTTGTTTGTCATGCTGTAAAAGTCATGCTGTTTGTGAAGTCATGCTGTTTGCGAAAAGCAAATACAGTAAAATCTGTCATGATAGAGACCACCTCTTTTAAGAAAGCAACCTGTATTAACCCTTCTCTTGCTGAATATTCATTTAAGCCACACCCATTTCTGTCTATCAACCAATCAAATTACTTGATGTAATTTATTGCTACAAATTCATAAAGTGAATGTCAAACAGTGTAGATCCTGATCAGATGGCCATCTGATTTGGATCTATCTGTTTGCAAAGATAGGGGTTGTCGTGAACAGCAAGATAAGGGTTAAGCAAGCAAGCTTTAGGTTCCTGAAAAAGGAAAATTCACTTAAATTCACCTGAATTAAGCAAGCACCTAAGGGATGCCAAAATGTGCTTGCTTAGGACAGGTGCTTGCTTAATACAGGTGAATTTAGGTTGGACTGTATATCAGTTTGTGAATTTGTTGGAATTAATCGCATAAGTAATTTGATTGAAGGCTATGGCGAAATTAATTTATTCAGCAGGACACAGGTTAAAAGTGAACTCATACATACAGAACAGAGAAACATTCAACTCTGTAGACTGACCAGTACAAACACATATGTCAACAGGGCAGATCCAGATCAGACAGCTTATAATAAGTCTCATTTAAAAGAGCTACACTGTTTGCCAACCAGAATCCAGCTATTCAAAGCATTGTTAGCTTAACAAGCTCGTTAGCGGTCAAATTGTTAACTGCTCTAGCAAGTACAATATCTGGTATTTTTGCTGCAAAACTGTGAGTAGCTTTTGCCTACCTTTTGCCATATTAAAATGATCAAAGTTTTAACGATTCATTCACAAATGACATTGTTAGTTTTGAACAACTGGCCCCATAAACAATATTGAACAAGATGTGTTTGTGAAACACGAACATGTCCACGGGCATGGTCATTTTTTTATTCAAAGTTGCTCACAGTTCAAGATTTTTGTTTGTGTGTGAAGCCCTTGATACAAGAAACTCACATGCCAATATGAAAGCTCTATCTTAAACGGTTCAAAAGTTATGAACAATAATATTTTTCTTTAAAGTAGGTCAAGGTCACAGGTCAAACAATTTGCATGAATGTAAAGCTATTGTCACAAGGAACCTACATGCCAAATATTAAGGCTCTATCTTAAATGGTTCAAAAGTTACGAACAATTTTATTTTTTCTTTTAAGTAGGTCAAAGGTCAAGGTCATGATCCAAACATTTTGCATGTATGAAAAGCTCTAATGAAAGGGAACCTACATGCCAAATATGAAAGCTCTATCCAAAACGGTTCAAAAGTTATGACCAAAAATGTTTATTTTTTAAGAAGGTCAACGGTCAAGGTCACAGGTCAAAATTTTTGCATGAATGTAAAGCGATTGTCACAAGGAACCTACATGCTAAATATGAAGGCTGTATCTCAAACGGTTCAAGAGTTATGACCAATGTTAACTTTTTCTTTTATGTAGGTCAAAGGTCAAGGTCAAGGTCAAAATTTTTTGTGTGAATCTAAAGCTCTTGTCATAAGGAACATACATGCAAAATATGAAGGCTCTATCTCAAACCATTCAAAAGTTATGACCAAATTATTTTTTTATTTTAAGTAGGTCAACGGTCAAGGTCACAGGTTCAAATTTTTGACATGAATGTAAAGTTCTTGTCACAAGGAACATACATGCTAAATATGAAGGTTGTATCTCAAACGGTTCAAAAGTTATGACCAATGTTAACTTTTTCTTTTATGTAGGTCAAAGGTCAAGGTCAAGGTCAAAATTTTTTGTGTGAATCTAAAGCTCTTGTCACAAGGAACCTACATGCAAAATATGAAGGCTCTATCTCAAGCCATTCAAAAGTTATGACCATAATGTTATTTTTTTATTTTAAGTAGGTCAAAGGTCAAGGTCAAGGTCACAAGTCTAAATTTTTGACATGAATGTAAAGCTCTTGTCACAAGAAACATGCATGCTAAACATGAAGGCTGTATCTCAAACGGTTCAAAAGTTATGACCAATGTTAACTGTTTCTTTTATGTATGTCAAAGGTCAAAGTCAAGGTCACAGGTCAAAATTTTTTGTGTGAATGTAAAGCTCTTGTCACAAGGAAGCTACATGCAAAATATGAAGGCTCTATCTCAAACGGTTTAAAAGTTATGACCAAAATGTTATTTTTTTTATTTTAAGTAGGTCAAAGGTCAAGGTTAAGGTCACAGGTCAAAATTTTTGCATGAATGTAAAGCTTTTGTCACAAGGAACATACATGCTAAATATAAAGGCTGTATCTCAAGTGGTTAAAAAGTTATGACCAATGTTATTTTTTTCTTTGAAGTAGGTCAAAGGTCACGGTCAAGGTCACAGGTCAAATTTTTTTCCATGAATGTGAAGGTCTTGTCACAAGGAACCTTCAGGCCAAATATGAAAGCTCTATCTCAAACGGTTCAAAAGTTATGGCCAACGTTAAAGTTGTCCACGTACAAACCAACAAACCAACAAACCTACAAACCAACAAACAGACAGGGCAAAAACAATATGTCCCCGCTATCACTACCGGGGACATAAAAAAAATCCTATAAGCAAGATTGGATTTGTCTAAATTCAAAGCTTCAGAAACTTGGGGGTAAAAGAGTTAAGCTAGCATCACTGTGACAGCCAAATGTGATTGCTTAAGACAGGTGCTTGATATCAGCAGGTTCCTCTCTACCCATGTGTCATTGTAGGGGATCAGAAAAACTGCACTGCATATTCAAAACAGAGGAGTAACAGTTACTATTGAAAGCTATGCAGATTTTAGTCAAATCTGGTAGCTCATAAAAATAGCACTCACATTATATAATAAATGTCTGTGTGGGACTGAAATGTGCAGTTAAATTGAAGGATATTGTCACATCAACCCATTGTTTACTGGTGGACACTTCCATTGCTATATGTTGGACAAGTCCATTGTTATATAAGGGGTGCCATGCAGGCCTATTTTTGGCTTTTATTCTATATTTGACAGAAAATTCTGATTGCAAATAGTGCAGGCCCTGATCAGATGCTATGTTCTGTGGCATCTGGTTTCCTGCCTGCAATGGGTTAATAGCATATATGGCCCAGATTTCTAAACACCACAACTCCTACCTTTGTAAAAAGTGTAGATCCAGATCAAATGGCTTCTGAAGCCATTACTGATCAGAATCTTCACTGTTTGTCATGCAGTTTGTGAATTTAACAAACATATTCTATCTAATAAGTTAATTTGATGATAGACAGCAATGGGAGTGGCTTGATTAATTTATGCAGCAGGATAAGAGTTACATTTTCCTGGCAATTCTAGATACACTGACATTACAAAGGAACACTTTCAACATTTTTGACAGTTTTATAGTCATTGAGGAAATTCCACCATTGTTGTCTCCTTTGTTTTGTCCCATTTTTCACTGAATGGAATCTTCCATCGGATCCATTTCAAAATTTATGGTACTAGGTTGAGTCGATTTTAGAAACTGATTTTAAAAATTGATGAAGTTTTTGCAAACAGTGAAGGCCCTGATCAGATGCCGCATACTGCGGCATCTGATCTGGGCCTGCACTGTTTGCCATAGACCCATTTTTTAGTTTTCCGTATAAAACGGGTTAAAAAATACTAAAATTTTCCCCATTATTTTACAATACTGTAGATTCATAAATATTCAACTGTATCATAATCGTGACCCTTCAAATTCAATAAAATCTGAGTTATGATAATGCATGAAAAATAGATTTATGACATAGGTCTGACATGAATCAATTAACATTTGAAATGTGTATAATTTCTTATAAATTAAGTCAGAAAATATGATGAAACCCATAAAAATGAGCCTGGGCTTGTACTCAGGCTCACCCAAAATGCACTTGGTGCGTCAAAATCTATACCGCTGGCAAATAGTAAAGCACCTCATAAAGTCAGGACATTTTTATCCCCACGTTTTTCAACGAAAAGTGGGGATATTGTTATCGCCTCCGTCCGTCTGTCTGTCCGGCTATCTCCTCCTAAACCGTTGGCCGGAATTCAACCAAATTTGGTATGCGAGTTGCTTACATGAATGGCTTGCACAAGAGCACATGTTTTTTTGTCCCCGCCCCCAGGGGCCCTGGGGAGGGGTCAAAAGGTCAAATTTTGACCTACTGTGGAGAAAACGTGGGGATTTGCGATGGCTTGCCATCGACTGCGCGCTCTAGTTTTTTTTTGCGTGCAGCATTGAGCCAGCTACCTGGAAGGGGGCCGTTTATGTGGATGTTGCCCCTGTACCTGCACGTTAATGAAAACTCCGATGATGAAAACTCTTCAAGCACCAAGCAAAATTATACAGCAAATGAGGTGAAGATTCCAATCAGCCAATGCATTCTGTGGCACTCTGATCTGGATCTACACTCGTTGCTGGTGATTTTCGAATGAAATGGGTTAAAAAAATAACCTTGTAATCAAGCATCCCAAATTACTGATGGGCGACATAGTTTTTATTTTTAAAGCAATTTTTTGCACTATAATTGTAATCAGATTCTGGAGACATGAAACAATTGACAAATTTTCAGTCTAAAGTACTAAATACATAATATATTTGTAATATACAATTAATTATTTAATGACCTTGCTTTTGTACAAAATCTACAATGTATTAAGTTCACAGATAAAACTTGGTACGAAGTTCAATGTTTAGCTGATTAACTTACTAATACTCCGGTTTCTATGATACTTAGGCCAAAAATATTGTGCAAATGTCAACTTTGTATACTGTAATGATCCTAAGTATTGAGACAGGCAGGCCTAAACAAACAGTGCAGACCCAGATCAGACTGCTCCTGAAGGAGCAGTCTGATCAGGGTCTACACTGTTTGCCATTCCCTCTGCACTTTTTGGACTCCTTATTGGATTGTCAAACAAATTTGTTAAAATATTAGGAGAATTACAGCAAGTCCTCAAGGTGTCCGAATTTTTAGAATTTTTACAGTAATTAGACAACATGGATAGGGGCTAGTCCAAAGTAAGTCCTACAAAATGGTACATTTGTACCCCACAAAAGCCCATACTCACAATATGGAGACTATTCAACTTATAAATGCTATTCATATAGTAAAATTCCACTATAAACCCATTTTGTACTGGAAACCCCAAAACGGGTATAGTTGGCAAACAAAGCAGGCCCTTATCAGATGCTGCAGAATACAGAATCTGATCAGGGCCTACACTGCAAAATGTTCAGTCTGTTTTCCAAATAGACTTTGAAGAAATCACAATCTGACATCTCCAAATTTTGAAAAGGACTCCTGCTATTTATAAGGAGAAAGATTCCGTTTTGTACAAAAAAGGGTTAAGACCACCTTAACCCTTAACTTGCTGAATATTCATTTTAGCCACACCCATCTCTGACTTTGAACCAATCAAATTACTTGATTTATTTTTTTCCTATAAATTCATGAATTGAATGTCAAACAGTGTAGATCCTGATCAGATGGCTTCTTCAGAAGCCATCTGATCTGGATCTACACTGTTTGCAAAGATAGGGGTTGTCGTGAACAGGAAGATAAGAGTTAAAATTAGACTTAAAGTCTGCTTTTAAAGCTATACTGAGAAGGTTTCAGTTATTCTTTCTTTGTGTTTACTATACACCCATTGTCTCCTTATAACAGACCACCTTTTGGACTGTTCAAAAGTGGTCTTAAAGGTGGTCTTAATATAGGAATAATTTTACTGTATATTTTTCAACCCTTTCAACATTTGCCTAAAAACGTTGACATCAGATACTTGATATCAGGATAATAAGTCACAACTTTACCAAAAATGCAAAAAAAATCTCTTGGCGTATTTTCTAATGTTCCTGTCACACTTGAAATAAAGCGATTTTGTAAGGAAATCGGCAAAGGAAGTACTTGTGAAGCACTTTGTAACATTTTCCACAAAATTTCGGTAATTGAGTCAACTCCTTAAAAGTCTAAAAGTCACTTTTAATAATATCCTCATTTGCTGATCTTATCCTTTTCAGTCCTGTACCTCCACCTCGTAGTGCAGATACCAATGAAAACAGTGTTTATCCAGATTAGAGGAGCAGCTAGCTCTCACATCGCCGGCCTCGGTAGCTCAGTCAGATACGCATCTGAATGGTGATAAGGAGGACACGGGTTCGATACCTGCCGGGGTTGGCAACATTCTTTCGTGGAGACTGATCATGAAATGTTTTCTACCGTCATTCTCTCCCTTCCGCTGATTCAAGAAGGGCAGATGTCAGTTTCTGGTGAAAGAACATGCACTCTGTACTGGTTAACCGCTTACGTATAAGCCTGCCCAGGAAAAGTGTGGATAGGTAAACTGACCGGCTCAAAAATGACCTAAATAGTGTTGACTGAGTAGTTAAACTCCAATACAAACAAACAAAAGCCCTCACATCAGGAACTACACCAGTTTGCCTTTGACTATACTACCAACTAGTCCAATTTCGAAGATGGAACAATCCAACCCAAGTTAACCCTTGTCCTGCTGAATATTTATATATGCCACACCCACTACCAATTATCAACCAATCAGATTACTTGATGCAAATTATTGCAACAAATTCACAATCTGAATGGCAAACAATGTAGATCCTGATCAGATGGCTTCGTCAGAAGCCATCTGATCTGGATCTACATTGTTTCAAAGATAAGGCATATCCGGGATTAGCAGGACAAGGGTTAAAAATAGCGATCTGAGATTTCTTCAATATTTTTTTACGCTGTCACAACTTCTTCATTACAGTCATGTTAAAACAGCAAGTCCTCAAGGTGTTCAAATTTTTAGGATTTTTACGGTTAAAATTGTCAGTTTCACCACCTTGCCAAAAATGTTTCATCAAACTTTTATGCTTTAAATTTGATAAATACTACCAACCAAAGTTGTGGTTCTTGCCCATGGCATGCCGTCTTAGCCTTGTTAACAACTGTGCCAGGTACCATCAATATATCTCAAAGGGTATTGGAGTTAAGGCCATCACACGGTAGTGAACTCTATTTTATTGGACTGTTGGAAGGGGAGAAAACTCAAAAACCATGGCAACCAGACTTGTGGTTCTTGAGCATGACATGCAGTCTCAGCCTTGTGAACAATTGTGCCAGGTACCATCAATATATCTCATAGGGTATTTGAGTTATGGCCATCATAAAGTAGTCATTTTTTTTTATTAAAAGGGGAGATAACTCAAAAACTATGGCAGCCAGAGTTCTGGTTCTTGCACAAGACACACCGTTTCAGCTGCCAAGAACCATCAATGAATCTCAAAGGGTAGTGGAGTTTTGGCCATCACAAGGTTGTGTCCGTATGGACAAATGGACGGACGCCAGGCTGATCGCTATATCCCCCGAACCTATTTGGTCGGGGGATAAAAAGGAAATAATATTAGTCTGCACATGGTCAAATAGTTTGAACACTGTCAAAGACATATTACTGTGCCCAAGCTCATGGAGGCTTGGAGAAATAGATTGAGGTTCTAAATAGAGCAGAAACTGGCCGAACATTTTAAGAACTGGTAAAGTGCTAGAAGTTTTTGTTTTGTTTGAGTAAAGGTTAAATGTTCCCGTCAACACTATTTAGGTTATTTTGCAGAGATTGCTTCCAATTTTGTGGGACTTTTACCTGACATTGAGATGAAATGACATCTCAAACCCTGCCGCTCAATGAAACCAAAAGGCTTAATATATGCACTGGATGGTCCGACTCACACCACTTTGCCCAGGCAGGCTTAGTAGACCTCAAGTCAGTATCAGCTCTGCCTGGAAGCAACATGCAGCCCAGTCTATTTCTCCAATGGGCAGGGGTGAAAAATGCTAGTACGTCTAAGCCTGCCCTAAAGTGAAGGGGTACAAGTCTGCCTTCCCCTGCTTATAAACCCTATTGATTTCTTTGGGCAATGAGCTTGAGATGTCATTTCATCTCAATGTCTGCTAAAAGTTCCAAAATATAGGAAGCAATATCTCCAAAATAACCTAAGTAGTGTTGACCACGATGTAAAACATAAACACGACATCAACAACAGTGCAATTCCATCATTATGGCTAGCTACAATATCTTATAATAACTAGAAATGGTGTTTGTAAAACACAATGCCCCCAACCATATGCCTGCCCCTAAATGCCCAATTTTCCAAGGGTCATAACCAAGTCCCCAAAATGACTGTTTTTTGGGGGCCTGTTACCTTGAAAATGAGGTAAAGGTCATCATAACCTAATGACTGTTTTCCCCCATCCTAGTGATGTGACTATGCCAGCTTGGTCAGAATCCATCCATAGGCTCGGGAGATATTGTAAGTGCTTCATACAGGCTATGCCGACACAAACGGGATCCACACCAAAAACAATATGTCCTCTCCCCCCCCCCCCCCACCAAGTGGGGGTACATAATACTTTCTGATCTTCTTTCTTTGTGTTTTCTACAACCAGTGTCCTCTACTAAGAGTCCACCTTTAGGACTGTTCAAAAATGGTCTTAAAGACCACTTTTGAACAGTCTCAAAGGTGGACTTAATATAAGAATTTTACTGTATACAGCTTAAAACTTTTGATACTGAAAACCAAACTATAACCCTTATTCTGCTGAACATGACAACCCCTATCTTTGCAAACAGTGTAGATCCAGAACAGATGGCTTCTCAATCGTCATTCTGCTTTTGAATTCAGAACAGAACACAACTTTACTGAAGACAAACTCCAATGAGCAATTTGATTGATTGATAGTCAGAATTGGGAATGACAAAATTAATTATTCAGCAGGATAAGGGTTAATTCTCACAAAACTACCAAAAAGCTGAAAGATTATGACAATGCAGGAACTTTCCGGCCAATGGGAACTTGCCGTCTGCACATAAACCTGTCATTCTCAAAATACACTGATAGAGTGTCTTGTCATCAGAAGACACTAAATAATCCAGAAAAATGACAACTGTCACAGTTTTAGAGATCTTCAATCCTACATCATTTTTCAAACCCGAATTTTGAATAATTTAAACTTGATCAACACTCTATGTTAATTCTGCAGACTGCAAATTGATGATAAAGTTCCTTACTTTTCGCTGAAAACAGGATTTTGACATTTCATGCAAATTGTCTCCATTGGAGACAATTTGCATGAAAGGTCAAAATCTGTTTTTCTCGGAAAAATAAGAGAAATTATAATTTCAAAATGTCGTCTGCTGTGTTTTTTACCCAGAGTGCTAAGCGTTAAGTATTGTAGATCTATAATGAAGTCAAAATTCAAAACAATGAGATAATTATATGTGAAATTGCATATATGTCATAAAAATCAGAAATTGTCAATTCTGACCTTTTCAGGTTTTCTTATTTAAATTTCTAATTACAATTTTTATCAACCCTTTGTAGGGAAATAATACAATGACATAATTAAGGAAACGAATCAGCTGCAGCGGACATCAATCAAACTGCGTTTGATCAAGATTAATGCACATGTACCTCTTCAAGGCCCATGCAGTTGTTCAAAGTATCATTAACCTAGTATGCTAGTGGACTCTTCCATTGCTTTATGTTGGACAAGTCCATTTATAAGAAAAGGGGTGTCAGTCAAACCTATATTTTTTTTTTTTTCATTTTTATTCTATTTTTGACGGGAAATTCTGTTAGCAAACAGTGAAGGCCCTGACTAGGACGCCACATACTGCGGAGTCTGATCTGGGCCTGTACTGTTTGCCAAGGTACCCCTTTAGGGGTTTCCCGCATACAATGGGTTAACTTAACCCTTATCTTGCTGTTCACACAACCCCTATCTTTGGAAACAGTACAGATCCAGATCAGAAGCCATCTGATCAGGATCTACACAGTTTGGCGTTCAGTTTATGAATTTGTAGCAATAAATTACATCAAGTAATTTGATTGGTAGATAGACAGAAATGGGTGTGACTTAAATGAATATTCAGCAAGAGAAGGGTTAACAATCTGCATGCTATGTTTGTTTGTTTGTTTGATTTGGGGTTTAACGTCCCTGTCAACACCGGTAAGGTCATTTTGGAGACGTCGCTTCCAATTTTGTGGGACTTTTATCTGACATTGAGATGAAATGACATCTCAAGCCCTGCCGCCCAATGAAACCAATAGGGTTTATAAGCATGGACGGGCCGACTTGCACTGCTTTGCCTGGGCAGGCTTAGATCCTCTAAGCGGTTTACCTGAGTACTTGTGTGCGGCTAGGTTTCAGCTCTGCCTTGAAGCATCATGCAGCCCATCTATTTCTTCAAGCCCGGAAGGGCGGGGGCCATAACCCTTTTTGTACCAAATGGAATCTTCCTCCTTATATATAGCAGGAGTCCATTTTTAAATTTAGGTGTGTCAGGTTGTGTTTTCTTCAAAACTGATTTGAGAAATGGCTTAACTTTTTGCAAACAGTGTAGGCCCTGATCAGACGCCTCATTCTGCGGTGTCTGATCTGAGCCTGCACTGTTTGCCAAGGTACCCCTTTAGTGGTTTCCCTGCATACAGTGGGTTAACTTAACAATCTGCATGCTGGGTATTATTAACAGCAGACAACATTTTGGAATTTTTTTTTCCTGATTTTTCCTAGAAAATAGGATTTGACATTTGTACTGTCAAATCCTGTTTTCTGGGAAAAATAAGAAAAATATCAACCTTTATTTTTCTTATTTTTCCTAGAAAACTGGACTTGACATTTCATGCAAATTGTCTCCATACAGGAGGCAATTTGCATGAGATGTCAAATCCAGTTTTCGGTGAAAAACAAGGAAAAAACCAACAATGTTGTCAGTAATGTCTGCTAAATTAGCCTAAAGTAACCCATTTTGTACCGCAACCCCCCCAAATGGGTACCTTGGCAAACAGTGCAGGACCGCAGAACACGGCATCTGATCAGGGTCTACACTATTTGCAAAATGAGGTCAAGGTCATCATAACCTAATGACTGTTTTCCCCCATCCTAGTGATGTAACTATGCAAGTTTGTTCAAAATCCATCTATAGGTTCAGGAGATATAGAGCTTCAAACAGGCTACGAAGATGCCAACGCAAACGGGATCCACACCAAAAACAGTATGCCCCCCTCCCCTCTGGTGGGGGGGACATAAAGATCTGAAAAAGCTGCACACATATTTTCAGCAAAAATATTGGCAGATTTTCCATACAAAATGATCAAAGTTCTAGCGATATGTATAATTTTTTATTTTTATTTGGTTTGGGTTTTACGGCCCTTTCAAGATTATTTCACTCATATCGAGCCGATCGTTAATCAGAGGTGGGCGAAAACCGGAGTACCCTGAGAAAAACCATCTGACCTTCCGTTGCAGAACTTGGCATCTCACATGTGGCCTGAGCAAGGCTCGAACCTACGGCGGTGAGAGACCTAATGACTTAGAGTCAGCGCTCTTATCCACTAGGCCAGGGAGGCCCGTACGATATGTATAATAAAGACTTCGTTAATTTATAACAACTGGAACTAGAACACTTAATTGAAGGAGCAGTCTGATCAGGATCTACACTGTTTGCCATTCTGTCTGCACCTTTTGTACTCCTTGCTGGATCGAGAAACAAATTTGTTAAAATTTAAGGAGAATTACATGAAGTCCTTAACGAGTCCAAATTTTTAGGATTTTCACAGTAATCTTCAAACATCATAGCTAGAGGAGTGTGGCTGACGACTCGGATCAGTCGCGGCGATGGATAGGTACATCAAAGCTAGAGGAGTGTGGCTGACGACTCGGATCAGTCGCGGCGATGGATAGGTACATCAAAGCTAGAGGAGTGTGGCTGACGACTCGGATCAGTCAAGATGCGCCAGGGTCAGCGTTCACATTGTTCAATCCAAGACAGACCACCAGCGACATGACAGTCAGTCCGAGCCTCAGTACACTGACTCTGACATCCACGTCAGCTTCTTCGTCGCGAGTAACTGTCATCCCAGTAGAGAACCTCAACAAGAAGAGGACCAGGGACGACACAATCGGAGAAGAGCCTTCCAAGAAGAGGAAGACCTTAGAGCTCCCAGCTGAGATCCTACCAGCCTACAAAGAAGCAAGGCGCATCCTGTCAAAAATGGTGAAGACTAAAGAACTAGTCTCCTTCCTTCAAGAATGCATCGGCAAGGGCATATCACCCGCCGGACTCACCGTCAAACTCCGTCCTTCCAGCATCAAGGAAGACCCGACCTTCATGAAGGCTTGGGAAGAGGCACAACGAGACTCTTCTTTGAGGTTCACCAACCTAATGTGTGAATTTCATACCAAAAGCCTAGAGAAGCTTGAAACTGCCTACGTACAAGCCGAAGACACGCTGTTTCGATTATGCAATGCTGAAGAACGCAACCATGCCGAACCAGCACTACAACAAATCCGGGAGAGACTCATGTTCACCACACGTGAAAAGTACAAGAAGAAGATGCAGATGGCGGAAAACAGCCCTATAGGGGCCCCACCGCCGCGAAGAAACACCCGACCAAGAAGAGGACGGGGCAACAACCCAAGGGGCCGCGGAAACAACCGTAGCAGACCCCAACAAACGCCTGGGAACAGGACATACATCAAGCCGAGAAGAAGAGCTGGGAACCAGCCTAACACAAATGACTTTATGAATTTCATTAAAATGTTTGCCAACATTGCAAATAGTAATAACAATGCCGAAAATAAAAATGACGAAATATACGTCTCTGACTTTGTTGTCAATCTATCATCTGTCAGTCTCTCTGAAAAACATATTTCTGTTTTAGAGAAAGGTCTGAACTTTTGCCCTAGCAAAAGTGAAATGGACCTAGGGAAAACCGCTTTAGAACTAGATCGCTTCATCAGACAACTACGTCTGAAGGACTTTTTCAAAGATGCCACACCAAATTCTCAAACCAACGATGGATTTGAGAATTTGCTGTTAAGGAAATTCAAGGCAAAGAGCTCATGGACGCCCCCTATGGGCAGAAATGAAACCATCGAATCTTTTGCAAAGATATGCAAACAATTCCTGGTTCATTACAAACAGCCCCGACATGAAGAAAATAACATAACACGCGATGAGCTGCTTGCCTTGAATGACCTTAGTAAGAACAAAAATATTGTAATAAAACATGCTGACAAAGGGTCCGCGATCGTTATTCAAAACAGTGAACATTACAAAAATGAGGCACTTAGACAGTTAAGCAATGACCAGTTCTATATACGTACCCGGAATGATCTGACCACCCGTCACCAAAACATGGTACTTTCTCTCCTTCACAACATACATGAAAAAGGAGAAATTGATGACAAAGTATACAACGGTCTCCTCCCCAACAAAGTAAGAACAGCTAGGTTCTACCTATTACCAAAAATACACAAATGTATCACTCCAGGGGCAGTACCCGGCAGACCAATCATTAGCGGCAATGGCTGCGCGACTGAAAAAATCAGTAGTTTCGTGGACGAACACATAAAGCCGTTCGTAAAGCTCACACCGTCGTACATCAAAGATACCACCGATTTCATAAATAAACTTGAAAACATTCAAAACCTTCCCAAAAATTTCTTCTTGGTGACACTAGACGTCACTTCTCTGTACACAAATATACCCAATCACGAGGGCCTCACTGCAGTAGCGAATACGATCAGACGGCACAAGCCAACCTATCGTATTTCATACCAAAGTATTCTCTCTCTCCTGAGATTAGTATTACATTGCAACAACTTCCAGTTTGAAGATAAACACTACCTTCAAATAGGAGGAACTGCGATGGGTACAAAAGTAGCACCGTCATATGCTAACATCTTCATGGGAGAACTTGAAAGCAAAATGCTTCGAACAGCCCCAGCACAACCATACATCTACCTACGTTATATAGATGACATTTTCATCATATGGACAGGAACCGAACAAGAGCTTCAAAGGTTCTATGCCCACTGCAATAACTTCCACAAAACCATTAAATTCACTATTGAATATTCCGCAGAAAAAATCACTTTTCTTGATACGCTGGTACACCGCAATAAAGACGGTAAAATAGTTTTTGATCTGTACTGCAAACCAACAGACAAACACTGTTATCTCCACTTTAAATCAAACCACCCGCAGTCTCAAAAATTGGCCGGGCCATACAGCCAATTTCTGCGTATCCGCCGAATTTGCAGTTATACATCAGATTATGACGAACATGCAAAAAACTTGACGAACTACTACATCAGAAGGGGATATCCGCAGAAAGAACTGCTACTAAGCCGGGAGAAAGCCCGACAAGTCAATAGAGACACCCTTCTAAAACCAAGCAATGGAAAGTCGGTCCAAAGCAACAGAATCCCTTTTGTACTCACACACGACCGTGATGTACATGATTTCAAAAAAGCAATCTTACAACTATGGCCATTGCTCAACATTACCCATCCACAACTATTTGCAGAACCACCTATGTTCGCAATGAAAATAGGCAGTAAAATATCTCAGACTATAGTCCGAGCTGCATTTAACACAAAAACACGGGGACAGAGTGGTCAAATCCGGAGAAATCTTGTTGAAGATTGTCCACGCACAGATTGCAAATATTGCTTCTATATGAACAAATCAAAAATATTCAGGAGTTCGTATACGCACTACTGGTATAGAACGAAACTCAGAGGCCACTGCACAGCCAGAAACCTCGTCTATCTGATCACCTGCACCCGATGTAAAATGCAATATGTCGGTGAAACTAAGAGAGAAATGAGAGTTAGAATGACGGAACATCAGCGGGACACCCGAAATAAAAGGGACACGCCGGTGGCTGATCATTTTAACTTATCCAACCATTCGACAGAAAACATGCGATTTCAAATTATAGAAATCTTATCCTCAGATCCAGATGATCCAAAAAATACTACCACTCGTAAAACCAAAGAGTTATATTGGATCTACCAGCTACACACTCTCCGACCGGTCGGGATTAATGTTCAAGGTTAAACCTGGAGTATTTCAGCCATGCACATTTCACATCTTCAAACATCATGTTTCTCTAGTCACCAGTGGACCTGTTCATTATGTTTTAGGTTATGTACAAAAACATAAATATGAGAGACAAGCCTCAAATCATAAACTCCAGAAGATGAAAGGTAACGACAATAATAAATTATTCATGATTTGTAGATTTCTGTGTATGTCTTCCTTGGCCAGTTTCATCTCACAGCTAAAACATGTTTTTTATGACAATAAATGTAATTTTCAACCATTAATAATGGTGCTGCATACAAAAATTGTCCGCTCTCAAACAATAAGAAATTTGTTAGCACAGATCAGGAAATGTTTGAAGGAAGAGATAAAACAGAAGCATTATAATGTAACATAACCAAAAACTAACTCCAGAAAACATACCATCTGACATACATGTACTGTTATTACTAAACAACGACCTTGAAAGTCATTCCATCAGAGAAATTCTGAAGCGGACCATGGAATTAATGGACTAAGGAAGTGCATAGGTACAACAGGGACCTCCAACCAGACAGATTCATCCAGAGATTCCCTATTTGAATGACTCGCCACAACGCTCTTTTACTTGTAACCGGGCACAAACATAAGTAGTGTTCATGTGAACAGATATAAATTAAAAAGTTTTATGACAAAAGTCAAGATTCGAGTTGTTGTGATAACCAGATGAAAAGATGACAATCTTGTTTTCGCTGACAGCTTCTGATTTATGAAACATGCTTCCAATAATACAGGAGCACTTGCAACCTTTTTCCATTAACCCTTTCGACCCTGTAGACCGGTAATGATATCTATGCAAATAGTGTTTTTGTTTATTGGTTTCATTGGGCTGTAGGCATTGAGATGTCATTTCACCTCAATGTCAGGTAAAAGTCCCACAAAATTGGAAGCAACATCTCCAAAATGACCTAAATAGTGTTGACAGGGATGTTAAACTTCAATCAAACAAACAAACAAACAATCAACTTGTTTAATATATTCAATAGTACATGAACACTCATGTAAGCTCCTCTATATATAATGCCCGTGGAACTGATCTGATCAGAGCACTACGGTTCTGTACACACTTTTTGCTCATGCAGCAACCAATGACATGCTGTCAGACTTCATTACAGACAGACATGTTGCACTTAACCCTTGACCAGCTGATTATTTATATATGCCACACCCACTTCTGATTATCAACCAATCAGATTACTTGATGTATATTACGGCAACAAATTCATAAACTGAATGATAAACGATGAAGATCCTGATCAGATATCTTCTTCAGGAGCCATCTGATCTGGATCTTCATTATTTGAAAGATAAAACAAAGAATAGACTGTGATGGCTTGGTCCGGCTGGTGCAGCAGCAGGCAAATCGAATGACAAACAATGAAGATCCTGATCAGATGGCTTCTTCAGGAGCCATCTGATCTGGATCTTCATTATTTGAAAGATAAGACAAGGAGTAGACTGTGATGGCTTGGTCCGGCTGGTGCAGCAGCAGTCAAACCGAATGACAAACAATGAAGATCCTGATCAGATGGCTTCTTCAAGAGCCATCTGATCTGGATCTTCATTATTTGAAAGGTAAGACAAGGAATAGACTGTGATGGCTTGGTCCGGCTGGTGCAGCAGCAGTCAAATCCAGGTCATCAAACCTTGCATACTGCATAAAGTGTTAGTGTTACAGAAAAATTCCAGAACGTTCTGCATCCAACAGACTATGAACATTTATAATCTACTAAACATTCGTAGGCTTCTGAGAAGAACCTCACATAGCCTTGCTGCAACTTGTTACCAAATGCCTAACTTCTGTAGACATTATGATAAACTATTGCAACAATAAATAATTGGTCTTTATGAAAGCTGTACTTGCTTAGCTTTCAGTACAGAACTAAATATTCTGCTGCTCCTGATTTGATTTGGTACTAAGCCATTATTTTTCTGAGAAGTATTATTGTTTATTAGAAGAAATATTAGTAGATATTTGCTATTGTAAAAAGCAGCTGATTTAATTTGGACCAGAAAATTGTGCTGACTGGCCACTGGAAATGCCTGGATTTATTCACTGCGGTATGGGTTTGTTGACACTGACTGCCGAAAAGGCCAAAATTTGCCGCACAACACCCAAATTTTTTAGCTGCTTCTGGAAGGTAAATTGTCTTCCTGTCAAATTATATGCCTCATAATGGAAGCATTAGACTTGCTGAAATGTGGTAGAACATGGAATATGCCCCAATTTACATTGTGAGTAAGGGGATTTTTTTTACTGTAGTGCCACCTAAATGCTTGGCATCGTCAATTAATAATGCCTAACTCAGGTAGGCTGCTGCTTAACTTTTGCAGACTTTGGAGAAATTATGGTCAATATCTCATTAAACTTGTAAAAAAGACATCATGAAGCTATGCTCTGACAGGACATTTTCCATTTAAATGCAAGAAACTTTCAGTGTTAATCAATAGAACCTTTATTTACTCTTTAGAGTGGTATAAGCTAGCATTATTAGACAAACATTCATAATTTCACATGACAGTAAATGATTAATTGGTTTCTATGGTAATCAATGAACAGTAAATATTTCCAACAAATATTTTATTGGAAAATCTGATTTTAATGAATAAATATAATACTTTAAATGAGCATAATATTGTGGTATTGGGTATTGACATTAAGTGTACCGGTAGTTCATAGAGACCAAATTCAATATAGACAACCCTTGCATTTGTTCCCTTACAATTTGCCGCTAATATAGAAATTGCCACTAAAAATCCCAGTAAGTAAAAGTATAAAAGGTAATACAGGACTTTTTCCCTTAGTAACTCCAAGAAAAAAATGTTCATTTGTTAGAATCTTACAAATATCCACCCAGGTGATTCTAACAAATGTTCACAACATTTGTTTCTTGGCATATCAAATATATCACAATAATCTTGAATATCTCCAATAACTGTCTAATCCTCAGCTAAAGATTCATTCCATACAGAAATTGTTGTCATAAGTTTTCTTGATGCAGTGAAATATTGCTATTAAGACAACCTAAAATTAAGACAAATTCTCCTTTATAAAGCATAACTAGAGCTGTCAGTGAAACTGACTAGGGCCCCGGCAGCGCTATCAGAGGAGTAGGAAAATGTTGAAAATTTGTGGACGGACAGACGGACAGACAGACAGACAGACAGACAGACAGACATACGGACAGAGTGATTACTATAGGGCACCCACACTTTCAGTGCGGGGCCCTAATTATAAAGTTTCAGTCACTCTATCTGTGCGTTTTCAGCACTAACTTTCTTCTAGAAAAAGACTACCTTTGGGACTGTTCAAATGTGGCCATTAATAACAAAATATTTTTTGTCATAAAATTTATCTTTCATACACTGTATAACAGCCTACTTTCTTCGTATAAACATGGCCCCCGACCATCATTGCTTGAAGAAATAGATGGGCTGCATGATGCTACCACGCAGAGCTGACACCAACAGCACACAAGTACTGGTAAACCGCTTAGAGGATCTAAGCCTGCCCAGGCAAAGCAGTGTGAGTCGGCCCGTGCATGCTTATAAACCCTATTGGTTTCATTGGGCGGCAGGGCTTGAGATGTCATTTCATCTCAATGTCGGGTAAAAGTCCCACAAAATTAGAAGCAACGTCTCCAAAATGACCTATACAGTGTTGATGGGGACGTTAAACCTCAAATCAAACAAACAAATCTTAGTATAAACAACAACAACGCTTTAAGGTTAAGTTGTTTGAACAATACTCTTGATTTCGACAGTTACACAGTTATTCATTTTCTTCTATCCCATACACGATTTTAGGGTCACCATGGCAATGAAGGTATCAAAGAAGATTTAAGAAGTCTAGGAGGATAGTCTTCATTACTTCAAGAGGTTTAGCATCAAACTTTATTGACAGATGGATAAGAATGCAATCATTAACCCTTTTTTTACCAAATGGAATCTTCCTCCTTATAAATAGCAGGAGTCCATTTCAAAATTAAGGGGTGTCAGCTGGTGTTTTCTTCAAAATTTATTTGGAAAGTGGCTGAACTTTTTGTGTAGGCCCTGATCAGATGCCGCTTTCTGCGGGTCTGATCTGGGCCTGCACTGTTTGCCAGGGTACCCGTTTTGGGGTTTCTGGTACCAAATGGGTTAGGAAAATATCAGGACTCATTGATTTGAAGCAAACAAAATTGTTAAAACTTGTACTACCTACTATTTTGGCTTAAAAAAATGTGAGTAGCTTTTGGAAAAGGTACCGTATGTTAAAACTTGTATCAATATCCTAGGCAAAAATGTATGCCCCTGTAAAGCCCAGTTTTACTGTATAACAAGAACGCCGCATGCGGGTGCCAACGTTTGGCTGCAGCCCCTTTTCATAATGAAGAACTAGTCCGAATTTCAAGTAAATATGTTCTGTAATGGCAGAGATATTACAAAATGTCCAAGTTTTTGCACGATGACGACGCAGACGAAAATGTCCAAGTTTTTGCACGACGACGATGCCAGAGCTATGACAATACCTCGTCGTTTTCTTCGAAAACAGCCAAGCTAAAAATGGGGTTAAAGGGGGTCAAAATTATACAGGCATGTTGATGAGTATGTAGTTTATCTTTTATTTCCAAACTCTTGCTTGACATTAACCCATTGGATGCAGGGAAACCCCTAAAGGGGTACCTAAATGACAAACAGTGCGGACCCATATCAGATGCCGAATTCTGCACTAGGACCTGCACTATTTGTTAACAGAATTTTCCGTCAAAAATAGAATAAAAATGAAAAAAAAAATAGACCTATAATCCCTTATATGACAAATGGACTTGTCCGACATATAGCAATGGAAGAGTCCACTACCATACAATGGGTTAAGTGTCTGGAAATAATAATTGAGCAAGCCAGTTTTGTGTCAAACTGGATACAGGTTATCTTGTGGTGGGGCTTCTACACTGAAAATGATCATCAATAATCACTGAACTAGAAAACAAGCCAGCTTTCAGATTTCTATTTTATGGGACGTCCCTTGAAGAAGCTATGGGCTGCCGCAAGCTAACAAGTTTTATAAACTTCGCGAAACAATCCTTATTGATTCAAAGACAGAGGAATTGTTCCCCGTAAATAAACTCCAATATTGGTTTCCTAGTTACCTTGGTACCGAAACATTTGTTGTAAAAGTTCTATAGAAGGAATCGTTAATATTTTATCAGGACGGAAAACAAAATCATAAATTTCACTGACGGAAATCAATGAAGGAATCTACCCGACTTCAGTTCATTCTTTTTTTTTTGTTTTGCATTAACATTTGGCACAGTCTGCTTTAACCCATTGAGTACCAGAAACCCCAAAACGGGTACCCTGGCAAACAGTGCAGGCCGAGATCAGACGCCGCAGAACGTGGCGTCTGATCAGGGCCTCCACTGTTTGCTAAAAGTTCAGTCAATTTCCAAATAGATTTTGAAGAAAACACATCCAGACACCCCGAAATTTTGAAATGAACTCCTGCTATATATAAGGAGGAAGATTCCATTTGGTACAAAAAGGGTTAAATTGCTGGAACTATTCTTGGGTTCTTTTGTTTGAATTGGGGTTAAACGTCCCCGTCAACACTATTTAGGTCATTTTGGAGACGTTGCTTCCAATTTTGTAGGACTAATGCCGACATTGAGGTGAAATGAGATCTCAATCCCTGCCACCCAATGAAACCAGAAGGCTTAAATGCATTGGCCGATCTAACTCACACCGCTTTGCCTGTGCAGTCTTAGTCCTTCTAAGTGGTTTACCAGTAATCGTGTGTGGTCAGATGCAGCTCTGCGTGGAAGCATCATGCAGCCCAATCTTAATTCTCCAAGCCCCGATGGGCGGGGGCAAATCCTTGGGTTCACTTTGCTTTTTCTATTTTTGAGTATGTCTTTTAACCCATTTTGTACAAGAACCCCCAAAACGGGTAATTGGCAAACAATGCAGGCCCAGATCAGATGCCACAGAACATGGCATCTGATCAGGGCCTACACTGTTTGCAAAAAATTCAGCCATTTTACAAATTAATTTTGAAGACAGCATAACCTGACACCCCTAAATTTGGAAGATGGCCTTAGTACTATATACCAAGTGGAAGATTCCATTTGGTACAAAAAGGGTTAACCCAGAAAATGCCAATGACATTTATCGTCTGCTTTGGCGTCTGTCAGTTATCTTAAAATTACCTTTTTTGCAAACTGAGTAGACCCAGATCAGACGGAGCAGTCTGATGTGGGCCTACACTGTTTGCCTGTATGCAAAAATATTTTAAAAGTTTGTAAAATAATTCAGCAGACGACATAAGCAGACGACATTTTCAGATTTATTTTTGCTCGACATCTTAAGGGTTAAATTGTTCTCAAGTGTCCAACAATGTAATCAATCACTGTATTGTTTACAACTCTTATCATTTATGCTAATATTTTTGCTGAAAAAAATATGAGTTGCTGTGGCAAGTTTTTGTAAAACCTACCAACAATATCTGCGGCCCCGCCCATCGGGGCTTGAAGAAATAGATGGGCTGCATGATGCTTCCACGCAGAGCTAAAACCGACCCGCACACGAGTACTGGTAAACCGCTTAGAGATCTAAGCCTGCCCAGGCAAAGTGGTGCAAGTCGGACCGGCCATGCTTATAAACACTATTGGTTTCACTTGAGATGTCATTTCATCTCCATGTCGGGAAAAGTCCCACAAAATTGGAAACAATGTCTCCAAAATGACCTTTACAGTGTTTATGGGGACGTTAAGACCTCAAATCAAACAAACAAAACCAACAATATCTGTGCTTTCTTGGGTTTGCTAATTTATACCAAAAATCAGATTGCATTCTATAATTTTTGAGCAGGACAACTGACCTTTAATGCTGACCTGAGCAGGAAAATTTTTCTTCTGTGTTCACACCTTATATTTATGAGCATAAGAATGTCAGCTGAGCAAGAAAAAAGTTGGGGGGTCTGGTTAACCCATTGTATGTGGAAAACACCTAAAGGGATACCTTGGCAAATGCTGCAGACCCAGATCAGAAGCCGCAGGCTGCGGCGTCTGATCAGAGCTTGCACTTTTTGCTAACAAGATTTTCCGTCAAAAACAGAACAAAAACAAACTAGAAATGTGTCCAGACGACACAGATGCCCCCGCCAAGGGCCCCACCTCACCCCGAAAATCCATGTTGCAACAAAATTTTCTAAGTGTGTGACCTTGTCATCAGGAACATTTGTGAGAAGTTATATTGAAATTGGTGAAAAAATGTAAGCGCTAGAGCAATGACAAAGTTTTTCTAAAAATAGCCACAGTGACCTTGACCTTGAAAGTCGAACTTGCTCGAGGTATTGTCATAAGGAACATTTGTGTGAAGTTTTATTGAAATCAGTGAAGAAATGTAGTCGCTAGAGCGATGACAAAAGTTTTCTAAAAATGGACACAGTGACCTTGACCTTGAAAGTCGAAATTGCTTGAGATATTGTCATAAGGAACATTTGTGTGAAGTTATATTGAAATCGGTGAAGAAATGTAAGTGCTAGAGCGATGACAAAGTTTTTCTAAAAATAGCCACAGTGACCTTGACCTTGAAAGTGGAACTTGCTAGAGATATTGTCATAAGGAACATTTGTGCTAAGTAATATTGAAATTGGTGAAAAAATGTAAGCGCTAGAGCAATGACAAAGTTTTTCTAAAAATAGCCTCAGTGACCTTGACCTTGAAAGTCAAACTCATTCGAGGTATTGTCATAAGGAACATTTGTGTGAAGTTATTTTGAAACCAGTGAAGAAATGCAGGCGCTAGAGCTATGACAAAGTTTTTCTAAAAATAGCCACAGTGACCTTGACCTTGAAAGTCGAAATGGCTCGAGATATTGTCATAAGGAACATTTGTGTGAAGTTATATTGAAATCGGTGAAGAAATGAAAGCGCTAGAGCGATGACAAAGTTTTTCTAAAAATAGCCACAGTGACCTTGACCTTGAGGTCATGACCTTGCAAGTCAAACTCGCTTGAGATATTGTCATAAGGAACATTTGTGTGAAGTTATATTGAAATCAGTGAAGAAATATAGACGCTAGAGCTATGTTGTGCGAGGGGATAATTAAAATTTTTTAAGTCTGTGACCTTGACCTTGAGCTCATGGGCATGGGTGGGGGTATAGGTGAATAAAATGGACAGGTATCTAACATCATACCAAATATCAACTCAATCCATCGCACAATTTGGAAAATATCAACTCTTAAAATATCTAATTAAAAATTTCTAAGTGTGTGACCTTGACCTTGAAGCCATAGGCATGAGTGGGGGTATTGCCAAATAAACATTTGGACCTGTATCTATCATCATAGCATACATAAGCCAAATCCATGATATAGTTTGGAAAACTGGAGCTCTTTAAAATCTTTCACATTAAAATTGTCTAAGCCTGTGACCTTGACCTTGAGGTCATAGGCATGGGTGGGGGTATTGCTGAATAAAACTTTGTACCTATATCTATCATCATATGAACCAAAGCCATCAGAAAAAGTTCAGGTTCTACCAGGTACAAATACCTTAACTGGAGTCTTTAACATGGAAAATTTCTAAGTCCATGACCTTGACCTTGAGGCCATGGGCATGGGTGGGGGTATCGCTGAATAAAACTTTGGACCTATATCTATAATCATACCAAATATGAAGTAATTCCATCAAATGGTTTGGAAAATATGAGTTCTAAAATGTTCAAGTCTACCTGTTACAAAAACCTTAACCTGTGTCTTTAACATTGAAAATTTCTAAGTCTGTGACCTTGACCTTGAGGTCACAGGCATGGGTGGGGGTATTGCTTAATAAAACTTTGGACCTATATCTATCATCATACCAAAGATGAACCAGTTCCATCAAAAGGTTAGGAAAATATGAGTTCTAAAAGTTCAGGCTCTACCTGTTACAAAAACTTTAACCTGAGGTTACAGGATCACGTACGTACGTACGTACGTACGTACGTACACACACACGTACAGACGGACGTACACATGTACGCACGTACGCACGTACGCACGTACGGAAAACCCAAAAACTATATGCCCCCGGCATCATATGATGCGGGGGCATAAAAAATAGGCCTGACAACCCTTATATGACAAATGGACTTGTCCAACATATAGCAATGGAAGAGTCCACTAGCATACAATGGGTTAAAGTACAGTACAAAATACAATCTGTAAACATGACAAAATTATTTATTCCTGGACACAAAACAATTTAGCCTTTGTCAAAATTAATCTTCTTTGAACAAGAAAATTGGTTTTTGCAACAGAATTTTCAGTTAATCTATTCAAAACCATGTTGCATACATCAAGTTGAGAATATATTGACTGTCACATCTAAACATTTTGGGGCACCAAAATATCTTTTGTCTCAATTTGCACATTTATTAACTTAATGCATTGTAAACTGATTTCTCAAAAAACAAAACAAACTGACTTTCATGTCCTGTCATGCATTTTCGGTTGATCTTTAGGGAAATGGATTCAATTTTTTCATTACTTTTGCAAAGAAGAGCTCCTATTTGCATTTTTTCACTAAAAATAGCCATCAGAAGAGATGGCAAATCCCCGCCCCAACGACCAAAAGCCAATATGGTCTTCAGAGATTGTTCACAAATAGAAAGTGCACCAGAATTAAAGTACACAAGGAAGCCCAAATCTGCAACATCTGCAGGATTTTGTATATATGCAATTCTTCACCATCGCTTTTTAACATAATGAAGATCCAAGATTTCCAATGCAAAAAGTACTGGTATACCATGTCGTGGTTCTTGCACATGAAATGTCTTTTCAACCTTGTATACAAGTGTGGCAAGTATCAGCAACATATCCCAAAGGGTAATGGAGATATCATGGCCATCACAAGATTATATTGTCAGGGGAGATAACTAAACAAGACAGTGCATGTGAAATATAATGGCCAATGTTAAAGTTTTCAAAAAGTAGGTCAAACGTCAAGGTCACGAGGTCAAAAATTATGGTACCACTGAAAAGGTTTTGTGACAAAGAATGCGCATGTGAAATATGAAAGCCCTATCACTTAACATTCAAAAGTTTTGCCCAATGTTAAGATTTTTGCGGACAGACAAACAGATGGACAGACAGACAGACCAAAAACTATATCTTTGATTCTGGAATTTTTGAATTCTGGCATCTTTGATCCCAGAGCCATAAAAACCAAGGGGCTCAGAATTGTGGTTCTTGCATGTACATGTCACACCTGCTTATCCTCATGTACATTAGTACCAAGTACCATCAATATGTCTCAAAGGGTGTTCACAAGGTGGTAATATTGTTATATTGGAAGGGGAGATAACTCAAATACCACAGCACCTGGAATTGTGGTTTTTGTGCATGACATGTCTTTTGTACCTTCGTATACAATTGTGCAAACTTCCATCAATATATCTTAACCCTTGTCCTGCTGAGCCCGGATATGCCTTATCTTTGAAACAATGTAGATCCAGATCAGATGGCTTCTGTCGAAGCCATCTGATCAGGATCTACATTGTTTGTCATTCAGATTGTGAATTTGTTGCAATAATTTGCATCAAGTAATCTGATTGGTTGATAATTGGTAGTGGGTGTGGCATATATGAATATTCAGCAGGACAAGGGTTAAAGGGTATTGAAGTTCTGTTATATTGTCAGGGGAGATAACTCAAGAGTTGTAATTCTTGCAAATGGCATGCCTGGGGAATCAGCTGCACAGCAGATTATTCACATGAAATAGCTTTTCTTATTTTTTCTGAAAAAAAAAATGGAAAAAAAACCAGACCGCTGTCTGCTCTACAATTTTCATTAGGGCTTAAAGGTAAATAAAATCTTTTGTTTGACTTTTTCACATTCTGAAGGATAATTATCACCATATATCATAAATTTCTGAAAAGCTCATTATTTCAAATTCATTTTAACCCATTGCATGCGGGGAAACCCCTAAAAGGGTACCTTAGCAAATAGTGCAGGCCCAGATCAGACGCCGCAGAATGCGGCGTCTGATCAGGGCCAACACTGTTTGCAAAAAGTTCAGCCATTTTCCAACTAGATTTTGAAGAAAACACAACCTGTCACCCCTAAATATTGAAATTGACTCCAGCTATATATAAGGTGGATGATTCCATTTGGTACAAAAAGGCTTAAGTATCTAGTCATTAAACCCAATGAGTGTTCTGACTTCTGATCCTTCAAGTGCTATGGAAAATTCTAGAGCAGAAAGGTGTGGCTAAATTAATTTATTCAGCATAATAAAAGCTAACAGAATTTATCAGATGGATGTCACGTAATAAAATGTATTTTTATCCCCACGCTTTTCAAAGAAAAAGTGGGGATATTGTAATGGTCTTCGTCGTCCGTACGTCCGTCCGTCCGTCTTACCGGATAACTCCTCCTAGACAGTTATAGATAGAAACTTGAAACTTTGGGAACTGATAGATCTTTGGTCTGGGGAGTGCATGACACTTTCGGAATTTTGATCACACACCAACGGGTGGGCCCAGGGGGTGGGGCCAGCGGGGGTCAAAAATAAAAATTTCCAGAACATGTTCGAGTAATATATCAAAGCGAATGGCATGATGAGTAGAAAACATTACAACCAAAATTTGACCCCTGGGGTAAATTTTGAGGTCACCAGAGGTCAAAAACTGTTTTGACCCCTTTACCGGATAACTCCTCCTAGACGGTTATAGATAGAAACTTGAAACTTTGGGAACTGATAGATCTTTGGTCTGTGGAGTGCATGACACTTTCGGAATTTTGATCACACCCCTATGGGTGGGCCCAGGGGGTGGGGCCCGCGGGGGTCAAAAATAAAAATTTCCAGAACATGGTTGTGTAATATATCAAAGCGAACGGCATGATGAGTAGAAAACATTACAATCAAAATTTGACCCCTGGGGTCAATTTTGAGGTCACCAGAGGTCAAAAACTGATTTTGACCCCTTTACCCCCATACATTACTGTTACCGGATAACTCCTCCTGGACCGTTATAGATAGAGAGAAACTTGAAACTTTGGGAAATGATAAAACTTTGGTCTGGGGAGTGCATAACACTTTTGGAATTTTGATCCTACCCCTGGGAGTGGGGCCAGGGGTGGGGCACCTTGGGGATAAAAAATCAAAGTTTTCAGAACATGGTCGTGTAGCATATTAAATCGAACGGCATGATGAGTAGAATACATCACAATCAAAATTTTACCCTCGGGTCAAACACCCCTAGGTGATGGCCCAGGAGGTGGGGCCCGCGGGGAAGTGTGGGGATATGTGATGGCTTGCCATCGACTGCGCGTTTCTAGTTTTTTTTGTGTGTGTATGTGTGCATGTTTTTATTTTCTTTCTGTTGTTGTTGATGATGTCTGGGAGGAAATCCGTATATTGGCGTTCAACTACAAGTCCAACCCTAATGCCACAAGCCAGTCAATGAATATCCGTTCCCTGCTCAGCTGCAAATTTAGAAGACACTTAACCCTTGACCTGCTGAGCCCCGATATGTCTGATTTTTCAAACAATGCAGATCCAGATCAGATGGCTTCTGAAGAAGCCATCTGATCAGGATCTTCATTGTTTGTCATTCAGTTTATGAACTTATTGCAATAATTTGCATCAAGTAATCTGATCTGATTGGTTGACAATCAGTGGTGGGTGTGGCATATTTAAATATTCAGCAGGTCAAGGGTTAAGGCAACTTCTTCACCTTGCTTCATCATTATCATCATCATCACCTGACAATCCCAATTTTCTCAGTAACATTTTGATGCATTATTCCGCAAAACATGCAGCTATGTTTTGGTACTGAGTATACATTATGTTAACAGTTCCATGTAATGAACACCCACTAAACCCCACTTCATATAGAGAAAACTGGGGTTTATAGTGTAGTTTATATTTTCTTGTCCTTTGGGATCATTGATTCCATTGTGAAATTTTGAAAATATTTGTTGGTTACTGATGAGGCCTAATTGGCTGAAACTAGCTAGTCTGGCCCAGAAAACATGTACACTCCATATTTTCCAGTTCTGTAGTGTATTCCCTGCTCCCAAAGGATAACCTTTTCTAGAACATATTTATGGGGGTGTACATTATTTTTCTTATTTCTGCTCCAAGGCATAGGTTGCAGGGATTTTGTTTTTGGCCGGACATCGGCCATAGTCCTTCAAAAATTATGATTGTCCGAAAGATTTCAGGCCAGTCTGGACAAAATGTCCTGAAATAATTTTGGACACTTCTTTACATCAATATTGTTGTCAGGGTCAATATTGTTAAATAAGTGGTATCATTGACTATTTTATTGTAAGAAAATTTCATCTTTTCAAATTTGTCCAAATGAAATTCAGTATGTCCGATAAATTATGGAGCTGTACGGACAATTTGTCTGAACTACATTTTGAGCCAGCAGAAGCCCTGGGTTGTGGGTACTCATTAGAACCGCCTCACTGAGGCAGTTCTTACGAGCACCCAAAACCTATGTTTGCATTATAAATAAGAAAAATATAACGGATTTTCATCAGAAAAGCAGCCATTTGTGGATGTGAAAAAATGAACTTATTAAATCGCACGGGTGTGTTATCTTAATGTAAACCACCTGACCTTCTACTGCAGAGCTCGGCATCATGAAACTGCTACTGTTATAACTACCGTAATAACTGTGATTACAGTAAAAACTCTAAAAATTCGGACGTCTCCAGGACTGGCTATAGTTCTCCTAAAATTTTAACAAATTCGTTTCACAATCCAGCAAGACATCCAAATCGCAAACAGTGTAGACCCTGATCAGACTGCTCCTTTAGGAGCAGTCTGATCAGTGTCTACACTGTTTGGTTAGGCTTATCTGTTCCAATACTTAGGATCATTAGGGTACAATAAAATAAGTCTCACATTAAGAATATGTAAATGAATCTCAGACATATCATTTTCAGGCTATATCTTAGCCCATTGTATTCTAGTGGACTCTTCCATTGCTATATGTTGGACAAGTCTATTTGTCATATAAGGGGTGCAAGGGTCTATTTTTTCATTTTTATTCTATTTTTGACCAAATATTCTGCTAGCAAATAGTGTAGGCCCTGATCAGACGCCACAGAATGTCTGATTTGAGCCTGCCTAGGAGTTTCCCCGCATGCAATGGGTTAATAATAGATGACTAAAAATGAAAATTCACACATAATTTTTGCAATCAGTCTTCATAAATCTTCATAAAGTGAAAAGATCCAACAGTATCGCAGCACATAAATACATCTTTTTGCAGAAATTATGAACTTTAACAAAAAAAGCAGTATTTTAATGCCGAAAAAAAATAAATTAGGTAATCAGTTATTTCAAATTATAATTTTGCTGCAAATTGTGAAATGAAACTGAAATTTAAAATGCATCATGTACACATTAATATGTATATAGAGCCCATCTAGACGATTTGGATGATAAGCCTTAGTAAAATGTTTGATGCAGCCCAATTTGTAAACTTAAATGCTTGATGCAGCCAAATTTGTAAACTTTAATGCTTGATGCAGCCAAATTTGTAAGCTTTAATGCAGCCAAATTTGTAAGCTTTAATGCTTGATGCAGCCAAATTTGTAAGCTTTAATGCTTGATGCAGCCAAATTTGTAAGCTTTAATGCATGATGCAGCCAAATTTGTAAGCTTTAATGCTTGATGCAGTCCAATTTGTAAACTTTAATCAGGAGATGATTAGTATAAGCATTTATGCTTGTTTTCAAATCCTGAGGAAGTTTTTTTCATAAAAAGTGTAATTGTATTCTTGTAATTCAGAAGAAGTTAATAAATATTGTTTACACCATTTGTAAACTTTAATGCTTGATGCAGCCAAATTTGTAAGGTAGTCCAATATGTAAGACTTATGCAGCTAAATTTATGAAACCTATGAAACATCAAGACCTGAATAACTCTTATCCTGCTGTTCACGACAACCCCTATCTTTGTAAACAGGGTAGATCCAGATCAGATGGCTTCTGAAAAAGCCATCTGATCAGGATCTACACTGTTTGACATTCAGTTTATGGATTTATAGGAATAAATTACATCAAGTAAACTGATTGGTTCAAAGCCTGAAATGGGTGTGGCTAAACTGAATATTCAGCAAGATAAGGGTTAAAATAAGTACAGTAGAACTTCAATTGCTCCAATCCCGATGGCTCGATAACCATGGATGAGTCAAACCTGTTCTTGGGTCTGCAGAGAATTTCTCCAGATACAATGTCGGGATAATGTAGGGTGATTTTCTTCTATTGTCTTGCAAATGTATGTTGTATGTACTTATTAGAATTACTCAATGAGGTTATCCTAATGAGTACACACAACATACATGTATAATATAGACCACCGAAAAGATATTCAACAATTATCTCTATTATGTCCTCTATTATAACACTAATAGTAACCCTTCCTGTCTCCAACTACCTCTGTGTCAAAAAAAAAAATTTCATGGTTCCAAAGGGGTTTGAGCCATCGAAGTTCGACTGTAAAGTAAAATTCCTATATTAGACCACCTTTGGGACTGTTCAAAAGGGGTATTAAAAACCACTTTTGAACAGTCCCAAAGTTGGTCTCTTATTAGAGGACACTGGGTGTAGAAAACACAAAGAAAGAAAAAAAATCTCAAATTTTCAAATACGTTTTAAAGACAAGAATTGGTCTTTAATTTAGGTTGTTTTAAAACTGGAACATTGCACTGGTATATACAGCCATGATGGGGTGGACAAATTTGGAACAGAATGACATTTCAAAAATTTTGTTATGTAATAATTATACATGAATAAGCATATAACATTTCTCAATTTACCAGGTGAAATTTTATACAAATTTCAAAATAACTCATATAAATTCATCTTTGAACTTTTACAAAAATGTAAAGGCTCAAGTTTTGAAAACTAAGTCTTCACTTTAATGCAAAAAGTGAAAAGGTCATAAAATATGTGAGCTGGTGCACAGCAAAAACCAACAGAATGTCATGTGTTGAAATTGTTCTGAACTTGCATTCTGCTTTCCCTTTATTGCAGAAAAAACTTTTCAGAACCTAGATTAGCTATCATACCCACTTTGTACCAGAAACCCCAAAATGGATAATTGGCAAACAGTGTAGGCCCAGATCTGACGCCGCAGAATGTGGCATCTGATCAGGGCCTGCACAGTTTGCGAAAAGTTAAAACCATTTTCCAAATAAATTTTGAAGAAAACATCCTCACACCCCTTACTTTGAAATGGATTCCTGGTATATATAAGGAGGAAGATTCCATTTGGTCAAAAAAGGTTTAAATGCATGTGCTTGCTGATCAAAGTCTTTGCTGGTTACCAATGATATTTCATTACCTTTATATACAAAAATTTATGATGGCAGTAATTCAATATTTGGCTCTCAGGTTTTAAGTTTTTATTGAAATTTTAGGATTATAAATACCTACAGGTCTGCAAAGGTGTTTAAACATATTATATACACAAAAACAGTATTTGTTGTCCCATGACCATGGAAACCACATTCAGGCCGATATTTAGACAAAAGCAGATCAATCGCGTCATGGTGGCTTATTCTCAATAGCAATAAACTTCGGAATAATAATGGCAAATACCTACATTTGAAAACATTAGTTTCCCCCAATATGCTCCTATGGAAATTTGCTCAATAGGACACAAGCAAACAGTACATGCAGGGCCTTCATTGTTTGCAAAAAAATGCAGCCATTTTCTCTTAACCCATAAAATGCCAATCATGACTATTGTCGTCTGCTGGTTACTTTAAAAGTCATTTTTGCAAACAGTGTTGACCGAGATCAAACAGCTCCTGTAGGAGCCAGGAGCAGTCTGATCTGGGCCCACACTGTTTGCCTTTTTGCAAAAAATATGTTTGAAAAGTTTGCAAGCACATGCAGCAGACGACATTTTCAGATGTAGTTTATCATACTTCCCGTTCAAAATATTCAGAATTTAGACCATAAAATGCCAATCACGGCAATTGTCGTCTGCTTTGTTGATTATTTTAAAAGTCATTTTTGCAAACAGTGTGGACCCAGATCAGGATGCTCCTCTAGGAGCATTCTGATCTGGGTCCACACTGTGTGCCTGTGTGATGTGTGTGTGTGAATTCGGGTTTAACGTCGCTTTCAACAATTTTTCAGTCATATCACGACGGTGTCTGGTTGCGGTGTGCCTGTGTGAAAAAATATATCTAAAATTTCTGCAAGAAGATTTAGCAGACTACATAAGCAGAGGACATTTTCAGATGTAATTTTTCTCGGGATCTTAAGGGTTAACCCATTTTGTAATTAACCTTATCAGGATCTACACTGTTTGTCATGCAGTTCGTGGAGTGGCTTAATTAATTTATGCATGCAAAAGCTACTACTTTTTTTTTTTTCAGCATGATGGAAGTTCCAGCATGTCTCAAGTGGGAGCTGTTAACGCTGTGCAGGCTGGTTTTTTTTTTCCCCAGCAGATGACAACTTGAAATATTTTTCTCACATTTACCCAGAAAACAGCATTTGAAATCTCATGGAAATTTGCACGAGATGTCAAGTCCTGTTTTCCGGGAAAAATAAGAGAAATATCAACAATTTGTTGTCTGCTGAATTAGCCTAGAGAGTGGCAAAGGTTAAAATTCATGTTTTAGTCTGTTTTTGGTCACCAACCAAAAATTTGCCAAGCATGCAGTAAAGGTATTATAAATACTAAAACTAATATATCATTTGCCATTATCGATGATTTCTGAACTATTTAAAGAAATTTTATTGAGAATAAAGGCATTTACCTATGTCGCTTTAAGAAAATCCCTAGATTTGGGGTTTAGATTTTGCAATTATTTGAATTTATTCTAAAGACTGATTTTCAATTAAACAGGTTTTGGCAGGGTGACTTAGTGATCAAAAACACTGAAAAGAGATTAAAAATTGGGTCTCAAATTTCTCTTGCTTGCCAGATATGCACATTAAGGAATTCACCTGATTTTCATTATCTGCTGGTTCCTAGTCTGAAGGTTATCAGTGTTGGAAAAACAGGTAACCAGACCCCCCTGACCTTGAAAGGTCAGAGAGGTCTGGTTACCTGTTTTTTCCAACATTGACAATGTGCAAGCAGGGAGCCAGCAAAAAATGCAAATATGGTGAATAGCTATCCTACCATTATGTTATATTTTCATTTAAATAAGGAAGAAACGTTACTTAAATGTATACCATAAAAATTCTTATGTACCGACCTTCGTTGGGACTTTCAACCACTTTTGAACAGTTTTAACTTATCCAAAGGTGATCTATACAGACCATTGTTAGGACTGTTCAAATATAGGGATCAACCATGGTTTTTCATGCATTACATTTGCGGGATCTCGAGGAAGCTGTTTGAACATGAGGCCGCTCGGATTAGGCAAATGTTAATGCAAGGAAATGACCATGGATGATCCTTGTTCTTGTATGACTTAGGATTAACACCAAATTTTGACGAAACAGCCCAAAGGCTCAATATAAACTCCACTGTGAGGGGCAAACCAACATGACGGCTAGTTCAGAATGTTGTTTACAATGACGTTACGCAGTAACCCTCTGACGTCATCATATAACTCTAGAAGGCTATGTTTAGGGCAATAACGTTACTTCGCTCAACGTAACATAAACAAAGTAAACATGGCTGTTTAACAAGCATGTTTTCTGTCTGGACCTGAATAATAGAGTTATAAAGAGGTTGTGGGTAACTTCATTATCTGGAAAGTTTTGTGGTTTCATATGAAAATCTTGGCATTTGTAGTACATGTAATTGTTTTGTTGATTTGCATGTTCCTTGAATAGCAGATTGAAAATTCTTACCTTCAACTATAGCAGAAGCAGGTGACTGACTCAGAGTCTTAGTAAAGATGTCCGGGATTGGCTGAGATCTGTCACGAGACCCATCATCACCATTTACCATTGGCTGATTCCCAGAGGAAGCTGTAGAAGATTTAGTTGACTCAGCTGGTTCCTTCTTCATGTGAATCAACCCATTTACTTGCTGAAGCAGGCTGTCATAATTCGGCACTGGAATCTGTCGAGAAATGTCAGAATTTGGAAGTTGTGGACCAGAAAACCCGTACATAGATATGAGTTCATTCATTGTGCTCTCTGCATAGTCTTTAAGGTGAGCAGCATGGCTTTTATGATCTCCAGTCTCCCTGCAACTATCTGTAGATATCTTAGCTGGTGAATGGTCAGATTTTTCATTATCAGTTTCATCAATAACTAAGTTATGATCCATGTCATCTTCATAATCACTTGATAAGTAACCATTGTCAGTTGAGGGGTCATCCGTTTTAGAAATACTGAGATCTAGAGGTGCTGCACTGTTTGCCTCACTATATATTGCAGGTTTAGAGAGATCACTTGATCTGTTCAGTTCCTTAGAAGATAGTGATGAGTCAAGAACACTTTCACTTGAGCAAGGTAAAGAATCATGACTTGAATTCTTATCGATGTCTTCTTCTGTATCTTCTGGTGGAAAGTTTGTGTTCTGATTATTTATCTCATATTCAGCAAGTTCATCTTTTTCATCAACATGATCATAATGATCGTAAGTCTTTTGAATTTGTGCAATATTTCTAGGAGTTGATGCTTTACGGCTTTTTCTACGACTAGAAGATACAGGGGGTGGTTTGGGACTTGATTTAATACTGCTGCCAGATGAAGCTGCATCATTAGGGTTGTTCTCAGTTCTTATATAGTTTTGTTGAGTTTTACAACCTGTGATATTTTCTGCTAAATTGGTCACATCAGGGGAGAGAGAATCAGATTTCGTCTTTGGTTTTAATACTGTTAAATCTTGAGCATCATCAGCTTCCTTGTGGTAACTATGAATACTAAAATCTTCTATTATGTTGTTATTTACACATTTTTTAGGCTTCATAGAAAGGTCTGCTGGTTCTTCTTGTGTTTCAAAATGTCTGCCATTCTCTCCTGCCACACTGTTTGGGATACCTTCGTGATCATCCTTCTGTTTCTGTCCTGGTTCCTGGTTGATCTGTTTCAGTTTAGCACAGATGGCATCCAGCTTACATAGTTTTCTTCCTGTCAGTGCCATCATGTATGCCTCATAGGTATCTGGGATACATGTGTGTTTCAGATAGGAACCGGGCTGCTGGTTACAATGTATCCCTGCACAGCCACAATAGACCCCTGAAAATAAAAATACCATTTTTAACCCTTTTTGTACCAAATGTAACCATTTTGAAATTTAGGGGTGACAGGTTGTGTCATCATTAAAATATATTTGGAAAATAGCTGAACTTTTTGCAAATAGTGTAGGCTCTGATCAGACACCTTAAAGACTATGATCTGTGCCTACACTGTTTGCCACTTACCCCTTTTAGGGTTTCCGGTACCAACCTTACAAACATTATAGTATTCATAATTGCAAAGAGAACAATTTGTTGTAATACATTTGGTCTTCCATACAGAAAGCCGAGGTGTATCCTATCACCATGAATGTCTCTCAGTAGTGTGGGCTGAGTGCAAAAATTGACCTGAACAAGGACTTAGACTTTTGTTTAACCCTTAAATTCGGTACTGTGAGCAAACAATGTAGACCCTGATTAGATGCTGCAGAATGCAGCATCTGATCTGGATCTATACTGTTTGCCATACCTACACTGTTTGCCATACCTCACAAGCATAAGAATAGTATGGCCATTTTCTGTAAATAATCATAACCTGGATTTCCGACAAGTCAGTGACAGTCACATGGACTTCAGCAATGAAAAGCTCCTGCACTTTATAACTGGGACCACATACAATTGACGAAAAAATTAAACTCATACTATGCATCTGATCAGCGTTTTCTTCATAAAGCTGCTCAACTATGATCCTGTGCACAGGAAAATGTGCAAGTTGGCATAATGCAATCAGGACAGTCTTATCAAATTTTTCACATGCTGCAGGACTTACATATATTAACAAATACAGAAGACCCTCATTATAACGACAGTATTCGTTTGCTAACATTATGCTGTTATCAAGAATTTGTTGCTATAAAGAAACCCAATAAGGTGTATCATAACATGCAATAAAGGATACTACTGATCCCTATCTGCACAAGTTAATTTTTCCATCCATAACATTATGATAACACAGCTATGCAATATATTTTTGATGCCATGCAAGACATCAGAAAAATATTTTAGCTTACACATGACAATAGATCGAGCCCTTAGCATTTTCTATATGTGCATGGGGAGGCCAACTAACATTTGGGCTTATATAGACACGTGAGTGAGTGAGTGTTTGAGTTTTACGTCCCACCAACAGCTAAGGTCATACGGAGACGGGACCTCGGTTTAAAGACTCATCCGAAATTCTGAAGAAGCCCGGGATCGATCCTGTGACCCCTGGTTTACAAGGCGAGTAGCATAACCACTACACCACGGAGGCCTCTATATAGACACATGACATCTTGCATGAGGCTACCTGTAGTTGTTCTCTACTGGTCAGTGCAAACAGCAACAGTTCTGACGAGACTGCACCTGAGCCTTTGCTGGTAGAAGTGCACACAAGATATTAAGTTGTGTAAACAAGATAATAAGTTGTGCCCACAAGATATTATGTTGTCCACACTAGATATATGTTGTGCAAACAAGATAATATCTGGTGGGCATGAGATATTAATTTGTGCCAGCAAGATATTATCTTGGTTGCACAACATATTAAAATAAATTGCATGTCCCTAATCCAGGGTTCTGCAAGTGGGTGGTCACTAGAACTGCCTCAATGAGATGTTTGTAATGAGAACCCAAAGTATACAAAAAAAAATGAAAAAAGTATCACACAATTTCAACTGATCAAAAAAAAAATAAAAATAGAAATTAAAAAAATAATATTCCTCATGCCATGAAAGGCATCAACATAATGATCATGATGTCCAGCCAAAGCCTTTTTTGACTGTTTAGAATAACTGACATTAATGCAATATTATGTAGTTTGCAAAGTTAAATGCTAAATACCAAGTCAGAAAACAAAATTATGTTATTAACAAATAAATCAATTATTATTTGGGCCAATAAATTTAATGAATGCAAAATCAATTTTTGATGCAGTTGCTGGGAACAAACACTAAAGGTCATAAAAATTCACCCTTATCCGGCTGAATATTCAAACAGTGTAGATCCAGATCAGATGGCTTCTTGAGAAGCCATCTGATCAGGCTCTACACTGTTTGTCATGCAGTTTGTGAATTTAACAAATATATTACATCAAGTTATTTGATTGGTTGATATACAGTCACCAATGGGCGTGGCTTAATTTATTCAGCTGGACAAAAATTAATTATACATAAACCTTTATATAACACTGTTTACCATGAAGATGACATACATTCTATCTGAATAAATATATAATATATTTTTTTTTTGCTAAGCACACGATTCACATAAAATGTCAAGCCTTGTTTTCACAGAAAAAGAAGAAATTTTTCTTATATACAGTTTGCTATTCTCATGATTAGTGCTTTAAGGGTCGTGTAATATGAAAACCAACCACCTCAGAGCATGTGAGTACTGCATGGTAAACTGCTTAGAAAGCCAAAGCCTGCCAAGGCAAAGTTTGTTTGTTTGATTTGAGGTTTAACGTCCCCGTCAACACTGTAAAGGTCATTTTGGAGACGTTGCTTCCAATTTTGTGGGACTTTTACCCGACATTGAGATGAAATGACATCTCAAGTCCTGCCGTCCAATGAAACCAATAGTGTTTATAAGCATGGACGGGCCGACTCCCACTGCTTTGCCTGGGCAGGCTTAGATCCTCTAAGCGGTTTTCCAGTACTCTGGTGCGGGTCGGTTTCAGCTCTGCGTGGAAGCATCATGCAGCCCATCTATTTCTTCAAGCCCCAATGGGCGGGGGCCAACAGCAAAGTGGTGTGAGTCTGACTGTCCCTGCACATAAACTCTATTTTAATCCATTTTCACATTCTTCTGTCAGAAACCCGACATCATTTCGGGTGAGTAAATTTAAACCTAGGTCCCGACGCCCTATGACATTAGCTGTTTGTGGGACGTAAAACTCAAACACACTCGCTCCATTTGGTACAAAAAGGATTAAAACCAGTTCATCTTAACCCTTGTCCTGCTGAATATTTAAATATGTCACACCCACTACTGATTATCAGCCAATCAGATTACTTGATGCAAATTACTGCAACAAATTCATAAACTGGATGGCAAACAATGAAGATCCTGATCAGATGGCTTCTGAAGAAATGTCGGCCCTCAAAGGGTTAACCCTTGTCCTGCCCAGCAGGACAAGGGTTAACCCTTTGAGGGCTGACATTTTTTTAAAGTACTGTACTCACCCTATTTACCACACATGCTCCTAATAAGCGCATACCAAAGCTATTTTTGGAAAGAAAATGCACAAGTGCATACATGTACTTTACAGTATTGTTTTGTTTGATTAGAGGTTTAACGTCCCCGTCAACACTGTAAAGGTCATTTTGGAGACTTTGCTTCCAATTTTGTGGGACTTTTACCTGACATTGAGATGAAATGACATCTCAAGCCTTGTCGCCCAATGAAACCAATAGGGTTTATTAGTATGGACGGTCCGCCTCGCACTGCGGTTCCTGGACAGACTTAGATCCTCTAAGGGGTTTACCAGTACTAGTGTGCGTAACCTCCACACAAATTTCATATTGAGTTTTGGTGCATTTTTTTACCCAGACAATCATATGTATATGTGGTGAACCCCTCTACTGAAATTCAGCTTGATCTGTAATTGTCTAAGCTATTTGTTTTCGTATCGAGTGTGCCCTTATTAGGCAGATTTTTCAACCCCCCCCCCCCCCCCCCAAAAAAAAAATCAGACGTTTTCCAAATAAAATTTGAAGAAATCAAAACCTGACATCCCTAAATTTTGAAATGGACTTGTGCTTTATATATAAGGTGGATGATTCCATGCCATACAAAATGGGTTAATTTACATGACCAAAATAATCATTACTAGCAAACTCAAAGGCAAATTAATTAACCCATTTTGTACCAGAAACCCCAAAACGGGTATCCTGGCAAACAGTGCAGGCCCAGATCAGACGCCGCAGAATGTGGCATCTGATCAGGGCCTCCACTGTTTGCAAAAAGTTCAGTCATTTTCCAAATAAATTTTGATGAAAACATAACCTGTCACCCCTAAATTTTGAAATGGACTCCTGGTATATATAAGATGGAAGATTCCATTTGGTACGAAAAGGGTTAATTAACAATACTTACAACTTGTATTTTTCTTGGATGTATAGAAAATGACTGCTCAATAATTAATCCAATATATAAAGATCCTTTTAAACTGGGTATAACTATAAGACTGTCTACAAACTTATAAGATTTTTAAAAGTTCAGAAATCTCCGAAGTTTCTATTTAAATAACATGTTTTCATAACTGTTATAATGAACTAATATGGTTACTTTCACTTCAAACGACAAATGTCCCATACAAGAAAAGTTGCAGAACAACTACCTGGGAAAATTTGGGATCGTCATAGCAACATGATCAGGATCTCTGGGAAGCTTGCATAAATTATTCTGCGTTGCTATAACAATATACCTGTTAGGACAGGCACGAACAATGAAATTAACTGAAATCAATCAGCCCTGCTGACCCATTCCAATGTTACAATAGGTAGACTCATATAAAACCAGGTAACTTTTCCGTGGGACAAAACATATTGGTTTGTTCTAAAATCCACAGTATCTGAGATATTTTCATTTGAATGAAATTAATGATTAACGACCACTTTTCTATAGACTTTGGGTAAACAACCAATAATGCACAATAAGGAAAAGAAATTTGAATTAGAAAGTGTGTTTTTATCACAAACATAAAAGATGTATACGGGTAGGTTGAACTCAATATGGGCATGAACAAGAAAGTGAGGAATCAATATACCAGGTAGAAATAACGGGAAAATTGTAAAAATCTATCAATTTTTAATGCAAATCTTGGCGAAAAGAAAATCATGACCTGAATTAATCACCTTGCTAACTTGAATTTCTAATTTACCAGTATTCAGTATGTGCGTCACAAGCTTTTATGAGAAATAATTTTGAAAGAAATCTTTCTTTTTTTTTTGTGAAAGAAATCTATCAAAATTTATAACCAAAATGCATGTAATTTATTTCTTAACCCTTGTCCTGCTGAATATTTTAATCTGCCACACCCACTACCGATTATCAACCATTCAGATTATCTGATGCAAATTATTGCAACAAATTCAGAATCTGAATGACAAACAATATAGATCCTGATCAGATGGCTTCTTATTGATCTGCATTGTTTCAATTATAAGGCATAACTGGGCTCAGCAGGACAAGGGTTAATATTTATATTTTGGAAACATGATGAAATTCACAATTTATACAACATCCATTATTTTAACATGCCTGAGCAAAATGTGGCACAGTGCAGCATTTATGCATGGGGGAAAGTTACTGATGGTGGGAAAAGGGTCAAATGAAATAAAATGAAACAAGGTTTTTAGGAAAATTGGATGCAACATATATATATTTCTTTCCATTTTATAGTAGTCACAGATAATATTGACTAGGCGGAGCTATTCAGGTGTTGTCAATATATATATATATATATTAAAGGGCCTCATGGAAGATTTTGTTTGTTTGAGGTTTAACGTTCCCGTCAACACTGTAAAGGTCATTTTGGAGACGTTGCTTCCAATTTTGTGGGACTTTTACCCGACACTGAGATGAAATGACATCTCAAGCCCTGTTGCCCAATGACACCAATAGGGTTTATTAGCATGGACGGTCCACCTCGCACCGCGGTTCCTGGACAGGCTTAGATCCTCTAAGAGGTTTATCAGTACTAGTGTGCGGGCCGGATTCAGCTCTGCGTGGAAGCATCATGCAGCCAATATATTTCTTCAAGCCACTATGGGCGGGGGGAATCAGGGAAGATTAGTTCATGTAACTATAAATGTGTAACCCTCTCAAAATAAAGTTGATTATTATTATATGTTAAATTCGTTGAGTCCACCAGAAGATTCGGTAGAGTGCCTTCGCATGCTTTCTTCAAGCCTACCAAATATATGCCACAGCTTTGCTTGTGTTACAGTTGAATTCACACAATCAGGTGACTTGGTCTACCTTTTTGTTAACAAAACATTCCAAAGGCAGACGCAAACTATTGTTCCGCCTAGTCAATCATATCTGCGACTTCTATACAAGGGAGAAAAAGTTCACATTCATATTTCTCTCCATTTTACAAAGGAGAAAATGTTCACTTTCATATTTCTCTCCATTCTCCATTTTACAAAGGAGAAAATGTCCACTTTCATATTTCTCTCCATTTTACAAAGAGGAGAAAATGTACACTTCCGTATTTCTCACTATTTTACAAAGGAGAAAATGTTCACTTTCATATTTCTCTCCATTTTACAAAGGAGAAAATGTTCACTTTCATATTTCTCTCCATTTTACAAAGAGGAGAAAATGTTTACTTCCATATGTCTCTCCATTTTACAAAGAGGAGAAAATGTTCACTTTCATATTTTTCTCCATTTTACGAAGAGGAGAAAATGTTCACTTCCGTATTTCTCTCCATTTTACATTTGGAAGAAAACTTTCACAACTTGTTCACTTTCTAGATCATCACCTTAACAAGCCATAACTTGATAAACGTATCACAGAATTTTGATATCTTATTTCTGCTGGGTTTTAATGGAACTTTTGCTCAGGTAATGTGATGGCCCATGTTATAAAGCACTTTTTCTTCCCACACAGTTCATTTACCTCATTTACGATGGCCGCATCAAGTATACATGCCTTTTACTATGTCTGTGCATAGATACATACTAATTTTTTTCAAACATACAGTTAAGCAACAATAATATTTTTGAGATTAGATTATATACAACTATAGCTTTGTTTCAGTTAAAAAAGGAAAAACAAAAAGAAAATTCTTACCAATAAAATATCAGAATAATCAACATTTAACATTAAATTCTTACTTTTCTGGGTATAAAGTGTTGAATTTCCAAATTTGCTTGTTATTTCATGGCTTAGTCAAACCAATTCAAGCGATTTAAAGTTCTTTGGGAATTAGTTTTCAAAAGGATTATTCAAAAACTTATATTTTACACAATGTTGAAAATCTATAAAATGGGTATATATTTACCTATAAATGAACTAAAACTCATTTATTGGTAGTGTATTTTTAACCTGGCAATCGTTATATCAAGAAATACAGTAATCTTTATTTTCTGATAAGCCCATACATTGAGTTATACATTGTCTCATTCCACATAATCAATTTTTACTAAATGGGTTTCCATAAATTTAGTATTAAGAAAATCTGATAAAAGTCAAAACTTGAACATAAAAAAATGTTCAAAAACTTGAATTACTACACCTTAGAGATTTCAGAGGGAGATAATCAAGTTTAGCAGGGACTGAATAATCTATTTTTCTGTACTGAATGGAATCTTCCATCTTAACCTATTGTATGCAAGTGGAATCTTCCATTGCTATATGCTGGACAAGTCTATTTGTCATATAAGGGGTGTCAGGCTTATTTTTTTCATTTTTGTCCTTTTTTTTTGTTACCAAAACAGAGTAGGCCCTGATCAGACATCACATTCTGCGGCATCTGATCTGGGCCTACACTGTTTGCCAAGGTACCCCTTTAGGGGTTTCCCCGCATACTATAGGTTAATTATAACAGAATTTTAGGAATGTCAGGGTCAGTTGTTTTAAGAAATTATTTAGAAAATGGCTGAACTTTTTAAAAATAATGAAGGTGCGCGCCCTGGTTAGATGACCCGTTTTGGCATTTACCTTATGAAATTTGTTAAGGTTTTGTTTGGGTGTTTGTATGTTTTGAAGTTTTGTCGGCCCAGTCAACAATGTGTGTTTGTTTCTAGCTGAAAGGGATCTTTGAGCATAATGCCCTCAGCAATAGAGCTGGCTAATCGGAGATGAAAAGCTAATCGATTATCAGTCCTGTCATTGCGATCGATAATCGATTAGTAATTAATCGCTAAGGGTTTTGCAATAATTTTACCAGTCTGGCTTGCTGTCTGAGAATGACTCTTACCATATGTCGTACTTTGCCATATGTATATTTGAACAGACAGACCTCAGCAAACAGTGTAGACCCATTCTGCTGCGTCTCATCAGGGTCTGCACTGTTTGCCATTCATCCAGCTATTTTAGGCAAAACTTTGGGTAGTAAATTGTACCTATCAAGTAATCGATTAAAAGCAAATCAGAAATGATAATCATTTTTGTGGAATTTATCGATGGATTAATCGTGGCAGCCTTACTCAGCAATGACTCAAACCAGCCAGCGTACTCAACTCAGCAATTAACCCTTAAGATGTCCTAAAATGCTGTCTATTTTTGCAGTCTGTTGAATCTTCCTACAAACTTTCAAAACATTTTTACAAATTGGCAAATAGTGTGGATCCTGATCAGACTGGTCCTCTAGGAGCAGTCTGATCTGTGTCCACACTATTTGTAAAATGACTTTTAAAGTTACCAGCAGACAACAAGGCAGATGGTAACAGTATTGACCTAGGAGCAGGCTGATCTGCCATGGGTCCACATTGTTTACAAGTTACCAGCAGAGTCTAAGAGTCGACAAAGCAGCCGGTAACAGTGTGGACCTAGGAGCAGTCTCAGCTGCCGTGGGTCAACACTGCACATGATTGCAAAAATGACTTTTAAAAGTAATACCAGCAGACGACAAAGCAGCCTCAGGCAACTGTTCTGATTGGCTTTTCTAGTATATGTCAGTATGAAGAGAGTTTCGGGTTTTAGGGTCATCCATAATGCACAGTAGCAAAGACATTGATCAGACTGCATGGATGAGAAGGCTTATCTCAGTATTCACTGGGTGCACATGCGTAAAGACACTATTTTCTTGCACACCAGATAAGGAAATCCCGAACTTAATGCTGGGAAAGAAATTCTTATCCTACATGGGGATAGGATAAAAAGCGAGAATTTTCATGTGTTTGACATTGAATACGACATCAGGTATGCCATCTTTAAGTTTAACATCACAGCACATACACAGCACAAAAATGCCAAATTGTTGCCATCAAATATGGCAGACATCACTCGGCAAGCCTTGTGATACCAGACAGTGGCTCTTGGGACAAATTTTTCTATCCATCCACTGTGCACTCAAGTAAGATTCTTATATGTTTGATATCATACATTAACTCAACAGCAACCACACTTTTCCTGGGCAGGCATATAAAAATTATGTCATTACCCTAAAGCAATTGCGACATAAAATCCTAGACCAGACGACAATCTGATTTTTCATGGAAAATATTAGGACTGACATTACATGTGAATCAACTGCTGGGCAGATGATTCACAAGTGATGTCAAGCCTTATTTTCACTTAAAAATTGGGAATTGGTAAATTGGTTAACCAGTGCATTGAGTCCATGAAACTGACGAAAGTCCTATGGGAAATAGCTGAGGTGGGTTCATAATCAACTGTTTCAAAAAACAGTTTCTGAACCCAGACTTGGCTGGGTCTCAATCAGCTGCTGAGTCAGATGAGAAGCCGAATGAGCCAAGGGACCCAACTGTAATTTAAGACACCCCCACACACTTTACCCTTATCCAACTGCATAAATTAATTTATCCACACCCATTTACATTTAATTACTTGATGTCATTTATTCATTCAAATTCACAAAACTGAATGACAAACAGTGTAGATCCTGATCAGATGGCTTCTTCAGAAAGTCAAATTTCCCTGACAAAATTGTAATGGAAAATTTCATAAACACGGACGAAACATTATGTTGTGGCCTTCGAATTGATTTGTTGTAACATGCCAAATTTTTAAAATTCCCTGTCATTTCCCTGACATTTTTAATAAATTCAATTTTTCCCTGACACATTTTGAAATTCCCTGACCTTGAAAAATTTCAGATTTCTCTGACATTTCCCTGATGTGTATGAACCCTGCAAGTGCCATTTTTCAATGTTCAAAGGGCAATAACTCCAAAAGTAGGCAATCCAGAGATATGGTTCATGGGCTCTGCACATTGTCTTATAGTGCTTTACATTTGTGTGAAGTTTCATGAAAATACCTCAAATGGTTTTTGAAGACAATGGAGGTTAAAATTGCCATTTTTCAATGTTCAAAGGGCAATAACTGCAAAAGTAAGCAATCCAGAGTTATGGTTCATGCGCTCTGCACATCGTCTCATAGTGCTTTACATTTGTGTGAAGTTTCATGAAAATACCTCAAACTGTTTCTGAGTTATCATGAATAATGGAATTACGGAAGTACGGAATTACGGAATCACAGAAGGACAAGGCAAATCCAATATAGCCCCCACTTTTTCAAAGCTGGGCTATAAATATGCAAATTATAGTTAGATATGCTGTAACCTAACATGTATGATGCCCTTAGTGACATCACGTTTACTAATGGCGGATTATTGACATTTTTGTGAAAAAAAATGTGAATAAGATGCGTTTCAAATATCACATGATAAATAGAATCTTGCATTATTTTGTTCTCATGTATTAACGTATTATTAAATTTATCAAACTCGATCCTGGAGGAAAAGGAATAAAATGCTCAGCAAAGCCTCAAATTTTATCTCTTTTCCTCAACTTGTTTAATTTAATAACAATTAATACACAAGCACTCATGAAAGATCATCTTTTTATTAACAGCCATATTTTCTGTCTGTCAGATCGTAAATGGATTTTACTACCGCTATTAAGACCACCTAAAAATAAGACTAAATCTGCTTTTAAAAGCTTATTGAGAAGATTTCAGTTATTCTTTCTTTGTGTTTGCCATAACCAGTGTCCCCTAATAAAAGATCATCTTTGGGACTGTTCAAAAGTGGTCTTAAAGACCACTTTTGAACAGTCCCAAAGGTGGTCTTAATATAGGAATTTTACTGTATCAGAAAAATACTGCAGGACATGCACTCAAGAACTACAAAACAATATTATGCTCAAAACATGTTTATTTCTTTGAACAGATTTCTGGCTACCAAGTGCATGCACCAAAATTTCAACTTTCTGACAAATTCATTCTGTCAAGAGCTGAAAACTTAAAATTTACACCTATCAAATTATTTTAATTGAGCAATTTGTCATAATTTTTTATTCTTTTTGATATTAAACTGTCAAAGCCTGTAGCACTGAGGGTGAATGATGCACAGTTTCGATAGATACATTTATGTTTTTCATAATAAATTTATTCTTTCATAAATATTTCTGACAATCAGGATGCTCGTCTGGACTATTAAGTATGCAGCCTGTCAAAAAACTGAAGTACACCTCGATAATTTTATGATCATCACTTTTCAAAACTTCAAGGAAATGTACTCCGAGTTTTTCTTTTCTTTTTCTTTCTCCTGATGTGCAACAAAAGAAAGCTTATCTCTTACCAATTTTAATTTGATTGTTTTGACAATTTTACGACCTATGATAACACATTGCTATAGCCCCGCCCATTGGAGCTTGGAGAGATAGACTGGGCTGCATTATAGATGCTAAGCTTCCACACAGAGCTGAAACCAACCACAAATGAGTACTGGTATATGCTTAGGTCTATTTAGCCTGCCCAACAAAGTGGTGCAGGTCAAACAGTCCATGCATACAAAACCTATTGGTTTCATTGGGTGACAGGGCTTGAGATGTCATTTTGTCTTGTCCAACAAAATTGGAAGCAACATCTCCAAAATGACCTAAATAGTGTTGACAGGGACCTTAAACCTCAAATAAAACTAGAGCTGTCAGAGGATCTGACTATAGCCCCGCTACAGCACTATTAGAAAGAGAAAACCCCATATACAGTGTTTAACTGCTTACATGTACCATGGCAGAAAACATCACTGTTTGTTTGTTTGTTTTGTTTGATTTGAGGTTTAACGTCCCCGTCAATACTGTAAAGGTCATTTTGGAGACGTTGCTTCCAATTTTAGAACATGGTACATTATCATGGGATTTAACACCATGAGTTCTTAGCCAATTAACCCTTATCATGCTGTTCACGACAACCCCTATCTTTGCAAACAGTGTAGCTCCAGATCCGATAGCCATCTGATCAGGATCTACACTGTTTGACATTCAGTTTATGAATTTGAAGGAATAAATTACATCAAGTAATCTGATTGGTTCAAAGTCAGAAATGGGTGTGGCTAAATTGAATATTCAGCAAGAGAAGGATTAAGCCCTAATAATGGTATACACAGTTCATCAACCCACTGTTCATGTGTGTACCAGACCCTTACAGTTCTTGAGATCTAAAAGCTTCATCGAATAGGACAACAAATGCAAAAGTTAATTATTAAGCAAAATACACTTCAAAGTTGAGCAGACACTATAATATTTTGTGTAAGATGTATACTGTGGGACCAGAGTACTTGTTGGAATCACTAACAATTATCGTTTTTAGTTTGTTTGAATGAGGTTTAACGTCCCCGTCAACACTATTTAGGTCATCTTGGAGACGTTGCTTCCTATTTTGGGCAACTCTTAACCGACATTGAGATGAAATGACATCTCATTAGCCCTGCCACCCAAAGAAACCAATAGAGCTTATATGCATTTGGTGGTCCGACTCGCACCACTTTGCCTGGGCAGGCTTAGTCCATAAAGGTTTACCAGTACTCATGTGCGGTCAGCTTCAGCTCTGCATGGAAGCATCATGCAGCCCAATCTATTTCTCCAAACCCCTACGGGCAGGGGCCTTAACAATTATTGTACCTCTACTCATCTTTGCAGGTTAACCCTTATCCTGCTGAATATTTGAATTAGCCACACCCATTTCTGACCATCAGCCAATCTGATTACATGGTATAATGTTTTCGTTAAAACAGTGTAGATTCTGATCAGATGGTTTCTGATCTGGATCTACACTGTTTACAAAGGTAGGGGTTGTCGGGAACAGCAAGATATTGGGTTAAACTGCTTATGAATAAGCTTGCCCAGGAAAAGTGTGGTGAGCTCGCAATGACCTAAATTATGCCGATTGGGCCATTAACCCATTGTATGCTAGTGGACTCTTCCATTGCTATATGTTGGACAAGTCCATTTGTCATATAAGGGGTGTCAGGTCTATTTTTTTTGTTTTATTCTATTTTTGATGGAAAATTCTGTTAGCAAATAGTACAGGCCCTGATCAGACGCCGCGTTCTGCGGCATCTGATCTGGGCCTGCACTGTTTGCCAAGGTACCCTTTTAGAGGTTTTCGCATACAATCGGTTAATCTCCAAACAGACAAACACTCTAATCCTATCTTGCACTACGAGACACATTTTTGCAAGGTGGAGTTCATACAAAATGATATGAAACATGGTAAAAACATCATAATTTTCAACAAATGTTTTCTTGTTGTGGGCTTTTTTTTCCTGGCAATAACTGTCAAAATCCAAATCTAAGTGATCTAATAAGGACATTTACTTTTAATGTGTTAATTAACCCTTTTTGTACCAAATGGAATCTTCCACCTTACATATAGCACAAGTCCATTTCAAAATTTAGGGGTGTCAGGTTACCCTATTTACCCTTAGTATTCGGACACCTCAACTTCTTACTACATACTTGTTCTAACATTTGAACAAGTAAAAAAAAATTACTACCCGATGATGATAGTGGGATGAGTGACAAACAGTGTATTTGTTTGTTTGAAATGAGGTTTTACGTCTCCGTCAAGACTATTTAGGTCATTTTGGAGGTAGTACTTCCAATTTTGTGGGACTTTTACCTGACATTGAAAAGAAATAACATCTCAAGCCCTGCCGCCTAATGATAATATATGCATCACACCATTTTGCCTTGTCAGGCTTAGTCCTTCTAAGCGGTTTACCAGCACCCATGTGTGATCAGTTTCAGCTCAGCCTGGAAGCACCATGCAGCCCAATCTATATCTCCAAGCCCTGTTGGGCGATGGCGAAACAAACAGTGTAGATCCTGATGAGAGGCCATGTTATCTCTGCTGTTTGTTTTTTTTTTCTTCATAATCATTTGGAAAATGCCCCGTCAACACTGTAAAGGTAATTTTGGAGACGTTGCTTCCAATTTTATGGGACTTTTACCCGTCATTGAGATGAAATGACATCTCAAGCCCTGTCGCCCAATGAAACCAATAGGGTTTATTAGCATGGACGGTCCGCCTCGCACCGCGGTTCCTGGACAGGCTTAGATCCTCTTAGCGGTTTACCAGTACTAGTGTGCGGGCCGGATTCAGCTCTGCGTGGAAGCATCGTGCAGCCCATATATTTCTTCAAGCCCCTATGGGCGGGGGCGGGCTGAAGTGCTAGAAGGATTTACTTTGAGTTAGAAGGATTAAGAGCCCTACAACTGTCATCTGCTTTGCTGTCTGGTAGTTACTTGCAAACAGAGTGGACCCAGATCTGATCAGGATTCTTTCTCTGTCTGCCTGAAGTACATCAATATATCTCAAAGGGTATTGGAGTTTCACTGATCACAAGGTGATCAAAAGTAAATACTGTCAGGGAAAATAACTCAAATACCATGCCACCTAGAGTAGAGTTGTGGTTCTTGTGTATGACATGCCTACTCAGCTTCAGGTATAACTGTACTATTAACCCTTGTCCTGCTGAATATTCATATATGCCACACCCACTACCGATTATTAACCAATCAGATTATTTGATGCAAATTATTGCAACAAATTCATAAACTGAATGACAAACAATGTAGATCCTGATCAGATGGCTTCTTCAGAAGCCATCTGATCTGGATCTTCATTGTTTGAAAGATAAGACATATCCGGGATCAGCAGGACAAGGGTTAAGTATCATCAAAATATCTCAATGGGTATTGGAGTTACAGCAATCACAAGGTGATCACAAGAAAATGCTGCCAGGGGAGATAACTCAAAACCATGGTACCCAGAATAACTCATGTGCAAGAACCACAACTCAGAGTTTTGGTTCTTGCACATGACATGCCTTCTCAACCTTGTGTACAATTGTGCCAAGTACCATCAATATATCTCAAAAGGTATTGAAGTTATGGCCATGGATCACAATGTTTTGTCTACTGACAGATGGATGGCTGGATGGACAGACAGATGGACGAATGTCAGGCTGATCACTACATCACACAAACCTATTTATTTGGTTGGGGGATTAAATGTTTTGTCTCCCCTATCATGGATAGTCATCTGCTCAAGAATTTTCCACAGTGCTTTACGGGTTAAAGAATCATTTATGTAATTGAAATTTTATTGGAATGATTATTGAACCATTTAAAACCACCCTGGCAATCAAGCATCCCAGAAACCTGAGAAAAATAGAAGTAAAGCAGCTGCTCAAGCCTGAATATTGGTAGAAAACTGTCATATGAAGAAAATTCAATATTCCCCATAGATTTTTCAGTTATAACTATAGTAATAGAATAATTGATAATGAAAACATTGGGCACCTTGCAATAGAGACTTGTTCCAGTCAATTGATAAAATCAATTGACCTGCAATTATGTCTTTTATTAAGATGATAAAAAATGTTCAGAAAAAGTTAACAAGAGGGCCTTGATGGCCATGGATTGCTCACCTGATCCATACTGTATGAAATGGTAGGCAATATATAAAGATGGTTCTATTAAAATCCATCAATAAATGAAGATGAAGTTTTTCTGAAAATAGCCACAAGCACCTTGACCTTGATCCCAACACCCTGAATGTCTGCTTTGCTTGAGATATTATCATTCTGAACATTGTGTGAAGTTATATTAAAATTCAACAATAATCTAGCATGCACAGTTCAAAAGTTACGCTATGCCTTAAAAAGCGGGACAGATGGACGAACATGGCAAAAGCAATATGCCGCCACAACTTCTTCGAAGTTTGGGGCATAATGAAGGCACTAGAGCCTATAATAACAAAGTTTTTCTAAAAATAGTAAGTGACCTTAACCTTGAGCCTAGCACCCTGAAAGTGGATCATGCTTGAAATATTATTATACACAACATTTGTGTGATCCATCAATAAATGTATGCACTTGGGTGCTGAAAAGTTTTTTCGAAAAAAAAAAAAAAAAAGCCACAGTGACCTTCACCTTGAGCCGAAGACCCTGGCCTAAGTTTGACATTTGTGTGAAGTTATATTAAAATCTATCAATAAATGTAGGTGCTACAGTGACAAAAATAGCCAGTGACCTTGACCTTCAGCCCAGGACCCTGAAAGTCAAACTCACTTCAGATATTATCATACCCAACATTTGTGTGAAGTTATATTAAAATCCAACAATAAATGTAGGTGCTTGAGTGATGACAAAATATTTATGCACGTATGTGTGCAAGTATATACATACATGTACTCAAGTACGTTCTTTTGAATAGGACAAATGCTATATCCCCTCCCCACTTCGTTGTGCAAGGGAATAAAAAGTTTGATGATGATTGGACCAAAACTGTGGCCTCTAGTGTTCACAAGGTTTTCTATGATTTGACCTTATGACCTACTTTTTGACCCGACATAACCGAGATTTTGTCAAGATAAACATACTAAGCAAGTTTAATGAAGACTTTACCAAAACTGTGGCCCCTAAAGTGTTCACAAGATTTTTCTATGATTTAACCTACTGACTTACTTTTTTAACCAGACATGACCCATATTTAAACTTGAGATATTGTCAACATGATCATTCTGGGCAAGTTTGATGATGATTGGACCAAACCTGTAGCCTCTATAGAGTTTTCACAAGGTTTTTCTACGATTTGACCTACTGACCTACATTCTGACCCGACATGACCCATATTCGAATTTGATTGAGATATTGACAAGATGATCATTCTGTGCAAGTTTGATGGTGATTGTGCCAAAACAGAGGACTCTAGTATTCACAAGGTTTTTCTATGATTTGACCTACTGACTTACTTTCTGACCTGACATGATCCATATTCAAACTTGACCTAGATATTGTCAGGATGATCATTATGAGCAAGTTTGATGATGATCGGACCAAAACTGTAGCCTCTAGAGTGTTCACAAGGTTTTTTTTTATGATTTGACCTACTGGGCTCTTTTCTGACTCAACAGGACCCATAATCAGACTTGACAGAGTCTAATATTGTCATGAGATTATTCTGGCCAAGTCTGATGATGACTGGACAAAACCTGTGGCCTCTAGAGTGGTCACAAGAAAAGTTTACACATAAGGATGGACGACGCATGATGACACCCAACATCTCACGGTCACAAAAGCGGACAGGTGAGCTAAAAATCAAAGCATTGAGAGCACCAGAGGGTCGCTTGTCTCTGAGCGCAGGCTGTAAAAATGACCAAAAACTGGGTCTTAGACGGTTTCCTTTAATTATCCCTTTAATTCCTGAACTGTAAGCAAACAGTGTATACCCTATTCAGACACCACATTCTGTGACATTTGATTTGTATCTACACCGTTTGCCAAACCCAAAACACTAATTCCAGTCAAGATTCTATACATAACCCTGATACTCAACACTCCGACCTCAAAGCTATAAGAATAGCGAAGCAATTTTTATGAATAACCGTTACCTGCATGTCCGACAAGTCAGTGACAATCACTTGGACTTCGTCTGCTTAGTGCAATAACGTTGTAAGTGCAAAATGGCAACTTTTCAGGAGAGACAAAACACTGTTTTATTTAAGACTTGCATAGTAAACCATACTATAAGCTGGTTTCTTAACTTCATGGCGATTTCTTTCATTTGTGTGTGATGTCTATTGTTGAATAAATGGCATTTGAAAAGAAATATTTAGCATTGAAGGGTTGATACACTATTTCTGCGCTGAGTGTTTTTGGTGCAAAATGGTGTAAGTGCATTCAGTGCTAAAACGGTGTAAATGTACAAACCTTATTTCTTTGTCTTTTACATGGTAAAGCAGTAAATTAAAGGCACTGGGTAGGTAATAGGTCACATTTTATACATTCTGCATGGTACTTACATGCTTATTCTGAAATATCAAGCAACAGGATTCAATATTTTTGAAGTATTAAAAAACTTTGCGCAAAAATGGGGTAAGTGCACTTACACTGTTTTTGCGCCAACTTTTTTTTTAAAAGTCAGAGCAAAAATGGTGTAACTGACAAAAAAATTCCAAAATGCTGAAATAAATCATGATTGAGGCAGAATCCAGCTATAGTACTTATTTACCAAGTGTGTCAAGTCCTAAGGCACCCATTTATGCAAAAAAACTATTTTGGCCAAAATGTCAGTTACACCGTTATTGTAACGGGCCTCCGTGGCCTAGTGGATAAGAGCGCTGACTCTTAGTCATTAGGTCTCTCACCGCCGTAGGTTCGAGCCTCGCTCGGGCTACGTGTGAGACGCCAAGTTCTGCAACGGAAGGTCAGGTGGTTTTTCTCCGGGTACTCTGGTTTTCGCCCACCTCTGATTAACGATCGGCTCGATATGAGTGAAATAATCTTGAAAGGGCCGTAAAACCCAAAACCAAAAAAACACCGTTATTGCACTCAGCAGACGACTTAAGCTTTGAAAAGGTACTGGACTTTATAACTTTGTGACCCAAAAAGGAAAGAAAAGAATTTTCATGACACTGCTATTCACAGCAACTTGTACCAAGTGGACGGCCCCCGCCCATCGGGGCTTGAAGAAATATATGGGCTGCATGATGCTTCCACGCAGAGCTGAGCACAGGAGTACTGGTAAACTGATTAAAGGATCTAAGCCTGCCCTGGCAAAGCGGTGCGAGTTGCCCATGTCCATGCTTATAAACCCTATTGGTTGCATTGGGCGGCAGGGCTTGAGATGTCATTTCATCTCAGTGTCCGGTAAAAGTCCCTAAAAATTGGAAGCAAAGTCTCCAAAATGACCTTTACACTGTTGATGGGGATGTTAAACCTCAAATCACAAACAAACAAAAGTTCCAAGTGCAATTTTCCTCCTTACATATATCACAAGGCTATTTCAAAATTTAGGTTGTGTTTTCTTCAAAACATTTATTTGGAAATCGACAGTCTTTGCAAACAGTGCAGGCCCTGATCAGAAGCCCCAGGACCCAGTGTCTGATCTGGGCCTGCACTGTTTGACAATTACCCTTTTAGGGTTTCTGTTACAAAAAAAGGTTGAAACAGTATTGTTGAACAACTGTGTTATATCCAAACAACAAGAGTTGTCAGAAGACAACATAGCTTGCCTCTGAGGGCCTAAGTTGGATGAGGGCAAGTAATTAACCCATAAAATGCCAATCACGACAACTCTTGTCTGCTTTGCTGTCTGCCTGTTCCCGTAATTTTTGCAAATAGTGTGGACCCAGATCTGACTGCTCCTGTAGGAGCAGTCTGATCTGAGTCCACACTCTTTGCCTGTATGCAAAAATATTTTAGAAAGGTTTGCAAAACTATCAGCAGACGGCATAAACAGACAACATTTTCAGATATAGTTTTTCTTGGCATCTTAAGGGTTAGAAATAAAATTTTGTTAACTCCAATTTTGGAGTAATTTATAGTTTTACACCAACTTTTCATTTCTGACTCCAACTTTTTGGAAAGTCTCAATAGAAAAGTATGGCAAAATTCCAACTATTTCTGTAGGTCAGCATTTTTACTCCCAATTTTTAAACTCTGCCGGCTACAGTAAAGTAGTTGAGGCAATCAGGATCAGTGTCTACTCTGTTACCAGTTGAAAATACATTTAAAACAGAACATCTTTCAATATTTTTGTCTAGAACCTTTTTTGTTTCAGTTTTGGGACTTAATATTTGACAAGTTAAGGCCCTTTTTAATCCTTTTTAATTTCAAATCTTTTGAACCAAATGATCAATTCTAATCCAAAAGAAACTTTGCAATGACTCAGGAGCAGTCTGATCAAGGTTTACATGAACCTTAAACACTGATATCTAGGCTAATTCAGCAGACCACAGAATTGTTAATATTTTCTTATTTTACCCAGAAAACTGGGACTTGACATCTCATGCAAATTGTTTCCATAGGAGACACAATTTGCATGCATGACGATAATGCACCTGTGCGATATAGTGCATTTTTTCACATCTCCAAATATGGCTACTTTTCTGGTGAAAATCTGTGATATTTTTCTTACAAATACTGCAAAAAAATAGGTTGTGGGTGCTTGTTAGAACCACCTCATTGAGGTGGTTCTAACGAGTACCCACAACCTATACCTTGGAGCAAAACTAAGAAAACTTATGCATACCCCCGTAAACCCCAGTTTTCTCTATATAAAATGGGGTGTAGGGGGGTCTTCATTTCACGGACGTGTTCACGTGATGAGATGTCAAATCCTGTTTTCTGGAAAAATTAGATACATATTTTCAAAATGTCGTCTGAAGCAAAAAAAAAAAAAATACCCAGCATGCAGAGCGTTATGGTAATTCTGACTGGATATTTAGGACCAGTATGGTAAGAAGTTGTTATATTCACAATTGCATCAAAAAGAGCAATCTTCAATATTGATCCTGTATTAACCGAGGCAATTTTCTCATTTCTACCTGTTTATGGGACCTTATTTTAGTTTGTTATCAATAAATTGAATTATAAATTGTTTCCTCGGTAACTACCTGGCTATTGAAATAAATGGTTGCTATGGGAACCGACCTGGGATTAATGTCTGGCTTCCTGTCCCAACAACGTTAATTCTGAATGTCAACAACATAATTTTGTTGGCCGTATGCTCGAAAAAAAAAAAAGTAAATTGCCTGAAAAATATACTATTTTGCTGAATGAAGTCATGGAGAACAAAAAATGTCTCTTAACCCTTATCTTGCTGAATATTCATTTAAGCCACACCCATTTCTGTCTATCAACCAATCAAATTACTTGATGTAATTTATTGCTACAATTTTATAAACTGAATGCCAAACAGTGTAGATCCTGATCAGATGGCTTCTTCAGAAGCCATCTGATCTGGATCTACAGTGTTTGCAAAGATAGGATTTTTTGTGAACAATAAGATAAGGGTTAATACCGGTAAGCCAAAATATATCACTTAATCGTTAACCCTTATCCCGCTGCATAAATTAATAAAGCCACTACCACTGCTGATTATCAACCAATCAAATAACTTGATATAATATATTTGTTCAGTTCACAAACTGCATGACAAACAGTGTAGATCCTGATCAGATAGCTTCTTCAGAAGCCATCTGATTTGGATCTACACTGTTTGCAAAGATAGGGGTTGTCTTGAACAGCAGGATAAGGGTTAAAGCAATGAAAGCGATTCAGCAGATGACATTTTTTAATACTTTTTTCCTATTGCTAGAAAGGGGAATGCAATTCTCTGAAAAAAAAATAAAGAAAAAAAAAAAAAAAACAGTCCGCTTTAACCCTGATCCTGCTGAATAAACTAGTTTAGCCACACCCATTGTTGACTATCATCCAATCAGATAACTTGATATTATGATTCATTCTAATTCATTCAATTCTCATACTGAATGATAAACAGTGCAGATTCCAATCAGATGGCTTCTGAAGAAGCCATCTGATCTGGATCTACACTGTTTGCTACGTTGGGGTTGTTGTGAATGTGAACAGCAGGATAAGGGTTAAAACATTAGGGGGGGGGGGGGGAACGTAAGAGAACTTACTTTATCTTCAAACAGTGGAGAAAAAAAAAATTCTTATCAAATACTATACATATAGTTTCAAAGAGCATGTACTGAAGTACAGATAAAACTACTGTAAACAAAAAAAAAAAAAAAACTCTTTTGTCTTCCATAAAATTGTCTATTTTCAAAATAATTTTTCAACATAAACTATGAGCAAAATCAGAATAAGTATCAAAATTAAAATAATTAATATACCGTCTCTGTCCTGGAGCAAAGAAAACATCCCAGCAGCACTTTCGGCAACTTTTTGTCAACCCTGCATCCAGGAAATGTGATACAGTACAAGTGAAGCTTTAGTATAGCGATCTACGGTCTCTACGTGGCAGGTGAAAAACTGTAGCATGACAAAGATCACTGAAAACGCAAACGAGTCTGCATTTGTGCACTCGTTTAAGCCATCAGTGATCAAAAACAAAACCTACTGAGGTGAAAGAATATATCTATGGAATGTTCTGGTCAAAAACACATGCATTGCCAAGAGGTCTCTGCGCGTCGTATCTCATAAGCATGTCAAGCAGTACTTTTTCCTGTGCCTATTGACACAGTCTCGAAAACCACTGATCTACCATGTCGTCAAGGACATTAAACACCAATTAGAAAATGAGACGTACATGGTGAAATCTAGTTTCTGTCAAGACAAAAGACTGAAAAGAGTCTTGCAGTCTAAGCAGGGTCTGCAATTAAACCCATTTCCAACTGAATGGTATCTTCCGCACTATGAATAACAGAGGTCTGTTTCAAAATCACATGGTGTCAGGTTGTTACTTTTTAACTCTTAACCCTTGTCCTCCTGAGCCCGGATATGCCTTGTCTTTCAAACAATGTAGATCCAGATCAGATGGCTTCTAAAGAAGCCATCTGATCAGGATCTACATTGTTTGTCATTCAGATTATGAATTTGTTGCAATAATTTGCATCAAGTAATCTGATTGGTTGATAATAAGTAGTGGGTGTGGCATATTTGAATATTCAGCAGGACAAGGGTTAAGATGCGGAGAAAAACTATATCTGAAAAAGTCGTCTGCTTATGTCGTCTGCTGAATCTTCTTGCAAACTTTTTCATACAGGCAAACAGTATGGACCAAGATCCTCTAGGAGCAGTCTGATCTGGGTCCACACTGCTTGCAAAAATGACTTTTAAAGTTTGTTTGTTTGATTTGAGGTTTAACGTCCCCGTCAACGCTATTAAGGTCATTTTGGAGACATTGCTTCCAAGTTTGTGGGACTTTTACCCGACAGTGAGATGAAATGACATCTCAAGCCCTGCTGCCCAATGAAACCAATAGGGTTTATAAGCATGGACAGGCTGACTCACACCGCTTTGCCTGGGCAGGCTTAGATCCTCTAAGCCATTTACCAGTACTCGTGTGTGGGTCGGTTTCAGCTCTGCATGGAAGCATCATGCAGCCCATCTATTTCTTCAAGCCCCGATGGGCGGGGACTTTTAAAGTAATCGGCAGATGACAAAGCAGACGACAATTGACGTGATTGGCATCTTATGGGTTAAAATTAAATTATAAAATGAATGATCCTTTTGCAAACAGTGGAGGCCTTGATCAGAGCCTGCAAATTATTAGGGAGTGTACCTGCTTTGGGGTTTCCCATTTGAAATGGGTGGCCTATCAAATATATACTTGTAGGTTCATCGGGGCCTGAAGAAATAGATGGGCTGCATGATGCTTCCACACAGAGCTGAAACCAACCGCACATGAGTACTGATAAACCACATAGTGGATTAAACCTGCCCAGGTAAAGAGGTGCGAGTCGGACCGTCCATGCTTATAAAACCTATTTGTTTCATTGGGTGACAGGGCTTGAGATGTCATTTCATCTCAATGTCGGGTAAAAGCTCCACAAAATTGGAAGAAATGTCTCCAAAATGAAACAGGGACGTTAAACCTCACAAACAAACAAAAAATGTAGGTTCATATTTTCAGAAAAATATTTAACCCTTCAACTCCTTCAGCCGGCAGTAATCTAAATTTTTGAAGTTGATAAGGCTTGATATGACATGTGAACCACAGTCTGCACAACATATGATTCACATGTAGTGTCAAGCCTTATTTAAAATGAAAAATAATAATAAAACCAGAAATGTGTCCAGACGACACAGATGCCCCCGCCAAGGGCCCCGCCTCACCCCGAAAATCTATGTTGCAACAAAATTTTCTAAGTGTGTGACCTTGACCTTGAGGTCATGGGCAGCGTCGTTGGTATGGGAGAATGAGATGTGGGACCTGTAGCTATCATCATTCCAAATATGAAGCCAATCTATAAATATGAGCCCTAAAACTTTAAAAGCATAATAAGACTAAGTCTGTGACCTTGACCTTGAGGTCAGGGATGGTGGTATATACAACTTTGGACCTGTAACTATCATCATACCAAATATGAAGCAAATCTATATGGTTTGGTGAGTATGAGCTCTTAATAAACTTTAAATAAAAAATTTCTTTGTGACCTTGACCTTTAGGGCAGGTAGATGGGTGGGGGTATTGGACCAGTAAAAATCATCATAACAAATATAAACTTAATTCATCATACGATTTGGAGAATATAAACTCTTAAAATATCTAATTAAAAGTTTCTAAGTCTGTGACCTTGACCATGAGCTCATGGGCATGGGTGGGAGTATCGCTGAATAAAATGGACAGGTATCTAACATCATACCAAATATAAACTCAATCCATCGCACGATTTGGAAAATATCAACTCTTTAAATATCAAATTAAAAATTTCTAAGTCTGTGACCTTGACCTTGAAGCCATAGGCATGAGTGGGGGTATTGCCAAATAAACATTTGGACCTGTATCTATCATCATAGCATATATAAGCCAAATCCATAATATGGTTTGGAAAATTTGAGTTCTTTAAAATCTTTAACATTAAAATTGTCTAAGTCTGTGACCTTGACCTTGAGGTCATAGGCATGGGTGGGGGTATTGCTAAATAAAACATTGTACCTATATCTATCATCATATGAACCAAAGCCATCATAAAAATTCAGGTTCTACCAGGTACAAATACCTTAACTGGAGTCTTTAACATGGAAAATTTCTAAGTCCATGACCTTGAGGTCAAGGGTATGGGTGGGGGTATCGCTGAATAAAACTTTGGTCCTATATCTATAATCATACCAAATATGAACCAATTCTATCGAATGGTTTGGAAAATATGAGTTCTAAAATGTTCAGATCTACCTGTTACAAAAACCTTAACCTGAGTCCTTAATATTGAAAATTTCTAAGTCTGTGACCTTCACCTTGAGGCCACAGGCATGAGTGGGGGTATTGCTTAATAAAACTTTGGACCTATATCTATCATCATACCAAAGTTGAACCAGTTCCATCAAATGTTTAGGAAAATATGAGTTCTAAAAGTTCAGGCCCTACCTGTTACAAAATCCTTAACCTGAGGTTACAGGATCACGTACGTACGTACAAACACACACATGTACAGACGAACGTACACATGTACGCACATACGGAAAACCGAAAAACTATATGCCCCCGGCATCATATGATGCGGGGGCATAAAAAAACTATTTTGCAAATATGTCTGCTGAAAAATAAGGAACAAAAAACTTATTTTGCAATTGTCTGCTAGAAAAGGGTCATTAGGATTACATGTTGGTGTTTTAAACAATTTCTCCTAAACAGATATATTTCTGATGAAAATTTGTGATATTTTTTCTTATTTCTGTCCCAGCTAGAGATTGTAGATACATGTACTTGTTAGATGCCTGGAACAGAAATAAGAAGCATAACATATACCCCTGTAAATTCCAGTTTTCTCTGTGTAAAGTGAGGTTTACATGGATGCTCATGTCATAGACTTGTTAACGAAACATTCATAGAACCCCACCATAACCTAAGGGGCTATTTTTTTCTGCCTTAGACAGCTAATTCTTCTTTCAATATACCGGTAACTAGCAGATGAAACCCAAATTGTCAAAATGTGAAGAAAAAAATCTAGAAGATATATAAATTCACCTTAAAACCACGCACTGGCCAATCCATGCTGAAATTTAAACAAGAGCACCGCAAGCGGGTGCCAACGCTCGTCTGCAGTTTCTTTTAGAAAACAAAAGTTCTAAGTCAAATCAAATTGCAAGATGGAGTTATAAAACTTGTAGGGAATGTAGCTCTTGTGATGGTGAGTATGTGTATGAAGTTTCATGAAGGTAGGCCAAATACTTTTGGAAATATGGTCAAGGTTAAGTTTTTTGGTTAATTTTTCGAAAAATAGGTCAAAGTTCAAAGGTCAAGGTCACAGGTCAAAAAGCGTGGTATGACTGAAAAGGTCTTGTCCCAAGGAACATTCATGTGAAGTTGGAAGGCTCTGTTGTGAATAGTATTGAAATAAGAGACAAAAACAATTTAAAAAAAAAAACGGAGAGAAAAGGGGAGATAATTCAATCAAATTGCAAGATGGAGTTATAAAACTTGTAGGGAATGTAGCTCTTGTGATGGTGAGTATGTGTATGAAGTTTCATGAAGGTAGGCCAAATACTTTTGGAAATATGGTCAAGGTTAAGGTTTTCGGTTAAATTTTCGAAAATTAGGTCAAAGTTCAAAGGTCAAGGTCACAGATCAAAAAGTGTGGCATCACTGAAAAGGTCTTGTCCCAAGGAACATTCATGTGAAGTTTGAAGGCTCTGTTGTGAATAGTATTAAAATGAGAGCAAAAAATGTGTTTCAGAAAAAAATTGGAAAAGGGGAGATAATTCAGCCAAAATCAACAATGTTGTTATGGTCCTTGGTCAAAATGTAGCTCTTGTGATGATGAGTGTGTGTATGAAGTTTCATGAGGCTAGGTCTAATACTTTTTAAGTTATAGCCAAGGTTAAGTTTTTTTGGAACGACGCAGGACGACGCAGGACGACACAGGACGGCGCAGGACGACAACGCAGACGCCGGAGTGATGACAATAGCTCGAAAGTTTTTTTTCAACAAAACAGACGAGCTAAAAAAAATGATGATTGTTTTATTTGACAATGTTTTATGTCTTTTGTTCTAATAACCATATTAATGAAGATGGCAGTTGTCGTAAACTTCAAAAGACTTGTTTAATAAAAGTTGTAAGGAAAAACGTTAAGTAACGATTAACAAGTCTTAAGCATTTTCAAGGGCTTTGGATAAATTAGCAACCCATTTCAGACAGGAAACATCAAAATGCGACATTAGGAAGCAGTGCAGGCCCAGATCAGATGCCACAGACTAAAGTTTCTGATCAGGGTCTTTACCATCATGTTAACAAGTCTTTGCAAAATGAGTACCCCCACTAAACCCCACTTTATATGGAGAAAAGTCGGGTTTACAGGGGGAAACATGTACATTTTTTCTCTTATCTGCTCCAAGTCATAGGTTGTGGGTACTCGTTAGAACCACCTTAAGGATATTCAGAGCCACATGTGCTCCGGAAGACGCACATAATATTTGCATTATGAAAGCACGCCTATACTGATACATTGTAAATTTTACCACCGTAACAACGGAAAATTTTCAGGTGAAAAAGTGTGATATTTTTCTTATTTCTGCTGAACCATTAGAACCGCCTCATTGAGGCAGTTCTAACAAGCACCCACAGTCTATATTTTAGAGCAGAAATAAGGAAAATAAGGTTTACCCCTTTAAACCCCAGCTTTACTATATAAAAGTGGGGTTCAAGGTGGGTCAAAATTATATAGACATGTTTTCGTGATGGTTTTTGGAGCCACTGGATCTGATTTTGACATTTCCTACCCGTGTCCAACCCACCCCACTCTGAATGTATTTCCATTTACCAAAATTCAAAATATTGTCACCATTCTACCAAGACTGCTGAATAAGTTTAGGGTAACTACAATAACTGATACATGTTATTAGTTGATCACATTTCAATTAAGTTAATAACTTGTGGAGATTTTACCTATAAACAGTTTTTATTAGATTATTGATCAAATTGAGTCACAGTATGCAAAATAGGTTCTTAGCATTGCAAGAAGGCTGAGAAAAGTCCTGAACTGAGACTTAAACTGTTTCTGTTAACCCTTTTTGTACCAAATGGAATCTTCCTCATTATATATAGCAGGAGTCCATTCAAAATTTAGGGGTGTCAGGTAGTGTTTTCTTCAAAATTTATTAGGAAAATGACTGAACTTTTAGCAAACAGTGGAGGCCCTGATCAGACGCCGCGTTCTGTGGCGTCTGATCTGGGCCTGCACTGTTTGCCAGGGTACCCGTTTTGGGGTTTCTGGTACTTAATGGGTTAACCCTTAAATTCCAGTATTTCAAGCGAACAGTGTAGACCCTGATTAGATGCTGCATTATGCTCTAACTGATCTGAGTCTACAGTTTTTGCCACTGACCCAGTATACAAGCCCAGTCTAGATTTTACATCAAAGGGAGAAGACTTGCACTGCTATTAATAACCGGTAGTCCTGTACCTAGATTTCGTACATGGTCAGCGTCAGTCACATGGCGTCATTTCATCTCAGTGTCGGGTAAAAGTCCCACAAAATTGGAAGCAACGTCTCCAAAATGACCTTTACAGTGTTGACGGGGATGTTAAACCTCAAATCAATCAATGGACAAAGAGCAGGCGGGAATCTTCTGTAGTTAGTAACTTTGGGTCGACTGATAAACTTCTGAAGAAGCCATCTGATCTGGATCTTCATTGTTTGAAAGATAAGGCATATCCGGGTTCAGCAGGACAAGGGTTAACCCATAAAATGCCCATCACGACAATTATATTTCTCCTTTGCCATCTGCCGGTTACCTTAAAAGTAATTTTTGCAAACAGTGTGAACCCAGATCAGACTGCTCCTATAGAAGCAGTCTGATCTGGGCCCACACTATTTGCCTGTATGCAAAAATATTTTTAAAAAGTTTGCAAAAATACCCAGCAGACGACATTTTCAGATGTAGTTTTTCTTGGCATCTTAAGGGTTTAACACACCTTTCGAAAAAGGCGAGAATTTTTTTTGAAAGAGTTGCCTTCCTTAACGGCATGTCAATTCTCCTGAATCACTCAATTCTTGTTAACCCTTAGCCTGCTGACTAAATTAATTAAGCCACACCCATTTCTGACTACAACCTATCAAATGACTTGATCATTTTGCATCCCTACAGTTCACAAACTGCATGACAAACAGTTTGGATCTTGATCAGAAATGGCTTCTGATCTTGATCTACACTGATTGCAAAGGTATGAGTTGTCCATTTAACAGGATAAGAGATTGTAAACTAATGGACTCTTCCACTGCTATATGCTTGACAAGTCCATTTGTCATATAAGGGGTGTCAGGCATATTTTTTCGTTTTGATTCTATTTTTGACTGAAAATTCTGCTGGCAAATAGTACAGGCCCTGATCAGACGCCGCATTCTGCGGCATCTGATCTGGGCCTGCACTGTTTGCCAAGGTACCCCTTTAGTGGTTTCCCACATACAATGGGTTAAATTATAATTGAACTCTTCAGTGACTATCTTATTAAATTATAAGTTACCTTTGAAATTAAATCAATTCTTTTCCTTGTCTATAACATGTAGAATTAAGTAAAATTGACGAGTAAAAGAAATTTGACAGTTCTCCTGTTTGTTGAGCTTCTTCCGTGCTCTATCACCCTGGTCACGTCTATGTAGGTAAACCTATCTCGTATCCATATATATCATTTCTGAGATTTGAAATTCAGCTCATGTATCAAGTAGATAAAATATACTATTATCAACAGATTTTGACCTTTAATAACAAATTTACTAAGTAACTGACAAATCTTAAAATGGGACTTTCTCAAATAAATGTTGTTTATACAAGCTGGAATCCAGCCAAATTTGAAAAAGAAAGCAAACAGATAAATATAAAACAAAAATTATCTAGTTTCTATGACAATCATACAATGCAAGCTTGGAAGAACATAATTAAGGACATTTGAAATTTCAACAAGATTTGAGATTATGGCATAGTTTCCAGGCTGTGCCAAAAACTGATCAAGTAAACAGCTATTTTATGTTAGGGCATGCCTTATTCATCTGTTTTAAGTTGTCCTGGCTACTAGACATGACAACTAGATGAAGTATATACCACTGAGCTCTAAATCAATAATCTTCAATAAATCTTTTATAGCCAGTTTACCTGTAAAAATATGCTATTTCAGACAATTTAAATATACAATCCTTCAGGTACATTGTAGTCCTATACATGTATTTATAATTTTGACCGGGATTAAGCTACATGTAAAACTTAATGACTTATAATATCAAATGATCAAAATAATTTATATCTAAAATCTAAAATTATCTTTTTTCCTCCACTTTATCAAACTTTGGCCTCAGAAAAACTGATAAAAATATTCACAAATAATGCAATTTAATCTATGTGAATATATAGTTTCGTAAGTAAAAAAAAAGTATGGTATACAGACAACGGAATAACCAGGCCATCACAAAAACATGCCTACTGGTATATAATTCTGACCACCTTGAACCCCACTTTTATACAGTAAAACTGGGGTTTATAGGGGTAATCCTTATTTTCTATTTCTGTTCTAAAAATATAGATTGTGGGTACTCGCTAGTACTGCCTCAATGAGGTGGTTCTAACAAGTACCCACAATCTATATTTTGAGAAGAAATAAGAAAAATATCACATTTTTAATCATAAAATTTTTGTTAACTTCTTCCTCATTTAGAACCCATTTTCTTCATCTTAAAGGCAAATCAGCATCATTTTTTATCATAATGATGTATGATGCACATGTATACCCATTCTCCCATTTCCCAAGGAGTCTCCCTGATGTTTTGGGCTATCTTAGGCCCTGAGGTGCCGTCTGCTTATGTTGTCTGCTGAATCTTCTTGCAAACTTAAAAAAAAAAAAATCTGTATACAGGCCAACAGTGTGGATCCTGACTAGATGAGCAGTCTGATCTGGGTCCACATTGTTTGCAGAACCTGAAAATGATATATTCCTATCATTTTAATAAAGTAGTTCCAGATCTTTTGTAAACCATATCAAAATGATAAGAAAAACAACTTGAACATGACATCAAAAGTCTCCCTCATTGAGACCCCAATCTCCCTCATTGAGAAGCAAATCTCCCTGACATAAATTATCACAGGTATGTTATTCCTACAATACCTCTAAATAAAAGTTCTGCAAACAACAACAATAATGATACTGAGCAATAATTACAACAAACAATAATAATAACTGTTAACTTACAAGACCATTAGAAACTTCTGAGACAATATAGCTAAACAGGAACATGCCCAAACGTGATAGGGCCGAAAATCCTTTTTTGTGTGAAAAGAGCACTTTTCATCCGAAAAAAAAACACGCCCCCCTTCACAACAACGCACTGACCATTAGAAAACTATGACAGCTTAAAAGTGTGTGCTCGTATTGTTAATCATATATTTATTAACGTGATGAAACCAAAGATGACATTGAAAGCTTAAAATCTACTCCTTTTTTTAACTTTATAAAACTTACCTCATTTTGTAGAACTTGTAGCTTTGACACATCTGGCCATATCACGAAAATATCCGAACATATACGAGAAAGAAGAAATCGCGATTTTAACTATAAATAACCCTTAATTTGTCCGTAAAATTTAGAAAACTAATATTTGAAATATTTGAAAAGCTTGGCTTCATTTTTTTTCGTCGGTTTCGAATGTTAAAATAGTATTTCATTGCACTCAATTTTCGTATTTCCATAGAAACCGTCCGCCATTTTTTGTAATCAACTCCTCGCGGCAAACGTAAACAACAACCTGTCCCAGTGATTCAGATTGCTCTAGCAAGATGTCAGACGTCGAAGGAGAGGAAACTTATGAAGAAACTGAGGAGACTGGGGAAGGTGAAGGCGAAGAAGAACAGTTAGGCGAGGAAGAAGGTGGCGAAGAAGAGCAACAGGAAGAACAAGAAGAGGAGGAGGTGGGTGGGGTATCTGCATAAAATATAGTGGTCGAACGTAGATCAAATAGGTATCAAAGTAAACATGATCTATCTATCTATCTATCTATCTATCTATCTATCTATCTATCTATCTATCTATCTATCTATCTATCTATCTAGCTAGCTGTGTGTAATCTGTGTAATCAAGGCCCTATGGCCGCAATGACTCTCGGGTAATATCTCTTCGTAAGTCTACAGTAACTGCTCTCCGGTATATTTTTGTATCGGTGTTGCGACGCAGATGGGTATTTATGGGTAGCTAGCTATCTATCACACCAAACATTACTACCATAGGAGCCTCTGTGGTGCAGTGGTTATGCTACTCGCCTTGTAAACCACGGATCGCAGGGTCGATCCCGGCTTCTATCTCCTGTATAGTCAAACCCGTCGCGGGGACATAGACTTTGACGTGCGTCAACTGCTGAGAACGTTTTAAAGAGTAGTAAATGCATAAAATACAGAAAAGAAATTTATGCTTAAAATAGATAAAAACAGGACAAGAGTACTATGGTGAGACATGTTCAATCTGGCTTACAGCGAGACTGAACTTGGGGCCAGACAGGGTGACAACATCAGGTGGCAAGACATTCCAGTGGACAATAGTTCTGGGGAAAAAAAGAGTTCTTGTTATCCCCCGACTGAATAGGTTCGGGGGATATAGCGATCAGCCTGGCGTCCGTCCGTCTGTCCGTCCGTAGACGCAACCTTGTGATGCCCTAACTCCTATACCCTTTGAGATTCATTGATGGTTCTTGCCACAATTGTTCACAAGGTTGAGACGGCGTGCTCATGCGCAAGAACCAGAACTCTGGATTGCATACTTTTTGAGTTATCTCCCCTTTTAATAATATAGAATGACTACTTTGTGATGGCCATAACTTCAATACCCTTTGAGGTATGTTGATGGTACCTGGCACAGTTGTTCACAAGGCTGAGACGGCGTGTCATGCACAAGAACCACAACTCTGGTTGTCATGGTTTTTGAGTTATCTCCCCTTCCAATAAAATAGAGTGACTACCTTGTGATGGCCATAACTCCAATACCCTTTAAGATATATTGATGATACCTGACACAGTTGTTCACAAGGCCGAGACCGTGTGTCATGCACAAGAACCACAACTCTGGGTGCCATGGTTTTTGAGTTATCTCCCCTGACAATATAACCTTGTGATGGCCATAACTCCAAAACCTTACAGATCCCCACCCCTAAACCATATATATTATTGTTCCTTATGATAAGACACATTCATTGACACCAACCTGCCCCCCCCCCCTTATGATAAGACAAATTCATTGACACCAACCTGCCCTCCCCCCCCCCCCCCCCCCGATGCGCTGGGGCCTTGCCCCACCCCCTCCACTTCATAAAAGGCCCAATATCTTAGAAACCGTACAGATTCCCAGCCTTAAACCACATATATTCTTGTTCCTTATGATAAGACACATTCAGTTACACTAACCTGGGGGCCCCGGGATGCGCCGGGGCCATGCCCCACCCCCTCCACAACATAAAAGGTCATATATCTCAGAAACCGTTTAGACCCCCCACCCCTAAACCATATATATTTTTGTTCTTTATGATAAGGTGCATTCATTGACAACAACCTATGGGCCCCCGGGATGCGCCGGGGCCTTGCCCCACCCCCTCCACTTCATAAAAGGCCCAATATCTCGGAAACCTTACAGATCCCCACCCTAAACCATATATATTATTGTTCCTTACGATAAGACACATTCAATGACACCAACCTGGAGGCCCCCTTTGATGGGTCAGGGCCCTGCCCCACCCCCCTCCACTTTATAAAAGGCCATATATCTGAGAAACCATTCAGATCCCCAACTCAAAAACATATACCGTATTCGCTCTAATTACCGCACTGTGCGCTTAGTTTTTTCAAAATCGTGTCAAAAAATCACAGTGAAAAACTACCTAATTAGCGCACACTTGATGCACTAAACAACAGCTTCCGAGATGATGCATACTGATATTTAATGGGACGGAAAAGGATACTAAAGCATTGCCTTCACTGTTGAAGAAATAATGTTAAGTTTTTTATAGATTATTGTGAGAGATTCCAGGGGGAGGTTACTGTAAAGTGTGCGCTTATGCATTTCCTTCTCAAAAATAGCTTTGGTGTGCGCTTATAGGAGCATGTGCGGTAATTAGGGCGAATACGGTATATTCTTGTTTCTTATGATAAGACGCATTCAGTGATACCAACCTAGGGGTCCCCCTGGATGCGCCATTGCCCCACCCCTCCACTTCATAAAAGGCAATATATCTCGGCAACATTTCAGATCCCCACCCGAAAACCATATATATTCTTGTTTCTTATGATAAGACGCATTCAGTTACACCAACCTGGGGGTCGTCTGGGATGTGCCCGGGCCATGTCCTACCCCCTCCACTCCATAAAAGGCCCCAAATGCTCAGAAACCGTTCAGATCCCCACCCCTTATCCATATATATTCTTCTTCTTTATGATCAGATGCATTCAATGAGTCCAACCTAGGGGTCTTCAGGGGTGTGCTGGGGCCATTCCCCACCCTGCCACTTCATAAATGGCGATAAATCTCAGAAACCTATCAGATTCACACCCCTAAACCATATATACATTCTTGGTTTTTATGATAAAACGCATTCAGAGACACCAACCTGGGGGTCTCTTGGGATGTGCCCGGGCCATTCCCCATCCCCTCCACTTCATAAAAGGCCCAATATCTCAGAAACCGTTAAGATCCCCGCCCCCACCCACCCACCCACCCATAAACCGTATATTTTCTTGTTCCTTATGGTAAGATGCATTCAATGATATCAAATTGGGCTCTGTTGGGTCATCTCCCACCCCTCCACTTCATAAAAGGCCTAATATTTCAGATACAGAGTCCTCATGAAATGGGGGTTCATTTGGGAGACTTTATAATCAATAAATTAAAACCATACATGGCTGCCAGTGGGCAGTGCCTGCCAGAGCTCCGGTGAGCATCGTGGCCCATGGGTCTCTTGTTTCGTTATCTCCCCTGACACTAATCTTGTGATGGCCATAATTGCAATACTTTTGTGATATATTGCTGGTATAATTCTGGTGCACTTTCTACTGGTGAACAATCTTCTGAAGGCCATATTGGCTTTTGGTCGGGGGATTTGCCATCTCTTCCGATGGCTATTTTTGTATGTATTTGCTGGAATGCCTGAAAATGAGAAGTTCTGGAAGGTCTAGAGAGAGGGGTCACGGAGTTAGGCATAGGGATGGCAACCCTGCTATGCAGAATGTTCTGGAACATATCAAGGCGTTGGTCAATGCATCTGAGGTCAAGACATCGCCACTGTAGAGAATTTGGCATGTCAGTTACAGAGGAGGATCTGCCCGTAGTCCTGTTTGGTCCAGTGAGCAACTCTCCTCTGCACTGCTTCAAGTTGGTCCATGAGATTGCTCGTGTAGGTTGCCCAGACTGTAGAGCGGTATTCAAGTTGTAGTCTTATATGCTTCTGATTTTAGTTGTTCAGGCTTCTCCAGACTTTCGGATGAGTCTTTAAACCCAGGTCCCGTCTCCATATGACCTTCGCTGTTGGTGGGATGTAAAACTCAAACACTCACTCACATTACAACCCCAGTCTTAATTTTGTTTGTATTAGAGTTTAACAGCCCAGTCAACACTATTTAGGTCATTTTTGTGGCGGTCAGTTTACCTATCCACACTTTTCCTGGCAGGCTTATACGTAAGTGGTTTACCTGTACAGTGCACATTCTTTCACCAGAAACTAAGGAGAATAACAGCAAATCCTCAAGATCTTTCTGATCAGTATATACAGTACAACTACAGTACAACTACCTTTAACCCTTATCTTGCTGAATATTCATTTAAGCCACACCCATTTCTGTCTATCAACCAATCAAATTACTTGATGTAATTTATTGCTACAAATTCATAAACTGAATGTCAAACAGAGTAGATCCTGATCAGGTGGCTTCTTCAGAAGCCACCTGATCTGGATCTACACTGTTTGCAAATATAGGGGTTGTCGTGAACAGCAAGATAAGGGTTAAGACCATGTAAATTTGTTGGGGATAGATGCAGTTCGAGTCACTGATGGTTAACCTTATCCATGCTGAACCAGGATATACCGCTATCCTTTTTTGAAAGCAGTATAGATCCAAATCAGCTGGCTTTTCTGAAGCCCCGCCCTATCGGGGTTCGGAGAAATAGATTGGGATGCACAATGCTCCCATGCAGAGCTGATACCTACCGCACATGAGTACTGGTAATCCACTTAGAACGTTTAAGCCTGATCAGGAAAATTGCTGCAAGTCGGTTTCATTGACAGGGACGTTAAACCTCAAATCAAACAAACAAAATCTCTGAAGCCAGCTGATCAGGATCTATACTGTTTTCTGTCCTGCTTCTGAGTCATGGTAAAAATTGAAATTGTGCAACTCTACTGACTGAAAATTGGGGAGTGCTTTGGTGCATTGGAAGCACATCAGATTTGTGATCGAGAGGTTGCGGGTTCGATCCTCACGCTGACCAAAGTGTTGTGCTCTAGAGCAAGGCACTTCATCCACATTGCTTAAAAAAAATAGTACTGCTTACCACCCAGGAAATCCTGCTCGTAATGCTCGGATGTGAGCGAGTAGCAGTAATAGGAGAAAAGAAACTGAAATGTCCAGCATGACCGCCATGATCAGGGTTAAAGCGGCAGGCCAGGATGTGGAATTGGTATGACATTGGGATATCTTTTTGGTTGTCTACAAAATAATAGTTTGTTGTGTGTACTCATTAGAATTACCTCATAAACATGGTTCTCATGAGTACACACAACTTTCATTTACTAAATAAAATAAGAATGACAAAAAAACAAAACATCTCACTGAAATTTTAACCCCTTAACCCTTATCTTGCTGAACACATCAGCCCCTAAGTTTCCGAACAGTGTAGATCCGGATGAAGAAGCCATCTGATCAGGATCTGCACTGTTTGTCATGTAGTTTGTGAATTAAACAAACACAATTTATCAAGTGATTTGATTGGTTGAAAATTATCAGTTGGGTATGGGTACATTAATTTATTGGGGAGGATAAGGGTTGATTCTTTTATCTGTTCTGGAAAAAAATCTCTAGGGAATTAAGAACAAGTCTGACTCAACCATAGTGGACAAGCCATCCGTGTTGGAGTCATGTAAGTTTCACTGTAATCTAGATACAACACCACTATTTATCTAACACAGATTTTGCTTTGAAAATTTAATGAAAAAAGAAGAGTTTATGGTATAATGACCCACTTAAGGTTTTGGTAGTTGAGGAGACTGCTAGAACTCAATGGGCCTCTATGACCTTCTGACTTACACATTAGGTCTCTGAATGCTGAGTGTTTGAGCCCCTCTCATGTCACATGGTATTAATAGGCACCATGTTTTGCAACAGAATGTCAGGTTCCTGGGGCCAGTTGTTCAAAACTAATGACCTCATTAGTTAACATATATATCAATAAAACTTTGATCATTTATTATGGCAAATGTGCTAATATTTTTTAAGCAAAAAGACCAAAATTTTAGATATTGAATTTGTTAGAACAGTTAACCATATGACTGGTAACGAGCTCATTAAACTAACGATGCTTTGAACAACTGGGCTCAGTTCAAAGCATCATTAGCCTAACAAGCTCATTAGTAATCAGGGGCCAGTTATTCAAAACTAACAATGTCATTAGTTAATGTATTGTTAAAACTTTGATCATTTAATATGACAAATATACTGATTTTTGACTGAAAAAGTGTGAGCAGCTTTTGCAAATGCAAAAGCTGCTCACATTTTTTCAACAAAAAAACAACAACAAAATTTTACATATTGTACTTGCAAGAACAGTTAACAATTTGACCACTAACAAGCCCATTAAGCTCACAAGGCTTTGGACAATTGGCCCCAGATTGTAAACTGTTCTAACAAGCATGACATCAAATACTCTGTTAATTTTGCTGGAAAAAAATGTGAGTAGCTTTTGCAAATCATTTGCAAAAGCTACTTACATTTTTCCAGCAAAAATATGAGAATATTTGCTGAAAATATGAGAATATTTGCCATATTAACGAAACAAATTTTTAACAATATGTTAACAGTTTTGAACAACTGGCTCTAGGTGTTTTTTTCTCCAGGTACTCTGGTTTATGCCCACCTGTGATTAACAATATGGGTTAAATGAGCCAGGGACTGTCAGAACTTACAATAACCATTTTTGGCTACCAACGAAGAAGCAGATCAGCTTGCACATCAATGCAGTCAGATCAGAGTCTTGCATGTACATGATGTCCAATTTAAGTAAAATCAACAAACGAAGGCTTTGGTCGGACTGGCATGATATGCATGATGACCTGATTCTTTGCTGGATATACAAATTGTACCAAAGGTTTTGACAAGCACTGGCTGAATAAAACTTGAAAGGGCATAAAACTGATTAAAAAACTGCTAAAACACTAAATTGCATGGCCCATCAATGTTTGGCGATTAAGGCCAGTTTTAGTTAGTGCTCTATAACTAAGTTGACTTTTAATTGTTTTGAAGAAATATCAAGTTGTTTTGTTTATTTGTATTGGAGTTTAATGGCCCAGTCAACATTACTGAGCCAGTCAGTTTACCTAGTCACACTTTTCCTGGGCAGACTCATATATACGGAAAGCGGCTATCCAGTACAGTGCAGAAACTGACAACTGCCCTTCTTGAATAAGCGGAAGGGAGAGAATTTCCGTTGAAAAGATTCCATGATCAATCTCCACGAAGGAATGTTGCCGACCCCAGCCGGTATCAAACCCGCATCCTCCTGATCACCAGTCAGATGCACATCCAACTGAGCTACCGAGGCGGGCATCAAGTTGTTAGTCAATTCCATGTTCTTTATAAAATGTCTGTTTTTCATTGGTCGCAGGCTGTGCATAGCTGCAAAAGCTGGTTGTTGTTCTATTTCAGAAAATCCCAGATGTTGTATTAACAGAAGAGATGGTAGCTGAGAGTCTCTCCTTGTTGTGTAAAACAGGAGATGGTCTGGCTCATGCCTATGTTAGACTAGATATACATGAAAAGTAAGTTCTGTTTATTTGTGCTGATGTTTTACATCCCTGTCAACACTGGTTAGATAATTTTGGAGACCTTGCTTCTGATTTTGTGGGACTTTTACCCAACACTGAGAGAAAATGACATCTCAAGCCCTACTGCCCAAAGAAACTGCTATTGTTTAAGGAACAGTCTGACTCGTACCACTTCTCCTGGGAAGGCTTAGACCCTCTAAGCGGTTGAGCAGTACTCAAGTCTGGTTGGTTTCAGCTCTTTACAAAAGCACCATGCAACCCAGTCTATTCCTCCAACCCCTATGAGGGGGGCAGGGGAGAAGGGGTGTGGTTGGCAGCACACATGAAAAGTAAGTACCATCAGCATATTGTCTTTTAACCCATTTCAGACTGGAAACCCCTAAACAGGTACCGTGGCAAACAGTGCAGGTCCAGATCAGACGGCGCAAAACGCGGCATCTGATCAGGGCCTACCCTGTTTGCAAAAAATTAAGCCATTTTCCAAATAGATCTTGAAATTTCGAAATGAACTCCTGCTATATATAAGGTTGTACTGAAAGGGTTAATTTTTGTACCAAATGGAATTTTTCTCTTTAAATGTATATGGTAGGAGTCTGTTTCTAAATTTAGGAGTGACAGGTTGTTGTCTTGAAAATTTATTTGGAAAATAGGCAAACTTTTTGCAAATTCATGTACTGTAGGCCCTGATAAGATGCTGCATTCTCCGACGTTTGATCTGGGCCTGCACTGTTTGCGAAGGTTTTCTGGTACAAAATGGGTTAACAACAGGAGCCTTCCCTTAAAGGAAATAATCATTACGCAAACACGCCATTACAAATACATTGCCACTTTTATCGCCGTAAAAATGAAAATTTTAAAAAGAAAAATTGTGATATTTTTCTTATTTCTGCTCAAAATATAGATTGTGGGCACTCGTTAGAACCGCCTCGATGCACTCGTTAGAACCGCCTCATCGAGGCGGTTCTAACGAGTACGCACAATCTATATTTTAGAGTAGAAATAAGAAAAATAAGGTTCACCCCTGCAAACCCCAGTTTTACTATATAAAAGTGGGGTTCGAGGGGGTCAAAATTATATAGGCGTGTTTTCGTGATGTGAATCCTTTAGAGTAAATTCTTCCATTTTAAAAGAAGTTTGGAAAGAGTTGCTTCCTGTGAAGGCATCCATTTTTCCTTACAATTGCTGACATGTAATTGTAAATTAACCCTTCTCTTGCTGAATATTCAGTTTAGCCACACCCATTTCTATCTTTCAACCAATCAGATAACTTGATGTAATTTATTCATACAATTTCATAAACTGAATGTCAAACAGTGTAGATCCTGATCAGATGGCTTCCGCAGAAGCCATCTGATCTGGATCTACACTGTTTGCAAAGATTAGGGTTGTCGTGAACAGCATGATAGGGGTTAAGCAAATTTAACTCATTTGCAGACACCCTGAAAGATTGCTAAACAAATTTTAACCCTAAAACTGCCGGTCACAAATATGCAGGGCTTGAGATGACATTTCATCTACAATGTTGGGTAAAAGTCGCAGCTTCTCCAAAATGACCTATACAGCGTTGACAGGGATGTTGAATCTCAAATCAAACAAACAACATCTGTAGAGGTTATCAGATTTTTCAATTTTTCAGATAAAAGATGTCTGATGGCCAGATGTTTTGTTGTTTTTTTTCTCTGTAAAAGAATTTGAAATATAAAATTGCAACTGTTGTACTCTATGATGAGAAATTTTCTGAATCACTATTGCACCAATTTGGCATGCTTTGGGGTTTAACAGCCCTGTCAACACTATTAACCATTTTGTACTGGAAACTCCAAAATGAGTAATTGACAAACATGCCAAACATTCAGCCATTTTACAAATAAATTTTGAAGAAAATACAACCTAACATTACGAAAATACGCATAGATACAAATACATTGTAAATTTTACTGCCGAAAATCAAATATTTTAAGATGAAAATTGTGATATTTTTCTTATTTCTGCTAAAAATATAGATTGTGGGTACATGTTAGAACCGCCTCATGGAGGCAGCTCTAACGGGTACCCAGAATCTATATTTTAGGGCAGAAATAAGAAAAATAAGGTTTACCCCTATAAACCCCTGTTTTACAATATAAAAGTGGGGTTCAAGGAGGTCAAAATTACAATGTATATAGGCGTGTTTTTGTGATGAGTTTGAAATGGATTTATGCTTTATATAGGGAGGAATGGGTTAGGTAATTTCCAGATAATAAGGTGAACCTAGCCAAACTTTTCCAGGAAAGGCTTAGAAGACCGTTGATGTAGTTAACCAGGGCTGCACACAGTATTTTGCTAGTAAGCACTGAAAATATTTTATGATAGTTTTATGAATTTTATGAAATGTTAAAATTATCACCAAAAGTTTAGAAACTAGAAATGTTTTCAAAGGAAAACAATGAACAGTCCAACTTCAATGGCTCGAACTCCTTTCAGACCACGAACATCTGTTCGAGACAGGGGTAGTTCGAGCCACTGAAGGTTACTGCCAGGAGGCATAACGGGGTTAATTTTGGGACATCTTTTCGGTGTTTGTTAATAAGAATGTATGCTGTGTGTACTCATTCATTAGAATCGCCTCATTGAGGCGATTCTAATGAGTACACACAGCATACATTTTCAAGTTTAAATTCGAAAATCTCCTTACTTATCCCATACTACTTCTTATGTGAAGGAATTCCCTTGGGACTCAAAAACGGATTCGACTCAGCCATGGTAAACGAGCCATCGGTGTTCGAGCCATCAAAGTTTTACTGTAATATTGTTATACTACCACAAATTAAAGTGGTGGTGATATTCATATGCCAAGATGTAACACTGTCATTTTATGTTTACAGGGAGCTTACCAACATCAGCCTTCTGAAATCATATATCCATCTTCGTTATGTGGATGTGAGTAAAAATAATCTCAAAGACATTTCACCGCTTAGTGCACTTACTCACATGTTGACATTAAAGGCAGATGAGAATCTTCTAACTAGTGCAAAACTGGAGGAAATGCCTTTCTTACAAGTGGCCACGTTCAACAATAACAAAATAAATACGACTGAGGGCATAAACCACCCAATGTTGGAGCATCTGTCATTAAATAGTAAGTTAGACTTTCCAAAGGTATTTATTAACCTTTGTGCTGCTAAATAAATTAATTTTTCCACACCCATTTGCAACTTGTAACCAATTAAATTACTTGATGTGATTTATTTGCTCATGCAGTTCAGAAACTGAATGACAAACAGTGTAGATCCTGATCAGATGTGATCTGATCTGGATATGCACTGTTTGCAAAGGAAGGGGCTCATGTGTGTTCAGCAGGACAAGGATTAACCCTTAAGAGGCCGAGAAAAACTACATCTGAAAATGTTGTCTGCTTTTGTCGTCTGCTGAATCTTTTTTGAAAACTTTTTAAAAATATTTTTGCATACAGACAAACAGTGTGGGCCCAAATCAGACTGCTCCTACAGGAGCAGTCTGATCTGGGTCCACACAGTTTGCAAAAATGACTTTTTAAAGTAACTGGCAGACGACAAAACAGGCTGCAGTTGTTGTGATTGGCATCTTATGGGTCATGTGACAAAGTGTATTCTTTCAGATCTCCTTTGTGATATTACTCAAAAACAGGTTTTTGGTGCTTGTTAAAACCGCCTCATTGAGGCTTTTCTAACAAGTACCCACAACCTTTGACTTGTAGCAAAAATAAGAAAAATAATGAATGCCCCCATAAACCCCCCGTTTTCTTTATATAAAGTGGGGTTTATGGGGATGTTCATTACACAGACTTGATAACTTGATGTATAGTTTTTCTGAATGATTTATACTTTCTGTATACAAACATAACTTTTTTATTTACTGCTTTGTTTGTTTGCTTGATTTGATGTTTAACATAAAGGTCATTTTGGAGTCATTGCTTCCAATTTTGTGGGAATTTTACCCGACATTGAGATGAAATGACACCTCAAGCCCTGTCGCCCAATGAAACCAATAGGGTTTATAAGCATGGCTTATATCCTCTATGCGGTTTACCAGAACTCATGTGTGGTCGGATTCAGCTCTGCGTGCCCATTTATTTCTTCTAGCCCCAATTGGTGGGGGCCGTTTTTTATTTACTGCACTATAATGTATTTATATTTTTGTTCTTTTGTGATAAACAAACCTGTTCCAAATTTTTGGTAATATTCTGTGATCTTATGGGGAATTGGACCATCTGGCAGATTTTTCTGCCATTTTCCAAAGGGAGACAGCTTTTGGGACTGCCCGTTTGCTTTTCTATAAGCCCAGTCCCACTGAAAAAGGGATCTACTCTTTTTGGAAAGAATTTGCTCCTCTTCAGCAGCAAATTCTTTCCTTAAGGAGTTGACCTCTATTAACATGGGAGGCAAAAATACTTTTGAAGGCGTTGCCTTCCCTGAAGGTGTTTAATATGGGAATGAATTTCATTTTTGTGGATTTTATTGATGTGTAAACTCCAGTGAATCATTGTCAAACTGCAAAGAGCCCAATAGGCTTCCAGCTAAGTTTGTGAGTGATTCGCCGGAGTTTACGCATCAATAAAATCCACAAAAATGATAATTCATTCCACATAATTCCAAATTTGTCATCAAAATGTTAAAATTATCACCAAAAGTTTAGAAACTAGAAATGTTTTCAAAGGAAAACAATGTCCCCCCCCCCCCCCCCCCCCCACACACACACACATAAATATATCTTTAACACCCATTTGATTTTAATAAGTAGGTTAAAGTCACCAAAATGTAAGCTGCAAACAAGCCAATTTGGGCCAAAAACTGACAGTTTTCGGGTGCCTGTGACCTTAAAAAAAGTCATTAAAAAGCTCAGATCACCAGAATCTTATCAAATTTGGTAGACTGTAATTAAATATTGTACTGAGTTTGACCAACATTCATTAATTCTTAAATGATAAAGAGTAGAGATAAGCCATTTTTGGCCCCAAAAGAACAGGTTTCGGGAGCCCTTGAACTTAGAGTACAGTCAAGCCTTTTTTTGCCCCAAAATTGACTGTTATGGGGGGGCTTGTGACCTTGAAAAAAGGTCAAGATCACCAAAATCTAATCAAATCTGCGGTATGCTGCGTTAATCAATTAAAAACTGGGAAGGTTGTTGACTGTAAGGACTATTTAGAAATATGGCTATAGAAGGTCATTACATGGTATACATGTTAATGGTGAGACTGCATCTTTTCTAAAATTTCCAGGTATGTCTAGGCATGTTTGATTAAAGTCCGAAACAGTGAATGTTGGTAGATACTTGCATCTAAAATTTGCACCTTTACACGATGTCCTTAAATTTTGTAGACAATGAAATAACCAAAGTAACTGGTTTGGATGCCAGTAAGTTGTCCAGATTGCACACATTTGAAATGCGAGGTAACAGACTCACCTCCACAGATGGAATCTACCTACCAAACCTCAAAAATCTCTTCTTGGTAAGTTTATAACAATTTTTAGCTCACCTGTCACGTAGTGACGAGGTGAGCTTTTGGGATCACTTTTTGTCCGTCGTCCGTCGTGCGTGCGTCCGTTCTTACAAAATGGGTTTATGTGGCTTCTTTTAGGTACAGAAGGGTTTTGTGTGGCAAAATGGGTTTGTGTGGCTAGCCTCACAAACCCATTTTTCTGTTAGTACAGAGGGGTTCAGGGGGACTAGAAAAATCAAATAAAAAAAAAGACACATAAATTTATGTCCATCACCTTGGACATCCTTGGACATGGGTGTCCAGGATTATGAGGCTAAACTTTGAGATTATGGGGCTGAGCCACATAAATTTAACTGGCTGTCCTGGGGCTGAATGCTGCAGTAGGAAAAAGTCCCTCTATGTGAGGAGCTAGACCCATAAGATGTATCAGTGCACTATAAAGAAAGTTCTGTTCTACCTTTAGAGGGGTCCTAGATATCACAACCTCTGGTAGCCACATAAGTTTAGACAAAGACGGTTTCGTACAGACAGCCTTTATGTGGCTGATGTCCAAAGCTTGTGTGGCTAGCCACATTAGATGTACAGATTTGTGTGTCTTATAGCCACATAAACCGTTAGCCACATAAAAATTTTAGCCCCATAAAATATGGACAGGTGCAGCCACACAAACCCAAAATGTGGGTCTGTCCGTGCGTCCGTCCGTGCGTCCGTAAACAATTTAAAATAAGTATATCTCCTATACCCCATGGCCAATCTTGATCAAATTTCATGTGAAGCATCATCAGGTAGGGGGAAAGGCTGCATATGGTTTTTGGGCTGATCAGATTGGAATTCTGGTTGCCATGGCAACATATAGCTCCCATAGACTTATAAAGGGAAAAATTTTAAAAATCTTCTTCTCTGAAACCACAGGGCCCAGAGCTTAGATATTTAGCATGTAGCAAGGGCAAGTGGTCAACTACATAATTCCTGCCAATCATGCCCCTGGGTGCCAAATGGGCCACGCCCTCGGGCCCCTTTGCTCCCATAGACTCATAATGGAAAAAAAGCTTAAAAAATCTTCTTCTCTGAAACCACAGGGCCCAGAGCTAAGAAATTTAGCATGTAGCAATGGCAAGTGGTCACCTACATAATTCCTGCCAATCATGCCCCTGGGTTCAAAAAGGGCCACGCCCAGGGGCCCCTTCGCTCCCATAGACTCATAATGGAAAAAAAAAGGTTCAAAAATCTTCTTCTCTGAAACCACAGGGCCCAGAGCTTATATATTTAGCATGTAGCAATGGCAGGTGGTCACCTACATAATTCCTGCCTATCATGCCCCTGGGTTCAAAATGGGCCACGCCCCAGGGCCCTTTCGCTCCCATAGACTCATAATGGAAAAAAAGCTTCAAAAATTTTCTTCTCTGAAACCACAGGGCCCAGAGCGTATATATTTAACATTTAGTAACGGCAAGTGGTCACCTACATAATTCCTGCCAATCGTGCCCCTGGGTTCCAAATGGGCCACGCCCCGGGGCCCCTTCGCTCCCATAGACCCAAAATGGAAAAAAAAAGCTTCAAAAATCTTCTCCGCTGAAACCACAGGGCCCAGAGCTTAGGTAATTAGCATGTAGCAATGGCAAGTGGTCACCTACATAATTCCTGCCAATCATGCCCCTGGGTTCCAAATTGGTCACGCCCCGGGGCCCCTTCGCTCCAATAGACTCATAATGGAAAAAAAGCTTCAAAAATCTTCTTCTCTGAAACCATAAGGCCCAGAGCTTTGATATTTAGCATGTAGCAATGGCAAGTGGTCACCTACATAATTCCTACAAATCATGCCCCTGGGTTCCAAATGGGCCACGCCCCGGGGCCCCTTCACTCCCATAGACCCAAAATGGAAAAAAAAGCTTCAAAAATCTTCTCCGCTGAAACCAGAGGGCCCAGAGCTTAGGTAATTAGCATGTTGCAACGGCAAGTGGTCACCTACATAATTCCTGCCAATCATGCCCCTGGGTTCCAAATTTGCCACGCCCTGGGGCCCCTTCGCTCCCATAGACTCATAATGGAAAAAAAGCTTCAAAAATCTTCTTCTCTGAAACCACAAGGCCCAGAGCTTATATATTTAGCATGTAGTAACGGCAAGTGGTCACCTACATAATTCCTGCCAATCATGCCCCTTGGGTCTAAACGGACCACGCCCCGGGGCCCATTAGCTCCTATAGACTCATAATGGAAAAAAGCTTCAAAAATCTTCTTCTCTGAAACCACAGGGCCCAGAGCTTAGATATTTAGCATGTAGGAAGGGCAAGTGGTCAACTACATAATTCCTGCCAATCATGCCCCTGGGTTCCAAATGGGCCACGCCCCGGGGCCCCTTCGCTCCCATAGACTCATAATTGAAAAAAGCTTCAAAAATCTTCTTCTCTGAAACCACAGGGCCCAGAGCTTAGATATTTAGCATGTAGCAATGGCAAGTGGTAACCTATATAATTCCTGCCAATCATGCCCCGGGGGTCCAAATTGGCCACACCCCGGGGCCCCTTCGCTCCCATAGACTCATAATGGAAAAAAGCTTCAAAAATCTTCTTCTCTGAAACCACAAGACCCAGAGCTTATATATTTCGCATGTAGTAACGGCAAGTGGTCACCTACATAATTCCTGCCAATCATGCCCCTGGGGTCCAAACGGACCACGCCCGGGCCCCATTAGCTCCTATAGACTCATAATGGAAAAAAGCTTCAAAAATCTTCTTCTCTGAAACCACAGGGCCCAGAGCTTAGATATTTAGCATGTAGGAAGGGCAAGTGGTCAACTACATAATTCCTGCCAATCATGCCCCTGGGTTCCAAATGGGCCACACCCCGGGGCCCCTTCGCTCCCATAGACTCATAATGGAAAAAAAGCTTCAAAAATCTTCTTCTCTGAAACCACAGGGCCCAGAGCTTAGATATTTAGCATGTAGCAATGGCAAGTGGTAACCTATATAATTCTTGCCAATCATGCCCCGGGGGTCCAAATTGGCCATACCCCGGGGCCCCTCAGCTCCTATATACTCATAATGGGGAAAAAAGGTTAAAAAATCTTCTTCTCTGAAACCACAGGACCCAGAGCTTAGATATTTAGCATGTAGCAATGGCAAGTGGTCACCTACATAATTCCTGCCAATCATGCCCCTGGGTTCCAAATGGGCCACGCCCCGGGGCCCCTTCGCTCCCATAGACTCAAAATGGAAAAAAGCTTCAAAAATCTTCGCCGCTGAAACCACAGGGCCCAGAGCTTAGGTAATTAGCATGTAGCAATGGCAAGTGGTCACCTACATAATTCCTGCCAATCATGTCCCTGGGGTCCAAATTGGCCACGCACTGGGGCCCCTTAGCTCCCATTGACTCATAATAGAAAAAAGCTTCAAAAATATTCTTCTCTGAAACCACAGGGCCCAGAGCCTAGATATTTAGCATGTAGCAACAGCAAGTGGTCACCTACATAATTCCTGCCAATCATGCCCCTGTGGTCCAAAAGAGCCACGCCCCGGGGCCCCTTAGCTCCTATAGACTCATAATGGAAAAAAAGCTTCAAAAATCTTTTTCTCTGAAACCACAGGGCCTAGAGCTTAGATAATTAGCATGTAGCACCGGCAAGTGGTCACCTACATAAATCCTGCCAATCATGCCCCTGGGATCCAAATGGGCCACGCCCCGGGGCCCCTTAGGTCCCCTAGACTCATAATGGAAAAAAGCTTCAATAATCTTCTTCTCTGAAACCACAGGGCCCAGAGCTTAGATATTTAGCATGTGGCAATGACAAGTGGTCACCAACATAAATCCTGCCAATCATGTCCCTGGGGTCCAAATGGGCCACAGCCTGGGACCACCTTAAGTCCCATTGACTCATAATGGAGAAAAGCCTCAAAAACCTTTTTCTCTGAAACCATAAGGCCCAGAGCTTAGATATTTAGCATGTAGCAACGGCAAGTGATCACCTACATATTTCCTGCTAATCATGCCCCTGGGGTCCAAATGGGCCATGCAACGGTGCCCCTAAGCTCCCATATACTCATAATGGCAGAAAGCTTAAAAAATCTTCTTCTCAGAAACTGTGAAGCACAGAACTTAGATATTAAGTCCAAATTGGCCAAATCCTGTGGCCCCTTAACTCCAACAAACTTATAATGGAAAAAAGCTTCAAACATCTTCTTTGAAACCATGAAATACAGACCTTAGATATTTAGTATATAGCAACAAAAATGGTCGCCTACATAAATCCTGCCAACCATGCCCTTTAGGTCAAAATTGGCCAAGCCCCAGGGCTCATTAGCTTCTATAGACTTATACTGAAAAAAAAAAACTTAAAAAAAAATCTTCTTTTCCAAAATCATAAGGCACAGATTTTGTTTGATTTGAGGTTTTATATCCCTGTCAGCACTGTATAGGTCATTTTGGAGATGTCTCTTCCAATTTTGTGGGACTTTTACCCGACATTGAGATGAAATTACATCTCAAGCCCTGTCGCCCAATGAAACCAATAGGGTTTATAAGCATGGACATCACTTTGCCTGAGCTTAGATATTTAGTATGTAGCAATGCCAAGTGGTCTCCTACACTATTGATTTTCTGGTACACAGGTGAGCGATATAGGGCCATTGGGCCCTCTTGTTTTATGGTTTTCAGCAATTGCCATGGTAACTGAAAAAATATAATGGTAGTACTGTTTGGGACTGTTCAAAGGTGGTATTAAAGACCTCTTTTGAACAATTACAAATGTGATCTTGATAAGTACAACTGAACAGTACAGCTGAACTGGGATATATATATTTTTTTTTTTTAAACAGTTTAGATCCAGATCAGCTGGCTAGCAATTTTACTGTATACAGGCCTCATACTGACCACGCTTTTCGATGTCTGAAAGGCTCGATTTTGCAGCTTCAACCCTTATCCTGCTAAACAAGACACAACTACATTACCTTTGCAAACAGTGTGGATCCTTATCAGATGGCTTCTGAAGAAGCCATCTGATCAGGATCTACACTGTTAACAGTGTAGATCCTTATCAGATGGCTTCTGTAGAAGCCATCTGATCAGGATCTACACTGTTTGTAATGGATTTTGTGAAAATATAAAGTAATTTGACTGACTTATAGTCAGAAATAAGGGTTAAATAGTTTTTTAAACAGACTATATACACAAAATTCAGAATCTAAAAGCCTGAAATCAAGAAAAAAATCAAGCTCTAAAAGCCTGAAATCTTGCAAATGCCTGAAAAATATGAGGCCTGTGTATATGGAGCAGTGGATCACCAATCAGATTTATGATAACTGTTTGTATAGTAGTTTGTTCAAGTTTCAGTGAAATCATCAAAGCATTGTTAGCTAAACAAGTTTGTAAGTTATTAAATGATTAAATGTTCTAACAAGTACAATATGTAATATTCTGGTATTTTTGCTGGAAAAATGCGAGTATATACTCCTGGTTTACAAGGTGAGTACCGGTAGCATAACCACTACACCATGGAGGCTTCTGTCACTTCTGAAGGAAGGAGTCAGTTTATAGTTCAGCTTAAAATTGGTTAAACAGTTGCCTGTCAAACTGTAAAAATCCTAAAAATTGGGACACCTTGAGGTCTTGCTGCAATGTCTCCTAAAATTTAACAAATATGTTTCATGATCCAGCAAAGGATCCAAAAGGTACAGGTAGAATGGCAAACATTGTGGTCCTGATCAGACAAGGGAGCAGCTGTCTGATCTGGGTCTGAACTGTTTGCTTAGGCTTATTTGTCCCATTCTCTAGGGTCTCAATACTTTGCATCATTATGGTGGTGAAGAACATTCTGTTCAGCTTAACTCTTATCATACTGTTCACGACAACCCCTATCTTTGGAAACAGTGTAGATCCAGATCAGATGGCTTCTGAAGAAGCCATCTGATCAGGATCTACACTGTTTGACATTCAATTTATGAATTTGTAGCAATAAATTGCATCAAGTAATTTGATTGGTTGATAGACAGAAATGGGTGCGGCGTAAAAGAATATTCAGCAAGAGAAGGGTTAAAATTGGTTCATCATCATCATCTTCAGTAATTGCCTCCCTCAGTAGTTGAGTATTCTCGCAATGTGGTTAAAGGAAGGAAAGAAAGTTGTCTGTCCTATGTACAATATTTCCGTATTCATGACCTTGTGCTTGCAGGGAGCTAACACAATAAAACAGTTGGAGGGGCTAGAACACCTGTCTGGTCTCACAACCATGCACTTACGAGAAAACCAGTTAGCAGAGCTAGACGGCTTCTCAGAAGAAAATAAAATGTTGCAGTATATCAATATTAGGTAAGTACGGAAAAATCTGAAAAATTCAGACACCTTGAGGACTTGCTGTAATTCTCCTAAATTTTCAACAAATTTGTTTCAAGATCCAGCCAGGATTCCAAAATGTTACAGACAGACACACCGAAACGACTTGCCGTAATTCTCCTAAATTTTTGACAAATTTGTTTCACAACGTGTCCAATAGGTACAGACAGAATGGCAAACAGTGTAGACCCTTTAGGGGCAGTCTGATCTGGGTCTGCATTGTTTGCTTAGGCCTATCAGTCCCTGAGGTGTAAAATTTCCCTCAAAATTACTCACCCTTATCATCTACTCTTTTCATTTAGGTGCTCAAATTGAAGAAAAAGTAAGGTCAGTTTTGAAAACCTTACTCGCCCTGCCTTAAAACGCGAGCGGGCAAGTGGAATTTTACCCCCCTGCAGTCCTAATACTTAGGATCATTATTGTACTTAATCAGAGGATTGTTGGAAGAAAAAAGTCTGTTTTATTGACCATGTCCCTATTATGATGTAACAAACCAAAAATTTTGACCTTTCTTGAATCAAAGCACAGACAGCACTGATGGGTCCATTGTCTTTTAGTGTAGGCTGGGAAAATGGTTTTGAATAGGGACTTAGATTGTTTCGTTTAACTCTTAAACTCCTGGGGCCAGTTGTTCAAAGCATCGTTAGCTTAACAAGCTTGTTAGTGGTCATTTTGTTAACTGTTCTAGCAAGTACAATATCTAAAATTTTGGTATTTTTGCTGGAAAAAAGTGAGCAGCTTTTGCATCTGCAAAAGCTGCTCACATTTTTTTCAGCAAAAATATTAGCATATTTGCCATAATAAATGATCAAACTTTTAACAATATGTTAACTAATGACGTCGTTAGTTTTGAACATCTGGCCCCAGTACTTTAAGATCAGATATACTGTGGTATCTGATCTGTGTCTAAACTGTTTGCTTAAGTCCCAGCCATGATCCTCGTCCTTTTTTTTTAGCTGACCTATCACTTAGTGACAATGTGAGCTTTTGTGATCACTTTTCGTCCGTCGTCAGTGCGTCTGTGCGTGCGTCCTAAACCACTGATCGGATTTTGACCAAACTTCACAGCAATGATCCTTAGGTGGTCCTCTTTCAAAAATGTTCAAATGGTTCCGGTGCGTTGCACACCTGGGTCACAGGAGCCGAAAATAGATTTTTTTTCACCGAAAACTTAAAAAATGTTCTCCTCTGAAACCACAAGGCCCAGGTCTTTGATATTTGGTATGAAGCTTCATCTGGTGGACCCCTACCAAGATTGTTCAAATTATAATGCCGGGGCCCTTTGGTTTTACATAGGCTTATAGGGAAAATCTTTTAAAATCTTCTTCTCTGAAACCGCGAGGCCCAGGTCTTTGATATTTGGTATGTAGCTTCATTTAGTGGACCCCTACCAAGATTGTTCAAATTATAGTGCTGGGGCCAAAAATGCCCCCACCCCGGGGCCCTTTGGTTTAACATTGGCTTATACAGGGAAAATCTTTAAAAATCTTCTTCTCTGAAAAAGCAAGGCCCAGGACTTTGATATTTGGTATGAAGCTTCATCAAATGGACCCCTACCAAGATTGTTCAAATTATAGTGCTGGGGCCGAAAATGCCCCCGCCCCAGGGCCCTTTGGTTTTACATGGGCTTATATAGGAAAAATCTTTAAAAATCTTCTTCTCTGAAACCGCAAGGCCCAGGTCTTTGATATTTGGTATGAAGCTTCATCTAGTGGACCCCTACCAAGATTGTTCAAATTATAGTGCTGGGGCCAAAAATGCCCCCGCCGGGGCCCTTTGGTTTTACATGGGCTTATATAGAGAAAATCTTTAAAAATCTTCTTCTCTGAAACTGCAAAACCCAGATCTTTGATATTTGGTATGAAGCTTCATCTAGTGGACTCCTACCAAGATTGTTCAAATTATAGTGCTGGGGCCAAAAATGCCCCACCCCGGGGCCCTTTGGTTTTACATGGGCTTATAAAGGGAAAATCTTTAAAAATCTTCTTCTCTGAAACCTCAAGGCCCAGGACTTTGCTATTTGGTATGAAGCTTCATCTAGTGGACCGCTACCAAGATTGTTCAAATTATAGTGCTGGGGCCAAAATGCCCCCCGCCCCAGGGCCCTTTGGTTTTACATGGGCTTATATATGGAAAATCTTTAAAAATCTTCTTCTCTGAAACCGCAAGGCCCAGGTCTTTGCTATTTGGTATGAAGCTTCATCTAGTGGACCGCTACCAAGATTGTTCAAATTATAGTGCTGGGGCCAAAATGCCCCCCGCCCCAGGGCCCTTTGGTTTTACATGGGCTTATATATGGAAAATCTTTAAAAATCTTCTTCTCTGAAACCGCAAGGCCCAGGTCTTTGTTATTTGGTATGAAGCTTCATCTTGTAAACCTCTACCAAGATTGTTCAAATTATAGCCCTGGGGCCAAAAATGCCCCCGCCACGGGGCCCTTTAGTTTTACATGGGCTTATATAGGGAAAATCTTTAAAAATCTTCTTCTCTGGAACCGCAAGGCCCAGGTCTTTGATATTTGGTATGTTCCTTCATATGGTGGACCCCTACCAAGATTGTTCAAATTATAGTGCTGGGGCCAAAAATGCCCCCGTTTCGGAGGCCCTTTGGTTTTACATGGACTTATATAGGGAAAATCTTTAAAAATCTTCTTCTCTGAAACCGCAAGGCCCAGGTCTTTGTTATTTGGTATGAAGCTTCATCTTGTAAACCTCTAACAAGATTGTTCAAATTATAGCCCTGGGGCCAAAAATGCCCCCGCCACAGGGCCCTTTTGTTTTACATTGGCTTATATAGGGAAAATCTTTAAAAATCTTCTTCTGTGAAACCACAAGGCCTAGGACTTTGATATTTGGTGTGAAATTTCATCTATTGGACCTTTATCAAGATTGTTCAAATTATAGCTCTGGGGCCATAAATGCCCCCGCCCCGAGACCCTTTGGTTTTACATAGACTTACATAGGGAAATCTTTAAAAATCTTCTTCTCCGAAACTGCAAGGCCCATGTCTTTGATATTTGGTATGGAGCTTCATCTAGTGGACCCCTACCAAGATTGTTCACATTATAGCCCCCGGGCCACAAATACCCACGCCCCGGGGCCCTTTGGTTTTACATAGACTTATATAGAGATAATCTTTGAAAATCTTCTTTTCTAAAACTGCATTAGGCCCAGGTCTTTGATATTTGGTGTGATCAAGATTGTTTAAATTATAGCCCCGAGGCCAAAAATGCCCCTGCCCTGGGGCCATTTGGTTTTTCATAGGCTTATGTAGGGAATATCTTTGAAAAAATCTTCTTCTCTGAAACTGCAAGGCCCAGGTGTTTGATATTTGGTGTGTAGCTCCATCTAGTGGACCTTTGCCAAGATTGTTCAAATTATAGCCTTTGTTGGTATTTAATGTATGAAGCTTCACCTTTTTAGACCTCCCTCAACATTATGCACATTATAGCACTGGGGTCAATAATGGCCCTCGATCCCTGGGGCCCACTTGTTATTCTATGGATCAGTTGAGCGATCCAGGGCCATCATGGCCCTCTTGTTTACAGATTTCCAGCTTTACAAAGCACTCCAATGTCACAACGAAAAGAAAACATTCTTGTACTTTAAGATCAGATACACTGTGGTGTCTTATCTGTGTCTACACTGTTTGCTTATGTCCCAGCCTTGAAGTTGAGCTCAGTCCATGTTTTACAGAAAATCCTCTTTACACAGCACACCGATGTCACAATGACAAGAAACAGTGTTATAAATGACAATTACTTTGATTTTATACATGGTCAGCATGGCCCACGTCCATCGGGGCTTGAAGAAATAGACTGGGCTGCATGATGCTTCCATGCAGATCTGAATGCGACCGCAGATCGGTACATGTACTAGAAAACAGCTTAGCGGTTCTGAGCCTGCTCAGGAAAAGTGGTGCGAGTCAGACCGTCCATGCATATGAACCCTTTTGGTTTCATTCGGTGGCAGGGCTTGAGATGTCATTTCATCTCCATGTCGGGTAAAAGTCCCACAAAATTGGAAGCAATGTCTCCAAAATGACCTATACAGTGTTGACGGGGATATTAAACCTCCAAGCAAAGAAACAAACATGGCCTACACTGTTGGTCAATTACCCATTTTGGATTTTCTAGTACAATATGGGTTAAATCATATGCTTATGGCAGAATGAAATTTGAGATAATTTCAACTAGAGACCCATGACAGTACATGCCGGTAGCCATGTGTTATTAGACATATGGTCATCAGTTTTATGACATTCGTTACGCTATACACTAAATAACAGCAATGTTATATGAGCCCCCCCAAGCGAATTTGTGTCTTTGAGCATTCCGTCATGACAAATTTTAACTGCGCATGCCCAGTCATTCAGAGGGGCCAGGGATGTGGCTTCCTGTCTGAAGGTTCCTCTTGATTCATGGCTTGTATGAGCGAGCAGCGAAGGTTCTGGCGAGACTGCGCGGATGCGCAGGCTCGCCTGAACCTTCGCTGCTCGCATAGGCGATAAGTACCAAAATCGCTTGATGGGGCCCATATGATAACGTTTTTCTCATGAGTTACCTCCGATATTTTTTATAATTTCAGGGGTAACAATGTTTCGGATGTCAAAGAAGTCAAGAAACTGCAGAGTATACCAATGTTGAGAGCTCTTGTATTATCAGGTAATAGTTTTACCTTAAAAATCCTAAAAATTCAGACTCCTTGACAACTTGCTGTAATTCTCATAATATTTTATCGAAGTCTTACCGTAAAAATCCTAAAAATTTGGACACCTTGAGGGCTTGCTGTAATTCTCCTAAAATTTTAACAAATTTGTTTCACGATCCTGCAAGAAGTCCAAAAGATGCAAAAAAGAATGGCAAACAAGGTAGACCCCGATCAGACAGCTCCTTGGGGCACCTTGATGACTTGCTGTAATTCTCCTAATATTTTAACAAATTTGTTTCAAGATCCGGCGAGGAGTCCCAAAAGATGCAAAAAAGCATGGCAAACAGTGTACACCCTGATCAGACTGCTCTTTCAGGAGCAGTCTGATCTGGGTCTGCACCGTTCGCTTAGGCCTATCTGTCCCAATTCTTAGGATCATTATGGTATAAACATTTTCCCTAGTCTTGCTGAACCAGCATGATACGCTCTACCTTGACAGTGTAAATCTTGATCAGATCATCTGATTTGGGTTTTCACTTTTTGTCATTTAGTTGGTACAGTAAAACTTTGATGGCTCAAACACCGATGGCTCGTTTACCATGGATGAGTCGAACCCGTTCTTGAGTCCCTAGCGAAATCCTCTACATAAGAAATAGTGGGTGATAATTAAGGAGATTTTAGTCTTTTATCTTGCAAATGTATGCTGTGTGTACGCATTAGAATCGCCTCAATGAGGCGATTCTAATGTGTACACACAGCATACATATTCATTATAGAACACCGAAAAGATGTCTAAAAGTATCTCGTTATGCCTCCTGACAGTAACCTCAGTAGCTCGAACTACCCCTGTCTCGAACTGATTTTCGAGGTCCCAAAGGTGTTCAAGCCATTGAAGTTTGACTGTAGTATGGTCTATATTGGCATGGTGACTGACTGAGGTGATTCTAATGAGTACACACAACATACCTTTATTTTATTGAAGAGCAAAAAGATATCTTCATGTGGTCCCCATTTGGCTGCATGACTTTGCCCTATGATTAACCCTATGATTTGTCATTCACTTGGTGAAATATAGTATGGCCTAGTGGCAAGGTCACTAAGGGTTACATGATTAATCGTATAAACGATTAATTGATCTATAAATTCAACAAAAATGATTATCATTTCTGATTTGCTTTTAATGGATTACTTGATAGGTACAACTTACTACCCAAAGTTATGCCAAAATAGCTGGATGAGTGGCAAACAGTGCAGACCCTGATGAGACGCCGCATTCTGCGGCGTCTCATCTGGGTCTACACTGTTTGCTTAGGCCTGTCTGTTCAAATATACATATGGTAAAGTGCAACATATGGTAAGAGTCATGCTCAGAAGAAAGCCAGACAGGTAAAATTATGACAAAAATTTTAGCGATTACTAATCGATTATCGATCGCAATGACAGGACTGATAATAGATAATCTTTTCAGCTCCGATTAGCCAGCCCTAAAGGGGAGTCACTGAGGCGATTCTAATGAGTACAGACATACCTTTATTTTATAAAAGAGAAAAAAGATATCTTTAACCCTTATCTTGCTGTTCATGACAACCCCTATCTTTGCAAACAGTGTAGATCCAGATCAGATGGCTTCTGAAGAAGCCATCTGATCAGGATCTAAACTGTTTGGCATTTAGTTTATGAATTTGTAGCAATAAATTACATCAAGTAATTTGATTGGTTGATAGACAGAAATGGGTGTGGCTTAAATGAATATTCAGCAAGATAAGGGTTAAGTTAGGTCCCCATTTTGCTACAAGACTGCCCTATGATTAACCCTCAGTGGTTCAGTCTACCCCTATCTTGAACACATTTTCATGGTCCCAAAGGTATTGGAACTAGGGACTCGGCTGGTCGTCTGTGATTTCTTTGCTTGTTACGTGTTCGTCCATCTTTCCCTTCGATGTTTGGGACAGGCTTTGGGGTCTGATTTGAAGTATACTGAAGTATATTTACTCATTTAATTCCTACATCACACCATGTTTAAAGTAGGGGCAACATAAATGGCTTGGTATTTTGCAAACAATGATGGCCCTGAACTGATGCTGCAGTCTTCTTTGACTGATATAGGCCTGTAATGTTTACCAATGTACCAATTTTGTGGTCCCCCCCCCCCCCCCCCCCCCGACTTAAATACTGTAAAATTCTTAAAAATTCGGACACCTTGAGGACTTGCTGTATTTCACCTAAAATTTAAACAAATTTGTTTCACAATACAGCAAAGATTCCAAAAGGTGCAGATGGACTGGCAAACAGTGTAGACCCTGATCAGACTGCTCCTTCAGAAGAAGTCTGATTTGGATCTGCACTGTTTCTGTTGGCCTATCCATCCCAATGCTTAGGATCATTACGGTAGACTATGAGCTCATTGCTTCTAAGCAAAGATAAAACATTAGTGACATAGGGCCAGTTACTCAAAACTAATGACATCATTAGTTAACATATTGTTTAAACTTTGATCAGTTAATTTGGCAAATATAATAATATTTTTGCAGAAAAAAATGTGAGCAGCTTTTGCATTTCAAAAGCTGCTCACATTTTTCCAGCAAAAATGCCATGTTTTTTGTTATTGTACTGGCCAGGACTGTCATTATTTTGACCACTGACAAGCTCGTTAAGCTAGCAATAAATAATAATAATAATAAGAAGAATCAACCTTCTTTAAAGAGTGTAGCACATTTAGTACTAGTACTAATCTTCCACATG